>OX381607.1:27762047-29097223 GCA_947459985.1 Diloba caeruleocephala
GAAAATATTCTAATAAATTGTATTATTTAATTTAATAAAATAGAAATTGGCTTCAACGATCTAAGTTAGCAACCAATTACGTTGGTATGAAATCCAATAACAAGATAATTAGATAACGATACTTAATTTTAACAGGCCTGATTTGAGGTAAACAAAAAACAGAATAAATATCTTACATTAAATATAATTATACTACGCCTGAAGCTGTATGTTACGTATGTGTAATCAGTATTTTTGTAGCCATGTCTGGAATTATTGTTAACCTTCGATTACTAATCCAAGTTATTTCTTTGCCTGAGGGATTGTCTCTATGATCTTACATATCTTAAAAGTCTTATAGATAAAATTAATTTTGTTACAAATAAACAGGATAATCATAGGAGTAACAGAAGTCGGGAAAAATGAGGTGAGAAACAGTCAGTAACAAAGCAAAGTTTCATTTTCTTTACAATAATTTCTCTTAATATTAAGGTAAAGATTGGTTTCAAGCAGGAATATTCCTATCGAATAAATTAATTTTGTCTCATAAATAAGTATTTAATCAGGCCTTGGTCCCTCCAATATTATTAAATTTTGTCAAATAAGCTCCAGAATATTGAGAACTTGAATTTTGTTAAGGTAGTCAGGGTATTGATTTATTAACTACTCTTAAATATAAATAATCATAATGGTAGCAAAACACAAATTTAAATGTTTTCTTATATATCTTGACTACTGGTGCTTAGTTGTTGTTTGAGTGATATCAAACTATTCCAGTTTGAAATGGGTGGACTTCGAGAGAGAGGCTATTTGGGAAGATAAAATTTCATAGAAGAAAATATGAAGCAATAAAAAATCTACCAGGATCATCCGCCCGACAACTATGTGAGGACTTGCGTATATAGTGTTTTTTTTAAATCAATGCTCACCTACACTTTGCTCTTAGACAGATTCAATATAATAACAATAACATGGAATATTAGAGCTATATTCAGAAATCAATCGATCGATAACATAATGGGAACAGAACAAAAAGTATGCTGATGCCATCCTATTCATCATTTCATCAATATACCAGCCAATTGACGTCCATATTTGAACAAAGGCCTCCTCTATAGATTTCTGCAACATTTTCGTAATTTCAGGAGTATTTTCTAGTAGGTACTCACGACGCTTGCCAAGCGCGTCAGTGAACGCAGTATGGCTTCTGTTCTACACAAAGGACGCTGCCATTCATGCACGCTGCCTGCCCATGCCTCTGGCTTAGAGTCCGTTAGTCATCTTTTACAATATCCATGGGAGAAGATTAAGAGGTGCCATATTCTTAATATGGATACCACACGGAATATTATCCTTCTCATCATCATATCAGCCACAGGACGTCCACTGCTGAACAAAGGCCTCCTCCTTAGATTTTCACAACGAGCGGTCACATGCCGCTCTCATCCAACGACTCCCAGCAACCTTCACCAGGTCGTCTGTCCACCTCGTTGGAGGTCGTCCCACGCTGCGTTTTCCGGTGCGCGGTCTCCATTCGAGAACCTTTGTGCCCCAACGGCCATCAGTTCTACGAGCAATGTGCCCTGCCCATTGCCACTTCAGTTTGCTAATCCTTTCAGCTATGTCGACAACTTTAGTTCTTCTACGGATCTCCTCATTTCTGATTCGATCTCGCAGAGAAATACCAAGCATAGGTCTCTCCATAGCTCGCTGAGTGACCTTGAGCTTTCTTATGAGGCCCATTGTGAGTGACCACGTCTCTGTTCCATATGTCATCACTGGTACTTATTATATAAATTATACTTTTACATTATGATAATTTAATTACAATTGTAAAGATACCTATAAAGTATCCAATACTTCATCACGGTCATTGTTTCTCATTTTTCCATATTAATTAATTCATCTACAAAAACAAATCTCCCAGCTGCACGATGAACCACAGCCACCCGAACACGACACGAGTCTTTACGATCAATTCAATCGTCTAACTTCGGCTTACTTCGTGCGATTTACGACCGCCCAATAAAACCTCTTAGATGATAGTAAAATGGATTTTAATGGCATGTGTAAGAGTGCCGATGGCTTAATACAGAAGGTAAGATGTAATGTAGGCTATGTAACAAGGGATTCGTAGTATGATAGATAATATTTAGTAGCTTAATGGAACCGATTTGTACTTTATTCTAAAGCAGATACATATTTTTTATTTAAAATATCAAGAGGGCACTTGGTTCAACAAATATTAATCAAGAAGACATTCTTTGTGAAGCACTTTACCGTTATTTTGAATGGTTAGGCCCGTGTCTATATTCTTATATTTTTTTCATTTCAAATAGAGCCATGTTAAAACCATGTTAGTCTACAGATGAGTAATAAGTTGATATTCCAAATATAATTTTGTTCAAGTTTCAGTTCATTAATTTCCCCGTGCACTTACATTGACTGTTAGTTTTGTCATGTTGTTTTGCTGATGAAGCATACTGGACATGACTTCCCGTTCATAGGTAAAGAACTCAAGGCTTCCATAAAATAGAATACTCCGTGTGATGGTACAGAATAATGCGACACTTCAATATCTGTATCATGCAAATGATTAGGCTCAGTTCGAACGTCTGTTGCCGACGATATTAATTACTACGCTTTATGAGTATTCAAATTGAACTCAATCTAGAGGTTTACTGCAATATGTCAGTTATCTTGCTCGGAGAAGGAGAGAGCGCAGGGGTTACAACTGCCCTGGCACCTAATTCCCATACTCCTGGAACCCCCTGCAAATGATATAAATCAGGGGGCCTCTGGGGTCACAGGTGCGCAGAAGAAGATAGTGGCGTGCATGTAGCCACGCGCCGCCGTATGCGTAGTATAGCACAGCGCACAGTGAGGCTTTGGGGGGAACTTTTAAAATCTTCTCGGGGAGGGTGACCGCTTTACAGTCACCCTCGCCAAGATGTGCCTATGTGTGTGGCACCAGTAGTTGACTCTAGTGTGATCATACGACGACCTGGAGCCCCCCTTAGGTGCCGAAGATGACCGCCCCAGTGATTTTAGCCAGAAAGAGTCGTATAGAGTCGTCGTAGAATACGTAACCCTTCGCCTTTCCCCGGGGTGAAGGAAGTTCCATGTAGAATTTCCACTGGACACCAATAAAAAAAAGGTCCCTTTTTACAATAGTCTAGTTTGGTAAGTTCCATCGTTGTTATTTCGGTGTGTAGTTACACACAAGAGGACGTGAGACGTGAGGTCACGGTACTGTGCCTCCACTGTGGAAGCAACCAGGATACCGCGCAGTACACGCTCGAGGAGTGCCCTGCGTCGGCTGTTGCGTGGCAGATCCTAGTGGATCGGGTCGGGCAAGATGCTATGCTGGCAGGCCATCAAATTTGGAGTGCAGTCATCTCCTTCTATGAGAGCATCATGCTGCAGAAAGATACCGCAAAATGTGATCAAGATAGGGCTGATCTCGCACGTGGAAGGACTAGACGATGCCGGAGTAACCACTGTCCCAACAACCAGTTCCAACATGCCGAAGCCCCCCCTGCCGTCATTATATGGCATGAGACCTCGGCCATGGAGCATCGCTTTAATAAAACGAACTTCAACCAACCCAATCAAAAATCTGAGTTCTTAGTGAGTCTTTAGGGGCGTTTGTGCATTTATATCCACTCACTGGCCGATTTCAGCACATATGAAGGGTCTCCGAGATCTCCAGTTCGTATCGTATCGACATTTTGGCCAAGGACACAATCTCTTGACAAAAAATGCATATTAAGTGAACACTTTCTTTTTTCTTTTCATATGATTAGTGGCCAACCTTGCTGCAGAGTTGTTCAAGTCGCCCAAAGTCCTCCGAATTAACAACTGCCGTCTAATGACGGCAACCGGGACTATCGCTTTGTCGTGCCTTTTGAATCATGGAGACGCTCAGTTCAAATACCACCATGCGGTCACCCATCCAAAACGCAGCGCGAGACGACCTCCAACGAGGTGGACAGACGACCTGGTGAAGGTCGCTGGGAGTCATTGGATGAGATCGGCATGTGATCGCTCGTTGTGGAAATCTAAGGGGGAGGCCTTTGATGATGATGATGATGATGATGATAGGCTCAGTAGTTTTGGAGATAAGTGGAGGGAAATGGTAAACTTTCGTCTATTTTCGTAATTCTTTAATGTTCTATATTGGCGCCCAAAAGTGACTTTGATCAAAATTAATTAATTAACTTTACACGTTCGTGTTTTGGTTGTAGACATTAATATGTGTACCAGATTTCAACTTAATGGGTCCAGTAGATTCGGAGAAAATTGGCTGTGACGGACGGACATACGGACAGACAGACAGACACACGAGTGATCCTATAAGGGTTCCGCCGTTTTTTCTTTCAGACGATCGGAACCCTAAAAACATTGATATGCTTTTCTTAGCTAAGATATAAATATAGAACCAGGTCCCTTTATTGCATTAAGGCTATGTTTGCTTCCATTCCATCATTAATAGTTTGCTGTAAGAATACCACCTAATGGCGTATCTAATCTCATATTTTACTATTCCATTTATTCACACAAATTGCCTGAATAACACGATTTATTAGTGTCGCTCCCTTTGAAGCTATTAAGCTTAGTGCACATTGAATATATTAAAGCGACGCAGGTTGTTACGTTAGGCCTTCAATAATGGCTACGAACGTTGTTAATGGCGCGATTTGTAACACACAAAGGAGGTAGCGTTTTATTCTTGTGCAAGAATGATGTTCTGAACGTCGTTGTAGAGAAATATAAATGTTTACAATTTCGTGGTTATGCCATATTGAGTCAAATTGAGTGTGGCGAACGAATACCGCAGCTCCAGCGATAGATAGGTCGACATACCGTGCCCTGGATAGGCTGAAAAACGGCGGAACCTGTTCTATTGGATCGGGCAAGATCACTCTCTGCTGGCATCAAGTATCGGCTAGCAGACGGCACGGTTGGTGCAGTGGCTGATACAGTCGGCTGCTGCGCAGCGGGTCGTGGGTTCGATTCCCGCACGGAACAAATATTTGTACGATCTGCAGATATTTGTTCCGGGTCTGGATGTATTGTGTGTGGAATTTGTGTCTGTAAACGCACCCACGACACAGGAGAAATCCAAGTGTGGGGCAACGTTTTTACAAAAAAAAAAAATGGCAGAGCATGAAAATTGAAGTGTACAACACCTCCTCCCGGCCTCCTTCTGTGAGAGCGTCGTGCTCCCGATCCAGCCAGGCCGATCTCACACGGAGGAGGACGATTAACAACCACTACGGCGCCCAGGTCCAACACGCATGAGCGTATGAGACCCTCATTGCCATTGCCGTCATTATACAGCAGGGGCCTCGGGGGTCGCAGGCGTGCACATTGGGAAGTCTGCGTACTCATACCGAGTGACCCCTGGGAAGACGGTGGCGCGCACATGGTCACGTACCACCGTGTCAAGGCACAGCGCACAGCGATGCGTCGAGGGCATCTTTTACAATCACCTCGATATGTGCCTGGGGGTGGCCGCCTTTTAAATTCACCTCCCTTATCCTAGTAGGGGTTGACCGTTTTACAGTCATCCCCTCCGAGATGAGCCTTAAGGCTTGGCACCAATGGGTTGTCCCCTTCGGTGCCGGAGATAACCATTCCAGTGTTTTTAGCCGGTAGGAGTCCGGCAAGCTCCTTATCCCTCTCCGGGGCAGAAGAAATTCATGATGAATTTCCAAAGAGGACCAATACAAAAACAAAAGACGGTCAAAATACCGTGGTTGTTTTAGCCAGTTAGAGTCAAATCCAGCACATCCCTTCGCCTTTTCTCAGGGCATAGGGATTCATAGAAGATTGAACTTCAGGGAAAAATAGTCGTACAGTACGGTGAAAAGTGTGGCAAGAAGCGCCGGGGGCTATAGGATTATGCAATTACACCATAATCAGCTGAAACCATGCTTCATTTCAACAAAGGCGCAAGTACAGCGCCTTCCCGCCCTGTTTGGCTATACTAAGTTTCAAGTCAAGTTTTACGTCTAGTATTATAGATATGCCGATCACATTTTTTTTAAGTTTTGTGTTTTTTCTAACGTACATAATATTTTCATAAACTGTCATTATGACTTTGAATAGTTATCTCAAGGAAACACGACTATCTAGGTTTTAAATGGCCTTAAGAAGAGAGCTATCTTTTCTGCAATGTAAAAATAGCTTTTATGTCGGCAGTCCATCCTTATAATAAAATGCCATAGGACATTATACTATGAAAGTTGCAGTACTCCAATCGTGTAGTAGCTAAATCTGTTGTGAGTCTGATATTTCTCTACGAAAACATGAAACTGAGTGACTTTTAATTATGATAGAACACTTTTGAACGGATTTCATCGCTTATATTACTCACAGGATTGAGTCATCCTGCGACCACGAACCCTGCTCGAGCGAAACGTCAGGAAAAACAGAAATCTATAATATACGCGATGTACTCCGTTTCAGTGTTTTATTAAAATGAGTAATAATCGCGAAAACCTAAAACATTACTATTTTTAATTATGAGTTAATTTTTAATCGGCTGGACCACCCTTCCCCAGGTAGTAGGAAGTGAGTATTTCCACTACGATGAAAAGTAGGGCCAATGTCTCCATAATACATGATGTATGCCTGTGTCACACCAACACGCTACAATGTATATCAATATTTATTTTTCAATTGTGCACGGTCATATTTAATTAAATATTTCATTTTGCTGCATGTTTTATGCAATCAGTCAATAAAATAAAGCGCAAGCTTTTGTTTTAAATGTCATCATCATCATTTCGGCCGAATGAAGTCCACTGCTGGACACAGGCCTCCCCCAAAGATTATCACAACGACCGATATGGGTGTGTTGTGGGCTCATTGGGGGGTTTTGCCATAATCGCCACGCTTGGCAGACGGGTTGGCGATCGCAGTTGAGTTGTTAATGTAATCGAAGGACACTGCTGCCCATCCTCCGGGTAATCCCTTAGTCGACTTTTACGACACCCACAGGAGGAGATGGGGTGGTGGTATTCTGAACCGGCACCACACGGCAAGATTTTAATATTGTTTTAAATGTAGTCAATATTAAAATGTATGTGGCTTCTTTTCCATATTTATTGAAACCCTTAAAATGTCCCGTTTCTCGGGCTACTTCTCTGCATTGAGAACCCGATCTTTTGATAGCCATAAGTGGGGGAGGACGTGGATCCGATACGCCGAGGCCTTTAGAGAATTTTAGTCTAAAATATAATGGGACAATAGCCAGGGACTCTCCTTGGCCACACTAAAATACAGTAATTAATTGTCCCCAGTGGTTGAGGACTATTGTCTGAGATTGGAAGCTACAATGATAATAAAAAATAGGAGACGGTGCCTTGAAGGTGGGCCCCCAAAATGGCCACTACTACATTTCACCATCACCTTCGGGTGTCTCGAAGACTCGGAGCGTGTTTCCCCGTTATTACGCCATTAGACACTTCCACCTCCGAGCATGTATAGTTCTGTTGGCCCCCCTCTGACCAGACAACTAAGACAAGCCAGGGTTGAAAGTCCTACGGGCACTCATGGGATTCCACTCCAGCCGACCAATAATGTTAAGCCGGAGACGAGGCTCTGATCGACTCTCTGGGGCATTCGAGTGTGCAGTGTAGCCACTCACATACAGTTGGCTACGAGCTGCTCTGCGTTCTGTAAGCTTCATAACAGATATCTAGTGCCCCAGAGAATTTATTAATATGAAAGTTTGTTTCATTACAGAGCCAAGCTGTAGTGAAAAGCTGACTGTAGTGCGAAAAATGATGTACCTGGAATTATCTACCTCTAATGAAAAATAATGCGAATAAATTCCATAACTGAAATTTACGCTGACCGTTAGAACCTTCCACTGTTCACTTACGCTTTAGTGTGATCGATCGATCGATCGATCCATACTAAACTATACTTGGTAACTATGATTTATTACGAAACTCGTGTACAGTCTCGCATAGTTCTAGTTTTGAACTTTGACACTATATTCACGTCTCAGTGATATATTTACAATAACGTTTCAGAATAGTCTATTAGTCTGATCGAGGCAGACAGGATTAATGAGTTCATAAGTAACTTGTCACTCAAATCTACCTCCGCTATCTCTTGCTACGTACCTTTGTTACAACTTTGATTAACGGCACGGTTGGTGCAGTGGTTGATGCAGTCGGCTGCTGCGCTCCGGGTCGTGGGTTCGATTCCCGCACGGAACAAATATTTGTATGATCTGCAGGTAGTTGTTCCGGGTCTGGGTGTATTGTGTGTGGAATTTGTGTATGTAAACGCACCCACGACACTGGAGAAATCCTAGTGTGGGACAACGTTAAAAAATACTGGCACCCATATTAGCTAAAAGATCTAGCGATGGCAAATCGTCACGATAATTGGTATTACGTAAGACATTCGCCAGCCTTTTTTTATTGGTCTTCCTTCCTTTGTGTAGGTTGAAGGGGCATGCCGGACTCCTACTGGCTAAAATCACGGGAGCAGTCATCATCGGTACCGACGGGGTCTCCAGGTCCTCGACAGATCTCACTAGAGCTGCCCATTGGTGCCACGCTTATAGGCACATCTTGGAGGGCGTGACTGGGAACCGGTCACTCCCTCTAGTTTAGGAAAGTCGACTGTAAAAAGGTCGCCCCCCAGGCACCTCTCGGGGAGGATTGTAAAGGATCCCCCATGTCTTGCTGTGCACTGTGCAGTATGTGACCACGTGAGCGCCACCGTCTTCCCGGGGGTTACACGGTATGAGCACGTAAACTCCCCAATCTGAGCACCCGTAACCTCTGAGGCCCCCTGCCATACAGCGACGTCAAAGGGTTCAGGCATGTTGGACCTGGGTGCCGGGGTGCACATATTGGTTCGCTTTGGCGAGGCCTGATGATGATCAATACGAAGAAAATGTTTAAGTTTGTGTAAGGCATGTTCACACACTGCAGACTTTGTGAATCGTCTATTTGGGAAATCCTAAAACATTGCTGTGGTGTACTCTAGTTTTGTAGATTGTGACTTATTTTATTTTATGAAAACTTGGTACCAAGCAGTACCTTTTTTTTTTTTTTTTTTTTTTTTTTTTTTATTGATGTCCAGTGGAAATTCTACATGGAACTTCCTTCACCCCGGGGAAGGGCGAAGGGGTGTGCCGGACTCCTACCGGCTAAAACCACTGGAGCGGTCATCTTCGGCACCGAAGGGGGGCTCCAGGTCCTCGTAAGATCACACTAGAGACCAAGCAGTACCTAAAGAGTACGTTTCCCATAATACCATTTCAGAATTCCTAAGATATTTTGACCCACAAACTATTTCACACAATGCTTCCCTCATTATACGCCAGATTTCTGAAGAACCTATAAAATGCCGCCTCTGAAGGGCCTGGCGTTTCGGGATCTGACCTTGACCCATTAAGATAAGTAGAAATGATTACTGCCTACAACTACTTCCGTCTTTATCAGGGAATTAAACGAAAACATCACATCCTCTGATACTAACATAAATAAAAGTCAATCGTGGGGAAATGATAACTGGTGCTTAGGATTAGTGAATGGGGGCCAGAGATATTTATTATCACTTTCTGAAAGTGCTTTATGGTTTGGGCAGAATTTTGAGTGGTTTTGATAGGGCAAAATGTTTTATTAATCTGTGTATGCGTTTTAACAACATTGACTATATTTCAACCTGAGCAAGATTAAGACCTAAGTGATTAGGGTGTTTAATATAGAACTTACGAGTAAAAAGTAAAAAACAACGATAAATGATGTATTATTATAATGTATAATACTCGCGAAAACCTAAGACATTATTAAATGATGTTTGATTCAACCTTGAGGCTTTTATTAAAACGATCATTTAGCGTGAAGCAAAAGTTAAGAGACTCCTTCTTTACTCACTATACAACTATAGTTATATGTATAGCTTGCCAACGCAAGCGAGTTGCAGAGAGCAGAATAGCTTCTATTGCACAGAAGGTACGCTGCTGCCCATTCCTTTTGCTTAGAGTTCCTTAGTCGCCTTTTACGACACCCACAGGAAGAGATGGAGTGGTGCTACATTCCTAATCCGGACACCAACGTGGTTCACATAAAGATAAAATAAGTAAAATAGTATTATGAAGGTGCCTGACCATCCCAATGCCATACTATGATTATGCTATGAACACATCAGGCACGAAAAGGAAATGACAAAGACCGTCACCATCGTAGACGCACACTAAATGTATCAAGAACTTATAATGCCGTATACAAAATGTTCAACGACTATACTACACTGTTACTAAATGCATTGTATACGGATATAGGTGCACAGTGCCCGTACTATCGGATGAACTGGTTGTAAATAGTTAATTTGCCTATTTTTGCATTTACGAACCAATTCTATTAATATTTCGTTTCTCTATGCATCGTTTTTCGTGCATGGGTCGTCATCCAAAACTGACAAAGTGGCAACGCAACGCGTTTAGAACCGTGAGTATACGCGGCTTTATGAAGGCTTTGTCAAACAGCGAGCGCGATGCAGATAATTAATTATATTGGCGTCCGTACGACACACTATGTAGTGCGCACCGCGCTCCTGTCTACCCGTTTCACGTCCCTCGTACATTTTGCTGTATTACAACAGAAAACAAATAGGTTGTTATCATTATTCCTAGCTGCTTTTTTCCTGGTTATACACTTGATAATGTCCTCTTTTGTTTCTATTTATATAATTTAAGATTCGCTGGAAGAAAACTCGGTGTTGAGTTAAACTTGCCATTGTACACCATGTTTTTAAAATTTAATTTATTATTTTTTCTGTTTTATTTTTTACAGTAAAGAATAAGAATAAGAAAACCACACGCTGCGCTGCGTGGTGGCGCCTATGTCGCGCTCCCTGATTGACAGAGCCTTAAAGGGTTGGGCTAAAACACCAGATATGATTTCAAGTAGTAGGTATACGTAGTGTTAGATATAGTGAAACTTAAAACTATGTTAGTCAATAACGGTGACCACGTTTTGCGATTGTAAAGAGACTTGCTTGTTACCGTTTGCGCCAAAACCTTGATGCAGTGACTCACAAACGAGTTGTCCAGTCTACTAGCTTTAAACTCAGGACGCTGTTGGTGCAGGCCACACTCAGTGAACCAGGCATGTGCATCGCAGCATTACTGCATAAAATCGGCCGATGCAAGCTTCCGCAAATAAACTTGAGGCACAACAGACAGGTTCATCTCATCCCATCCCTTCTAAAGTTTTTGCTGGCTTTTAAAGCTAACTAGAACTAACTTTCCTGTATATGAGTTTATAGTGGTGCACTTTAAGTCGGTATCTTATATCTTTAAATGAGCAATTCTTGTATATATATATATATAATTGGAATCTCGGAATCGGCTCCAACGATTTTCATAAAATTTAGTATATTGAGGGTTTCGGGGGCGATAAATCGATCTAGCTAGGAATCATTTTTAGAAAATGTCATTTTATAGGCGTTTGAGTAGTCTCAACTGAAAAATATGACTCTTCCTGACATCTATTGGCGAATAATAATACTATTTTTTGTGAGCAACTGATTGCTTTAACGACACAACAGCAGATGGCGTTGTTAAGTAACACGAAAATACCGAGCAAAGCTCGGTCATCCAGGTACTGTGTATTTAATTGCGTACGTGTTATCCCAGTAAAGTATATATATAGACCACCTTCCCACCTATGGGAGTTGTAAAAGGCAACTAAGGGTTGATATTAAGGGGATAGGCAGCAGTGTGGACAGTGTGATCACCTATCTGCCTGCCAAGCGTGATAATTATGACAATATCCCTTATGAACGCTCCTTGTGATCATTGGATGTTCAGCGGTGGGAGATGGTGATGATATATGTGTGTATTGGACAGTGTGACTAACTAACCTAAAAGAGCTTGTACGAGTCATATATCGTATATGGCACGCACACATCACTCTCTCTCTTTTTATAATGTTATTATTATTTTGGCTGAAGAAAGTCTAGTTTTAAGTCTTGTGTTAAGTATTGTGTGTGTCAATTGCGCGTAGAAATAAAAACATTTTCTTTCTTTCTTTCTTTTCCGTCCTTTAACTAGAAAGCCCTTAACCCTCAGAACGTCTATTTTTACTTTTTAATGCAAAGTTATATAGTTTTATACTCTCTGTCGTCCTATCTGAGAACCATAATTATATTAGTGATAGTTCCAGAGTTACAAACACTATAAAAGCCGTTAAGGTAAGGTTAGCGACTGAAACCGACCAAAAACGAGTTAAAATCATTATTAGTTAATGATTTTTTTTTTGATAAATAACTGAAAGACTCACCTAAAATTGTTTTTTATAATGTATCTTTTTTTTCAACATTGCCCCACACAAGGATTTCTCTTGTGTCGTAGGTGCGTTTACATACATAAATTCCACACACAATACACCCAGACCCGGAACAATTACCTGCAGATCATACAAATATTTGTTCCGTGCGGGAATCGAACCCGCGACCCGGAGCGCAGCAGCCGACTGTATCATCCAATGCACCAACCATGCCGTCAATGTCTCGAGGCGACGAACGCAATGTGAAGCCATGCCGGACAGTACCATTTTTAATTATAGTTTTTTGTTGGGCTTTTCGCACACATTTCTGGAAAATGTGGTTGCTTAACCGGTCATTTCTGGCGACGCCAAAAGAGGTCTCCAGCTAGGCTTAAAATCAATATTAAAAACTAAGCAACTTGCGCTAAGGGCGCCTCCTGCGGGACACGGGTCTTTAGACATAAGTGCCTCGCCCTGTGGTGCCGGATACGAATAGCACCATCTCAGCCCGTGGGTGTCGTAAAAGGCGACTATGGGATTAATCGGAGGATGGGCAGCAGCGTCCTTCAAGTACATTAACAACTCAATTGCGATCGCCAACCCGCCTGCCAAGCATTGCGATTATGGCAAAACCCCCCAATGAGCACACCTGCGTCCAGCAGTGGACTTCATTCGGCCGAAATGGCGAAGTGCCTGTAAATGATTTAGATGAATAAAAATCTTGTTATCTTCTCTTAACTGTGCTTAGAATACAAATAAAATAATTATCACAGTGTAGGAGTTTCATGAGCCCCGTTTGCGCTGCTGAATGGGTCGCACACAACTTTGATGAGTTTGAAATTATAAGTCACTGATAGCCAAAAGATCAAGATCTGATTTATTGAATACTATTAACTACTACGTAACTAATGCTTAAATGATTTATTGCTAACTAGCTGGGACCCGCGGTTTCACCCGCGTTTTATTGCTCGTAGAACTGATGGCCGCTGGGGCACATAGGTTCTCGAATGGAGACCGCGCACTGGAAAACGCAGCGTGGGACGACCTCCAACGAGGTGGACAGGTGACCTGGTGAAGGTCGCTGGGAGTCATTTGATGAGAGCGGCATGTGACCGCTCGTTATGGAAAACTAAGGGGGAGGCCTTTGTTCAGTGGACATCCTGTGGCTGATATGGTGAAACGCACCCACGACACAGGAGAAATCCTAGTATGGGGCAACGTTCTTAAATACAAAAAATAAGTTGGATATTCTGCGCAGTAATTTAATTCACCTATTAAAACACCCAGCTGCATACTTAGCATACACCCCGTCCGCCATTTTGTTTTATAAACAAAATGGCCGACGACGCCACGCTGTGGAAAAATATTAGGGAGATCCTCCTAAAGGACCCCTACTTTGTTGCCAAGTATGGCAACCTTCTCTCCCCACTAGAGCCAGGCACAAAAGTGCAGCCCCCCTATCCCGAACCCAAAAAAAGGGGCACAACCCATATCATCCGCCCCTCAGGCAAAAGCCCCCCTCCCCACCGCCAGCACGAACGCCTCCACGTCCCCCGAAGCCGACATGCCCATACTCTCGGACGTGTCGGACATGTCAGAGACCGAGGACTCTCCCCCTCCCCCCCAAATCCCCTCCTCCGATTCGGCCTCTGACGAGTTCCAACTCGTCAGCGGTAGCCGTAAAAAGCGGGCCCGCAAGGCCAAGTCCTCTGCTCAAGCAGCGCCCGCTAAAGCCCCGAAAACGGACGAGGCTTCGTCCTCCGCTCCGCCCTCTGCCCCTGTCCGCACAACGGCCTCTTCTCAGGCCAGTCTTCCCCCTACCCCTACCCCCGCTAACTCCCAATCCCAGCCCGCCAAGGTCCCTAAAAAGGACAAAAAACCGCCTGCTATATACATTCAGGCCAAGGACAAGTGGAATGACGTGTCCAAAATGTGTATAGAGCTAGGTATTAACTACCTAAGTGCCCGCACCACAGCCGTCGGGGTCAAAGTGGCAGTTCCCACTGCCCAAGACTTCAGGTCTTTGACCCGTGCCCTCCAAGACAGGAACGTGTACTTTCACACGTACTCTCTCGCTGAGGAACGCCCACTCCGGGTAGTCCTTAAAGGCATCCCCAAGGAGATCGACACCGACTCCATCAAAGACGACCTTCTGTCGCAAAGTATCCCCGTCCTCGAAGTTCATCGCATGCACGCTGGTCGCAGCGGTGAAGCTTACGATATGGTCCTCGCCATATGCGAAAAGACCGCCGATAATGATCGGAAGATTTTTAATATCAAGACTGTATGCCACCTCTCAGGCATCAAAATCGAACCTCCCCATCGTTATGGTCCTCCCGGGCAGTGTCACCGCTGCCAACTCTATGGTCACGCGCAGCGACACTGCTACGCCAAACCTAGGTGCGTTAAGTGCCTAGGTGACCACAGCACCTCCGACTGCGATCGCCCCAAAGATCGCACGCTTTGCACAGAGCCTCCGAGTTGTGTGCTTTGCGGTGAGTCGGGTCATCCCGCGAATTATCGCGGATGCCCCAAAGCACCGCGCGCTAACAACAAGGCAGCAAAGCGCAAAGCGGCTACCCAAGCCTTCGCGGCCGCCCATTACGCCTCTCAGGCCCCTCCCACGTCCCAACGACTCAGCCCTCAAAGGCCATCGCCGTGGAACGCGCTGAATCACCAGCAAGCGTTCCCCGCCCTGAGGCCTAGTTTACTGACCCAACAGGCGACCCAAGCGTCAGCGATTCCCTCGCTGATGACCGCCCCCCATACGGCACCGTACCTTCCCGTGCCGTACAACCAACCCGCACCACAAGTGCACTCTCAGAGGGCCGCCCCTCCCTCACCCCTTCTCAAAACTGACGACCTCTCAGTTTGCCTCGGTCTTCTCAACTCTGTCGACCCGAACAGAGTCGCCCAAATGGCCGCAGCCATTAGGGCAAACCAGGGCCAATACGGCCTCATGCTAGTTCTCAGCGATTTCGCTGATGTTTCATCCGCCCTCCTCTCCTACCGCGTTCATCCGTAATGGATTCACAAAGCAGGTGCAGAATAAAACCCCGATCCCTTAAAATAGGCATCTTCAATGCCAACAGCATTAATGGCCAAAAAGACGAAATCGCCTTATTCCTCCGCGACCACCTTATTGACATTATGTTGATACAAGAGTCCTTTTTGAAACCCTCTCACAGGAACCCTAGAATTGCAAACTATGATATAGTGCGCAACGATAGGACCCACTCCCGTGGAGGAGGCACTCTTATCTACTATAAGAGATCCCTTTATTGCATGCCCCTAGATACCCCGTCCCTTTCCAATCTAGAGGCATCTGTGTGCAGAATAGGCATGACAGGTCATCAACCGATCACTATAGTGTCGGCTTACCAATCCCCCAATGCCCAAGACGATCCAATCCAATCGGATCTCGAAGCACTCTTCGATCTAGGCGACTCCGTCATAGTGGCGGGAGATCTCAATGCCAAACATGAGTCTTGGAACTGTCTCACCCACAACCACAGAGGAAGTAAATTATACTCCCTCAGTAACCTCCTCAATTTTGACATCATCGCCCCGATGTATCCCACTCACTACCCCAGCAATGTTAATCATCGCCCGGATATACTCGACATAGCACTTCTAATGAATGTCAACCTCAAGTTGCATTCCATTGAAGTACTACAAGAGCTAGACTCCGATCACCGTCCTGTGATCCTTCACCTCACCTCCCGCTTTGGCCCCACGGATACAGGGCTACCCCCTCAGACCATTGTGACGACGGACTGGAGGAAAGTTAGGCAACGCCTCAACGACCCCTCGTCCGCTCAGTTAGATAGAATTCCCGAATGCATAACGTCAGTCGCAGACACGCTAGGCGCGATCGACTCCCTCACCGGGCATGTACAGTCCGTCGTGGACGAGTGTTCACGGCGAGTTCCTGCGATGGAAGACCATCGCATGAAACTCCCTGACGATGTACGTGCACTGATGACGGAGAAGAACGCAGCCCTTAGAGCGTACTCATCTTTTCCCAGCGAACCCAATCGCCTCTTTATGCGCCACCTGCAGCGTGCTGTCAAGGAACGTATCAAGGAGTGCCGAGAGGCTAACTGGGATAAGATGTTGGGTGACTTAGAGCCAACCCACCTTGCGTTCTGGCATCTGCAACGGAAACTCAAATCCGAAACATCCAATGCTGTCCCCCCCCTCAACCGTCCCAACCAAAGGCCGGCCTTTGATGACGACGAAAAATCCGAATGCCTAGCTGACAGTCTAGAAGCGCAATGTTCCCCAAGCACTCTACCTGTAGACCAAGCTCACCTCAAAAAGGTTGACGCTGAAGTCGAACGTAGAGCAGCTATTCCGCCTGCCGAGGACCCTGACGACCCCCTCCCTCCGGTCACGGCAGCCGAGGTCAGAAATCTCGTGAAAAAGATTCACCCTCGCAAAGCCCCCGGCTCTGACGGTATCACCAACAAGGTGATTAAACTCTTCCCCGAACGTCTTATCGCCTTAATGACCGTCATCTTCAATTCGGCATTAAACAATAACCTATTTCCGCATACGTGGAAACAGGCCACCGTTATCGGTATTCCCAAACCCGGTAAGCCCAAGTGCGAGCCTTCCAGCTATCGCCCCATAAGCCTTCTCAATTCTCTTGCGAAGATTTATGAGCGGATTATCTATTCCCGATTAAAGGATTATGCCGATTCCAAGAAACTCATTCCCGACGAACAGTTTGGTTTTAGAACCAAACACTCGTGTGTACAACAAGTCCACCGACTAGTTGAACACATCACGTTCGGATTCTCACGCGGCCTGATGACGGGAGTCCTCTTTTTCGATGTTGCGAAAGCATTTGACAAAGTCTGGCACAATGGCTTATTATATAAGTTGTACCAACTCGGAGTGCCTGACCGTCTCGTTCTCATCATACGAGACTTCTTGTCAAATCGCAGTTTCCGATATTGAATCACGGGCGCTCTCTCTTCCCCCCACCCCATTAGAGCCGGAGTCCCACAAGGATCCGTGCTAGCCCCATTATTGTTCACACTGTACACCAGTGACCTCCCCAAAAGACCTGCTAATACGACCCAATTAGCACTGTTCGCAGATGACACGGCCATATTCTACTCTGGTAGCAGTCCCGATAGTATAACTAAGATCCTCCAAACCACAGCCAACGTCTACGGTAAATGGTTTAGGAAATGGCGGATCGAAGTTAACCCTATCAAAAGTAAAGCCGTCCTATTTTGCAAATTAGGCGACGACCACCCACGCTTCAGGGAGATCTCGATGCTGGGCCAATCGGTTCCTTGGGAACCGCACGCCAAGTATCTTGGAGTCACCCTAGACAAAAAACTGACCTTCATTCCCCACACAAAGATGGTGCGTGCCCGCGCTGCCTTTGTGCTCGGTCGCCTTCACTATATTCTGAACGCTCGTAGTAAATTATCCCTTAGAAATAAGGTGAGAATTTACACCACATGCATTCGACCCATCATGACCTATGCCAGCCCAGTGTTCGCACACGCCGAATCATACCCACTCCGTAGATTAGAAACCCTCCAAACCCGTTTCATGCGCAAGGCCACCGGAGCGCCTCTGTACATGCGAAACGACCAACTCCATTTCGACCTTAACTTGCCGACCATCAGGCAATTTATGAAACAAGCGTCCAAACGCTATCTCGATTCTGCCCTGTCCCACCCAAATCCCCTTGTGGTATCAGCCGCCGACTACGAACCCTCCCGTATCAGTAGAGTACGCCGCCCGAGGCACGTTCTGGTCGATCCAGACGATAAAATCACGTTAGATCACATGAAGAGACTCGCGTTGTCTCGTTCACTGAACACCCGACCGTTGTACCGCCCTCGCCGCCGAGGATGCCCGCCTCACCGACGTCGCGGAGGCCTATCGCCGCGTCACCTTCCCGTTCAAGTTAGCACTTCTCCCTCCCGTCTCTTGCTCGCGCCGGCCCGTGCCGAGCCTGTAGCTTTAAATGTCCCTTAATACAATTTAAATAATACCGATCCAGCTGTCCCCAAAACAATAGCTTGATATCCCCAGCAACGCCCTAAGCCGAGGTCCGTGTCCCGCAGGGGGCGCCCTTAGCGAAAGTTGCTTAGTTTTTAATAATTAATTTAAGCCTGGCTGGAGGCCTCTTTTGGCTTCGCCAGCAAATGACCTGTTAAGCAACCACATTTCCCAGAAATGTATGCGAGAAGCCCAACAAAAAAAAAAAAAAAAAAAAAAAAAAAAAACTTAGCATACTTTAAATAAAACCACATAATTGCACGACCAGAAGTTGTCTTCAAAAAACTCTAAGAACACAATGATGTCTAGTTATTCTTAGCCAGGCACAGATTTGATTGAATACACAAAAACATCTAAACAAGGCGGTCGTTACTGTGACGTCACACTGCGCAGTCGTATTTTTTCATATATCCCCGGAGTGCCATAATTCATGGAAAAAATGGATCAGCCGTACAACATACCCAGCATATAGCATAGGCTGTGTTTCTATTACTAACCATGATAACTTTGTGCTAGAAGAGATAGGTAATATTAACAGTGATATTACTGGAACTAAGAACTAAGTGAAAAAATTATGCATTTGGATCTTTGATTTGTAAATTTTTATCATAATTTATCAAACAATCCGGTGAAGTTTGCTGGAAGTCGTTGGATGCGGGCGCCTTCTCATCGGTCGTTTTGGATATCTATTGTGTAGGTTTTTGTTTTTTGTATCACCAGTGGACATCCTTCTGCTGATACGATGTTGACAATAATATAAGTTACCTTTATCGCAATACAAAAGATCATAATTATTGAATTTAAAATGATTTAATTTTAAAACGTTTTCTGATATTTGAACCGAAATTAAACTCAAGATTACATTATTGGTTATTTTAATGACGACATCAAAAACTGTTTTTTTTTATTTGATTATACTATTACTAAAATTTGCTAAGCAAACTAACTTCGCTCAAAATACATTTGTTTATACTATTATTAAAATATATTAATCAAACTAACTCGTAAATGCTTCCCCGATCATGCTGTTTTCTAAACTGACCTAATACAAATTTGTTCGTTTCGTCTCATTGCTCCCACATCGCCGATGTCCTGCCCAACGGTTCTGACAACGTGGCCTTATATCCGCATCAAGCATCGGTTTCGCAGCCCTCTGCGACCAAAACTTATCCAGCGACTCAACTTGAACTCGTTACATACCTTCATCTGGCCCAAGAGTGTAACAGTAATAAGTAGCACTAATTTTGAAACTTTGGCTTTGAGGCTTCATCACACTCAGGTGGCTAAACTGGCTCTAAAGAAATTTGGCAAAGTGGTAGATCGTGTCGTGAAATATGCCCGATGACACGATATCAAGTCTCATTAAAAGGACGCAAACGAAATCGTAGATAAAGCCAGATTATTCTATGTGTGCAATTTCAGGCAAGATATTTCATCTGTGGTTCAGTATGTGCGTCTATTTTGTTTTCTATCTACAACTAGTCAAATAGCGTATTCAAGTCAACTTCATTCCACTACAATAAATCACAATCATTAAATTACCAAACTAATTCAAACA
Organism: Diloba caeruleocephala; assembly: GCA_947459985.1. Classification (NCBI taxonomy): domain Eukaryota; kingdom Metazoa; phylum Arthropoda; class Insecta; order Lepidoptera; family Noctuidae; genus Diloba; species Diloba caeruleocephala. The sequence goes on from OX381607.1 coordinate 27,781,920, forward strand.
GAGTGAACGGAAGGTTCTATTCAAGCAGTTTCACTGGTTTGGCCAAGTCCCACGTAAAAGTGTACCCAACCGTCCCATCTCAATTAACAAAACTGCATATCCCGACTTCAACTGAGACACCCTACCATGCCGCACCTCTTTAACCGACCTTTTTTTTATTGATGTCCAGTGGAAATTCTACATGGAACTTCCTTCACCCCGGGGAAGGGCAAAGGGGTATGCCGGACTCCTACCGGCTAAAACCACTGGAGCGGTCATCTTCGGCACCGAAGGGGGGCTCTAGATCTTCGTAAGATGACACTAGAGTCTTTAACCGACCTACCCAAGCATAACATCAATGAATGCCTGCGTTCCCTCACAAATGGTGGTATAATATTAAGCCAAATCTGTAATCTCCGTAACAATATGTAATATTGTGCTCATCTATACAAATAAATAAAATTGAAGTGTCTGTTTGTAATGTCAAAATAACAGCTTTTTACTAAATGCATATGAAAGTATATACGGTACATACAACTAAATACAATTTTTAAATTTTTTGTCTGTCTGTCTGTCTGTTTGTTCCGGGTAATCTCCGAAACGGCTGGACTGATTTTGACGGGACTTTCACTGGCAGATAGCTGATGTTATAAGGAATAACTTAGGCTACTTTTATTTATGAAAAATAATTAGGGTTCCACGCAAAAAAAAACCCTTTAAATCCAATGTATATATTCTATGTCAAGTGTCTATGTCGAAATACTCTAAATTTCATTTAAATTAAACGCGGGTGAAACCGCGGGTCCCAGCTAGTTATACTATAAATATATTGTAATCTCGTTTCAACTTCATTAACCTCTTAGTTGTCGCGGATTAAGCCACATCTAGCACCTCTAATCCCAGCAACTCCGCGTACATTCAGGTACAGTGCGTGATTTATTCCACCGGAGTTACCACAATATGTCACTCGGGTACAAACGACATACCATTCGGTGATTCGGTGCGTACACCGATCGCTCGTTACTACTTTCAGGTTTTACGATTTAACTTGGGCCGATTGCGAGCAAAATCTGGAGATGTAAAATTTGCGTAATGAGTTGAAGTTTAGTAAAGACTATTTCATCTGAATACATAATACTGTACCACAAAAGTGAGTTCGTGAACTACCCAAGAGAATAGGTAACTTGCATCATAGAGCCTATGAACAAGCCGACATAGTAACGACGAAAAAAAATCATACTAAAATAGAGAACATATATTATGTCGATATATCTGTATTTTAAACAATGTATAAAAAAATACAATATTTTTTTTAATGTCATTTTAAAATTTCTTGTTCAGCAGTACACTCTACAAAAGTAGAATATATATTTTAACGATGAAATCGGTGCACTTGCTCGAGTTGTAAAAGATATCTAATTGAGCTATTAGTGTACATATCTTTTATATTTATATAATTAACGTGTATGTGATATTGTATTTCAATGTGATATATTTTCAGAACGAGAGCAGATTATGCAAACTAGAAGACGCCATGTTGAATAGAATATGGCATTAATTTAAAAACTACTATTTTTGTGACCACGTATTCGGGCTTAAAACTCAAGAATATATTTCCTCAGTTCGTGGTATCGTGGTGGTAATTTGTAAATAGCTCAAAAGACGAGATAATGGAGATCATGAAAATAGGAACTCGACAAAAAAAATTGATTAAACCTATATTAATTTGAGTAAGTTGCCATCTGCAAAATATCGTGAGTTATTTATGATAACCGAATATCTGCTAAGAACCTTTCGCAAGTTTTTATGTAGTATTTTGTCTTCGGCCAAAAGACTAAATGCCAAATCAAATCAAACGTCACGTCATAATGTTTATTATTATGAATACGAATATAATTAAATATTACTTTTCAAATAGCAGTTTTAGTTCTAAAATGTGTAATTTATTTATTTATTCGTACTTAGCTTTCACTAGCACTGTCTACCCTCGTTATTTTACAAAATACCTAAATATAACAAAATGTATAAATATTTTTGACATTCTTTTGATTATACTAGCGCTCTTATTCGCCAGGATAAGTAAACCGAACTGGCAATGGGCGGGGCACATTGCTCGCAGAACTGATGGCCATTGGGGCACAAAGGTTCGCGAATGGAGACCGCGCACCGAAAAACGCAGCGTGGGACGTCTTCCAACGAGGTGGACAGACGATCTGGTGAAGGTCGCTGGGAGTCGATGGATGAGAGCGGCATGTGACCGCTCCTTGTGGAAATCTAAGGGGGAGGCCTTTGTTCAGCAGTGGACATCCTGTGGCTGATATGACTGTTAGTGATTTATGTTACTCCCCCTCGTACTTCCCTCATGCATCCGCTCGCTTGCGCAATCATTATACGCGGACAACGGGGCAACATAATAACCTATAGCTTAGTGACTTTTTGTTATATTGCTTTGATTGTTTTACACAGACTTTCATAAACATTTTCCGGGTTATCTCGGCTTTTGTTTATACTAAACGATTTTAATTTGTTTCAAGCTAGCTCGTAAAAAGTAAGAGTTAACCACGTCAAATGAACTTCCACAACAATGTATAAAATGAGGCAATAAGTTAAAATGTCCCCGAGCTGATACTTTATTACCCTTTCAACTTAATCCATGGTTATATTTGTCGTAAAAACGCGATAAAATAGGTACCAATGTAAACGCCGGGTGTATCCTAACACAATTACGATTACCTACACAAAATGAGCGAACGGTTTTATGTTTTCTTGTGAACTTATAATATAAATACTAGTACTACGGTATTTATTTTGTTAAAAAGATTTACTTGTTTCATTTTAGTGTAAATAAATGTAAGAACTTTTCCCAATTTGGTATCCGTATCTAACACCAAAATTATCTATATCTAAAACTAATTCTAAGTATCGAAACTATTAAGACATCATCTAGGTAAGCGCAGTCAAATTAAACCTGTTTATTGAAGCTGGTTAAAAAACTACTCAATAAAATATAATGAAATTTATATGGGACCAATTCGAAAGTATTCTGCACCTATTTATAAAATAATTGCTCAAATCGGTCTTCAAATCTGGGAGTAATCGGTGTACATAAATAAAAAAGTCGGTAATTAAAGTATTATAGTATGTATTTTTTTGATGATCAAGATAGGGTACACTTTTAGGTCTCTAGAATGTTATTAACTTTTTCATACATGAGATTAAGATATAAATATTTGATCATCATGTCACCGGTCGCTGTGAAAATCTATGGCAGGGCTTTGTTCAGGTTTGGAAGTCCTAAGGCTGGTATAATGATGACATGAAATCTGGTGGCAGGTAAGGTAAGCACCACCGCTTTGCAAGATGGTCGACACAAGGCTTTAGTATTTTTAAAATTTTAGACATTTCTGTGTTCCGGTTAGAAGGGCACTGTAGCCAGTGAAATTTATGGGCACAAAAGACTAAATAACTAATGTCTCCATTTGGCAAATGCCATGTCAGTACGCATAACTAGTCTTGGGCAGCAATAAAAGTGTTATGGGCAGGCGGGACGCCTACCATCAAGCGAATGACTTGCTCGTCACTGGATAGTATGAGAAAATTAAAAAACCGGTCAAGTGCGACATGAACTCGCGTGGAGAGAATTCCGAAATTGCTAAATATATTGTCTATTGATGAATTCGGTCTTGTACTAATAACATGTCCCAAGAACAAACTTAATATCGTAGTTGAAATACATGTTTTCTCAAACATTGCAACCGCACACGCAAATTTGTACGCACAATATTGAAAGATTTACCATGTCATTTTAAGATACACACACACCATAGACTTCTTATAGGTTAACGACTTTCAAAATTTTAGGCTCTGTAGTTTTGTAGATAAGGGGGGGGGGGGGTCAAGTTTCGTCTACTTTTTTAAATAACTTTCAAACTATTTATTTAAAATTTATAAAATAAACATTTGAGACCCTCACAACAAGCCCGTTCATTTCATATATTACACGGTACATTTTGAATTCTTTTTACACTTTTTCTACATTGCCCCCCAAAAGTGACCCCCATATTCAAAATACATTTATTTACGTTACATCATATTATTATACCAAATTTCAACTTAATCAGTCCAGTAGATACGGAGCAAATTGGCTGTGACAGACGGACAGACAGACAGACAGACACACGAGTGATCTTAAAAGGGTTCCGCCGTTTTTCCTTAGGACATTTGGAACCCTAAATAGATCAGCACAACATAAGTAGTTTTAGTAGTAGAGTCTAGCTCTACAGTTGATGAAAACCGACTGGCTCTACCGATTACCACGCTGTCACAAAATACGTAAAGTATAACATTTTGATGAGTGATGAGTTTCGTAAATCAACCTCGACGTTTATTTTTGTAATTGACACAGCAAACTAGCGTCAGCCTAATTGACGTCGTAGCTACCCCATCCATTGACATCAGTAATCTATTGATTACTGGTACGTTGCTGACTCAAGGCTTGGAATCATGCAGCATGCAATTGGCAGTACTTTAGCAACTCCTTTAATATTGTACATATTCAGGGGGATGATAATCGCTCACCAGTAGGGCAAGTAGTGTTTTTCTACATATTCTTTTTTTTTTTTTTTATCGTTGCCCCACACTATGAGTCGTGTTTGTGTTTAAAGACATAAATTCTACATACAATACACCCAGACCCAGATCATACAAATATTTGTTCCGTACGGAAATCGAACCCACAACCCAGAGGGCATCAGCCGACTGTGTCAGCCACTGCACCAACCGTGCCGTCAACTTCACTTCACGTATATTTTAGTTTCGAATTCTATCAGACGTCTAAGGGTTTATCCAGACAATATGAAATTTAAGTAGAGCCCGTTAACAGGTGATGCACGTAAGATAACAATGTATTTTTAACCGCAGCAAATTATCCCACCTCCTGCATACATTATCGTAAGGGACGGGAGAATGAAAGAGAGCGATGAGAATTTATCTCCACACCTTTAAATTAAAGATATGGAGATAAATTCTCGTAGCAATGCGCTCCCCCTTGAAATTAGAATGGTAAATAGTAGCGCAATTTTATATTAAAAGTACGCAAATATACCTACTTGACAAGATGTCGGCAGATTCACTGCGGCTTTGAGTCTCTTTTTTCTTGTATATATATATCTATTTAATATGTATGTATTTTTATTTAGTATGTATAAATATATAGTTAATTATAATATACAGTTGTATATTTATGTAACTTTATACTATTTCAATACCCGTAAATAAATGTCTTCGCATCTATACCTCTCACTCTTATCTTCATCTAGCATCTACCTTGTTGTGTCTGCTTCACCCAAAGGTCGTCTGGTAGAAAATTCCCATGGCATTAAGACCCCCTTTGTACAATTTTGTACATTAAGCATAAATAAATAACCCTCACAGCACTGTAGCATTTATAGTGTGGCGACACCTACATCGCCAGCAATACAACTACAACTACAACGACATCTACTCGACTATTAAATGCAACTCTCCGATGACGTCAAAGAATCCTGAATCACACTATTAAAGTATTCGCGCAACTTGGCATATATACAGTCGTCCAATATCAACCGTTGGGCTTCGGCCCGCCAGGCATACCATCCGCCTGGCTGGAAGATCTTCCCTTTTCTATGGAGGAACACCACACCTTGTTCCCCTTAATAGTTATAGAAAAAAAGGGCTTTGATATTCTTCTGAATTCTATAAGTGCTAAATTTATAAAATTCAGAATTTTACATACCTAATTGTGACATAGTTTGATAAAGGGTTTTACATTATATTATGGCGGAGTTGTTAAGGCCACATTTGTTTTGTTTTTAAGAAATATCTTGCGCCACACTAGGATTTCTCGTATGTCGGGGGTGCGTTTACAGACAGAAATTCCACACAAAAATACACCCAGACCTGGAACAACTACCTCCAGTTAGTACAAATATTTTTTCCGTGCGGGAATCGAACCCTCGATCCGGAGGGCAGCAGTCGACTATATCAACCACTGAACCAATCGTGCCGAGAAAATATTTATCATATTCCTTTTTTGAATGTGAAGGTAAAAAGTGGATGAATCTGGCTGTCACTTTAATAATAAACGTTAGAAAAAATACAAAGTATTTTACTCAAAGAATAACGTATATTTTATTCACGTCTTTAAATACTTAGTTAATTATAAATCCCACACGCAAATATTTAGACATTCAATATCACCTAAGATCCGTTTAAATCAAAGTCTCAGCTGCACCTTCTAAATCAAGAAGTAACATGTGCGCTTTTAAACAAGTTTATTGACAACGAAATAAAGATATTAAATATCCCTAAAAATAATTCGGCTTCGCTGAGTACAAATTACCTATAATATCCTCGAAACTAACCTATCATAAAGTCGTTCTAGTTTCCATTCCCTGGACCGATATTCTTCCGGTAAGCAGTAGGTAGTGTTTAAACTTCAGACATTACTGTGCTCCGATTTGGAAACTCTCCGGTTCGCATTCCGAGCTCACGAACTGTATTATACAGTAAAAGTGCTTTAAGTATGCCCCAAGGATTTATAATAAATTACCTAGACAAATTAAAGAAATTGAAAATACTAGAAACTATAAGAAAGTACTTAAAACAATCATAATGAATAAAACATACTACTCAATAACAGATTTCTTAGATGAAAAATGCTTTAAAATTAATTTTATAGCTTACACAGGCACACAGTCTGATTTATTGTATAAAACAATATTCCTGTGTTTTATTACTTTTAATTATATTTTAATACCATTCGAAATCGTTAAATTTATGAAATGTATTTTAGAAGATATTTTGTACGCCTGATGCATGGCAGGACATAGAGATACTATACTTTTTATTTAACATCTGACTGTTACCTGTGTTCCACAAATAAAATGAATTGAATTGAATTGGAAACACTGTAGCTTGTCAAATTACTGGGCATAACAGACTAAATAATTAATATCTCTAGGTGACGAGCGCATTTTGTTGCCACGTAGGACTAGGTCCGGGTAGCGTTACAATTATTATGGGCAGGCATGACGCTTAACATCAGGCGACGAACGAGCTCATCGCGTTATTAGATAGTATACTACGAAAAACGGGTCATAACTGGGTTTTAATGTTAGAAAATTATGAGAAACAGCTCAGAGCTTCCAAGCCCAGTACATAGAAATAGGTTCACTTTCTATTTTAGGGCCTACCGGATAATTTGTTTATGGATCGCATGGCTCATGACGTCGCACGAACCGTTTTGTCCTACATAAGCTGTGTACACAATACAGCAGCAGTTTACCCAAAACTACTCTTTTTTATGTATCATTGTATATATTTTTCTTATAGATAATTCTGTTGGTGTAAAAGTGACAGAGCATTCTGCGTCTCTTCATAACAGCCAAAAGATGTCCACTGCTGAACAAAGACCTTTTTTTATTGGGCCCTGTCGAAATTCTTCATGAACTTCCTCCGCCCCGGAGAAGGATGAAGGGGTATTTCGGACTCCTACCGGCTAAAACCACTGGGGCGGTCATCTTCGGCACCTAAGGGGGGCTCTAGGTCCTTGTATGATCACACTAGAGCCGGCTGAACAAAGACCTACCCAATAGATTTTAACGATAGTGTCGTTTGCGTGTAATTTAGCTGTACTCGCCCCGCTTGGCAAGAGGGTTGGTGACCGCAGAACAGCTGCATTTACAGAGAAGGTACGGTGCTACCTATCCCTAAGTCGCCATTACGACTTCCACGGAAGAAGGTGGAGTAGTACTATTTTCTTAATCTGAACACCACACGATTAGGGATACGAGATTTTGCGTCTGATTCTGCTAAATATGTCAGTGTTCTCGGACCATATCTGTGGGTTGGAAAGTGGAAATATTGATGGTACATTTATTTTATTCATTAACAGTCATCGGCAGGTTATGGATGTGCAATAGTAAAGTTCTGACTTATGTACCTTTCGCGGAAACAGGCGTGACATATACCTGCATGCTACCTATCAATATTTGCTAATTCCTCTTTAGTCTAAAAGTCAAATTATACACCATTTAATTCCACCAAAGCATTTGCTCATCATTTATAATAATCATACCATAGTAGATTATCATAATATCTCTCATCAGTGCATGATCCGAATGTTTGATCCGATTATATATTGCAATATAATCGTGTAATTTAGAAGATAATTTCTCTCTTAAAGTATGAATGAGACAAGGTGTATTTATATGGACTCTTATTATTTTTTTATTTTTTTTAAAAACGTTGCCCCACACTAGGATTTCTCGTGTCGTGGGTGCGTTTACTACACACATGAATTCCACATACAATTAAACTGACTGATGTGCATAGCATTAATACTATTATTAGCACTGTTACGAGAACAGTCATTTAACAGATTTTTATCATAAGATGATGATAATCTTGATGTTTATCGATGTGGTATGAAGTTTACTGCTAGAGTATACTTTATTGTACACCAAAATAAGTTTATTTTACTTAATTTATTTGGACTACTTAAAAACACATTCTAGCCTTTCGAATGAAAAAAAATTTATTCCCCATTTCTATAAGTATAAGAAGAATCTTCAATTTTCAATGATCACGTCAATAATTAGCACCAACCCATCTCATCTCGTGGGTGTCGTAAAGGCGACTATGAGATTAGCCGAAAGGTTGGCCGCAGCTTCTTTCGTGTGCATTGACAACTCAGCTGCGATCGTCAACCAGCTTGACAAGCGCAGTGATTACGGCAAAGCCCCCCATGACCACATAGGACAAACCCAGACCAGTCATTAAATCAATCTTCCAGGCCTATTTCCAGCAGTGGACGTTTTTCGGCTGAAATGTTGATGCAAAATCAGTCCTCTCTCGTTTTACTGGAAGCTGATCCCAACTTTGATGGGAAAATACTAAAGGCTTAAGGGACAAACACAAATTGCATCTCAGCTACTAAAGTAGCCACAAAGTATTTGTTTGTACAACATGTTTGGCTAGCAGTATTTTTAAAATACCAATGAGTACTCAAAGCACTCTATAGTTTATTCATACTCCTCTTTTACTTAGCGCTCAGAATTTAGTATAGATAGGTACCGATAATGGATTCCTTAGAGCAGTTATAGGGCAGTTAGTGTCAGGAACTAGTACATTTATAATGGTAACGTGTGAAGTGTACAGTATACCATTTCACAGTCCTCCAAGTCCAGCTCATATAATCATAATAGGATTTTCCATGCTAAATATTTTGTGACATAACACTGAGAGACACTAATGTCATAACACTGAGGACGTTTGGATAGTCAGAATTGCGGGGTATAGTACTTGGAATAGTAGGTCGATATGGAGATATATATAAAAATATTACGTTATCATATCAGCCAAAGGACGTCCACTGCTGAACAAAGGGCTCCCCCATAGATTTCCGTTACGAGCGGTTATTTGCCCCCGAATCCAATGACTCCCCATCTCGTTGGAGGTCGTCCCACGCTGCGTTTTCCGGTGCGCGGTTTCCATCTGACAACCTTTTTATCCCAAAAGCCATCAGTTCTACCAACAATGTGTCCCGCCCATTGCCACTTTAGTTTACTAATCCTTTCAGTGATGTCGGCAATCTTAGTTCTTCTACTCATTTATGATTGGATCTCGTAGAGAAATACCAAACATAACTCTCTCCGTGGCTCGCTGAGTGACCTTGAGCTTTCTTATGAGGCCCATAGTGCCATAGCTCATATTTTAATTTTTTATATCATTTTTACACATAATTCTATGAACAACTCAGCCACACCTTAACCTACTGTGCCGGCTTTTTAGTAGGTTAAGGTGCGCGCGAGTTTCACTGTGCTAATGCTACGAACATGTAAATATTATGCTGGGACCACAATAAGGTTGAACGTCTAACGCAACGCAATAATTTAGACGCAAAAATATTCCACAAAATGATGCATTAAACTGAGTCAGTTAGCCACACCTGCTATTAACATCTTAATCATATAAGACATTTGTTTAGCAGACAAAAACTCTATACTCTATTTTGACTACTAACACCTAAGACATGGAATATAAAAAAATATTCTTAACACAAACATAAAGAATGAAATACTTTGTAATGTAAATATAAATCCTACGGGTAACAAAACATTTTTACTTGTCATCGAAACCACAGATATAATTTGCAATAGAGTCTTTAACACCTTCAGTCGACTCGTAAGTGGCAGCATTTCCAACGATGAAATATCTCAAAGCAATCAATTAGCAAGGTTTAATACTACTATCATTAATTGCCAACGAATTGTGAGCTTTATTCCTTAGGTGATAAGGAATAAACGTTGATTTATTCAATATAATACAGAAAGGGTGACAGCAACAAAACTGGCAACTCCCAAATTGTTGTGGAAAAGTTAAATTTATGCGATAAGTTTGATATAAAATTATTTGGGACATACTGGTGTGAAAGATCAACATTGAAAACTATGGCAGCCAATACTTAGTACGGAAAGGGTGTTAATTTATTCAGTGTTTATTTTGTGCTGGTTGAAAGATAGAGTATTTTGAATGTATTGTTTGCTTTGGCTTTTACTTGGTCTATTGCCTCTTCAGTTTGTTTAAAGGGACTAATTTAGGGCTCGTTGATTTTGTCAACAGGATATACCCATAATTGTAGTCAAGAATAATTATACAAATTAAAGTATTCAAAGGAAAGGAAATAAAGAAAAAAATATGTGGTGTCGTGGGACACCAGGTAGGGACGAAGTTCCTTCGGCTAATGTAGAATCGACACTTATACACTACTCGCTTATGTATGCGACTGTCGCGCCTGCGCACGTCATTTAACGGTTTTATTCCACGCACTTTTTTCCACGGATTTTTTCTTACGGTTTTACTATCACATTTTTTTCAGTTCGGTCGCGCAGCAAAATCCCTATCCCCTCCAAGCCTGCCGTAAGGAACTTCGTTCCAAAATTGGTTTATTTTGTATCCTCATTTACATACATTGCACATTTTATATACAGTAAATGAATTGCGATAGCACGTATACTGCTAAATAAAAGCCTGCCCCTTCTTTCCACATTGTGTAGTCAGTTTGGGAATTGCCAGTATTCATCACGCTTGGCGAGTGGGTCAGCGCAGTATGGCTGCTGTTCCACAGAGCGGTGGGAATAGCTGGTTTAGAGTCCCTTAGTCACCTTCGACGACATTTACGGGAAGAGACAGAGTGGTGCTCTTGTTTTTGTCCGGATACATAACGGGAGAAGATACCACATGGACAATTAAAATATTATAAACCATAATAATCGAAACCTAATTTTTTTTCGTTAACTATATTTTATCCTATTCCACGGCACTATCTACATCTGTATATATTAATAGAATTCATTTGACTTCTTGAGCGTGACGGAGCCTGAAACATTCAAACGTAGAAACTATTACATTTATTTATTTAGTAAGTAAGACTCGTTACTCAACCAGTTTATCATTAACAGCATTTGAGCACCCACTGAAGAGCATAAGCTTCCTCGTCCTATAACGCTATTCTTCCCGTTTCCAGCCAATTCAATAACACGTAGTTTCAGTAAAACTACCTCCCACGACATCTTGTTGAGTAATCAGTTTCCCACCAAGGTTTTCCCAAGAGACTGCAGCATACGGCTGTTCAAAACTGTTTGGCTGTTTACAGAGTCAGTAACGCTGTGCTGACTCTGGTATTGCAAGCGTTTGCTTTCCATCAGGTGGGTTTGTTTTCAACCTAAGTGGTAAAATATGAATCTTAGCGCGTGTTAAGTTTTTATTCTTCTATAATTCACTCACTGTTGAGGATCATGATCGTTTTTAATAACATATTGCCTAAATTCCTTCCTAAACGAAACATTTTCAAGGCGTTTTTGAGTGTCCATGCTGTCAAACCAGCAAAAGTCACTAAAGCTGAAAAAACTGGTAAATGAGCAGTGGTAGTCTCGACGCGGGCAATTCTAGTTAATTTATTGTGGTCGCATGTGATAGAGAAGCCTCGCTGTGCGCTGCGCTGCGGACACGGCAGCAGTGACCACGTGCGTGCCACCGTATACCCGGGGGTGCACGGTATGAGCAGTGAGTGTTTCAAATGCTTGCTAAATTGAAAAATTGACTGATATCCATCCAGTTAATTCATTTTTTATTTACTCTTGTGTTTAGTCGAGCTTTAGGACTGGCTTCGATTACAAAGTGCTTAATCTTATCAAGTAAGCCAACAGTTTTTCTCTTTGTAAATATCAAGTTAAAATGTGTTTTATGCTGTTTGGTTTCATTCGTTTACGAGTAAATGCAACGATGCATCTATAAATCCAATATATACGCTAAACATATTAAACGGTTTATAATAATTCTAAGAGGTATACCTATACATGGAAAATATTTGAGTATGTTTATGCGCCTAAAGAATATTTCTTATGTTGAAAGTTGATGGTAATACATTTTTTGCGAGGGAGGAACCTTTATAATGCTTTCAGCTTTTTATGGGGAGAAAATGGGGTGCTGAAATTTATTACCCTCCTCCCATAAAACCCCTCGGTGGCCGTCTTTACATATCCAGAGGGGCTTTGGGATGTCCAGTGGAGCGCTTGTGATTCAACTGCAATCATTATCTGCAGCAAGCCTTGGGACAGACGGGATGTCTTTTTTGAAACCAACATTGAACTCCTTTCAGTTTTCCTGACAGCACGTGACACTAAGTGATGACGTCAGCTTTTGATATCGTTGATGTACTTTTGTGAACTGTCTTTAAATGTCGTTTAATTTTTATTTGCAAAGCGTAATCAAAACATGAGTATAAATTTCGTACTTCAAAACAGTGTGTATCATTTGTCATGGCCAAGAGAAACAATTACATTTAATAAACTCTGCAAAAGTTACACGCTGTCAAATAACACCATTTATTATAGAAACCATTGTTCGGTTAGTAATTTATAATATTGGTTAGATGATGTTTCAATGTTATTATTCTAATAAAATAAACTGGGTTAAAAAATTTATGGGTCTATGTTGCGATTTTGTGGAAAATTTTGAGTTGCTACTTATTATCAGGAATTGCGAAGGCTATCTATTTATTTATTTCTAAGAAGCTACGTCAAAGTGAAAGTAACGTGCATAAAGTATTTTTCTAAGACAATAATTGTATCTTCTAAAGATTTCATCAATTTGAAATTCAATTGGGATGATCTATTTCCAGCAAATGATGTCCAAATACTTCTATGATGTTGATGATAGATTTCATCACAGGTCTGGTCATAGTCATCTACTGAGTGCAACATTTCTCTGCTTGTAAAACATTTCGGGATGCAATTGGTGTAGGATGCGACCTTTTGTTTTCGCTGCATCCGCAGTGCTCAGTGTATCATCTAGAGCCTCATGAAAGGGGAAGGACTTTTTTCCGCTAAAAGCCACTTCAGTCATCTTTGGCACCGAAAGAGGATTTCAGGATTTTGAAAATCCGGCCATCCTACGTGACCTACGTACGTAACCAGATGAATTATAGCTGAACTTAAGAGACAGTAACTGTGGGCCACGTCAGTGGATTAAATGCCATGTACGAGTATCTTTTTAAAACCAGAAAATTCTATCATTAATCAATCAGCTCCTTCTATTTCAGTCCACGGCTGGACGTCTCTTCCAAGCTGCGCCTCAACACCCAGTCCTCCGTCTTCTGCATCCAATCTGTCCCAGCAGCCTTCTTTAGGTCGTCGGTCTATCTAGATGAAGGGCATCCCACACTATGTTTACTGATTCATGGTCTACACTGATAGACTCGTCTGGTCCAACAACAATAAATATGTAATAATATACAAACAACATTATTTGTGCCTCAAAAACGGTATTTTCCAGTACTCACCACGCTTAGCAGGTGGGTTGGTGAGCGCAGTATTGCTACTGCTCTACAGAAGGGACGCTGTTGTCCATCCTTCTGTTTTAGGGTCCTTTAGTCGCGTTTTACGGCATCCAAGGAGATGGAATTGTGCTATATTCTTAATCCGAACACCGTACGGATTAATAAAATCTTACCTGTATGATATCTGGTTTCTATAATAAATCGGTACAATTGCACACTAAAATACAACACATGTAGTCTTCTATTCTATTCACCGCAATTAAATTTAACACCGATTGTTTAGCTGTTTTAACTAACCCAGGAGGGGTACCCATGGTGTGAGTCTATTAATGTTGTTCCAGTTCAACTGCGTAATTGCAAAACTTGGACTTGGGCCGACAACTTGAGCAGGTGCAGTAATTTGTACGAGTTGGAACTGAATTATTATGGAGTCGTTTTCTAGAAAGTTCCGAAAACTGGTGTTTGAACTGATTAAGAGTCCAGATTTTGACGGAATTTTAGGTAGGCTAGGTAAATGTATTTTATTTGATTTTAGTCTCAAGAAGTAATTATACTTGTTGTCTAGGATCTATTCTTCAAAGTAATTCTGGTCAACGAAAGGTGTATACCTTAGCAGTCGACATGAAAAGTTTCCTAGACGGGAAACACCAAAGCAATATTAAGCAATTCGTAAAAATAAATACTTGTAAAATTATTCTAAGAACTATTAAACGGATCAAACGTTGATTGATAATAATAATAACTCTTTATTTGAGACAAGGTCCATACAATAAACACGCTGGATTTAAATACAATTATAAAATCAACAATAATTAACAACAACTTAACCTTAGAATTGGAGCCTTAATAAAGAATGCGACATATGCATCCTTGTCCAGTGCTCCATAATACAGTCTACATTCTACCTCCTATAAAGCTGGATGTATCTGTTGAAGCCGCTGGAATATGTTTTATGAGGTTTTGTTGAACTTAAAGCAATCGTGTTTTATAATTAAAACGTCATCGTTTCATGATTAATCATATTTTGTTTCTAAATATGTATCTAACCCTTAAATTGTCTTAACGTATTGCTTGATAACATGAGGGGAAGACTATGTATTTAGATAATATCCACTTGCTTGCTTGTTGTATAGTGTACTATGTGTGTCATAACTTTCGCTCCCTTCCCCTAATATGAGATAATCCGCATATTAATCAATACGACTGAGATGTACCTCAGATAACAGTTGACCTATTATTCAAATTCTAATTCACTACGGCTTGTAATTCTCCAATCAATGTAATTTTCAGTGCAAATATAATTTGACGGCACGGTTGGTGCAGTGGCTGATACAGTCGGCTGCTGCGCTCTGGATCGTGGGTTCGATTGCCGCACGGAACAAATATTTGTATGATCTGCAGGTAGTTGTTCCGGGTCTGGGTGTATTATGTGTTGAATATATGTTTGTAAACGCACCCACGACACAGGAGAAATCCTAGTAAAGATTTTATTAAATAAAGAAAAGAAATATACAATCTGGTGACGAGACGAGCAAGTCATTCTTATGGAGGTAAGCAGTATGCCTGCCCATAAAATTTCAGTACTTCAGGCCAAGCAACCAAGAGCCACGCACGCGCCACTTTTGCTCGCGCCCTCGTTGCAAATGCAAATAAAAACCGACCAGGTGTAGATGTTGGCTACCACCAGCACCAGACTGTAGCCGCTGTGCCCCACATCACAATTGTGTCATCATTACGGGGGATGATAGCGCATAATGTCTTCTGTTCCACAGAAAAGACGCTGCTGCCCATCCCTCGGCTTTAGAGTCCCTAACTCATATTTTACGATATCCACGGCGGGAGATGGAGTGATACTGAAAATAAATAAATTAATATATTATTATATATTTTTCTATGACACGTGTTTATATCCCCTGTAAGGGGGAACCCGGTCTTTTGATAGGCTTACGCGGGGACATGGGTGCAACACGCAGAGGCCCTTTAGAGAATTTTAATCTAAAATGTAATGGGACACTAACCGGGGACTCTCCATGGCTGCACTATAAAATGCAGTCTCGGATTGTCCCCGGAGGTATAAAACTATTGTATGAAATGGAAACTACAAGTATAAGGTTTATTGCAATGGGTCCTAAATGGATTTGATACTAAGAAAAACGGAAAAAACGGCGTCTGCCTTTCAACTTTTAATGTGAAATTCTGTGGCAGATGGTGACTCGCCACTCACAAGATGGGCCCCCTAAATGGCCACCACTACAGGCGACAAGGAGCAACACCGGTGTGAGCGGCTAGGGGTGTAGAGAGGTGCGGCACCGGTTTCACCATCACGCGTCTCGAAGACTCGGAGCGGGTTTCCCCGTTATTACGCCATTAGTCACTTCCACCCCCGAGCATATAGCTCTGGCGGCCCCCCTCTGATCGGCCAACTAAGGCAAGCCAGAGTTGAAAATCCTACGGGCACTCATGTGGTACCACTCCAACCAACCAATAAAGGCAAGCCGGAGACGAGGCCCTGACCGACTCTCTAGAGCATTCGGGTACGCAGTGTTGCCACTCACATTCAGCTCGCCACAAACTGTCCTACGTTCTGTAAGCTACTTAATATACTTTTTTTTCTTATGGTGTACTTTTTTTATATCAGAAGGTAGGAAGAAATCAAGCAGCTACTTTAATCTGCCCTCCAGGATTACCTTATCCCATGGTGAGATAACGTTTGCCCAGACGGGTTTATTATATATATTATTATATACTATCAATATTCTTAATCCGGACACTACACGAAATGTTGTTCACTTGCTTGTTGTTGATTTATATTTAATAAATTCTTTTCAGTACGCCATATTATACAATACTTATCCACACTAATATTATAAAGAGGAAATATTTGTATTTTTGTATGTTTGTAACGAATAAATTAAAAAGCTACGGATCCTATTTCAAAAATTCTTTCACCATTAGAATGCTACAATATCTGGGAGTAATATAGGCTGTATTTATTACTAGAAAAAATTAAGAATCCCTACTAAAACTTCAATAATGTAACCCAAGGTGTAAAAAATTGCCATAAAATGTCTTTCACCGTACTCGTATTCGCTGCGGAAACTATGGGTGATAAAACAAAAAAAAAAACCTTGTATAATATTAAAAAACATATCAATAACTACAATAAACTTCGGGATACCATATGTCCAACTGTTGTAGTTATGTAACTATAACTTCTTTTTTACATTTTAAAAGTTGATAGAAATGCCGACCTAAATCAGACCATGTTTACATTTACACCAAAAAGTTTAAAAAAAAATGTTTATCCGTGCGAAGCCGGGACGGGCCACTGGTTGCTTATAAATACATTCACGTAACACTTAAATATACAGCTAATTTGTTTATTCTGCAATATACATCATCGTTTCGGCCGAATAAAGTTCCCTGCTGGACAGAGGCCTCCCTCAAAGGTCACCACAACGACCGATATCGGTGTGTTGTGTGCTCATTGGGGGGTTTTTCCATAATCGCCATGCTTGGCAGGCGGGTTGGCGATCGCAGTTGAGTTATAAATGTATTCGAAGGACGCTGCTGCCCATCCTCCGTGTAATCCCTTAGTCGGCTTTTACGACACCCTTGGGATGAGATGGGTTGGTGCTATTCGTAGCCGGCACCACACGGCATATATATACATAAATATATTTAAAAAAGTATATATAATTTTGCTCGCGTATTTAGTATATTTTTGTATTGATCTAAGTTGTATCCATCCGTGACATCACTCACAACTATCACATTCGATGTGACTCCTACCTGAACAACTGCGTTGCGGTTTTTTTTATGTCACGGCATTATGCTGTGATTTGGGGATTTGTTGGCTTCACGCAGGCTGTTTTTTTTAAATATATCTTTTCCCTCACATTGTCTGTAATGTCCTGTGTGATTTCAAAATAAAACTGTTTTCTTTCTTTTATTCTTGACAAGTGCATTAGTTATTTGTATTTTATGCCTAGTAAATTCCCTAGCTACAAATTCCTGTGTTAGTTTGTTCCAAAATATTGTGGCACAATGATTAAATATTGATACTTTCTTTATAAGGATTGCATGATTGGATTAATAATATATTTTATTTAAAAACTAATAAGCAAATTAACTCCTCCAATTAAGTGTTCTTGTCTGTGTTGGGTTTTAGCCTTAGTCATTACTGAATCCTTTATCGCGTGCTTATACATTTATTTCCAAATAAATTTATTGGAAAATGACTCTATCGATATATTTGTAATTGATTACACCAAAAACAGTAAAATTAAGTTATGTAACAAAGTTACAATATAATTTGCAAGTATTAGTCTCCTCATTGTTAGTAAAATATATTACTATTGATAAAACTGTCACAAACATATTCTGCTGAAGCACGAATACAAGTCGCCAAGCAATTCATCGTTTGCTGATAATGACATGGATTATCGATAAGGTCCATTATCGTAAGTCGTTACTTGGTCAGTTGGCGGTAAAGGCAGTATACATTGTATATAGTACGTATATTGAATTAAAAAAAGATTCTATTGGTATTTCTTTTGAGAGGTGGTTATTTAGATTTATGTATTTTAGTAGTTATTATCCCGATCGTTTCAATATGATATATAAAAGTATTAAAACCTAATACTTAGGTAAACTAAACGATTCCATTATATTCTAACTATGCATTTCTATAAATTATTGATGTGTGTTGCCGGCTATACATAAGAAAGAAAGAAAAAGTTTTATTTCTACGCGCAATTGACACACACAACACTTAACACAAGACTTAAAACTAGACTTTCTTCAGCAAAAATATTAATAACATTATAAAAAAACAGAAATATAAAAAATTGTAGCACGGATTTTAAATAAAACTTCTCAGTCCGTAAGAAATTAGATCTCTGATAATCCAGTTTATAAAGTTCAATGGATCTGTATTATCTGTGGTTGTGGTTTCTGGATGTAATAAAAAAGATAAAAAAGTAGTATGTCTAAGTAATCTGTGCAACCAAACAACAACAAATATGTTACAGTTATACACAACAAATGAAATAAATATAAATAATAAATAAATTGCTCAGCATCATGCCGTGGCTCCGGACGAACCTAGAGCCAACAGCGCTGGTTTTCAGCAACAACCTTTGTGTGACGTATTGGAGTCCTACCAGTGAAAAACTAAAAAGTAAGTACTTCATACCTTAAATTAGCGAAGTAATGATTAATATGTTAGAGTAAAGACGTAAAACATACAGTGTACACTAAGATAAATAGAAACCTAATAAATACATATGGAAGAATACAAATTACAATTGACTTTATTTTACAACACAACAACTTATGTCAATCGCAAAGCAGCGGCCACTGTTGCATAAGCGCAAACTGGCTGTTCACTGGCTGGCTGTCAAGTGTCACGTAATTTTTCCCGTTTAGAGACGCAATAAGTAGATATTTTACTATGTTTACTTATTAAACACCAAATTGAGAGTATGTAGTGTAGGTAGGTAGTAGTTTAAAGTGAGAATAGCTTCGGACCTTGGGACCTACATCACCCCATCTCATCCCATGGGTGTCGTAAAAGGTGACTATGGAGTCGGAGGATGGGTAGCAGCGTTCTTCGAGTACATTTACAATTAAACTGTGATCCAACCCACCTGCCAAGTGTGGCGATTATGAAAAATCCCCCAATGAGCACACAACATAATTTATGGTGATCTTAGCCATGGCTAACAGTGGACGATTTTTAGCTGAGATAGTGATGTTTTTAATCATTAACTTAATTTAATAAGAGCTATTTTTTGTTGCGCTTCGTCAGTCTAGGTGACCTCATGTAACTGATGCTGGAATGGACATTTATTGTGTACTGTACTAACCGTTGCCCACCCGCTTTACTAATCGTAAGTTATGTTTATATTCATCTTCTGAACCCTGTAAGATAGATAAGGAACATACTCGAAAATTTTAGTAAAAACTCTTGTTTGGTCCCTAAAATTTTCATTGAAATTCGTTGAGCCGTTTCGGAGCCTGATAGAGACAACATTGTACTCTGACACTAGAGCGGGATCGGGAGAGGGCTGTTCCCGCACGGAGAAGGACGAGACGGCGCCGGGGCAACAACCGTCCCGGCTCCCAAGTCCAATACGCCTGAGCCCCCTGCCGTCACTACATGGTGGGGGGCCACGGGGGTCGCGGGCGCGCAGATTGGGGAGTCTGCGTTCTCACACCGAGCGACCCCCGGGAAGACGGTGGCGCGCACGTGGTCACGTGCCGCCCTGTGCGCAGCAAAGCGCAAAGCGAGGCTTGGGGGGATCCTTTACAATCCTCCCCGAGAAGTGCCTGGGGGGCGACCATTTTACAGTCGCCTTCCCTCCGCTAGAGGGGGTGACCGCTCTACAGTCATCCCCTCCGTGATGTGCCTAAAGGCGTGGCACCAATGGGCGGCTCTAGTGTGATCTTACGAGGACCTGGAGCCCCCCTTCGGTGCTGAAGATGACCACTCCAGTGGTTATAGCCGGTAGGAGTCCGGCATACCCCTTCACCCTTCCCCGGGGTGAAGGAAGTTCCATGTAGAATTTCCACTGGACATCAATAAAAAATAAAAATAAAAGTTTCTAACTTAAAGACTTTCACGTTGCATAATTATATATAAAGAAAACGGGGATTGGAGTCTGCTTGTAACCACGATCGGCGCAACCTGGTTGAAATGTCAAGCTATTCAAAGGTAACTTTGCGTTAATTCCCATTTTCTTATCTATACATCTATACAAATAAATAAAATTGAAGTGTCTGTTTGTAATGTAAAAATAACAACTTTTTAGTAAATGCATATGAAAGTATGTACGTTACATAAAACAAAAAATCTATTTTTTTTTTGTCTGTCTGTCTGTCTGTCCGTCTGCCTGTCTGTCTGTTTGTTCCGGGTAATCTCCGAAACGGCTGAACCGATTGAACCTTCACTGGCAGGTAGCTGATGTTATAAAGAATAACTTAGGCTACTTTTATTTTAGAAAAATAATTAGGGTTCCGCGTAAAAAAAAACCTTGAAATCCAATATATTTATTCTATGTCAAGTGTTTATGGCGAAGTACTCTAAATTTCTTTTAAATTAAACGCGGGTGAAAACGCGGGTCCCAGCTAGTTATATATATAGAAGTTTTCACCTTAATTTTAGCGTTCATCTTAAAATCACAGATGAACATATCAATTTATTATAATGGCAGAAGTTAGCTTTTAAAAATACAATATAAACATCACGGCTACAATTTACTTAAGAGTACACGAAATTTTGCGACTGAAGTTCAAACCAGCGCCATCTTTACCTAGTCAGTTCATAAATCCAAAAACGAATCGTAAACCAAGCAGTGCCTACAAAAAACCAAATCTATCCCCAGATTCTGCTTACGGCTGACTACGCTTCATTATTTGTAACGGTTGTATGAATCATAGTTTTAACCAATTAGGGCCGACTAGATTACAGGGACCCGTCGTGAGTAAATAAATCTCGCTCCTGTCAATTTTACTACAAGAAATATACAAAATGATAAAGGTAGCACATCGATCACCAAACAACTGAGGAGAGGCCCGTTAATTACTAAAGTTTACGCGGCGCAAGCCCGACACGCGTCTACAGCAATTTGTTCGGAACTTAGAGACGTGGATAATTCCTATGGGGAATCATTTTTAAACCGTTTGTTGAAGGAAACTGTTATTTATATCTAACATAATTCTATTGGTTGGTAATAAGGATTTCCGTTGGGTTTTGGATTTAGAATATAGCACTAATCTATCTCCTCTCGTCGATGTTGGAAAAGGTGGCTAATGGACTTTTGATCAGATGGATGGGCAGGAGCCTCCCTTCTGTAGAACGGTAGCCTTGGCGTGCCCAGCTGACTTCGAAAATACCTCAACCCATGTGGATATTTTGTGCTGAAATCGTAATATATTCAGCCATACTGCGTGATCTTTGGGGGAGGCCTGTGTCCAGCAGTGGACTTCATTCGGCCGAAATGATGACTGCGCTTATCAACCTGTCTAACAAGCGTGGTGAGATTCCCCCATTGACGACAACAGACAACAAACAAGCAACCCCCCTATGTAACCGGGCGCTGTGGTAATCTATGGAAGAAGAATGATGATAGAGAACGTATGGTTCCCGACAGCTACTTACGAGAGGTAGTACGCTATCGGGAACTCGCGTGTTTATTGCCGGCAGCCGTGTAGACACAATAGATTTTTTATTATGTCCCGTTTCACGACACGCAATGAGATACCTTTGTTGGGTTGTCCAACCACGGGTGTCGCGAAATGTGATTAAGGGTCACTCATATAAAAATACCTAAGACAGCCTGTTCTGTTGTTGAGTGATACTTTGTAAGCTATCTTCTAAGTGTCTTCCAACGAACGCCCGCTACACGATATATAACGGTCCAGTCAAACCTCATATTGATTATTTGTTTTTTTTTTTAAGCGATGCCCCACAGTAGGATTTCTCCTGTATCGTGGGTGCGTTTACAGACACCAATTTGGCACACAATACACCCAGACCTCCGGGTCTGGGAACAACTACCTGCAGATCATACAAATATTTGTTCCGTGCGGGAATCGAACCCGCAACCCGAAGCGCAGCAGCCGACTGTATCAGCCACTGCACCAACCGTGCCGACATACTTTCATACAACGTTTCATACAACCGTTACAAATAATGAAGCGTAGTCAGCCGTAAGCAGAATCTGGAGATAGATTTGGTCAGCCACTGCATCAACCGTGCCGCTGAAATATGTGTAACATCCGCCAAGACAAACCTTAACATTGATCAAACATGACAAAAAAATTCTACATTTATTATTTAATTACGATTTTCTAACAAGAACGATATAAAAAGAGACAAAAATAAAGGATGTCAAACAAACATGTATCTATAATACTTGTATATTGATACGTAAAATATTAAACAAAGACATGCACCTACAACTTATTTTTACAAAATAGATAAACATACACAAACGAATGTTAAGACAAGCGGATCACATAAATTTACATCATCCTAGAATCAACTACTGCAAAAAGAACCTGATATTGGCAGGAGTACAGATATATAATAAATTGCTCTCAGATATAAAAGAAGCGGAATCACTGATGATATTTAAAAAAGATCATCGCGATAATTTGAAAAAAAAAACATATACCACTATGCAAAGTAATTTTTTCATCATACATCCTCAGATGACGTCATGGAAGGTGAAATAAAAGTCAAACGTATTTCTCCAAAAAAACATTATTTATATATATGTTAATAAAAATATAGTCTATAGTAACTCTGTTCCACGAAACAGTTTTTCAATCAGAACTGTTTTTAAAAAACGAACAATCCCCACTGATCTTCTTTTAAACTTGTTATACCTTTTTTTTATTCAGCCTTGTGCAAATTCTACATGTATTTCCTCTGCCCCGTGGAAGGATGAAGGGGCATTCACTGGGTCCTGGCTGGGAAAGCTGGTTGCGATCGCAATTGAGTTGTTGTTTCGTGCTCGTGGCTTCCCGGGGGTCGACATAAACGAACACTGATTTTTGGGGTCGACGAGGTCTAAAATTTGACCCCTATTAATTAACACAAGTTCTTATTTGAAACTTTCAAAATACTGTTTATGTTGTGTTACGTGTACCAACTTGTTATAAGAATGACTAACATTTTAGTAGAAATAGGGAAATTAGGAATTGGTAAGTATTTTGTGTCAATAGGAAAAAAACTAGAGTTTTTAATTTTTAAAGTAATTTGGCTATATATATATCTGAGGTATCAGTTAATTTTGGAAAAGGGGTAACTTGCCCAAAATAATTTGGGAATCTCTGATCTAATCGAAGGACGCTGCTGCCCATCCTTCGGCCACAGATATTATAATACACTTTTCGGCTAATTCCATAGTCGCCTATTACGACACCCACAGAATGAGTTAGGTTGGTGCTATTCGTACAATTAGAATTTAGTCCTTCAAAATTTCAAAGAGAAAAGTATTCGCTTTAACACAAATGCAACAAACTAAATAAACCCCGACATTTGAAAAGAAGTTCTACTACTGCTACTTATGCAAGTTGCATAGTACAAGAGAATCTTGATTCGTACTACCAAGAATTCCAAGAAAACTTTCTCAAAGTATAATCCTGTTTCCAAAATCTTATTTACTATAACTGCTCAAGTAAAACCATAAAAATGCAGCAGTTAACCCTCACCATATTCCTGCGAACTCGGTCTTATGCACCTAAGTCTATTGGCTCTCGTACCGACGTCGTTTTGAACTTCCCTGACCCTAATACTCTTGCTAGGCGTAATTCAAACGTTCGTTCATAACTGGGTCGATTATGCCAGACCTGCATTGTACGGTTTGGTCTTTTTTGCTTGGAATATGAAGGTGAAGACGTCATTAGATGGAGGATGTAATTTGGGGCTTACGTGATCTGGTAAGTGAAAGGAAAGGAAAGTGTTAGGTTCTCGTGAATTGAAACAAATTATGATAATTGTAACTAAACAGCGGTAAGGAAGATTTTCGAAATCACAAGTCACATTTCGTAGCCAAGATATGAATTATATTACAGAATTCGAATTACAAAAGTTTGAGATTGCAAAACAAGTATAAGTCAGTGGAAAGTGACTTACTTATTGTTATTTATATTTTTCTTTTTGTATTGTCTTTGATCCAAGGTACGAATTTAATTACAGTATTCGAATTACAAAATATTAAAATTGAAACCAGAAATCATAATAAATAAGTCACTTTTCGTATACAAAATATGAATTTAATTACAGAATTAAAATGAACCATTCACACAAAAGCATGATTTCTCTAAAAGCCAAAGTGAAGCTTATATTTAATTTTGTTAATAGAGATTTTTGATGCTCCAAAGTCCAAAGCATTAAAATTTGAGTGACACGTTCATTGCGTTTTAAACAAACTTTTTAAGAAAATATAGAACCGCACAATTATTATATATACAAGCAAGTCTGCACCGAAAAATGGTACCTTAATATTTTTTATTCCAAAATCGTCCTGTAAGTACATAAAAGCACTTTCATCATATCAGCCACAGGTCGTCCACTGCTGAACAAAGGCCTCCCCCTTAGATCTCCACCACGAGCGGTCACACGCCGCTCTCATCCAACGACTCCCAGCGACCTTCACCAGGTCGTCTGTCTACCTCGTTGGAGGTCGTCCCACGCTGCGTTTTCCGGTGCGCGGTCTCCATTCGAGAACCTTTGTGCCCCAACGGCCATCAGTTCTACGAGCAATGTGCCCTGCCCATTGCCACTTCAGTTTACTAATCCTTGCAGCTATGTCGAAAAGCACTTAGCACTTCAGCACTTTAGCTAGTGAAATTTTGTACTGTACTACTGTGTTTTAGTCAGAAGCACATTTTAGCTAGTGACGGCACGGTTGGTGCAGTGGCTGATACAGTCGACTGCTGCGCTCCGGGTCGTGGGTTCGATTCCCACACGGAACAAATATTTGTATGATCTACAGATAGTTGTTCCGGGTCTGGGTGTATTGTATGTGGAATTCATGTCTGTAAACGCACCCACGACACAGGAGAAATCCTAGTGTGGGGCAACGTTTTTAAAAACAAAATAAAAAATAAATAAAAAAAAAACTAAATGTTTCGAGATGACGAGCGCAGCATGGTGCCACGCAGGACTAATCCTGGATAGCATTACAATTGTGTAACCGTGTGGTGCCGGTTTAGAATACCACCACCCCATCTCCTCCCGTGGGTGTCGTAAAAGTCGACTAAGGGATTAGCCGCAGAATGGGCAGTAGCTTCCTTCGAGTACATTAACAACTCAACTGCGATCGCCAACCCGTCTGCCAAGCGTGGCGATTATGGCAAAACCCCCCAATGAGCCCACAACACACCCATATCGGTCGTTGTGGTGATCTTTGGAGGCCTGTGTCCAGCAGTGGACTTCATTCGGCCGAAATGATTATGATGATTACAATTTTTATGGGCAGGCATGACGTTTACCTCGAGGCAAATGACTTATTCCCCTCGCCATCACATCGCATAAATAAAATAAGTCGGCAGATTTTAAAATAAATTGGCAGAATCGCTGCCAGAGCTCAGCACAATGCTCGATGATCTTTTTTCGTTTTTTTTTTTGTTTTTTTAAAAACGTTGCCCCACACTAGGATTTCTCCTGTGTCGTGGGTGCGTTTACATACATGAATTCCACACACAATACATCCAGACCCGGAACAACTACCTGCAGATCGTACAAATATTTGTTCCGTGCGGGAATCGAACCCGCGACCCGGGGCGCAGCAGTCGACTGTATCAACCACTGCACCAACCGTGCCGTGCTCAACAGAGTTTCCCAACAAGTGGGCCTTAAAATGAATAAAGGCAAGACAAAAGTCATGTCAAATGCCCATGTCGTGCCCATTCCAATATCCGTTGGGAGCTCTGTTCTCGAAGTTGTTGACGAGTATGTCTACCTGGGACTGTACTATACCTTGCCCTCTTCCGATCCCGCTCTGCGGTCTCCTTCTGTGAGAGCGTCATGCTGCATTCCAGTTTTCATGCTCTGCCAACATAGCCGACTGCCCTGCAGAGAGAGATCTTGCCCGATCCGATCGACCAGGATCCGCCACTCGGCAGCCCACATAACAGAACATAAATTTTCTAAGTCATAAATCGATAATATTAATTCCAAAATAATATTGCCCTAGACTTGTATATATATTTTTTTAATTTACTCAATTTTACCCTCGACCAACCCATGCCGTGTGGTGCCGGCTCAGAATGCCACCACCCCATCTCCTCCCGTGGGTGTCGTAAAAGTCGACTAAGGGATTAGCCGGAGGATGGGCAGCAGCGTCCTTCGAGTACATTAACAACTCAACTGCGATCGCCAACCCGCCTGCCAAGCGTGGCGATTATGGCAAAACCCCCCAATGAGCCCACAACACATCCATATCGGTGGTTGTGGTGATCTTTGGTGGAGGCCTGTGTCCAGCAGTGGACTTCGTTCGGCCGAAATGATGAACCCTTGTAGACGTCACTCACCTATCAAATAGTTAACAAATTGGATTTGGTGCGATGGTTGCCGTTTCGATTCCCGGTGGATGGACTTTCTGAACGGGTTATTGAGTTAATAGAAACTCTGGACAATCAAATATACGAGAACGTATTCCGCATATTCTAGCACATTAATTCTTGATCTGTAAATGACGCAAGGTATAGTACAGTTAGCGATAAATGTACATTTAACCGCACAAATGCGAAATGAACTCGTGTGGAGAGGGTTCCGTACCATGATTAAGTTATCTACCATGTTTTTAAATCTGACCGAAATGATTACAGTTTGTGATAACTAAAGATGTATGTATGGTACCGAATTGTAGAAGGAAATAGCTGAATATATTGTCTATTCTTGAATTCTGTCTTGTAACAATAATTTATCCCAAGAGCAAACTTAACATTGTAGTTGAAAAACATGCACAAATAGTAAGATTTATCATGTTATTTTAATATCATAGACTTTTTTAGGTTTTCCTCTAATCTATAAGTAGAGACCTATTTCCAGTTTTATTATATTTAAATTTAAATGTGAATTGATTAAAATCTAAATGAATTATATGAAAATCTATAAAATTCTATGGTATTAAAATAACACGGTAATCTCAATGGTCAAATTTCATCTTTTTTCTTGAATAACTTTAAAGCGATTTATATAAAAATTATAAAGAAATATATTTAAATTCATAATTTCACTATAAGCCTTTCCATTTGATATCTTACACGGTACAGGAAGCAAAATTATTTAATATTTTCAAATTTGCCCCCTAAAGTAACCCTCAAATTTAAAATGAATTAATTTACGTTACACGCCCGTGGTAGGATCGCAAATTCATATGTGTACCAAATATCAACTTAATCAGTCCAATAGTGACCGAAACCATGTCATCCTGGCTAAGAATAGCACCAACCCATCACATCCTGTGGGTGTGGTAACAGGCGAATATGGGATTAGCCGTAGGATGAGCGGCATTGTCCTTCGAGTACATTAACAACTCGACTGCGATCGCCAACCCGCCTGCCCAGTGTGGCGATTATGGCAAAACCTCCCAATGAACACACAAAACACCCAGACCGGTCATTGTGGTGATAGAGGCTTAATGTCTACAAGTTGGAATTAATCATATTATTATTGTAAAAATAACTTGACATTTTACTTAACGCATTTAAAATTTCCATTTGCCGTGTGGTGCCGGCTCAGAATGCCACCACCCCATTTCATCCCATGGGTGTCGTAAAAGTCGACTAAGGGATTAACCGGAGGATGGGCACCAGCGTCCTTCGAGTACATTAACAACTCAACTGCGATCGCCAACCCGTCTGCCAAGCGTGGCGATTATGGCAAGACTCCCCAATGAGCACACAACACACCATATCGGTCGTTGTGGTGATCTTTGGGGGAGGCCTGTGTCCAGCAGTGGATTTCATTCGGCCGAAATGATGATTTAAAATTGCATTTATTTATGTTATTTACTTATAGTTAATAAATTGACATTTGACTTGACTCATTTAAAAATATATAAACATTTTCAATGTTATTATTTACTTATATTTATAGGTACATTTTTAGTGCTCCAAGGCACTTAACATAGACGAAAAATCATTTAACATCGAAAACTCGTGAGGAGGCCTGAATCATCGAATGGTCTGAAATCGCCAACACGCACTGACCAAGCATGATGATCAATAATCTGTCCTTATCTGTATTAAAAGAGGATTTTGCCTTACTGTGATACTGTTACAAACTGATGTAACTAGTTCATCATTTCGGCCGAATGAAGTCCACTGCTGGACACATGCCTCCTCCAAAGATCACCACAATGACCGATATGGGTGTGTTGTAGGCTTATTGGGTGGTTTTGCCATAATCGCCACGCTTGGCAGACGGATTGGCGATCGCAGTTGAGTTGTTAATGTACTCGAAGGACGCTGCTGCCCATCCTCCAGCTAATTCCTTAGTTAATTTTTACGACACCCACGGGAGGAGATAGGGTGGTGTATTCTGAGCATTGGTGTTCATTTGAGGTATAAAAAATACATGACTCAATATTCAACAATAAACATTACATGAAAGCACTAGTTCTCCATAATATTACCGTTTATGAGCTCTATTAGAGACTATAAAAAGGAAACGTGAAGAAAATATTAAACGCTCAAATAAATTTCCTTGTTGTATTTTTAAAAAAGTATGCACCTAAGCCTTTGGCGAAGTCTTTTGAAATCTAATATACCAAGAAATGCTTTGTAGAATATTATTGAGTGAACAACATTTTGCTGAAGCACTATTGCAGTTCATACATTCACATTTACTTTTATATCCATTGTTGTCGGGGAAATATGAAAAAAAGTGAATGTAGAAATTATTCAAAACGGAACCCCGACTTGCTAGTTCCATTTCGAATATCAAGTCAAGTTTGTTATATTAAAACCATTTGAGATCTATTTCATTATTATGAAAGTAAGATATTGTTTTCAGAATGTCTCCTCTAATAGTGTTGTCGGGTCATGTTGGTAAAGATATAAATATACCACAATGTAACTTTTCTGCGATATTGTCTTTGTATTACCCCTAGCATTTCCCTGTGTGCCCGTTTTCCTCCATTCAGCATTCCTGATCCTAAACGAGCCTAACGAGACCAAATTCTAAATCTGACATGTACACAGTAACGGCCATAATTCTTGCATAGTCAGCAGAATTTGTGTACTTCAGTACTTGGCGCATATTTTGAGTGTTTTGATACGCAATTTTAAAAGTCATGGTCAACTGCAAATTTATGAACTCTCTTTATAAGCATTAGAATTTCGGTTCAAAACCGAAATTCTAGTGCTTCTAGGTTGGTATCTACTCGTATATAAACTTTTTTTTTATTTAAGACAAGTGAACGTAACCATCCGGAAGAAGCCTGGATCTAATTATGTGAAATCGTCAACATGCAGTGAACAAGTGTGGTGATTAATGCTTGTTCCTTCTCTGTGTAAGAAAAGGCCTTTGCCCTGTGGTGGGATGGTTATAGGCTGGTACTATATCATGCGATTTTATGTCTTCGTCGTTTCAGCCAAATAAAGTCCATTGCTGGGCACAAGCCTTCCCCAAAGATCAAAGTCAAAGTTTTTTATTTCAATTAAACCAAATATTGGCACTTATGATCGTCAGAATCTAAGTTGCACGGGTACAAATAGTCGATCTCATGGAGAAGAGCCGGCAAGAAACACCATGGATACTCTTTTAAAGTAATTGAGATTACAATGCTGATTGATATAAAAATTATTGTACAACATATACCGAGAAAAATGTAGGTCAATGTCTAAAGATGGAACGTACCATAATAATAATTTATTTGCCGTGGCAGTTAATGACTGACCAGTCCCAACAGACGGCACCCGTTCACGAGCATAACGCATGCATCAGCATCGCTTAGCTCAACCATGTTGAAGGGAACCGAACGACCCGATACACAACGCCACCATCAGCAAGACATTTTAGTGAGCATCACAGACCAATGCAGCCAGGCAAAAGACACAAACAAAATAAGTACTAAACATATAACATTAATGCCTACGTAATGCTCACACATTTACAGTTTTGTAAGACTATTTTAATTTGGTGTCACAAGAACAATATTAACAATAACAAATAGTTAATCAATGTTATAATATTAAATATTAAAAATATATATTAATATGATATTGAAAGATACAAATTGATACATACCAAGTTTTGGACCTACAACCTAGTTAAACAAGTTTAATAAACAATATTGTAAACGCGTATATTTCAGATTTTTATTTTTCCCCATGTTTCGAACGCTTTGTAGCCTTTGCATATATTCAAAACGTCAGGAAACATACAAAACTATAATATGTGATATAATCCGTTTAAAATCGTTTTATTATAATGAGTAATAATCGCGAAAACTTAAGATATTACTATAATGTTATACTTAAGGTTTAAGACGTTTATTTTCTCAAAAGATTTACACTTTTTCAGAACATTATTATAAACTAGCTGGGACCCGCGGTTTCATCATCATCATCATCATATCAGCCACAGGATGTCCACTGCTGAACAAAGGCCTCCCCCTTAGATTTCCACAACGAGCGGTCACATGCCGCTCTCATCCAACGACTCCCAGCGACCTTCACCAGATCGTCTGTCCACCTCGTTGGAGGTCGTCCCACGCTGCGTTTTCCGGTGCGCGGTCTCCATTCGCGAACCTTTGTGCCCCAATGGCCATCAGTTCTACGAGCAATGTGCCCTGCCCATTGCCACTTCAGTTTACTAATCCTTTCAGCTATGTCGACAACTTTAGTTCTTCTACGGATCTCCTCATTTCTGATTCGATCTCGTAGAGAAATACCAAGCATAGCTCTCTCCATAGCTCGCTGAGTGACCTTGAGCTTTCTTATGAGGCCCATAAGTTTCCCGAACGCTGCCCAGCCGAGTCGGATTCGACGATTGACCTCTTTCTCGAAGTTGGACCTACTGGACAGTTTGTCCTAGGTAGACATACTCGTCAACAACTTCGAGAACAGAGCTCCCAACGGATATTGGGGTGGGCACGACATGGACATTTGACATGACTTTTGTCTTGCCCATGTTCATTTTAAGGCCCACCTGTTGGGAAACTCTGTTGAGATCATCGAGCATTGTGCTGAGCTCTTGCAGCGATTCTGCCATGACTACGATGTCATCGGCAAATCGAAGGTGATTGATATACTCGCCATTGATGTTAATGCCGAATCCTTTCCACTCCAGTAGGAGAGGCATCCTCCATTGCAGCGGTGAACAGTTTCGGGGAAATGACGTCCCCCTGTCTCACACCTCTCTGCAATGGAATTGCCCCCGTGCTCTGTTCATGTACTCGGACCGACATGGTGGCGTTTCTGTATAAGCACTTCAACTTCGCGGTTTCACCCGCGTTTAGTTTAGAAGAAATTTAGAGTACTTGACATAGACACTTCAATTTTATTTATTTGTATAGATAAAACTGAGTGAAGTCAGCAACGTCAGACAGTACTTGTATATCAAGTAAATAGTCATCATATACCATGAATAGTTTGACAATTATAATTCAAAAGTTTCAGTGTTGGTCATACAATATTTGAAATTTTTATCAACAGCCACTATAATAAATAATTAATATTACATTAGACTAGACAGCTATAGAATCACGTATATATCATGAAATTATTTTTCCAAGTAAGTAGTATATACAAAGTCACTGACCGTTATTCTCGACTCAGAGGTCCGAGCGCACTGACACATACACACAATTATAAGGGAATTAATGGTGTATAACACGATTGCGAAGCGTAAATCTGGCACCACCACTTGGCTGACACAAATCTCAAGTTTGGATCCTCTCCAAATTCAATAATGGCTCATGTGGGCCTCTCAAGACTGTAGATTATAACTTGAGCCGCTTTTGGGAGTAACGTTAATGCGATATTAAAGTTTGTCACCTAGTGAGGCCCTTTTGATAGTTTGGAGACTATAAAACTTTCTGAGAATGTGAACCTATTTTTGGAAAGAAAGACAGAGAAAACTATTGGGTAGTTGTATGTTCCAATCGACAACAAGTCCAAAGTAAAAGAATTCTGCATAGTTTTTACAAACATTGGTGAAAGGAATTTATTAATCGGAATACCTTCTCACAAACGTTTGAATGAATTGCAATAGGTTGAATTGAAGTATTTGCAAAACTATTAAAAATGTTAAACCTGCTAACAAGTCGACTAATCGTATAATACTTTTGTCTCTGTTCACTGTAGCGTATTTATTGCAAAATCTATATAGGTATTCCAACAATATGAAGAATTTTAAAGAGTAAAATTAATAACATGACTTTGTAATTTAAATTCAAATGAATGCTGGAATAAGTATACACCAATAAAGTATACCGGTTTATATATCCGTGTGGTGTCCGGATTAAGAATAAAGCACCACTCCATCTCCTCTCGTGGATGTCGTAAAAGGCGACAAAGGGAATCTAAGCCAGAGTGATGGGCAGCAGCGTCCTTTCTGAGAAACGGTAGCCATACCGCGCTCACCAACCCGTCTGCCAAGCGTGGCGAGTATTGGCAAATACCCCCCAAAAAGATGACACAGTTGTGAAAATCTATGGGGGAGGCCTTTGTTCAGCAGTGGAATGGGATGGTATAAATGGCCAATATGATGATGATGATGAATAAAATATAAGTACAGTATTTTCGTAATCAGGAATAAAAAAATTACTGATGTGATAAGCAGTTATTTTATGTAAATTTATGTACAACTGTCCACCGCAAAACTGCTGTTTGTTTTTTTCTTTTATTTAGGGAATAATTTCATAAAAATAAAAATTAAGAGGTACGGCCTATATATGGTCAATATTTAAAACTCATCTGGGATGCCCGTTTTTCGTTACTGAGCAGCGTGTCAGTATTTGGCCGTAAATAACTAATAAAAAACTATATTACAATTATGAGACTGAATAAATAGTATTAAAACAAGAAACTCAATAACTAATGTTAAAATAAGAGATTAAATAACTGCGTACATTGTGTCACAAGTATAGAGGCGACGAGCGAAATGTGGTACCACGCAGCACTGTATAGCATACATTAGTTATAGCCACGTGTGGTGCTTAATACCAGGCGTACGATTGCGCGTCATAATACAGGATACATATACTGTCTTCTAACAATCATTAAGACCTCAAAAGTACCTTCTTTAAGACATTCCATCGGGCTGTTACAAAAGCAGCAATTATGAAACGAAATATCATTAGAAACTCCATGAACGCCGCAACGTTTTAAAGGCAACTAGCCACTAAATAATACGTTTACAACCATTAAGCGATGTTACAAATGTTCGAGTCCTGCGAAACAATTTATCGCTACAACCTCATGCTGTGTTAGCGACTATGGATGTTTTTGGCTTGGTCTGGCAATTTGTTGAAGTTTATGACAATATAAATACAAGAACATATATATACGTGTGTGACATTGTAACGAACACTGATACAATTGATTCAGCGCATGATTCTTAAAACGTTAGTGTGCGTCACTCATTTCAAGAAATTTCTAATTTAGATTCGAGTTAGCTGACACTGTTTTGAATAAAAATACAAAAAAGTGCAATGTAAATAAAAACTAAACGGCAGTTCTTTCGCCACTCGCAGCAGCATAATAATATCATATCATAGTACAGTAACCACGTAGCATTTAGATCGCGTTGTCTACGATACATTGCGTGTTCAAAAATTACAATAACTGGGACCTATAATTTCCGAGAGAAATTTTATGAGCGTAAGTGTAACCTCTTCCCAAAGTTTTTGGTACATTGTCACTTTACAGCCTGTACGTTAACACGTCATTATTTCAGCCGAACAATGTCCACTGCTGGACATAAGCCTCCCCAGAGGTCACCACAATGAACAGTCTGGGGTGTGCTCAATGGGGGGTTTTGCCACAATCGCCACGCTTGGCGAGTGGGTTGGCGGTATCAGTTGAGTTGTTAATGTTCTCGAAGGACGCTGCTGCCCATCCCCCAGCTAATCCCATAGTCGCCTTTTACGACACCCACGGGATGGGATGGATTGGTGCTAATTGAACAATTACGTTAACATTGAAAATTGAAAAATCTTCTTTTGTCATCATCATCATCATCATTTCGGCTGAATAAAGTCCACTACTGGGCACAGGCCTCCCCCAAAGATCACTACAACGACCGATAAGGACGCTGCTGCCAATCCCCCAGTTTATCCCTTAGTCGACTTTTACGACACCCACGGGCTGAAATGGGGTGGTGG
This sequence comes from Diloba caeruleocephala, assembly GCA_947459985.1. NCBI lineage: Eukaryota > Metazoa > Arthropoda > Insecta > Lepidoptera > Noctuidae > Diloba > Diloba caeruleocephala. The sequence continues at coordinate 27,816,633 of OX381607.1, forward strand.
TATTCTGAGCCGGCACCACACGGCTTCTTTTGTATTACTTATAACAATGTGGAATGAAATTTATTTAATTCAAAAAGTTAGAAAATGTCTGTACGTTGTCAAAATAAATCAGGTAAAATAAAATTATAAGAAATCGCTCAGAACGATAAGACTGCCAATGGTATTGCTATTATTTATGTAAATTTATAACTTTGTATTTTCTTTTGGTGTACAATTATGTAATATCTACTCTACTCTGGGCTAAATAAAAAGGAATTACTCACACATGATTTTTCCATACTAAACGCTTTAACCAACCAACGGAAAATATTTTGATCACGCTCCTAACTGCTTAATTCTAAAATATTTAAATAGAAGCTCCCTTGGATTCTTCAGCAGTGTATTAAATACTGTAATACACATATTATGATAGACACTATTTTTATTTAAAGTAGTCTTACAAAACAGAATCGCTATTTTTGTCGGATCTCTTGGTCTGTATCTTTATATATATAATTCTACTGTACGTGTGTATGTTACTGAACTCCTCCTAAACGATTGTGATGTTTTTTTTTGTGTGTGGCGTAGTGGGTCCTTGGATGGTTTAGATTCACAATTGGATCCGGTAGGTGGCGTCTGTGTGAAGCTGGGGCGGGCAGCTAGTAGAGTATATTTTTGCTTTGGATCATTATGTTTTCTTATAAAAGTTGATACCTCAAAAACATAAATACATTTTTTTTGAATAACGGTTTATAAGAGCAAAGTGAAACGACACCGCATACAGCTCTTAGACATTTCTTTTGGTTATAAAATGCCTTATCTGTGTACACATGTTGAATTTTCCCATATTATTAGCCCATACCTTAGTTTAGATTCTACATAGCCCGTGAATGTAAATGCAGTGAGAGCTGTCTTACTTAAGCAAAATTCTCTTAGATACTTCCTTTATGTTTTTAAAGGATCTGTAACCTAAAGTGACAATGGGCAAAGCACATAGCTCATAGAACTGAAGGCCGTCCGGACAAAAATGTTTAACGAGATGGACGGACGACCTTTTGAAGGTAGCTGGCAGTCGTTAGATGCAGGTGGCTTGTAAATGTTCTGGGTTCGTGGGTGCATAAATTGGGGAATTCGCGTGCCTACAACGAGTGACCCTCGAGATGTTGGTGGCGCACATATGGTCAAGCTCGACCGTGTGCGCAGCATAATACAGCGCACAGTGAGGCTACGGGGCGATCCTGTACAATCCCCCCGGGGGGTTGGCCACTTTATAGTCACCTTCTCCGAGATGTATCTTTGGCGTCGCACCAGTCGGGGGCTCTAGTGTGATCATACAAGGAAAGTTAATGATGAATTATGTTAATGAACTAGAAATCAATCAAAAAAAGTTTTTGAACCCACGACTGTAAACATATACGTAAACGTTAATTTGACTCGAATCCTGTAAATACAGCTGTCGAAGCGAGTCTATGAACCTCAAAGCCACCAGAACAAAAATAAAAGTTTAATCAAAATCCCTCTAGAGGTTTTCAAGTGATCCACGAAATAGAAATTCTGAAAACGTTGTCTCGGCTTTTGCATGAAAATAATATTTAATTATGACCCAAACACGCATGAAAAGGCCCCAAACAAGACGGACCAAGAATTACATTTGTCTATTCTATTTCTATTTATTGAAACGTTGCCCCATACTAGGATTTCTCCTGCGTCGTGGGTGCGTTTACAGACACAAATTTCACACACAATACACTCTGATCTGGATACACTACCTGCAGATCATGCAAATATTTGTTCCAAGTGGGAATCGAACATGCGACCCGGAGCACAGCAGCCGACTGTATGGGCCACTGCACCAACCAATGTAGTTGGGAGTCGTTGGATGCGGGCTGCACGTAACCCGTCAGTGTGTAAATCTGCATTTATCCAGCAGTGGACGTACTGAGGCTGATATGATGATGATGAAATGACCCACTGATGACTTAAGTATAGATAAGAACTAAAATGTATCACTAAAAGCAAAACTCGAAGCTCGTTCTCATATCACCTTAGCAAGTTACTTTAACTTAGGAAATAAGCCTTCACAATAGAATTAATTTTCTCAAGTAACCCCAACGTATTCATATTTCACAGCAACAAGGCAAGTCTAATGGATATGAAACAGTTTATGCTCATTGCACAGGTACCAAACGAGCCGTGAAGATGCTGTTAGTGCACTGTCTTTATTAAATAACAAATTTACTCGTCTTATTAACTGAGCGCTTGTTTCAATTACCACTCTGTGCATTTCGCTGGAGTTTCCTTTCATTTTACTTCAACATTGAAGTGATATTTTAAGTTGTCTTAACTATGTTTGAAGTTCTGTATTGAATCAATGCACTTTATACGCGAAAAAGCTATTGTTCGTAGTAGGGTCATCAGAAAATCATATATCAGTATCCAAATCCAGTTCTCCAAATGAGCTGAAGACATAATTAAATATCAATAAGTATAATAAGTGCACTGAGACTTTAAAGATGATGTGTGAAAGAAGGTCACCTACGCAGTTTAACCTCGAAAATGTTATGATCCGCGCGGCAAGTCATGATCTTTCCGAAAACCACTTGCTCTTCGTACTGTTTAAGTATGCGGCTTCTTTTCTGGATTAAGTGCATTTCCAAATTGTCTATCTGCTTTTGTTTAGCTGGTCAACCAATATTTTTTATGGCCTTGTTAACACTATTTTTACTGATAGTAAGGCTCTTATTGCACTCCTAAGCAGTAGTGTTTAAACTTTAACCGTTACTATTTTCTGGTTAAAAATGATAACTAGTTAAAATACTGGACATAAGAGACTAAATCATTAATGTCTCAAGGTGAGGCTGCTAAATATGGGCCTCCTAATGATCACTACAATGATCAGTCATAATCACCATGCTTGGAAGACGAATTGGCAATGAGAAGAAAACATTAAGAAAGTAAAATAAATAATTTGCTACAGTATGTCGTACAAATTACATTAGCAGGCCAAGGCTTGTATTGCTGTGAACACACGGTACAATCCATACGTCTGTACGAGTTAGTGGTGTCTCAGCACAGTACGCACACCACAGAGTTCGCACACAGTCACACTATCAGACACGCATTATAGGCATGATCATGGTCGGTTTATATGATTGCTAAATTTGCCACTAAATCAATATGTGCCGATAGCGGTAAGCGTCTAGCGTTGAATTGCGAGGCACCTGGTTTAGGTTCTGATTGCCTGATATAGTTGTGGTGTGGTGGTAATTTTTAACCTTTTTATATTGAAATTGCAATAAGGGTTGAGAATAAACAATAAGTGATAACAAAACATAAAAATTTATTCGTTACTAGCTGGGACCCGCGGTTTCACCCAAGTTTAATTCAAAAGAAATTTAGAGTTCTTCGACACACTTGACATAGAATATATATATTGGATTTCAAAGGTTTTATTTTTTTGCGCGGAACCCTAATTATTTTTCTAAAATAAAAAAGACGCCTAAGTTATTCCTTATAACATCAGCTATCTGTCAGTGAAAGTCTCGTCAAAATCGGTTCAGCCGTTTCAGAGATTACCCGGAACAAACAGACAGACAGACAGACAGCCAAAAAAAAAAAGATTTTTTGTTATGTCTACCGTATATACTTTCATATGCATTTAGTAAAAATCTGTTATTTTGACATTACAAACAGACACTTCAATTTTATTTATTTGTATAAATAATTACCTACGTACAGTTAATAAATAGAAACAATAATGTGTTAAGGTTATAAACTATAGTTTAAGTATTCATTTTCTTTACGTAAATAAGATTGAAACTAAACCTCGAATTTTAATCTTTAAATAAACGGATAATCAACCGAAGCGACTCCAACTGCCCAATACACCTTTCATCTCATACACCTTCGCACCATCGAAACAGAGATAGATTGATCTATGTCCGTGATCAAACCCCATCACGGACATAGATCAATCTATCACGGACTCACAGTATTTCCCTAGAACGGAAAATACCTATATAAGCAATTGTATGAACCGATGAAATACAATCATTTGCAGACATTAGTGAATGTGTGGGTGTCTATAGTATAGAAACTATATAAAAGAAGGCCGTAAGTCAAACCAAAGCCTCAATCTATTGCGTTGTGAGATTGCTACTGGACTTATGAACGCGACCGGTACATTAACATATCAAAAAAAGATAATTCGAATGTTTAACAGTTTTAGGAACAAAAGAACTTAAGTTTAAGAAGATAAGCGACACCATCCATTAGTCTATGGATGCACTATCCATGCAAAATGACTATTGCTCAGCATACTGCTGTACATGCAGGATCCAGGTCTTCGTAAGATCACACTAGAGCCACCCCTTTAGGCACATCACGGAGGGGATGGCAGTAAAGTAGTCACCCTCTCTAGCGGAGGGAAGGCGACTGTAAAAAGGTCGCCCCCCAGGCACTTCTCAGGGAGAATTGCAAAGGATCCCCCCAAGCCTCGCTGTGCACTGTTCTACGCACACGGTGGCACGTGACCACGTGCGCGCCACCGTCTTCCCGGGGGTCACTCGGTGTGAAGACTCCCCAATCTGCACGCCCGCGACCCCTGGGACCCCCCAACGGTGCGTACTTGCACAGAATAGGACGAGAGGATAAAGGCACAGTGCCACCATTGTGAAAGCGACCAGGATACCGCACAGCACATGCTCGAGGAGTGTCCTGCGTGGGCTGGAGAGCGGTGAATCCTGGTCGATTGGATCAGGCAAGATCTCTCTCTGCCGGCTGTAGTATCTCGGAGCGGGCATGATCTCTCTCTGCCGGCTATGTTGGCAGAGCCTAAAAATTAGAATGCAGTGGTCCCCTTCTATGAAAGCATCATGCTCCAGCAGGAGACTGCAGAGTCGGATCGGGAGAGATCCGATCCTGCACGGAGAAAGAGGAGATGGCGCCGAGGTAACAACCATCCCGGCGCGCATGTCCAACACGCCTGAGTGCCCTGCCGTCACTACATGGTACCCGCCCTCCTTCGGTGCCGAAGATGACCACTCTAGTGGAGTCTGGCATACCCCTTCGCCCTTCCCCGGGGCGAAGGAAGTTCATGTAGAATTTCCACTGCAGACAAATAAAGAAAAGGAACCTCAGAGCCACAATACCCCACATTTTCCAAATTGTCGCTATATGTATTCAAATTCATGTTCCGATTAATTTATTATATTGGCAACATAATACCTTGTCATGTTTCATATTAAAAAACCTCAGACGTATACGTCACGCGTGAAAATGATTGATTGCGATACAGGGGTGATTCTCATCCGTGTTAGTGAAGGGCCTTTTATACTAATATGCTATTGATTTTGAAAGGGATTGATGCGTGTAATCAAGATTTTTGCAAAATATTTGCCGTCAGTTCTGCATAAAAAATTGCGTAAAAGCTATACTTCTAGTATTGCTATTATGTTGTCTGTAACAAATATTTAAATCGTTACATAGGCCCTTATAAGCAAAATCCGTGGCATGTTATTTAGATGTATGCATAGATTAAATCTTAAATTCTTAATATCTTGAATTCTTAATTGTACACAAACAAAATATAGTGAAAACATAATTATGTATGCATAGCTTACCCACACGAATTTCTTTAAAAAACATGAATCGATGATCGACATGACTGTGTCGATGACTGCTGACGTCATGTGTTACAAAATATATATACATTACAGTCTTTTAAAAATAATTAATTTTTTTAAGGGGACAATATATTAGTGATCAAGTTTATTAGAAATCAATTTCATTTTTATTGCGGTATGTATTGAGTAAAGTTGCTATTCGAGCACTTAAAATGCCCTATTTTACGATTTTATTGTTATGGTCATCACCATATCAGACGTCCACTGCTAAACAAATGCCTCTATCATAGATTTTCACAATTGTGTTATCATTTTGGGGGGAATTTGCTAATGCTCGCCACGCTTGGCAGGTGGATTCGTGAGGGCAGCATGGTTACTATTTTACAGAAGAGACGCTGCTGGCTATTCCTCAGGTTCCTCGCGTGACCACATGCGCGCTACCATCTTCTCTTGGGTCGCTCGGTGTGGGTACGCAGATTCCTCAATCTACGCACCCGCGAACCCAGAGGTCTCCCGCCTTATAGCAACAACAGGGGGTTTCAGACATATGGGAATTAGGCACCAGGGCAGGTGTTACCCCATCGCCGTCTCATCTTTCTTCGAGTAGGAACGGCCCTCACCCAATCCCGCTCTGCGGTCTCCTTCTGGAGCATGACGTTCTCACAGAAGGAGACAACTGCATTCCAGTTTTCATGCTCTGCAACATATCCGATAGTAGTAGTGCCGGCAGGGCAGAGAGAGATCTTGTCCGATCCGATCGACTAGGATCCGCCGCTCAAACGCCTCGGACGTCTCGAGCGTGTGCGGTACGATACCCTGGTCGCTATCACAATGGTGGCATTGTGCCGTGGCCTCGCCTCCTATCCTGTGCAGGTTTTTTTTTGTGTAGTTGCCTAACCTCGCAAATCTGACGAAGACAAAGAGGCATCCAACCAGGCTTAAAATTATTTAAAGAAACTAAGTATTACAGCTAAGGACGCTCCTTGCGAGACTTAAACCTCAGCTGAGGGTGTTACTCCCCGGTGACAAGCTATATAGGGAGAGCTGAATCGGTGTCCTTTAAATATTTTAGGGAATTCTTGGGCACGGGACTGGATGCAGTGGCAATCCAGGTGATCCGGGTGGATTGCGGCGGCGAACCTCCGCAGCGTCGGTGTCTATGCTCGAGGTATTAAGTACAAAGTTTTTGTGACCAGTAATTTTACTAACTACAATGCATCATATTCTGTGGGAGTGAGTTCTTTGGCAAGATGAACGCAATATTATGTTTGACAGCTTGCAAGCAAGCTACTGGTTAGTGGCAGTTAGTGGCTGTGTGATGCCGGCTACGAATAGCACCAACCCATCTCATCCCTCGGGTGTCGTAAAAGGCGACTATGGGATTAACCGGAGGATGGGCAGCAGCGTCCTTCGAGTACATTAACACCTCAACTGCGATCGCCAACCGGCCTGCCAAGCATGGCGATTATGGCAAAACCCTCCTATGAGCACACAACATACCCAAATCGGTCGTTGTAGTGATCTTTGGGGGAGCCCTGTGTCCAGCAGTGGACTTTATTCGGCCGAAATGATGATGATGAAGCAAGTTACATCCGGAGTAGTTTACTATATAGACCTTGTAGCAACTAGGACGAATTTCCGTGCGTTTAGGCGTTTTTGCCATACCTACTATTGGAATCAGTCACAATAACTCACAACATAGGACCCGTAATTAAATATTTATAAAAAAATTGTACCCGTGGTGCTTGGCAACTAGGCATATCCTAGTTGTACACTCCCAATTATTGTGCCTATGGCCAAGTGTTTTCTCCGTCTCCTGCTTGCTATGGAGGAAAGTGGAATGTATATTCTTTCCTACTCCTCCTTTTTCTTTTCTCATTAATTTCATTGCGGGTTCCAAGACGGTTATTCATTTCTCTGGGACACACCGACCTTCATTGGTCGGTGTTCTTTTTGGTGGTCACCATTGTAGATCCTAGCTTACCGAAGTTGCAGTGGTTGGAAATGTGTGGCGGGCTTGTCTAACTACAATGCCAATTTTAACTAGAATGTTTACTTTCAGAAACTTATCGTTCGCTGGTAAAATTCAATCTTCAATACTCTCTCTATAGACACTATGTCTATAGACACGTGTTTCTATTCTCAAGACGCACGTTTTCCATTATAAGCAAGTGAATTTCCTCATCATTTCCTGCAGCGTTTGAACTTGCCATTGATATTACATTTTTATTCGATGCGATATAACTCGCTCTTCTCTTATTTTGGTTGAATGGATTTCGATTAGATGGCACAATATCGTATGTTTCATGTATGAATGGAACTCTGTCATTTCTTGTGGCGAATGAGGGGTGGTATCATGATGTTATGTAGTGGTGTTCCTGGTGAAATTGAAACTTCTTTTACTAGACAATGAGTCAGTTGGATTTTGTTTTAGATTGAAAGCAATAGTACCCTGAGATGTTTTTACATGTGTAGATGTTACACGTCATCACGACATCCACGATAATAATATGTTATATCATTTTATATTCTGATTTATAATATTTTATGTAAAAGATATTTAGCTCTGATTAATTGGTATTACTGTTTTTGTTGTATTTAATTATGGTGGCAACTCTGGATTGTTAAGGAGGATATAAAATCAAATCGAAACGGGGTGGACACACATTCTGTTCTCTGTAAAGCTACAATAAACATGGCTATATCAGTCTTAATAAATTTGCGGTATAGTGCACTATTAAACGATACGGTTTAGAATAGACAACCAACCGGTGCTTCCAACATTTTATATTTCAAGCTATTTGACCAAAGTACGAATAATCTTTTGATTATTCCTAAATAAAAATCGTACGACATTTACGTGTTAAAGTACGCGTACATGCGGATATCCTTTAATTTTATTTTGTTTGTGCACATATACCCTCTGTTGCGTTTGTATATCCAGTTTAAGTACAGTAGGAAAAAAAAATGCAATGTTTAATTGTTCACATTACTTTCCAAAATATAGGTGTCTATTCTAATATTATATTTAGTTTTAGCGAGTCATTAATTCCAGTTACGAAACACTACACAGATATTTATATAAATCGAATATATTAAGCATTTACCTTACTGAGTTCCCACTTTGCCCTACATTCCTCTGATTGCTACGTCACACGCGTTTAGGGCAACGAGCATACAGCTGCTAATATCATGTAACTAAAGGTCTATTATTCATCTCTCTAACAACCGATATTCCGCATGATGGTTTTTATTTTATTTCCCTTTCATCGCGCACTGTTTAAAAGCTATATAAATAAATGTAGCTATCGTAAAGTTTACGCCGTTCTGTAGTGCAATAATATTCATGTTTGCCTGTATATTTGTAAAATGTCATTATTTGTATCTGCATTGTTTGTATTGTAAAGAGCTGTTTTCCATACAATTTAAATATCTTTCAGTATTTCTTATAAGAGATTGTTATTATTTTTTACAAGTCTCTATGTTCATATTTGAATAGCTTCTGAAAAGAGGAACCCGATCTTTTGATAAGCTTACGCGGGGACATGGATCATACATGCAGAGGTCCTTTCATTTCGGTCGAATTAAGTCCACTGCTGGACATAGGCCTCCCGCAAAGATCACCACAACGACCGATATGGGTGTGTTGTGGGCTCATTGGGGGTTTTGCCATAATCGCCACGCTTGGCAGACGGGTTGGCGATCGCAGTTGAGTTGATAATGTACTCGAAGGACGCTGCTGCCCATCCTCCGGCTAATCCCTTAGTCGACTTTTACTACACCCACGGGAGGAGATGGAGTGGTGGTATTCTGAGCCGGCACCATACGGCACGGAGGTCCTTTAGACAATTTTAATCTAATGTGGTAATTTCCATGGCCGCACTATAAAATAAAGTCACGGACTGTCGCCGGTTGTGTAGGAATATTGTATGAGATGGAAACAATAACCATAAAGGCTATTGCAATTGGTGTTATATGGAATGAAAACTTTAAGGAAAACGGGAACAATATTGAGTATTGACTTTGATCCTTTATTTAATTTGATTTATAACGGTAGAAATACAGCATGTACTTCCTCTGCCCTGGAAATGAGTGGAAGGGCCGGGCTCCTACCAGTTAAAACCACCGGAGCGGTACCGAAGGGGGGTTCCAGGTCCTCGATACAATTACACTAGACCCGGCATTGGTGCCTCGCCTTTAAGCACATCTTCGAGGGGATGGCTGTAAAGTGATGACCCCCGCGAGAGGAGGGGATTGGAAAATATCCCTCGAAGCGTCACTGTGCTCTGAGCTGCCCAAACGGTGGTATGTGCCCACGTGCGTGCCACCGCGCGTTTTAGGGCGTCCCTCGGTATGAGCACGCAAACCCCAATATGTGCACCCGCGACTCCCGACGACTTTGTACCTTTTTTTTATTGCGCCCAGTGGATATTCTACATGAACTTCCTCTTCCCTGGGCAAAGAGGCATGCCGGACTCCTTTTTAACTTTTTTTATTAGTATCACCGTCTTCCCGGGGGATGTCAATTAATTACCTAAGCTATGAATGACATATTGACAGAATACTGTATGATGTGTAACTTTGGAGTTATTAATAAAGTATTTATTATTTATGTACACACAATAATAGAAAAATACAGAATATTTAGAAAAACTTAAGTACAAAGGTACTGCTTATTTCTAAAGAAATTTCTGCCAGCAGACCTGCGATAGGATAGTGTAATTTTAAATTTAATTAATTTAAGACACAGTGTGTAACAGCACTAAAAATAAAGAAGAAACCGATAAAAAACAAAAAATAATAATAATTACAAACAACAGATGTACATAATAATGGTAAAATACAAAAATAAAATGACTACAAATAGACTAACACATATAATAATGTCTTAGGTTTTCGCGAGTATTACACATTATAATAAAACACTTTTAAACGGATTCTATCGCGTATATGGATGACTCCTGCGACCACGAACCCTGCAAAGTGTTCGAAACGTCAGGAAAAACAAAAATCTAAAATATACGCGATAGAATCCGTTTAAAAGTGTTTTATTATAATGTCTAATACATAAACTTTGATAATATTATAAAGAGAGGTAATGCTCTTTAACGCGTTTTTAAAAAAAAGATATAGATTTGGATTCACGTATGTTAGGCGGAAGCGAGTTCCACAGTCTTACTGCATGAACAGAGAAGGAGTAGGAATAGTAATTGGTTTTATGGGGTGGGAATTGTAAAAGGGATCTAAGGCGGGACCTGCAAGGGGCATCAGGAGTTCTAACATACGAAAACCAGAAGGACGGGCAGTAGCGTGCTTCTGTGGAACAGTAACCATTCTACGCTCAGCAATCCCCATAAGTGTGAAATTCCCCCAAAATCACAACATAAAACTGGTTGTCTATGGGTGAGGCCTTTGGTTCACCAGTGGACGTCTTTTGACTGATATGATTATGAGGCTTACAAGGAGTACTAAGCCGAGAATTGATAATATCCTACTAACCCACTTTAACAATGATTTGGTACAACGAGTCCTTGGCTATAGCTTTCAGTATTTCCCTCCCTCCAACGGTATGAACTGCAATATTTTTCCCCACTAATGTACTAAATCGCCATTCGAAATTCTAAAAAGTGTGCAGTATTTTACAACTGTATTTATAGGTATGCGATTGCCCAATAAAGCATTAGGCAGTGCCAGCTCAAGCAACGCAAAGATATGTGTGTTTTATTACTGTGTTCTTTTAGTTCTTTCTGTATGCTTGGTTTATTTCTTGGGGGACTAACATGAAGGCTTTTTTGTAAAGCAACGTAGAGAACGTTCAGTAATTTATAAGTCCACTGCTCAACAAAGGCCTCCCCCATAGATTTACACAATTGTATCGTCATTTTGGGGGATATTTGCCAATATTCGATATATATGAATATATGAAGTCGTGCTATATTCTTAATCCGTACACCACACGGAATGCTGCCGACTTAATACTATTAGGTCCAGATTTACTCTCTTATCTGGACAACGTTTTACAATTTGTGTCTTCACATGGAGCCTCTGGCGTCCGAAATCTGGATTGGAACGGAGCTGTGCATAAGCCCTCACCAAAGATCGCAACAGCTACCAGTTTAGGTTTGAGTTGTGTGCTCATTTGGAAGTTTTGCTATAATCGCCACGCTTTGCATGCAGGTTGGCGATTGCGGTTGAGTTGTAAATGTACTCGAAGAACGCCGCTGCTCGTACCCCAGCTAATCCCATAGTCGTCTTTGACGACACCCACGCGAAGAGTCGGAGTGGTGCTTCTCTTAGCTAGCATCATAAAGTGGGGTCGATTATTCTAATATCACGTTGAACGCCCTGGCCTCGAACAACTTACTGTAGATCATACAAATATTTGTTGTGTAATACAGCTTAGCAGTCGACAGTATCAGCCACTGCACCAACCGTGCCGCTTATAAAGAGCATGGACCTGATATCCCATAAATAGTTACAGACAGGAGTGATCATCGTCGGCACCGAAAGGAGGCTCCAGGAACTCGAATAATCTCCATCTACAGCCACCCGTTGGTGCCTCGCCTCTAGGCACATCTTGGAGGGAATTACTGTAAAGTGGTCATCCCTCCCCAGGCATCTCTCGAGGGGATTGTAAAAGATTCCCCCGAGGCCTCACTATGCGCTGTTCTGCGCACAAATAGTTACAGACCTATGCCAATGCGTTTCAAGAAGTACGTTAATTTTCATCTCCAAAGGTTTTTATTGCCTACCAAATTTTACCCTACTTCCCAAAATCTCTCACATTAATCATGACATTAAAAATAGAATCAATTAGAGGATCAAAATGAGAATGACGAAGATTGATCGCGAGGTCAACGACTGGTTCACGAAAGAGTATTTTTCTAGTAAGTACACCGGCGTATAAATCAAGTTGACAGTATTTTATTGCAAAGAAATATCACCTGGACTGTGCGGCGAAAATATTTGATTTAGATGAAAACCGACGAAGTTTTGCATAGGAAAAGTCGATGAATCCATACTGTTATTCCACATAGCAAAATTGCAGAACTTGAAAACATATTTTAATGGAGCGTATATTGAAGGTATAGTTCACCAGCGTTCGCTAAGTTGGTGAAATTTTCTACATACTAAATGTTCGACGGCACGGTTGGTACAGTGGTTGATGCAGTCGACTGCTGCGCTCCGGGTCGTGGGTTCGATTCCCGCACGGAACAAATATTTGTACGATCTGCAGGTAGTTGTTCCGGGTCTGGGTGTATTGTGTGTGGAATTCATGTAAAGAAAGAAATCCTAGTGTGGGGCAACGTATTAAAAAAATAAAAATTCAACATTACCGTGTTCTAGTTAGAAAGGGCACTGTAGTTAGTAAAATTACTGGGTATATGGTACTAAATAACTGATGTCTCGAGGTGACCAGGCGTAACGCTTCCAAATTTTTTTTTTTCGGTTTACTGTGGAAATTCTTCATGAACTTCCTTCGCCCCGAGGAAGGGCGAAGGGGTATGCCGGACTCCTACCGGCTAAAACCATTGGGGCGGTCATCTTCGGCACCCAAGGGAGGCTCCAGGTCCTTGTATGATCACACTAGGAAGCGTAACGCTTCCTACTTTCATTTCGTCACGTATTGTAGAAATAAAAGTGTTATGTGTGTATATACTAGCTGTGCCCCGCGGTTTCCCACTGTTAAATTTAAAAGAAATCGTGTATTTGATTATTTAAGCATATAGGTAAGTATAAAAGTAACCTAAGTTATTCCTTATAACATCAGATATCTGCCAGTCAAAGTCCCGTCAAAATTCGTCCAGCCTTTTCCGAGATTACCCGGAACAAACAGACGGACACACAAACAATTTTTGATAGACATTTAGTAAAAAGCTGTTATTTTGACATTAGAGAAATGAAAGAGAAAGAAAGAAATAATTTTATTCTGATCGTACACAACAAGAAAATAATTGTAAATAACAACACAGAATATTCCAAAATATCAAATTAAAAAATAAAAAGCATGCAAATAGATTTTTGTGTGAGACATCAGAATAGGCTCCTATCTCAGCATTGCGCTGGTCTTCCGATAGGACCTTAGATAAAAGAACGCAAATCACGCACATTTCATTATTTATATTTTTAGATTACCAATACATTATTTATATTAATAATGTATTTATACAGATTATTATATTTAAAGTAATTATATAGAAATAAAAGTAACAAATATACAAACGTAATGGAAGAAGGAATATCAAATCTGATTATAAATAAACTTAACAATATAATCGACTACCAATCGATTACCTTATCGATTTAGTCGCTAGACAGGTGGCCTCTACATATTTTGTCTATGACAAAAACAAAACAAAAATAGTTCGTGAAAAACTTTAGATAACATTCATAACATTATTATTAAAATTAATTAGTTATCATGTGAATTGTGTGCCTTATAATTATTTATTTGATTTATATGAATTGAATTAATTTGTGGTACATTGGTTACATTTTATTATTCAGTACGTAAAATTTAAATGTGTTTATGTGTATTGTGTAAATATGGAACATCGGAATTACCCTTGTTTGCATTGTAAAGTAATAATTTGCCGCTCATTCAGCTCTTCTGGCTAAAAGAAACCATTTCCATCAGTGTGTAGACCCATGGTGAGTATTAATTTCGCTTTTGTTTACATAAAAGATACTTTTTATAATTAATACTAAAAGCAGAAACTGTGTTTAGGGCACGAAGCGGTGGTGGCAGGTCGTTCCAGCAGCGGGTAGCAGCGAACTTGAAGCTGCCTCGGAAAGCAGCAGTTCGATGACTTGGTGTGGTCATAAGGTAAGACGAAGCCCTTGTCATATGTTCGTTATAGTCACGGGACCAAGATAATTTATTGTAAAGGTACTCAGGTTTCCCAGTCAATACAACGCCAAATAGTAACGTAGCTAAATGGAGCCTTCTGCGAGACGACATCTTCATAATGCTTTCCTCGTTTAAAAAAGGAGTAATGTGTGATCTAGGCGGCACATGGAAACAGAACCGAGCACATGCGTTTTGCACCCGCTGAATGAGCCTCTCAGTTCTACTGAGCAAGCAGGTCCCATAAACTGTGTCAGCGTAATTCAGCTTGGACAATATGAGAGACTCACACAGCAGGATACGCATATCCACACTAATATAGGGACGAACTCGGTACAGTAGTTTCAGACGGTAGAAACAGTTACGTACAGCTTCTAGCACATGAGTCTCAAACTGTAACTGACCGTCAAAAACCACCCCAAGGTTGCGAGCTTCAAGTACCTTTCCTATGGAACAGCCATCAATTCTGATATCAGGGTCCTCCATACCAACTTTAGTGATAAGATTTCTAGAACCCATAATTAAAAATTTTGATTTATTTGGGTTGAGCACCAGTGAATTCCTTTTTGCCCAGTCTGCAACTCTATCTAAGTCATTATTAATTTTATTTACAGAGTGAAGGCAGTCCTGGGGATGGAAGGAGATATATAACTGTAGGTCATCAGCATATATATGGAACTTGCAGTTGGTTATGGAGTTAGTAATATCGGCACTGTACAAAATGAAGAGTAGAGGTCCAAGATTAGAGCCTTGCGGGATACCCCTAGTTACTTGAGAGAGAGACGATGTTGATACATTACCAGTTTTATCACTGCTAACCTGGACATATTGGAATCTGTTGCTAAGGTAACTATGAAACCACTGCACTGTCTCCGCATCACACCCATAATATGATAGTTTGGAAAGAAGCAGTGAAATATTTATACCATCAAACGCACGGGAGAAGTCGAGTAGAGTGAGCACTGTTGCCATACCATGGTCTCTGGCTTCAAGAGCATTGTCAACTACATCAAGCAGTGCTGTAGCAGTGCTGTGACTTTTGCGAAAACCTGACTGCAGAGCTGGCAAAATCTTGTACTGCTCAAGGTAATTAGTGAATTGCCTACAAACCACTTTTTCTAAAATTTTAGAGAGACAAGGAAGTAAACTTATTGGCCGAAGGTCTTTAAGACTGGAAGGATTAGATTTTTTTGGTATTGGCTTAATTACTGCTATTTTCCACAGATCCGGAAATGAAGACATGACTATGGACTTGTTGATGATGGAAGTTATAACAGAAAGTGTTTGAGGAAGAGTTAAGATCAGCATCTCCAACGAGATGTCATCGCAACCCAAAGCATTTGATTTGAGACTGCGGATTATCTTTAGAACTGCCTCCTTACTAACTGGTTCAAGATGGAATCTACAAGTACCGAATCTGTGGAACTCAAAGTATGTCAAATCAGATATAGAGACTTTATCACTGCCAGGTATTTCCAAAAAATGTTTATTTAAGGCTTCAGGATCATTAAATTGGTGAGGTAAATCATGCTCATGTTTTTGACTGCTTAAAATTGTAGATTTTAAGTGTTTCCATAACCTTTTTGGAGCCTTTATATTTTTATTTATGTGGGTTTCAAAATAGGCTCGTTTTTCACAGTCAATAGCTGTTCTAACCAAATATTTAAGCTGTTTGTAGGACTCAATGTGGGCATCCGATTTTGATAACTTTGCCTTCCTATGGGACTTATCACGTAGCCGCATCATATCTTTGATGGTGTCAGTGATCCACGGATAACATTTATTTTTAATTATAGTTTTCTTAAATGGGGCATGCAAATCAAATAAGGTAATAATATAATTAGTCAGAGTTGCTACCATACAGTTGATATCCTCCAGGCTGCTGATATATTCCCAATTAATTCTTTCCAAGTCCTTATAAAAGTTATCAAATAATATATCCTTAAGTGGTCTATAAGAAATCCAATAAGGAACAGGCTTCTCAAGTTTGAAACTGAATTCTACCGAAATTATTGCATGTTGGCCAAGCTCAGGGATGTGCGACACTGTGACTCCACACACACTAGCGTCAGTGCAGACTAAATCTATAAGTGTCTCACTGTGGTCTGTGAAATGAGTAGGCTCCGTAATAACGTTAGTGAGGTTTGAGCATTGCAAGAAACAGTCCAGTAGCTTACTTTTGTTGTCAGCAACATTTAGTACATTTATGTTGAAGTCGCCAAGCAGAAGGATCCTGTCAGCATTGGCGAAGGAGGAGAGAGAGTCACTCACCGCGTCCAGAAAGACGTTCACGTCAAGCCACGGTGGTCTGTATGCCGTGCCAATGATGACTGAGTATGAGTTGACAGTCAGCTTCAGCCACATCTGCTCAACATTTGGCGCAGGCGGGTGCGGCACGGTGCGCACACGCAGCTCGCGGCGTACGTAAAAGCCGATTCCACCGCCGCGGCCCCCGCGAACATTGTCCGGCCGCGGTGCATGACGCAGTCGATAGTTAGGGACTGTTGGTGCGCGGCCCTCCTCGCCCTCCCTAAGCCACGTCTCGTTAATCGCCATGATATCCACCGAGAGTTCATCCATGGCGACCAGAAATTCATCATGGCGCGATCCGAGCGATCCCGCATTAAAGAGCCCAACTTTCATGTTTTTATTTTTGTTCATTTATTGTGTTTTTTGTGAGTGTATCATATTGCATATAGATATAAACATAACATGTGAGGTAGGATATAGCATAGTACGTTAGGTAAAATATGGTATAGTATATATTATAATAAGTAAGAATTTGTGCATTAATTATTTTATAAATATATGCATATAATATGTTTGTTTCAATATTATTAGTAAATTTTGTAAGTAAGTAAGTAGGGACCATCTCTGCACTCTGTTGAGGCAGAGGGAATATAGACATGGCTTGGGTTGGTTTGTAAAAAATGTAAACAAGGTGGTAAAGATTACACCTATGAACAATACACATGACAGACACATACAACGTTATACACATAAACAAGACTGAATGAACAGGGAACAGCCAATAACATAACTTTACAGACAAAATGTTTACTTTAATTGCTACTGTCTTTAAGCATCTCACTACTAAAAACACGCTCAAGATCCGCTTCAGACTGAATGCTGTACGTACGCTTACCATCATCCTGCTTGGTAAGTATTCTGCCGCGCTTCGTCCAAGTATACTTCCAGCCGCAATGATTAGCAGCTTGACGAGCGCGATAGAATAACAGCTTATTGTTTCTTGTAAGCCTTTCATTAAGGAAGAAGCGGCGCGAAGGCGCCGCGATGCCCAGGTCGGCCGAGGTGGCGCCGCGTCGTACGCGTGCGCTCCGCAGCAGCTCGTCGCGCAGCCCGCGCCGCGCCAGGCGCACCACGACGGGCCGCACGCGCGCCCGCGCCGCGCCCGCACCGCCCGCCTCATTCCCCTCGTCCACCTCACTAGATCGGAGGCCTACCCTCTCTGCAAACACTATATCGCGGGCTTCAAGGGAAACTCCGAGCTTCTTTGCCACCAGCTCGACGGTGTGAAGCACATTTTCACCGCTATCCTCTGGAAGATTAGATATTTCCAGATCAGAGGAAAGTAAATCCTGGTCCCGACTGTTGAGCTCTTGCTTAAGTAGTGCCACCGTATTTTCAAGTTGGCTGACAATGCTCTCAGAGGGGGTCCCTGACTGTCGGCTTTCAAGGGCATCAAGTCTGCTCTCCAACTTGTCCACCCGTTGATTACAGGTGGTAAGTGTTTCGCGAAAGTCTGTTAATTCATGGTGAAACTGTCTGATTTCACTTTTTAGCTCATCCCACATCTTGCGGATCTCAGACCTAAAGAGCCTTAATTCCTGTCCTACATCCATCTGGGATGACGGTACAGTGTCCCGAAGCTGGTCATTTCGTTCACAGTCACCTGTCTCTGCCACATCTTCGAAAGAAGTAATGGTACTACCCGGGCTGGGAGTGCTCTCACAGCAATCTCCACTTACTGCCTTTACAGGTAAACTTGCTTTACTGCATTTGGGCGTCTTTCCTTTGCAGTCCTGGCACTTCCAACCACTGCTTACCTTCTTCGACTCGGGCAGGTGAGCACAGGCAAGGTGAAATTTATTTTTGCATATAACGCATGCAGCGCCCCCTTTAGGAGACAAAAATTTGCCGCATGCTGCACACTTGGCCATAATTCAAAAAGTTATAATTGAAGGATAACAGATGGTGCTAATTAAGAGATGACAAATACTGCGAGTGTGTTACGATAACACAACGATAGTGGTGTTTTTTAATTATTGCATCATGTAATAAAGCGGGTTTAAACTGAAAGCAATTTTAATAAAAATATTGTAAGATGCTTTTACTTTTTGTGTTATTTTTTTAACATTAATTATCCAGATCCAATGTTCAATAAGATGTTGTAGCTATTGACAGTGGTTATCAATATTCTTTCTGTCAACAGTCGAGGAAATCGCAAAAAGTGAAACCAATTTCGGGGCGCGAACTCACTAATGTTGCGTGTCAAATTATTCAGGCGTCACTTGATGCAAGGCGCCACCGGACCACTTGGTACACTAGTTAAAATTGCGATATAGGTTGTATGTGGACATCAAATAATTAATAGTTCGTTGAGGATTTAAAATTTGTTCTAGGGTCCAAAGTCCGTTTTCTTTGTTAATGACAAACACTGTTTTTGTAACTTTTTGTTCTGTTATGTCACTTATATTGTACTTTTAGTTAGTTATTGTTCAGAATATATGTTTTTATATTACACAGATTACACTTTGATCACAATTTAAAACTTAGTTTTGACTTCAGTTTGTAGAATGAGTTCTCGGAACATAATCTTAAATATTTACGTTCAATTAAATATATGGGTTTTAATAACACTTGCACATATTGTTTACACTATACACTTCATATTGGTACTAACCACAAGATAATATAGATGGTTTAAATAATTTTGAACATTAAATAATACGGAGCACAATTTGATCGTGCGTAAACTTAAATTTACAAAGAGACACTTCAATTTTATTTGTTTGTATAGATTTATTTATATGCTTTTTACTATGTGAGTAATGTAACGCCAGGTAATATTAATTCCCGCTATAACTATTTGAACCACCCGGATTCGTACTGAAAACAGGTTTCTCGAACGGTTAAAGCGCGATTTAATATTAACTGGCGTTTCAGTATTCGGCCGTGAGCCGGATGTTTAAAAAAATACAGTTTCAGAGAAATTTCCTCGCAAGCTCAGGTTGTGGAATCAGATCCCTACCTAGGTTTCCCCAGATACTACAGCTTGGGGCTCATCAAAGAGGGCGTGAAAAGATTTTTACAGGATCGGCGACGCACGAGTGATACCTCAGTAAGCGTAGCATGAACACCGAAGACAACGGACTTGTCGACGAAAGAGTAGACAAAAATGACATTTGGATGTAGACAGTGGAAATAATTCTACGATTCCGAGAATGGCGATCCCAAGAATGAATGGAAAGAGTAGTTTCTACTCTTCTCTATACAAAAGTCTTCATCGTCGAGCATGACCAACGTATATTGTCTATCTTTGACGTTTAGGGATAGAGATATTTCTTTTCAAATAGTCTACATCCCAAGAGACGTAGACAAGAGTTTCTTCGTATCTATATCGTCAGATTTTGCGTTGCGTCAAAGGATTACGGAAACTTAGCTAACACAAAATAGTAAATACGCAACGTCGGGATTATCACGTAACTGTTTAATAAGCTTCTATGCTAAAAATACTCGAGGAAGGCGGAAAGGAACTCTGTGAGAGAGCTCACTGTGCTATCGACCTGTCGGAGAATGAATTCCTCGAAAATTTTAAAATTAGCAAGCTATGGTCTTCAAAATTCTCAACTGCACTCTGCCTTAGACCAATAGCGGAGGAACTTTTTTCCTAATAAGATGTGATATTACGTAGTAAGTAGGCTAGGTAGTAAGTAATATGAGTTACTTTTTTGTTGCCATTATTCACTTTCACTTCACAAGAATCACAACACAAATTGCAAAAAGTTTCCGGGTCTAATGAAATTTGAAACTTTAAAATAATACCACAGATGAAATTGCCATTAAGCGTTCCGTTTTTGTATTAACTTCTATTTAAAAAGTGTAGCAACCATTTTCCATCCTAAGGTTGCCTGGAAGAGATCGCGGACAGCGATTAGGCCATCTTTTGTACTTTTACTTAATTCGAAACTTCTGTGACTGTTTTTTGTGTACAATAAAGGGTATAAGAATAAATAAATAAATTGTTCGACGTATTTTTTTGGTAACGAAACGCAATGAATGATTAGAATTAAATGGAATTTCTACGTCACTAGTGGCATTCCGTTACTATGGAAAGGATTTTCCATGTCTATGTCTACAAAGACACCCAAGTCTTCATGTCGGCTCATGCATCCCCAAACTGTCCCTTTTCTCGTGGCGTTAAATTACGAATGGGAACGACATATCGCGTCTGTCGACGTCATCAAATTGCAGAACGAGCGACCACACCTGATGGAGAAAAAAGTTTTAAATAAACAAACCACTGATGTGCGGCAGCTACTCTGCGAACTTTTGTGGGCCATGAGAAAAGCGGAAAAAGATTAGTATTTAACGAGCTAAAATGTATATTCGATTTGGTCTTGTAGAATTAACTATGTACCCAGTGCATGTCTGACTTTCAATAGTTGATCTTTTCGGATTCTAGATGAAAATAGTGTCCAATACCCCAAGAATCGTGAAATACGAATATAATGATAAACAATCCAAGATCATAAATTTCATTTTTATCATCTATTACTAATTAAGAAAGGGAACACTATTATAAAGGATGCTAAGGAAATTGCAGAATCCTTCAAAAATTTTTTTGTTGATCAAATACAAACCTAGCAATTTAATAGAATATAATAAATAAATAATAAATTTAAAATAGAAAGCAATTCAAACTCATGATTCATGACACCGATGCTACCTGCAGATATAGTAAGAACAATTTATTAAAACATTAAAAAACAAAACAAAGTTTCGGATACGACGGAATAGCTACAAATATCGTGTGGTGCCGGCTCAGAATACCACCACCCTATCTCCTCCCGTGGGTGTCGTAAAAGTCGACTAAGGGATTAATTGGAGGATGGCCAGCGTCCTTCGGGTACATTAACAACACAACTGTGATCGCCAACCCATCTGCCAAGCGTGGCGATTATGGAAAAACCCCCCCAACGAGCCCACTTACCACGTACCACGTACTTACCCACGTACTTTGGGGAGGCCTGTGTCCAGCAGTGGATTTCATCCAGCCGAAATGATGATCGTGAAATTCGTTTCAGATGTAATAGATTCTCCCTTGAGTTACATAATGAACATCTGTATAAGCTCAGGAATTTTTACAAATAGCCTAATTTTTTTATTATAAAACCATTACATAAAAAGGATAGTAAAGAAGAGATGTCAAATTACAGACATGTAGCCCTTATTTCAGTATTCTTTAAGATCTTCGAAAAACTTACATATGAATCAATTTATACTTTCTTAAATAAACATAATATTCTTTGCAATTAACACAAGGGGTTCAGAAAGAACAAATACATTAACTTGGATATATAGGAACTACTAAATAATATCATGACAACTATTGAGAATAAAACACCAGCACACACTTTTGTCAAAAGTTACGGTTACGTTTAAGTTAATCAGATGAGAGCATAAGTTAAGTACACATTGCAAATAATCTAAAGAGAGTCGTCTGAGATAGTCCGAAAAGAAATGGTGGCTGGAAGATGTAAAGGCCAACTATCCTTAGGTTGTTATGGGCCAAGCAAATTGAAAATGAATGAAGAAGAAGAATGGAAGAAAACAACTGAGAATCAAGAAAATGAGAACAAGCACAAACACGTACACTCGTGCTTTGTAAGTAACACTAACATTGATTTTTACTTTATTTTTCGTTTGGTACCTGCATAACCTTGTGTCGAAAGTGTTCAAGCCGCCCACAGGTCTCCGACTTGGCTTAACGACTGCCATTTAATGACAACTACCGGGAAAGGTGATTTTACGTACCCTTTGAAGCACTGAACGTACAGTTCAGATACCACTTGCGATCAACCATCCTTAGATTGACCGTACTCAAAGTTGCTTAACCTCATCGATCGTTTACCAATCAGTGAGTGCAATTGGCTATCAATATAACATTGAAACTGTATGATGACTGGGAGATTGACCTTGACGGCACGGTTGGTGCAGTGGCTGATACAGTCGGCTGCTGCGCACCGGGTCGTGGGTTCGATTCCCGCACGGAACAAATATTTCTACGATCTGCAGGTAGTTGTTCCGGGTCTGGGTGTATTGTGTGTGGAATTTGTGTTTGTAAACGCACCCACGACACAGGAGAAATCCTAATGTGGGGTAACTTTTTTTTTAAAACAATCCAAACAAAACAGATGGATTCAACTAAAACAATTTAAAAAATAGATATAATAAACCCTGTTACCTTTATTTGTACCCTATTATTCTATGTGGTGCTGGCTAAGAATAGCACCAACCCATCTCATCCTGAGGGTGTCGTAGAAGGCAACTAGAGGATCAGCCGGAGGATGGGTAGCGGCGTTCTTCGAGTATATTTAAAAATGAACTGCCATCGCCAATCCGCCTGCCAAGAGTGGTGATTATGGCAAAACCATCCAATGAGCACACAACACAAACCCAGGTCGGTGTTGTGGCAATCTTTGGGAGAGGCCAAGATGTCCAGCAGTGGACGTTTTTGTTTAGCTGAAATCATGATGAACTGTATTGTAGACGAGATAAGATTTTAAATACTTTTTTTTTATTAACAATTCGGTCCACCCTTGTCCTTTATCTCGCCTGATGGAAGGTGATGGATGAGGTCCACGAAGGAATGCATCCCGTAGTAAGGTTACAAAGCGGTTACTAAAAGTGAATAAGATATAATGATTACCAAAATAATCTAATTACCACTAAAATAATCTTGGCGGACCAAATTAAGTAAATTATCACCAAATATTATGGCACATCAAATTATGTTCGACCAAATATTATTATAGTAGGTTAAGCCTAGCTGGGGTGGCCCTTGGGCCGCACCCTAAGTAATTTTGTTATGTTTTATTATAATTTGTGGTCAGTTAAACACATCATCATAAGATAGCCTGATAAGAGTTTTCATTGTGAATTATAGTAGGCAGTTTTCCGTGGTGTAACTAAAAATACTTCATGAATATCATCACCGTAATACACTAGTGTTCATGGCCCCGCAGCCCGCCGAGCCTAATAAAGTGGGTCGAGCAAACATTCCCCCAGCTAAAACTACGCTTTTTAACTAGTATTTTTAGTTGCTTTTGTGGCAACCCTGTCTCTGGGCTTCCCTGCCTTGCCTGCACAGCTACCTGCCTTTTTTCCAACTTTCACGCTTACTCAAACAAGTAGGATTGGTATCTTTATTTGTTTTGATAAAAACCTAAATGAATGTTTGTTTTTCATAACATTGCGTTCTTGCATACAATATAAGTAGTTTTTAAGTGTATTGGTGTTTCAATGACAGCTGGTTTGTTTAGTGAGAAATTATTTTTAACATTTCTAAACCCGTTTTTACCAACTAAAGGACAAACCGGCCAGTCCTTGACCTGATAATGACAGATTCATAATTAGACCATTAGTACCCACATTTGTGCATAGACATCCCACACATGAGAGTTTGATCACACACACAGTTTGATCTCCACATTTAGGTTTATTATTACATAACATTTGAGATTATCTTTATGGTGTCCAGACTAAGAATATAACACCCATCCATCTGCTCTCGTGGTTGTCGTAAAAGGTTACTAAGGAACTCTAAACCAGAGGGATGGGCGGCAGCGTCCCTTCTGTAGAAATAGTGCTTTATTGCGCTCACCAACCCGTCATAACCAATAAGTCATTTTGGACTAACTCAGCAATTATATTTTTCCGAATACGTTTTCTTCCACTTCAATGTTGATATACTGATATTAATATACTTCCATGTTGATTTAGGAGTTAAGGAAAATATCACATACATCCTTGGTAAGTTCTACACTTGTAACTAAGGAAATCCGTCCTTGGTTCGAATGAGCAAGAATCTGATAGGGTGTTAAATTGTATTTTGTAAAACATCACGCCCTTATTTCCCGGAGGGAAGGCATAAGGGGTGGCTTAAGCCAATTTACTGGATATAATTCTAAACTCTGAGCTGATACTTTGCCATCTGAAAATCGAGTCAAGATTCACTTCCGCTGCGTGTTGTCAGATAAAAAAAATTGCACTTTATAGCTTTAATGTCAGTTTTGTAAATAGCCATAAATATAGCTTCATAGTTCATCATCATTAACAGATCAGCCAAAGGAGGTCCACTGCTGATTTTGACCTCCCCCATATATTTTAATAGTTCTTATTGCCGTCGTTCGTATGCGATTGCATAGTTGGGCCCATAGTATAAGTAATTCACAATGATGAGAATAATGGCATATATGTACCCTTTACACACACGCTGCACACTATATAACTACATTTAGAAAAGCGCATTTAAGAAAATTGTTGTATAGCGTTAACTTTTTCTTAACTCCCAGGCCAGTAATTCCACCAATTATGAAACAAAAACGGCTTTATCCTAACTTTATCCTTTATTCTAATTTATCCCATTTTTTACTATGAGTCCAACTATGCAATCGCGTAAACATTTTGTCAAGCAACATCGAGGATTTCCTACAGATCAGTGCGATTTCGGCGTTGGTCCTGTAGTAAAAGTTGTACACAATGATGAGTTATAATGACCCCCTTCCATGCATATACCCATTCCATTCCACCATTTATTTTCCGTCTTTATCACAACAATTTGCCACAACGTTTGGCAGGTTGGTTGGTGAGCGCTGCATAGTTACGGTCTACAGAAAGAACTATGCTGCCCATATTTTTAGTTTGAAGTTACTTATTTGACTATTACGATATCCATGGGAGGCGATGGAGTGGCGCTATATTCTTAAACCAAAAATCACAGGGAAACACAGTTAGTCTTAGTATGAATTTAATGAAAAACATGTTGTTATTGGTTACGGTATTTTTCGCTATATTACACATTCTTATCATTACGTAAAACCATATCAAACGCACCATATGTCGTCAGTTTCCGTTGTCATACGAATACCTATAATAATTATTTGGTTGATGTTCCACCCATACTTACGAAACGTTTTGCTTTTACCTGTTTCGTGCGTACCGCTATGGAGTGGAACTCCTTGCTGTTTCTCGACCAAAATAACCTGGCAATCATCAAGTCACGTGTGAACAGGTTTCTTTTAGGCAGGCCTATACAACCGTGAATCGCATCGTCCCTTAACATCAGGATAAAGATTAAGATACGAGAAAAATATTTTTTATTTATGTTTATCCGTTTATTTATGAATGCACTTATGAATAGTCAAGACTTTAGTTGCCGCGTTTCAACATGTAGATTTTCTATGGAAAAGAATGGGCAAGAAACTCCATGGTTAATCTTTTTAAATCACAACGATACAATAGTTTTACTGCACCCGGAGAATAACGGAGCTAAAACCACTGACTAAAACCACCTGAGTGATTATTTTGGCGCAAAATGGGGCTCCAGGTTCTATAGAATGAATGCACCAGAGCTAACCATTGGTGCCACATCTATAGGCACGTTTCTGATGGGAGGCGACTGTAAGGAGGCCACTGCCCCAGGCACACCTGCCTTCCCCATTTTAAAGAATCCCCCGAACCCTTGCTGTGCACTGCGGTGCATATACTGCCAAATGAGACCACATGCGTACTTCCGTCTTCCCAGAGGTCACGAGGAATGAGCACATTTTCCCCGCCCACGTGCCCATGACCACAGAGGTCCCCCAAGATATAATGATAGCAGAGGAATACTTAACACTTAGAACCTTAAAGCAAATAATCTGCAAAAAATATACAACAATTCCGAACACAGAATCACCCAATATTTACAGCTCTGCCAAAACCAATCATCTCTTCCAAGAAAAAGATTAGTACCGTTTTAAAATCTCTCCTGTCGAACAAAAAAGCTGGTTATCCCGAGCTTTAAGAGATTAAGCCACACAAAAAGTATCTCAAGGTGTCTCTCTTAAGTGGGGCGACGAATCCCTAGGGATTTGACGAAGACAAACGAGTAAGATCCCCAGCTCCCTAATGTTGTAGTAAAGTGTCGCAGGAGATGTATTGTTTTTTCATGCATAAGTATTCTAGTATCTAGTAGTCTAGCTGTATTGACGTCAAGTCTAAGAAACTTGATACATGTTTTATTAAGTGTTAGAAAGAAGATGAATGATAGACAATTTATTATTTTCCGGAGTTAAGACACATAATATATTTAAAAGAAAAGGTAAAATGTCCTATATCCACAAAAAAATGGCGCTCACCATTATACTTCTATGTCAAAAATTGTTTGCAACACAGCAGGACTGCTTTTCATTTCTTGATTTAAAAAAAAAAACAAATAAATAGAATATTCTATAATGTACAACATTTAAAAAAACACCTAGGTACTAGGAATCATTCTATGAATAATGCCAAATGCTGAAATACAGGTTTAACCTAGTTCGGCAGTGGATTCTGTTTTCAAATATATTTGTCATAAAACTCTCTAGCTCATGTATATTTACAACATTAAGAACCAATTTATTGAAATAAAGATATTATATTATATTATAATATATATAATAGTAATTGTACAATGGGCGCTCTTATCGCTATTAGCGATTTCCTACAGACAACCTGAAAAGATGCATCATACTAGGATTTATTCTGTATGTTCTGTAGGGTACAGAAATCTTACGTGAATAAACATTCAGAACCAAAACAACCATCATCATCATATCGACCAATACGTCCACTGCTGAACAAAGGCCTCTCCCATAGATTTTCACAACTGCGTCATCATCATTTTGGGAGGTATTTGCTAATACTCACCACGCTTGGCAGGCGGGTTGGTAAGCGACGGACGGATGGATGGACGCTGCTGCCCATCCCTCTGGTTAAGATTCCCTTAGTCGCCTTCTACGACATCCACGGGATGAGATGGAGTGGTGCTATATTCTTAATCCAGACACTAGATGGACAGACACCTGTCATGGCGTCCAAATAATGATAATATGCATATGTACTGCGGTTATCTGTGGTGCCTGGATTAAGAATATAGTACCACTCCATCTTCTCCCGTGAATGTCGCAAAAGGCGACTCATCGTCATTTCAGCCGAGAAAATGGACTTTACTGCTGCTGGACATAGGCCTCCCAAAGCACAACTACGGGTTTGGGTTTATGTTGTGTGTACTCATTGGGTAGTTTTGCCATAATCACTATACTTGGCAGGCGGGTTTGTGACCGTGGTTAATTTGTAAATGTATTCGAAGGACGCTGCTGCCCATCCCCCGGCTTACCCCTTAGTCGCCTTTTACGACACCCACAGGATGGTGGATGAGATAGGTTGGTGCTATTCTTAGTCGTATTTACATGAACTAAAAAAGAGACTAAAAGGTTACTAAGGAACTCTAATCCCAAGGGATGGACAGCAGCGTCCATCCTGTGGAACAGCCATTCTGCGCTCACCAGCCAAGCGTGGTGAGTACTGCCAAATTCTCCCCAAATTGACGACACAACTGTGGAAATATATGCGGGAGGCCTTTGGTCAGTAGTGGACTTTCTTTGGCTGATGTGACGATATGATGAAGTGTATAATGAACTACTACTACTGCAATTGACTTATTACTGACATTTATTAATAACTAGCTTTTGCCCGCGGCTTCGCACGCGTGGAATTTAGAAATGTCATCATCATTTCGGCCTAATGAAGTCCACTGTTGGACACAGGCCTCCCCCAAAGATCATCACAACCACCGATATGGATGTGTTTTGAGCTCATTGGGGGGTTTTGCCATAATCGCCACGCTTGGCAGGCGGGTTGGCGATCGCAGTTGAGTTGTTAATGTACTCGAAGGACGCTGCTGCCCATCCTCCAACTAATCCCTTAGTCGACTTTTACGACAC
Source organism: Diloba caeruleocephala (assembly GCA_947459985.1). Lineage (NCBI taxonomy): Eukaryota > Metazoa > Arthropoda > Insecta > Lepidoptera > Noctuidae > Diloba > Diloba caeruleocephala. The sequence continues at coordinate 27,845,135 of OX381607.1, forward strand.
CCATGGTAGGAGATGGGGTGGTGGCATTCTGAGCCGGCACCACACGGCAAAAAATGTATGTCATGCTATTGAAAACATGCAATAATGACCTCGGCTTTTATAAGGAACTTGTAATAGGTGTAGAGAGATCATGATAATTTCCGAATGACACGACCCATTCGCCTGCCGCATATTGCATCCAGTCCAGTCAGCCGAGTACCAAACCATGCGATTTGTGTTTTTACCGGTGTATAGACCGAGTGAGCAGATCGCGCGCTTCAAGCGAGCATACAGCGTGCCGATTGCGAGCGATCTGCTTGCCGACGCCACCACTGCCGCCCATTATACAGACACGCGTTTGAGATTATCTTTCAAAGCTCATTGGGGCTTTTAAGATGCAAAGACTAGCTCAATCTCTCAAAACTGCAGTTGATCGTGAGGCTCAGTTAGCTACTAAACGTGAGTGTAATGCTCTGTAGCATTGCACTAAAGTTATTCAGTACATATTGCAATAATTGCCACGCTTGGCGGGTGTTAGCGATCGCTAGCAATAGCGATAGTTGAATTGTAATTTCATCATCAGGATGCTGCTGTCCATTCTTCGGCTAATCACATAGTCACTTTTTATTAAACCCATAGCATTAAACGGGGTGGTGCGATTCTTAGTCGTTGACTCAGTGTAATATATGTATTTAGCCAGCTTATTATTTATTATTAGCTGATATCATATTGTGATAACAAAAAAACGCATGTTATTTAAAATATTCTGAATATGTTTTTGGCAATGTGTGAGAAGTCAGCGAGGCATGTTGTATTGTGGTATTTTAGACCTTCGCCATATAGCGCGCAGTTTTATCGTTCCATGCGCTCGCTTGGGTAGAGTTATGAGGCCACAGTGGAGACATAAACAGAGATGCTAGTACGTTGCGTCTTCATTATTTCAACTAGTAAAATCCATCGCTGATAATGGGCTTCGCAATGGTCTGCTTCTACAAATGGCGTGTGGTCCCTTGCGAAGATAAATCCTTCAGCCTCGATTCTCATAGACTGGTGGGCAGCTCGTCCTTCTGTGTTAAAATGACAGGTGTACTACAATCGATAGACCGCTTGCCAAATATAATATCTCTATAATATCTGAACGTGCGATGTCCATATTAAAAATATAGCACCAGTCCATCTCCTCCTAAAGATGTCCTAAAAGGCGAATCTTTATCAAAGGCATGGGCAGCAGCGTCCTTTCAGTGGAACAGCGCTTATTCTGCGCTCAATAAACCACCTGCAAAATTTCCATAAAAAAATATCGACACACGGCATGTAACAGGTCGTCTATGGGGAGGCCTTTGTTATCTTGGCTTATATACTGAACATGCTGGCAATTACCTGATATAGGGCTCATCAGGATCCCTATGTAATAAAACTGGGACTTTGTCCTATTCACTACTGCTACTGTTCGCAGTTTCATGTTTTTGTGTATCATGTTTTTTTATTTCTTTTGTTTTATTAATGCCGGTAAACCAATTACCCAGCTGTAAGGTGCCGGCTACGAATAGCATCAACGCATCTCATCCCTTGGGTGTCGTAGAAGGCGTCCTTCGAGTACATTAACAACTCAACTGCGATCGCCAACCCGCCTGCCAAGCGTGGCGATTATGGCAAAACCCCATAGCATATCGGTCGTTGTGATCTTTGAGGGAGGCCTGTATCCAGCAGTGGACTTCATTTGACTAAAATGATGATGAGATTTTCTTCAGTTGGAAAACTTTTGAAGCAATATTCGTAAAATTACATTTTAACTTAGCCGTGTGGTGCCAGCTCAGAATACCACCACCCCATCTCCTCCTGTGGGTGTCGTAAAAGTCGACTAAGGGATTAGCCGGAGGACAGGCAGCAGCGTCTTTCGAGTAACAACTCAACTGCGATCGCCAACCCGTCTGCCAAGCGTAGCGATTATGGCAAAACCCCCCAATGAGCACACAATACACGCCGTTTCAGTCATTGTGGTGATCTTTGGGGGAGGCCTGTGTCCAGCAGTGGACTTAATTCGGCCGAAATGATGAATATTTTAACCTACTGTTTGTCACTGTACTGTAAGCTTATCGTGTCGTGCCTTACACAACTTTTCACCTGTGAGATTACAATAACTGATGCGTGCCACCTATTTATATTTTATAGCTTTAATACTGTAGATAGAAAGTTTCGTATTTGAAATACTATTAAAAGATTAGAATCCATAGTTGATTTAGTAGTGAAATATTCATACAAAAATCTATGGAATCTCTAACTGGAATGTTGTAAGATATGTATTTATTTATTCTTTATGCACAAACACGTACAGAGGCGGACTTAATGCCATAGGCATTTTCTACCAGTCTACCTTAGGGTGATGCAGAAAGAAGATATGGTTGGTGCATTAACAACACTGTTGCAACTTGATTCTAAGCGATATTATTAGCAATATACATTTAAAATAGTTAAAATAAAAACAAAGAAAAGTAAGAATATATAATTAAATACATATATGTGTACATAATGACATTTATAGTATATATATAAACACTAAATAATAGACAAATCACCGCTGAGAGGATTCTGTCAATGTATTGAAAAGGTGCTTACGCACTTTTATTTTAAAAGAGTAGCGACTGGTAGCCTTCTTGATACCCAGAGGAAGCGCATTCCACAGAAGAATAGACTGTACGAAGAAGGAAGAGTGAATAAAGTCAGAGCGGTGAGTAGGGCATTGTAAGAGACGATTGTTTGAGGAGCGACGATTTCTGACATGATTGGAGCTTAGATATTGGAATTGAGAAGTTAGATAAGAGAGCGCAGAAGGAGACTCTAGTAAAGAAAATAGAGTAGTCAATGCCCGCAGAGCTCTACGTTGACGAATCGGCAACCAATTTAAATGTGAGCGATACGCTGACACATGATCATATTTACGAAGATTATATTAAAAATGTACGGTTTTATGTATTTAGTTTCTCTTTCGATTGGTACACAGCATGTAAATATATATGTTTTGCATCGTAATTAATTCTGTATAACCAGCAACATAAACTAATTTTAAATTATGTACAATCTTAACCACAAAAATGTTAGATTGAAGCACACGTGACTCACGCTTTTATTTATTACTAGCTGGGACCCGCGGTTTCACCCGCGTTTAATTTAAAAGAAATTTAAAGTACTTCGACATAGAGACTTGACATAGAATATATGTATTGGATTTCAAGGGATTAATTTTTTACGCGGAACCCTAATTATTTTTCTAAAATAAAAGTAGCCTAAGTTATTCCTTATAACATCAGCTATCTGCCAGTGAAGGTCCCGTCAAAATCGGTTCAGCCATTTTGGAGATTACCCGGAACAAACAGACAGACAGACAGACAGACAGACAAAAAATTTAAAAATAGTGTTTTTGTTATATGTAACGTACATACTTTCATATGCATTTATTAAAAACCTGTTATTTTGACATTACAAACAGACACTTCAATTTTATTTATTTGTATAGATTTATTCATATTACTTTCAATTTAAACTATGTCATATATAATCTTTCCTTTTCATTATGTCTATTTGATTTAACGTTTATTTATTCATAGTATGTACATCATCTTTGTATGTTGTATATGTAGTGACTGATCGATGTCTCACTACACGGTCCTATCTGAAAACCAGTGCTGTAACGTCCCACCGTTGCAGCATATGCTGAGATAGGGGCAATTTTTGGCCTCGTACAGCATCAGCATCATCATCATCATATCGACCATACAACATCCACTGCTGAACAAAGGTCTCCCCGTAGATTTTCACAACTGTGTCATCGTATTGGGGGAATTTTTCCATTACTCACCACGCTTGGCTTGGGTTGGTGAGCGCAGAATGGCTACTGTTCGACAGAAAGAACGCTGCTGCCCATCCCTCTGGTTTAGAGTCCCTTAGTCGCCTTTTACAACTTCCACGGGAGGAGTTTTATGTTAAGAACTCCTTTTTTTATTTTTATTGGTGCCCAATTCTTCAAAAACTTCCTTCGCCCCGGGGAAAGGTGAAGGGGTATGCCGGACTCCTACCGGCTAAAACCAATGAAGCGGTCGTCCTCGGCACCTAATGGTACCTCCAGGATGTTAAAAACTCCTACGGATATACGGTATTATCATATCAGCCAGAAAACGTCCACTACCGAACAAAATCCTCCTGCATAATACGACCGCTTACTTTACTTACGCTTAGTAGTCTCCACGCTTAGCAGGTGGTGGAGGATTGGTGAGTAATAATGGCGAATGATGTTAGTTTGATTTAGATTGGCGTAAGAGTCCCTTAGGCGCCTTAAACAACATTCGCGGGAGGAGATTTTTTCGTTGTAGGTCTCATGTTCTCATGTTGCAAGAGGCTGGCTAGGTAAGTACTACCGCAGTGGCCGCGCAGATTGGGGAGTCTGCCAGGTATAAAATAAAATTTCTCGTTGGTCAGCATGAATCATGGTTGGGGCATAACTGGCCCCGCCCGACTTCATAAATAAAGTCATTATTCCTTTTCCGTGGTTTTAATATTTTTATATCGTGTAGGGTTTTTGAAGTCGGTATTTCTTTTGGTAAACAGTTTTATTTATTTCTTTTTGTTATATATGTACCTATAGTGGCAGCTACGCGAGCGGCTTGGCCGCATGTATCGTCCCCACCAGTCTCGTAATAAACGTGTGTCCTACCACAGGTGTGCTATTATTTATCAGTGGCGACGCAAGGAAAACCGTTAGTTTTGGGTTGCAATCAAAATGATTGGCAAATTAGGTGCAATTGATGTGAAGACAGGCAACTGGGCCGCGTACGTGGAGAGATTGGAAATGTTCTTCGTGGCTAACAGCGTGGCCGACAATATAAAACTACCGACACTAATAGCCGTAATGGGAGAAGATGGGTACGAGCTATTATCGACGCTGGCGAGTCCAAAGAAGCCTTCAAGTCTAACGTTCGAACAAGCGGTGCAGTTATTGGCAGATCACCTCCAACCCAAGCCATCAATACTAGCCGAAAGGTATAGGTTTAGGCAGCGGCGGCAGCAAAGTGACGAATCAGTGGCAGATTACGTGGTAGATCTTAAAAAGTTATCAAGATTTTGTGAGTTTAAAACAGCACTCGAAGATAATTTAAGGGATCAATTAGTCTGCGGGTTAAAAAGTGAGACCACGAGGCAAAGGCTGTTCGCCGAGGAAAACCTAGGCTATAAAAAGGCAGTATCATTAGCCATCACTCTTGAGGCGGCTGAGAGAGACGCGGGGGTCGTGGAAAAAGCGTGCGAAACACTCAATCAACTTAAGGTTAGCGGATGTGCTTGTTGCGGCGGCAATCACCGATCGGCAGGCTGCAAATACAAAGAATTTGAATGCAGCTCGTGTAGGACTATTGGCCATCTTCGGAGAGTATGCCCTAAGAAGCTTACGAGACGGAAGGAGGGCATATTACAAGAAGGTGCGAAAGGGAGCGACAGCAGCGAGGAGCGCGGAAAGACGCGCGGTCGCGGAAATCGCGGGCGTGGCGCGAGGCGCTTCGCCACCAACATGCATTGGATGCAGCGCCCGGCAGCTAGGAGCGACGCGGCGGCGGCGGCGGCCGGTACATCGTCCTCCGGTGATTATACAAAATGGTAGCGTTGCGACCGGAGCGAAGGTGACGACGATGACTACAGCGAAGAAGAACCGGTATACCAGATGTCGTTGACAAAATATAAGCCGGTGTGTATGCCCATTTCTGTAAATGGTAATGTAATAAGTATGGAAATAGATACGGGGTCATCATTGTCGTGCATTAGTAAAAGTACTTATACCAGGTATTTCAATAAAGTCCACATCAAACCTTGTCGCCTAAAGTTAAAATTTTATGACGGTTCAACGGTCGATCCTTTAGGTTATGTGGAGGTAAATGTAAGCTATAAAAGTAGGAATAAGATGCTTGATTTATATATTATAGATAATGGATGCACGAGTTTGTTAGGCCGACAGTGGTTATCCGAGTTAAACGTAGATATACCTAAATGTACAACATTTAGTATACAAGCTAAGAACGCAAATGATTATGTTAATAAAATAATTTGCAGGTATAAGTCTGTGTTCGACGGCACACTGGGTCGGTACACGGGCGGCACAGTGTCGCTGTGTGTTCGCGAAGGTGCGCAACCAATATTCTGCCGCGCGCGGCCTCTGCCGTATTCGATGCGCACTCGTGTGGATGCCGAGCTGGACGCGATGCTGCGCGCCGGCGTCATCGAGCCCGTCGACCGCTCCGACTGGGCCACACCGTTAGTGTTAGTAAATAAGGCGGACGGGGCTCTTCGTATTTGCGCGGATTACAAGGTAACTCTCAATCGTGTGCTAATGGTCAATAGGTACCCGGTTCCGAGGATTGATGACTTACTGAGTGATCTTAGTGGAAATGTATATTTTTCGAAAATTGATCTGTCTAATGCATATAATCAGATTGAATTTGAGCCAAGTTCTAGGGCGTATACCGTTATCAATACGCATCGGGGGTTATTTAGGTATAATCGTTTGGTGTATGGGCTGTCGTCTTTAGATTTATTCAAAGACACCCCAAACGTTGTAACTTTTTTTGATGATATTTTAATAAGAAACAAAGATTTGAATAGTCATTTGAATTCAATAGAAAATGTACTTGAAATACTGAAAAAAAATGGATTAAAAGTGAGGAAAACAAAATGTAATTTCCTGGCTAGTGAAATAAAGTATTTAGGTTATGTGATTAATAAAGAGGGGGTGAGTGTTGATCCCGAGAAAGTCAAATCAATAACTGACATAGCTTATCCAAAGAATGTGTCGGAATTGAGGTCATTTCTAGGTATGGTTAATTTTTATGGTAAATTTATAAACAAATTAAGTACTTATCTGGCACCTTTGTACGAGTTACTCAAAAAAGATAAACACTTTCAGTGGACTTACAGGGATAGCATAGGTTTTAATAAAGTTAAAAGGTTATTATGTAGTGCGGATGTGTTAGTACACTTTGACATGGACCAGGAGTCAATATTGACATGTGATGCGAGCTCGCGCGGGGTGGGCGCGGTGCTGTCGGCGCGCGCGCGGGCTGGCGGCGGCGCTGGCGAGCGCGTCGTGGCCTACGCGTCACGAGCACTCACAGCTGCCGAACGACATTATAGTCAGATACATAAAGAAGCACTCGCTATTATTTTCGCTGTGGAAAAATTCCACCAATATTTGTACGGTCGACAGTTTACATTAAGAACTGATCATAAACCACTCGTCAGTATTTTTGGCCCTAACACAGGTATTCCATGCACGGCTGCAAGTAGGTTACAAAGATGGGCGATTAAGTTGTCAGCTTATGATTTTAAAATTGAGTACATTAGGACGGATCGTAACGCAGCGGACGCTCTGTCACGATTAATTAAGGCGCATAGGGATGAGAAGGAGGAGGACAGGTTACCGGAACAGACTTACCTACATTTCGCAACCGAAGCGATGCTTCTCGACCACGCGGTACTTAAAAAAGAGACGTCCTCAGATCCACTGTTATCTCGCGTTTTGAGTTATACCAAAGACGGGTGGCCAGTAGATAGAGAAATTAAGGAGTTGAAACCATACTTCAATAGAAAGAATGAGTTATATAGTGAACTGGGTTGTGTATTGTGGGGTCATAGAGTAGTAATACCAGCCACGTGTAGGAAAAGGGTCTTAACTGAGCTACATGATTCGCACATGGGTATGGTAAAGACTAAATCCTTAGCTAGGAGCTACGTGTGGTGGCCCGGGGTGGATGAGGACATCGAGCTAATATGTCACGAATGCAGTGTTTGCGCGGCGGTAGCGAGTGCCCCGCCATCGCACGCACCACAGTCGTGGCCGTGGCCTACTAGACCATGGTCTCGACTTCATATTGACTTCTTAGGACCCCTCTTTGGGTCAAGGTACCTTATAATGGTCGACGCATGCTCCAAGTGGATTGAGGCTTTTAAAATGAAAAACACGAATGCACCGGCGGTAATCGCCTTGCTAAGGGACATATTCGCGCGGTTTGGTTTACCAAAACAGGTGGTGAGTGATAACGGGCCCCCGTTCACGAGTAAAGAGTTTAAAATATTTATGGACAGAAATAAAATTGAACACGTGTTTTCGGCCCCTTATCACCCAGCCTCGAACGGAGCCGCGGGAAACGCTGTTAAAATATGCAAACGAGTTCTGAAAAAGGCCGCAGCACAAAAAGTGGACTTAGATGTAGCCTTATGTAGATTCTTATTGACTTATAGGAATACTGAGCACTATACCACAGGGGAAAGCCCAGCGAAAATCTTACAAGGGAGAGATTTACGCATGAGGCTCGACGAATTAAAACCAGAGCGAGAAACACGAATACGAAAACGACAGACGCGGAGTGCGGAGAGCGGGGGGGGTACGTATCGTCAATTCATACCAGGCGACCCCGTCTGGTACCGCGATTATCGCGGCCGCGATAAATGGCTGCCCGGCCAGCTGACTGAAAAGATAGGCACAACGGATTATACAGTAAAATCAGTTCTCGGAACTGAAGTACAGAGGCACGTAGACCAATTGAAGCTCCGACCTTCGGATGCTCTTAATAGCTCGTTACCTTATAAGCACAAAGCAATTCGAAATTCTCTGTTAATGCCGGGTATAGAGAGTCCGTGGACCCCTTCGGAGCCGGGGGTCGGGCCGGTGATAACCGGTACAGGCATCTCGCCTGTTAGTTCGGGGGGCACAGGTCGCGACAGCTCAGGTTCGGGGTTGAGGGCAGCGAACTTGGGTGATTCGTCCGCACCGCCAGATACCGTACCCAGTGAGCCAGAGAGTGTAACAGCGCCTGAAAAACTTCCTGTAGACGATAACAGTAGTGAAACTCCAAAACCGCGCAGATTATGTAAACCTCCCCGTAGATATGGTTACGAAGATGTTTTTAAAAATATATGTATTTTGTATTAGTAATCGTAAATAATATGTTGTTTATTAAATGGTTATTTTTTTTTTTTTGTTAAGAAGAGGAGAGTGTGTGGTTTAGTTAAAACTTATTGTATTATGTAGTTATTAAGGGTGGAGGTGTTATATATGTACCTATAGTGGCAGCTACGCGAGCGGCTCGGCCGCATGTATCGTCCCCACCAGTCTCGTAATAAACGTGTGTCCTACCACAGGTGTGCTATTATTTAACACTTTTTAGTGTTAATAAATGTAAGAAATTTTCCAATTTGGTATCAGTATTTAAAACTAAAAATAAGAATGACTCAAATCGGTTCTCTGATCTAAGAGGAATCGAAACTATTAAGACATCATCTAGACAAGCGCAGTCAATTTCACCTGTTTATTGAAGCTGGTTAAAAAGCTACTAAATCAAATGTAATGAAATTTATATGGGACCAACTCGAAAGCATTTTTCTTCAGTTAAAAAAAGAATTGCTCAAATCGGTTAACAAATCTCGAAGTAATCGATGTACATACATAAAAAATACGCATCGGATTGAAAACCTCCTTTTTGAAGTCGGTTAAAAAAGAAGATGACCTATTTTTTATCCAGACAACACCAGAATATACGGTATATAATATCCATAACATAAATTGACCAAAACTAATTGTTTCCAAATCACTTCAATAGCCAACTTTAAACTATTACAAACTAATTCATATTCGCAATCGATATCTTGGAGAAGCTTCTCTATGAAGTCAATGCATTCTAATCTAATCTAATCTAACGGCCGAATGAAGTCCACTGCTGGACACAGGCCTCCCCAAAGATCACCACAACGACCGATATGGATGTGATGTGGGCTCATTGGGGGGTTTTGCCATAATCGCCACGCTTGGCAGGCGGGTTGGCGATCGCAGTTGAGTTGTTAATGTACTCGAAGGACGCTGCTGCCCATCCTCCGGCCAATCCCTTAGTCGACTTTTACGACACCCACGGGAGGAGATGGGGTGGTGGCATTCTGAGCCGGCTGTTTAATATTCAAAAGATGCGCATACAAATGAAGTGTTATCATCTAACTTTGCCTATAAAAGGGTTGATTGAGCTCCACCCAAGGGACTTGACTTGAGAAACAGATTTATATATTATGAATGACTTCGATGTTTAAGATTGAATATAGATTTAAAAGTAATTGTGTTTACTAAGAAATTTCAATTTTGATAGTCTCACGGTAAGACGTTTTCTGTAATAGTTTTGTTCGGGATTTGTTGTCCCGTTTTTTTTTTATTTCTTACTCTAGGATTTCTCTTATATCGCGTGTACAACTTAAAGACATAAATCTAACATGCGCAAACACCAAGACCGATCATATAAATACTTGTTAGTAAATAATTGTACCGTGTGGTGCCGGCTCAGAATACCACCACCCCATCTCCTGTGGGTGTCGTAAAAGTCGACTAAGGGATTAGCTGGATTTGGGCAGCAGCGTCCTTCGAGTACATTAACAGCTCAACTGCGATCGCCAACCCGTCTGCCAAGCGTGGCCATTATGGCAAAACCCCCAATGAGCCCACAACACACATATCGGTCATTGTGGTGATCTTTGGGGGAGGCCTGTGTTCAGTGGACTTCATTTTTCTGAAATGATTGATTGAAATAATTGTACCCGCGACATGTGACTCGGAAAGCCAATCGCTTAGCTATTGCACCAACTGTGTTTCAAATATAAAACAAGGGTCTGTTTCAGTTACATTATGTCTCTCCGTGTATTTGTTTGAGTAATTTCCCACGTCTCCTCCGTTACTTTTGACTGTAATAGTATTGACTGATTTTATGAATTTTTTAAGACGATTCCCCACTGTTGATTTTATCCTGCACAGTAATAGGTACAGTATACAGACATCAATCTCGAGACCCGATACAATTATCTGTAGATTATACTTTTTTTAATTCGCGCGGGATTTGAACCTGCGACATGTAGCGCAGGAAGCCAATCGCTTAGCCACTGCGTTAACCATGCCGTCGTGTCATATAGGATTCCATATTCGCCTTCTGCTTACATTTTCGACAATTAATCCACACCGTCCACACCGGTACCTACTATGACACGTACATCGTATTACGATCCGTAGACTACTAAACAATGAACTAGATGGAAATGTATTACATTTTCATTTAGTTAGTGAAATTAAATAATTTGCCATGGTCGTATGGAATTGTAAAATATGATAAGCTTTCAATTATGTATACGTATTTCTACATATCTTACATGTACACATTCTACAAAACAACAGAACTATTTCAGCGAGCAACTTTCGCGTCTGTACCAACAAATAGATTTCAATTAGGGACATCTTTGTTAGAATTTACACAAAGGAACGCTTCCGAGGACCCAAAGACCGGATGATTAAGGAGAAGGCTACGAAATACTATTACTTTGTTACAATCGTACGAAGTTAGTTTGTTTTCATGCTGTGTGACTTAGGGACTACACACAGAGCAAATCCATTGTGCTAATATTCAGGTTGTCCAGTAAATAGCACGACATACTGCAGGGCGTGAGGGATTGGGTCAATACCTACCAAAAAAACACAATGCATGTTCAGAAAAATCTTACAGATTTACAGTAGTATAAAATTTTCCGAAATATCGAAAAATCTCTACCTTGACACAGATTTTTAAGCATGTCGTAATGAAAAATTCCTTTTCTAGTTTTTATTTACCTCAAATTATTTGTGAATAGTTTACTTTACTCATCGATAAGTCTTTGTTCTATTAAAAACTTAAATGTTTTCAAGAAATACAATTTTTATTTAAATTTTCATTTTCAGTACAATTTTCTTATCGCTTAATTTTGTACTGCTGTAAATCCGTAAGATTTTGCTGAACATATATTGTGTTTTTTTGGTAGGTATTGACCCAAGCTCTCACCCCCTGCAGTATGTCGTGCTATTTACTAGACACCCTGTATATGTAAGATCAAATTTAAGACACGAGGTAATAATTGAGTGTTGTAGTAGTAAAGTGTTGTCTTTGATGTCGTTTGTAATCTCAGAGCAGCGTGAATATTTAGACTTTTTAAATTTGGAACACATTCATTCAAATCACGCGATGACTTGTTCCACTTTCGCATTCGGCAGAATATTTCCAAAATAAGGTATGCATAAATTGTTGTTGTTGTAATATTTTTGTTTGACGTCACAAATTAGATAGTCACTTATATGATATGATAAACTTGTATGTAGTAAGTGTACCGGAAGGGCGCTGTGACTGTACTAGATGCGAATCTATACTAGTAAGCGAGCTGAAGTCCTGTACCTACAGTTTCCAGATGTGTATTACCAAGGATATCTTGCTATTTCTTTAATACCGAACAGAAATGATGCTGCACTGCATGCTAATCTATGCCAGTGAGCGTGCTCACGTACTGGGGTGCAATTCCTTTAGGTCAAACATCCATACATCCTTCGATACAGAATTAAAAGGACGGTGAAAAACCAATTTGGTATACGCTAAGACATGATTGAGGCTATTCAAGGACACGTTGCAGACGGTGACATGTAGACAAGTCTTTGGGTATACCAAATTGGGTTGTCACCGTTATTTCAATTCTGTATTCAAGGATGTATGGATGTTTGAGATTAAGGAATTGCACCCCTGTATATAACTATGTTCTAGATGTTGTGAAACATCGATGGATGTGGAACTTTTTAATTTTCAACGGAAAATTTTCATTTATCTATTTCGACTGGTACAGTGGCTGATACAGTCGACTGCTGCGCTCCGGATCACGGGTTCGATTCCCGCACGGAACAAATATTTGTATGATCTGCAGGTAGTTTTTCCGGGTCTGGGTGTATTGTGTGTGGAATTTATATCTGTAAACGCACCCACGAAATAGGAGAAACCCTAGTAAAAAAAATCCTCCCCAAATGAAAAAAAAATACATTTCCATCTATTTCATTGTATATTAGCCCATACGTCATAGCGTCGTTGTGAATTCACTGTTGAATTTTTAATGAATGGCGAGTATGGAAGCGTTTATGCTACGACGGCCCGGTTAACACAGTGGCTAAGCGATTGGCTTCCTGCGCTACATGTCGCAGGTTCGATAACCGCCCGAAACAAATATTTGTATGATCTATAAATAGTTGTATCGGGTCTCGAGATAGATATATTTAAATTGTACCCAGCACTATACAAGAGAAATCTTACACTGAGACATCGCTTTAAAAAAACCGGACAAGTACGAGTTGAACTCGCGTGGAGAGGGTTCCGAAATTGCTGAATATGTTGTTTATTGTTGACACTGGGATTTCTCCTGTGTCGTGGGTGCGTTTTACAGACATGAATTCCACATACAATACATCCAGACCCGGAACAACTACCTGCAGATCATACAAATATTTGTTCCGTGCGGGAATCGAACTCACGACCCGGAGCGCAGCAGCCGACTGTATCAACCACCGCACCAACCGTGCCGTTGACTTTAAAACTATGTATTTCAAAATTATATAATAATCACATTTGAGGCTCTCAAACAAGCCCTTTCATTTCATATGTTACACGGTACAGCTAGGAAAGCCTTATTCTTTATTTTTTTTTATTGCCCCCCAGAAGAAGAACTTCATGGGTCGATTCAAAGTTTTATTTACGTTACACGTACTCGTTTGGATCGCGGAAATCCATACGTGTACCAAATTTTAACTTAATTGGTCTAGCAGATTTGGAGCTAATTGGCTGTGACAGACGGACAGACAGACAGATACACGAGTGATCCTATCAGAGTTTCGCCGTTTTTTCGTTCGGACGTTCGGAACCCTAGAAACGGACCAAACAAGTCAGAAATTCAGCCAATACTAATGTTTTTTTTTTTTTTATTATATTTCAATCAAAAGTAACGGAGAACGCGTGGGAAATTTCTTATACAAGTACACGGAGAGACATAATGAAATTAAAACAGATCCTCAATCATATCATGTCGGCCATTTATACGTCCACTGCTGAACAAAGGCCTCCCCTATAGATTTTCACAACTGTGTCATCATTTTAGGGGGTATGTGCCAATACTCACCACGCTTGGCAGGCGGGTTGGTGAGCGCAGTATGGCTAACGTTTCACAGAAGGGACTCTCTCTCTCTCTCTCTCTCACTCTGGTTTAGATTCCCTTAGTCACCTTTTACGACATCCACGGGAGGAGATGGAGTGGTGCCATATTCTTAATCCGGACACCACACGGAATAACAGATCCTCATTTTACTTATAACCTTATATGCTAAGTACATAAGGCTATATTAAACTTATATGATTCTACAGTATTAACTGTTATTTACTTGTGTGTTTCTTATTGGTGACGCATTGTCGCGGACAATAAGGATAAAAGATGGGCTATTCTTGATTAAGAACCGTATGGTATTAATTTGTATAGATCCTGTGTTATTCTACTACTTCCAGCTAAAAGCAATCACTATTTTCAACCGACTTCAAAAAGGTGGAGGTTCTTAATTCAATGCGTTTTTTAAAATTTATTTTTTATTTATGTACACCGATTACTCCAAGATTTATAGACCGATTTGAGTCATTCTTATTTTTACTGTTAAATACAATATTGGATATTTTTATTACATTCATTTACACTAAAACGAAACACATAAAAATGTTATAAAAAAACCAACTTCAAAAAAATGTAAACCATAAAAAAGAAAAAATTACTTTATTTATGAAGTCAGGCGGGACCTTTTAAATCATAATATATCATATCGGCCATTTGTACGTCTTCTGCTGAACGAAGGCCTCCCCCATCGATTCCACAACTGTGTCATCATTTCGGGGGATATTTGCCAATACTCAATGGGTTGGTGAGCGCAGTATTTAATTTATTTAAAATTTTTAATTGTTATAGTAAAATTAAAACATTTGAATGTTTCCGCAATCATGTCAACAAATACAAATCTAACATACACAAACACCTGAAATTAGTTCAAAATATGCGAGCCGTACAAATATGTTTTGTCCCGGAGAAGTCGGAATCGAATCCCGAACGGCCTAAAAAGACGTAATTTAGATAATCAAATAACTACATACTCCTTGGCAATGGGAAACTGCATGCAGTCCAAAAACTGTTGTTTCAGCCTCCAATGATTACAAACAAGATAGCACACTAATTCAGTTTATGCTTTGTAAATAAACCTATATTTTTAAATTACGCAGATAAGATTTAAAGCGGACGTGAAGGTAACATTTTACATTTATATTTCCGCCTTCAAATTGAATTCGGAAATATAAACGATACACTATCTAAATGTCGACGTCGGGAAATGTTGAATTAAATTTGTCGTGAAACGCTTAATCATACGTGATACGAGTTTTATTTAAGTATTAAAGTCAAAGTCAAATATTTTTTATTTCAAATAAACCAATTACTGGCACTTATGAAACGTCATAATTTAAATTGTTTACATAAATTTACGATCTCTAGTCAACTAAAAGCTACAACAAGGCTCTCTCACGCGAAATTACACTATAGAAATCACTGGCTGCATGTGGACCACTATAACAGTCATAATAATCACGCATCGCAACGGACTGGAAGACTTCAAAGTCAAAGTCAAATATTATTATTTCAAATAAACCAATTGCTGGCACTTATAAAACGTCAGAATTTTAATTGCTCGGTTCCAATTAGTTGATCCTATGGAGAAGAGCCAGCAAGAAACTCCATGGATACTCTTTTAAAATAACTGAGGTTACAATATTGAATTCATCATCATCATTTCGGCCGAATGAAGTCCACTGCTGGACACAGGCCTCCCCCAAAGATCACCACAACGACCGATATGGATGTGTTGTGGGCTCGTTGACGGGGTTTTGCCATAATCGCCACGCTTGGCAGGCGGGTTGGCGATCGCAGTTGAGTTGTTAATGTACTCGAAGGACGCTGCTGCCCATCCTCCGGCCAATCCCTTAGTCGACTTTTACGACACCCATGAGAGGAGATGGGGCTGTGGCTGGCATTCTGAGCCGGCACCACATGGCATTATTGAATGATATAGATAGTACACAAATTATTAGATATCACATAAATGTGTTTAAGACTTTATCAACACATTGCTGAAATATAAATATAGCAGCTATACAGTACAAAGAGCACCTCACATATAATTGGTTACCAGGGAAGCCACATGTGCAGAAAGTAGCTAACGCCATATGTCCCTATCGTCAACATAGTCCCTAACCCTATAGTAGGCATTTTTTATGAGAATTGTTTTAACGTGTGCTTTAAACTTCCCATTAAATTATTTAATTAAAGCTTGCTTAAAGATTAATTCATTTAGGCTTTCACCTTTTACGACATCCACACGAGGAGATACTTAATCTGGACAAATAGATTATCGTATTGTATTTATAAAAAAAACTACCATACAATATAACTGCAGATACAAATTTTCCCATGCGTTCAACCATTTTGTATGAATCGCACAGATGAGCATCAAATAAAATCCTCGATAAAAGAAAGAATGAGTATAAAAGATAAAAAGGGCGTGATATGAAAAGCGTTCGGGCCTTCAGAATTTTGCTTTGGCGCCTTGGAAAAAGAAAAAATAGGACAAAGATAAAATAATTGGAATGATTCAGATAGGATTTAATAAGTCTTAATATATAAAGTACGAATGAGCAGTAGGATAGTCCGTGTGATGTCCGGATTAAGAATATAGATTATGAAAGTGATGATACAGTTGTGAAAATCTATGGGGGAGGCCTTTGTTAAGCAGTGGACGTATAAAAGGCCGATATGATTATGATGATGAATGAGAAGGTAGTAAAGGAATGTATTGCCGTGTGGTGCCGGCTCAGATTGCCGTTTGGTGCCGGCTCAGAATGCCACCACCCCATCTCCTCCCGTGGGTGCCGTAAAAGTCGACTAAGGGATTGGCCGGAGGATGGGCAGCAGCGTCCTTCGAGTACATTAACATTTCATCTGCGATCGCCAACCCGTCTGCCAAGCGTGGCGATTATGGCAAAACCCCCCGATGAGTCCACAACACACCCATATCGGTCGTTGTGGTGATTTTTGGGGGAGGCCTGTGTCCAGTAGTGGACTTCATTCGGCCGAAATGATAAAAAGGAATGTATTGTCAAAAAATCTAGAATTCGTTCGTAGTTTCCGATGCTACCAAATGGGGCTCAGGCAGGTTATCTAAATTACTGTGACATGGAGATTACCAGAATGAATGGCAGGGCAGGACCTACCAGGTATCTTTCCGTAAATATGCAAGCAAATTCTGCACCCGGTTCTTCTCTATTCTATGGTTCCCCAGGTGCAAGGTACGAGGAACATCGTGGTGGTTTCAGCCAGTAAGAGCCGCTAGGTGTGCCACTGCCAACATATATATCCAATTTCCCCAGGCCGGAAGATCTGTAAAAAGGCTATGTAAACTTTCTACATGATAAATCATTTGCTATATTTATAACGACGTATTTAATACTGCGACTACGAACCGTGCAAAGTGTTCGAAACGACAGGAAAAACAAAAATCAATAATACACGCGATTTAATCCGTTTAAAATTGTTTTATTATGAAGTATTTTACTTGCTTTGGTACTGTTACTATAATGAAAATAATATTATATGTGCAAATCATAAAACTACACTCCTTAATAATAGCATTATTTGCATGGCACCCCGTGTCTACAATAATCTGCCAAAATATATAATAGAAACATCACATATACAGAAAGAAGTAGAAACATCTTTTGTAAAATGAGCATATTACAGTGTATCTGAATGTCTGGCAGATAAGTTATCTTTATGTGTATATGCATGTGGTGTCCGGATTCTGTGGGGTATCTGGATTAAGAATAAACCACCACTCCATCTCCTCTCGTGGATGTAGTAACAGGCGACTAAGGGACTCTTAATCAGAGGGATAGGCAGCAGCGTCCTGTCTGAGAAACAATAGTCTTACTGCGCTCACCAACCCGCCTGCCAAGCGTGGTGAGTACTGGCAAATTTCTCCCAAATTGACGACACAACTGTGGAAATCTATGGGGAGGCCTTTGTTCAGCAGTGGACTTTCTTTGGCTGATATGATGAAGTGTATAATTACAGCAATTGACTTCTTATTACTGAAATTTATTATTAATTTACACAATTTATTTTAATTTGATATTATTATCTTTGTATTGTTTACATTTCAAATATCTAACCAAAATTATTCTAAAGATCTATTTAACCTTGCCTAAGTGCCATTATTAGATTTATATAACTAGATATTAAATTATTTTGCTAGCCATATTGTAGAATATAGAGCTACTCAATTGTTTTCTGAACATCAATAAAAAAATAAAAATTTGATGTCTTTAACTACTTTGTGTGATAGTGTGCTAGGGGCCTAAAAAGGCCGCTATAGGTGAATCATAATATATTTTAGGCCCCCAGATCTGTTGTCGTCAATATATGCAGAATACTTTTCACAATAAAAACATGAATACTTTTCCCCCTCCTATTGGAATAACTTTTAACCTTCTTACGATAAGAATAACAAGAAAATAGGGCGTAACCAAGACCATGAAGATAATGAGCTTTAATCCGCAAATCTCTGTCACATCTATTCAATTTACCAAATCTTTGCTGAGACGTCGCGTACGAGATCCGGCAAAAAATAGCTCCGTACAAAATGAGTTTCCAATTTGCGACCAGTTTGCGTGAGTGATCTTTTTTACTATTGTTAATGGCTTCGCTACTTCTGATTTTATAAACGTGGTAATGGAAACTAATTTTATTTGATAGGTACTGTTCTGATGTGAATGCTTTTCTTGTGGTGTCTGGGTTTAGAATATAGCTCCACTCCACCTCCTCCGGTGGATGTCGTAAAAGGCGACTGAGGGAGTCTTATTTAGAAATATGGGAAGCAGCGCCCCTTCTGTGGAGCAGTACCCATTCTGCGCTCGCCAACCCACCTACCAAGCGTGGTGAGTACTGGCAAATTGCCCTCAATTACGACACAAATAAACAGCTGGCTACCAGTGTTGAAGGTTGTTATGAGAATCTATGGGGGAGTCCTTTGTTCACAGTTGGACGTATTTCGGCTGATATGATGATGTTGATGATTATAATAAAACACTTTTAAACGGATTACATCGCGTATATTATTGTTTTTTTTTAATTATCTTCTTAGATAGGTGGTAGTGAAGACCTATTTATGTATGAAAATATGCAAAGTTAGTCGAGGCAAGTCCAAACTGGTGACCATAGTTGACACATTGATACTTTTCTGTATCTCGAAAGCAGTATTATCGATCCCGGCCGTCATATAAAATATAATCATCATCATTATATCAGCCATTTATACGTCCACCACTGAACAAAGACTTCCCTTATATATTTCCACAATTGTATCGTTAGAATAGAATAGGATCATTTACTCAGTAACTACGTGCCAACAGACAATTTTACAAACCATACTGAAACAACGAATATCATTTCACTACATGGCAACCTCTGAGATGATATGCCGAAAGAAAATAAGGGAAAGGTCGTTTTTTATAAGTTTGGTACAGGTTTAACAATAACGGTTTTTATGACAATCCATGTTAGAATAGTATAGATAAAGGCAATCTATAACTAACATACTTCTGCCAAATGGGTATAAATATTGCAACATCGCAGTTATATTTACAATGGTAGTAAATCATTAAATATAATAATGTAAAATACTATACTAATAATGCAAATAAAAAAAAACATATCAATAAAATTAAAGAAAAAAAACAATAATATTATCAATTGTTTCTATTATTTAAATAGCAAAAGTTTTTGCCGCCTCGAGAAACTTTAAACCCAGAGCTAGATCTCCACTTGTTGAATTTGGATATCAAGATAGAAGTGGCACTGTGGAATATCAATATTGACTCAGTTGAACAGGAAATAAGTTGGTAAATAGTTTGGTTTCTTCCTCCTTAGATAGTATAGGATTACCAGTGAAGGTCCATTTCCAATGCCAATTTTAGTTTAATGACTGTGAAGGTTGTGTAGATTTAATTATCAGTGACATTGACATCTGATGTCATGTGACATACATTAGTAATCCATATTAAAATAATATGATAACACCGTACAATGTTGTCTTAAATATGACATTGGCGAAATTGTGGAAGATGCTCTACGGAAGCCATAATCTAAGAGAAGAAGAAAAATAAAGTGTCAACAGATTGTAATCGAAAAAAAATTAAAAAATTAAATTAAATTTTTGTGAAATATTTTGTTGTGTTTCATTATATATGAACACCGAACAACGATGCTGATATACATACACGACATTGACAAATTGTGCAAGATTACCTTACAAAAGCCATAATCTAAGAAATGAAGTTGATGATGATAATAAAATGAAACAGTACTCAAAATATAAAATTCAGATTCTTCCCAGATGGAAAGTGACCAAAGTGACAACCGTGGACGTTTACATGACATATTTTTAATTTGTTAGTCTGATAGACTCATCTGATTATTGAATCCAACTAAATGAAGGTGCATGAAGTTAAAAATACTAAAGGGTTTGCGATCACGCCACAAACATATATAAATCAGTCT
The DNA here is from genome assembly GCA_947459985.1 of Diloba caeruleocephala. NCBI lineage: Eukaryota > Metazoa > Arthropoda > Insecta > Lepidoptera > Noctuidae > Diloba > Diloba caeruleocephala. Next base: position 27,865,652 of record OX381607.1, read on the forward strand.
AGCGGATTGTATATGAGGGTTGGCAAAATATTAAAATATATGTTTTCGTACCCAATGGTGCTTGGCAACTGGGCTTTATTTATTGTTTGTACTATCTTGTCACGAGAGATACAAGTCATTCACCTGATTGTAACCGTCACACCTGCCAATATCAACTGTAATGCTACCCAGAACTATTCCTAAGCACCATACTGTTATCGTCACCTCGAGCTATTTGTTATTTAGTCTCTTATACTCAGTAATTTCACTTGCTATAGTGCCCTTAAACGGGAACACAGTATTTGACAGACCATATAAAATGACGTGGATAACTCGATAAAGTGTTGTCGTGATAAAAATTATATCGGTCTTAGATCATTTATATTATGATAATAAGAACAAGATCATATAAAGTCCATAGAGCACAATTATTCCAATCGTTTTCTTTTCTGGGTTACCTGTCTATTTATGTTTTTAGTTTTTGTTTTTACATTATTCTATTGTTTGTGGAATACTAACATTTTGCTTTTATTTCGTTCTAAATATGTCTTGTCTGTATAGATTATTTTATGATATGTGTAGTGTGTTGTCTGGTGCGTAGAAATATTCTTTCTTTCTTTCTATTTTGGTTGGTTAAACAATTTTCAGCATAATAACTGGCAATCCGGTGATCTAGGTGGATTCTTGCAATGTGAGATCTCCGGCTGTAAACCTCATTTTGCTGTGCCCATAGTTTTGTCTGTCTCCTGCTCTCGGAGGGAGATGGTACCGTATCTTTTTTCTACTTCTTTCTGATTCATTTCGTTGCAAGTATCAAAACAGTTATGTATTTCCCTGGGACAAACTAAGCTTCATTGTTCGGTGCTCTTTCTGGTGGTCGCCATTGAAGGATGCTGGCTTACAAGAGTTGCAATAGTAAGGAATAAACGGCAGGCTTGTCCCATAAAAACTAAATCATCTATGTATTTGGAAAAACTTCGTGAATTAGAAATCGGAATGGGATTTCGCCAGGCATGTTTGTAAGTTTATGGTGTTACACATAAAAAAGGTTCGTAAATCAAAAATAAAACTGTAACTTCAGCTTACTTATTTCAGAATTAAAGAAAACGTTTCTATCTCTATAATTAAGAACCAACAGTCAGGAAAGGATTAAATGGGGCTTAAATCTAAGGCTAATGATCTGTCACTAAGTACTTAATTGCTATCTTTAAACAGAGCCGAGTTTTAGCTGTAACTTCAATTGTGTTCATTTTATTTTTGCTAACTATAATTTTGTACAGTTTGAATTATAATAAGACTTAACAAAAGTCCTCCCCAAAGCTTTTCACAACGACCGATTACATAGCACCCGCATCCAGTGGTTCCCAGCTATCTTCACCAAGTCGTCTGTTCACTTGACTTGACATATCTCACAAACGGGAAGATTAAAGCACACGATATAACATTTCTCCTAAAAATGCCTACGATAGGATTAAAGCAATATGTTGACGATGGGGACATAATGACGCTAGCTCTTTTCTGCACATGTGGCTTCCCTGGTACACAAATATATCTGAAGTGTTATTTGAACTGTATCGCTGCAATATTTATTTTTCATCAATGTATTGATAAAGTTTTAAACACCTTTTATATGTTCTAACTTGTTCAATATTGTAACATTATATTGTAAAAATATTCGACTTTGACTTTGATTTCCTTTATCTGCACATGTGGCTTCCCTGGTACCCAAATATATCTGAAGTGTTATTTGAACTGTATAGCTGCAATATTTAGACGACAGGGTTGGTGCAGTGGCTGATACAGTCGGCTGCTGCGCTCCGGGTCGTGGGTTCGATTCCCGCGCGGAACAAATATTTGTATGAGCTGCAGGTAGTTGTTCCGGGTCTGGGTGTATTGTATGTGGAATTCATGTCTGTAAACGCACCCACGACACAGGAGAAATCCTGGAGTGTGGCAACGTTTTAAAAAAAAAAAACATACAATGTATTGATAAAGTTTTAAACACCTTTTATATGTTCTAACTTGTTCAATATTGTAACATTATATTGTAAAAATATTCGACTTTGACTTTGATTTCCTTTATCTGACACTTGAGAAATCCTAGTGTGGGCCATCGTATATAAAAATAAAACCTATTTAGTTATCCATAATTTGGAGTTTTAAACCGATTATAACTCGTATATAGAATTGTAGTTGAGCTTTCTGTATTTCCTAACATTTCTAACACTTTGCAGCGTTTTTGATCGCTAGTTTTATTATAGTCACAACAACCTAAGCTATTACCCGGTTGGGGCTGCCCCTGCTGGATACAGGTCTTTAAACCAAAAACCACAACGACCCATAGATATCCGGCGACGATCGGTCTTGGAGTATTGTGTGCGCATTGGGGGGTTTGCCATAATCGCCACGCTTGGCGGGCAGGTTGGCGATCGCAGTTGAGTTGTTAATGTACTGAAGGACGCTGCTGTCGATGGATAGCATTAGGTTATTATAGGATAGGATTCTCCAGCTAATCCCATAGTCGCCTTTTACTGCACCCACGGTATCAGTGGTTAGTACTATTCATAGCCAGCACCACACGGCACGACCATTTTGTTTTCTTACCAAAGAAAATAATATTAATTCAAATGTATTCTTTACTATCGATATGCAAATCAATATCAATTTTTACATCTATATGGAGAGGCTACCATAATTATGTAACATGTGACCTCAATATTGCTGGATCTCCAATCGTGACCATACATTGTAAAACACGTGGATAGCTATCAGCGAGACGGAGAGACCCCCTGGTGAAGTTCGTTGGGAGATGTTTGATGCGGGCGGCATGAAACCTGTCGTTGTGGAAATCTATGGGGGTAGCGCTTATTCAGCAGTGGACGTCCTTCAGCTAATGATAATATGATTTATTTCCTTTTTTATTTTTATTGTTGTCCAGTGGAAATTCTACATGGAACTTCCTTGACCCCGGGAAAGGGCGAAGGGATATGCTGGACTCCTACTGGCTAAAACCACGGGAGCGGTCATCTTCGGCACCGAAGGGGAGCCCCCCCCCCAGGTCCTCGTAAGATCACACTAGAGCCACCCATTGGTGCCACGCCTTTAGGCACATCCCGGAAGGGATGACTGCAAAGCGGTCACCCCCTCTAGCGGAGGGAAGGCGACTGTAAAAAGGTCGCCCCTCAGGCACTTCTCGGGGAGGATTGTAAAGGATCCCCCCAAGCCTCGCTTTGCGCTGTGCTGCGCACACGGCGGCACGTAACCACGTGCGCGCCACCGTCTTCCCGGAGGTCGCTCGGTGTGAGCACGCAGACTCCCCAATCTGCGCGCCCGCAACCCCCGAGGCCCCCCACCATGAAGTGACGGCAGTGGGCTCAGGCGTGTTGGACTTGGGAGCCGGGACGGTTGTTGCCCCGGCGCCGTCTCGTCCTTCTCCATGCGGGATCAGCCCTCTTCCGATCCCGCTCTTCAGTCTCTTTCTGAAGCATGACGCTCTCGCAGAAGGAGACCACTGCACTCCAATTTTCATGCTCTTGCCAACATAGCCGACACTACCACCGACCAGGACCCACCGCTCGTCCGCCCACGCAGGGCTGGGTTCACAGACCTAGTACTTTCCGAAAAAGAATTATTTCGGACTGAAAATAATAAATCAAGCCGCTATTTTTCACTACAAATTGACGAACATGTTTTTTTTAGTACGTCTTATTAGATGAGGCCCTTACTGAGAAGCAGTCATCAGTGACATTTTTAATTGGCCGTGACTTAGTACACCCTTTTCGACTAATCCAGTTTTTTTTTATTAGGGCAAGCCCGCCACGCATTCCCAACCACTGCAACTCCTGTAAGCCATAATCTACAATGGCGACCACCGAAAAGAACAACGATCAATGAAGCTCGGTGTGTCCCAGAGAAATGAATAACTGTCTTGGAACCCGCACCGAAATTAATCAGAAAAGAAAAAGGAGGAGTAGGAAAGAATATAAATTCTAATCCAATCAAACGTACTAATCCGGTATACATATATATTCCATACGCAACAGCAATATTATATACATAAACTAACTGCCTGCCCCAGCTTCTCGCAGGCAGGTACATGCAAACCCGATTGCAGCGCCACCTACCAGGTCCAATTGTGAATCTAAACCATCCAAGGACCTACTCAAATGTATCCAAAAAATTCATCACAATCAGTCCAGCCGTTTAGGAGGAGTTCAGTGACATACAAACAATATACAAATAATTTTGTAGGAAAAATTTCATCATCATCATTTCGGCCGAATGAAATCCACTGCTGGACACAGGCCTCCCCAAAGATCACCACAACGACCGATATGGGCGTGTGGTGGGCTCATTGGGGGGTTTTGCCATAATCGCCACGCTTGGCAGACGGGTTGGCGATCGCAGTTGAGTCGCTGTGTTAATGTACTCGAAGGACGCTGCTGCCTATCCTCCGGCTAATCCCTTAGTCGACTTTTACGACACCCACGGGAGGAGATGGGGTGGTGGTATTCTGAGCCGGCACCACACGGCAAGGAAGGAAAAATTTACGTGGATATAATTCTACCCTATAATACTGGGTTACTGACATTCTTAAGTGTGACCGGTTGGTTGTCAGTCTTTCAGGCTTCTGGCTTAGCCACTACGTCAAACGTGCTGCCAAAAAATTACGAAATCCTTAAATAACAGTCCAATTAGTTGACATAAAAATGTCACAGAATGAGCAATTGAGGGTACTTCAACTGAGACATGACATCAAAGTGTATTTTAACGAATTAGGAGAAAAGCGGGAAAATTTGTCCGAAGAAAAAATTACGTGCAGACCCATTCTAGCGTTTGTAATACTATTTTGGTACAGTAGTGAGCGAGAGTGTTCAGGCCATTTTTATTTTTATAGTCACATTGGTGATTAATGATAATAAAGTCGAAGCAGAGTTGCAGTTCATATTGAATATAGGCCAATTGGGGATACGTTGAAAGGCTGTCTTTCCTCCCCGGAACTATTAAATCATCATGTCGGCCGAATGATATCCACTGCTGGACACAGCCCCACCCCCAAAGATCACCACAACGACCAATATGGGTGTGTTGTGGGCTCATTGGGGGGCTTTGCTATAATCGCCACGCTTGGCAGATGGGTTGTTAACTATTAACTATTAAATGACTCAACAACAAAAAACATGTTTTTCTCGAATTAGCTCGATCCAAAAGTCATCTACTGCTGAACAAAGGCCTCCTCATACATTTCCACAATTGTGTCGTCATTTACGCGGGATTTACTGGCAAAACCCCCCAATGAGCACACAACACAAACCCATACCGGTCGTTGTGGCAATCTTTGGGGAAGGCTTCTGTCCAGCAGTGGACGTTTTTCGGCTGAAAAGATTACGCGGGAATTTTTTAGTACCCATCATGCTTGGCAGGTGGGTTGATCGGCGCAGTATCGTTGCTGTTCCACAAAAAAGACGCAGCTGCCCATCTCGTGGGGACCCTTAGCGGGCTGTACAATCCATGAGACAAGATGGAGTGGTAGTATATTCTTAATCCAGACACCAAACGGAATTGGACGCCACACTGAATATGTTGTGAATGTTCAAAATATGTATTAATGTAACTATAATTACTTCTTAAACTTTTGCGAGCTTAGACGAATTATATTCTAATAAAATAGAATCATAGACGTACATAATGAGAACGTGCGGTGTCCGGATTAAGAATATAGCACCAATCCATCTCCGCCCGTGGATATCGTAAATGGCGAAAGTCGATTTCAAAAAGCTCATCATAGTTGGTAGGTTTGCCAGGCCGGAGTAACTCGTCAGCCCTGAGGGAGTCCTGCTCCTTGAACCAGCCTGTATACTCCTCCAGTTTTCTTATCCACGCCGCTGGAAATGGTATATTTTGTATTAGATAAATCTATTATATCAAAAACGTTGGAAGAAATGGTAAAGCTTTAAAACGAAGGAATGGGCAGCAGCGTCCCTTCTGGGAAACTGCAGCACCCTGCGCTTACCAACTCGCCTGCCAAGCATGTTGAGTATTGGCAAATTCATCCCAAAATAATGACACAATTGTGAAATTCTTTGTGGGAGGCTTTTAATCAGCAGTAGGCACTATTTGGCGGACTTGATGAGACGTTTGTAATAGTTCACGAGTAGGCTGAAGTAGCGGGTGTCAGCGTCGACATAGGCGGGAGTTGTTTCCAACTATCTATACTTGAACTGGTAAGCCGTGTGGTGCCGGCTCAGAATACCACCACCCCATCTCCTCCAGTGGGTGTCTTAAAAGTTGACTAATTAATTAGCAGCAGCGTTCTTCGAGTACATTGACAACTCAACTGCGATCGCCAATCCGTCTGCCAAGCGTGACGATTATGGCAAAACCCCCAATGAGCCCACAACAACCCATATCGGTCATTGTGGTGATCTTTGGGGGGGGTCTGTGTCCAGCAGTGGACTTTCGTGATGAATTCGGTCGAAATGATGACACTAGGTCTAGTAGAACACCACCACGACACACACTACTGACAGTATTGGCAGATACACGCGAAGATAAATTGCTACAGGAAAACTTCCTTATCGCCGGATTCGCGGACAAACTAAATCCATCTTCCCGATTGAATCTCAATCGCTTCTTGAACAATTCTCGGGTTAATTAATGTCGATCTGAGGACAGAATTTTCCTCTCATAAACTCATGATTGAAGAGTTAAGGATAGTCTAAATGGTGTTTTGATATTAGTCTGTGCACAAATAGACACATTATTGTTTAAAAAATTAAATGAAGTGCATGCAACTCAATACACGTAAACGAAGTTAAACATGGCCTCGCATGTGCCCACACCTTTCATGCCCACGCATGCGGCCACACAACGTTACAAATAAAACGTTGCAATTAACTTTGACCTTGAAATTTTACTCTCATCGCGCCCAAAGATCAACGTGGCAGTGGTTGCAAGTGGAGAATGCAGGCGGGGGCCAGGTGCGGCATGCGTTATGGTAGGTGAGGGCGAAGGCGTCGCAAACAGCGAAGGCCGCTCAGACTTACGGGCTTCCAGCATCCTCACTCACTGAGTAGATGCTGGTGTTGGTGACCTTCAGAGTGGGAAGGCATGACACCGGAAGCGTACATGACAGGTCACGTATTGCGTTGGTGGCAGTGTCTCCACACTCGATCCTGCCACCGTTGTCAATGAATATAGGCGAAAGCGCGATAACTTTCCACGTGTACGGCCGTGCGTGTAGTCTTTTTGGCATCTTGAGAGAACAAGAGGCGAGCCACGTAGCGGCCTCTATACCCAAAGTAGTTTCACTTCAAATGTATTTCATCATCATCATTTTGGCCGAATGAAGTCCACTGCTGGACACAGGCCTCCCCCAAAGATCACCACAACGACCGATATGGATGTGTTGTGGGCTCATTGGGGGGTTTTGCCATAATCACCACGCTTGGCAGGCGGGTTGGCGATCGCAGTTGAGTTGTTAATGTACTCGAAGGACGCTGCTGCCCACCCTCCGGCTAATCCCTTGGTCGACTTTTACGACACCCATGGGAGGAGATGGGGTGATGGCATTCTGAGCCGGCAGCACACGGCAATTATTGCTTTTGAATATTTTTGTACTTGGGTTACGTGGTGGAGTGATCTGTGAGCAAACATTATGATGTACCAAATTAATGCATGTTTCATACTTATGCCCAGTAATTTCGCAACCTACAGTGCCCGTCTTATCAGAACACAGCTATGTCAGTTTAAACAATACTGCTTGGTGGTGAAATATCTGGACCTCGGTGGTACTTTAATGATTCTGGAACGATACAGTTTATAGGATTATAGCTTATTAAAAATAATAAGCGGATTGAAATGCCTACCACCATTTTCAGCTGTGGACTTCAACGCAACCCGTACGTATGGGTGTGTCTGTGTGAACTAAACTGATACTGTCTTCGAATACCGTCAATTTTTATACGAACATTCTCTTATCACTTTACCGCGCGCTTATACGCCTACAAAATTCCCCCAACTCGCATGTTAGAAGGATAATGAGCGATTCAGGATTCCCTTTCTCATCTTAACGTCTGTAACAATTCAATTTGGCGACACACTACATATTTCTTAGGATTTTCTCGTTTTACAAACGTTTCCAGAAATTTTGGCACGTGTTCCCAAAAGTTATTTTGCAAATGAGAGTTCTTTGTGCAGAAATGAAATTGTGTTGAGAGATTGAATTTCAGTAAGGTGTCTGCTTTTTCGTTATTTATATTTCTAGGAAAATAAAGTAGAGAATCTATTTTTTATATGCCTCTAGCCCCACTAGCATTTCTCTTGTGTCGTGGGTGCGTTTACAGACACAAATTCCACACACAATACATCCAGACCCGGAACAACAACCTGCAGAGCATACAAATTTTTTTTCCCTGCGAAGTCGAACCCGCGACCTGAGGCCCAGTAGCCGCCTGTATCAGCCACTGCACGAACCATGCCGTATTCGATCTGTGCTCCCGTGAGGACGGCCAGTAACTTATAAATACACACATGAATGCACACACACACGCCAATCAGCACATAAACGTCCACTACTGAACATAGGCGTCCCAATTATCCCTACAATGAGCAGTCAGAGAGGATATTGCAATAATAACTACACTTAGCCGGCGGTTTGGTGATTGAGTATGTTGCTATTAGCACATGGGAGGATGCTGCTGTCCATCCTCTTATTAACAACCATACGGCATTCGTGGATGGAGTCGGGTGGTCAATTCCTTGCCGGAAACCTCACGGAATACTTATAAATGGGTAAATATACATACGTGAGATAATTTTATAGGTTAAAAATACTATTAATAATAGCTTTTTTTAATGTTATGAAATTTTCTCCTGGGGTTTTTTCTTTTTGTCTTGGGCATTGCGAGTGAGCCTGTTAGGGAATCTCCGTGCCTATCCCGTCCGAGATGTGCTTAAAGTCGTGGCACCAATGGGTGGGTCTAAATGGAGATTATTCGAGTTCCTGTAGCCTCCCATCGGTGCCGAAGGTGACCACTCCGGTGGTTTTAGCTGGTAGGAGTCCGGCATATCCCTCCCCCTTTGCCAGGGCGGAGGAAGTACACGATGTATTTTCACCAGATCAATAAAAAATATATTTTAATAATGTTTTTTTTCGGGGCAGACTATTATCACCATCATAATTATCAGCCAGAGGACGTTGACTACTGAATAAAGGTTTGAAGAATTTTCTAGCACTCATCAGCTTGATTGATGAGCGCGGTATGGCTACTGTTTCTCAGTAGGGACGCTTCTGCCCATCCCTCTTTGTCATTTTGTCACCATTTACGACATCCACGGGAAGAGATGGAGTAGCGCTATATTATTAATCCGGACACCACACGGAATAAATATTACATCATCATCATTTCGGCCGAATGAAGTCCACTGCTGGACACAGGCCTCCCCCAATCCCCACAACGACCGATATGGGTGTGTTGTGGGCTCATTGGGGGTCATGCAAGTCTTCAATTTAATATTTTCATTATGATAACTCTGACATCAAATTTTCGTCAACACTCACATTTGAAACGACATCATCCACGCAGAATTTACTAAACAAATTTAACGCCGCTAATAATTGTATATCAGTCTCAAACATAATTATTCTAATTAGTTGAGATTACGTCATCTGTCAGCGACTGCTAAGCCTCACGATAGGCCGTCTCGAGTGAGAGCAAACTTAATATTCCATAACTAAGCAGATTAAATAGACTTGAGAAGGGGACACAGAGGAAGAAATTTTTAAGGATATTGACGGTTATTAAATTAGGATAATATTAAATTCAGTGAATTAATTTATATTCTTGTTCCACGTGGATAGCCTTTTCAACCTATAGGTATACTAAAAGTGCGGGTGCGTAGATTGAGAAATCTGCGTGCCCACACCGAGCGACCCAAGAGAAGACGGTAGCATGCATGTGGTCACGCGCTGATCATACGAGAACCTGGAGCCTCGCTTAGGTGCCGAAGATAACCGCTCCAGTGGTTTTAGCCGGTAGGAGTCCGGCATGCCCTTCACGGGCATGAATGAAGGAGTTAAAATAAAAAGGTTTCGCTCGTCATCGCAGACCTTCTTCAGTCAGACCAGACTTCGCCCTTCCCCTGGGGCGAAGGAAGTGAATCTACGCACTCGCAAACCCTCAGGTCCCCCGCCTTCTAGTAACGGCAGGGGGTTTCAGGCATATAGGAATTAGGCGCCAGGGCGGTTGTTACCCCGGCACCGTCTCGTCCTTCTTCAAACGGGGTCGGTCCTCTCCCACTGGCGTCGTACCTACCTAGCCAGTCTCTTGTATTAAGAGAGGTATCACCAGTAAAAAAAAAATGTTTTGAATAAACGCTATTTCATTTCATTTCATTTGGAACCGGCTAATCTTGATGAATATTAATCTCATCGTCACGCTGACCTTTTTAGGCTATGTTCTTGGAATTCACTCTCAACTTCCGAAGGGCAGTTTAGTATTACTTATAATATTATTAAGCACGTTATTGTATGAAACTTGAACTGTAGTCGACTTAATAGAGCTAGTTCGACCCTAACACTTAAGCTGTTATGTGATAATTGGTTGGTTATTCGAATCTGACAATCTTGCTAACAGCACTTGTTTTGGCGAATTAACATTGATCGTCTTTGTTGTGGCTTGTTTTGATATTGTAACATGTTCTTCTTGACAACTTTTGGACTTCAAATTGCGTGATTTGAAATTAACACTAGCAGACTAGAAAAGCACCTAACCTCCAAAGACGGACAAAGGTAATTTCACCTAACACTTGATTGGCCTCAATTGCTTACCATGGGCACCTGCGTTTTGTAATTTGTTAAACAGTGATGTCCGTTTTGTTTATTACATAGGTTTTTTATGTGCCATTCATATATGGAATCGTATTTTGTTCTTTTGTACTAATTTGAATGATGAGTAGTGAGAGAACCGTTAAGCGGGTAACGCGTTTTGACCGGATTCCGCTAATCGTTACGTCGTTTATTAAAGCATGCATGTAAGATGACAATACAATAATAGATTAACCTACGTATTCAACAGTAAGCTTGACGGTTCATAAAAGTAACACTTTCACTTCGTTTGCATATTTCAGTAGCTTAGTGCCCAATTTGTCTAGGTAATGTACGTCTTCAGGGATCACTCTGCTCACTCATTCCAAGCGGTCCTCTGCAAGCTGGTGGCAGGCATGTGACCACGTGTCACCGTGTATGCATCACAGCGTACAGCGAAGCTTCAGGCAGATCCTTTACAATTCTTCCGAGATAAACCTGTGTGAGTGGCCTGCTTATAGTAGCCTTCCGTCCGCTAGAGCAAGTTCGAGATGGGCCTAAAGGCATGGCATCAATGGCACATTGCGCCCATCGGTCCCACCGAGCTATTGGCCGGCTGAAAGCTTGGCACCAATGGGCTCTAGTGTGATCTTACTAGGACCTGGTGCCCCGCTTCGATGCCGAAGATGACCGTTCCAGTGGTTTAAGCTGGTAAGAATCCGGCATGCCTCTTCGCTCTTCCCCAGGGCGGAGGAATTTCATGCCGATATTCCAATAAGGACCTAGGAAAAAAGAAAACTATAGCAGTGACAGATATTCTGCCACCAAGAAGTACTTTAAACTGTAATCATTGCTGTGTGCCAGTTTGAAGTGCATGATGGTAGCTACTGAAATTATTGGGCAAAAGAGATTAATGTATTTAGGTGTACCGGTGTACTGTGGACTAGATCTGGGTAGCATGACCATTGTAAGAGACTGGCGTGGAGCTTACCACAAGGCATACGACTTCTTTGCATGTCTCTATGTTTAAAAACGAAAATAAAATACAATTGGAACTCAAATATCAAATAAATGTGATGGTTTTCATGTACGGTGGATTATGTGGTTTTATTAAGTATTGCTGATTGCAATCAATCCGATATTATTTAAATCTTGAACGAATCTTTATAGGATTCCTCCGCCCTACTATCAAAAGTTCTACCGGAGTCTTACCGGCTTTTACCATCACGGTGTTCCTTCGTCACATGCCACGCAGATCCTGGACAACACTGTGACTGACCTGGTTCCTTTGATTCATATCCCACTTATATGATACAGGAGAAAAAAGCTCATCAAACCGGAACACAGGAATGTCTAAAGATTAAATCTGCTTGGCAGCAGAATAACTGGCACTGCGGTGGTACATTTTATGATCCGGTGGAAATACATCATGTACTTTCTCCAACTTGGGCAAGGGCGGAGGAGTATGCCAGGCTCCTACCGGCTAAAACAACTGGGGTGGTCATCTTCAGCACCTTAGGGACAGGACAGCGGTGGTACTTAACTAGCCAGACTCTTTCAATAAAACACAAAACACAGCTGAATGATCTATGTAGTTAAAAAAGTCGCCTGGAAATATTTCTCAAAAAATTACACATATGTTTCACCATGAAGTAAACGCCAATTTCAACCACAATTCTGTTTTGAATCATTGTGTATTTATTCTTCTAGCACACTGCCAACCCCTTTCAGAACAAAGCGTCAAAATCATTGTTCCAGACAGACTTTGTTTAAGTTTCGACGTTGTACAACGAGGGTAGCCATTATCAGAGCCCACCTCAAACTACTGTCAACAGTGATTAATCTTAATTCACCTTAGAGTGGGGTTCCGTATAGTTTTGATTAGGACGTGCTCAAGAAGTCTCAGAGATAGAAAGGTTGTTAGTGAAAAGTTTGTGTAATATGCTGGACGAGTGAATGGATCATTAGAAATCTTTTGACTGATTGGCTACTACGTTGAAGGATGGATTTGCGAAGTTACGGTGTGCTTGCAATGGTCATGCTTAAGCTGGGTTACAATTATTTCCCCAAAAAAAGCAGGCTAAAAAGAGTTCGATACCTGCAGGGGGTGCGGCCTAATGTTGACAAGGCGAACATCTCACCCTCAGCCAGAGTTAAGTGGAAGGACATCGTGGGATTTTTGCCGGTAAGAGTCCAGAATGCCCCTCCGCCCTTTCCAAGTAAGTCCCTGAGGATTATCCCACGGCAAAAAAAGGCTAAAAACAATAGTTCAAGTGCAATTTTGTATGTTTCAGCCATTATTGATTAGGCTAAAATGTAAAATAGACAGAAAATAATTTTAAAAGCCGCTGTACATTTATTTACACATATTGAATAAATTACAATTTAAATTAGTATTTGACAATTTTGTCTTCATTCTTTCAATGGAATGACGCGGTTTAAGATGTTTTTAGGTATTAATTAACCGTTTAGATTTTGCCAACTTATACTGTATCCATGTAACATGCATATTGATATACCTACATGGATTCATGTTACCATCAATGTTTCGTATATCAGACAATCTACAGCATGGCTATCGATTTGAATAAAGTATTCTTTGAAGCTTTATAAGACTGGATCTATTTGCAATCAAAAGGCTTCAGTCGAGTCGCTTTTCGAATGTTTAAATCAGTTTATTGGAATTTCATGAGTTAAAAAAGCAACATCATTTGAGTACCAACTCAACTGCGATCACAAACCCGCCTGATTGATTTTGAATTAGATAGATTATTAATTTCGTCCGTAAGGTAGTTTAAACTAAAGAGATAAGCAGAAGCATCCCTTCTGTGGAACAGTGGACGTACTGCGTTTACTCACCCGCCTGCTAAGCAGGTGCAATACTGGCAAATTCTCCCCAAAACGATGACTGAATTGTGGTAATCTATGGTAGAGGCTTTTGTTCAGCAGTGGACATCCTTTGTCTGATACGACGATGATGATGGATTAGTTGACTACCATTTACAATAAAATAAAATAAAATCATCTTGTATAATGCCGGAACTGTACACACTGCCTGCAACGTATAGACGGGCAGGCATATAATATAAGGGATATGGATAACTCGGTCGAAAATATGGGACGGTCGAGTGGCCACTCATGACGGCTGAAGCGTCATCGGAATGCGATTCTAACAGTTTTATGTTAAGGAAAAAAATGTTGCAAAAATACCCAGATATTTTTTTATGAAAATATATCTGCGAGGAGGGTCGTGTTTGACCGAGATTACGTTTGATATCGTTGAAGTTTTAGTGTTTATTTAGTTTAATATATTTTTATGTTTATCTGGGATTTATTTTGTATGTATATACATATTATTATGTACCGTGTGGTATCGGCTCAGAATACCACCATCCCATCTCCTCAAGTGAGGGACGTAAAAGGCGACTATAGGATTAGCTGGAAGGTGGGCAACAGCGTCCTTCGAATACATTAACGATCGCCAACCCGCCTGCCAAGCGTAGCGATTATGGCAAAACCCCCCAATGCACACACAACACACCAAAGCCGGTCGTTGTCGGATATCTAGATCTATGGGCCGTTGTGGTTTGGGAGAGGCCTGTGTCCAGCAGTGGACTTTATTCGGCTGAAATGATGACTAGTCTATCATCATAATCAACCGAAAAACACTTTATTTCTTCTTTTTCTCTAACAACACACATAAACCCACTCGCGTACGGTTTGTATTATGATTAGAAATTGTTCCACAGACACTGATTTTCAACTATAATGACAAAACTATATGTAATTTTTCAATGAATAAAACTATTTATTTATGATTTGGGCAATTTATTGAACGTATTAATGTTTTAATAGCTAAACTTTTTTTATTGGTGTCCAGTGGAAATTCTACATGGAACTTCCTTCACCCCGAGGAAAGGCGAAGCCTACCAGCTAAAACCACTGGAGCGGTCATCTTCGTCACCGAAGGGAGGATCCAGGTCCTCGTAAGATGACACTAGAGACGCCCATTGATGCCACGCATTTGGGCACATCTCGGCGGGGATGACTGTAAAGCGGTCACCCTCTCTAGCAGAGGCGGCTGTATAAAGGCCGCCCCCAGGCACTTCTCGGGGAGGACTGTAAAGGATCCTCCTAAGTCTCTATGTGCACTGTGCTGCGCACACGATGGCACGTGACCACGTGCGCACCACCGTCTTCCCGGAGGTCACTCGGTATGAGCATGCAGACTCCCCAATATGCGCGCCCGTGACCCTTGAGGCCTTCACCATGACCTGACGGCAGGTGGCTCAGGCGTGTTGGACCTGGGTGTCGGGGCGGTTGCTACCACGGCGCTGTCTAGTCCTTCTCCGTGCGGGATCGGCCCTCTCCCGATCCCGCTCTGACAATAGCTAACTTTTTTTTTTTTTTTTTTATATTGGTGCGCAGTGGATATTCTTCATGAACTTCCTTCGCCCCGGGGAAGGGCGAAGGGGTATGCCGGACTCCTACCGGCTAAAACCACTGGAGCGGTCATCTTCGGCACCTAAGGGAGGCTCCAGGTCCTCGTATGATCATGATATATGCCTATAGGCACATCTCGGAGAGGGTAACTGTAAAGTGGTCACCCCCCGGGGGGATTGTAAAGGATCCCCAAAGCGTCCCACGGCAGCGCGTGACCACATGCGTGCTACCGTCTTCTCTTGGGTCGCTTGGTGTGGGCACGTAGATTCCCCAATCTACGCACCCGCGAACCCAGAGGTCCCCTGCCTCACAGCAACGGCAGGGGGTTTCAGGCGTGTGGGAATCAATCGGCCCTCTCCCGATCCCGCTCTGCGGTCTCCTTCGACAATAGCTAACCTAACGCGCGAATTACATGCATTTCGATACTAAAATAGTTTTTTACCTATTCTAGCATACAATGTTACAAAAAGCGAAGTCATATCAGCCAAAGGACGTCTACTGCTGTACAAAGGCCTCTCTATTGTGTTAGCTCAGTCTTGGTTAGCTCAGTACAGAAGTTCTTCCACTGAAAGGATCTTGCTGTAGATCCCTCTGATTTTGAGTCCCTTAGTCGCCTTTAACACTATCTACGGGAGCAGATGGAGTGGCGTTTTAATCTTAATCTGGACACAAATGCAATCCAGACACCACATGAAGTCCGGACACCACATGGAAAGCGTAGTAATGATTTTTAAATATGGACAAAGCCCTGCTATTGTACTGCCGAACCATCTATAGATGTGGTGCTGTTTTAATCATGTTTGAAGTTTAAATACCTTAGACATGTAAAAACGGATATCATGGCAAAAATATTTATACTAAAAACAATTAGTTCTGTTATTTATTCAATCACACAATCTGTTTTTCCGGGTGAGCTATACATAAACGAACATAGTCATACATCCCTATCTTTACTTCGATACATTTCAACAACAATCTCGCGGACAATAAAAATAAGTATTAAAAAACGGCCCCCAGAAAATTCACTCGTCCATAAACATCCTTCCCCATCCATTAGCTAAAGAGGTTTTCAGTAAACAATGTCCCTAACTCTTCCGATATGACATCATATTTCGTTGGATCTCTGTATTTTTACAAAATGTCTGCAAAATTCGCCCTTTCCTTACCGTGCCCGGTTGACTTTCATGTCGGATTATTGTTTTGTATACCTGCTTTGTCCGATGTTTGTTTTTGTAGGCTATGATATCGGGGGATACAATTTAGTTGAAAGTTGTGGCAGTTGTCATATTATTATTGTTGGGAAAGATGAAGAAATACTTTTGTGATGTGCAACAGTTTTATTGTTTCATTCAGGCGGCCCTTGGTTAATAATGTAATACGCAATGTATGCTGTCTTTTTTGTACTATCCAGTGACGATACGAGTCAGTCATTAGCTTGGTGGTAAGCTTCACGCTTCCTGTAACAAATATAATGATACCCAGGACTAGTTCTGCGTGGCACCATACTGTGCTCGTCACCTCGAGACATTTGTTATTTGGTCTGTTATTCCCTGTAATTTAACTGGCTACAGCACCCTTCAAACGGGATCATAGTCATGTCTAAGATTTGAATACTACTACTTGGCGATGAATATCTGGAGCTAAGGTGGTACCTACCTCCCCTGCCATCTGTTCATGGTGGGGGGCCTCGGGGGTCACGGGCGCGCAGATTGGGGAGTCTGCGTGCTCATACCGAGTGACCGGAACCCTTGTAGGATCACTCGTGTCTCTGTCTGTCTGTCCGTCTGTCACATCCAATTTGCTCCGAATCTTCTAAACCGATTAAGTTGAACGTTAATACACATATTGATTTCTGCGACCCAAACACGTATGTGTAACGTAAAATATGGGGGTCACTTTTGGGGGGCGATATAGAAAATTAAAGAACAAAGTTTTGCAAACTGTACCGTATAACATATGAAATGAAAGGGCTTGTTAAGGGGGGTATCAAATGTATTTATTTCATAATTTAAATATATATGGGTTTTAAGTTAATTAAGAAAATATACGAAAATTGACCATTCCCCCCATTATCTCCAAAACCATTAAGCTTAAAATTTTGAAAAAATAAAAATAATTGCTCTTTACCTATAGATTACAGTAAAACCTATAAGAAGTCTATAGTATTAAAATAACATGGTAAATCTTTCAATACCGTGCGTACACACGTTTGCGGTTGGAATGTATAGGGAAACATGTTTTTCAACTACGATGTTAAGTTTGTTCTTGGGGTTAGTTATTGATACAAGACAGACTTCAGCAGTAGACATTCTATTCAGTAATTTCGAAACCCTCTTCACGCGAGTTCAACTCGCATTTGTCGGGTTTTTATGTATACATTGTGTTTTTTTAAACATCTCACATCGTATACATAGTACGAAATAATCTTACATTGCAACACCAAATTCACAACTTACAAGGTACCATTCACATTATGTATGGAAGGCTGTATGCTCTGTTTGATATCCTTGTATCACCTTCAAAGTTGAAAACCAGTCACAGTGTACCAGCTGCCTGCCACGCACCTATTTGGTGCAGCTTATGATACATACTCCTATATAACATTATATTTTCTGAAGTTTACGCGAATAGCATCCATCGAATTGAAAATAGTTTACGGAAATATATCGCGTTTAATTAATTCATTCTATATACTTACGTACAGCATCTATACGTGCAACGTGCAGCCCTAGCATATACAACTATTACGTCATTAATACACAAATATATGAAATACAAAATTATATTGTTCTACCCACACTTGCTCATAATAATACCTGAAATAATCATACGTGCAATACACAATTAAGCAACACCTTTGTATAGTGGAACATAAATGCATGCACCATAAATATAAGGTATTATTTTAATAATCCACGATATTTTGAATGGCACCGTAGTAAATGCTAAAGATGATGTACCTACCACACAAAATTAATTTGACGGTGAAAAATTTGTTTATTTCTTTTCTGCAACGGCGACGCGCGCCTCCCTTCGCCTGTTTCGTTTGACGTTACCAACTACCAAAATAGGTGGGCAGGCCGCGACCACCATTTTCTTATTAGATGCAAGTGGATATTATTATAACTTACTAGAAGAACCAGTAAGTAATGATGTGTGATTTATAAAAAATGCTGACAAAATACAACTGATTAATTTTTTAGTGATACCTACATTATCGTCAGCATTCACATAGGCTGCATGCAAAATATCGTGGACTATTAAAGTAAGACCTTGTATATAAAATAAAATACTAATGTTAATATGCTCGACGTTTCGAACACTGCAGCGTCCGTGGTCACGATCAGACTCCTATAACATTGTTATTGCTGGTGACATCTAATTGTCTCATGTTTTGCAGCAAATATATTTTATTTCATTCTTTAATGGTTTTAGCCAGTACGATTCCAACACGCCATTTTGCCTTGTAGAAGGCATTTCCCCACGATAAAAAAGGTATATAGGTAAAATCGTGACAATATAAAAATACACATATAAATCATTGATAACAAAAATGCATGTAAACTAGTAGCGTTTACATCCCGCATAACTGACACATGAGCTACTTTACTTCAAAGACAAGCCCCAAAAGATATCCTATACGAATCTGATGATGATATTTCACTTGCATACCGAGTAATCCAATGGAATACATTTCCACCTTCCCTTTGTTTCGTAAAGATTCAAAGCACTTTGGCGTTACAGAGACGAATAATGTTCTATAGCACTGCTTGTAAGAGGTAGGTGTGGATAAGGGTGAGTTCAGGTGTAGTAAGAATAACTAAAATTATAAAGTTAAGTTTTTAGGGATCCAACTTCCGAAGTAAAAAAAGGCGGAACCCTTATAGAATCATTCGTGTGCCTGTGTATCTGACGGTCTGTCACAGCCAATTTGCTCCGAATCTACTGGACTGTTTAAGTTGAAGGTATACATGTGGATTTCTGTGACCCAAATACGGAAATATAACGTAAATAAATTAATGTTGAATATGGGGGTCAGTTTTGGGGGGCAATTTAGAAAATTAAATAATAATGTTTTGCACACTGTACCGAGTAACATATGAACTGGAAGGATCTCAAATATTTTTTTATGTATAGATTTAAAGTTATTTAAGAAAATTAACCATTCCCCCTCCCCGCTATCTCCGAAACTACTGAGCCTAAAGTTTTGAAAAGAATCTCTTTACCCATATATTACAGGGAAACTATAAGAAATCTATAATTTTAAATAACATGGTATCTTTTAACATTGTGCGTACAAACTTACGTTTTCAATTGGAATGTATGGGAGAACATGTTTTTCAACTACGATGTTAAGCTTGTTCTTGAGATAAGTTATTGGTACAAGGCCAAATTGAACAATAGACAGTATATTTTAGTAGCTCTTAACAAATTTGACTAAAATTTAAAAAAAACGTTGTACGGCACCCTCTCCACGCGAGTTCAACTCCCACTTGTCCGGTTTTTTTTATAATAAGCCATCTATTCTTATTTCTATCAGTATTTCACTGAGACGTCATACGGAAAGTACCAAGGACCAAGTAACGTATCAGAGAAGACGTTATAGATGATATTGATGTAAAAGAGGATACACAGTAAACGTGAATAAACTTACTTCAAGCCGTATAAGGAGATCAGCCAACTTCTTAAATCGGTGATATGTCACATACCTTTACAAGATGCAGGGTTCTACAAGATTGACTGTGATTGTGGTTTATCATACATAGGGCAAACAAAGCGTAGCATAGCCGAATAAAAGAACATATAGCTGACGTCAAGCATAGACGCTCTACAAAGTCTGCAGTGTGTCAACATGTCTTAGGCAAACCTTTTTTTTTTTTTTTTTTTTTATTGATGTCCAGTGGAAATTCTACATGGAATTTCCTTCACCCCGGGGAAGGGTGAAGGGGTATGCCGGACTCCTACCGGCTAAAACCACTGGAGCGGTCATCTTCGGCACCGAAGGGGGGCTCCAGGTCCTCGTAAGATCACACTAGAGCCGCCCATTGGTGCCACGCCTTTAGGCACATCTCAGAAGGGATGACTGTAAAGCGGTCACCCCCTCTAGCGGAGGGAACGCGACTGTAAAAAGGTCGCCCCCCCAGGCACTTCTCGGGGAGGATTGTAAAGGATCCCCCCAAGCCTCGCTTTGCGCTATGTTGCGCACACGGCGGCACGTGACCACGTGCGCGCCACCGTCTTCCCGGGGGTCGCTCGGTGTGAGCACGCAGACTCCCCAATCTGCGCACCCGCGACCCCCGAGGCCCCCCACCATGAGGTGACGGCAGGGGGCTCAGGCGTGTTGGACTTGGGAGCCGGGACGGTTGTTGCCCCGGCGCCGTCTCGTCCTTCTCCGTGGTCTTAGGCAAACCTAGCCATTATCTTCGTTTTGATCAACCTCAAGTCCTCGCTAAAGAGAACCGATATGTACCTAGAATGTTTTGTGAGGCTATTGAAATTAAAAATTATCCTAATTTTAATAGAGAAGATGGCTGGCAAGTGCAACCAGTTTGGAATCCTGTTATTAAAATGATAAAGTCCCAAACAACATACCGCACTAAGAAATATAAAGACACTGTCAGTGATTACTGCGTGCATCGAAACTAATTTTTGATTAAAATTGTACGGTAGATTAAATTAATTAACTTTAAAAAATCTGCAACAACGCCTGTCACCTTAGTCATCCTGCGACCATGAATGCTGCAAAGTATTCGAAACGCCAGGAAAAATAAAAATCTAAAATATACGCGATAGAATCCGTTTAAAAGTGTTTTATTATAAGGTGAATGAAAGCTAAAATGATGATCATAATCTCATGATGAGCCATAACAAGGCAATATCATTATGTTAATGGTTTTGAAGAGTACTCTCAGGGAATTCTGACTTGGTAGTCAGAAACAGGTTAGAGTTAGGTTAGCTTATGACTCTTATTTGCAAGTTAAAATTTGTTTCTTTATCGGAAGCCCGGACAATGTTCATTATTATTATTTCGCCCTAATGTAGTCCACTACTAGACACAGGCCTTCCTTCAAAGATCACCACAACGACTGATATCGGTATGTTGTGTGCTCATTGGGGGTTTTGCCATAATCGCCACACTTGGCAGGCGGGTTGGCGATCGCAGTTGAATTGTTAATGTATTCGAAGAACGCTGCTGCCCATCCTTAGTCTAATCCCTTAGTCGGTTTTTACGACACCCACGGGATGAGATGGGTTGGTGCTATTCGTAGCCGGCACTGCACGTTGAAAGTTGCTAAACTAAATCGGTCTTGTAGTGGCTACATCTGTTGTAAGTAGTAGTAAGTCAAAACAAACATATTAAGCTGCCGAACTCCACTGTGCTGGTAGAGATATGTGGAATTCATGTCTGTAAAACGCACCCACGACACAGGAGAAATCCTAGTGTAGGGGCAACGTTTTCTTAAAAAAAAAAAAGAGAAAGAGAGAGATGAAAAACGCGGACTTTCTTCTTTCTAAAAAAACAGATTTGTCGTCGTGGTTCGGGAGTGGCATGTGTCCAGCAGTGGACTTTATTAGGCTGTATTGATTATATTGAGTGTATATGTATTTACACTTACTTTATTTATACCCAGAAAAGAGATGTTGTCCGATGTGTTGTAACTGCACCAGTGGCAAGCTACTTTACCTTATCGTTGTATATGATATATAATATTTTTTAATGAAACAAATAGTTGACCTTTCCCCGTCTGATCCATTCCTTATGAAACTTCGCTTTACTCCCGTTGTTTGCGAAGCTATTAATCTCAGCTTGGAGCTCCCAGTACATACAGCGAATACCTTCCCGATCGAGACTAATTATGTGCCATGTATTTTTTAATGAGGTACCACGATTTCTATAACTTTTTGTGGTTTTTTAAATTTTAGTAATTGACCGTGGATTCGGGATATATTTTACAAGAAATATAACATAATAAATTAATGACATAATTCCCTGCGACTGGGTACGATCTTTTGAAATTGTTTAAATGGTATTGGATTTGTATTTCAATGACATGAGTCAATAAACTGGTCACAGAGTGTGTAATAGACCAGCAAGAAAACGAGGAAAAAGTCAAAGGCAGAAAGTTGCTTCAGGCAAACTTAACCACTATCTTCGTTTAGATCAACCTCAAGTCCTCGCGAAAGAGAACCGAAATTTACCAAAAATATTTCTTGAGACTATTTAAAATGTAATTAATTGCATTATAATAAAACAATTTTAAAATTGTTTTATTATAATGTTTAAACGGATTAAATCGCGAGTATTATTGATTTTGTTTTTCCTGACGTTTCGAACACTTTGCAGGGTTCGTGGTGGCAGGACGACTAAGGTGACAAGCGTCGTTACAGATTTAAAAAGTTATTTTATCTACCGTACAAGACTAATCAAAAATTGTTTCGATGCACGCAGTAATCACTCACAGTGTCTTGATGTTTTTTAGTTTGGTGTGTTGTTTGGGATTTTATTAATTTAATAACCGGATTCCAAACAGGTGGTACCTGCCAACCATCTTCTCTATTAAAATTAGGATGTTTTTTAATTTCAATAGCCTCTCGAAACATTTTTGGTACATAAAATCAATAATACACGCGATTTAATCCGTTTAAAATTGTTTTATTATAATGTGTAAGAATCCCGAAAACCTGAGACAATATTTATATTATTTTAAAGCATCTTAATTTCAACAGAGAATGATACAACCAATTTGAAATCTTGATAATAAAACAATAAAGTCCCAAATAACTTACTATACTAAGACACAGCGGTCCAGCCGTTTTGGAGATTACCCGGAACAAACAGAAAGACAGACAAAAAAAATTGCTTATTTTGTTATATGTACCGTATAAACTTTAATATGAATTTAGTAAAAAGCTGTTATTTTGACATTATAAACAGACACCTAAATTTTATTTATTTGTGTACATAATCGAACCGTGACCACGACATGTGGTAAGAACGGAGCGGAGGATTTTCGGTCTCATGTACCGAAAATAATTAGTAATCGATGAAAATATTACTGCAAGGATAGGTATATATATATAGTAGATAAGTTCCATGATACACCGTTTAAGATTGAATTTAATTTTAAGCGGTGTATCATGGAACTTTGAGAATCGTGCTACATTGTTCAAATGTTTCGTCTCTTGTCATTGAAGTACATTTTTTACCACGGTCTGCCTGTTTTAAGCTCGAACCAATATGTTACAAATATGCGGTCCGTTTCTGAATAAATTTATAACTCAAATTGAACCTTGAATCACATTCAGGGTACAATTTTCAGTATCGACATGTGATCATATTTATATAGGTAATGCTTTTCTGAAATTAATACTATGCGAAAAGTAGAATTTGTAATAAAAACTGGTACAAATTTAATCACCACGGCCGAACAGATGCCAGCGGCAATGCAAACGTGTTAGCAATAATAGCCTAGTGGTTGAACGCTTGCCTTACATACTACAAGGTCTGAGTTCGATCCCGGTTTGCGTTTCGATCTTTATCAAAATGTTATCCTTTAATCATCTATTACTGACCATGGGCCTTCCAATCTCCTGCAACCGACGGGTGAAATTACATTCTATCTTTATCCAAATAATCTGCCATTCGTCTATTTAGCTTGTATAACGCGAAAACTTCCGTGTGGTGTCCGGATTAAGAAAATAGCATCACTCCATTTCCTCCCGTGGATGTCGTAAGAGGCGACTAAGGGAATCTAAACCAGAGGGATGGGCAGCAGCGTTCCTCCTGTGAAGCGGTAGCCATACTGCGCTCACCAACCCGCCTGCCAAGCGTGGTGAGTATTGGTAAATACCCCCCAAAATGATGACACAGTTGTGGAATCTATGGGGGAGGCCTTTGTTCAGCAGTGGACGTATAAATGGCCGATATGATATGAACGCGAAAACAATATCGATTTTTCTAGAAAGTAGCCTACAAGATTATGATTTAGTTTTTTTATTGTGAATATTCCGCTTGGTGTCCAGACTAAGAATATAGCACCACTCCGTATCCTTTCATGGATGTAGTTAAACGTAAAAAAGACCAGAGGGCAGCAGAGCCCCGTCTGTGGAATAGTAGCCATATTGCGCTCACCAACCCACCTGCCAAGCGTGAGTACTGGCAAATATCCCCCAAAATAACGACACAACTTTGGATCTCTATGGAGGCCTTTGTTCTGTAGTGGACTTTCTTTGCCTGACATATGATAAACCTACAACATTTGCTACTGAACAGAACACCTCAGATCACTGCTTCTTCTCTACAACATTCACATAATAGTGACGTAAAATAATGTTGTATCAGAAAGGACTGAAGGGGCACCGTCTAAAGATTTGGTGATAACCAGAGTAATAAAAACCGGCTTTGTCACAATGTAACAACGCTTTTGTGCAAACTACTTGCGATATAATTTCCATATTACATTGTGGAATAAGACATTGTAAAATGTCAACAGATGTAGGAACGTTTGGAGGTGGTATATTTAGTAAAGCCCATTATTTCGCTACACGCAAATTATATTTATATTCAGTGGGACATACACGAACATTTTAGTTAACTCTTTTATTTTAATCTCATAGATATCCGTCGAGCCGTTTCGGAGCCTACTCTAGACAAACTTTCAGACACAGACAAATATTTTAAAAGCGGTCATTTATGATGAGGTATGGTATAAATAGCAGTTTACAATTAATTTTACTGTATTGGTATAGATGAGTGATAATCCGTGTGGTGTCCGGATTAAGAATATAGCAACACTCCATCTCCTCCCGAGGATGTCGTAAAAGGCGAATAAGAGACTCTCTATTTAGAAGGATGGCAACAGCGTCCCTTTTGTGTGGCAGTAGCCATACTGCGCTCACAAATCAGTCTGCCAAGCGTGGTGAGTACTGGCAATTTCCCTAAACGATGACACAAAAGTGGAAGTCTATGGGGAGGGCTTTCTTCAGCAGTGGACGTGCTTTGGCTGATATGTGTAGTATTTGTATTATTATGAAACATGATTCCTTTTTTAAATCCTATTTTTATTTTGAAGTAGGTAAGTTAATTACTTCGGTTCAATTCTTAATTCTCGATTCCAAGTGCCTGGATAGTGTTCTGACTGACCAGTACTCGAAACTGGATTGCAGGCTATGACTCGGATACTGACTCGATACGTTTTTAACGAGTATTGTAATACTCGAAGACAAATAATAGCCGAGCCGAGAGAATATCACTATTGAAAGAACTTATGAGGATTTCTATGTCCATCGTTTACCACAAGCACATCGTGATCCCATTAAAATGTATGGATTGTTTAAACTACAGACTGATTCATGTTTGGGATGAACTCTTGGTCGAATTGCACAGCACGTGGAACACGTTTATTGAGGACCGTCACTTTTACCAGTTCTTCCCATCCGTTATTTAGCATCCTTGCCGGTATGTAGTTTTTTTTTTCAGTGCACGTTCAGCAGTATCTTTTGCGCAGTGCCTAGTCGCCTTGTTTTCCGTGCATAGCACGATATCGCGAGTTCAGTTCCCACACTAGACTAATATTTCTGTAGCCGGTGTGTGATAAGTGGTTGTTCTGAGCCTGGGTGTTTGTTCATATGAGATGTATTTCTGTAAACTCTAACCAAGAAATAAGACAAAACACACATCTATTTTTTTAAAGAATCGTTGCCCCTCACTATGATGTGTTCTGTGTCGTGGGGGCGTTTACAGACATACATGCCACATACAATACACCCAGATCCGGAACAACTACCTGTAGGTCGTACATATATTTGTTCCGTGCGGGTATCGAACCCACGACCCGGAGCCCAGCAGCCGACTGTATCAGCCACTGCACCAACCATGCCGTCTGAAGTTAAGATTACTATTAATAGCAAATTATTTAGTTTCAAGCTCGTTGCTTCACCATTTTGCCAATTTACAACACCTGACTGTGAATAATCACCAATCATCAGAAACATTTTTGTACCCTTTGGCAGCTGAGCTTATCCCAATAGGAAACCTCCATTTTTGTGCATTATTGCTTATACATATATATTATACATATATATTGTAGTTTCTTAATATTTCATATATGACACGAATTTTCATTCCTACTCCTCCTTTTTAGCGAATGAAAAAATGGCGGTACGCTTATAGGATCACTCGTGTAATCATACTAATCTCACTTTTGGGGGCAGATTAGAAAATTTTCAACAAAAGATTTGCATTTTAAACAAACTATACCGATATAGACCTATTTCTTTTTGTTACCTATACTTTTAAAATAAATAGTTTTAAAGTCATTTAAGAAAATAGGTGAAAACTTACCACTCTCCCTCATATCCAATACCACAAAACCAAACTTTTGGCTAGCTGTGGACTGTGATAAGCTGAATTAATTGATGACATCTGATCTTTATTTGTCACACGAAGAGGACAGATGTCAATTCCTTTAATACCACCCAGTTGTTGAAAATGACTTTCTTGCAACCAAAATACCGCATCTAATATATATAACTCCTTAACCAGCTAACGTGTTTGGTTTACGCGGCGAGTATCATTATTATTCAGTACACAATCTGCGATGCAATGCTTAACTTGAGGACTTTCCAACGCATAACAAATGTTGTCCCAAAATGGGCGTTTAGGATTCGATTTTCTATCGTTAAACATTGAACAGGAATGTACAAGTTTAAATTGCTTTGAAATTAGATTATTGTAGGTTTGTTATTGTTGCTAGTCTTTTGAGTTAGTGAATATAATCTCTATGTATCGTTTGAGAAAGTTAAAATTTGTATGACTATAGGGACCATCTTATCGTTTGTACGTGGGGTTTTAGTATTCCTTAATTGGACACAACGGTTTTTGATGATAATAGCAAGTTTTTACTTTGCTATTAAGCTTACAGATAGCCATCGTCTCTCTTTCCCCTGGCAACGGCGATGGGCAAGCACCTGTGAGCGAGCGCCAATAAGACCTAATTTATGTCCGGATTAAGAATAAAGCACCGCTTCATCAGCTCTCATGGGTGTCGTAAAAGACGACTGCAGGACTGTAAAACCAGAGGAATGGGCTGCAACGTTCTGCGCTCACCAAATCACCTACCAAGCGTGGTATTGAAGACTTCCCCTCAAAATAACGACACTATGTTGGAAATCTATGGGAGTCGCCTTTCTTCAGCAGTGGGCAGAAAGGGCATCTGTTGGTTCGTACGAAGACTAAAACCAATTAGTCGCCATCACTATTCAGTTTACCACCACCCCATCTTCTCCCGTGGGTGTCGTAAAAGTCAAATAAGGGATTAGCCGGAGAATGGGCAGCAGCGTCTTTCGAGTACATTAACAACTCAACTGCGTTCGCCAACCCGTCAGCCAAGCATGGCGATTATGGCAAAACCCCCCAATGAGCCTACAACACACCCATGTTGGTCGTTGTGGTGACCTTTGGGGGAGGCCTGTGTCCAGCAGTGGACTTTATTCGGCCGAAATGATGATGACTATTCAGTTTAATAAGCATTTTGGTTGAATATTCCCTCACTGTAGTTCTATATGTGGTGTATGAAGAGGCCTATGTTTAGTGGTTGAGTTTCCAATAAAACCTATAAAAATGTAAGTTCATCGTCATCATCATTTCAGCCGTAAAAACGTCCACTGCTGGACAGAAGCCTCCCCAATAGATTGCCACAGCGTCCGCTATGGGTTTGTGTAGTGTGCTCATTGGGGATATTGCCATAATCCTCCGGCTAATCTCATAGTCGCCTTTTACGACGCCCACGGGATGAGATTGGGTGATGGTATTCTTAGCCGGCACCACACGGCAAAGCCGGCACCACACGGCAAAATTAGTAGGTTATATTATTAAAAATATAGAACCACTCCATCACCTCCCGTGAATGTCGTAAAAGACGACGAAGAGACTCTGAACCAGAAGGATAGGAAGTAGCGTCCCTTCTGTGATACAGTAGACATACAGCGCTTATCAACCCACCTGCCAAGCATGATGCAAACTGGAAAATTCCCCCTTAAATGACGACCGACGCCATGTACCCGTTCCGGTCGTTTATTAGAAGAAAGAAAGAAGAAAGAAATATATTTATTCGGTACGGCAAATAGTGACAGCATTAATCAAATTAAATAAAAATCATATAAAACATTCATTATCCTCAACCAACTAATTGTCAGTATTTATTGCCGTCGAGCATGCCCGTGCCGAAAAGGTCACTAACTCAGCATTTGCTGGGCGCGAGGCAGCAGTATTAGGCAGGGCCTTGTTCAGCAGTGGACGTCTTTTGGCTAATATGAGGAGGGATCCTGGCTGGAGGTTATTTCAGCCTCGCTAATTGCACGGTTAAGCAACTGCATCTCCCTTGAGATGTATACGAGAAGTCCTTCATAAAAAGTACCTAACCAATTCGCGATCGATCGCGTGTTTAAAAAGCCAGCTATAATATCCGTGTGATTGCAATAATCTAATTACACTTACAAATAACCAAAATTGAAATATCTGTTTGTAATGTCAAAATAACAGCTTTTTACTAAATGCATATAAAGTATAAACGGTATTTATAACAAAAAAAAAATTTTTTTTGTGTGTCTATCTATTTGTTCCTGTTAATCTCCGAAACGGCTGGACAAGTTTTAAAAGGACTTTCAGTGGTAGATTGCTGATGTTATAAGGAGTTTACTTTACCTGGTTACTTTTATTTTAGAGAAATAATTAGGGTTTCGTGCATTAGAACTAAAACCCAATATATATACTCTATGTTAACTGTCTATGTTGAAGTACTCTAAATTATTTATAAATAATCTGATTTCTTTTAAATTGGACAGCGGATGAAATCATTATTAACTATAATAATAAATGCAATTTCAGTACAAAACATATTTTTCACCATTAAATTACATCGGTATGTGTTATTTACTGGTATGCAATTTCGAAATGCAATGGTGAAAAACTAAAGGAATAGTTTTTAAACGGTTAGTATAACAAAAATAATTATTTATTGCAAAGAAATAAATGGAAGTTACAACTTTTTATTTATATACGCGATTCCTATAAGCCTCTGATCGTCCAAGTCAAGTTCACAATTTTGGTAGGACCCTAAATAGAGTCTGCATGCTCATACTAAGCGACCCTCAGGTAGACAGCGGCGCGCATAAGGTGACGTTCTGTTATGTGCGCAGCACAGCGCACATAGAGCTTCTTGGGAATCCTTTACAATCCCTCCGAGAAGTGCCTGGTGGGCGGCCTTTTTACTGTCACCCATCCGCTAGAGAACTGGTTAAGGTCATCCTCTCCGAGATGTACCTAAATGCACGTCATCAATGGACGGCTCTAGTATGATCTTAAGAGGACGTGTGGACTCCAGAGGTTTCAGCCGGCAGGAGTCCGGCAAGTCCCTTGGAGTGGGGTTGAGGAAATTCAAGACAATTTCCACTGAGCTCAATAAAAAAAGAACGGTCCCTATATACGAGCCTTGCCCTGTATATCATCATCATCATCATCATCATATCAGCCACAGGACGTCCACTGCTGAACAAAGGCCTCCCCCTTAGATTTCCACAACGAGCGGTCACATGCCGCTCTCATCCAACGACTCCCAGCGACCTTCACCAGGTCGTCTGTCCACCTCGTTGGAGGTCGTCCCACGCTGCGTTTTCCGGTGCGCGGTCTCCATTCGAGAACCTTTGTGCCCCAACGGCCATCAGTTCTACGAGCAATGTGCCCTGCCCATTGCCACTTCAGTTTACTAATCCTTTCAGCTATGTCGACAACTTTAGTTCTTCTACGGATCTCCTCATTTCTGATTCGATCTCGTAGAGAAATACCAAGCATAGCTCTCTCCATAGCTCGCTGAGTGACCTTGAGCTTTCTTATGAGGCCCATTGTGAGTGACCACGTCTCTGTTCCATATGTCATCACTGGTAACACACACTGGTTAAAGACTTGCGTCTTGAGGCATTGCGGTATTGTTGACGAAAAGACGTTGCGAAGTTTCCCGAACGCTGCCCAGCCGAGTCGGATTCGACGATTGACCTCTTTCTCGAAGTTGGACCTACCTAACTGGACAGTTTGTCCTAGGTAGACATACTCGTCAACAACTTCGAGAACAGAGCTCCCAACGGATATTGGGATGGGCAATATAAAGAAAATATATATAAATAAAAATAATTTACTTGTCACAGATATATGAGACACGTATTACAAAACAGTATACATAGGTTAATCACAAAAAAAAGCTGCTAGAAAAAAAGAAAAAGTATTAGATATGAGCAATCATATGTGTCTCGTGCCAAATACGCGTCCAGCTGTATCTAACTGTAGCCAGATGACCACAGCTTTACGCCTGAAACCCCCTGCCGTT
This sequence comes from Diloba caeruleocephala, assembly GCA_947459985.1. Taxonomy (NCBI): domain Eukaryota; kingdom Metazoa; phylum Arthropoda; class Insecta; order Lepidoptera; family Noctuidae; genus Diloba; species Diloba caeruleocephala. The sequence continues at coordinate 27,896,261 of OX381607.1, forward strand.
GTTATAAGGCGGGGACCTCAAAGATGAGCCTATAGACGTGGCACCAGTGGGTGGCTCCAGTGTGATCATACGAGGACCTGGGGCCTCCCTTAGGTGCCGAAGACGACCGCTCCGGTGGTTTTAGCCGGTAGGAGTCCGGCATACCCCTTCGCCCTTCCCCGGGGCGATGGAAGTTCATGAAGAATTTTCAATGGGCACCAATAAAAAAATAAAAAAAGATGACCACAGTTTGAAACTAGCTGACCCGGCCCCCAGTATTACGATCCCCCAAAATACCAGCGTAACTGAAGAGTAGTGAATACCCATCCAGCGGCCCCCTCCTCCTCTTCACCCCTTCCTCCAAGATAATCTCTTTTATTCCCCAAAATCTCTTTTATCTCTGCAAACAAAATACATCCATTAAATAGTCCTACACAAATTCGTTAAATTATTTGCCAAAACGTACTCCCAACCAAATTGTAGCTCGCATCACTTTATAACGAACAAACAAATGAAACTCCTTTCTAATAAACTGAAAGCGCTCCTACATAATTCAAAACGTAAACAAATCTCTAGAGACGAGTGTACGTAATAATGAAGTAATAATTGTACAGTCTCTGTCTGTGTATTTAGTAACTTTCTCATTTGGAAGTAGGTACCTAAGATCTCAGGGCCATTTCTCGTAGTTTTAAAATGTTCAAAATATAGTTCCGATCCTCGAGTGATCGCCAACCCGCCTGCCAACCGTGGCGATTATGGCAAAACCCTCCAATGAGCCCACAAGTCAACACACCCATATCGCTCGTTGTGGATCTTTGGGGAGGCCTGTGTCCAGCAGTGGACTACATTCGGCCGAAATGATGAAATATTAAATTATTAATTCCCTTAAATCAGTCAGTCATCCTATACTGCCAAGCTGGTACGGCAGATTTCGGTCGTGTAGCTCTGTCGGTTGGAAACTTAACATGAGCCACACGACATGCCGCAACAGCCGCACAGTAGAGGATTGAATGTGTATCAGCCAGATCTTCGCTGCTATCAAAATAATTTGGTAGCAGCGAATCCAGAGCACACACCAGCGCCCTATTTTTGTTATGCATAGGCAAACGTGGAAGACGCGGTCTATGCTCAGGTGGTGATCCTCCGAGTCTCAATGTCCTAAATGTATGGTAAATATATCCATAATATGGTGTTCTCCTAAACTAACAAAAACCACGTTAAATTAAAATAAAATATAATTTTGGGATTTTCATACTTATATATGTTTTTTATTAAATACATTCACTTACTTAATAATAATATTAATATTAACAGTCAACGTGAACTTATTTATTTATGTACACTTTATTGTACACCGGTAAACAAAAATAAGGAAAAATATAGGTACACAACAGCTAATGCACAATGGGCGGTCTTATCGTACACAGCGATCTCTTCCAGACAACCTTTGTATGGATATATGCGAGATAGGAAAGAGATAACGGGCAATCTACGTGTACATGTACAATGTTATACATACTTAATATTACACAACATGTGGGGGGTAATCCCTAAAAGTACTAAAGCGGTTCTGAAAATGCTGTCCCCGTTGGGACACTATATTCCACTAGACGAAGATAGGCTATATTTATCATGTGTAAACAAAGCGACGGTGGATAATCCTAACACTTAGAATACCTGAGCCGTTTTGCCAAAATCGTGAAATATTGAAAAATATGTCCGGTTCCAACTTATGCTGTTAGTCCAATATTAAGTATTTCGGTTCAAAGATAAGCTGTGATTAAGATTTCTTCTAAACATATTTTTGCTAAAATGTATGTTCATGTTCTGGGTCCACTCTCTTAACCTCGATCCCACCTCATGTAAACCAATGGTTATGATCTGCGATGGATCTAACGCACCCAGAATATGCCTATGAACTATTGCTTTAAAGGTTATGGGGGAAACAGACGCTGGGGAGGGGAACTTCTTGCTAGGGTCTGTTTTTCCAACTACTGTATTTGGCATGACGAATCATTTCCACATGGTTCTGTCTTCAAAAAATGTTATGCACGTGGCTGTCCTACCATCTGTAAAAAAACCGCTCGTTGTGGCAATCTAAAGGGAAAGCCCTTGTTCCGCAGTGGACGTCCTGTGGCTGATACGATGATGATACGATGATCTGACGCGGTTTTGGTCTACTTTTGCTCACAGGGTCTGCGCCAGTACCTTTTTTTTTTTTTTTTTTTTTTTTTTTTTTTTATTGATGTCCAGTGGAAATTCTACATGGAACTTCCTTCACCCCGGGGAAGGGCGAAGGGGTATGCCGGACTCCTACCGGCTAAAACCACTGGAGCGGTCATCTTCGGCACCGAAGGGAGGCTCCAGGTCCTCGTAAGATCACACTAGAGCCGCCCATTTGGTGCCACGCCTTTAGGCACATCACGGAGGGGATGACTGTAAAGCGGTCACCCCCTCTAACGGAGAGAAGGCGACTGTAAAAAGGTCGCCCCCTCAGGCACTTCTCGGGGAGGATTGTAAAGGATCCCCCCAAGCCTCGCTTTGCGCTGTGCTGCGCACACGGCGGCACGTGACCACGTGCGCGCCACCGTCTTCTCGGGGGTCGCTCGGTGTGAGCACGCAGACTCCCCAATCTGCGCACCCGCGACCCCCGAGGCCCCTCACCATGAGTTGACGGCAGGGGGCTCAGGCGTGTTGGACTTAGGAGCCGGTACGGTTGTTGCCCCGGCGCCGTCTCGTCCTTCTCCGTGCGGGATCAGCCCTCTCCCGATCCCGCTCTGCAGTCTCCTTCTGCAGCATGACGCTCTCGCAGAAGGAGACCACTGCACTCCAATTATCATGCTCTGCCAACATAGCCGACACTACTGCCGGCAGAGAGAGATCTTGCCCGATCTGGTCAACCAGGATCCGCCGCTCGGCCGCCCACGCAGGGCACTCCTCGAGCGTGTGCTGTGCGGTATCCTGGTCGCTTCCACAATGGTGGCACTGTGCCGTAACCTCGCGTCCTATTCTGTGCAGGTATGCACCGAAACAACCGTGACCGGTGAACACCTGCGTCAGACGGTAGGTAACGCGCTCGCTCCTTTTGAGCCAGGCTCCGAAGAGCGGCAGGATGGCCTCGACGACGCGCTTGGTCGCGAACTGCGACCGTAGGCGATGTCGCCACATCTCGAGTGCGCGTTGTCGAGCCAGCCGCCTCAGTCTGTCGAACGCCCCTGAAGGCACGCCTTCCCCTTGACTTTGGCGGAGAGAGCGTGTCTGGTCGTAGACCCACGCATCCATCTCCGCCTGGATGTCGAAAGGCGGAAAGCGTGCCAGGAGAGTTGCCGCCTCGTAGGATACTGTCCTGTATCCCCGCGCGATCCGTATAGCCACTCTGCGCTGCAGACTGTGAAGTTTGTTTCTGCAGCGCTGGACGCCTGACAGCCGGGATGACCATACAGGCGCCCCGTAGAGGGCCACAGACCGCACGACGCCCCCGTAGAGACGGCGAACTTCCTCGCTCGGTCCCCCGAGATTGGGCAGCACCCGGTGTAATGCACCCACTACCCTCTCGACTCGGGGGCTGCGCCAGTACCTATTAGTATAGTTAAGTCGATTTCTGGTCATGTTCGATGCCAAGCGCCGAGGTCATATATACATCTTGGTGGAGATGGATGTGTGGGTTTATGATTAGACACGTTCCCACCAGAACGGTTAAAGCATGCCTCCAGGGGAATGCGACAGGTTGAAGAGGCTGGCTTGACGGAGCGCACTCCTGATGTGGCAACACCGCATGCGCTTGCAGCTTGTACCCAAGTGCGTCAGCGTCCAAGTGGCGCAGAAGGAGCAATGCGTCGTGAGCGATTGGAGAATCTGCGTGCTCACACCGGGTGACCACAGAGAAGGCAATAGCGCGCATATGGTCCAGGCCTGTGTCCAGCTTTGGACTTCATACGGCCGAAATGAATGATGAAAAAATGGAAAGCATTCGATAAGGCTTTACGGTTTTAAGGTTTTAAGGTTTCACGGCCAATAAGGAAAAACGCGCCTGTAATAATAAGTAACCCTTTTTCGTGGACATTCGTGCAGAACTTCATACAAATACCTATGTTAATAGAGCCATGGTGTTGACATAACATCACTTTACAACATAGCTACAGATGTAAGCTGGGTCTTTGTTCTATTCGTGTCACCAGTATGAAGACTAAGGCTAACACTATGCTGTTAGGTGTAGCGATTTATATTTAACAGATGGTAGGGTAGCCATGTGGATGAATTTTTTGAAGGCAGAATAGTGTGGAAATTGTGCGTCATGCCAAATAGAGTAGTAGAAAAACAGACGCTGGCAAGGAGTTCCCTTCGCGAGTGTCTGTTTTCCCTACTACCTATTAGCCTTTAACTGCATGGGCATCTTTTGGGTGCGTTCGTTCCATCGTAGACCTCATCCATCGCTTTACATGAAGCGGGATTGAGGTCAAGAGCGGACCCAGAACATGGGTAAAAAACAAATTTGATTTAGAAGAAATCTCAATCACAGCTTATGATTGGACCGAAATACTCAACACCGGACTGACAGCATAAGTTGGCACCCTGACATATTTTAGACAGCGACCTTTAGCTTTGCAATGTTTCACGAATTTGGCAAAACGGCTCAGGTATTCAAAGTTTTAGGGTTGCATATCCACCCACCGTCGCTTTGTTTACACATGATAAAAATAACCTATCTTCATCTGGTGTATAGTGTCCCAACAGGGATGTGAAGACATCTACATCGCCAGCAACACAACTACAACTTACAACGACATCTACTTGATTATTAAATGCAACTCTCCGATGACGTCAAAGAACACCACACCTTGTTCCCCTATAGGGACATCATTTTCAGTACTGCTCTAGTACTTTTATTTAGGATTACCCCCCACGTGTTAAGAAATGAACCCATTTGCTCTATATTAATTTCATGGCACCCTTGGCGCAGTGGCTAGTGGCTTTGCTTTCTGCTTCACTTGTCGTAGTTTTGATCTTACAAACACATATTTGTATGACCTACATATAGCTGCTCCGGATATGCGTAGTTGTGTATTTTTTATATTATATATATCATGGTGACGAAACGAGCTAGTCGCAGTTAGACACACGATCGCACCGAGCGCTGCAACGCTGCAGCAATAGGTGATTCCGTTTGATGTTGCTTTGTGGGTATTATTTTAATCATTAGATGAACTGAGCTTTTGAATAATCATTGATTGCTCCGTAATTTTAGACTCTAGCGATTCCACTTTAACCGCTAGGCTTGTAACAGTCTTTTGTAGTTCTCGTGCTAGGATTTCAAGCACTTTCTGCGACGTTTTGCGACGTAAAAACAATAAGGAAACACAGAGTGTCACGACACCGTCTGTCACACACAACTAGATATAAGGAGCTTACTGCTTACTTACTTACTGGATATAGACGACCATGTACGTGCGGTAAGTCGTCAAATAGAGGAGAATTTGCAAGTACTAACCACGCCTGGTAGGCAGGTTGGTGAGCGCAGAACGGTTGCTATTCCACAGAAAGGACACTGCTGTCCATTTCTCTGGTTAAAATTCCCCTGGTAGCCATTGAAGACATGCACGGGAGGAGATGAAGTATTGCTACATTCTTAATCCGAAAACCAAACGGAAAAAGCGTAATGCCCACCCATAACAATCGTAAGACTACTAAGGACCTGTTTTGCGTGGCACCACGTCATTATGCTCGTCAATTATAGACATGAAGGTATTTAGTTTCGCATGCCCATTAATTTCTCCAGCTACAGTGCCCTTGCAACCAGAACACAGTAGTTTCCAAACTTATACACTACCGCTTGACGGCGAATAGGATGGTACCTACTAAAATGAAACTATTATGTTGTATAACAATATCTACTTTTTTTCTGTACACGTATTGTCACGAGGGATACCTTGCGGTTACCGCGCCGCCGAAGGAATGAATCCCCAGCCATCACAAAATGGCCTGACATCACCTCCATTGCGATTCATGGAGGGGATGTCTCCTAACTTAGATCAATCAACAACGAATTAAACATGATTTATATAAAACTACCCGATAATTCCTCGTATGAATTAGGCGCCAATTTTGTAAGGAATTAACGATTTGTACACGGTTTCACACTTCCGTTTAAATTTAAACTCAAATCAGCTACTAAATTAGAATAATAGTCATAATACTACAAGAGTTTACAATGAATCACGATACTACCTAACGGTCTCTTGCAAAGAGACTTAATACCAGTAAAATAAGAATAATAAAATATAAGATCTATGTTTGTAAAGTGTAACCATCAACCCATTTCATCCCGTGGGTGTCGTAAAAGATGAATAAGAGATTAGACGGAGGATAGGCAGCAGCGTCTTTCGAACACATTATCAACTCAACTGCGATCGCCAACCCGCCTGCCAAGCGTGGCGTTAATGGCTAAACCCCCCAATGAGCACACAACACACCGATATCGGTCGTTGTGGTGATCTTTAAGGGAGGCCTGTGTCCAGCAATGGACTTTATTCAGCCGAAATGAAGTGTAACCATGATATATGAGGAAACAAGTAGAGGGCATCGTTTAAAAAACACACTTGACAAACCGCGTCGTTTCATCCCACTCATTCATTTCACCTGAGAAACATCCACTGTTGGATACAAGCTCCCACAAATATCACGACAACGACCAGTCTGGGTTTGTGTTGCGTGCTCATTAAGTGGTTCTGCCATAATCGCTACGCTTACGCTTGGCAGGCGGGTAGGTGATTGCAGTTGAGTTGTAATTAATCCACTCGAAAGATGCTGCTGCTTATCCTCCGGCTACTGCCATAGTCATTTTTTAACCACACCCACGGGATGGAATGGGGTGATGCTATGCTTAACCGGCGCCACATGGCCTTTCATCCAAGAGCACTTAATGTAATATCACTTTTTCCACTACAGTACTAACACCATGCCTTTATAAAAACATAATCTGTCCCACTCGCACGCACAAACCAACAGTGGCGGTCATTAATCACACAGTTCAGGTGATACAAGACGACGATGCGGGCTCCATCAGTCACCAACGATAAAGGATTACGGTCCGCAATTATGTCACAATTGATATATGCGGGCGTTGAGCTGCAACTATTTCTTAATGTAACCATGATGGGAGCTCAATTTTATTCTGAAGGTCATTTTGACCAACTTACATCAGACTTTTCCTATTGTAATGGAAAAGCGAGAATAAGAGCGTTTAAACATGAAGAGTTCTAATGGGATAAGAGGTTAAAATGTGTCTCTACTAGGTAACCCCGGGAAGATGGTGGCACGCACGTGGTTACGAGTCGCCATGTGCGCAGCAGAGGAATCCTTTACAATCCTCCCCGAGAAATGCTTGGGGGCGGCCTTTTTATAGCCGCCTTCCCTCCACAATCCATACCGCGTTAGTATAATTAATTTACAATCTACTGATAGCAGATATGCAAAACACGTGTTTATGGCAGTGCGGGAGAGGCACAGTGTCACCAAATGTTGGACCAAGGCAGGAGTCGTGTATGTCCTTAGGTCTGATGGAGCGCGGCACCAGATTTTTACACTAAATGACTTGAACAAGATGAACGGATGCCTTAAAACCAGCTCAGATTATGACGAGGGCCAAACGGGAGGGCAAACATTGAGGAAGTAATTTTCTTCTTCTATGCTTCATGTAACACTTCGTCCGAGCAGTACGTACTTTTTTATTTACTGTCCAATTTCAATTCCAATTCTAGTTACGGCTCCATCGATTTTCTATGTTATCTTATCTTGTTAATAATATTAATTACGTGTCACGTTGTTTGTCCGCTATAGACACCTAAACTACTGAAACGATTTTAATAAAGTTTTGCACACTGTATACAGTTTTATCCAACTTACAAGATAGGATAGTTTATATCTCAATTTATAATCGCAATATTATTTTATTGCGAATTATTTGTTTATTATCAGTTGTGTGTATTATGTTTACATATTGAGTTAGAATTATCTATTAGTTCGATAAGATTCTAACAGATGGCAGTATAAGGTAATTAGTTGACTCGATTGAGTAAGTATCCAATAGATGGCGCTATGTTAAAAGTACAAACGTTTTATGTAAGCTGCAATTTATTAGTATAACTGCAATTTATTATAATTCCACGCGTGCGAAGCCGCGGGAAAAACTAGTATAACTATATGAAAAAACTGAATGATTAAAATGTGTTATTTTTTTAATTTGTCAAAAGGCAGATAAAAGTAAGAGCCATACAGCCAATCTTGTTAGAGTTTTAAAAAAATAATGCACACTTGTCATTTGATTTTAATAATATTACTATCACAATATTTTTCTTTTCTGATTATAAAAGAAAGAACTATCTCTCTAGTGCACACCTGGACTAATCTGTTCCTTTATCATTTTTAATGTATCAGTTTTTAAATTGTTAATTTGTAAAAAATATACACGCAACCGGCTACACCGGTTACACTACTAAATTAGTTTTCGTTTAAGAAAGAAAAGAGGTTTAATTTTTTCGTTTTCTTTTTACTTTTTGTATTATATTTATAAATAGTCATTATTTTAATAAGTATAGTCGATAATTATGTAATAATATATTTTATATAAATATATCGCGGATAGCGATAAGGCTGCCTATTGTAATGTTACTTAATTCAAAACTTCTGTAAATTTATTTTTGGTGTACAATAAAGAGTATATAAATAAATAAATAATTAAAATACATTTTTTGTGTGTAGCACAGCATCTATCTCCATAGTATCGGTGAGTTCCGCCAATCTGCGAAATTACTCAGGATGCTGTTGGTGCACTGGGGACACATGTCAATAGAACTATCAATATTCACCATGTTTTCAATCAACCTTGTAGACAGTCTACTCACGCTGCGTTTTCCAGTACGCGGTCGTCACTCGAAAACTTATCAACCCCATAGCAATTCTTCAGGTTATGTCGGTTACCTTGATCCTTTTGCGGATCTCATCATTAATTTCTGATTCGATTTCGCAAGGAAACTCTGAGCCAAACCCTCTTCATTGCCCTTTGGGCGACTTTGAGCCTTGTTGTGAAGCCATGTAGAGTGACCACGTCTCAGTACTATAATTAATTAATAACTGTCACAATGCCAGACATAATCAAAAATCTACAGTATCTCGGCGCGCGCGGTTATTGACATTTGAGGGGATGCCCTCTACATGGTTATCTCTTGATCGCCATAGCTGAAAGAAAATACATAATATTCTTTTTAATATACCTCCTATAATAATAAAACACTTTTAAACGGATTATATCGCGTATATTATAGATTTTTGTTTTTCCTGACGTTTAGAATGCTTTGCAGCATTCGTGGTCGCAGGATGACATATCAGTCATTAAAAGTGTTTTATTATGAGTAATAATCGCGAAAACCTAAGACATTACTACCTCCTATAATACATAATAGCCCATTTGGCTAAAAGTCTAGAAGGAACGCAAATAATTGCGTAGAATTCTAAAACCTATTATTCGGTTAACGTTACAATGGGCGGTCATTGGCGGGCTATATTAAAGTTACCATCATCATATCAGCCAAAAGACGTCCATTGCTGAACAAAAGCCTCCCCTATAAACGAACGGTTACATGTCATTTTGGAGGGAATTTGCCAGTACTTATCATACTTGGCAGGCAGGTTGTCGAGCGCAGAATGGCTGCTACTCCACAGAAAGGACGCTGCTGCCCATCCTTCTGGTCCTTTAGTCGCCTTTTACGATACCCGCGGGAGGATAAGGAGTTGTGCTATATTCTTAATCCGAACACCACACGGATTCAAACTGCCAGATTGATTGAAATTGCCATATAAGCACCCTTGAGACGGTTTTATTAACATACAGGAGGACGCTGCTGCCCATCCATATGATAATCATTTTTCCGACACCTACAAGTGGAGAAAGTGTTGTTGTTTACCAATTCAACATTCCAAATAATATAAAACTATATCTTTTAATCACCACCTTTTTAGGTTTTAAAATTGGTAATCAAGTAAAAATTTTATCACTTTGTGTACTCAGTGAAAACTTTCCAACTGAAATAACAACTATCCCTGACCAAATCAATTTTTTCTCATCTATCCAGCCATGGCAGCCAATATAATTCATTGCAGAACTTCATGTGCAACCTATCTGGAAACTCCGTCATTATCGCCAGACGTAATACTGCGAGTGATATTAAAACAAACATGCTTGGAATACTAAAGTGTCATTCTGTATAGGTATCAGTTGGTGTGCGGTCGTGCATAGTAGTCTGTGTATAATGATGTACAGTACAAACTTATTACCTATTGTCCTAGGCTTTATAGGAATTGTGTGGGCTAACGATGACTGTAAGTATGTGTGCTTGTTTAATGTTATGACTAACATCTGCTGTGATTGTTAACTATTGTATGGCGATTTATTATGTTTACCTTTAATTGAATTCTTTTCATTATTTGTGAAAACAATAGAACTATGATTACTCTGATGTTTTATATTCTGCATTCTATCATTATTTGTAAACTAAACAAAGGAATGTTTAATTGTACAAATGATTTGACTTAGTATGTGTGTCAGCTATTAAACTCATTCAGAAGCATTATTCATCTAAGTAATTTGTTATTGTGTAGTATGTTTTGTCAATCGGGTATTATCTAAGGAATTTAATTATGGTTGTTTATCTAGTGTATTCTTTGTAATAACATTTAATTTGTTGCTTTTTTTGATACATACATTTATTTAACATTTCATATTTACAGTTAACCCACATAGATATTTATGAGTTACAATGACAAGATTTAGGTACATTTATTTTAAGTTCAAATTTTATATTTTTTTTTTATACGTAATATATACGGCCTACGGGCCGGATCATTTGTGTAGATGACTTAGATCATTATAATCCAGTTCTAACGGCCTCCAATGATGATAAACGACCTGATGAAAGGGGATGGGGAACCTTTGTTCAGCACTGGACGTCCTTTGACCTGATATGATCATCAGATGATGATGAACCCAGCCTTAGGGTACAGTTCTATGATTTTTTTTTTAATCAGACATGATTCCATTATGTGTCAACTATTATTGATTCATGATTTACGATAGATTTATTTATATACCGCATCATGGATGTGTCCATCAAACTAATATTATACATCGTATTGCATACAATGCTTATACATTTAGCAACCTCAATCAATGCTGGTCATACAGACTGGCAATTATCTCGATTGAATCAATATAACTGAACAAAAGGAATATCATGTATCGATTGATATGTCAAGTCAAAGTCAAAGGACCATCACAATCATTTCACAATTGTCTCTATTTGCCACATTATTGCCTCACAAACTGGCAAGTGTTCTTCGTTTGTAATTTGGCATTTGATTATGAACTTTATGAGATAGAAATAAAGATCAGGTGTGGTGCTTTTGCATGTAGAGGACAGTTTGTTTTTAAGAGTAATTATTGATTGATGTCAGTTATGATTGGCATTATGAAATCCATGTTTACAATTAGTTAGTTAGCTTGATCTCAATTGTTGTAAATATTTGTAAAAGTAGCGTCATCAGGAAAATATATGAAAAAACACCCCACACTTTTTACAATAAAATACATTTTTTTGTTAATCACTCTATTGTAATTTTAAACTTGTTGAAAATTATTTCTACTTTTTTGTTCGATTATCTACAAAAGCGTGTTTTTCGGTTTTTAAACTAGTATTGATTTTATATTTTTAGTGGGGCTAACTACAAAAACGTGTTTTACTTGTTTTGCGCATGGCTGAATGTCCATGTTGCCTGTCCATAGTCTCAATAACCCCGGGTGGTAATTATTTACCCAAGAATCTTCCTTTCGAGGTTTAAGTAAACAAATTCTCCCACCATTACGGATAAAATCATCTGAAGAATGAGACACTATTCGAGTCTCATCACACTCTTGCCACAGAAAATTTAATCGACATCTTATGGAGTTTTTTTTTTTTTTGCAAGTCGATGAATTTGTCATTTGTGCAACTTTGTGTATGTCGATCTGTCATTTTTTCGGTAATCCTGAGAATCCTGGCAAGGGTAATGGGACAAACTAATTAAATGATTGCATGGTCATTGGTCCCTGATAAGTGTGCGAAGTTTCAAATCAATCCGACGTTTTGAAGGAGATGAAAATCGAGTTCAAAAATTCCATTACATAGATACATACCAAGCTAATAATAGCGTGTTAAAAAGATGTGGAGTATTTATTTATTTATTTTATTTATTTATTTATTTTAGGAAGATCAACAGTGTGTAATATTAAACATAAACGATAATTGTAAGTGTCAGCAAGCCAATTACAGATCTTCGCGAATAAACAGTAGTTTACAAATATGTGAACAAATAACATAATAACATAAATCAAACAAAAATATAACCCTGCACCACAACTACTTAGTGTTTAGAGAAAAAGAAGAAAAAGAGGACTAAGTATTATAGCGTAGCTTGGAAGAGACTTAGGGTTCCAGCTGTGGACACCACCACACAAGCCATCAGTTCTACGACCAATAGTTAAATAATCTGTATTATTTCTTTTACAGTCAGAACATTAGATTCAATCCGTCAAGAGTATCCATGCACATCCCATGGGGGCTTGTGCACGATAGCAGCTGACTGCCCCAAGGGTAGCCTGGTTGAAGAAGGAGGTCTGTGTCCGCTACAGCGGAGTTTTGGAGTGGAGTGCTGTTATGGAAGTAAGTGAAGTAACTTCAGAATTGGCAAGGAAGCATTATTGAAAAAGTCAAATTATAATATTCTTTTTTTTATCGTTGCCCCTCTCTTGTATTTCTCATGTATCATGGGTGCATTTACAAAAGAAATAAAGAAAGAAAATAATTTATTTGGCACAAACCCAGGACACTCACAACTTAAATATGTATAAAAATATACATACAAAAACGATTCTTAAAATTATTACCTAATTAAGCTGCTGTGTGCCCAACGGCTGAGCCAAATAGGTTCAATTCAGCGTTATGTCAAACAACTAGTGTCTGATGCTGATTTTCAACTGAACCTGTTATAGGCAGGCCGTGACAGACATAAATTCCATACACAATACACCCAAACTCGGAACAACTACCTGCAGATCATACAAATATTTGTTCCGTGCGGGAATTGAATCCACGACCCGGAGCGCAGCAGCTGACTGTATCAGCCACTGCACCAACCATGCCTTCATTCATCATTTCAGCCAAAAACATCCACTGCTGGACAGAAGCCTCCCAGTTTCATTTTATATTATTATGTTGTTCTATTTGAATGTAAAATTATGGGGATGATGGCCCGCACCTACACCTGCTTGCAGGTGCGGGCCGCACCTGTTGCTATTTATGTACGCAAAAAAATCGTTGCCTGCCAAAAGTATGAGCATACAATGAGCCAGCGGATCATCGATATCAGTATTATTCAAGATTTTTGAATACCGAACTCAATAAAAATAAAAAATAAACTGGTACCGTAATTAATGTTCTTTCTAATAAGACTATACCTACTAATTGAGAAATCATGCATGCTTTTAATTTTAACCGGGCTTGCGTTGCGTGGGTCGAGACCCACAGGTGGAAAAACATCTCTATAATCCTTGACTTAATAATTCCTTTACGACACCCACAACGGCCACACAAGGGCCTATTCTCGAGCTGGATACCCCACGGCATTTTTGTCCTGTATTCTACGTATAAGTCAATTTATCGGCACAAAAGGCATTTCAAATATTACCAAAGGTCAGAAATAAAAGTGATTCTTAGATTGCTAATATCAATGAGTGCAGTTGCTGATTACCATCAGATATGGAAAGAAAGAAAGAAAGGGTTAATTTGGAAGAAACACGAGAAATTATAAACAATAAATAAACAGAACACAAAACTAAACGAAAATTAAATAATAAGTTAACCCTTAAACTAAAACTAAAGAACAAGGATTAAAAAAGCATTCAGCAAGAGCCATTTTTTTATATTGGTGCCCAGTGGAAATTCTTCATGAACTTCCTTCGCCCCGGGGAAGGGCGAAGGGGTATGCCGGACTCCTACCGGCTAAAACCACTGGAGCGGTCATCTTCGGCACCTAAGGGAGGCTCCAGGTCCTCGTATGATCACACTAGAGCCGCCCACTGGTGCCACGCCTATAGACACATCTCGGAGAGGGTGACTGTAAAGTGGTAACCCCCCCGGGGGATTGTAAAGGATCCCCCAAAGCGTCCACGGCAGCGCGCGTATGGGAATTAGGCGCCTGGGCGGCTTTTACCCCGGCGCCGCCTCCTCCTCCTTCGAGCGGTATCGGCCCTCTCCCGATCACGCCCTGCGGTCTACTTCTGGAGCACGACGCTCTCACAGAAGGAGACCACTGGATTCCAATTTTCGTGCTCTGCCAACATAGCCGACACTACTGCTGGCAGAGAGAGATCTTGCCCGATCCGATCGACCAGGATCCATCGCTCGGTGTTCCACGCAGGGCACGCCTCGAGCGTGTGCTGTGCGGTGTCCTGGTCATTCAGCAAGATCCTGGTGCTGGTTTTCAACTGGACCCTTCTGACAGTTCACAAAACAATTATTATAAAATATAATATTATAATATATGATAATATGTCCACTTTAGGCCTTGAATGGTGTGAACGTCATATACAGGCTATATAACCCAACCATTTTTTTCGTTTCGATCAACCTCAAGTCCTCGCGAAAGAGAACTAATATGTACCAAGAATTAGAAGAGTAGATAAAATAAAATAACTTTTTAAAATCTGTAACGTCGCCTGTCACCTTAGTCATCCTGCGACCACGAACCCTGCAAAGTGTTCGAAACGTCAGGAAAAACAAAAATCTAAAATATACGCAATAGAATCCATTTAAAAGTGTTTTATTATAATGTGTAATACTCGCGAAAACCTAAGACATTATTAATGTGCTTCTATTTCCAGTTTCAGTGAAAGAGACGAGATGCCGCAAGCGAGGCGGGTCCTGCCTCTCTGGACAGGAACCTTGCAACAAGAACGTCCAGTTTAAAAATTCCACTGATTGCCCAAAGGGTACCACATGCTGTATATTGGTTAATTAGAATTTTGTAAGAATTTAAGATTTTTAGTTTTATTGTGTTCTGGTCCTATAATATCCTATTGTGTAGAAGCTTCCATCATATCAGCCAAAAAACGTCCACTGATGATCAAGAGCCTTGAAAAAGTACAGTTGGGAATGTACAACTTTTTAAAATAAACGCTGTTCCTTTTACGTACTGATGGTCCCCTTAGAATAAACAAGTAGTTCACAATTATTTTTGTACCATGAATTTTTCGTTGTCGTCGTATAGATGTATAGAGTGTGCAATAGAGAACATAACCTCTCAACGATGTCCTAAAGCCGTGTGGTGCCGGCTTAGAATACCACCACCCCATTTCCTCCCGTGGGTGTCGTAAAAGTCGACTAAGGGATTAGCCGGAGGATGGGCAGCATGTCCTTCGAGTACATTAGCAACTCAACTGCGATCACCAACCCGTCTGCGAAGCGTGGCGATTATGGTAAAAGCCTCTAACGAGCCCACAACACACCCATATTGCTCGTTGTGGTGATCCTTGGGGAGGCCTGTGTCCAGCAGTGGACTTCATTCGGCGGAAATGATGAATGTCCTAAATTAGAAAGAGATGGTGAAATTGACGTTTCTGGTGTGCATTTTATAATATCAAAAATAGAAAGCTCGTAAATCATCTGCCCGGTAGGGGCTTTTTCAGCCTACGGTGTTTATGAAGCACGCTGAGTACTGGCAAATTGACGGCACAACGATTCTCTCTCTCTTTGTTCAGCAGCGGATGTTCTTTGGCTGATATGGATGGAAGGTTTATTTCATATCGCATTAATCCATAGTGACACACACAAAGTGCCATTGGTAAAGCAGATTTAACTAAGTAAAACTCTTCCCTCAACAATATTTTTGTTTGTTTATATCGTAGTTTTTAGTGGCTTGTTATGGTAGCTCATTTCACTACGGAGTTAGCTTACGCCTACGCACCGTGAGAACCAGACCCTTGTGGTAGCGCATTCTGTCCCGTGTTATCACGCACATAGGAATGGCTTCTGGCTTCTCTTCTTCACTGTACGTGATAATACCTACTAGATATTAAAATCTGCGATGTCGAACGAAACCTTTTTATTTTCACTAGGGGAATAATGAATGAAGTGGAAATTCATCATGTTATTCCTCCGCCCCGGAGAAGGCCGAAGGATGCCCCTTCTACCGGCTAAAACCACTGGAGCAGTGATCTTCGGCAGCGAAGGGGGCTCCAGATCCTCATAAGATCATACTAGCACCGTCCAATGGTGTTACGCCTTTAGGCACATCTCAGAGGGGATGACTGTAAATAGGCCGCCCCCCAGGCTGTTGTCAGGGATGATTGTAAAGGATCCCTCCAAACCTCACCACACAATGCAACAAAACCGCACTGTGCTGCACACACGGTGCCACGTGACCACGTGCGCACCGCCGTCTTCCCGGAAGTCACTCGTTATGAGCACACAGCCTCCTCAATCTGCGCGCCGGTGACCCCCGTCGATGAAACCTACAGTTATCTCTGTTCCTACTATATCAAAATAAAAATATTTCTCAAGCACAACATAACTTCTAGGTTAATTTTGGAGTCATAGAAAATTAAAGCCAGCATTTTATTGAACCTAAACTTTTATGGGATAATTAAAGAAAACGGGTTGGTTAATGGTGCTCTCAGTAGCTAGCAAACGATTATTAATGACGAGTTGAATGAATAACTCAAGTTTTTATATGTTTAATACTACTTATTTAAGCATTTTTTTGGGTATTACCTACCGGCAATATTGGTTGCACGTATTTTGGGTTTTTTTTTACCCCTTTTTGTATAATACGAACTAAAAATTATATTGCGCTAGCCGCATACATTTGTGAGGAAAGCTATTCTCAGAAACACAATGCCAACGAATTCCCAATACTGAAATCAATTAAGGTTCTCGAGTGAAGCCCACGCAGTGGAATACCCAGTGTGAGACGGCCTCCAATGAGATAGACTGATGACCTAGTGAATGTCGCTGGACGCAGTTGAATGCGGGCGTCATGCAGCCAGTCGTTGTGGAAATTTTTGTGGGAAGTCTTTGTTCAGAAGTGGACATCCTTTGACCGATATGATGAAACATATTAAAGTTCATTCTGATTATAGAAATAAAATTATGATTTTTTACAATACAATATTATTGTGCACTAGAAATGGAATAATGCAAATATATGATCTAAATTTACACAGATATTTTTTACAATGATGTATGTAATCATATCAGCCACAGGATGTCCACTGTTGAACAAAGGTCTCCTCCTTAGATTTCCACAATGAGTGGTCACATCCAACGACTCCCAGCGACCTTCACCAGGTCGTCAGTCCACCTTGTTGGAGGTCGTCCCACGAGGCATTTTCCGGTGTACGGTCTCCATTCGAGAATCTTTTTGCAGTTAGGGCCATCAGTTCTACGAGCAATATGGGCGCCCATTAACACTTCAGTTCACTAATCCTTTCAGCTATGTCGACAACTTTAGTTCTTCTGAGGATCTCCTCATTTCTGATTAAATCTCGTTGAGAAATACCAAGCATAGCTCTCTCCATAGCTCCATGAGTGACCTTGAGCTTTCTTATGAGGCCCATTGTGAGTGACCACGTCTCTATTTCATATGTCATCACTGGTATATGTAATGTCTGTGGCTATATTGGGATCAATATTTATAACTTACTGTGTGGTGTCCGGATTAAGAATATAGCACCACTCCATCTCCTCCCGTGGATGTCGTAAAAGGCGACTAAGGGAATCTAAACCAGAGGGTTGGGCAGCAGCGTCCCTTCTGTGAAACGGTAGCTATACTGCGCTATCCGACCCGCCAGCCAAGCGTGGTGAGTATTGGCAAATACCCCCCATAATGATGACACAGTTGTGAAAATATATGGGGGAGGCCTTTGTTCAGCAGTGGACGTATAAATGGCTGATATGATGATGATGATAATTTATAACTAGCTCACTGCTGGGCATGATTGGTATTATAGGTCGTTTCATTGCATATTACCATTCACTATACCGTGCGGATCCGGCGTGCCGTGAGGTGCTGGCTAGAACAGCACAACCCCACCTTAAAGAGGCTGAGGGATGAGCAGCACCGTCCTTCGGTCACTTTAATTACAACTAAACTGTAATCACAAACTCGCCTGCCAAGCGTGGCGATTATGACAAAACCCCCACATACCCGCACATAAACTCAGATTCAAAGACTCAGCGTGGGCCAACCCCCCACGAGATAGACCGAAGACTTGGCGAAAGTTGCGGGAATCCGCTGGATGCAAGTAGCACAGGACCGGTCGTTGTGTTGATCTTTGTAGATGGCAGATGTCCAGCAGTAGACATCATATGGCTGAGATGATGATAATGAGAAAATGTGAAAGAAAAGCCGGGATTAAACCTTGTTAATATTTAAAAGGAGTATTAATTAGCCAAATTTAATTAAGTTTTAGCATTTCGGAGGTATTGAGGGATATCTAATTAGGTGGCTCGTTGGTAAAGCTATAATCGGGATCCCATTCATTCTACATCTCTTGTGGGACATCATTATGAATATCAAAGGAAAAGTAATTATATTCAGTTGAATCCAACGATGTTGACTGATTTAATTTTGGAAGAAAATGTAATGTTATGATTATCACCTTGATTTTTTGGAGGTATTCAGGTTTTAAACATGATTTTTTCATTCATCGACGAAGAAGCGTGGAAGATGAGCATATCCTTGGTTTCCTTCCTAGATTTATCAAATTCACGTTGCTCTATGACTTTTGTTGGAGGGAAATAATATAACTGTATAGCTCATAATACATAAACATTTACAAAGATAAATGGACGATGGCGGTCTTATCGCACAAGGCTATCTCTTCTAGACAACCTTTGCATGGACTGAAAGGAAAGAGTTTATATTGTATTGGGCTGTTAAGTGTACAAAATATCATACACAATATGCATCATCATTTCAGCCGAATAAAGTCTACTACTGGACCTCTGTCCAGCTGTGTCCGTATCAGCGAGTGTGTGTCTGGGGGAGTCTGTGTGTGCGGGTGTGTGCGTGCGTTCGTATGAAAGGTCTGTACCTCCTCCATCGCCACAATTACCAGTATGGTATTGCTGTGTGCTCGTTGGGGCGTATTTGATATTTATTATTATATTTATCGTTTGATTTGTAAAACATTTATTGTTATGTATTTTATATTATTCTATCTGAGTTATATTGTGCATGCCGTGTGGTCCGAGACGACGATAAGCACCAACCCATTTTATCCATGGGCAGCAGTTTTCATGGAGTACATTAACAACTCCACTGCGGTCGTCAACCCGTGTGCCAAGCGTGGCGATTATGGCAAAACCCCCCAATGGGCTCAAAACTATATCGGTCGTTCTGGCAATAATCGAGGGAGGCTTCTGTCCGGCAGTGGACGTTTTTTGGATGAAATGATGACGTTGAGATCTAGACCTTTTTTTGTTTTCATTGTGCTACTGGGCCCATGGAATGATGATGGATGAATGATGGAATTGAACTGTCATTATTAATGTATGTTCCTGTAGTTACATAGTAGCGTATGCAGATGTCACATATGCAGATATACAACCTACATGATACGAGGAGTATAATATAAAAACCGTGTGGTGACTAAGAATATAGCACAGCAACACAATATATTTGAAATTTTGTTTATATCTTAATCTTAATCAAAATTTTATTTTTTTATTGTTCCTCTGGTGGCACCTACTGTTTATATATATTTATGTTCAACCTGCGGATAATGTAGTGGGCCGCAACATTACTCCATATATTTTGTTACCTCTATAGCCTATTTATTGTGCCAGCCACATGTTTATTATCCCTCAATAAATAAATAAAATAAAACACTCCATATCTTTTGTGGATCTCGTAAAAGGCGACTCATAAACTCTCATTCAGAGGGATGTACAGCAGCGTCTCACCTGTGGAACAGCAGCCATACTCCACTCACCAAACGCGGTGAGTTTTGACAAATTACGACACAATTGTGGAAATCTATGGGGAAGGGGATCTTGTTCAGCAGTGGACGTCCTTTGGCTGATAATATCATGATGATGATGATGATTCAATAAGCTAGAATGAAATAATATGTTTGTCATCCTAATTTTATGGCTAGTTTAATCTTCTAGCAGAAGCTTCCCCTGGGACTGTCGATCGAGTCGATAAAAGTTTGAACCGCACGTCATCTGTAGAAAATACATCATGAACTTCCGTCACCTTTCATGCCAGCATAGCCTACACTACCGTACCGTAGAGAGATCTTCCCCAATTCGATCAACCAGGATTCGCCACTTATCACCATGCAGGGCACTGATCGTGCGTGTACTGTGCGGTATTCTGGTTTCTACCGCAACGGTGGTAAGGTGCTATGGCCTCCTGTGATATCGTGTGCAAGTACGCACCGAAACAACCCTAGCAATGTGAAATCCACATTGTAGTAATCTAAAAAGGTCTTTTATTTATTTATTATACTCTTTATTGTACACCAATTGATAAAGGTAATAAAAACAGTAGTGCTTATAAGTATGTTTTAGAGTACAATGGGCGGCCTTATCGCGATCAGCGATTTCTGCCAGGCAACCTTAGGATGGAGAAATACTTAACTGGATAATATATGCGGCAGTTGATGGTGCACACAGATACATAATGAAATAACTAAATTACGTGTACTATACTAAATATATAAATAATGGAAGATTATACACAATATAGATATAAAAATACACAAACATTTATATAGACACATATACAAATACTTTTTAATTTATTCGACAAAATATCGAAAAGCAATCTGGAGTAGTCATTTATTACTGTGTGTGCCTGAATTATTTTGTAGGATTTTCCTTAGGACCTTTCCAGGATTATTTCAGTACAAACAGTATCAATTAAAACCTTGAGGTCAGCACAGAGGTTTTAACTATACTTTACGGCACTAATATTATTTTTCGTGACTTTCTTGTCCATCCTAAGGTTGTCTAGAAAAGATCGCTTTTAGCGATAAGACCGCCCATTGTATATTGTATTAATATTTTAAGTTTTATTTTTAAGATCCAAATGGTGTACAATAAAGTATATTCTATTCTATTCTATTCTATTCTCTAAACGTTTACGTATTTCATATGGAGATCGCATGCACCGACGGTAGTGCGCTCCACTGTATTTGATTTCCATACAAAACAAGGATGTGGTCAGCGCGAATTTGTAGAATTTTCTAGGTCTTGTGTTGACAATCGTGTGAATGAAAATTTCTGTACGAAAATATTTTATTTTTAAACGTTGCCCCGCACTAGAATTTCTCCTGTGTCGTGGGTGCGTTTACAAACACAAATTCCACATACAATACAACACACACAGACCCGGAACAACTACCTGCAGATCGTACAAATATTTGTTCCGTGCGGGAATCGAACCCACGACCCGGTGCGCAGCAGCCGACTGTATCAGCCACCGCACCAACCGTTTACTTATTTTTTAAAATACCCATGTTTAATGCAGATGCTATTTGCTTGGCTTAATGCGCTAAGTGTTGGTTTGTTTTGGGTGGTTTCTGCCTCCTCACGTAATAAATGTATTGCTGTGTGGTGCCAGCTAAGAACACTCATCTCGTAGGTGTCGTCAAAGGTGGCTATGGGAATAGCTGGAGAACGCAGCACCCTTCGAGCGTCTTTATAACTCAACTGCGATTGCCAACCCGCCTGCCAAGCATGACGATTATGACAAAACCCCCAAATGAGTACACAACACAAACTCATACCGGTAGTTGTGGAATCTTTTAGTCTACTGTCCAGCAGTGGATGTTTTTTGGTTGTAATGATGATTGCCTACAGTCTGTCTATCTGTCCACGTCTTGACGTTCAAGTTCGATTTGGCAACTGGTGCTAGATATCCGAATGTAAGGGTCCAGCTGCATTCTAAAAAACGTGGATATCCCCAAAGATGAGTACGCTAACTGCTTCAGTCAATGGTTTCATCCCATGTAACTTGTTTAGAAAGGAACGGAGACTACTTCGAAAAACCTTACAAATATTAACACGTTCCTATAGCATTCCGTTTCTTTTTCTTCAAACTTTTTGTTAACCCTTGTAGTCCTACTCCTGGGTTGCTTACAATTGTTACAAGCAAACGTGACGCTTAGCGCCAGGTGAATGACTTGCTCGTCTCGTCAATAGGTTGTACAAAATACCGAAAAAGCAATCTGGAGTAATAATTTATTACATACTAGCACGTTTTTTCATTTCATCATCATATCAGCCAAAGGAGGTCCACTATGGCCTAAACAATGGCCTCCCACATAGTTTTCACAACGAGCGGTCACATGTCACCCTCATCCAACGACTCACAGCGACCTTCACCAGGTCGTCTGTCCACCTCGTTGTAGATCATCCCACGCTGCGATTTTTCCAGCGCGCGATCTCCATTCGAGAACTTTTTTACCCCAACGGCCATCAGTACTACGAGCAATTATCTACGTTTTTTCATAAATCATAAATAAATGACAGTTTTTTTTAATCTTTGCTCCACTAGGATTTCTCCTGTGTCGTGGGTGCGTTTACAGACATTAATTCCACACACAATACACCAAGACCCGGAACAACTACCTGCACATCATAGAAATATTTGTTCCGTGCGGGAATCGAACCCACGACCCGGAGCGCAGCAGTCGACTGTATCAGCCACTGCATCAACCGTGCCGTCAATGTCAATCAGTTCACAATACAGTAGAAAAATAAATTTGGTGAAAAGTTTGAAATTAAAAAATTCAAGGTTTAAATCTATTCAACGTGGCTACAGCAAATCCACTTTATGAAAATGCTACATTAAAAAAAACCTACTGTAAAGAAGGCACCGTTAATCCGCAATATGTCGGGTTACGGCTGAGCGGTCACAGAAACCTCCAGTAATTGGTTTGTTAGGCTTAACCGCTTGCTGAGCGAGTGAAACGTGAAATATCCCATCGCTTATATAAGAATATTATGTATAATCATAACGAAAAGCGTTGGAATTATTTCACTAAAGAAAAACATAATATATCATTATATCAGCCAAAATACGGCCACTACTGAACAAAACCTTCCCCTATAGATTTCAAATTGTGTTATCGTTTTGGAGGGAATTTGCCAGTACTGACCACACTTGGCAGGTTGGTGCATGGTTACTGTCTCATAGAAGGGACGCTACTGCCCATCCCTCTGGTTTACAGTCACTTAGCCTCGTTACGACATCCACGGGACGAGATCGAGTAGTGCTATATACCTAATCCGGACACCCCACGGATACTAAAGTAGATATTAGGTTGATAAAAGGGCCTTGACACACGACACATTTTCGAAATAAACATATAATAAGTTCGGTGAGTATTTCGATTCGATTTTAATTCGATTGTGTCGAGCGTTGTCCTAGAGAATACGAACTTATAGACGTTCACGACGTTCTTGTTTAATATTTTCAGACAGCTTCTGTAGTTGTGTAGGATATGTATCGATATTCATTCCGGTGTTGGGCAGAAGGAGCTCATAATATCACATGCCCTCGGATTCCTACCAACAACAAAGTAAAAACAATTTCTCGACATGGGGTAGTTTAGAAGTCAGTTCTGGTTTTTCCCCTGGAGGCAGTCATTGGCGCTTTCGTGTGTGGTTAACGTATCACACCTAGTATTCATCTCCGGTAATTATTTCGACGAGCATATCTTTTTTGAGCACATGAACTTGTTACTTCTGCAGTGTTCTGCCAGGCAAATAGAATCAAGTGTCACCATGTGTGATTCAACTGAGATCGTGGGATATTTCTATATCTTTTCTATTTATTTTTATGATCTTTTCTACATCATCATTTCGGCCGAATGAAGTCCACTGCTGGACACAGTCCTCCCCCAAAGATCACCACAACGACCGATATGGGTGTGTTGTGTGCTCATTGGGGGGTCTTGCCATAATCACTACGCTTGGCAGACGGGTTGGCGATCGCAGTTGAGTTGTTAATGTATTCGACGGACGCTGCTGCCCATCCTCCGGTTAATCCTTTAGTCGACTTTTACGACACCCATGGGATGAAATGGGGTGGTGGCATATTGAGCCAGCACCACACGGTTTTCTACATCAAAGCTCTTAAAAATACTCAAGGATCGTGGAATGGCTACTTAGCTTGTAAACTTCCGTAACGGTGCATTAGTTTTCTTTCGTAGAAGACATCGAAATGCTTTAATAACAACAACAAACAACAACAAACATTTATATTTCATATCGGCCCTAATAGGCACTTAAAAAAAATCAACAGTTAAGTTCCACGGTTCGGAAAAGTTGATCTTATTGAGAAGAGCCGAAAATAAACTCCATAAACACTCGTTAAAATAATGTTATCACATCTTGATTACTATATTATAACACGTCAGGTATGTGGAATCAAAGTGTTACTCTACGTGAAATACATACACACAATAATAAAACTTCATTGTCAATGACTGTTTTTCGATGACGTTGAATGACGAAGAACGTTGACATATGTTGTGAATGTTGAACACACCATTTCAGATGTAAACAAGAAATTTGCATCACTCTGTCTCCCTGCATGGTAAAGTAAAACTTACGTACTTACTAACTAAAACTAACTTACTGGCCGTAAGGGACTCTAATCCAGCGATATTGGCAGGAGCGTCACTCTTGTGTAACAGCAGCGATCCTGCGGTTACCAACCCATCTGCCAAACATGGTCAGTACTGGCAAATTCCCCCCAAAATCAAAATACTTTTATGGAAATCTATAGGGAGACGTTTTTCAGCAGAGGACGGCCGGCGACCAATATGATGTTATGATGATTGATATTGAATACACTAAATAGTTTATTACCAGAAGATCTTCTAGAACATTGCTGTAGAAATTCGTAATAGGCGACCGCTCGACGTATTATTTATAATATATTTACTGATACTGTTTGATTTCAACTAAAGAGGGTCTTATACATATACTCTTTGACATGGAAGCTCCTAGAGCACTAACAATTTCTACACTTAATGGTTCTCGAACCGTTTTAACAGAATATGTTCAAGCAAATAAGCAGTCCTATTAGTGGATAAATTATAATGATGTCTCAGAGTTCAGTTTTGCTAAGAAAAATATTTACCCAAGCAATTTAGGGGTGTATGACTTTCTAACCAATCTAATATTTATTAAAATTTTGGTGCCATCTATCTATCAAAATGCCAACATAAATTTATTCCCTTTCCTACCTTTTTATTCAAGACGAACAGATTTTCCATACGAAAAAGTTTCTAAGAGTAAAATCCTTCTTTTTTATATAGTGAATAGGCGTGTGTTTGACCACTATTTCACCTGATGTTAGGCAACGATGCGGTCCATGATAGTGCACGCTTGCTTATAAGACACCTGGTTACTTGCGACTTGACGGTGAAGATTCCCAGGTTATCATGGTAACACAGACTCTGGCAATGAGTTCCACTTGTTACATACGTACGTACGTAGCACGCACGAAAAACGTGGAAGCAAAACGTTTCGTACATATGGGTGGAACATCAACCATGTAAGTGACGGCACGGTTGGTGCATTGGCCAATTATTTACCGATAATTAAATTGCATAATCAACATTTTAGTACGGTGGTGTAGCTACCGGTGTGATTATTATAGTCTTACTCTTGTAAGACGCACTCTATCATACACAACTTCGCAAAAGTAATCAAAGGTGTTGTAGTTTCTTCTGTAACCTGAAACAACTGATTAACTTCTCTGTATAAAATAAAATGTCAATTTCAAAATGCCGAATGAACCCATCGAACAAGGGTACATCCTTACTTTAGAGCATTCATACATGTCATGACAACGTGCACTTAAATGTCGATAGGCACAACATCGCTTCATGTTTCGCCAAAACTTTTGTTTTTCGCGTTCGGCGTTCGTGTTCTGAAACATTTGCTAGGACAAGTATGGAGTATTTTTCGTTCCGACTAAAATGGGTCAACACTTCCCCGTGTGACAACTTGGTACTGACTTGCAACACACCTTTTGTTTTGTATGGGAATAAAAGTTGCTTAAAAAGTACTACTTAAGTTTGTATTGAGAGAAATATAAAACGATAATCTGTTGTTGATTTAAAAATGTCTTGCACAGAGAATAAAGAAAAATTAAAAAAATATTAAAATCTGTACCTTGTCAAATCGAATCCGTGTGTAGTGCCCGGATTAAGATAATAATAAAAACACGTACAAACAACATTATGCACAAAGAAATAGAACGTATTTTGATATAACTACACGTCATTACGTAGTATTTATATGAACTCTGGTACCCAAAGAAAGATTTAACTTGTGTTATGGGTACCAGCATTCTCACATTATTACAGACTCAAAAGTTACATTGGATGCCTCAGAAGTCTGTTATAAGAATGGTTAGTCAGAAGGGAAGAAGCCTTTTTATGTTTCTGTGTAAATGTGTGCGTATAAGAGAGTGTGAGTGTGCACGAAGAGTTGTGACGGTAAGTGTGTATGTGGTTGTGGTTGTGAGTGAAGGAGGACGTGAGGGGTTGTAGTTAGTGTATTAAATTAATTTAATGAAATGATAGGTTTAGAAGGTTTTCAGTTTCATCGTAACTCTGCGCTTGTAATCACCTGCAGACATTCTTTTTACATTCATGAGTACTAATGGAATATATGGGGCAATATTTGTATGTTTTATTGTATAGGTGACTCCCGATACCATAGAAATGTCTCTGAGCGAGTGCCGTTTTACACTTTTGTGTGGGACATACCCTATAACGCTGACGGTTAACTCGAGAACTGGAATCACGTCTCAGGGAAGAATGCTTACGTATGACCGTTAGAATATAGTACCACTCCATCTCCTCCCGTTAATGTCGTAAAAGGCAACTAATGGTTCTCGAAGCCAGCGAGACGGGTAGCAGCGTCCCTTTTGAGGAACAGTAGCCGTACTGCACTCACCAACCCGCCAGTAATGCGTGGTGAATATTAGAAATGTCCACAGTTTTTTTTTATTTGAAGCTATTTGGGAGGCCTTTGTTAAGCAGTGGACGTATAAATGGCTAATATGATGATAATGATGATAATCTAGTCAAAAGGGCCCCTTGATACAAAAGTAGCAGCAGTATAGCGCTATGTAATCCCATAATCCATTAGTTTTGCTAGAAAAATTGAAACGTATTCCACTTCCTATAAACGTATCTTCTTTTGTTTCCGATTCGCAATGTCCAGGCAGAATATTCATCCCCTCGAACATAATTTGGTAGTTTAACTGGCCAGTATACTGACATTTTATCTAACTTTTTTTAGAGTAACTACAAGACTGTAATCCTTCGCCTGGGCGTAACAATAATCGTGATGCAATGTAAAACTATGTACACCTCGCTGCCCTTATTACCTCGAAACTTTAGTTATTTAGTTTCTTATGGCCAGTGATTTCATTAGCTACAGTGCTTCAAACTGGAACATGGTAATGTTTAGTATACACACTTATACTGCTTTTCAGCAGCTTACACTGCTACCTACCTTGTTAACCTGTTGCAATAAGAGCGCTACCACCAGTACAATTCTGCAACCTATGCTTTCCTCAGTCCAAGACTCAGTGAGTTTCTGTTTTCTAATATCGGTTTAAGTATTAGAAATTTGTGCCAAAGTAAAACCGTTGGAGATATTTTGATTATAATAATACCAAATCTTCAAAGGGTAACGCCAGCTAAAATTAAATTTAAACCAGGAAAATCGCAAAAGGCAATCCTAAAGAAGGATTTAATTAACAATTTGGACATAAAAGAATTTGAAGCATTCAAATGATTATCTTAGTTAATTATATAAATTTTACTGAACACCATTTCTCTTGAGTGTACTCTCCATTTATTGCTCAGAACGCTTTATTAAGGCATATTATTAAACATTATGTGTTGTTCAATAAATTCTTGATTAGTTTTTACGATATTACCAAAGGTTTTGATCATGTAGGACTTGTAGGGCAAAGAATAATTGAAGAGGTGACTTTCACAAAATAAGAATGTAATGTGGGATTAATGAGACGCTGGTCTCGCTTTGATTAAAATTCTTCGACAAATATAAAAAAGACATATTATAATAATAGCATGTCGACCTAAAGAAGTGACCTATCCTTGACACTATGACATTGGATAACATTTCAACAAAAAGGTCAACCAATCTAATCGCAGTTCAATGAATATAGGCAATTCTGAAGCTGCAATTTCCGTGTGGTGCCGGCTCAGAATACCAACACCCCATCTCTTCCCGAGGGTGTCGTAAAAGTTGACTAAGGGATTAGCCGGAGGATGGGCAGCAGCATCCTTCGAGTTCATTAACAACTCAACTGCGATCGCCAACCCGTCTGCCAAGCGTGGCTATTATGGCAAAACCCGCCAATGAACCCACAACACACTCATATCGGTCGTTGTGGTGATCTTTGGGGGAGACCTGTGTCCAGCAGTGGACTTCATGCGGCCGAAATGATGATGATGAGGCTGCAATAATCAGGCTTCCGCCATTTCCAGTCTACTCTAGCTACTATTTTTTTGTCGTGGTTATATCTTAATCATCACACCTAGAAAGTTGATTAGTGATCGCAGGAAGAAGTTAGGTGAAAACTGCTGGACGTGAGGTTACGGTAAAGGCCACAATGGTGGCACATTGTGGTAGCGACCAGGATACCGCACAGCGCATACTCGAGGAGACCTGCGTGGACTGCCGAGTGACGGATCCTGCTCTATCGGATCGGGCAAGATCTCTCTCTGCCGGCAGTAGTGTCGACTATGTTGGCGCGCTTTACAGCCATCCTCTCCGTGATGTGGCTAAAGGCGTGGCAACAATGGGCGGCTGGCAGTGTGATCTACGAGGACCTGGAGCCCCCTTCATGTAAACATTGCAGAGCGCGGACAACGCATCTACACTTATAAAAACATCTTAGCTTATAGCCCAATTTTATATTATTTTATAAATTATGTTCTATTAACTGTTTTTTGTGCTAGAAGAAACTCCACAGCCAAATCAAAATGTTAACTATGCAGTTCCATTTATGATCTCGCAATGTCGGCAGCAAAATGTTAATAGTATCGTAATTTTGTTGCAAGGGTTAAAAGTTTGTAATAGAAGGAGTGTTCTATTGATAAGGGTGCTTGTTTCTTAGGTTCTGCAATGGGACCGTTAATTTTTACAAGATTTTTGCTTGACTTGTGAAGTTGAGCTTACCACGGACATGTTTTGGAGGAATGAATATTGTTTATAAATCAAGATTAGAGTCATCATCATTTCAGCCATTTACACATCCACTACTGATCAAAGGCCTCCCGCATAGATTTACATAATTCTTTCATCATTTTGGGGTGTATTTGCTGATACTCACCACGCTTGGCCGGCGGGTTGGTGAGCGCAGTATGGCTACTGTTACACGGGAGGGACGCTGCTGCCCATCCCTCTAGTTTATAAAGTCCCTTAGTCGCTTTTTACGACATCCACGGGAGGAGATGGAGTGGTGCTATATTCTTAATCCGGACACCACTCGGACTAAGATCAGATTACTAAGACGCAAATAGCTACGTACTACTATTTTGGCAGCCCATTTGGTGTTGGCCCACGTTCATCAGAATCGCTACAATTCCAGATTCATGCAATGTAGACGGCAAAATCCGCTATCTACCGCTTGCTGGCTCTTGTTAGCATCAGGCGGGCGGGCAGTTTTACAACTGCACCAACCTTTCCATCTGCGGCTAATCGGGTTAGCAAAGGCGCTGTTCTCCATTACCCGCTCCACTACCTCCTTCCTTGAGACGGCCTCCTTGCAGATAGATGCGACTGCCTTCCAAGCCCTGTCGCTTTCAACCATGGCTTACTGATTAGTAAACGATCGGTGATTTTAGAGAACGTCCACGCGGTCACTCTATGTATGGGTGACCCATATTGTTATTTTAACTGTTTTCGTACTTCAGAGGGCAAGTAAAGTCGTCGGTCTGGTTCAAGTCGTTAGATGGCAGTCAAAAATCGGAGGCCTTTGGGCAGCTTGGACAACTCTGCTTGGGCAACTAATGAAATGAACTACACACAGTGGCTACTGCAACCTATGGACGCTTGTAACACCAGAGGTATCGTACGCGTATTTCGATCGGTAGAGAGATGATGAAAGTTCCTCTGAACTCGAACGGTACGAGAGCATTTTGGTTTTCGGGGTATGGGAAAGAACTCCTCGCCAGTGGCAGATGGTAGAAAGCAGCCATTGGCATCATATGGAACAACTCCTTGAGAAACTGTTCTTAGCACAAGCGGTAGACCATATACAGGTTGGCAGTCTCTTCTAGACTTAGGGGTTATAAACTGCTTGTGAACTTGGGATCGTCGACCATCTACACACCTCTGGACTGAGTCAAAGGTTCCAAGCTGGTATCCAGGTGCTCTCATAAGTGACAGCAGCATTCATTTTGGGGCTGGACTTGTGACAAAGCTGAAGGTTAGTGGATCATCGAAAATGTAATATATTACTCATCATTTTAGCTGAATTAAATCCACTGCTGCACTGACACATCCTCCCTTAAAGATCGCCACAGCGACCGTCTGCGTATTTTGTGTACTTATTGGGGGGTTTTGCCATAATCGCCACACTTGCAGACGGGTTGGTGATCGCAGTTGAGTTGTTAATGTACTCGAAGGACGCTACTGCCCATGCTTCGGGTAAACCTATAGTCGACTATTACATCACCCACGCGATGAGATGGTTTGGTGCTCATAGCACCACACGGCATGTGGTGTCGTGTAATATATTATGAATTATGCAAATACAATCTTGCAATGTTACGGCAGAGAAATGTTAATATCCACATAATTCTGTTGAAACTATTAAAAACTTTATCCTGTTTCGCTCAGCCGAGAATTGCTGGCTTGAAATTTAATTTCAAAGTTGCATTATGGTTTCAGCCATTTACGTTTCATATTTTCAGTGATGATTTTAGAATGGAACGTGGAAGGTTATTGTGCTATGTCAAAATGGGTCTGAAATCTGAGTCTGGAATACTATTTATAAAGTTGCAGATTGTTGTTGTTGCTTTTTGAGTTACCACACTAGTTGGTCATGTCAAATATCCTATCTAAATAAGTCGTGGCATAAGCTGACCAGTCCCAACCCAACGACACGGTTGGTGCAGTGGTTTATACAGTCGGCTGCTGCACTCCGAGCTGCGAGTTCGATTCCCGCACGAAACAAAAATTCACATGATCTGCAGGTAGTTGTTCCGGTTCTGAGTGTATTGTGTGTGGAATGTGTATATGGAAATGCACCCATAATACGATCAAATCGTAGTATATAAGAACGTTTTCTAAAAAAACTACCTTAGAATTGGTACCGTAATGATTTAGAATTGTACACAGACTTATAAAGTCCATACTTACTCTTACATACGACACGATACTAAGGGAACACTGCATGCAGCTTCGCATCATTTCCTCGTGCATGCTTTGGGGACCACATATTGTATTGTTGGGAGGCGTAGCATTATGTAGAGTTCCATAGCCATTTTTATATATGTAGCAATGGTTTTCGCGATTATTACTCGTAACAATAAAACATTTTCAAACCGATTACGTCGCGTATATCATCGAAACTCCTTTTTTTACTGTCCCAGTGAAAATTCTACATGAACTTCCTTCGCCCCGGGGAAGGACGAAGGAGCTTGCCAGGGGGGAGACAATGCACCCTACTATTGCCAGAGGTCCCCCTCTGCTACGATACGAGTAAAGCCCTGGCGTGAGCACTTCTCGCATTTTCCGCGCCAGGCTGTCGGATTTGGCGCCGCTATCCTCGCCAGTGACGGAAAGCACCATTCCGATGCCGTGATCATCGGCGAGCATAACATTTCGTCGAGCCGCGGCCATGACTTCACCCAACCTTGTGTCGGGTTAGCCCTCGGGCACCGTGGCCGTTATTGCGGCCGATGCCGGAACCTTCGGGAGGTTGACCTTCCCCTTACATTTCCCCCAGTTTTCCACGTCGCTTCCCCCCATTTTGAAGAGCAGACTGCGCAGGCTGTGCAGCTGCCGATTGTTGGCCTGAGAACCGGAGATGTCACTTTTGACTGTGAAGACTCGGGCTCAGCGGCTGCTGGATGGGTTGGATGCAGTAGTCGCCGCAGCCCCGTTATCTGTCGCCTGCTGGTCTGAATTTCCGGCCCGTTTCACCACACCGCGATCCCCGCTCTTTCCTTTCGATAACGGCTCAAGGGCTGACCATATATTTTTCTAACATTTCGAACACTTTACAGCGTTTGTGGTGGTAAGATGACTAGGGTGACATAAAATACGTCAGTCACACTGAAGTTTTTATAAATTAGCTGCAATTTAAATAGTGCGTTTCGTGCGTCGAAATGTCCCTACCCCATTAGCCGTTACAAAGCAAAATTAAAAATAGATTGTGTCTCGCGGCTGCCGGCCATAAACAGGTAAGAAGCTACAGAAAATTATCGTTCCATGAATTTATTACGACTTTCACTGTAGTATTAATCAACAACTATGTTATAATAGACTTTCGTTGCAGTCTTAATCAACAATTATGTTAAAATAGACTTTCATTGCAGTCTAAACAACAACTATGTTATAATAGACTTTCATTGCTATTACCTGATGAAGCCCCATCTCGTGCCATTTTTACTGGTTTATTGAGTTTAAACACAGTCAAAACAATCTCACTGAACTTTCGCGCGAAGGAAGTCTTTCTAAGGCGACCACTAAAGATAACGTGACTGCTGTGTGAAGCTGATAAAAAAGCAACGTATCCACAGATCCGCCGGCTGATTAGCTAAAAACAGCAACAGCAGACGCGATAGCACCTATCACGTAGACAAGATCCACAGGTGGCATGGCGTCAAAAAAAAATTGTATTACGTAAGGCATTTTCCCGCCTGTCGATACTTGTGGAGCATGCATTTTAGCGCCAGTAGCGATAAATTAGCTACCAGTGGAACTAAAAAGAATGAACGTTTTTAATTAATTGATTGTCCAACAGAGGTACGTCAGAGATCTTCACCTGTTTAGTTGCTATCGGCAAATAGGCAATACCAAATTGATGTTTGACAGCGGCGTTGGAGCAATTTACGCCTATTGCAAAACATCTGCGGCTTAGGTAATCAGCCCGCCGGGCAAGTTTAAGCATTGGTATGAGTCAAGTTTAGTAAATTTTATTATATCATTGAAATGAGTTTATAGTTTATTATTGAATTTATTAATTGCATTTCGCGATTCTTTTTTCTGTAATTCAAACACAATGCAAATTATTTAAGAATAAATACGTAGTATCCACGTGGCTAACAACCTCTTTATTTATCATCCTCGCATCAGGCGAACTGCTACTGGGCATATTATGCTTCCCCCCATATATCAGTGTTGTATATTATACAGATGCAAATCCTTCTTTACATGCATACTAAACCACCTAAATATACTCCACTATAAATCATACAAAATTTACAAAGAATAACAGCAGGAGCCCTCGAAATGTTTCTTTCATTCCGACCACATAGCATAGAATGTCCGTAAACGCATTTCACGAACTAGTTTTACTCCCTAATAACCCGTTTACGAAACTGCTGGATTCTATGTGGGAAATCCACTAGAGATTTAATTAAATTCCTGGAAAACGCACGCTGTAAAAATAGAGATCTATTT
This sequence comes from Diloba caeruleocephala, assembly GCA_947459985.1. Taxonomy (NCBI): domain Eukaryota; kingdom Metazoa; phylum Arthropoda; class Insecta; order Lepidoptera; family Noctuidae; genus Diloba; species Diloba caeruleocephala. Next base: position 27,930,034 of record OX381607.1, read on the forward strand.
TAAACCTCCTCTTAATTCAAATATTTTTGCAGCTGTGATGGCATCAAGGCTTGAACTCACTACGAAATTAAGACGGCTAAGTTACGAATACCTTTGTTACAACATTAATAATTGTGATGTTTGAGGCTTCCACAGTAACACAAAGGAAGAAAGAAGGTATCAAGGTGTTTTATTACTTTTTTATGATGCGCAGGCAAACAAAACAACTCCGCAATAAATGCAGGAAATATTTTATTTATGTATTAATTTTGTGAAATTGTTGCTTAGATTTCTTTATTCGTCTGTTTTTTGTAGGACACGCAATATTATTGCTTATCAATTATTGGTAGTAAAGGGGACGGACTGAGAACCAGCGTTGACCAGTGCGTGGTTTAATCGCCGCGTACTGCAAACATTGCTGCGTCTGTACCTTTTACCAAACAAACACAGAAACAAAAATTATTTACTACTTATTTGGTTTGTTATCTATTGAATAGTTGTGTGTTTGGGTGATAATAAAGTATCTTTATCTTAAATAGAATAAAGATAACTTGTATTACCGCACAACATCTTAAAAAGTAATCACAATACACGAGTCCTATTAGAACTAAACAAAGGTCAATTTTTTTTGCAAACCGCTCTTGTAACTTTGCCACGAAAGTCGAAAGTGTTTTTCTCGGAGACGGTGTATTAAACATGCATATTTATATCAATAAAAAACTTCCAACTTCCCTTAGGCATGTCTATTTTATTTCATTATTTTTCCCTTCTACATCACAGCGACGTATGAGGAGCCCGGAACACGGCATGCGCAAGTTATTTTACAACAAGATTACTTGTACTCACAAACGATGTTGGTGCTATATTGGTAAGAAGAAACGATCGCGGACACTAAATGCTCTATTATAATGAACAAAGGCCTCCCCCATAGATTTTCACAACTGTGTCATCATTTTGGGGGATATTTGCCATACTCACCACGCTTGGCAAGCGGGTTGGTGAGCGAAGAAAAGAAATTATCAATCACAATCTGGGCTTTGATATCATGCCTCTTGCGTGACGTTGCCACTCTTAATGGAGTGGTCTGGACGGCACGGTCGGTGCAGTGGCTGGTACAGTCGGCTGCTGCGCTTTGGGTCGTGGGTTCGATTCCCGCACGGAGCAAATATTTGTATGATCTGCAAGTAGTTGTTCCGGGTCTGGGTGTATTGTATGTGGAATTCATGTCTGTAAACGCACCCACGACAGAGGAGAAATCCTAGTGTGGGGCAAAGTTTTATAAAAAAACAAAATGACGTCATCGACGTGTAAGTAGATGCAGTTACCATCAGCCCACCAAAATATCAATATCAAATATCATCTCAACGTGATGTGTGGAGAAACGCGGAATAGTATTTCTGCGTTGAAAAGGAAGGATTTTCCGACCAAAGACGGTGATATGCCTGGCTGACCGAAGCCCGACAGTTGATGCAGGACATCTAGATTATTCTTCATAATGAACACTATACTTGCGCGATTCAAGATTCGGGACGTCGTCAGCGACTTACTTAACAGACGTAGAAGTCACTGTTCGTTATTGCAGTTTCCTAGTGGCGATATAGGTGTCACTGCATCTATATAAATGCCACCAGATAGGATTGCTGATATCTCCTGGGTACAGTTTACAGACATAAATCTCATATGTACAAACACCCAGAACCGAACAACTATCTGTAGATTATACTGTAGAAATAAAAATGCACTGCGATAGATTGTATGGACTGTATTATAAAAATAACTGGTAAAACACGACACGCTCATTTGAGTACAGCAAACGGAAGGGAAGTAAAAATGGCTATGTTGCCATAACTTAAAAATTACAATAAATGTTGCAATACAAAATACTTATTTAAATATATGTTCAGAAAACAATTGAACATAGTTGGGCCGGGGCCACAGTAAATGCACTAAACAAAAATGAACATAAATGTTTATAACAGAAAATATATTTAAAGTTTTAAGTAATAACAAATCAAACTTTGTAAGAGTAAGCTGAAAGAATTGTTTTTAATCATTTCAAACAATAAGATGTTAATTACTATTACATAAAAAATACTTAAAGAGAACTATTATTACATTTTACAACAAAGTGAAAATGAAGAATTATCATAAGTCAACTATAAATAAAACTTTCAAATATATAATTTGATTACTCTAGCTTAAATCTACTGGTAACAAACATAGCTTCCTAAATGACCTAGTATAGGTTTTGCTGCCTATCTTAATTTCTGCAACCCTTACTCTACCATCTGGTCCAGGGATTGTCCTCACAATCCTAGCCATCGGCCAAGACAAAGGGGCAGTGTTGTCACTGGGTACAATGACAAGATCACCATCTTTAAGATTAGGGTGAGCATTTTTCCATTTTGGTCTACTCTGTAGTTGTGTAAGGTAATCCCTCGACCAGGACTTCCAGAATTCTTGCTTAATTTTAGTACATAAATTCCAAAACTTCAATTTATTTGTGGACTTAGTTGAAATGTCTACTTCAGGATAACTTATCATGGCAGTACCTATGATAAAGTGGCCAGGCGTCAAGTAGTCAACACTTGACACATCCGAGATTAAAGGCATCAAAGGCCTTGAGTTTACAATGGCTTCTATTTCACAAATTATAGTATACATAGCTTCAAATGTTAAAGTAAGATTACCCACTATTCTCTTAAAATGAAACTTAACACTTTTAACGCCTGCCTCCCAGAGGCCACCAAATTCAGGTGCATAGCTGGGTATGAATCTAAATTTTATATAGTTAGATATACAATAATTATCTATAATATCAGTGTGAGCCTTGGTGGAAAACAAATTATACAAATCATTAAGTTGGTTAGAGGCACCTTTAAAAGTTTTTGCGTTATCACAAAATATTCGTGTAGGCATTCCTCGCCTTGATATAAATCGCTTGAGGCATGCTAAAAACGCCTCCGTAGTTAAATCATTTACAAGCTCTAAGTGAATACATTTTGTTACAAAGCAAACAAATAGAGCAATGTAGCCCTTCGTTATCAAAGGTTTACGAAGCCTAGACACCTTAATATTGAAAGGCCCGCAGAAATCTACACCCACTATCTGAAAGGGGCGAGTGGCAGTGATCCTTTCTGACGGTAATGAGCCCATGAGCTGTTTTGAAGCTGCAGCCTTTAAACGTACACATTTGATGCAACGGTTAACCACCTTTTTTACTTCTCTCATACCACTTACAATCCAAAATGATTGGGATAGAGAACTAAGCACTAATTTTGCTCCTGCGTGTAGCAGTCGTATGTGCTCCTTTTGAATAATAATATTAGTTAAATGACAGCTCTTTGGCAGAATTATTGGATGTTTTCTGCTATAGGGTAAGTTGTCAGCATTTTGGAGATGACCTCCAACACGAAGCACATCTTTACTGTCAAGAAAAGGATGCAAGGTGGACAAACCTGATTTAATAGGCAAATCCCTTTGTACAAGGCCTATTTCTTTAGCAAAATGTTTTTGCTGAACACAACAAACTATAAGCATTAGAGCGTCATGGAGCTCCTTTGGCAATAATGCACCTTCTACTTTTATACAATTTCTTGTTAGATTGTGACGAAAACGGAAAATGTAAGCTACAATCCTTTGTAATTTGTCTATGCTTGAGAACCTTTCAATTAAATTGTCAAGAATGGAATTATCAAGTCTACAGACATTGACTGGAGTCTCAAAGTATGACTGTTTAGGTAAAGAATAGAAAGCCTCTACATGTTGAAAATCTCTGTTACACAATTCCTGAGGACCGTGCCACCAGAGATCTATCGCCTGTAACATATGAGGGGCGACACCACGTGAAATTAAGTCTGCAGGATTACTGTTTGTGTGGACATAAGACCAGGTAAAGTCTTTTGTTAAATTAGATATTTGACTGACCCTGTTTGACACATAGGGATTTGATTTAATATTTTTTGCCTTTATCCAGGCAAGTACTATTTGTGAGTCACTATATAAAAAGACTTTCATAGGAAATCTAGAAATTAAAACTTTATAAACTCTGTCTGTCAATTGTGACAGCAACAGCGCACTGTTTAACTCAAGTTTTGGTATGGTCAGTTCTTTATTCAGGGGTGCAACGCGAGATTTGGAGCATAATAAATGGACAGAGACCGAGTCATCAGTGTTAAAGGATCTAAGGTAGATACAACAGCCAAAGGCTTTTTGTGAGGCATCAGCATAGCCTATAAGCTCAACACAGACCCTGGAATGGAATATTACACACCTTGGAATATACAAAGTACTCATATTACTTAAACTTGTCAAAAATTTGTTCCAACTATTGAGTTGGTCTTGGGGCAATATAGAGTCCCAACCAATTTTCATAGACCATAATAGCTGCATGAAAAGCTTTGCATTAATTATTATGGGTCCTATTAGACCCAGCGGATCGAACATTTTGCCTATGAAACTTAAAACATTTCTCTTTGTTTGAGAGATGTTGTTGTCTATAGTAGGAGAAGTGTAACTAAACTGATCACCTAAAATATCACATTTAATACCTAATGTCTTAATTATATTGTTTTTATTTATATCAAAAACACTAAAATTTTTGCATTCATTGGGCAGATCTTGAAGTACCTGGGAAACATTTGAACACCATTTATGTAATCTAAAACTGCCTATCTTTAGTAATTCAAGCAGCTGTTGTTTAAGTTCTTTTAGCTGTATCATATCATCTGAACCACAGATTATATCATCAACATATGTATTTGATTTCAATGCTTGTGCAGCTAAAGGGAATGTATCCTGATATCTGAACGCTAACTCTAGAAGGCAACGGGTGGCCAAAAAGGTGGATGGCTTCAAACCATAGGTTATAGTCTGCAGCTGCAAACAACTGATAGGTTTACTGGGGTCATCACGCCACAGTATATTTTGCAGGCAGGTGTGTTCTTTACTAAGCCTCACACATCTAAACATTTTTTGTATATCACAGCTAAGTGTGTAAGTGTAAGTTCTCCATAGAAGAAGTATATCGAACAATTCGCTTTGTACAACTGATCCGTTTAGTAAAATATCATTTAAGGATTTTTTTGACTTAGATAACATACTACCATCAAAAACAACACGTAATCTTGTTGTAGAACTATTCAAGTTTAAGACTCCGTGATGTGCTAGAAAATAGACTGAACCATTCTGCAAATCATAAGTGCCTATGTCGACAATTTTAGCATGCCCCAAAGCAATGTACTCATCAATAAATTGTTTATATTGCTGAAAATATAATGGATCTCTTTTAAATTTTCTTTCCAAAGACAAAAATCTTTGTAAGGCCAGTGAAAAAGAATCTCCGAGCTGTAAGTCATTTAAGTCTGAGACTAAAGGCAAACCAACAGAAAAAGTATTATTCTCAAGTTTCACTGAATTTTGAAAACACTGTTCAGCCATCTGAAATTCAGGTTTGGATTTGGCTACAGTTTCAGGAACTCTTTCAGTTAGCCAAAACTGTTCCATAACATATTCAAGTTTTTGATTGTCATAAATTGCTAAGTTTGAGACCTTATTTTCTGTGACAGTGTAACATGGAATACTACCACCAACAATATACCCAAACAAAGTGTTTTGCAATATTGGGCCATTATGAATTTTTATTTGTCCCTCTAATAAAATACCAAAATAAACCTCTGCACTTAATAGAATAGATATCTCAGCAGGTATATTAAAATCAGTATCTGATAGAATTATATTGTTAGGAAATTTTATACTAGAAATATCAATTTTTTGTTGGGGCAGGTTGCTGGTAATATTATCAACTACATGACACTTAACATCTAATTGTGTATTATTGATAGGAGAAAAAATTGTTAGATATGTATGTTTATTTATAGGACTATTTTTATGGCCAATGCCAATTATATTGGTGTTTTGAACTATCGTTTTTAAGCATAATCTCTTTGCAAGTGCTGTTGTGATAAATGATGCTTGACTTCCACAGTCTAGTAGTGCTTTGACATAGACGGCACAGCCTACACTGTCAAATATTTTGACCTTTATAGTGGGCAGTAAAATGCTTTTAGACTGAATATTGGAGTGTAAAGTAACTGAAGATTCACCCTCACCTGTATTATCTTTGTGCAAGAGAGTATTGTGTCCCCCTTTACATGTTTTACATACAAAATTATATTTGCACTTACCAGTGTGTGACCTTAAACAAGTAATACATAACTTATTACTATTTATAAAATTATGACGTTCCTCAATGGAAGCCATCTTAAAGCGAGGGCAACCATATATAGCATGGTTGCTAGTTTTACAGAATAAACAAACGCTATGACTTTTGGTGACTACATTGCTCACCCTGTATGTATTTTTTTTATGAGTATTTTCATTGATACATTTAACCTCACTATCCTCAAGTGCTATAGCGCGCTTATCGAGGAAGGATATAAACTCATCTATAGTAGGTAAATTATCCAGATTCCTATCGAGTTGATAAGCTCGATTAGTGTACTGATCCAATTTTTTGGTCAACATAGAAATAAGTAGCATATCCCAGTGCTTGACTGGTTGCTCTAAGTTTTTTAAAGCATATAGTTGCTGTTGCACTTCCGAAACAAAGCATCTAATAGCGACTGCTGTACCCTTTTGAATAGATGGTATATCTAAAATTATATTGATATGATTTATGATTAATCTAGCCTTATTATCATAACGCTTTTTTAACAATTCTAGAGCCTCTTTATATGACTCATTTACAATTGGCAAATTGACTATAGTATTCAATGCATCTTCTGTTAGAAACTTTCTTAAATAAAACAACTTTTGCACATCTGAGAGTGACTTATTATTATTAATTACAGCTTGAAATAAATCCATAAAGGGAGTATACTTTGTAAAATCTTTACCATTGAAAGTAGGAATATCAATACTGGGTAATTTTGATGTAGTTACAGAACTACATTGTGTGACCTCAGATGTGTTTGAAATCCTTATAGCGGCATTTAATTTAGATAAGATTAAATAATATTTGTCCTCTAACAGATCAATATTTTCATCATCCTTATCATCTATAGACAGAATATCCAATTGTATTTGTTCATATTGTTTTAGAGTACTAGTTAACTTTTCTTTACGGGCTAACAACATTTCTAGATTGCTTGACTGCAATTTCAACGGATCATTAGTGAATATTTCAATTCGTGTCACTGTACCTTTTAATTGTCCGCGCTCGAGACGTAATCTCTTCAGCTTTTCAGACATGATTTTTGTAAAAAACGCTTGTAACGTGAGCCGTGTAACACTAATAACACTTCACTTCGCATATAATACGCACTTACGCCGAAGATAAGCGCACTAGAGCTGAAATAGAACTGAATACAACGCCTTTCGAGGTTATGTTGTTGTTATTCATCAAACGTCAGGACGAAGTGACAACTCTTAGCTGTCAAAATCAAAGATGACACCTCGTATTCACGAATAGGCACGACTTCGTCCGAAGAAACCCGAACTCTGAAGAAAATGTTTTAAATCCAATATGGCTGTAGGTACCCTCTTGTAATTTTTGTTACCTGTTTGATGTGAAAATCGACGTATTTCCTTACGTGGAGTACAAATCCTGTACGTTTTCCCTCCTTCTATGGTATTGAAGTGAGAGATATGTATATATTTCTCGCGAAAACTTGCCGCGGCCTCGCAGATTGGCGCCGGCCACATGCACACGAACTATAGGTTCGTAATCGCAATCGAACAGAATATTGCACGTACTACACTTTCTGGCATCGAAGGACCACTTCGCAATGCATGTAGAAATAAAAATGCACTGCGATAGATTGTATGGACTGTATTATAAAAATAACTGGTAAAACACGACACGCTCATTTGAGTACAGCAAACGGAAGGGAAGTAAAAATGGCTATGTTGCCATAACTTAAAAATTACAATAAATGTTGCAATACAAAATACTTATTTAAATATATGTTCAGAAAACAATTGAACAATACAAATACTTGTTCCACGAGATCGCCAACCATGTCGCAGCTCAGCGATACGTCTCCAAAAGTGACGGCTCTGAAATTACTATCACATGGGCAAATTTTGACGTTACAACCTCCGCCTCCTTGGATAAATGTGGCCTGAATGATATTTTCTGCAGATTACTCGACTCATTGTTCCCCAGTTTGGCGATTATAACTGGGCCCATCCACGTAAGTCGGAAACCAAACAGCTGCAGACCACGGATAAACAACAAAAAAACTTTGAGCATAATTACATTTTGTTCATAACAATAGGTCCTTACATAAACAGTAATGAATCTGGAAGCTATAAAGAAAAAAAAAAATATCAAAAACGTTTAGCAAGGACAACAACATAGCGAGTACAAAAACATTGTTACGTTTTTCCTTGCCAAGCTTTTTTCTCTCATTATGTGGTGTAAGTTATAAGTGACTGTTACTTGCATTTACATTTTTTAATAGTCTTATTTTCATCCCTCCCTCCCAAGATTATATTTTTACAGAACCTACGTTTCTGATTATCTTATAATAACAATATAACCTTAAAGGGTTTTGTTCTTAGCATGTTTCGTTGACAAATTCTTATTACGCTTTACCTTCTTCTAATAGATTACAATTCTTTCTGACTCTGCATTCACAATATCGACACGATCCTTGACATTACACGTAGGTCTTCTCCATTCATTCTAAATTACGGCTTCTATGGTAGACATATTAAACTGTAACTGTTATCAAGTTATTTCTCGCCACATAAAGACACTGCTTTTATAATAAACACGTGGATGTCACCCATCACAGTTGAAGTGCTCATATCCAGTTGTACACCCTGATAGTAAACGATTGGCGAGAGTAACTAATGCTTGATGCGGTCAGTCTATGGACGAATGACTGCATAGCAGTATTTAAATGAGTATCTCCGTGTTTTGGAAGGCATTTAAAATTGTATGTCCCAGTTGTTGTCATTACACGGCAGTCGTTAAGCCAAGTTAAGGTTTTGGTTGGCTTGAACAACTCTGATACAACATTGGCCTCTAACCACACGAACAGAAGAAAAAACAAAAAGTCACTATTCATTTATATCGGCCTATGAACATTCATTGCAAAAGGCATGTCATCTAATAGACAAATACTTGACCCAAAATGTGTATTGGGTCCAATACAAGTGAACACCATTTAGTTCGGCAGTTTCTTTTCAATCATTAGCTCGTAGCTCCCGAAGCCTTCGACTGTATTGCTCCAGAAATATTTGGTTCAACTCATGGAACGTTGCCCCGAGGTTTGACTATAATAATTTAGTTTTAGGAAACACCAATATACTCCGCACGCTTGGCGAATTAATCAGCGATTGCATTATAATCTTATTGGTTTATGACAGGATGCTTCTTTCCATCATATTTTGAAACATTAACTTTATTTACTCCATTTATGTTTAAACACCCAAAACTCCAAACTAAATCCGCTGCAGCCCAAGTCTTACACACATCCGTAAATCGTGATCAAGTTGAACGCGATAAATCCCTGCTTATGTGATAGTATAAAGGATATTCGTGCATCACATCGGTCGCTAAAATTCTTATTTATGTGCCCGCGATAAGGGTCTAGTTTCCTTATGCTTCTGACTTCCGCATTTTGAATAGTGAGCTTATTGAGCCCTCCAAATTTATTTCTAGTCATGAGATGGATTGTAGGAATTAAATCTAGTGATCACAGTTTTTAGTGTGTTTATGCGATAACTACTACCTTATTGTTCTAGGACGATATTGGGTCCCTTGCCAATCATAATTTTTCGGGTGCGATCCGCAGATATGTGATTGAGGCTTTATTTTATTAGATTGCTGGACTTGGAAATCGTCTCTGCGTAACCCTTTAGGTGACATTCGTTATCAGCATCATTTAGTCATCATATTATTATTATCGTGAAATGCAAAGTTACAATATTGTATTGATTGATTTACATTAACATAATGTTTTGTGCGCTATGGGTTTGTTAAGTTGCACAGATACCATGCTTATTTGTGAGTGTGTGACAATGATAAACAAATCAAATATTTCGAGTGGCTTCCTTACGTGATATGGGTACAACTATTATTAATACATATTTTTGATGCGCTTGAGTCGAATATCGCGACTGTTTCCCACCTTACTTCTGAAAAGTCATGTAATATTATCATTAAACACTTTTTTATTTCTATATTAGTAGGTACTGGTCGAAATCATAAAGTGTAAATAGCAGTTTTTATCTATGGAAAACAAAAGAAACTGACTTAGTATTTATTTTCACAATGATGGTACGTATATAAGGCGGAATTAATACCATGTGGTGTTTTCTAGCAGTCAAACTTTAATTATATTTTTTGCACATGTCACAAAATAATGGATACATTTGTAGGCAATTATTTTTAAGGCCTTTGTAAATAAAATCTGGTCATTTGAGTGTTCCACCGTCGCGGTAGTTTTGTCAATTCAAACCATTCAAATTTAATTATTTAATATTAAAAACAAAAAAACGTAAAACCTTTACACAATTTATTTGCACATCATTTTGGCAATTCTGTAATAATGTGGCCAGAGCTCTCATTTACGCTCTCATTATTAACTACATTAGTCCGTAAACGTCCACTTCTGTACATGGGACTCTCAATGATCACAAATCACAATTAGTGGTCCTAGCGTATATTGCCATTACAACCACGCCTTTTTATCAGTCTTGTAGCTATAGAGATTTCTTTCACACCGACAAACAAAACCAAAAACACAATCTTATAATCAAAGCATGTTCATGACATGCTCACGCAGAAATATTCCCGCGATCATCAATGATGATTGAATGTTTATATAAGTACTTACAGTACTGGCGAAATAGTTAACTAAACATAATAATTTTTAACTATGTCTAACCAAAACCTACACTTTTGTAAGCCAAGTTCTAATCTTACATCAAAATTTAAAGTTCCAGTCTCAAACTCAACGGATCATCGCATCTATCAAAATTCGCTCTGAAACTGTTTCACACTTCTCTCCAACTACCGAACAAATACCAGAACTTTCTGGAATCCACAACAAAAGTCTAAGTTTAAATAGCGTTGCAGAGACCCGATTGCATCTATACAAGTTTGTCGTTCATTCATTCTTACATGCGCTTGAATAACTTTGGTATTGTCAATTTTAATACTTTCTTTGCTAGTCAGGTTTTTAGAGCTCCTTTCAGTCTTGTGGTAGTTTTTCTCTATAGGTGTCTATATCTACGAGATTGAAAATAAGTAGGACGACTATTTCATCTGCTGTGTCCACTGTAGGACAATCGTCTCCATTGATTGTGATTGTCACCAGGGTTGTGTAAGCTCCAGTGACATAATGTGCGGCCAAAAAAGAGTATTACACAAACATTTTGGGTCGCGGTAATAATGATTTTGGTACATCAACCCCATACAATCTCTTAGAGACTTCTTTAAAGATTTTAATGTATTAACAATGCCTTCCCTTTACATTATTGAAAATATTATGTCTATCTGCTAAAACTTGCTAATGTTTAATGTAAAAAGCGATATTCATTGTATAAATACCAAAAATAGACATAAAATACTAGTACCAAAATTAAGATTGGCCAAAACCAATTAATCATTCTTGGGTAACTGCCTTCGGTTTTATAATAGGATACCTAACGAAATGGGCAATTAAAGTCTCGACGATTCATAAGTGCCTGTATATGGTTTACATGAATAAAAATATATTTATCTTTATCTTATCTAAATTGCTGGTCTGACAATTGAACAACTGACAAAAGTTTAAATCGCATGTCAAATAAATTCTTATAAAAAAGCATATTAAAGGATTAAAGACTATGTTGATAAGAGTGACACATGGCGTTAGTACTTTTCTGTACATGTGGCTGCCTTGGAAACCAAATACATCTGAAGTGATATTTGCATTGTATAGCTGCCATATTTATCTTTTATCTATGTATATATAACTATTTTAAATACTTTGTAACGAACAAATTTGTAAAAGATATTTTTTTTTAAATATCTAATCCTCAGTTTCTTTTAGTATTTTTTTTCAGAGGATCTCATGTAGCGAAATGCCCTCCGTTATTTCAATATGACTTGTCTGTTAGGACCCATTTACTGAATAAATTATTGTATTTTAATCTACATGACAAGTATGATGATCATTTATTAATATTTCATACCTAAATTTGTAAAATGGAACACTTATGGAATCGCCTTTATGTCAGTCGATCCATCCGTCACTTCTATAATTATGACTTTTTGACGTAGAAGTAAAAAAAAAATACACAGTTATAGCAAATAGTAGCGCAATTACAGGGTTGAAATAAAATATTATTTTAGATTTCGATTTTAGAGAATGTACACAATGGCTATAATTTCTGCGACTTGCTTTTTATTCAGACTAGCATCTTCGAGAACGAGTTTTTCAACAAGGGCTGAGGCAACTGCCTCAATCAGTCGGCCTAAACGCTGATTTGCTGAGGCTATCATAATTGTCATCATATCAGCCAAAGAATGTCCAAAGCAAAGGTCATAAATTACAATAACGTTCGTAACATGCCGCGGGTATTCATTTTGGGGGAATTTGCCAGTATTCACCACGCTTGACCGGTGCGTCGAGCACGACGTGCTACCCCACCACAACCACAGAGGTAGAAAGGGCAGCCCAACTGCTGTTCAGCCATCACTGTAGCCAAAGAAGACGTGGAGGAGATGGGATGGAGTATTGACATTACATCTCCTCCGGGGGGCCGTCGTTGTATCGAAATGGGCCAGAAGCGGTGGTGTGATGGTATTCCACGCGCGTCCCCCTCTTACGATATGGGGACCACTTTAGACAGATCGAAACTTGCTGGGGGTATGGCTCAATACCTTGCCCCCAGCCATAGGTAAACAGAAGGAACACCGTAGGTTTATGACCAATAAAAATCCGGCACACCTCCCCGCCCTTCACTAGGGAGCTCTTGAATATTTGCCCACGTCCAAAAATGGCGGTTTTCTTGTAAGTCTGGTAAGTTTTATTTATAATCAATGATTATAGAATGTTAATCGTGTCAGCCATGGGACGTTCACTGTTGAACAAAGGTCTCCCCCCATAGACTTTCACAATTGTGAAAATCATTTTGGGGAGAATTTGCCAACACTCCCCACGCTTGGCAGACGGGTTGGTGAGGGCAGTACGGTTACTGTTCCACAGAAGGGACGCTGCTGCCCATCCCTCGGGTTTAGTCCCTTAGTCTCCTTTTACGACATCCACAGTAAGAGATGGAGTGGTGCTATATTCTTAGTCCGGACACCACACGGTATAGTTTGGATACCACACGACGAACGTTAATAAATCAGTCAAATTCACTTAGCTACCTATGGTAAAACAACTGATAGCATTCCTGCAGGCCCTTGTTCCGGAAGTTAAACCTATTGACCCTGCCCTGTATGTATATTTATCAAGTTGCTAAATTTGTAAGGCAACGCCCTTCCTTCTTTGCTAGAGCAAATGAGGTATATCCGAGAAATACCAGAAATCCGGATAGAATTGTCTTACCACGAGTGCCAAGAACTACTCTTTACAAAAAAAACTACTTTGTGATGTGTGGTCGTATTTATAATGCAATTCCTAATAACTTTAAGCTACTACGAACCTCCCTATTTTTTAAAGAACTGAAATGCTGGCTTATTCAGAAATGTTTTTATAATGTGGAGGAGTTTATAAATAGTGATAAAAAATAGTCATTGTGTATTGTGGCAAATGTTTTTCATCGAAATTTAAAATAATGATATATTTAATAGCACACCAATAGTCATATAAGTTAAAATTGTCAATATAATAGAATAGAATTATTGAATTGATAATGAATGAGGCATAAATAATTAATTACAAAATATTGACGTTATTTAATAATTTCGTGACTACACTGTTTGCATGTCAATAATCTGACAAAGATGTGCTGATCGATAACTCACTATCATATCATTTGTAACAACCTATGTACCTACCACATTTACCTGCAAATAAAGATTTTCTTATTGTTATTGTTATTGTTACAGAAAACTCACTGTACGAATCCCGACTAACATTTGGCTCATTAAATATAGTAAGTGTCAGGTAGTGAGAAAACCTGAGTTTTGCAGTTATCAGTAAATGTCTGAATATCACATAGAGCTACCCTTTTTAGTTTTATTATTTACATCGTCAAAAGAATTCCATTTAAAATATCTATTTCACTCTCCCAACAATTTTTCACTACACTTGCCACAGTAATCTGTTGTCAACTTAGATGAAAAGTAAGGAGGAGACACGAACAAGAAATAAACAGTGCAAGGAAATAAAAGAAATAATTTTTAATCTGGAGCCGGCTTCAATACATTTTGTTGCGAAGAATGCACTCCGTAAAATCTTGGAATCTGATTCTGATGAAATTGTTTTTCGACTCAAACAGAAAGATTGAGAATTATTGTGTTCAAATCTCGTCGAACCTTAGAGTTATTTTGTATTTTTACGTGATATCTTTTGTGATAACATAGTTACACCATCTTTAGGTTTAATTTAAGTTACATAACAAGACAAAATTACATTATGTATGGTAATTATAGTTGCAAAAATTTGTTAACAATGAAACGAGTTTTGAATAAGTTTCGAGAAAATATAATAGGTTAGGGCATGTATTGAAACAGCGTCAGTATAATGACATTCAATGGTAAATAAGTTTTGATGAACGTTACGAATTTTAAAATTCCACTAGTACGAACGAATACATACCAATGAAGCCACGTGTACATATATTCTCTGTAAAATACTAAGTAATTATACTAGAAGTCATTTTAATAATTCATTAGAGTACCGGTATAAGTCCATACCGCCCATAATCCTAGAACTATATTACTATCAGCACGGAATCCGTACACAGTTTCAGGGTCTGTCCGCTCTAGCTACCAACACATTCTTATAGATCTGTCATCTTTAGATGTCTCAAAATTTTAGATTTGGTCGTTTACTTGGTTTTACTTTAAAATCTTACTTACTTTTCATCATCATCATATCAGCCCGCAGACATCCAGTGGTAAAGATGGCTCTCCTTAAGACTGTTAATCATCGTTCTGTTAACAATCGTCTAAAGGGGATATGGCCGTAACCACCACCTATACAGATGACTGCAATAGTTGATCTTAACATACAGAAAATTGCTGCTCCGCGTCTGTACCTACACATTTTGGTGGATTCGTTTTATTTGATGGTACGGTTGGTGCGGTAGCTAAGCAAATGATTTTCTATGCTACGTGTCGCTGGTCGATCTCCACACAAAACAAATATTTGTCTGATCTACAGATACAGTTATACATCTATATCTATATCTACAGTCTATCTACTATCTACAGTACTATCTATATCTATATATATATAGATCTACAGTCTAGGTTTGTACATGTGAGATTTATGTCTGTAAGCTGTGCCCATGACACAGAAGAAACCCTAGTGACCATTCAAAAAGTCTTCCTCTACATATAAGTGAATAGGATAAGAACCTTTTTTTATTGGTCTCCAGAGGAAATTCCCCATGAACTTCCTTCGCCCTGGCGCCCTCCAGCTGCATCCGCCTCCTATTGGCTAAAACCACTTCATCAACTACACGGTCATCTTCGGCACCGAAGGGGGGCTCCAGGTCCTCATAAGATTACACTAGAGCCACCCATTGGTGCCACGCGTTTGGGCACATCTCGGAGGGGATGACTGTAAAGCGGTCATCCCCTCTAGTAGAAGGAAGGTGACTGTAAAAAGGTCGCCACTTAGGCACTGCTCGGGGAGGATTGTGAAGGATCCGTCCAAGTGGCACGTGACCACGTGCGCGCCACCGTCATCCTGGGGGTCACTCGGTATGAGTACGCAGACTACCCAACCTGCCCACCCGCGTGGACAAGAACCTAGTTGTAATTTGGCCAACGCACAAGTATTTTTTTATCATATATCGAATTACACATACGAAGAACCTAAAAGCTTATATTTTGTGCAACTTTAAAACTCTTATTCTTGTTAAAATTCTGTCTGAGCTATTTATATCCTAAGTCTATTGCACAGTGAGCACGTAGAGCTGGTAACAAATTATTTCCTATATTTTTATTATAAAGTTTGATTCCGTCGTACGAGTAATTACTTTCTATTGCACCCGGCAACAGATTTCATTGGCACGGGAAACTTTGTTTCTGTTGATCTATTTGATCTCAAAAGCTTTTCATTTTGTTTTTCTTCGCTTAAGTTCTATTATTTTAATGAAGTCTATCAGGGTAGGTACAGTCTTGTGTAAAATGCAATGTCATCGGAGTTTTTATTTTCACTAATTTGTATTCTTTTGATATTATGTCATTAATAATCATTACCAAGCCAAAGAACGACGTCTCTTAATTGATTATTTGAACTTCCTTCGTTTAACTATTTGTTAAAGTTATAGTTACAGTCCACTATTTAATGTTACCGGTATTTCTTTTCTACTACCACCCGTCGGATAATCTCAGTCCTATCTATGGTCCTTCGAGCCGAATCCTTTAACTCCTGCTCATTATCTTATTGGGAGATCTCTCACTTGCTTGCCGCATCCACGAATCACCAACCAAAACATCTCCATTATGCAACGCTTCCAACGCATAGAGCACTTGAACCGACAGTTTTGGAATAGATTCTCTAATGAGTATAACTTTTACCTCCAATAGGGAACTATGTGGTAAGCCTCCGACGGTAAGCTTGAAGAGGGAACCTTACTGAAAAGTTTGACATGCACTGCCGCTAATGTGGCCTCTCGGTCGTATCATTATGTAGAGTCACAGATATCAAGACTAATCTTTAAATGCCACGCTGGGCAGGCGGGTTGACGATCGCAGATGAGTTGTTATTGTACTCAAAGGACGCTCCTGCCATCCTCTGGCTAATCCCATAGCCACCATTTACGACACCCACGGGATAAGATGAGATGGTGCTATTCATCGCCGGCACCACACAGCTACTCGCCTGACACGCATGTTGAGTATTGGCAAATTGCCCCCCAATGATGACACGGTTGTTTTAATCTATGGCTTTTGTTCACTAGTGGACGTCCCTTGGCTGAAATGTAGGAGCAATTTATTTTTTTAAAGTCATACCCAATGCTTAATTTTCTTTTGGCAGCTCTTTTCAAAGGACGTCATTTTCCTGTATCGTAAGTACAGTTCATACACAAATATTTCACATGCACAAACCCCGACCAGAAACAATTTTCTTGCTAAGAAACTTTACCGAAACAACGAAGTATTACAACAAGAGGATGCCAGTCGCATCTTTCTTCATGCTTAAAGAAACATACTGCTACTACTAACCCACCTGCTAAGCATATTGATTATGGTGGACCAGTCATTGTATCATCATCATATCAGCCAAAGGATGTCCACTGCTGAACAAAGGCCTCCCTATAGATTTCCATAACGTGCGGTCATATGCCACCCTCCTCCTCATCTCCATCCTTAGACATTGTAGCAACCGTGGAACTGCTTACATTTAGACGTGGAAGTTTTTGTTCAGTGTTCAAGTGCTTAAGTGCTCCACCACTTGCCACTGCTCTATATCATCTGCCTTTTTTGTCTTCTTCTTGATATGGCTTGACTTGACTTGACCACTTTCTGATTTGCTTGTTGTTTTGGCGTAGATGGCACGGCTTGTTGTGTGGATCTCAAATATATATTTTTAATAATTTAAAATAAATAGTTCATAGTTATTTGAGAAAATATATGAAAATTGACCCTTTTAGCTCCTAACCAGTACCTAAACTTTTAAAAAATAAATAAAGAAATTATTTCTTTACTTGTAGATTACATGCAAACTTATAAGAAGTATATGATCTAAATACAACATGGTAAATCTTTCAATATTGTGTGTACAAACTTACATTTAAAGTTGCAATGTATTCAAGAACACGTTTTTCAACTACAACGTTAAGTTTGTTCTTGGGATAAATTGTTGTTACACGACAGAGTTTAATCATAGAATATATATTCAGAAATACTCCTTTAGAATCCGATACCAAACATACTTTTGTTAGTAAAAACAAACAAATTTGTGTTACATTAAAAAAACATGTTAGAATGAACATGCATCGTACGGAACCCTCTCCACGCGACTTCACACTTGTTCGGATTTTTTCCATTTAAAATTGTCTTCTGTCCACCTCGTTGGAGGTCGTCCCACGCTGTGTCATTTTGGGGGGAATTTGCCGATACTCACCACGCTTGGCAAGCGGGTTGGTGAGCGCAGAGTTGCTACTGCTCAGCAAAAGGGACGCTGCTGCCCATCCCTCTGGTTAAGAGTCCCTTAGTCGACTTTTACGACCTCCACGGGAGGAGATGGAGTGGTGCTATATTCTTAATCCGGACACCACACGGAAAGTGTCAGACGTCGTGGACAGACGATCTGGTGAAGGTCGCTGGGAGTCGTTGGATGAGAGCGGCATGTGACCGCTCGTTGTGGAAATCTAAGGGGGAGGCCTTTGTTCAGCAGTGGACGTCCTGTGGCTGATATGATGATGATGATGAAAATTGTCTTAAATAATTTGTCGTGTAGGTTTACTTTTTGTCATCTTATTTTCTTTATAAGCCTAGTATAATAAAATTGTGAAGCTGCCCCAGCAGCTTTACTACAGCCCACATTTGAGTACTTGGCATAAAGCTACCGTCGAAGCCAGTTTGATATTTTATCCAACTTGTAATGTAAACTGAGCGTAAATATATTAAGTAATCTCATGTGTTACACAACAGCGATTACTTATAATGTATGGAGATAGCTGTTGACGACGCGATTAAGTATGTTTACAGACTATAATGGCATGCACAATATTAGCGGGTGGTATAAATTAAAGGATTTCTATGCTATCATGTTTTTTGGAGGTATAGAAAGAAAGAAAGAAAAAAGAATGAAACATTTATTTGCCACAGAGACACAAAAAAAAATCAAAAAATTTAAATAAAAAAGTGTTATTCAAATAACATTGAAACTTATACACAGAGCTAAACATTGTGTCTCGAGTTTGTGCCTAAAGGGTGACTAGCTCAGCATAAGCCGGAAGAATAATGCCCGACGCTGGTTTTCAGCTGGACCGATAAACAGTGAAATACTGATGTCCACCCGCATCACTCGCTCGCTCGCTGGCTGGAATAGATCTTCCTTTATTATTACGCGATTTAGTATGACTTTTTAAATGAAAATTATTGTTATTACTATAACCCTATTGTTTTCTTATTAACTCACTTTTACTAAAAAGGACTACTTGAAAAACATTCAGCAATAGGTAAGCTTGCCTTTGTACATTTAATTTTAATAACACTACATTTCCTGTAGCCTATAATGTGTAAAATAAGGCTACCTGTTTGACAAAAGAGAGACGTTGCGTGGATAGGGTCAAATAATTTTCTATACCAATATTTTCAGTGTGGTGTCCGTATTAAGAATATATCAATAGGGTGACACAACATAATAGTAGCTTAAGTTATTCCTTATAATTACTCAAATATCTGTCAGTGATAGTTCCCGTAGTAATCGGTCCAGCCATTTCGAAGATCAGCATACAGAAGAAGAATAAACAGACATACAGACCGACAGACAGACAAAAGAAATTAAAATAGATTTTTGTTGTAGGTAACGTATATACTTTGATATGCATTTTGTAAAATGCTGTTCTTTTGACATTGCAAACAGACATTTCAATTTATTTGATTTGTTTAAGATGTATAGATAAAAGGACATCAGATAAAGATGTTGAAAATATTCTGACAACAAAATAAACATTGAGTATTAGCATAGCTGTTTGGTGCCGGCTCAGAATACCACCACTCCATCTCCTCCCGTGGGTGTCGTGAAAGTCAACTAAGGGATTAGCCGGAGGATGGGTAGCAGCGTCCTTCGAGTACATTAACAACTCAACTGCGATCGCCAACCCGTCTGCCAAGCGTGGCGATTATGGCAAATCCCCCAATAAGCCCACAACACACACATATCGGTCGTTGTGGTGAGCTTTGCGGGAGGCCTGTGTCCAGCAGTGGACTTAATTCGGCCAAAATGATGATGATTAGCATAGATCAGCCAATCATTCATGATTTATTTTGTCTTCACACTCAATTTGGAACACTTAACACTCAACCCAAAATCTAAGAGACCGATTTCTTTCAAAGCTAAGAAGGAAGCTATATATACCATTCTAGATTCACAATAACATTTTTTAACGTGATCAAAGTGAGCGTGTTCATAGTATATGCTAATTTTGGGGATTCTGAATATAGAGATTGCTTTGACCAAGTGATCAATCAAATCGGCCTTTAGCAGACCACTGCTGGCCTCTTTCAAGTTTTACCACAACATCCATCATCCATTATTCTTACCTAGGGTTGCACAATTATTATGAATCACATAAAGTTAGTGGTTTGTTAGGTTCTAGTATTACCTTCTTAATACTCTATCATCACAACTATTTGCTTCAATCATCCGCTTCCGTTTCCAACTTAAGCACCAAGCGTTGTTTTAAGAGGATTAAATCATTAATTAATTTGTAGTAGGTACCTTCATACGTTTTGCGCTATGTACACAGGGAGGTAAGCACAAGGGATTGCGGTTCCGTTTAGTTCGAAGAAAGTTTAAGCTTTTAGGCTCTGATCTACCTTGACGCCAGAGTTTATTATAGAATTATGGAATCAGATAAGATTCGGTTTGTGTTGATTTGATTCATGGGTGGCGATATGGTTCCAATATTATGATTTTCCATGATTCGTGATTTTATAATATAGGGTACAACTGGCAAATACCCTTTAGAAAATATCAATGTTTAATTTAATTTGATCCTGAAGTGCGTATGCAATATAACTATTAAAACTATAGTTTTGGAAAAAGGAGACGCATGGACGAATGAGAAAAGCCTAGATAATGTAGAACTCGATAGAACTATTAATCTTAAGATGCATATAGCCACAGGAAACAAAATAGTAGTCTAATAGTGCTAGGTTCTGTATTCTGGTAGAGAAGAATAACTTTATTCGAAAGAAGGAACCGACAGCAGTTCAGTCTAGTCCTAAAAAAATCGGTTATTGAGATTATTACTTACACTTTCTACTTTGACCCATAATCCTAAAAAAAAACTTATCTGGGCATGCGTTAAAATAGCTACCGAGCAGATCAGTTACCATAAGAGGTTAAGCCATGCTTGAAACTGTTATACCATTCTTTAAACATCGTGTCCATGTCTACCTTAAAAAGCGCGTCAATTCGTCGATACGGTTTGACCTGTAACCTTTTTTTTTATTGGTGCCCAGTGGAAGTTCTTCATGAACTTCCTTCGCCCCGGGGAAGGGCGAAGGGGTATGCCTCCTACCGGCTAAAACCACTGGAGCGGTCATCTTCGGCACCTAAAGGAAGCTCCAGATCCTCGTATGATCACACTAGAGCCACCCACTGGTGCAACGCCTATAGGCACATCTCTGACTGTAAAGCGATCGCCCCTCGGGGGGATTAAAAAGGATCCCCCAAAGCGTCCCACGGCAGCGCGTGGCCGCTTGCGTGCTACCGTCTTCTCTTGGGGCGCTCGGTGTGGGCACGTAGTTTTCCCTATCTACGCACCCGTAAACCCAGAGGTCCCCCACCTTATAGTAACAGCTGGGGGTTTCAGGCGGATGGGAATTAGGCGCAAGGGCAGTTGATACCCCGGTGCCGTCTCCTCCTTCTTCGAGCGGGATCGGCCCTCTCCTGATCCCGCTCTGCGGTCTCCTTCTGGAGCATGACGCTCTCACAAGAGACCACTACATTCCAATTTTCGTGCTCTGCCAACATAGCCAACACTACTGCTGGCAGAGAGAGATCATGCCCGATCCGATCGACCAGGATCCGCCGCTCGGCGTCCCACGCAGGGCACGCCTCGAGCGTGTGCTGTGCGGTGTCCTGGTCGCTATCACAATGGTGGCACTGTGCCGTAGCCTCGCGTCCTATCCTGTGCAGGTTAGTATGTAACCTAGCAATCAAAAGCATTAAAGTTGGGCAAGGTAACGGGTTGTGGAATTCAGAAGTCGTCAGATGTTTCGTCCAAAATATGAGTGATCTGGTGAGACTGGAATCTGACATAAATAAAAAAGGCTAGGTAGATGATGACTCCATCTGATGCGTGAGAATAAAATTAGATGACATACAAAAGCATTCTTTCAATTTCAAATTACAAACAGAATTTTTAGCAAAAGTAACAAATTCCCGGGTTCCTAATACTCCACCAGTACAAACGTTCACATTTATAATAGTAGTAGTAAGTAGTAAGATTGGTAGTAAGATTAGGCTAGGTATACCCCAACCATGGTTTATGCAGACCAACGAGCAGTTATATTTTGTACCTGGCCCCACCCGACTTCATAAATAAAGTTTTTTTTTCTTTTCAGTGGTTTATATATATTTTTATCGTGTACGGGTTTTTGAAGTCGGTTTTTTTGTTTTGTTAAAACGATTTATAATCCCTATTAGATATACAAACTTTTAAGAATATCTCCAGTCAAAAGGGTTTTTACCTATTGTGTTAGAAAGAAGAGGTATCAGAAAATATTTGAAGCCCACTTCTGTTGGATTATCCTCTACAAAATGTTATTCACCTTCATGTGATATATGAATATTAGAAAAACTTGCTGTTGTAGGACTTGTCTGATGTTTGATTTAGTAACAATTTTTTCTACATGATGAGATTTTAAATCGTCTCTTACTGCAGGTACAAATTATAAAATGGAATATTATCAACTAATCTGATGTAAAATGGTGTTTACAGGATAAGTGTCAGCCTACTGAATCATCATTTCGGCCGAATGAAGTCCACTGCTGGACACAGGCCTCCCACAAAGATGTCCACAACGACCGATATGGATGTGTTGTGGGCTCATTGGGGGGTTTTGCCATAATCGCCACGCTTGGCAGACGGGTTGGCGATCGCAGTTGAGTTGGTAATGTACTCGAAGGACGCTGCTGCCCATCCTCCGGCTAATCCCTTAGTCGACTTTTACGACACCCATGGGAGGACATGGGGTGGTGGCATTCTGAGCCGGCACCACACGGCACGCCTACTGAATGCTTTAGACATATTTTAACGTATAATTCTTAGAATCTAATTTCTTTCTTTCTAATAGAAAAGCATTACAGTCATCTGGAAGTCTGGCAATCTGGTGTCGTGACCTTAGGATGTATTATTATTTCCCCGTAGCAGAGGTCAAATATCCAACCAACCCCGATATAGTTTGCAAAATGATGTTGACGGTGAAGGTACTTGACGAAGCCATTATATAGTATATCTATTGTTTGAAGTGGATTATCCCTAGCATTTTATCGATATTTCGAATAATTCATCATCATTTTGGCTGAATGAAGTCCACTGCTGGACACAGGCCTCCCCCAAACATGACCACAACGGCCGATATGGGTACACCCACATATAGCTATGAATAGACAACACTTGGTATCGCTATCATAGAAGATAAAGTGCTATAGTATTAGAAAATTTTAATTTGCGGTACCATTCAAATTGATAATCATCATAATTTCGGCCGAATGAAGTCCACTGCTGGACACAGGCCTCCCCCAAACATGACCACAACGACCGATATGGGTGTATTGTGGGCTCATTGGGGGGTTTAGCCATAATTGCCAAGCTTGGCAGATGGGTTGGCGATCGCAGTTGAGCTGTATAATGTGCTCGAAGGATGCTGCTGCCCATCCTCTGGCTAATTCCCTTAGTCGACTTTTACGACGCCCTTGGGAGGAGGTGGGATGGTGGTATTCGGAACCGGTCCCACGTGGCACGAATAATTAAATTATTGAAAAACTATACGATTGGTATAGCTACTCCTTTACAGTCATCCCCTCCAAGATCGTGATTTAACGAGGAGCCGGAGCCCCCTTCGTTGCAGATACTGTCCGCTCCAGTGATTTTAGCCGGTAGGAGTCCGGCATGCCCCTTCGCCCTTCCCTGGGGTGGTGGAAGTTCATGTAGAATTTCTACTGGACACCAATAAAAAAAAATGTATAGCTACCCATCATTTCAGCCGAATCAAGTCCACTGCTGCACACAAGCCTCCCCCAAAGATCGCCACAAGGGTATGTTGTGTGCTTATTGGGGGATTTAACGAAAATTGCCACGCTTGGCAGGCGGGTTGGGGATTGCAGTTGAGTTGTTAATGTACTCAAAGGACGCTGCTGGATAGCAGCCTCCAGCTAATCCCATAGTCACTTTTTACGACATTCAAGGAATGAGATGGGTTTGTGCCATTCGTAGCCGGCAACACACGGCAGTGTAGCCGGCACCGCATGGCGGTGTAGCCGGCACCCCACGCCAGCGTAGCCGGCACCACACGGCAGCTTCGTATAGCGACACAAAACTCTAATGTTAACGCAACATTTTCACTTAAACGACGCTGATTTATGAATATTTATGAACATCGAGCTAATCTGTTAAAGTAGAATGATGAATAATCTTGGTGCTCCGTCTGTTCAAATTTTCCGTGGATTTGCTAATTTTTATGAGAATTAAAATTTCCCTAACCATTAATATCCCTGGCTTATTTTGAAACAGCCGTTAGTTCGTATGCATCTCATCATGCAACAATATAAGTATCCTGAGAGCGCTTTATTTATAGGTCCTCATCTCATCTCGAATTTTTCTATTATCTTCAATTTATTACAATATTCCTTGTATTAATAGATTTTGAGGGCCTGATATAATAATCTCATTCTACTCTCTACTAGTACCTTAAAATGGATTTCAGTCTTATACAAACTCTGTTTTATACAACTTCTGTTTTTAATAGTCGGGTCCCAAAATAATACCCTCGTTCAAAATAGCTATACAACCAAAGTAATATAATTTCTCATAGCATTAAAAGTTTTGCACAGCATC
The DNA here is from genome assembly GCA_947459985.1 of Diloba caeruleocephala. Taxonomy (NCBI): domain Eukaryota; kingdom Metazoa; phylum Arthropoda; class Insecta; order Lepidoptera; family Noctuidae; genus Diloba; species Diloba caeruleocephala. The sequence goes on from OX381607.1 coordinate 27,954,937, forward strand.
TTGTAGTTGCTGCTGCTTAGCCAACTTGGAAGTTAGTAACGAGCCGCGTTAATGCTCCGGAGACAGTTTCTGAGTAGGCTAGGCATAAGTGGGGATTAGGAGATGGTATTATGTAAGTGTTTTAGTACTACCTAATGTAGGAGACTTGTGAAAGAGTATGCTTGTTATAGTTTCGCGATGTTTCGGGTAAGTTTAGATCGAGGACTGATTGGTAGATTTTAAGATAAAATATAAGGAGTTACCAGTGATATATGGAACAGAGACGTGGCCACTCACTGTGGGCACCAGAAAAAAGTGTGTGTGGGTCACTCAGCGAGTTATGGAGAGAGCTATGCTTGGTATTTCTCTACGAGATTGAATCAGAAATGAGGAGATCCGTAGAAGAATTAAATTTGCCGACATAGCTAAAAGGATTAGTTAACTGAAGTGGCAATGGGCGGGGCACATCTCGAGTGGAGACCGTACAACCGACCGACCTTCAACGAGGTAGACAGACGACCTGGTGAAGGTCGCTGGGAGTCGTTGGATGAGAGCGGCATGTAACTGCTCGTTGTGGAAATCTAAGTTATATGGCCAATATTATGAAACGTCACCAGTCTCTTCCAACCTGTCATGGCTGGTCATAGACATAACACTCACGACAAACGTCAAACCTTTTTAATTTTAATTATGTGCCTACAATATGTTAGATATTATGAAAATCTTGCTACTTTATTCTATTCAGGGGTTCGTTTCCAAAGTTTTCTTAAGTGTACATGTTATGGCCGGAGTCGCATACAAAAATGAAACGTCTATTTTCTATTAAACTCGGATTCAAACACCATTCCTAAAGAAATATGTTTATATTTTCTTGAACCACACCCAAAAAGTATTTCACAATCCAAGGCCATTCCCCAAATCCCTTAACAAAACCGAGTCCATCACAAAAAAATCTCTCAGAGAATCCGCAATTATTCCCTTGAAGCTGCATAAAACGTCGTGTTGGTACATCGAAACTCACTTTGGCTAACGAGGGAAGCGGTCCCGCACGTCCTCGCCACTCAATTTGTACGGTGGCGTTATGATATCGATGTTAGAAACTTATATCGTGTTAGTAGTTTTACTTTGAAAGGTTTGAAAGATTTTCTTATAAGGAGAAAGTATTGCGGAGTAATAAACTTTTATGTTTGAAGTAAAATGGCATTAAATTAATGTTTCATTATATGTTGTGGCATCGTTCAAACTTATTGATCTCACGTGATCGTACGTATATTTTCGATAGTATATTTTCGATCAAAGTATATTTTCCTTAATCGCCTTCGTCCGTGTGTCACTGCAGAGGTTCCAACTGAAAACCAGCGCTGGGTGCCTCGCGCCCAGCAAATGCTGAGTTGGTGACCTTTTCGACACGGGCATGCTCGACAGCAATAAATACTGTCAATTAGTTGGTTAAGGGTAATCTTGTTTTTATTTTATACAATTTTTATTCTTTTAGAATTTGATTAATGCTGTCATTATGTGCCGTACCGAATAAATGTATTTCTTTCTTTCTTTCTTACGTAGTTCCGGTATAACTCAAATATTGTTTCATGATTAGAAATAATTTATTAAAAATATATTATGAAGATGAGCTGGAACCCGCGGTTTCACCCGCGTTTTATTTAAAAGAAATTTAGAGTACTTCGACATAGACACTTGACATAGAATATATATATTGGATTTCAAGGGTTTTATTATTTTTGCGCGGAATCCTAATTATTTTTCTAAAATAAAAGTAGCTTAAGTTATTCCTTATAACATCAGCTATCTGCCAGTGGAAGTCCCGTCAAAATCGGTCTAGCCGTTTTGGAGATTACCCGGAACAAACAGACAGACAGACAAACAAAAAATTTAAAAATGTTTTTTTTGTTATATGTACCGTAAATACTTTCATATGCATTTAGTAAAAAGCTGTTATTTTGACATAACAAACAGACACTTCAATTTTGTTTATTTGTATAGATAATCCAAAACGCTCCCAGTTATTACATTAGTATACATATTAACCCCCCCCCCCCCCCCCCCTACACACACTTGCATGCTTATTCATAAATAATAATTGTAAGAATAAACTTTTATTTAGATTTACGAGGTACAATAATTCGTTTATAAAATAAGATTACACACTACACTTAGGACTCTTTGGTACTAGAATTTGACAATATCCTTGGACTCTACACTAGGGTCCCGTGTGTCCCTCGAAGGTCGCGGGCGCGCAGATTGGGGAGTTTGCGTGCTCATACCGGGCGACCCCCGGGAAGATGGCAGCGCGCATGTGGTCACGTGCCGCCGTGTGCGCAGTATAGCGCACAGCGAGGTTTGGGGGGGATCCTTTACAATCCTCCCTGAGAAGTGCATTGGGGGCGGCCTTTTTACAGCCACCTTCCCTCCACTAGAGGGGGTGACCGCTTTAAAGTCATCGCCTTCGAGATATGCCCGAAGGCGTGGCACGTATGGGCGGCTCTAGTGAGATCTTACGAGGACCTGGAGCCCCATTCGGTGACGAAAATGACCACTCCAGTGCTTTAAGGTGGTAGGAGTCATCATCATCGTCATTTCGGCCGAATAAAGTCCACTGCTGGACACATGCCTCCCCCAGAGATCACCACAATGATGGATATGGGTGTGATGTGTGCTCTGCCATAATCGCCACGCTTGGCAGGTGGGCCGCGGTCACAGTTGAGTTGTTAATGGATGGTCTTGAAGGACACTGCTGCCCATCCTCTGGCTAATCCCATAGTCGCCTTTTATGACACCCACGGGATGAGATGGGGTGGCGCCGATACTACACGGCTGATCCATGTAAAAGTGTTTTATTATAAGACGTAATCTTCTTTATTTTACTTATCCAACTCAAGGTAGGTGCCGCTGCTCTTTCTCACAATAACAGTAAAGCCAGAGTGACCGTACAATACGGCAATGTCCAGGGACGCATTTGTAGAGGGATAGCGTACAAGTCACTCTATTTGCGGGAAATTTACTACCACAATAGTGCCCTTAGAGATGCGGAAGCTATATTAAAAATGAAATTGGCTTGGACAAGGTTTGTTTTTGTTAAATTTGGTGTGAAAGGTAGTGGAGCTTGTAATTTTTTTTATAAGATAACAAGTAATTTCTGCTTTTAGTATTAATTATAAAAAGTATCTTTTATGTAAACAAAAGCGAAATTAATACTCACCATGGGTCTACACACTGATGGAAATGGTTTCTTTTAGCCAGAAGAGCTGAATGAGCGGCAAATTATTACTTTACAATGCAAACAAGGGTAATTCCGATGTTCCATATTTACACAATACACATAAACACATTTAAATTTTACGTACTGAATAATAAAATGTAACCAATGTACCACAAATTAATTCAATTCATATAAATCAAATAAATAATTATAAGGCACACAATTCACATGATAACTAATTATTTTTTACAATAATAATGTTATGAATGTTATCTAAAGTTTTTCACGAACTATTTTTGTTTTGTTTTTGTCATAGACAAAATATGTAGAGGCCACCTGTCTAGCGACTAAATCGATAAGGTAATCGATTGGTAGTCGATTATATTGTTAAGTTTATTTATAATCAGATTTGATATTCCTTCTTCCATTACGTTTGTATATTTGTTACTTTTATTTCTATATAATTACTTTAAATATAATAATCTATATAAATACATTATTAATATAAATAATGTATTGGTAATCTAAAAATATAAATAATGAAATGTGCGTGATTTGCGTTCTTTTATCTAAGGTCCTATCGGAAGACCAGCGCAATGCTGAGATAGGAGCCTATTCTGATGTCTCACACAAAAATCTATTTGCATGCTTTTTATTTTTTAATTTGATATTTTGGAATATTCTGTGTTGTTATTTACAATTATTTTCTTGTTGTGTACGATCAGAATAAAATTATTTCTTTCTTTCTAATTTGTAGCCATGTTAGATAAATGTTTTTCTTCTTAAATGTATCGGAAACATTCAAAATTTGAATAACATAAGAGTTGATTTAAATATACAGAGTTTGAACCGCTGGAGATATCAAATTTCGAAGAAATTAGCTAAATGTGTAATGAGGGTCTTTCATAGTGTTAGGCACTAAGGACAATTCCGAACGCAGCTATGGCAACACTAGGGATTTCTTCCTGTCAGCCATTTTTGTACTTAACGCATTTATTAGAAATATGATTGTCACGCATATACTGGATGTAGCTTAAATAATAAAACAAGTGAAATCTTATAAGTGCAAATTTATTACGAGCAAATACACAACACATAGATTTAAGTTTCTTAATAAATATAAAAATAGACCATCGGTCCATGGAAGAGAATTTTAGTCTATTCAAATAAATTAAAGTGTCTGTTTGTAAAGTACAAATAGCAGCTTTTTACTTAATACATATAAAAGTATATACGGTACTTTATATATTACACGGTACGCTATACGTTATATATATGCTTTACGGTATTTTATAGTTTTTATCTGTTTGTTTAATCTCCGAATAGGCTGAATTGATTTTGACGGGACTTTCATTGGCAGACAGCGGATGTTATAAGTAGGAACTTGGTTTACTTTTATTTTAGAAAAATAATTAGGGTTCCGCGAAAATACATGGAAACCCTTGAAATCCGATATATATATATATACACACATCAACAGAATCTAGGGATATCATAATCCTAAATCATTTACGACTTTATAGTTTAAATTCTTTTAAGTTTCCGTAAAAAGTTTATATACAGATTGAAACCTCCTTTATTCTATATTCAAATTTTAAAATCGTAAATAAAAACAAACAATAGAAAAACAAAATACGGCGGCAAAATTAATAGTAATTCGGTTCGTTAAAGAAAATTAATAGTTTTTAGTAATTAATTAAGCTATGAATTAAAGAATAGGGATTAGATTGTTATTCTTTTTTTATTTATCGTGCCTTGTGGGCTCGAAGAGCTATGTCACGGCGTCATTTGAGTCGAGATGAAATGTTACGAGCCGTGGGCATGTTAGAAAATGGTGCTATTCAACGTGTTGTAGCTGAGGCCCTACACACCAGCAAAAATGTGATATCAAGGTTGTGGTCACGTTATCGCAGTACTGGAGATGTGGCTGAACGTCACACAGGTAGAAATCGTATCACTACGCAAAGACAAGATCGATTTCTTCAAAGAACCGCCAGAAGACAACCTAATATTACTGCGATGCAATTAGTCCAAAGTCTCCAGGAGGACCACCAGCTGCTGGTAGGCGATCAAACCGTGCGAAGGAGGTTGCATGAAGTGGGCCTTCATGCTCGAAGACTGCTACGTGTTCCAGCATTGCGACGTGGCAATCGCGGACGGCGTCTTTCGTGGGCTCGGGAGCATTTACAATGAAGTGACGGACAATGGTCTTTGCTGCTGTTCACCGATGAGTCCCGGTTTGGGTTTCATCCGGATTCACGAAGAACACGTGTTTGGAGAACTCCAGGCAGATTTAGCCGTCTACGGAACCCTCAGGAGGTCCACCCATACCAAGGCGGGACAATCATGGTGTGGGCAGGAATTAGACTTGGCGGACGAACCCAGCTCGTTTGGATCCCTGGCAGCATGACTGCACAAAAGTACCTCGAGGAGGTAGTGGAGTCTGTTATTGTTCCACACAGAATCCAAATGGGCCAGGAATTTCTTCTCATGCACGATAATGCTCCTTCCCATACAGCGCGGCTGGTGTCGGCCGCTCTCCGAGACCACGATATTCGGGTTTTGGATTGGCCTGCACAGTCTCCCGACTTAAATCCCATCGAGCCTGCCTGGGACATGTTACAAATAAGAGCTTGGATACATTTCCCACCAAATTTGACGACGGAACAACAACTGTACGATCATTTGCAAAGAACATGGGACCTCATGCCGCAGCAAGACACTGACAACTTAATTTTAAGTATGAACAATCAATGCCGATGTGTAATTAATGTGAGAGGTGGCAACACTGATTATTGATAAAGATTTCTTCAATTTTAATTAAAACTGATAGTTTTATAAAAGGAAATGTAGTTTTTTTCTTATGCTAATTTTCTACTGTGAACAAAAAATATTTTTTTTTATTTAAAATACAACAAGAGTCACAAAAATGTTTATTTATTATTAAAGACCTTAAAATGATCTATCATTCTTCCATTTACAATATCAGTAAATTCTTCATATAATTTTAGTTATTTGATAAAGTAAAAATATCCCTAGACTCTGTTGATGTGTGTATATATATATATATATATATATATATATATATATATATATATATATAATACCTATTAGTTATAATCATTATTTATAAATAATTTAATTTCTTTTAAATTAAACGGCGGGTGAAACCGCAGGTCCCAACTAGTTCTAAATATGTCTAAATTAATACGTTTCATCTACAACAACGCAAAGCCACAGACCACATAGACACATAGTAAACATCCGAAGCTTATTTAAACAAATCAGTGACACGTCATGTAAACCGTAGTGATGTGTTTGAACATTATTACTTCAGGTTCCGCACAGCTGATTCCGTTTATTAATAACATTATCATTACAGGAGGAGCAATTACTGTGCCTATGTGTACACCTGATGTCTGGAGGTAGGAAAGGTGGTAAGAGTTAAGAATATATGGAGTTCTAATTGAAGGTGTGTTATGTGAAAGTAAGAAGAGTTTGTTGATGACTTCTAAATCTAGCAGTTCGTTTGCTTTACAATCAATCAACTTATCCCAAAGATGTGCCATAGTACCTGGTCACAGTTAATAAGGTGGAACTTCCACATCTAACCTGTCCCACCAAGTCGTCAGTCCATCTGGCTGAGGGGCTGGCCACGCTAGAATTGCCGATTCGTGGTCTTTACTCAAAGCCTTTTTTGCTTACTTTACTCGGATCCAGAATGTGCGGACTGGAGTGAATCATAGTTCTGTAAGGTAACTCCGGTTGTCTTAAAGCTTGAGTGGGTTAGGCGGTTGTTAGCCCGTATCAAACATTGTCAACTTACCTTGTAGCCTAAAGAGCTTACAGTAGCATTCGGTATTCTCTCCACAGTAAACAATATGCTTAAAAACTCAATACATAGGCATTATTTTGTCAATGTGTTTGTAATAGCTAGTCACAATTAAATTTCATCCTCCCGAGGATGTTGTAAAGGTGACTAAGAGACTCTTAGCCCGGGCCCGGACTGCCCAGATGGGCCAGATCTTAGTCAGCAGTGTTCTTTTTAGAATAGCAGCCATTCTATGCTCAAGAAGCTCCAAAGTACTCTAAATTATTCATAAATAATTAAATTTATTTTAAATTAAACGGTGGGTGAAACCACGGGTCTCAACTAGTTCTAAATATATGTCTAAATGAATATGTTTCATCTACAACCACGTAAAGTCACAGACCACCCAGTAAGCAACCGAAGCCTATTTAAACAAATCAGTGACACGTCATGTTAACTGTAGCGATGTGTTTGAACATTATTACTTCAGGTTCCGCACAGGTGATTCCGTTTATTATATTTATCATTACAGGAGGAGCAATTACTGTGCCTACCTGTACCCCTGATGTATGGAGGTAGGAAAGGAGGTAAGAGTTAATAATATATGGAGTTCTAATTGAAGGTGTGTTATGTGAAAGTAAAATGCAAGAAGAGTTTGTTGATGACTTCTAAATCTAGCGGTTCGTTTGCTTTACAATCAATTAACTCAGCCGAAAGATGTGCCACAATACCCGGTCCTCTGGAGTGTACACCTAATCTGTCCCAGCAAGTCACCAAGGTATCTGGCTGAGGGGCAGCCCACACGACAAATGCCGATTTGCGGTCTTCACTCAAGGCCTTGGAAGGAGGCAAGGAACGTGTGGACTGGAGTGAATTATAAGTACTGCATGGTAACTCTGGTTGTCTTAAAGCTTGAGTGGGTTAGGCGGTTGTTAGCCCGTATCAAACATTGTCAACTTACCTTGTAGACTAAAGAGCTTACAGTAGCATTCGGTATTCTCTCCACAGTAAACAATATGCTTAAAAACTCAATACATAGGCATTATTTTGTCAATGTGTTTGTAATAGCTAGTCACAATTAAATTTCATCCTCCCGAGGATGTTGTAAAGGTGACTAAGAGACTCTTAGCCCGGGCCCGGACTGCCCAGATGGGCCAGATCTTAGTCAGCAGTGTTCTTTTTAGAATAGCAGCCATTCTATGCTCAAGAAGCTCCAAAGTACTCTAAATTATTCATAAATAATTAAATTTATTTTAAATTAAACGGTGGGTGAAACCACGGGTCTCAACTAGTTCTAAATATATGTCTAAATGAATATGTTTCATCTACAACCACGTAAAGTCACAGACCACCCAGTAAGCAACCGAAGCCTATTTAAACAAATCAGTGACACGTCATGTTAACTGTAGCGATGTGTTTGAACATTATTACTTCAGGTTCCGCACAGGTGATTCCGTTTATTATATTTATCATTACAGGAGGAGCAATTACTGTGCCTACCTGTACCCCTGATGTATGGAGGTAGGAAAGGAGGTAAGAGTTAATAATATATGGAGTTCTAATTGAAGGTGTGTTATGTGAAAGTAAAATGCAAGAAGAGTTTGTTGATGACTTCTAAATCTAGCGGTTCGTTTGCTTTACAATCAATTAACTCAGCCGAAAGATGTGCCACAATACCCGGTCCTCTGGAGTGTACACCTAATCTGTCCCAGCAAGTCACCAAGGTATCTGGCTGAGGGGCAGCCCACACGACAAATGCCGATTTGCGGTCTTCACTCAAGGCCTTGGAAGGAGGCAAGGAACGTGTGGACTGGAGTGAATTATAAGTACTGCATGGTAACTCTGGTTGTCTTAAAGCTTGAGTGGGTTAGGCGGTTGTTAGCCCGTATCAAACATTGTCAACTTACCTTGTAGACTAAAGAACTTACAGTAGCATTCGGTATTCTCTCCACAGAAGACAGTTTGGCTTAAAACTCAATACATACACATTACTTTGTCAATGTGTTTGCAATAGCTAGTCACAATATAAACTTCATCCTCCCGAGGACATCGTAAAGGCGACTAGGGGACTCTTAGCCCGGGCCTGGACTGCCTAGATGGGCAACAGTGTTGTTTTTTAAAATAGCATCCATTTTATACTCACCAAGCCACCTTCTAATCGTAGTAAGTACTGGAAAATTCCCCCCAAAATGAATATACAAGGCAAGTTATTAGTCGTTATGGAAATCTATGTTGGAGGCCTTTCTTCAGTACTGGACGTTCCTTGGCTATATGATGGTGATAATGAATATAAAATATTAAATATACACGTAGGTATTTTTATTTATCCATGTTCTATACAACTGATTTACATCCGTAACACGTCACTACTTAAGGTACAGTTGAAAACCAGCGCCAGGCACTTGTGGTCTGGCATTTTCGCTGAACTGGGCCTGTTTGGCGCAGCTGTGGGGCACACAAAAATGTTTTCTTTTAAAGCTACTTGATTTATACTACATTTATCTGCTACGACAAACCGCTATTCACAAGAGAAACGATTAATAGTACTGTAGATTTTAATACCGTTCTAAAACGATAATAACATAATGTCTTGTTAGTTTTAGGAGTACGATTATGAGAAATATGCGGATACGTATTGGATTATATATTTGCCAACATGTTAATTGAAAATATTTTAGTTATGAGATAAACAATTGCTAAACTTAACTTTATAACAAGAATAATAATATAAGGTTAGAATATTATTATAACAGAATTTCATTAAAAGGTTGAGCAGACGCCGTTTCACCTTTTACTATAATTTTAATAACAGCTTCCAATCCATATAACACCCATAGCAACGTACTGTTTTCAATGGTAATATTTTTACACCTCTGAAGACAAACCGACACCATTCTCTGTAGTACAGCAATGGAGAGTCGCCGGTTAGCGACCTTTTTAGATTAAAATTATGTAAAGGGCCTCTTCGTGTAGCACCCATGTTTCTACAAGAGCGGGAGTCCACCTTGCAGAGAAGTAACTTGTGAATAGACTCGAGATAATAGAAACAGATACATATTAAAGTGCCGTGCCGTGTGGTGCCGGCTAAGAATAGCACCAACCCATTTCATCCCGTGGGTGTCGTAAAAGGCGACTTAGGGATTAGCCGCAGGATGGGCAGCAGCGGCCTTCGATTACATTAACAACTCAACTGCGATCGCAAACCCGCCTGCCAAGCGTGGCGATTATGGCGAACCCCCCCAATGAGCACACAATACACCAATATCGGTCGTTGTGGTGATCTTTGAGGGAGGCCTGTGACCAGCAGTGGACATTATAAGGCCGAAATGATGATGATGATGACATAATAAAGAATGATATAAAAATTGGCAATGCATAGAAACCCTTCGTAAGAGGTTCCTCTAACATCTTTCGTACTTCAAAATTCTGTTTTAATTATTGCAAGCATTTGTATCTGGTTTCAACCATTAAGTTACGTGTGTTTATCATGCTACGTCTGATTTATTTCCCTAATTTAGGTAAGAGGCTATCATTTAATTGTTCATTCTTTATAAGCTCGTGGGTAATCTGTAGCAATTTAACGGTAACGACTCTCTTCCAGGGAGATATTCTGGGTTTTCGCATTGTAGCCTCCATCTGCAGAACAAGATTTGCGGATCAGAATTTGTTTATAACTTCCGATCGCAGTGAAATAAAACATCATGAGGCAACCTGCAAATCTGAGAGGGATCTAAAAAAATTCTCAATGGTGTGTGTAGTCCGCCAACCCACACTAAGCCAGCGTAGTGGACTACGGCCTAACCTTTCTCACTGTGAAAAAAGGCCCGTTCCCAGTAGTGGGACAGTAATCAATGATTGTTAATGCAAGCATATAAGATTTGAGTATGAACAAGCATCTTTAAAAATGTTACTTAATCCGTAATACACTAAGAACTCTATTCTTTTCTCTTTTAAAAAAAAACGATTCCTCACCCTAGGATATCGCCTGTGTCGTGGGTGCGTTTCATCATTTCGGCCGAATGAAGTCCACTGCTGGACACAGGCATCCCCCAAAGATCACACCCACCACAACCACCGATATGGATGTGTTGTGGGCTCATTGGGGGGTTTTGCCATAATCTCCACGCTTGTCAGGCGGGTTGGCGATCGCGGTTGAGTTGTTAATGTACTCGAAGGACGCTGCTGCCCATCCTCCGGCTAATCCCTTAGTTGACTTTTACGACACCCATGGGAGGAGATGGGGTGGTGGCATTCTAAGCCGGCAACACACGGCTTTTACAGCGTTTGCTTTTGCGTTTACAGACATGAATTCCACATACAATACCCACAACACCCAGACCCTAAACAACTACCTGCAGATCATACAAATATTTGTTCCGTGTGGGAATCGAACTCACGACCCGGAGCACAGCAGCCGACTGTATCAGCCACTGCACCAACCGTGCCGTCACGGTCAACTTAACTTACTTAAGCTTACTCACGTTAGCTTGTTGGCTTGGCTTGTTATGGACAGCGGCTGTTTACCTAATATTTATCCACAATTTTCACTATTCCAATCTTCCATTAAAATATAGCTTAAAGCAAAATAAACATTTCGCCAGAACACTCTCTCCCTGCTACCGCTTATCGTAACACTTGTTGCGGATTCGAAAATATGGTACAGGTTTAGCCACAGGAACTAATGACTTAGCCGTTTCAGGGTATATTGGGACTCTAGCTACAGGCTGGAGCTAGAAAAAGGTAGACAAAAAAAGAAGACCAAATGCACGGTGCAATCAAACAGAACGTTCGAGAAACCGAAAAATTCGTAAAATGAAAACTGTATAAAGAAGAGCACATCTCTAGAAGTCAACTGTTTAATTGTTTTATTTATTAAGACGGCATGTTCGGCGTAGTGGCCGAACGAATGGTTTCCTACGCTACATGTCACGGGTTCGACTCCCGCACGGAACAAATATTTGTATGACGTTTTAGGGTGTTTTAACATGTAAGATTACAGTCTTTAAACTGTACCCACGATACAGGGGAAACCCTATGGTGGATGCCTCACTCCTTAAGGAAACAAAAATATTATTATTATACGTACACTTACGTTCATTGGTACGGTACAGCTGAAAAAATCTAAATAAGAGTATATAGGGACATAAGTTTTTAAACATCGGCGCTGTTGCAAGCGCCATGTTCAAATATCGGGAAGTCAAAACAAATAAAAAACATGGTAAATATCCCGTTTTCAGTTCTAATAATATATAGGGACACTTAGGAAAGTACTTATTTCAAAAGAAATTTCTACCATCGGACTTTTGTTAACATTTTTCGACAAAATCCTCATGAACTTCATGCCATTCATAGGCATCCCTATAATGTTAAGTTTCCCTACAATATGGTTGAGCTGAGCGACGCTGATGCATGCGTCATGCTCGTGAACGAGTGCCGTCTGTTGGGATTGGTCATCTTAATGCTGTCATGACAATTGAATCAAAAATTCTGGTGAATATTAAAATCAAGCTTGTTCAGTGTAGACTTTTTAAGATAAACTCTTTCTTCCTGCATTGTCTTCACATTACCATCATTTCGAGAACATTGTACCAATATGATTTAAAAAGAGTAACCATGGAGTTTCTTGCCCGTTCTTCTCCATAGGAAATCTACACCTTGGAACGAGGCAACCAAAGTCTTGACTATTCATAAGTGCCTATAAATGGTTTTACATGAATAAAAATATTTTTATCTTTATCTTTATCCCAGAATCTTACCGTTTAAAACCCCAACGTGCTCTTTCTTATTATGGCTGGGGGTGCGGTATCTGTCTGTTAGGCTCTGGGCCACGTCACCGCCGGCAGGTAACAGCTCGCCACGTGGCCTGACAGGCAGTAAACCTGTGACAGGGAAAGGTTATTTAAAAAGTAGAGCATGTGTAATATTAACTATAGATAATGTAACTACGAATAGCACCAACCCATTTCATCCCTTGGGTGGCGTAAAAGGCGACTTTGGGCTTAGCCGGAGGATGGGCAGCAGCGTCCTTCGAGTAAATGAACAACTCAACTGCGATCGCCAACCCGCCTGCCAAGCATGGCGATTATGGCAAAACCCCCCAATGAGCACACAACACACCCATATCGGTCGTTGTGGTGATCTTTGAGGGAGGCCTGTGTCCAGCAGTGGACTTTATTTGGCCGAAATGATGATGATGATGATGAATATTATAAAAATAAAATTATTAGTATAATGTTGCCAATTGATGAACTCATCATTTCGGCTTAATTCACTCAAAGGACGCTGCTGCCCATCCTCCGGCTAATCCCTTAGTCGTCTTTTACGACACCCACGAGAGGAGATGGGGTGTGTAATATTAACTATAGATAATATTATAAAAACAATATTATTAGTATAATGTTGCCAATCGATGATAAACTACCCATCACTAGCTTATAATGTTAGAACGCGCGCCTGCATTTGTAACTTCATATCTGAAACATCATTTTATAGTCAAATTAATTTTATTAGAGATAAGTTGTTGATATTTTGGGAGTTAACAAGGCGGTTACATCCTATTATTTAAGAAATTGATAACGAAATACTATAGGGTCTTACTTTAATAAAAAGTATTTTAGGAGGTAAATAATTGCGTTGCATTTTAGCGAAAAAATTAACATTACATCAACCGTTATTTTGTAAAATAATACAGATTCACTAAATTTTTCGCTAGTCGAGTATCTACATATTTATTTATTGATTAGCAGTAAAACCGATATTTGAGATTTGAAATGAATTCTATACCATTAATAGAGCCTAGCCTAAAATATTTTCCAATATTAAGGTGAGACCCTATATATAATAAATTAACCAACTATCAAATGAGGATAAATTACAAAAACAGAGACAACATTTAAAGTATTTAAAAAAAAAAATGATGTGGTGTCGTGGGACACCAAGTAGGAACGAAGTTCCTTCGGCTAATGTAGAATCGACACTTATACACTACTCGCTTGTGTATGCGACTGTCGCGCCTGCGCACGTCTCATTTAACGGTTTTATTCCACGCACTTTTTTCCACGGATTTTTTCTTACGGTTTTACTATCACATTTTTTTCAGTTGGGTCGCAGCAAAATCCCTATCCTCTCCAAGCCTGCCGTAAGGAACTTCGTTCCAAAACTTCGTTCCAAAAATATATAGATTTCTAACCGCGTATATTAGTCGAAAGTGAATTCCACAGTCCTACTGCATGTTCCATGTGGTTCCCGGCAGTGAATTGTCCACATGGTGGGTCGGGGAAGTCAATTGCACACCCATAGGGGTGTTGTAAAAGGCAACTAAGCGTGGATATCACGAGGATGGGCAGAGGTATCATCCCATGATCCCAGAGGTAACAACATACTGCGTTTACCAAACTTAGTGATTATGGCTTTTTTCTTGTTGCCGCAGAGGTTAGGATTTCTCCTGTGTTGTGTCTCACATAGTCACTCTTTATAGCGATCAATCAAACACGTTCAACAGTGGACATCGCGAGTTGGTATGTTTACTGCTGAACAGAGATCGATTAGGAATAGTAATCTGATTTGTAGGGTGGACAATTTTTGAACGATTAAGACGGCAGGCTCAGCGGCGTGCACTTGAGCTGTGGCGCGAGCGGGTCATGCTGCCGCAGTACGCGCAAAAGCGCGCCGTCGAGGCCGTCTTGCCGCTCTTCGGAGCCTGGCTACCAACGAGCGAGCGCGTCACACTCCGCCTGACGCAGGTATTCACCGGACACAGTTGTTTTGGTGAGTACTTGCACAAGATAGGATGCGAGGTCACGGCACAGTGCCACCTCTGTGGAATCGATCGAATCGAATCGAAAACGATCAGGATACCGCATGGCACACGCTCAGAGAGTGTCCTGCGTGGGCTGCCGAGTGGCGGATCCTGTTCGATCGGATCGGGCAAGATCTCTCTCTGCCAGTAGCAGTGTTGGCCATGCTAGCAGAGCATGAAAATTGGAGTGCGGTGGTCTCCTTCTGTGAGAACGTGATGTTCCAGAAGGAGGTCGCTGAGCGGGATTGGGAGAGAGAAAGAAAAAGGTTTTCGAGTGGAGATCGTGCAACGGAAAATGCAGTGACATCTAACGAGATGAACGGACGATCTGGTGAAGGCCGGTGGGAGTCGTTGGATAATTGATTGGTCGGTTGTTGAGGAAGTCTATATGGAGGCCTTTTTTCATCAGTGGGCTTGGCTGATATGATGATGATTATGACGATAAAATAGTGTGTATTTAATATAAATAAAGTAGCAGGCACCGCTGTCACAAGTAGTACCAACATCTATTACGTAACAATTCTTACGCAATACTCTGCAGACGGCAGCAATTATTATGTAAGCTTCACTTGAGTGTTATCTCACACATTGCATAATAACAAACAAACCTGTATAGATAATATGAAAAGATCTTTAGTTGTTATTTTTTTGCACTTGATTGTTTTTATGAACACACATTTCATATTTACAATTTCGTCATTGAAGAACAAACTAACATGATGTATGTATATTTAAACTTATACAGGGTGTCCAGTAAATAGCACGACATACTGCAGGGGATGAGAGCTTAGGTCAATACCTACCAAAAAAACACAATATATGTTCAGCAAAATCTTACGGATTTACAGTAGTACAAAATTTTAAGATTAGAAAATTGTAATGTGAAAATTTAAATAAAAATTGTATTTCTTGAAAACGTTTTAGTTTTTAATAGAATAAAGACTTATCAATGAGTAAAGTAACTATTCACAAATAATTTGAGGTAAAAAAAAATCTAGAAAAGGAATTTTTCATTACGAGATGCTTAAAAATCTGTGTCAAGGTAGAGATTTTTCGATATTTCGAAATATTTTGTACTTCTGTAAGTCCGTAAGATTTTGCTGCATATATATTGTGTTTTTTCTGGTAGGCATTGACCCAAGCTCTCTTCAGTATGTCATGCTATTTACTGGACAGCCTGTATATCTATAAAGTCATAACATGTGATTGATCCTTCCCATCAGTAAATTTTGGTGAATCGAACACAGATAACTAGTAAAAAAATGTTGGTTTTAAATAATCTAGATTTTGATATTACTACTATTTCATTGCGTATTTCTGATATTATTATAATGAAAGTCACATTTCAAATGAAAGAAATCTATGTTTTTGCGGACAAATATTTTAATATTACAGGACAAAGGAATCCACCACCCCCAACATGATAATTGATCAATTTATAACTTGAGCCCTAAATATTCACTTGGGGAGAAATTTTAGGAGGTCGATGTGATGTTCATTCCATATCAGAGCATTTATAAAAATTATATTATATTATCATAAAAATATTCAACTGTTTGCAAAACCTAGTGATATCCATAGTATTTATACCAGGAACAAAGTTTGTTACTCCCTAAACACCTCGATGTACCAGTAGTCAATGTGGCAGCACCGCCCAAGTTTTGATGGAATGTAAGACTTTCTCATAGTCTACAAACGGTAAGCATAGTGACAGTTTATCCTCATCGGTCTTCTGCATCAATAACCTGCCACAGCGTATGATGTGATATGGTACTAAAACCTTTTCGGGAACCATCCGGTTCGGGAGGCTGGAAGTTATCGAACCTGTGCTCGAGATGCTTCGTGATGATGCTAGAAAATGGCTCAGAAGCAAGATGAATCTATTATTCTTCAACAGGGTGTTATCACCCTTTCTGAAGAGGAATACCACCTCGCCCCTATTAGATCCTCCCAGCGTTGTAGGTTCAAACAATACGCAGTCGAATAGCTTCTGAAGGACTTTACCGGTGTTCCACTTGCTTTCAGAAGCTCTGTCGTAATTATGATCAACCGGCGCCTTGTATCACCGTTGTTATTTTTTAGCTGTTTCAAGGCCATCCGTACCTCATACAAGATATCAGATACCTTCAATAAAGTGTCAGGTTAATTTGACTCGCGGGTCTGCGTGTGTGACAGCCAATGGTACATGTCTGTAGAACTTCATGAAGTCTGACCTGTGGCTTAGTCGGTGCTACGCTGCTATCCTAGGTCTTCAGACTCATGATCAAACTTTGCCTACTAGATATGTTTTTTGCAAACACTTGGAAGGCTTATTTAGCACCGGTGTTATTAAGGAAACGAATATCATGACGCAAGGACTTTCATATCCGTGTATTGAGCAGCCAGTATGCTTTAGCATCACGGGAGGACTGGACGGTCATGGCATATCTTTCCGCGGCCATGAAATTGCGAGTGTGTTCAGAGAAATTTTCTACTTCTACGGTGGATTATAAAGTACTTATTTAACGGTTGGCCGTTTAATCCTTTTTTCTAGAAACTTTGAGTTAAGTTGTCCACAAGTTCATGTCTCTCATTGGTCATGATTAAGTCAATCTCATTAATTGTGGAATTATCGGGACTCATCCAGGTACATTTCCGGTGAGGCGGCTTTTGGAAAAAGGAGTTCATCACGAAGAGTCTCTCCTATTAAAGGGTTCCGTTGCCCAAAAAAAAAGTGCCCTACCCTCAACTCACACTTTCGATGATAGTTATGTTGTTAATGAAGAACCCTACACCATCATGAAACAAATGGTCACTTTCTCGGTAGTAGAATATGTTGCCGGATATCAGGGCTTGTCTTCCTGTCCTTTTTTTTAAATAAAATCTTTGCCCCACACTAGGATTTCTCCTGTGTCATGGGTACGTTTACAGACACAAATTCCACACACAATACACCCAGACCCGGAACAACTACCTGCAGATCATACAACTATTTTTTCCGTGCAGGAATCGAACCCACGACCCGGTGCGCAGCAGCCGACTGTATCAGCCACTGCACCAACCGTGCAAGAGTAAATTGTTAGAATATCGTAAATAACACCTTCAACATGGCCCACCTCACACGCACAGAAACGCACTTCCACACCTGCATACACACGCAAACGCGCTTTACTAACACCATGCCATGTTTGTTTGTTTGTTTATTTTTTTTTAAATTATTTTTTCTTCTTTTCCATATCAATACCTCATGCTTATGATGTGTGAACACGGCATATTTAATGACTATAAATTCGGGGTGAGGGCCTGGTGATCCGCCACACAGGGTATCCTAGTATGGACTCCAGTCTCTCACAAAGGATTGTAATCTAATATTTTTAGAGTAATATGTAACAATTATAAACCTTTGTGAAGAGAGAATAAAAAAAAATAAAAAAAAATTTTGTTAGAATTATACAATTATACCTGTGGACCACTCTAAAGATAGTGCTATTTACATAGTCAGTTGCCACATATTGGCGTTTGGGGTTAAATAAAAGTGAAGTGTCATCTGCAATCAACACTCGTGATTATAGCTCATGATAGACGTCAGAAGTACGTACGTGTCATGGGTACAATTTACACACATATACTTCACATGTACAAACATCCAAATCCGTGAAACAACGTCGCCATTACCATCAAAAATAAGTGCGGTCAAGTTGGAGTTATGTCCCGAAATTTAACGCTGTGGCTACGAAACTGAAAACTACGAATACCTTTTATTAGTACTACTAGGGAGGGTTTCGTAAGTCCGAATGAAAAAACCGAAACCCTTATGCGATCACTCGTGTGTGAGTCTGTCTGTCCTCCAGTCATAGCTACTTTGCTACTAATCTATAGGACTGATGAAATTAAGTGCACGTACGAATTTCTCTAATCCAAACATGAACGTGTAAAGATTTTTTTGAATGGTGCTTATCTATACAAATAAATAAAATTGAAGTGTCTGTTTGTTGTGTCAAAATAACAGCTTTTTACTAAATGCATGTGAAAGTATAACAGTATAACAAAAAAGC
The DNA here is from genome assembly GCA_947459985.1 of Diloba caeruleocephala. Lineage (NCBI taxonomy): Eukaryota > Metazoa > Arthropoda > Insecta > Lepidoptera > Noctuidae > Diloba > Diloba caeruleocephala. Next base: position 27,973,776 of record OX381607.1, read on the forward strand.
CATTTTTAATTTTTTTTATCTGTCTGTCTGTTTGTTCCGGATAGTCTCCGAAACGGCTGAACCGATTGTGACGGGACTTTCACTGGCAGACAGCTGATGTTATAAGGAATAACTTAAGCTACTTTTAATTTAGAAAAATACTTATGGTTCTGCGCAAAAAATAAATTAACCCTTGAAATCCAATATATATTCTATTTCAAGTGTCTATGTCGAAGTACTCTAAATTTCTTTAAAATAAAACGCGGGTGAAACCGCGGTTCCCAGCTAGTATAAAATAAAACATGCGAGCTGTACCGCGTAACATACTCGTTTCAAATGGAAAGGCTTATTATGAGGGACAATTTGTTTAATGATTTTCAATAAATAGATTAGTTATTGTAATAAAACAGTTTTAAGAAAGAAGAAGTTTTTGTTTTTACTGACATATCGAATGCTTTGCAGCATTCGTGGTCACAAGATGACTAAGGTGACAGGTGTCGTTACAGATTTTAAAAAAGTTATTTTATGTTATCTACCATATAATTCTAATTAAAACTTATTTCCATGCACGCAGTAATCACTCACAGTATCTTGATGTTTCTTAGTGCGGTATCTTGTTTGGGACTTTATTATTTTAATAACTGGATTCCAAACAAGAGGTAAAATAAGAATGTTTTTTAATTTAAATAGCCTCACGAAACATTCTTAGTACATATCGGTTCTCTTTCGCGAGGACTCGAGGTTGATCGAAACGATGTAAATGGTTGGGTTTGTTAAGGCATTTTCGCACACTGCAGACTTTGTGGAGCATCTACGCTTGACGTCAGCTATATGTTCTTTTACGCGGTAAAATCCGTATGAAATTGTTTATTTTAATGAGTAATAATCGCGAAAACCTAAGACATTAATAGATACATTAGTTATTTAAGAAATAAATGAAAATTTACCATTCCTCGTCACCAAAACTACTGAGGCTAACATTTTGAAAAAAATGCAGGCAATATTTATTTACTTGTAGATACAGAAAAACCTATAAGAAGTCTATGGTCTTAAAATTACATGGTAAATATTTCTCTATTATGCGTACAAACTTATATCTGCAGTTGGAATGTATGGCAGAACACGTTTTTGAACCACAATGTTAAGTTAGTTCTTGGTATAAATTATTGGTATAAGACAGATTTTTAAATAAACGTTGTCCCACATTAGTATTTCTCTTGTATCGTGGGTGCGTTTACAGACATAAATTCCACACACAATACACCCCGACCAGGAACAACTACCTGGAGATCATACAAATATTTGTTCCGTGCGGGAATCGAACCCACGTATCGGAGCGCAGCAATCGACTGCATCAGCCACTGCACCAACCGTGCCGTCAACAATATATTCAGCAATTTTCCTCTACAACCCGGTACCATACATACTTCTTTAGTCACCTCAAACAAATTTAGGTCAGATCTAAAAATATGGTAGATAACGTATTCATCTTACGGAATACTCTCCACGCGAGTTCAACTCGAACTTGCCCGGTTTTTATCATTCGTTCTCATTCTCAGCTAGAAAGTCTGTATGCGCTGTGGCACTCTATTCCATTATGGAGTAAGTAGAACTTCAGTGAGAATTGTGTTGGCACTGGTTGGAGTCACGTACGAAACTAACACGTTTGTTTGAATAGTGCATAAGTAGGCAGATGCGATTCTATTGCGTGGAGGACTTTTAGTTACATTTTAGAAGCTTAGGGAATAGTCGAGTAGAAAATAAAACTGGGAAACGTTCTATTTTGACACGGTAAAATTATTCCATTCCACGTGGTTCAGTATATAATATTTCCTTTGCCGTGTGGTGCCGGCTCAGAATACCACCACCCCATCTCTTCTCATGGGTGTCGTAAAAGTCGACTAAGGGATTAGCTGGAGGATGGGCAGCAGCGTCCTTCGAGTACATTAACAACTCAACTGCGATCGCCAACCCGTTTGCCAAGCGTGGCAATTATGGCAAAACCCCCCAATGAGCCCACAACACACCCATATCGGTCGTTGTGGTGAGCTTTGGGGAGGCCTGTGTCCAGCGGTGAACTTCATTCATCGGCAAAGAGCAGCCCTCTTCGCCTATGAGCTTCGTGAGGCGACTAAGGGTTGATTTTAAGGGGATGGGCAGCAGCATCCTCACCTGTGCTAACAAAAACATACTGCGGTCACCAATCCACCTACCAAGCGTGAGGATCATGGAAATGTCTCCTATGACCACGAATAAAGAAGATCAAAGAAGAAAGAAAACTACTTACTGGGATAAACTTAAATAGACAAACAAAAATACATTGAATGATCAGAAGGGCCAAAAAGACCATCAGATCAGCACAATGTCAGTAGGTGGCAGTACGGTACGGTTGGTGCAGCAGTTGGCTGCTGCAGTCCGGGTCGCGGGTTCGATTCCCTCACGAAACAAATATTTTTGCGATCTACAGATAGTTGTTCCGGGTCTGGGTGTACTGTATGTGAAACTTGTGTCTGTAAACGACACTGTAGAAATCCTAGCGTGGGGCAACGATTTTTCACTTCCCTTCCGCTCAACGGGGTGATGGCATTACAATCACCCCCTCCGAGATCTGATGTAATTCAGTGCCGAAGATGACCACTTAGGTGGTTTGAGTCCGTAAGAGTCCCCCCTCCTCCCCCGGGGTGGAGAAAGATAGATTTCCAAGGGGTGAAAAAAAGGTTATAATTATCACAAATTAGTTTCCAATGTTGTCTGGCAATATTCATCATATCAGCCGAATAAAGTCCATTCCTGGACACAGGCCTCCATCAAAGATCACCACAACGACTGATATCGGTGTGTTGTGTGCTCATTCAGGGGTTTTGCCATAATCGCCACGCTTGGCGGGCGGGTTGGCGATCGCAGTTGAGTTGTTAATGTATTCGAAAGACGCTGCTGCCCATCCTCCGGCTAATCCTTTAGTCGCCTTTGACGACACCCACGAGATGAGATGGGTTGGTGCTATTCGTAGCCGGTACCACACGTCAATATTGCCACGATTAAATTTATGATTAAAATGCAAGATTATTTCCACGTGAATGATGATAATAACATACAAACAAAAATATATGTTCAAAACGAGCCGGTCACCTATTAAAATGGCTGTGGTACTAGACGAGTAGCAACACGTGCCACGCAGTCGCCTTTTTTTCTTTTTTGCAGTGCTTTGCACCCCGTTCCGTGGATAATTTATGCGGAGGCAGTATATGTCAGTTTGCGCGGAAAAATGAAGGCAGAATTCGGAGTGAAAATATTTAAAACTTCTCTCACTATCATCGTCTCGGCCTCTGGCAGTCTACCACTGGACTTAAGGCTCTCCTAAGCTGCATCACATTCGGTAATCTTGATGACAATGACTATAATGGTCTCTAGTGTCCGGTCAAAGAGTAATTGAGTTTAGCTTTGACGGCACGGTTGATGCAGTGGCTGAAACAGTCGGCTGCTACGCTCCGAGTCGTGGGTTCGATTCCCGCACGGAACAAATATTTGTATGATCTGCAGGTAGTTGTTCCAGGTCTGGATGTATTGTATGTGGAATTCATGTCTGTAAACGCACTCACGACCCAGGAGAAATCGTAGGGTGGGGTAACTCTTCTTTTTTAGATGAAAAAAATAGCTAGATTACACGTATAAGACATATTATAAAAATCTGCTTAGTCCTTTGGGAATAACAGGCAGATTCATATAAAAAGAAAGTAGCAGGTAACTGTAAAGTATAATTTGAACTCTCACTCCATACATTAAGTATGTAATTATGGCTCAACCAAATTTAGAATATACAAGATATTCTAATGTAATCAAGCCAATTTAACCAAAAAAAAAACGTTTTTAATGCTTATATTATGTTTTCTTTCTCGCATATGTATCTAACAGGTAGTGTGAGAGAGAAGAGTTTGCTGTGAGTATTAAAGGTTGTCCATTGTGCACTAGCTATTGTAATATATTTTATCCTTATTTTTGTTCAAATAAAATTAAAAAAACAATTTTGAATCAATAAATAAAATGCCGTGTGGTGCCGGCTACGAATATCACCAACCCATCGCATCCCGTGGGTGTCGTAAAAGGCGACTAAGGGATTAGCCGGAGGATGGGCAGTAGCGTCCTTCGAATAAATTAACAACTCAACTGCAATCGCCAACCCGCCTGCCAAGCGTGGCGATTATCGCAAAACCCCCCAATGAGCACACAACACACTGATATCAGTCGTTGTGTTGATCTTTGAGGGAGGCTTGTATCCAGCAGTGAACTTTATTCGGGCGAAATTATGAAATAAATTTACCTTTAGACTTCATATGTAAAATTATTAAAACAAAAGAAAATATCGAATTACTATTTTTAGTTATGGACAAATAACTGAATGTCCAATACGTGGGTTCATTTACCGTCGCATCAACATGACCTGATCTTTTCTTTAAGGAAACTTCGAGCTTTACCCTCTCTATTGCCCTTTGATGACCTTGACACTTGGAACCGAAAACTCGGTGAAGGTTCCGGGAATCTGCTGGATACGGTCAGCACAACAGCAGTAATTGTGGCGATATTTGGGTGAGACTTATATCCAGCAGTGGATGTCTTTCGGCTGAAACAATGAAATATTTATATACACAATTGTTTTTTAATTTTGGGGAGTATTTTTCGATACTCACCACGCTTGGCAGGTGGGTTGATTAGCACAGTATGGCCACTGTTCCACAGAGGACTCTGGCTTATAGAGTCCCTTAGTTGCCTTTTACGACATCCAATGGAAGGAGATAGAGTGGTTCTATATTCTTAATCCGGACACGACACGGACTTATATACATTGTCGCGGGGTGACTCCCTCCGTGTTTCCTTCCCGGTTAGCTCAACTAGGAGGCTCTCTCCACGGCAGCAAGTAACGGAGTTCAGTTATTGAGATTCAATAAAACGTAACATATAAATTGTTATATAGGTATATTGTTATTCACAACTTCGTGAACACTTATGTAGATGATTATATTTTTTAAATATAGCTTTCACAATTTAAGTATCACAATTTAAGCTAGTTTAAAAATAAGTAATTCGAATATTGCAGGAGACTATTTGTCAGAGAGACAGCTGTGTGTCGAACCACTAGCGTTCAGGATCGAATGTGTAAGGATGATGATCAAAATATGAATGATTCGACACCACAGTACTAAATTCGAATTTTGAATTGAATTAAGAATGAATCATGAAGTGGACAGTGATGGAGATAAAAGATATGAAGTCATGAAAGAGGTTGATTGAAATGAAGATGAAGGATGACTTCGTCACAACATATGCTTATTCCAAGTAGGATCTATTGCATGCCAAGAATCAGAGCTCTCCATTGCAAATGGTGTGGTTAGGCCTGCTAGTGGTTGAGATACAGGGTGAGGCATAGGAATCCTGGTGCAACACCTCCATTACGTCCAAATCACGGCAGAAACTAGCACCAAGGTTGGTGTAGTTAGCATTTTATTCTTCAACCACCAGTGGTAATATGAGTATATTGAAAGCCCTCTTCAAGCAGCTCAGTACCCTTACATAATATTTATAGGTAGCTACAAGCCTCATTACACAAAGTAATTCAAGTGTACCATTTCGATATAAACACGTTATACATTGTTTCCTACAAACAGACATGGATTGCAGCATTAGTAGTAAGCGTTAAGTTCAACTCAACTACTTACTTGACTCCTTGAGAGTATCCATTTTTCATTCGTTCCGAAATCACACGCGAAGAGGAAGAAACACATCAATAACGGACATGTTGACGTCACCAAATTGTGACTTGTGTAACGGCTTTTTTTAAACACATCCAGCAAGAAGGCATTCTTTTTTTTTATCTCCAGCCAACTACCATTAATCAGACCCTAGTCCCAGTCGCGTGAAACTCGTTGGAAACAAGAAAAGTTTCCTTTCGCTTGAATTAAAATCTTCAACGGAATGACTCGGTATTTTTTTATTCAGACGACAGCTTGATAAACTGCACTTTGTTTCAATTTGACGATTGCACTAATTGGATTGGTGATAAGTGGGAGATCGTTGGCGGTTATTGGAAACTTGTCCGTGACGAGGAGATGTAGGTTTTCGTTTTTGTGGATTCTTTTCGATCAAAGCGGGGGGAATTAGTGATTGAATTATGAATATCATCATTAGAAGATTTAAATGCTTGGTATCTGTATTCAGAGCTATTAATTATAGTTACGGTTACACGGTTGTGGAATGCATTGCCAGTGGCAGTGAAAGTGCAAAATCATTACCCTCCTTTAGGGACTTAGTAAAGGAATTTATTATCATTATCTGTCCTTTTGATGATTTGTCTTCCTTTTTCACTATAATCTAAAATTATTAACACTGCGTTTTATTTTATATTCCCACTTTTCTGTATTCATAATAACTTAAAATATTTGTTTATGTATGCATGCGTATTTAACATATTTGTTGTTAGTTTTTGCACTTTTAAGTTTTCTTTTCATGTTTCAAATGGTGTACAATAAAGTGTATTCTATTTTATGGCTTATAATACTTTTATGTTTCAAATTTTATAGATGTATCGCACATCTTCTGTGTTCAAATTTGTATTGCTTACAATACAATATTTTTGTTGAAAGTAATTAAAACTTAATAGCTTTGAAAAAAATATATAAATATATTAAATACAATGTCGTATTAAAATGAGCCAAAAACCATTATTTCAGAATTATGTGTCGCAGCATATTCCTCGTGTGTCAGTGTGTGAGTGGTGTTTATCGTAAGGTTTTCTCACATAGAGCTTCAGGGGAATCCTTTACATTCCCCCGAGAAGTGCCTGGGTGGACGGCCATTTTACACGCACCTCACCTTCGCTAGATGGGGTGGCTTTACAGTCATTCGGGATGTGCCTGAAGGTGAATGAGTGATTGCATCTTGAACTTGGAGCCCCCTTCAGTGCCGAAGATGACCGTTCCTGTGGATTTAGCATGTAGGAGTCCAGAATGCTTCTGTGCCCTTCCAAGGGGTTTCCAGAGGCGGAGGAAGTACATAATGAATTTCCACCTAGTAATTAAATAAAAATTGGTTTCCCTAATAACCGATATTTCTTGTCACTCAAGTTACCGATCTCCAGCCCATAATAGCCGTCGCCGTCTGCGGGTCGTGGAGTTGAGGTCGATGTCAGCCTAAAAACGTCCACTGCTGAATAACAGCGCAATAAGACGACCGGTAACATGTCGTGTGTTGTCATTTTGGAGGGAATTTGTCAGTACACCACGCTGGGTTGGTGAGCTCATAATGGCTACTATTCCACAGAATACGCTGCTGCCCATCCCTCTGGTTAAAAGTCCGTTGGTCACCTTTTACGACATCCATGAGAGGAGATGGAATGGAGTTATATTATTAATCTGGACACATGGGTCGCTGAAGTACTACAAAACCACCTCTTTCCACGGTATCGAAAAGGCGACTAAGGGTTGAAATCAAGAAAATGGGCAGCAGCATCCGGGGAGGATGCTGCTGCCCATTTTCTTGATTTCGTGATTGTGTGCTAATTACAACATAATGTGGTCACTAATCCGCCTACCCAGAGTAGTGATTATGGCAATATTCCCTATTGGCCGCTCATTGTACTGATCATTGGGAGGCCTATGTTCACCAGTGGACGCTTGTGCCATATCTGTGTGTGCACACCAATCATACTGACCAGCTCACCGAAACAGGATATGTTGTGTAAAATACTGACAAAATTTACCTCTTTAGTGTGCAAACACGTCACAGAATGTTAAGGTTTGCAGTGTGCCAAAAATATGCAAACGAGCCGACTCGGCAAAATCACGTCATGTTCAATGTAGTGAATCAACAGCTGTTTATTATGAACGAGTTTGGACAATTTAGTAAAGACCATTCAATGAAAATTGGTTCTCGTAATAGTCTCAACACTCGTTTGGTGCAGTGGTTAAGCAATTGGATTTCTCTGGTACGGGTCGTGGGCATTGGCATAGCCAGGAATGCGCATGTATGGGAACGGTACTGTAATTCCAACCCACACTCTCCAAAATCCATCTGATAAAAATCGACACAAAACTTTGCTCAAGATTTTAAAGTCTTGTCTCAACCAATGCATTCTTAGTACTAAGCTTCTTGGCTCGTCTCTCAATTGCGCTCCAAGCTGGTATTTGACCAAATCATAAATAAGAGCTACTGCTCTGGAGTACGGTCTATCTGTGAAACAGTAGCCATACTGAACTCACTAACTCGCCTGCCAAGCCTGGGGAGTACTGACAAATGCCCCCCAAAATAATGATAATATTATGGAAATCTATGGGGAGGCCTTTATTCAGCAGTAGACGTTCTTTGGGTAGTGTGATGATGATCATGATGTAGCGAACCTCTTAGCATAGCGACTTATACGGATATGCGTTTTCAAAGTTCTTATAACAGAACAATTACATTATACTAGATATGAACCGTGTGGTGCCAGCTAAGCTAAGCTAAGCTAAGCAGCTTCCCGTGGATGTCGTGAAATGCAACGATGGGATTAGCTAGAGGATGGGCTGCAGCGTCCTCCGAGTACATTTACAACTCAACTGCGACTGCCTGCGAAGTGTGATGAAATGATGAGATATCATTGTTTTTCATACAGTTGTCGCCTTGATTATGATGATCATGGTGTTATTTAGGAATAGATTTACGAGTCCCATTTTTTTTTCTTAGTCTTACGACGTAGAGAATCAAAATTAATACTAATACCGTGCCGTCAATGTTGTTAACATGGACGGCACGGTTGGTGCAGTCGCTGCTGCGCTCCGGGTCGTGGGTTCGATCCCCGCACGGAACAAAATTTGTATGACCCTGCAGGTAGTTGTTCCGGGTCTGGGTGTATTGTATGTGGGATTCATGTCTGTAAATGCACCCATAACACAGGAGAAATCCTTGTGTGGGGCAACGTTTTAGCAAAAAAAAAAACATGTATCACCAATCCAATCGCCGATTACAGCATTGTACCTAATAGACTACCTATCTTGCTTCGGAGGGCACCTTAAATACGTTGGTCCCGGTTATTTTCATTAAATGGCAGTAGTTAAGCCAAGTCGGACGCATATAGGCAGCTTTAATAACTCTGCCACAAAATTAGCCACTAACCAAACAAAAATCTATATATGTAAAAAATAATGTTTGTGTGTATGTCCTTTATAGAATCGTAAACTGTGCATTTGATCATGTCATGATCTTCAACAAAGTGTTGTGCATGAGCCCACAAAGGTTTCTGAGTTGATACGACCAATCTTTGACAGATGGCGCCACTGTCATTCCAATGAATTTTATTTCTATATATATAAAATTAAATGGCGGGTGAAACCGCGGGTCCTAGCTAGTAAAAAATAAAGAGGGAAGTAGGGAGTCGCCCTACAGCAGCAAACTGAATCCTGACACAAAACACAAAGTACACAGAACTCACATTTAAGACGTCATACACCGCAAGCCTTTCTTCCATAAAATTAAGCCTTATTAAGGTACATTATACTAATTTATATGGATCTGCCAAAACAATTTCAACAATAGAGTAACTACAATCCGTCACTCAGGCTTATAATGTATAAATGACGTGTATATTTAGTCTTCCGTACAAAAGGGTGGCTGCATCCATTGTTTGTGTGGTGTGCGTGTGGCCGATATAAATATGGCACACTGTTTGTAACAATTGTTTTGGTATTGTATTCTCATTTTTGAATGAACTGGAATTGCAATTCGCTGAAAAAGCCGCTATGATAGAATTACGTAATAAGATTAAATTGTGTATGCAATCAATCAAACAATAAACAATGCTCTAATGCTTTATTTATTGTTTTACCGGGTGATTCTACGTTAAGAGAAACTTTTGATACTTTTAAAAGGTAACAGCGAAAAAGCATATATTTTATTAAAATCTAGTGAATTATGGGCAGAAAGATGAGTTATCGTAGATTTTTTACTTTTCTCAAAATTACGCCATACATAAAAAGTGACTACCCTGTTCCGACCCCGGTTTTTTTGTAGTCATTATTATTATATACTAGCGTACTTAATAATAATATTGTCATTCGAAAAATAACTAAATAATAAATTTTCCACCCAATCTTTTTGAAAAGAAAAATATTCTCTTTATTTCGCGTCACCTATCCTGATCATTTTCAATCTGTTATTTTTATTCAAATACTTTGTCTCTGCGAATGCAAACAAGTGAAGGGCCTCGTCATTAATGTGAAGTAAGTAATGCACGACTCGCGAGCCGTTCTCCTCCTGTAAAACAAGTGAGTATTTCCCCTGCCCAAACTTAAAAAAGAAAATAATGAAGTGCGTCACAGGAGTCCAAAGAAGTAAGTCCAAAATTGAATATTTTTGTTGTGCCACCACCCACCAGTTCTTACATCAGGGGTGCAATTCCTTAAGCTCAAACATCCATACATCCTTAAATACAGAATCGAAATCACGGTGTAAAACCAATTTTGGTATTCGCTAAGTTATGGTTGAAGCTATTCCAGGACACGTTACAGAAGGTAAGCCACGAGGACCAGTCTTAAAGAATACCAAATCTGGTTATTACCATTATTTCAACTCTGTATTCAAGGATGTATGGATGTTTGAGCTTAGAGAATTGCACCCCAGGTGCCTCTTAACGTAGAATCACCTAGAAAAAAAAAAAACATAATTTTGTTGCATAAATCTGTATATATATCTGATATGTGTAACATTTGTAAGATAATGACTAAATTACCCAATATATAATGACTGAATTTAAACAGGAAAATGTTTATTTTAAATTTAAATAAATCTTACGCTAGTATTGTATTAAAAATAAAACCTATAAAAATAATAACGTACTGTTTAGTCTTTTTATAAAGGTGAACACAATGCATCATCTTAATTCCATTACGTAAAAAAATACTATTCATTTGAAACTCCAAATTAAAAAAGTACGTAATTGATACAATTTTACAAACTCCATTAACATCATTTCTACTTAAAAAATTCGGAGGGTTGCTGCGAAGTTTCAAATAAGGAAAATTCTTCTGTAATTTAGGGATGTAATGTGTAACGATTATGCGATTCCTTGTTTGATATTCAAGATGACAGCTGTTGATATCACTTCATTTGTTTTCATGAAAATACTAAAGGTACTACCAAATATTGCTAGCCTTGTAAACTTTTTGTGTGGTTCCCGGCTAAGAACAGAAGGTGAGAGTTCATATCAAGAGGATGGGTAGCAGTATCCCCCCGTATGCTAATAACAATATACTGCGGTCATTAATCTACCCGCTAAACGTGATGATTATAGAAATCCCCTATGACTCTCATTTCGGCCGAATGAAATCCACTGTTGGACACAGGCCTCCCCCAATGATCACCACAACGACCGATATGGTGTGTTGTGTGCTCATTGGGGGGTCTTGCCATAATCGCCACGCTTGGCAGACGGGTTGGCGATCGCAGTTGAGTTGTTAATGTATTCGAAGGACGCTGCTGCCCATCCTCCGGTTAATCCCTTAGTCAACTTTTACGACACCCATGGGAGGAGATAGGGTGGTGGCATTCTGAGCCGGCACCACACGGTTATGACTCATTGTGGTGATAATTAAGAGGACTACGTTAAGCAGTTGTCGTTTGCGATCTGATGCGTAACCTCTCTGCATTTAATATGTTTTATTTAATTTATTAGGATACTGTATTGGTGGTTATATCAATGTGCGGTAAAAATCTAACTAAATATTCATCGTTTCAGCCGAAAAACGTCCACTGCTGGACAGAAGCCTCCCCAAATATTGCCACAACGACCGCTATGGTTTTCTGTTACGGGCCCGTTGGGGGTTTTGTCATAATCGCCACGCTTGGCAGACGAGTTAGCGATCGCAGTTGAGTTATAAATGTGCTCGAAGGACGCTGCTGCTCATCCTCCGGCTAATCCTATAGTCACCTTTAACAACACCCACGGGATGAAATGGGGTGGTGGCATTTTTAGGCGGCACTACACATAAATATTTACGTACAGTATATTTTGATCTAAATAAGTATTCGTTTGGGATAACGAGTACAGCAGGGTCGGTCGTTGTAGCTATCATCAGGGACATGTGTCCAGCATTGGACCGGTCTTTCGGGTGAGATGATGAAGTATTTGTTTTAAGCACTAAATGTATAAAATATCATAACTTGTGTAAAAATAAATGATGAGATCTTTATTGCCGCAGCACTTGCTGATAAGTATGTTAGTAGATCAGCGTCTTTCCAGGAAAACTATAACGTTGATAAGGGGAATTTACAAAATTATTATTTTTTCGTTCTGCGTACATACGGCTACATTTCAAGCATTACATACAGTATAAGCTGATCTTTAACTTAACGGAATTCCTATACAATGTGAGATCAGCGTATACTGGATATTGCTTGATATCTAGCCGTGCGTATAAAATATTATATGTCGCTATAAACGAATAATTTTTGTTGGCGGAGAACTATCAATTCGTTACAGGCTATGACTACTTATACATACACACACACGCACAAAAAACAAACACACATACTTATCAGCTCGTAAACATCCACTGCTGAACATGGGCCTCCCAGTCATCATATCGGCCATTTATACGTCCACTGCTGAATAAAGTCCTCCCCCATAGATTTTCACAACTGTATCATTATTTTGGAGGGTATTTTCCAATACTCACGACGCTTGGCCGGCAGGTTGGTGAGCGCAGTATGGCGCTGCTGCCCATTCCTCTGGTATAGGTGGTTTAGTCGCCTTTTACGACATCCATGGGAGGAGGAGTGATGCTATATTCTTAATCCGGACACCACACGGAATTATTAGCACACGAGATCATCACCATCATCATATCAGCCACAGGATGTCCACTACTGAACAAATGCCTCCCCTTTAGATTTCCACAACGAGCGGTCTCATGCCGCTCTCATCCAATGACTCCCAGTGACCTTCACCAAGTCGTCTGTCCACCTCGTTGGAGGTCATCCCATGCTGCATTTTCCGGGGCGCGGTCTCCATTCGAGAACCTTTGTGCCCAAACGCTGCCCAGCCGAGTCGAATTCGACGATTGACCTCTTTCTCAAAGTTGGACCTACCTAACTGGACAGTTTGTCCCAGGTAGACATACTCGTCAACAACTTCGAGAACAGAGCTCTCAACGGATATTGGGATGGGCACGACATGGGCATTTGACATGACTTTAGTCTTGCTCATGTCCATTTTAAGGGCCTACATGTTGGGAAACTCTGTTGAGATCATCGAGCATTGTGCTGAGCTCTTGCAGCGATTCTGCCATGACTACGATGTCATCGGCAAATCGAAGGTGAGTGATATACTCGCCATTGATGTTAATGCCGAATCCTTTCCTCTCCAGTAGCTTGAAGGCATCCTCCATTGCAACGGAGAACAGTTTCGGGGAAATCTACGTATCAGTAGCATTTTTATCACCGCTAATATTTTTAAACATTGAACGAGATTTTTTGTCCCCAAGTGTAACTGTATAAGCAAATAGCGTGTTCTTGTTCGCGGCGACCGCACAATGCCTAGCCCAGCGTTAACGTACACCGAAAATGTGTTTGTTACACAGTAATTATACTGTATATTTGACAACAGGTAATGTTCGTTTCGTTAACCGCAAGTTTCTCAGAAATATATGTCACTAACGTAATTTGGTTAGGTATAGTTCAGGTTCTGTTATTTATTAGGTAAGCTATAATTGTTAAGTTAAAAATACCGTGTGGTGCCGGCTCAGAATACCGCCAACCCACCTCCTCCCGTGGATATCCAAATGAGCCATGTTACTAAAAGGTGATGTGACAGGGATTTGTTTTTGGAAGCTGTAGTAAAAAGATAGGTAGGTTGCTTCTCATTTATTTTAATCTATCATAATAGCCGTGTGGTGCCGTCTCAGAATACCACTACCCCATCTCCTCCAGTGGGTGTCGTAAAAGTCGACTAAGGGATTAGCTGGAGGATGGGCAGCTGCGTCCTTCGAGTACATTAACAACTCAACTGCGATCGCCAACCCGTCTGCCAAACGTGGCGATTATGGCAAATCCCCCCAATGAGCCCACAACAAACCCATATCGGTCATTGTAGTGATCTTTGGGGGAGGCTTGTGTCCAGCAGTGGACTTCGTTCGGCCGAAATGATGATCAGCTAATAGGAATATTCATCACCATATTGGCCATTTATACGTCCACTGCGAACAAAGGCCTCCCCCATAGATTTCCAACTTTCAACTGTATCATCATTTTGGGGGGAATTTGCCAATACTAACCACGCTTGGCAGGCGGGTTGGTGAGCGCAGTATGGCTACCGTTTCACAGAAGTGACACTGCTGCCCATCTCTCTGGTTAAGATTCCCTTAGTCGCCTTTTATGACATCCACGGGATGAGTTGGTGCTATATTCTTATTTCGGACATCACACGGACTGAATTATTATTTTAGTGTATTTGAATAAACAGCATAATTTGTGTGTGTGTGTGTGTTATCTATACAAATAAATAAAATTGAAGTGTCTGTTTGTAATGTCAAAATAACAGCTTTTTACTGAATGCATATGTAATTTTTTTTGTTATATACGGTACATATAACAAAAAAAATTTGTCTGTCTGTCTGTCTGTCTGTCCGTCTGTCTGTCTGTCTGTTTGTTCCGGGTAATCTCCGAAACGGCTGGACCAATTTTGACGGGACTTTCTGTGGTAGACAGCTGATGCTATAAGGAATAACTTAGGCTACTTTTATTTTAGAAAAATAAGTAGGTTGCCACGCAAAAAAAAAATCCTTGAAATCCAATAATAGTATAGTGTCTATGTCGAAGTACTCTAAATTTCTTTTAAATTAAGCGCGGGTGAAACCGCGGGTCCCAGCTAGTAATATATAAGTTAGCTGAAGTGGCAATGGGCAGGGCACATTACTCGTAGAAAATCTCTGAGTAATCTGTGTACATGCATAAAAAACAAATACGTCGGATTGAGAAACTCCTCCTTTTTGAAGTCGGTTAAAAATCGTTTCAACTTTTAAGTCTTTGTGGGACAGCTATATCTGTATCTGTTCTGCAATCAATAATTCGTATGTAAAACGTTTTTCTGACTATATTCGTTCACAATATTTGGTGCCTGTCACACAGTTCATACTAGCATAGGCACCATCGTTTACTCTATCTTTTACTTTCTTTTAACTATAGTAATGTTTGTCTGCAAAAGGTAGAACCAAATGTACCAAGCTTATGAGAATAAAATGATTATTATATAAATTATTATATATTATACCGCCATTAATTAATTGCAGGGTCTATTAATTAAGAAGCGCATTTTCAACTTAATATAAGAATTTTTTGGTGAACACTTTATAAATAAGTTTACGCTATTTTGTTCATTTTCCTCATTCTATAAGATTTTTCCTTTAAAAACTAAACAAAGAGAATGTTCTTTTTAGATAGAATATTGAGGAAAATATTTAGGTAAATTGAGATGTTTATTTATGCAAGAAGCCAAAATGAAAGTATAATAAACTCCATCCATAAACTTTGTGATGATTTCAAATTGTTATCATCCAGAAAACCGACAATGATATCATGATCATATCAGCCGAACGATACCACTGCTGAACAAAAACCTCCCCATAGATTTCTACAAAATTACATGGCACCCGCATCCAACTACTCCCAGCTACCTTCACCAGGTTATCTGTTCATTTCGTTGGAGGCCGTCCAACGCTGCGTTTTTGACAGTGATTTGAGTCACTCTTAATGAAAATTATGTGACTATTTTTTATTTCAGAAAAACCAATTACTGGCACTTATAAAACGTTAAAATTTAAATTGCTCGGTTACAATTAGTTGGTCCTATGGAGAAGAACCGGCAAGAAACTCCATACCCTTTTAAAATTAAAACTCGCGGTATCGATTCATCATCGTCATCATGTCATCCAAAGGACGTCCACTGCAAACAAAGACCTCCCCCACAGATTTCCACAAAGGCCGGTTATATGCCACACGCATCCAACTGCTCCCAGCGACCTTCACCAGATCATCCGTCCATCTGCATTTGACGGCACGGTTGGTGCAGTGGCTGATACAGTCAGCTGCTACGCTCCGGGTTGTGGGTTCTATTCCCACACGAACAAATATTTGTATGATCTGCAGGTAGATGTTCCGGGTCTGGGTGTATTGTGTGTGGAATTCATGTCTGAAAACGCACCCACGACACAGGAGAATTCGTAGTGTGGGGCAAAGTTTAAAAAAAACTCGTTGGAGGTCGTCCTACGACGCGTTTTCCGGTGCGCAGTCTCCACTCGAGAATGTTTTTGCTAGAAGTGCCTGTCTATGATTTCAAAATAAACAGAAATGTTTAATTCAAAACTGCAATGTATACGTATATCATAAATGGCCGTTTTTAGAATTATTGTCTATCTGGAAGTTTGTCTCTAATAGACTCCAAAACGGCTCCTCGGATAATTTTTTTGTCTATGTTCTACTTCGGTATCTTGCAGACCACAGAAGATATTCGTATAAATATAGATTTTGCCTAGCGGGCGGGCGTTTAACGCTTAGTCTTGGAATAAAACTCATGTTCATTAGGTATTCTGTTAGTGTTATGAATAGAGTTGGTCAAAGATTACGTTTCTAGGAATGTCTCTAAATAATTACAATAATTACCCAGAAGGAAGTTGCACGGAATATTTCCATCGCTTTGATATTTAATTCGAATTAAGAAATTTACATATATTCTGCGAAATCATGTACTATGATATCACGGAAATATTATGTAAATAAGGTCACTCACCAAGAAATGTCATGTAAATAAGGAAGTTGAATAATTCTCCTAAAAATAATATATTATTTTTAAAGCATTTTGTGTGTATTCAAATGGCGATTTGTGTTTATAGAAAATTCATGATGATCGTGATGAGAGGCGTGAAAACAACTTCAGGGCATATTGTGAACCTTTCTACACGCAGCTGGTGGATCTATTTTACTCAAAAGGCTAACAGAGCCTTAGATGTCAATTTAATTATTAAGATACTAAAATAAGAAAAATATACTATTACTTACAATATTAAAATATGAATTTTCTAAATATTCCTTAACATTATAAAAACATTTCTCTGTTACATCATTTCGGCCGAATAAAGTCCACTGCTGGACACAGGCCTCCCCCAAAGATCACTAATATTGGTGTGTTGTATGCTCATTGGGGGGTTTTGACAAAATTGCCATGCTTGGCACTCGTACTCGAAGGACGCTGCTGCCCCTCCTCCGGATAATCCCATAGTCGCCTAGGTGAAAATAAAAAGTGATTAAAAAGAAAAAAAAATTTTCCTAGCATCAATTTATTTGACAAATACGCAACATATTTCGCCTATGCTGCAATCGGTGGCATCTTTGATTTTCAATGCTTTTGGACATTGAAAATCAACATCTGATATGCAGTCACCGCCTCTCGATTTGCATCGTAGTTGCAATTTCGCTGAAACAAAATAATGTTTAAATTACAAACGGATTCATTTAAACGATTAGTTAGCTAAATGGCTGCGACTGTCTGGACATCTGGATAAAGAATGTATATAGCACCACTCGATCTCCTCCCGTGCATGTCGTAAAAGGTGACTAAGGGACAGAAAATCAGAGGGACGGGCAGCAGCGTCCTTTCTGTGGAACAGCAGCCATTCTGCGCTCACCAGCCCGCCTGCCTAGCATAGTGAGGTAACTGGTAAATACCCCCCAAAATTACGTCAGAATCAGGGAAATCGATGAGGGTGGTCTTTGTACAGCATTGGACGTCTTTCGGCCGACATGGTGCCGATGATTATTTCATTTCATATCGGCCATTTATACGTCCACTGCTGAACAAAGGCCTCCCCCATAGATTTTCACAACTGTGTCATCATTTTGGGGGGAATTTGCCAATACTCACCACGCTTGGCAGGCGGGTTGGTGAGCGCAGTATGGCTACCGTTTCACAGAAGGGACGCTGCTGCCCATCCCTCTGGATTTTTTCCCTTAGATTCCCTTAGTCGCCTTTTACGACATCCACGGGAGGAGATGGAGTGGTGCTATATTCCTAATCCGGACACCACACGGAATCGATTAAGAATATCGATATAACGGATGATGATTAACCACAAATTAATTAATAATTTAGCTTAGTTATTAATAGTCATCAGTGGAATACGTTCCAACCAACAATGATTGCAGAGTTCTGTGTGGTTCCCGGAAAACTAGAACTCAAACAAAAAGGTAACACTTGAGTGAGAGACAGCCACTTAAAATAAAAATAAAAACAAAAACATCTTACTAGGTCTACAGCACTCAATGTCCTTTTCTTGTTGTACCGGGCACAGACCTTTAGAAATTACTTTTGTACCACGAGGGCAGCCTGCGGATTTTGCACAGACACCGCCAACCACCATACATGGCAGCTCAAAGAATGGAGCGTTGTCAGCTGAAAATAATAAGGATGGTTAATCTACACAAATAAATAAAATTGAAGTGTCTGTATGTAATGTCAAAATAACAGCTTTTTACTTAATGCATATGAAAGTATATACGGTACCTATAACAAAAAAACAATTTTTAATTTTTTTGTCTGTCTGTCTGTTTGTTCCGGGTAATCTCCGAAACGGCTCTACCGATTTTGACGGGACTTTCACTGGCAGATAGCTGATGTTATAAGGAATAACTTAGGCTATTTTTATTTTAGAAAAATAATTAGGGTTTCGCGCAAAAATAATAAAACCCTTAAATCCAATATATATATTCTATGTCAAGTGTCTATATCGAAGTACTCTAAATTTCTTTTAAATAAAACGCGGGTGAAACCGCGGGTCCCAGCTAGTTATAAATAAAATCATAAGAACGTTTAAGAGTATACTGGAGTTGCACCGAGAACACAAGACAATAGGTTCTGGTCACATCTACAGATTCTTGATCGCAATAATGTCTGTGGTTTATGGCAAAGAAAAGTCCATGCCTCTACCCGTGGGCATCGGAAAGTCAACTAAGGGATTACCCAAAGGTGTGGCAGCATTTTTCTGAATGCTGAAGGCAAAATGTGCGAAAACGAAATGAAAATGATTACATGACAATGTCCCCAATGACTTTCTTGAAATTAAAACTGCTATCATACAAGATTAAAGTAACTCCGTCAGCTGATAATCTATAAAACCCCCTGACAACCATTTAATTATCAGTATGGTGTTCAGTTTTTAATATAGAACTAATCCATCTCCTGCCGTGTGGTGCAGGCTCAGAATACCCCCACCCCATCTCCTCACGTAAAAGTCGACTGAGGGATTAGCCGGAGGATGGGCAGCAGCGTCCTTCGAGTACATTAACAACTTAACTGCGATCGCCAACTCGTCTGCCAAGCGTGGCGATTATGGCAAAGATCACCACAATGACCGATATCGGTGTGTTGTGGGCTCATTGGGGGAGGCCTGTGTCCAGCAGTGGACTTCATTCGGCCGAAATGATGATGATGATCTCCTCCCGTGGATGTCTTCAAAGTACCCGTCTACTAAGGGTGGTGAGTACTAGCAAATTCCGAAAATTATGACACGATTTTGGAAGACTATAAGGGAGGCCTCTGTTCAGCAGTGGATATCGTTTGGTCAGCCATATAGTATCAGTACTATGATGATGATGATGCTATCAGTATATCAATCAAATATCTGCATTTTCTGCGAAGATTAGTTAACTTTTGTGAGTTATATTAATTTAGTGAAACATTTAATTAAATGTTACCTTTCACTTTGAACATTAGAATTTATTTAATTCTCCCCATTCAACAACTAAAACATTATTTGTCCCATGCCCTTACAGACACTTTTGCACGTCATTTTAAAACAATGGATGGCATTTCGCCACATGCCATCCTCTTAGTAGAAATGCCGAAAGAAACTCAGAGCTAGGTCTTTTTTTATACATTGTTCTACAATACTGTATTTACAAATAATTTTAGACAGATTTTTACACATTGAAAAACATTTTGCAGTCAGGTCAGGTGCTTATCGGCCTTTCTAAATAAAGCTTGAGGATAGTAAACATTATGAAATCATTAACCTACTAACCGGTTTCTCGAGGCGTTGGTCAGTTTATTACAATGTATAATTTCGCAATAATAATGTAAGGAGCAACGGAAAACGCAGCGTAAGTCAGCTCCCAACGAGATGAGCCGACGACCCGGTGAAGGTAACTGGAAGTCATTGGATCCGGGATACATTTAAGCAGTTGTTGTGGAAATTTATCAGGAGAGGCCTTTGTTTAGGGCCGATCCAGCACGGAGAAGGACGAGACGGCGCCGGGATAACAACCATCCTGGCACCCAATTCCAACACGCCTGAGTCCCCTGCCGTCACTACATGGTGGGGGGCTTCGGGGTTCGTGGGCGTGAGATTGGGGAGTCTGCGTGCTCACATCCAGCGACCCCCGGGAAGACGGTGGTGCGCATGTGGTCACGTGCCACCGTGTGCGCAGCACAGCGCCGCTTGTGGCACCTTTACGATACTCCCCGAGAAGTGCCTGGGGGGCAACCTTTTTACAGTCGCCTTCCCTCCGCTAGAGGGGATGACGCTTTACAGACATCCCCTCTGTGATGTGCTTAAAGGCATGGCACCAAAGGGCGGTTCTATTGTAATCTTACAAAAACCTGGAGCCCCAATTCAGTGCCGAAGATGACCGCCCCAGTAGTTTTAGCCGGTAGGAGTCCGGCATACCCCTTTGCCCTTCCCCGGGGCGAAGGAAGTTCATGTAGAATTTCCACTGGACACCAATAAAAAAAATGGAGAGGCCTTTGTTTAGTAATGCATCCTTAAGCTGATATTATGATCATCACCATCATTTCAGACGAATAAAGTCCACTACTGGACATAGACCTCCCTCAAAGATCGCCATAACGACCGGTCTGGATATGTGTGTGCTCATTGGGGGATTTCGCCGTAATCACCACGCTTAGCAGGCGGGTTGGCGATCGCAGTCCAGTTATTAATATACTCGAAGGACGTTGCTGTCCATCTTCCAGCTAATCCCATAGTCACCTTTTTATAAGCGATACCCACTATATTATGATAATCATCAATCATGGTGAATATAAATATAAAAATTTAAGCTTGCTTTCAGTTATAGCATCCAGAACTATTAAAAAATGACCTTGGCTGCTAGGCATTTTTAACCAACTTCAAAAAGGAGGAGGCCTTTTTAGTTTTTTACTAACTTTGAATTCAGATGAATGAAGAAATGTGATTGTGTGCAGGAAGCACTAAGAACTACAATAAAAATATTAATATGTATAATATGGCACGTTAAATTATATAAACATGTTTTAAAGATAATAAGAGAGCTCAGAGAGAGCACACGTAGGAAGATTATTAAACATAGAATGGTAACTAAATTAAGCATAGTAAAAAAATGTTCTTATTACCAAGAAGTAGAGTTATTTAATAGGTTACAAACTGACTTAGAAACATTGATTTATAACAGAAAATTATTTAAAGCTAAACTTAAAGCCTTCCTATTAAAAAAAATGTTTATATTCTGTGTCTGATTTAATGTCAAATGATAATAAATAAATAAAATTAATGGAAATTAAAATCGACATAATTTAATACTTGACTATTTATAAATTAACACACGTAGTTTAATTAGTGACATAGTATTTAAAATCATCTGACATCGTAGTTCTTCCATTATTTATTTATTTAATACTTTATGCACTAAAACTGCACAAAGGCGGACTTAATGCCATTAGGCATTTTCTAACAGTCGACCTAAGGGTGATGAAGAGAAAAATAAAATACATGGTAAGTGTACAGACAGTGTAACTGTGAGTAGTTAAATAACGAAAGGCAATTTATGATGACGTTTATCGTTGACTTAATATAAATATATACATATATAAATATACGTACACGTGACATATAAATATTTTTTGTAGGAATTACTAACATAGAGATGTTTCTGCCAAAGAATTGAGGAGGTATTTGCGTAGTTTATTTTTAAAAGAGTAGCGACTGGTGGCCTTCCTGATTTCAAGAGGCAGCGAATTCCAAAGAAGAATAGATTGGACAAAGAAAGAAGACTGTATAAAGTCCGAACGGTGAGACGGACATTTCAAGATACGATTATGTGAGGAACGAAGATTTTGGTCATGATTGGAGCAAATATACTGAATATGAGAAGTAAGGTAAGTAGGGGATGTGGGAGAATCAAGAAAGGAAAACAAGGTTGTCAATGCCCTTAGTTTTCTATGCTGACGGTTAGGCAACCATTTAAGAAGCGTTCTGTATTGGGACACATGGTCATACTTACGTAAATTGAAAACGAATCGAATGCAGCTATTCAGAAGGCGGTCAATTTTGTTAAGCATATCTGCATTCAGATCATAATAACACACATCACCATAGTCAACCATGGGAAAAATTAAAGTCTGCCCAAGCATTGCTTTAACATTAGATGGGAGTAATTTTTTTAATCGATAGAGAGATCGCAAAGTACCAGTGACTTTTTGGCTAACATTGGTGACCTATGTTCGCCAATTTAGATTGGTGTCCATATGCAAGCCTAGGTTTTTAATGCAGGTCATAATATTATGTATTATGACCTGCATTAATCTAATCTGAGTGAAAATATGGTATCCTATTATCGACATATAAGAATTATTCAGTGACATTTATCAGTCAATTTAATTTATATAACTTGTCATTATCATAATTATTAAGTCTTAGGATTTTGCAAGTTTGTCATATGTCAATGTCATTGAATTATGTTTCTATTTTATTATCTAATGTATTATTTGCTTCCCATGTATTTTTTTCTGTAATTCAAACACAATGCACATTGTTATAAAAGAATAAAAAAAATAAAAAAATGTAACGCACCCCAATGTAAAAGAAACAAAGTATCTTAAAATTATCATTACTCACAATAGTTATGATCAGAGTCATCAAATTGATTAGTGATGACGGCCGTACACCACACGATATCCAGAACGACAATCATACAGATAATTTTGAAGAACATTTTAACGTAACACAACCACTCCTATCTAAGGTTCTAAGGCGAATGATAAAACTCATTGACAATAACTTGTATACATTTATATTTATACTGAAGCTAGCCTGCAATCGCGTGTGAACGATAACAGTTTCCTCAATAGGTCGAGTTTGCGAAACCTTAATGTTTAATTAAGGAACGGATGTTTAAATATACAAGTACTTAATGTAGTTCGGCTTGAAGGGCGAAGTAAATTTTTTGGTTGGTAAGACAATGCATACTATCACAAAAAAGATTATATATAAACAAAACTGTAGTAGAATCTATACTATTGAGTCACCATAACACCCTGAAACTGTTGGTTGCTATTCAGCGTCCCAGTTCGTAATTGGCCAATTCTGTGATCAATTAAGGTGTAAGTTAGGGTGGGCCAAAAAAATCGACTATTTTTTTTTAACTTTATACTTTGAATAATAGGTTGATAGACACCTCAAAAAAATTCTCTCCAAGTATGAGCTCTTAACTTTAGTAGAAACGTCTTCCGCCTCTCAGTTTTTTATTATTTTCTTATTATTTGAAAAAAAAATTCAGATCTCGATATTTACTATTTAAAAAAAAATCTCGTCTAATGTATTTCTAGGAAATTGAATTTCCGACAAAAAGTTCTCTAACAATTTTTTTGTAAACCTCACCGTTCAAAAGTTGTAGTTTGATTATTTTCAGACAAATTTGTTTTTTCTTATGAATTTTCTAACTCAATAATAAAACATTATTATGATATGCGCACCACACATTTTCATAGGAAATTTACTGCTCTACAAAAATGGTTTCTTATGATTAGTCGTTTAAAAAGAAGAAGAAATAATTAAACATCTCATCAACGTTAGTAAAAATGTGTTGTGTTATGCAGAGCATCCTGGGGCGCTCATAGTGAGTTGCACTCGTTGATTGGTAAACGACCATTGCAGTTAAGCTATGATCAGCGCGGTCAGTATATGAATGGGTGACCGCATAGTGATATTTGAACTAAGCAGTCGTCGTCGGTCCCGGTTGTTGTAATTAGACGATTACTACTAGCAATTAGCCACCAGAATTAAAGAACACATAGCTGACGTCAAGCATAGATGCTCCAGAAAGTCTGCAGTATGTGAACTTGCCTTAGGCAAACCCAACCATTTTCTTCGATTTGATCATCCTCAAGTCCTTGCAAAAGAGAACCGTTATGTACCTAGAATATTTCGTGAGACTATTGAAATTAAAAACATCCTAATTTTAATAGAGAAAATGGTTGGCAGATACCGCTTGTTTGGAATCCGGTTATTAAATTAGTAAAATCCCAAATAAACACACCACACTAAAAAACATCAAGACACTGCAAGTGATTACTGCGTGCATCGAAACAATTTTTAGTAAATTTTGTACGTTACATAAAATAACTTTTTAAATCTGTAATTACGCTTTTCACCTTAGTCACCCTGCGACCACGAACCCTGCAAAGTGTTCGAAACGCCAGGAAAAACAAAAATCTATAATATACGCGATTTAATCCGTTCAAAAGTGTTTTATTATAATGTGTAATAATTGCGAAAACATAAGAAAGACATTACCATACTACTAGCAAAAATTGACGCCACGGTTGGTGCAGTGGCTGACACAGTCGGCTGCTAGGCTCCGGGTCGCGGGTTCGATTCGTTCGGTGCAGGTAGTTGTTCCGGGTCTGGGTGTATTGTATGTGGAATTTATGTCTGTACACGCACCCACGACACAGGAGAAATCCTAGTGTAGGGCAAAGTTTAAAAAAAAACATAAAATTAAAACAATTTCCCCCAAAATGACGATTTAGCAGTGTACGTCTTTTGGCTGCTAATATGATGAATCGATTGCTCTTCCCAGAGCATCATAATAGACAGCTATTCTCATTCAATTTTCAGAACTTGAATTGCAGGCGATTTGGCTTAGCATTATGTAATAAAAGCGCTGACTAATCCTGACCCACATTTCATTCTATGGCCTTTGCATCTTAAGAAACGTTTTAAGCGTGACCTTAATATTCTTTAAGTAGGTATGATGTAAACAAAATAGTTTAGTGGCGGGAAATCCCTCTCCAACGAAGGTTATATGGCGCTGTGGCTAAGCGATTGGCTTTCTGCGTCACGCGTCGCGGGTTTGATCTCCGCACCAAACAAATGTTTGCAAGGTCAACGGATAACTTTTCCGGGTCTGGGTGTATATGATATTTATATCTGCGTAGTGTACCCACGTGTAATACAAGTGAAACAAAAGTGTGAAACACAGTTTAAAATAAAATAAAAATATGATAACAAAATTTCATTATGTCATTTTTACCTTAGCTCTCCTTTTCTACAGTAATAATTATTGTTCATTTATTTCAGGTAACCAAGATCCATACATAAATAATTTATAGACTGTTAAACATAATTATAACCATGTACACTATAAACCAAATTCAGACACGGATTTGGAAGTTTTTATTTTTTATCTTTATCTTTAAATGTAAACGTTGCCCCACGCTAGGATTTCGTGGGTGCGTTTACAGACATGAATTCCACATACAATACACCCAGACCCGGAACAACTACATGCAGATCATACAAATATTTGTTCCGTGCGGGAATCGAACCCACGACCCGGAGCGCAGCAGTCGACTGCACCAACCGTGCCGTCAAGTCATTTTGATCATGCATCCCTATAAAACCTGAACACTAGTCCTGATGGCCAAATGTTTACGCAAAATCAATCATCCCGTGGGTGTCGTAAAAGGCAACCAAGGGAGTTTCGAACCCAGTGCGTACCATTAAGCACACTCGAAGATGACCGCTCCAGTGGTTTTAGCCCCTTCGCCCTTCCCCGGAGCGGAGGAAGTTCATGAAGAATTTCCACTGGGCACCAATAAAAAATTAAAAAAAGGTTACCTGCAGGAGGCAGGTAAATCACCAACACTAGCATACCCAAGGGCCGCCACATGTAACTTTTTAAAGATAGACATTTTTTTTATTCATGTAAAACCATTTATAGACACTTAGAATCGTCAATTCGTGTCCGTGTGGTGTCCGGATTAAGAATATAGCACCACTCCGTCTCCTCCCGTGGAGGTCGTAAAAGTCGACTAAGGGACTCTTAACCAAAGGGATGGGCAGCAGCGTCCCTTTGCTGAACAGAAGCATTACTGCGCTCACCAACACGCCTGCCAAGCGTGGTGAGTATCGGAAAATTCCCCCCAAAATGATGACACGACTAATGCACCGGCCCCCAGTTCCCGGCAGCCCCGCTATTCCTGGTCATGGTAGCGGCCACGGTAACGGCGGGGCAGGGGGTGCTAAGAATCACCGGACGGGATCCGGCTACCACCCCAAACGAAAACTGGCCCTGGTAACGTATAACACACGCACACTGAGGGCAGACGAAAAGATTGTTGAGCTGGAAGAAGAAATAGATAAGTTGCACTGTGATATCATGGGTCTATCAGAATACCGCAGAGAGGGCTAGGACACGATAACCCTGAAATCTGACAACTTATTCTACTACCGGGAAGGCGAACATCTGTCTCAAGGTGGTGTCGGGTTTCTCGTCCGCAGGTCCCTCATTAACAGCATAGTGGCCATCGAAAGTGTGTCGAGCAGGGTAGCGTACCTTATACTCAGAATATCCAAGAGGTATTCGTTGAAGGTCATACAGGTCTACGCACCGACCTCGACACACCCAGATGATGAAGTAGAGAGTATGTATGAGGACGTAAGTAGGGCCATACATACCTCGAAGACACACTTCACTGTTGTGATGGGGGACTTCAACGCGAAGCTGGGCACTCGATGCGATGGTGAGTTGAGAGTGGGGTAATTTGGATATGGGCAACGGAACCCCAGGGGACAGAGGCTGGCCGACTTTTTGGAAAAGGAGGGACTCTTCGTGATGAACTCCTTTTTCCAAAATCCGCCTCACAGGAAATGGACCTGGATGAGTCCCGATGGTTCCACGAGGAATGAGATTGACTTCATCATGACCAATAGGAGGCAAATATTCAATGATGTCTCTGTGATCCACAGGGTTAAAACCGGTAGTGATCACCGAATGGTAAGAGGCACATTGAATATTAATCTCAAAATTGAGAGGTCTCATCTGATGAGGTCTACGCTCCGGCCCTCTAGTGCTCATATCCAAAACCCCGAGAGCTTTCAACTCGAACTCCAAAACCGCTCCGAGTGCCTAGAACATTGCGTATCTGTGGACGATTTAAATGGTAGGTTTGTAGAAACTGTCCAAACGGTTGGTTCTAAGTTCTTTAAGGCCCACCGTAAAGGTAGACCAAAAAAGTTCTCCGATCACACTCTCAACCTCATGGCAGAAAGACGCGCCGTGACGCTGTAGTCCTCCGGTGATGCTGAAGCATACCGACTACTCAATAGACGGATATGGAAGTCCTTGCGTCACGATATCCGCACCTTTAACACCAACGGTGTTAAAGAGGCGATTGAGCGGAATCAAGGCTTCAAAGTGTTCGCAAGAGACAAGTCTATTGGGCAAAGTCGTATTATGAAGCTGAAGACCGAGGACGGCAGTGTAGCGTCGACTAAGCCAGAGGTTTTGAGAGAGATTGAGAAGTTCTACCGGCAGTTATACACCTCGGTAAGTATACCTACCATTGGCTCTGACAAAGACCCGCGAGCCAAACTAACCCGACACTATACCGAGGATATCCCGGACATCAGCCTGTACGAGATTAGGATGGCCTTGAAACAGCTTAAAAATAACAAGGCGCCGGGTGGAGACGGAATTACGACAGAGCTTCTGAAAGCGGGTGGAACACCGGTACTTAAAGTCCTTCAGAAGCTATTCAATTCCGTCTTACTCAAGGGCACAACGCCGGAAGCGTGGAACAGAGGTGAGGTGGTGCTCTTCTTCAAAAAGGGTGATAACACCCTATTGAAGAATTATAGACCCATCTCACTTCTGAGCCATGTTTATAAGCTGTTTTCAAGGGTCATCACGAATCGTCTCGAGCGCAGGTTTGATGACTTCCAGCCTCCCGAACAAGCCGGTTTCCGAAAAGGTTTCAGTACCATAGACCACATCCATACGCTGCGGCAGGTTATACAGAAGACCGAGGAGTATAATCTGCCACTATGCTTGGCGTTTGTGGACTATGAGAAAGCCTTCGATTCGATCGAAACCTGGGCAGTGCTGCAATCTCTGCAGCGGTGCCAGATTGACTATCGGTACATTGAAGTGTTGAAGTGCTTATACAGAAACGCCACCATGTCGGTCCGAGTACATGAACAGAGCACGGGGGCAATTCCATTGCAGAGAGGTGTGAGACAGGGGGACGTCATTTCCCCGAAACTGTTCACCGCTGCAATGGAGGATGCCTTCAAGCTACTGGAGTGGAAAGGATTCGGCATTAACATCAATGGCGAGTATATCACTCACCTTCGATTTGCCGATGACATCGTAGTCATGGCAGAATCGCTGCAAGAGCTCAGCACAATGCTCGATGATCTCAACAGAGTTTCCCAACAGGTGGGCCTTAAGATGAACATGGGCAAGACAAAAGTCATGTCAAATGCCCATGTCGTGCCCATCCCAATATCCGTTGGGAGCTCTGTTCTCGAAGTTGTTGACGAGTATGTCTACCTAGGACAAACTGTCCAGTTAGGTAGGTCCAACTTCGAGAAAGAGGTCAATCGTCGAATCCGACTCGGCTGGGCAGCGTTCGGGAAACTTCGCAACGTCTTTTCGTCAACAATACCGCAATGCCTCAAGACGCAAGTCTTTAACCAGTGTGTGTTACCAGTGATGACATATGGAACAGAGACGTGGTCACTCACAATGGGCCTCATAAGAAAGCTCAAGGT
Source organism: Diloba caeruleocephala (assembly GCA_947459985.1). Classification (NCBI taxonomy): domain Eukaryota; kingdom Metazoa; phylum Arthropoda; class Insecta; order Lepidoptera; family Noctuidae; genus Diloba; species Diloba caeruleocephala. Next base: position 28,002,635 of record OX381607.1, read on the forward strand.
CACTCAGCGAGCTATGGAGAGAGCTATGCTTGGTATTTCTCTACGAGATCGAATCAGAAATGAGGAGATCCGTAGAAGAACTAAAGTTGTCGACATAGCTGAAAGGATTAGTAAACTGAAGTGGCAATGGGCAGGGCACATTGCTCGTAGAACTGATGGCCGTTGGGGCACAAAGGTTCGCGAATGGAGACCGCGCACCGGAAAACGCAGCGTGGGACGACCTCCAACGAGGTGGACAGACGATCTGGTGAAGGTCGCTGGGAGTCGTTGGATGAGAGCGGCATGTGACCGCTCGTTGTGGAAATCTAAGGGGGAGGCCTTTGTTCAGCAGTGGACATCCTGTGGCTGATATGATGACGATGATGATGATGACTATAGAAAATGATGCAATTTAAGCGTCAAATAAAAAAAGTAATGTTATTAGATACATTGATGCCAAGAGTGTCAATATATCAACTATGAACATCAGAACAGCTCAATCCCATGCATTTTTGCCCTCCATATAGTGTGTTACGTATATTGGACTTGAATTTACTAACGCGTAATATGATTTAATATAGTAATGTCTTAGGTTTTCGGGAGTATTACACGTTATAATAAAACACTTGTAAACGGATTCTATCGCGTATATTTTAGATTTAGAGAAGATGGCTAGCACGTACTACCAGTTTGGGATCCTGTTATTAAAAGATTAAAGTCCCAAACTAAATAACATCAAGACACTGTAAGTGATTACTGCATGCATCTAAATATTTTTTGATTATAATTGTACGGTAGATAAAATAAAACAACTTTTAAAATCTGTAACGTCGCCTGTCACCTTAGTCATCCTGCAACTACGAACCCTGCAAAGTGTTCGAAACGTCAGGAAAAACAAAAATCTATAATATACGCGATAGAATCCGTTTAAAAGTGTTTTATTAGAATGATTTAATATGACTTGGGATTTTATTTTAAAAACGTACACATTGAAATTTAAATGATTTGCTTATTTTCTGTATCGTATATGTTTGTTTCTGGTATTAATACTATGGATACTTTGCAATATGACTATAGGGACCCCCCTAAGCCTTGTTGTGCGCTGTGCCGCGCACACGGAGGCACGTGACTACGTGCACGCCACCGTCTTCCCAGGGTTCACTCGTTATGAGCACGCATACTCACCGATCTGTGCGCCCACGACCCCCGAGGCCAGCAACCTTGAAGCGACGGCAGGGGACTTTGGATTTAAAGCCTGTAGTAACGAACCCGGGCTAGCTGTTTATGTTTGAACTAGTGATACTGAAAGTGGAGAGCTCGCGTTTCTTCGGGTCTGCTACCAAGTTACCGATCACTTTCTATGAAGTGAATCCTCAATTTTTGCATGAAACTTCGGGTTTAGTTTATATCTTATATTTTTACTAGAGAGTTCCAATGCTAAGAGGTCATCATATCAACCACAGGATGTCCTCTGCTGAACAAAGGCCGTTTCCACAACGAGCGGTCACATGCCACTCTCATCCAACGACTCCCATCGCCCTTCACCAGGTCATCTGTGCACCTCATTGGAGGTCGTCCCATGCTGCGTTATCCGGTGCGCTGTCTCCATTTCAGAACCTTTTTGCCCCAACGGCCATCAGTTCTACGAGCAATGTACCCCGCCCATTGCCACTTCAGTTTACTAATCCTTTCAGCTATGTCGACAACTTTAGTTCTTCTAGGGATCTCCTCATTTCTGATTCAATCTCATAGGGAAATACCAAGCGTAGCTCTCTGAGTGACTATGAGCTTTCTTATGAGGCCCATTGTGAGTGACCACGTCTCTGTTCCATATGTCATCACTGGTAACACACACTGGTTAAAGACTTTTGTCCTGAGGCATTGTAGTATTGTTGGATGCTGAGAGATATTATAAACGTACGTACATACGATAAATATATTTGAAACAAACCACAAAATTATTCTCAACATTTAATGCGCGTATTTACAACATATTTCACCGTCACCACAATCGATAGTACCTATGATTCTTGATTCTCTTGGACAGTCAGAAGTTCTTGGTATGCATTCGCCGTTCCTCGACCGACATTTGAATTCAGATCGCACTGGAAAAAAAATACTGATTATAATATCGAGTACACGATATCAGAATTGCTTTATAGGTTACTTACAGGATCTACAGCACTCCATGCCTTGATCTTGCTGTTCTGGACACAAGCCTCTTTCTCTAACTTTTGTACCTTCGGGACAAGCGAAACCTATAGCGCAAACTCCACCAACTTCCATACATGGACGCTCAAAGAATGGAGCCTTTCCGGCTGAAAAACAAAAATTATTGTTACCTAGCGTGGCATTTGCGTGGGAGAGTTTAGCGTAGTCATTCGTTGACTAGAGCTCGTAAAAGGCTCGACCGGGGAAGTAATATGCCGTTACAGAATATATATCGGCGTGAACTAGTAAGATTGTTGGTAACAACAGTGTTGCTACGTTTCGTATGGTACTCATAAGTGCGGGATACCGAAAGTCCAATCCTTAAAAATATGGCAGCCATACTACATGGGGGCCTGCAAGGAAAAGTGTATGTCTGCCCTAAAAGTGACCCAAGTGCTGGTTGTTATCTGTAGGTATTTGGAGCAGGTGTAAATTTATAGCATACAAGATCCAGCTAATAAAAACCGTAACTTTATTGTATGTGGTTCGCTTAGTTCTATTCCACTAAAGCTCTAAAGAATGACACAATAATGGTTGAATGTCTAAAATTTAATTTGAGGAACATGGAAAATTGACCTTCATAAGCTACATTAACCATACTATACTTTTTTTTTCGGCCGGTGGGATGGGCAGTAGCGTCCCTTCTGTGCAATAGCCAGCCAGCCATTCTGCGCTCACCAACCCGCCTGCCAAACGTGGTGAATATTGGCAAATTCCCCCCAAAATGACGACACTATTGTGGAAATCTATGGGGGACGCCTTTGTTCAGCAGTGGACATATATAGGTCGATATGATGACATTTCTTTCCAAGAATATACAACCACATTTTTGTTGTTTGTGCAATGAAGTTGACAATGGGATGCTGAATGCCTTTTTTACCCAGTGGAAATACGCCATGTACTTCCTCCAAACCTCCCACCAATTTCCTTCCGGCTAAAACTACTGGAGCGGTCATCTTCGGCACCGAAGGGAAGCTCCGGGTACTCGATACTATCACACTAGAGCCACCCATTGATGCAATGCCTTAAGCACATCTCGAAGGAGACGGCTGTAAAGCGGTCACCCCCTCTAGTGGAGCGGAGGTGACTGTAAAAGGCCGCCTTTCCAGAATGCCAAATACCTACGTTATATCGGAGAAAGAGGGCCAAGAGTACACGCTACCTTAACACTTAATAAACTAGCCATAATTATGGAAAACAAGATTAATATAATGTAATATAAATATGAGTAGGTTAATGGATAATTATATTTTTTTTATTCCGTGTGGTGTCAGGATTAAGAATATAGCACCACTCCATCTCCTCCCGTGGATGTCGTAAAAGGCGACTAAGGGAATCTAAACCAGAGGGACGGGCAGCAGCGTCCCTTCTATGACACGGTAGCCATACTGCGCTCACCAACCCGCCTGCCAAGCGTGGTGAGTATTGGCAAATACCCCCCAGAATGATGACACAGTTGTGAAAATCTATGGGGGAGGCCTTTGTTCAGCAGTGGACGTATAAATGGCCGATATGATGAGGATATGATATTTTTAAGGTAGAATTTATCTATATACATATATAGCCTAGCCCCGCCCGACTCCATAAATAAAGTTTTTCTTTCCTTTTGAGCGGTTTTAATATTTTGATATCGTATAGGGTTTTTGAAGTCAGTATTTATATGCTTAAAAGTTTTGGTTATTCTTAATGTAAATAAATGTTAGAACTTTTTCCAATTTGGTATCAATATTTAACACAAAAAATATTAATGATTCAAGTCGGTTCTCTGATCTAAGAGGAATCGAAACTATTAGGACATCATCTGGATAAGCGCAGTCAAATTAACCTGTTTATTGAAGCTGGTTACAAAACTACTAAATCAAATGTAATGAAATTTATATGGAAGCAAATCAAAAGCATTCTGCACCAGTTAAAAAAAAAATGCTCAAATTGGTCTACAAATCTCGTGGAGGGTTTTTGAAGTCGGCATTTTTGTCATCATCGTCATTTCAGCTGAATGAAGTCCACTGCTCGACACAGGCCTCCCCTAAAGATCACCACAACGACCGATATGGGTGTGTTGTGGGCTCGTTGGGGGGTTTTGCCATAATCGCCACGCTTGGCAGACGGGTTGGCGATCGCAGTTGAGTTGTAAATGTACTCGAAGGACGCTGCTGCCCATCATCTGGCTAATCCCTTAGTCGACTTTCACGACACCTACGCAAGGATATGGGGTGGTGGTATTCTGAGCCGGCACCACACGGCAATTTTTTTTTGTAGATGAGTTTTATTCTTGTATGTTAGGCTCAGTGGATATTAATAGGCGAGTATTATTATTATTACCGCTAAGTTGTTCCATTTCGTGGTACTTCAAAGACACTGTATACCGCAGAACAGACATACAAAACGTTAAACAGTAAATCTTAAAGAACATTTTTTTATATGACCACTCTTATCTAAGGTTTATAGATGAATGAAGAAAGTATTAAAATTTTATTCCATAAGTACATCTATTTAAGCAGAACTAATTAGTATCTATGCGCCTGTGAATGATACTATCAAAGAAACGAGAAAAGAAAACATCCTCCAAAAGTCGTGTTTACCTTAGGATGTTTAAATAACTGCTGTTAAATAGAGACCAGATTGGTAAAACAATGGTGTAGGTTACTACTTATATGATACTTCATACACCCTTTTATGGCAACCGTCATAGAATTAGTAAAGGACATCGAATGGAATGGGGAGTCAAAATCAATAAGCATGCAATTGCTTACCGCACTCACTTACTCACCCCATAGACTTGCAAGATTCCTAAAAGGTGACTATAGGATTACCCGGAAGATGGGCAGCACCATCTTTTAAGTACATTTGCTACTCAACTGCAATCGCCAATTCGCCTGCCAAGCGTGATTGTTATGGCGAAACTCCCCAATGAGCAAACAACATAAATCTAGACCGGTCGTAGGGACTATCTTTGGGGGAGATCTATGTACAGTATTGGACGTTTTTCGCTGAAATGGTGATAATGATTATCATCATCTTTCTGGTAATTAAGAGAAGACATATTATTTAGTTTACCAAAAAGACAATTTTCAGGAGACAGTAAATTTGAAATAATTAAATTATAGATTAATTATTTCAAATTTACTGAATCGAATTTTTCACTAGATACTGTTTATTTAAAATTTACTGAATCGAATTTTTCACTAGATACTATTGTGGGCGACGCACTATACATATTTTTATATTATGATTTATTTACCTTTTTAGTTTAGAAGATATACTACAGATCTTAATATTCAGTGCTTTGTTTTTTGTCGTTGGGAAATCCAAATGGACTTCTTCTGCCTTGAGAAGGGCGGAGGTGCATGCCAGACTCTTACTGGCTGAAATCCCACGTTGTCGTTCCATTTACCTCTAGCCGGGGGTGAGGTGCACGCTTTGTAGGCATTAGACCGTGCCCCCGGCAGGTATCAGTCTGCCACTGTTTGACGGGCCCCGTCTCTGTGCGACCTTGATGGCCGCATCTATCCTACAGAGAAGTGCGCGGGGAACACACGTGCCGCCATCTCTCGCCTGTTTCTGTTCGGGCAACGGACCGCCCCTAATTCGTCGCCCGCAGGCTGCTCCACATGGTGGCCGAAGATCGTTCAGCGCCCGCAAATATCAACAAATTTATGACTTTTGTTTTCATAGTGTTTAGTTAAGTATGTATTAAGCTATAATTATTGTTACACCGCAAACTACCCCTTTCTTTTTTGCTTTTGGTTGTCTGGCAGAATACGACGAGGGTGATAAGACCAACCTTTATGTATTTTTGTTTCTTTAATCTTCTTTTTTAGGGTTCCGAACGTCCGAAGGAAAAAACAGCGGAACCCTTATAGGATCACTCGTGAGTCTCGGTAGATACACAAGTCCGTCTGTCACAGCCAATTTGCTCCGAGTCTACTGAACCGATGAAGTTAAAATTTGGTACACATAATATAGATTTGATAAAAACTGACCATTCCCTGCTTATTTCCGAAACTACTAAGCCTAAAATTTTGAAAATATTGTACATTATAGCTCTTTATCTACAGATTACAGAAAATCTATAAGAAGCCTATGGTCTTAAAATAGCATGGTAAATATTTCAATATTGTGAGTACAAACTTACGTTTGCAGTTGGAATGTATGGGAGAACACGCTTTTCAACTACGATGCTAAGTTTGATCTTGGGCTAAGTTACTGGTACCAGACCAAATTCAACAATTTACAATATATTCAGCAGTTTCTCTCTACAATCTGCTACTATACATACTTTTTTTAGTTACTAAAAACAAATGTGAGTCAGATTTCTTAAATTAAACATTTTGGATAACATATTCATCGTTCCCATTCAGGATTTCCCTCTCCACGCGAGTTCAACTCTCATTTTGCCTTTTTTTTGTTATGTTTGGTGTATAATAAGGAGTATTGTATCGAATTGTATTGTATTTGTGTATTATTTATTTTGTGTAACTAAATCGTTAATGTTAAACTTTTGATGAAGTAACTGTCACTCAATGTAATTTAGTACAGGCTAAGCTAAGCTGTTCAGATGTAATAATGTCCTCTCATGTTATTCGTACATTGTCCACAGCAAAAAAATAATCGTTTCAGCCAAATAAAGTCCACAGCTGGACACAAGCCTCCCCCAAAGTTTGCCACAACGACCGGTCTTGGTGTGGAGTGTGCTCATTGGTGGTTTTGCCATAATCGCCACGCTTGGTAGGCGGGTTGGCGATCGCAGTTGAGCTGTTAATAAGGACGTTAAGAAGGACGCTGCTGCCCATCCTCCGGTTAATCCTACATAATCCTAATAATAGTCGCCTTTTACGACACCCACGGGATGAAATGGGTCGGTGCTATTCGTAACCGGCACCACACGGCTAAATAAAAAAATAGATATTAATTATTTATTTACTTATTTAATGTACACCAGTTTCTGAAACATACAAAATATTACATAATTAATTATGTTTAATTCCGTCCATTGGTCTCTGCATTCTCTTGTTTCAGTTTGAAATGATGATTGAGCAAGCAAAAGAATGCAAGGAGGCAGGATGCAAGGAGTAAGGTAGGCAGTAGGCCAAAACCACTTCAAGACCTTCTCTAGCACAAGGAATGACTGTGGACTGAAATGATCAAACTTAGACATATCACAACTGAGATACCTTTTAAGCCAACTCACAGGGCACTTCGGTACCAATGTGCACCTCCACAAAATTAAACTGAGTACGGTGGATATACGAAAATTCTGCATCGGTGAAAAGTCAATGTTACATATACTGTGACTGCGACACACACGTCCTGCTAGGCGTAAGGCGATTCACCTGGGAACTGCTTATCCTGTACCAGATGATTACGCGCAGTTCCATGCTGGTACAATCGCAGGGTACCTATAAGAACTCTTCGATGTGCCAGCAATGGAGCAGATGGCCAGGGTCAACACAAAATATCACAAGGGTTAAGATGCTTATTATTATATATTTTATTTTATTTTGCTTGATAGCAATGCCTGATATATAGCCTCAATAGATTAGATTAGATTCGATACGTTGTCACTTACAGCACTTATAGTCTTCATACATGTATATCGCTATTCGCTAGGTGATTTGTGATAGGCATTATGATGACCATACTTTTGCTAACTTTTCTAAGATAAATGTCGAGATATAAAGTTGTAAAGCACATAGTCGTCTTTGCTCAGTTTTATTAAATAAACACTTCTTGGTATTCTCAATTAAAAAAAATATTACATTGCTTGATAGCTCTTAATTTCACTTTCAATTGGTGATATATCTTTGTCAAATCAGTCAATATTGTTTAAGGACAAGGCTAAATCCTGATAATAATAATATTGAGCTCATTTCCATGCTGCGTTGGTGTTAATACGTGAAATTTCAACTACCTTTTTATGTTTTATTATTTCTCATAGGTATGGTACGTGCGGCTCTAGTGTGATCATACGAGGACCTGGAGCCGCCCTTAGGTGCCGAAGATGACCGCTCCAGTGATTTTAGCCGGTAGGAGTCCGGCATACCGCTTCGCCTTCCCCCGGAGCGAAGGAAGTTCGTGAAGAATTTCCACTGGGCACAGATAAAAAAAAATTTGGTACCTAAATTTTGTCTTTAGAAGACCGCCAGTATCAAATTCCAATACCCCTCATACTGTTTAGTAATAATATTGAGCTCACTTCCCAACTGTGTTGGTTTTAATAGGTAAAGGTTCAACTACCTTTTTTTTATTATTCCTTACAGGTATGGCGTGTAAATTTTGTTTTTTTTATGACCACCAATAACAATTACTGGTTTACAGTGGGGTATTATTCCTCATTACTGTGAACCTTATAGGTGATAACTGAGTAAAGTTGGTTGATTCCTGTTTAAGAGAGAGAATTCTTATATCTGAACATAGCAAATATTTATTACTTACATAATGCTATATTGGCTTGGCTGGGATTATTTTGATTAAGTATAATTTGTGTGATACTGATGCTACCCGCGGGCTTGTGTGTGAATTTTGAGTTACAGTATTATTCAAATTTATTGTGGGAGCTAGCCTAAGCTGGGCTGAAGCCAGTGTTTCAGGTCAACAGGCCTCGACCCCAGAAGTCCAATTTTGCTCTTTCATAAACTGTGCTAAGACATTTCCATTTGCTTCCTCTTTGGGTATATGATTCTATCAAGTTGTTTCCTCTTGTTAAAGTTCTCTTGATGAATACTCTCCAATACGTTAATATAATTTTATCAGGCCCCGATACTGGTTGATTGTGCTCTTTATAACCCAGTTATCATCTTGCATCCCATGAATGCGCACTTTCGCTTCGGACAACATCTTGATATAACAATAAACTCGCTATTCCAATCAAATGTGTATATTATGGCTTTGATACACATAATATTGACGATTTATTAAAATGTATTTTCAATTTTTCATATCTATGTTTTACTTTTGAAAAACGATCGTTAATGATTAGACATAGTATAAATAGCAGTTTTCACTTAAAATTTTGATTTATTTTTGTAAATGTCTTCCAATTTGACATTAGTACATTAGATATATCAATCAACTTGTGGCCACACCTACATCTCCACCATATAAACTAAAACTTACAGCGACATCTACTTGAACATTGATTACATTTCTCTGATGACGTCAAAGAATCCTGAATCACACTTGTAAAGTATTCGCACAACGCTGAATATACAGACGCCCAATATCAATTTGGTCTTTGACCCGCCAGGCATAAAACACGCCTGGTATGAGAATCCTCCCTTGTCTATGGAGGAATACCACCTTGTTCCCCATATACCGATTAGATAGATATCAGCATCTTAAATGTGTTTTCAGTACTTTTATAATCTAAGTAAGTGATTCCGTAGAATCTTTATTTTTAAACTTTGCCCCACACTAGGTTTTCTCCTGTGTCGTGGTTGCGTTTTACAGACATGAATTCCACATACAATACACCCAGACCCGGAACAATTACCTCCAGATCATACAAATATTTGTTCCGTGTGGGAATCGAACCCACGACCCGGAGCGCAGCAGCCGACTGAATCAACCACTGCACTAACCGTGCCGTCAATATATGTGAGTTTTGTTTTCCAATTCCCAGAATTTCATTAAATTGTTTCTCTATTCACTGAAAATATTGGTAATCAGTCTTTTGATAGTATTACGCGCGCATATAATTCCATCACGCAGAGGCCTTTAGAGAACTTTAATCTAAAATGTAATGGTATACTAAAGGGGGATTCTCCATGGCTGCACTATAAAATTAAGCCACGGGTTGTCCCCGGTGGTGTAGGACCATTATATAAGATGGAAACTATAACGATGAGGTCTATTGCAATGGGTGTTACATAGAAGGGAAATATAAAGAAAAACTTGAACAGCAGCATCTGCCTTTCAACGTATAAAGTGAAATTCTGTGGTAGACGGTGACTAGTCACTCACAGGACAACTAAATGGCTACCACAACAGGCGACAGGGAGCAACATCGGCGACACATTAAAATTATTATAAAGGTATGGAGTTTCTAAAAAATAATGCGTCTGATAGATTTTCACAAAGACCGATTATATGCAACCAGCATTCAACGACTCCCAGCGACCTTCACCAGGTCGTCTGTCCATTTTATAGGAGATCGTCCCACGCTGCGTTTATCTCCACTCAAGAACCTTTTTGCCCCAATACCTATCAGTTCTACGAGCAATGTGCCTCGCCTATTGCCACTTCAGCTTACTTATCCTTTCAGCTAAGTCAGCAACTTTAATTCTTATATAAATCTCCTCGTTTCTGATATTGTACAAAAATACCAAGCTCTCTCCATAGCTCACTGAGTAACCTTGGGCTTTCTTATGAAGCCCATAGTCAGTGATCACTTATCTCTACTATATGTCATTACTGGTAGTACACACTGGGAAAAGACTTTTGTCTTGATGCTGCGGTATTACTGACGAACAAAGTTTTCTGAGCGCTGACCTGCTGAGTCTGATTCGACGATTGAACTCTTTTTCGATGTTCCTACATACCTAATTAGACAGTACTGTGTGGTGCCGGCTAAGAATAGCACCAACCCATCTCATCCCTTGGGTGTCGTAAAAGGCAACTAAAGGATTAGCCGGAAGATGGGCAGCAGCGTCCTTCGAGTACGTTAACAACTCAACTCCGATCGCCAACCCGCCTGCCAAGCGTGGCGATTATGGCAAAACCCACCGATGAGCACACAACACCCATATCGGTCGTTGTAGTGATCTTTGGGGGAGGCCTGTGTTCAGCAGTGGATTGAAATGATGAAAATGATAATTAGACAGCTTGTCCCATGTCGACATAAATTTAAAGTTATAGGATCGATTGTCTGAGCTTTAAAAAAACAAGTCCAATTTAAATTGGTTGTAACCAATAGAATAAGATAAGATAAGATAAGATAAAAATATTTTTATTCATGTAAAACCATATACAGGCACTTATGAATAGTCAAGGCTTTAGTTGCCGCGTTCCAAGATGTTGATTTCCTATGGAGAAGAACGGGCAAGAAACTCCATGGTTACTCTTTTTAAATCATAATAATTGTTACAGTATTTTTGGTTACATTGCTCTCAAAATAAATAATGTGAGGACAATGTAGCAGAAAAAAGTAAACTTCTTTAAAAGTCCACACTAAACAAGCCTGATATTTATGTTAAATTATGATTAAATTGTCATGGCAGCATTAAGCTGACCAATCCCAACAGACAGCACTCGTACACGAGCATGACGCATGCATCAGCGTCGCTCGGCTCAACCATATTGTAGGGCAACTAAGCGTCGCTACGTGGGCAGGGACGGTAGCGTAAAGCGGAGGGAGATTACGTGCGGGGTTCCGCAGGGGTCAGTTCTCGGCCCTCTCTTATGGAACCTCGCCTATGACGCGGTCCTGCGTGTCGTTCTCCCTGCTGGCGTCAGCTTAGTCTGTTACGCTGATGACACTCTGGTGTTGGCCAGCGGGGAGTCCTTCGAGGGAACCATCCGGCTTGCGGAGCTAGCGGTGGCAATTGTCGTGGCCAAAATCCACGCCCTGGGTCTGCGGATAGCGCCTCAGAAAACCGAGGCGCTATGGTTCCACAAACTGCCGAGAAGCAGAGAACCACCTAGTTCGTGGATACGCATTGGTGACGCGCAAATCGGGGTGGGCCGGTACATGAAATACCTGGGGCTCACCCTGGATAGTCGTTGGGGCTTCGAAGAGCACTTCCAGCGCCTCGTCCCCCGAGTCGAGAGGGTAGTGGGTGCTCTACACCGGCTGCTGCCCAATCTCGGGGGACCATGTGAGGAAGTTCGCCGTCTCTACGGAGGAGTCGTGCGGTCCGTGGTCCTATACGGGGCGCCTGTATGGTCAGCTCGACTATCAGGCGCCCAGCGCTGCAGAACCAAAATTCACGGTCTGCAGCGCAGAGTGGCTATCCGGATCGCTCGAGGATACCGAACGGTGTCCTACGAGGCGGCAACTCTCCTGGCGCGTTTTCCGCCTTTTGACATCCTGGCGGAGATGGATGCGTGGGTCTACGATCAGACACGCTCCCTCCGCCAGAGCGGCGAAGGCGCGCCTCCAGGGGCGTTGGACAAGCTGCGGCGGCTAGCTCGGCGGCGCGCACTTGTAAAGTGGCGTCATCGCTTGCGGATGCAGTTTGCAACCAAGCGCGTCGTCGAGGCCGTCCTGCCGCTCTTCGGAGCCTGGCTCCAAAGGAGCGAGCGCGTCACCTACCGCCTGACGCAGGTGCTCACCGGGCACGGTTGTTTCGGCGCGTACCTGCACAGGATAGGACGCGAGGCCACGGCACAATGCCACCATTGTGATAGCGACCAGGACACCGCACAGCACACGCTCGAGGCGTGCCCTGCGTGGGCCGCCGAGCGGCGGATCATGGTCGATCGGATCGGGCAAGATCTCTCTCTGCCAGCAGTAGTGTCGGCTATGTTGGCAGAGCACGAAAATTGGAATGCAGTGGTCTCCTTCTGTGAGAGCGTCATGCTCCAGAAGGAGACCGCAGAGCGGGATCGGGAGAGGGCCGATCCCGCTCGAAGAAGAAGGAGACGGCGCCGGGGTAACAACCGCCCTGGCGCCTAATTCCGATACGCCTGAAAACCCCTGCCGTTGCTATAAGGTGGGGGACCTCTGGGTTCGCGGGTGCGTAGATTGGGGAATCTGCGTGCCCACACCAAGCGACCCAAGAGAAGACGGTAGCACGCATGTGGTCACGCGCTGCCGTGGGACGCTTTGGGGGATCCTTTACAATCCCCCTGGGGGGGTGACTGCTTTACAGTCACCCTCTCCGAGATGTGCCAATAGGCGTGGCACCAGTGGGTGGCTCTAGTGTGATCATACGAGGACCTGGAGCCTCCCTTAGGTGCCGAAGATGACCGCTCCAGTGGTTTTAGCCGGTAGGAGTCCGGCATACCCCTTCGTCCTTCCCCGGGGCGAAGGAAGTTCATGATGAATTTCCACTGGGCACCAATAAAAAAAAAAAAAAAAAAGGGCAACTAAGCGACCCGATACACGACGCCACCATCAGCAGGACACTTGAGTGAGCATGACATACCTAAACTGCCAGACAACTATCACGTCAATTAAACAAAATAAATTAATAATCCACATGGTCCTCGCACTTACAGTTTCAAATCTAAGTAAAGCGAATATAAAACAAAAACAAACAACACCAAAAAGTAATTGGTGTCACTTAAACAAATTGAGGATGAGGGATAATCAAATGTCATTAAATGAATTAATATAATCCATTATAAAAAAATGTCAAAGTAAATAAAAATTAATGGCAATGGTATTTGATACATCAAACCCAATAATGTCAATATCGGCCTTTGAACATTGGAGCAGCTCAATCCCAAGCATTTTTGTCGTCCATATACTCTGTAACTTTATAGAAACCCTTTCTACACAACTTCTGCTTTATAATGGACTTAAATTTATTAAGGCTTAATTTCTGAATATCACTTGGGATTTTATTGTAAAAACGTACACATTGGCATTTAAACGATTTGCTTATCTTCTGAAGCCTGGTAGCAGGAACAACCAGTTTGTGTTTGTTCCTGGTATTAATATTATGAATATCACTGTTTTTTGTAAAGAGGTTAATATTTTTATGTACATATAAAACATTTTCATAAATGTACTGGGATGGAACGGTCATTATATTAATCTCTTTAAATTTCTGTTGGAGTGAATATTGAGGGCTTAACTTATAAATTGATCGGATGGCTCGTTTCTGCAGCACAAAAATAGTTTGGATATCGGCAGCATTACCCCACAACAGAATAGCATACGACATTACACTATGAAAATAACCAAAATATACTAGTCGCGCTGTTTCTACATCTGTTAAATAACGAATTTTCATTACTGCGTATGCTGCAGCGCTAAGCCTTTTCGACAATTTTAGTATATGCGGTCCCCACTGCAGCTTAGAATCTAAAGTAATACCTAGAAACACTGCGGTGTCCACAAGGTCCAACTCCGCACCATTCATTTGTACAGTGGCTTTTACTGTTTTAACATTAGGTGTTGTAAATTTCATACATTTAGTTTTTTTCTCGTTCAAGAGTATATTGTTAACATTAAACCAGTTGACCACTCTGGAGATAGCGCTGTTTATATCGTCAGTTGCCAGATGTTGGCGTTTGAGTTTAAATAAAAGCGAAGTGTCATCTGCAAACAACACTATCTCATGATTATCCCCTACAGTATAAGGTAAGTCATTTATATATATAAGAAACAAAAATGGGCCTAGAATTGAGCCCTGTGGTACTCCCATTTTAACTACAGACCCAGGAGATATATTACCATTAATATCTACTTTCTGAATCCTATTACTCAAATATGAAACAAGAAGAGCCAGCGCAGAATCCTTAATACCATAGTGTAGTAATTTCCTGATCAAAATTTCGTGAACAACACAATCAAATGCCTTAGAAAAATCACAGAAAATGCCCAAGGCATCGTGTGAATCCTCCCACGCACCGAAAATATGTCCTAAAAGTTCAACACCGGCATCAGTTGTTGAACGACCCTTTGTAAAGCCAAATTGCTTGCAATGTAATAAATGATACTTATCGAAAAAGCTTTGCATTTGTACCAAAATCAATTTTTCAAAAATTTTACTAAATGTAGGTAGTACTGAAATAGGTCTAAAATTTGTAGGGTCAGATGTACTACCTGATTTAAACAAAGGAATAATCTTACTATTTTTCATAAGATCAGGAAATTTTCCACGGTCAACACATTTATTAAAAATTATTGCCAACTCAGGTGCAACAATGTCAATAATTGATTTGGCTACTTTAACGGAATTTCCCCACAAGTCAGCGGTTTTTTTATTATTTAGCGTGTTAAAGATTCTTATTATATCTCTGTAATTAACATGATCAAATTTAAGATTGTATGACTGAAAAAGGCTTTGAATTTTTACACTTAAACTAGAATTTTCCAATAAATTAACATTGAAATCACCGCATGTGATAACCGTTTTGTCCAAATTACTGATTCTATGCAGTACTTCATCCATGACTATTTCAAAACAGTCATACAATGCTGAAGGAGGTCTGTATACGCTTAATACAATGAACCGCTCCAATTCGACGCAGGCTATTTCTATTGTTTGTTCAACAGAGAGGCTCACAAGATCTTTACGTTCTTTAAATTTAATCTGATTATTGATTATAATTAATGAGCCACCGTGTATTGCATTTTCTCTGCTGAACGAACTGCCAACCTGGTGATTATTGAAATTGAACATAAACTGGTGACTTTTTAGCCAATGCTCTGTAATACATAAAATATCAATGTTATTGCAGTTCATGAACAATTCAATTTCTAAATCTTTGCCCATAATACCTTGAATATTTTGATGCACCAGGTTGATAGTGTCTAAATTCTTACATAAATTACTAAATCTTGGGCTTTTACTTGAACTAAATAGCTTTAAGCAGGAGGTTCCCTCCATTGTCTTACTTTCTAATTTAAATTATTTTCCATGTCATTAATAGATAGAATAGATTGCAACTACCGGTCTCTATTTTGTTTACCAAGACGCATCGCTAAAGGTACGAGGAAAAATATACATAGTACGTACATAACATGAAGGTCATATAGCATAATTTCATTAAGTCTTGTTTTATATACTTCCTCGTGGTCAGACGATCGAGTCACTCGTCTGGCAGTAAGCGGCATGCATAACATTTGCAATGCTATCCAGGACTGGTCCTGCATGGCACTAAACTGTGCCCGTCACCACGAGATATACGTAATTTAATCTTTTATGCCCAGTAATATTACTAGCTTCAGTGCCCTTCAAACCGAAACACAGTAATATTTAAAGTTTAAACTTGGTAGCAGAATATCTGGCACTGGAGTGGCGTTAGTGTTTTTATTGGTGCCCAGTGGAAATTCTTCATAAACTTCCTCCGCCCCGGGAAATCTCCGAAAATCCGATATCTTCGGCACCTAAGGGAGCCTCCCTTTGGAGGGTGACTGTAAAGCGGTCACCCCCTCGGGGGGATTGAAAAGGATCCCCCAAAGCGTCCCACGGCAGCACGTGACCACATGCGTGCTACCATCTTCTCTTGGGTCACTCGGTGTGGGCACGCAGATTCCCCAATCTACACACCCGCGAACCCAGAGGTCCCTCGCCTTATAGCTACGGCATGGGGTTTTAGGCGTATAGGAATTAGGCGCCAGGGTGGTTGTTACCCCGGCGTCGTCTCCTCCTTATTCGAGTGGGATCAGGCCTCTCCCGATCCCGCTCTGCGATCTCCTTCTAGACCTTGACGCTCTCACAGAAGGAGACCACTGCATTCCAGTTTTCGTGCTCTGCCAACATAGCCGACACTACTGCTGGCACTGGAGTAGCACCTGCCTAACCATCTGGCTATTCCAGGGATCTCCCGGGATTAAGACCTAACACAAATAAGTTTAGAAGCCAATTATTTATGAGGATGTATATGAATAATTATAAATCCTTTATGGCTCCACAGCTATTTTAAGAGATACTGCTGCAGTTGAACTTTTTATGAACAACACGACCGCCTCGGCTTCAACATTCAAGTATGTTTGTTTAGATAATTTAGATTAAAGTTTCGCTCCACTGACAAGACCGCGGCGGCTGTATATGTATGGGATTATATAAAACACGTCACTCTGAAAGCGGAGAGGGCACCCGTCCGCTTTCTATGCAACCTCAATTATTTCAAGTAATTGCGATTTTTAGATGCAGTTATGTATCTGTTTTTTTATTAGACAATTCTAATGTTCAGAGATGTTATGAACGTACATAATCATCGCAGCGGTTAAAGAACGTCTACTGCTGGAAAAAGGTGGGCGAGCCATAGATCTATTCCACAATTGGCTTGTCCCTTTGAGGGGAATTTGCCGGACTTGGCAGGCGGGTTCCACAGAAGGAACGCTACTGTTCATTCCTCTTGTTTTTAGTCCCTTAGTTGCCTTTTAGGACGTTCACTGGAGGGGATGGTGACGGTCCGCTGATCGACATGGAAAATGTACTATGAAAGTATTTAAAAGAAACTACCAAATTACTCTTAAAATTTAATGCATATATTCACAACACACTTCCTTTTCACCACAATCTACAGCACCTGTGATTCTTAAATGTCTTGGACAGTTAAAAGTTCTGGGTACACAGTCACCGTTTCTCGCTTGACAATTTAAATCAGGTCTCACTGAAAAGATAAATTGGTTGTAATGTCAAGTATAAAGATTTATTTATTTATTTATATATACTCTTTATTGTACATCACATAAAAGACAAACAGTTACAAAGATAAGTGTTCAATTGGTGGTCTTATCGCACGAGGCGATATCTTCCAGATACAGAATGTATCCAGACCTTTGGATGGACTGAAAGAAAGGAAATCTATTGGACTCTTTAAATTAAGATTAAGAATGGATGGCTGACAAGTGTACAAAGTATCATACATAACATTAGTTTAACAAAATATGCTCGGGGGTGTCTAATGACGTAATAACGGGGAAACCCGCTCCGAGTCTTCGAGACGCGCGATGGTGAAACCGGTGCCGCACCTCTCGACACCCCTTGCCGCTCACACCGGTGTTGCTCCTCATCATCTGTAGTGGTGGCCATTTAGGGGGCCCATCTTGTGAGTGGCGAGTCACCGTCTGCCAAAGAATTTCACGTTCAAGGCTGAAAGGCAGACGCCATTGTTCCCGTATTTATTAGTCTTTTTATTCCATGTAACACCCATTGCAATAGACCTTAACGTTATAATTCTCCATCTCATAGCCTTACACCACCGGAGACAAACAGTGACTTCATTTTATAGTGCAGCTATGTAGAGTCCCCAGTTGGCGTCCCATTACATTTTAGATTAAAATTCTCCAAAGGGCCTCTGCGTATTGGACCCATGTCTCCGCGTAAGCCTATAAAAAGACCGGGTTCCCCCTTACAGGGGATATAAACCCATAACAATACAATAAATGTTTTATATTTAAAACGATACATAAAATATCAATATATTAATAATTTCGGCCAAATGAAGTCCACTGCTGGACACAGGCCTCCGCCAAAGATCACCACAACGACCGATATGGCTGTGCTGTAGGCTCAATGGAGGGTTTTGCCATAATCGCCACGCTTGGCAGACGGGTTGGCGATCGCAGTTGAGTTGTTAATGTATTCGAAGGACGCTGCTGCCCATCCTCCGGCTAATCCCTTAGTCGACTTTTACGACACCCACGGGAGGAGATGGGGTGGTGGTATTCTAAGCCGGCACCACACGGCAAAATATATTTTTACTTCACGTATTAATATATTAATACGTGAAGTAAAAACGATGTACCTCTTTGATATACTCTCTTTTTCTGCTTAACATTGCGCGCACGGAGGAGTATGAGATTTGGCACAGTTGTAGTTTATATAGATAAAGGAGGAGTGCAGAAAGTTTAAAATCATGTAAAATATGTGTTACATATATTTAAAAATGTAATGAATCAGAGTTGATTTTCGACCTGTGGGCGAACGATACTAATAAATATTAAATACAACTGGGATAGGAGAAGAGAAATAAGACAGAAAGGTAAGGCTCCATCACCGGTTTCTTAAAAATATGTAGATGCAGATGTAAATTTCATAGATTCAAGTTGCTTTTCGGTTCGGGCAATTACTTTTTAACCGATTTCAAAAGGAGGAGGCCAACGAGAAGTTATATTTTATACCTGGCCCCACCCGACTTCATAAATAAAGTATTTTTCCTTTTCAGTGGTTTTAATATTTTTATGTCGTGTAGGGTTTTTGAATTCAATATTTTTTTTTGTTTAATTTTTTTTATTTTATTGCCAATTTCTCAGTAGCATCTCTGGATTTGGAAAAAAATTGCCGGTAATTGGGCAATAAGTGTGTACAACATTCTACCCACACTTTTTTGGACTCCAGCCATGATCTTGTATTTAGACAAGGAAGGTATAATTTTTTGTTTTGTCTCTTGCAAAAGACAACACAATACCTTTCAGGGATGCACATGTAACTCACAATTAAATTTCATAGATATAAATGCAAAATATGATTCTTCCCCGCAGAGGAATAATACATGGAATTACGTACTGCTGCGATGTCGCGGCTGAGCTGAAATCAACCGACCTTGGCACGCGGTACCGCGGCATGGTTGGTGCAGTGGCTGATACAGTCGGCTGCTGCGCACCGGGTCGTGGGTTCGATTCCCGCACGGAACAAATATTTGTACGATCTGCAGGTAGTTGTTCCGGGTCTGGGTGTATTGTGTGTGGAATTTATGTCTGTAAACGCACCCACGACACAGGAGAATTCCTAGTGTGGGGCAACGTTTTTTAAAAATAAAAAAAAAATAAAAAAAATTCATTGAGGCATTATGTGTAAAACCGGAGCGGAATTTAAAAGAAAGCATAGTGCAACAGATTGGATCTGGATAAACAATATAGCACCACCCCATCGCCTTCCATGGATGTCATTAACGACGACTAAGGGACTCTAAACTAAGGAGATGGGCAGCAGCATTTCTTCTGTGCTACAGTAGCCATACTGCACTCAACTGGCAAATTCCCCCCAAAACGACGACACAACTGTATTTTCAATGGAGGAGACCTTTGTTCAGCAGTAGACGTATAAATGGCTGGTGTGACATATGATGATATGATGATTACAGTGTCACTTAATCCACCATTTCAAAAATCATGGCAGACCATGAGAACATGTGCATGAAGTGATAGAAGTTATAATAGAGGTTTGAATACTTTCACTTTTTGCACAGAATCTAGCGTCCCCAGCATGCGATAAGAAAGTACTGAAGTAAAGTTTTTTATAGTAGACTATATCCTGCAACAAAAAATATCTAGAAGAACTTACAGGGCCTACAGCACTCCATCCCTTGATCTTGCTGTTGTGGACACAAGCCTCTGTCTCCAACTCTTGTACCTTCAGGACAAGCGAAACCTCTAGCACAAGTTCCGCCAATTACCATACATGGAAGTTCAAAGAATGGTGCCTTTCCCGCTAAAAATAATAATGTTGATGTCATATTTATTATAAAGTCTGGTATTTGAAACAGTTGTGAAAGATTGATCTATTCCAAACGATTACTTCATTGTTTTTGATTTGCCCATGTTATACCTCTTTAACCTTGAAATTGGGGATCATAAAACTTGATTGAAGATTATATTACCGTACCTCCATTCTTTTCCACGAATAACAATCACGTTTTTCTAGTCAGTGCAACAAGATTCCAAACGAGAGAGATGGCAGGCTAAATGACGCATACTCGAGAAGTGCGGTAGCAGTACGTGACCAATCGCATCATTGAGGTCGTTCTGCCGCTTTTCAATTTTTGTCTCAAGAGGAGCGAGTGCGTTATCTACCACCTGATACAGGAATTCATCGATCATAGTTGTTCAGGTGCGCAGCTGCCTCCTAAGGTAGGATGTGAGGCCACGTCACAATGCCACTACTGAGATAGCGACCGGGATAGTGCGCAGCACGCTCGAGATGTACCCTGCGTGGACTGCCGAGTGGCGAAACCTGATCAATCCGATCAGCCAAGTACTCTTTGTACCGCTAGCTATGCTGGCAGAGCATAAAATTGGAGTGCAGTAGTCTCCTTTTGTGAGATCGTCATGTTTGAGAAAGATACTACAGAGTGGGATCAGAGCAGGGCCAATTCAGGGAGAGCCTCCTTTGGAGGCGGCCTTTTTACAGCCACTTCCCCTTTGTGACCAAGCGCACCCCCCTCACCTTCCCCTCTCTAGAGGGTAACCGCTTTACAGTCATCCCCTCTGAGATGTGCCTAAAAGCGTGGCACCAATGGGCGGCTCCAGTGCGATTTTTGCGAGTTGCTAGAGCCCCACTTCAGTGCCGAAGATGACCGCTTCAGTAGTTAGCCAGCGGGACTCCACTGTATCTCTCCGCCCTTGCCCGGGGTGGAGTAGCACATTGTATATTTCCACCGTTTGAAAAAAAAAGGTATGAGACATGGGGGGCTGCAAGGAAAAAAAAATATTACCCCGAAAGATCAGCAACATATCAGCGAATCCTTAGGTGTAGGAATGTTATGGGCAGCGGTGCTAGTTGAACATCAGGCAAACTACAGGCTCGTTTGCACTCCTATACAATATGAAAAAAGAAATGCTTTTGTGACCGCTTGCCCAACGTTAGATATTACGGGAATCCTTTTATTATTACGAAATTTTGAGTATTAGTGGAAGTGAGCTGGTGGCATGTGTTACGAAAGATTTATGGCTTAGCAGACGAGTCAGCCTGCCTTTGGGTCGTCCTAAGGACTCGGTCTGCATCAGCCAGATAGGATAGTCATCATTTCGGCCTAATGAAGTCCACTGTTGGACACAGGCCTCCCCCAAAGATCATCACAACCACCGATATGGATGTGTTTTGAGCTCATTGGGGGGTTTTGCCATAATCGCCACGGTTGGCAGGCGGGTTGGCGATCGCAGTTGAGTTGTTAATGTACTCGAAGGACGCTGCTGCCCATCCTCCGACTAATCCCTTAGTCGACTTTTACGACACCCATGGGAGGAGATGGGGTGGTGGCATTCTGAGCCGGCACCACACGGCAAGGATATAGGATAGTAATCCAAAAGAAATAGCTGGAGGTGTCTAGAAATGGAGGATGAACAAATATTGTGGTGCAACTTAAGGGACCTGTAAGTCGATCTCCGTGGACAATAATTAGTTGATAGGCTGAGTTCGTTACCTTTAAGTTGTTCCATTTCGTGGTACTTCAAAGACTCTGTGCACCGCAGAACATTTAAAAATAACGTAAAACAGATTATCTTTGAGAACATTTGTAATACTACTTCTCTAATCTGAGGTTCGTAGACGAATGAAGAAAAAACTGAACTTCTATTATATAAGTAGATACAGAACATAACATTAGTTTCCATCCATGTGTGAACAATAACAATGACATCATCTGTAAGTCGTGTATCATTACCCTAAAAAGTAGTTGAGAAACGGATGTTTAAAATATTACTGTCAAATTGGGACCAGATTGGTGAGACAATGGTTTGGTATCGTACTCACACTCTCTATATGATAAGTGATACAAATGAGTAACGGAAAAAATTATAATTGAGTTGAAAAACACTTCCAAGAGTTTCTTCCTTCAAAAGTTTTGTTGTTGGGATATATTTGTATCTTTAATGAACTGCTTTTTCTGAGTTATGGGGATACGGAATTAAGATGGAGCATCTGATGTTGTGTGAATTTAACGAATAAATAATATAAAATTATACTACCAATGTCAAACACAAAGTTTTATCTATACAAATAAATAAAATTGAAGTGTCTGTTTGTAATGTCAAAATACAGCTTTTTACTAAATGCATATGAAAGTATGTACGTTACATATAACAAAAACACTATTTTTGAATTTTTTGTCTGTCTGTCTGTTTGTTCCGGGTAATCTCCGAAACGGCTGGACCGATTTTGACGGGAACTTCACTGACAGATAGCTAATGTTATAAGGAATAACTTAGGCTACTTTTATTTTAGAAAAATAATTAGGGTTCCGCGTAAAAAAAAACCCTTGAAATCCAATATATATATTCTACGTCAAGTGACGAGAGTCGAAGTACTCTAAATTTCTTATAAATTAAACGCGGGTGAAACCGCGGGTCCCAGCTATTTTCAAATAAACCAAATATTGGCACTTATGAAACATCAGAATTTGCACGGTCCCAATTATTCGGTTTCATGGAGAAGAGCCAGCAAGAAACTCCATGGATACTCTTTTAAAATAATTGTGATTACAATGCTGATTGATACAAAAATGATTGTAAAATATATACCGAGAAAAAGTAGGTTTATGTCTAAAGATGGAACATACCATAATGATATAATTATATTTTTTTTGCCGTGGTAGTTAACGCATGCATCAGCCTCGCTTAGCTCAACCAACTCGAGTTAGTGTACATTATGTCTACTTATAGTCTAGCGATTGGATGTTGTGCCAGAGTTTTCTTCTTCTCCAAGTGGGATAGGCCCTCTTCCGATCCCGGTCGGTGGCATGGTTCTTTCTGGAGCATGACGCTCTCATAGAAGGAGGCCACTGCACTCTATTTTTATGCTCTGCCAGCATAGCCATCATTACTGCCGGCAGACGAAGACCTTGTCCGATCCGATCAATTAGGATGAACCACTCGGCAGTCCACGCAGGGCACTCCACGAACGTGTGCTGTGCAGTATTCTGATAGCTTCCACAATGGCACTGTACCATAACAAGTCCTATCACGTGGACCTCCACACGGCACGTTTGCTTTGATGCGTAGGCAACGCGTCCGCTCCTGGCTATGAGGCTCCGAAGAGTGGTAGTATGGCCTAGACGGTACGCTTGGTCACGAACTGCAACCTAAGGTGGCCACAATCTGATTGTGCCCGCCAAGCCAGCAGCTTCAGCCTTTCAAGCGCCCCTAGAGGCGCGAATTCGCTGTTCTGGCGGAGGGAGCGTATCTGAGCATACATACACCCATCTCCCCCAGTATGTCCAAACGTGTCAGGAGAGTTAAAACAACTCTCCGTGCGATCCGTATAGCCACTCTGCACTGCAGACCATGAAGTATGGCTTCTCTGCATTGGATGTCTGACAGTCGAGATAATCATACATAGAGAGCTATAAATTGCACGAATTTCTTGTAGAGGTGGTGAATTTCTTCTCTCAGTACCCAAGGATTGGGTGGCAGCCGGTGCAATTGGGTGCATTGGCCCTTGGCTACCCTCTTGGTCAGAAAAAAAATTACATGCAACAATTTCTTGGTACAGTCAACCAGGAATAGCGTATTCAAAGCGGACTGATCACATCGGTAATTTTGCCATCTTTACAAGTGATTACCGTAGAATGGAATAGAACTATATGCTATACATAATATAATAGAAGATAATAAAACCTCATTAAATAGCATTAAATAATGAAATCTTAAACCTTATTAAAGAGTAATAAAACATTTACAGTAATAATTTTCATCCATAAAAAT
This sequence comes from Diloba caeruleocephala, assembly GCA_947459985.1. Lineage (NCBI taxonomy): Eukaryota > Metazoa > Arthropoda > Insecta > Lepidoptera > Noctuidae > Diloba > Diloba caeruleocephala. Next base: position 28,026,870 of record OX381607.1, read on the forward strand.
ATGTTCTGAACGTCAAAATACATCCACCCAATGCAGGTCAGCAACTGTCCAAATTATATTATGAAACTCTGGTTCCATAATTATGCTCAGTACTGAATATTAAAATGTCATAATTTACTCCTGGAACACGTAATATTTTGTTCCGCCGCAAAATAGGAAGTTTAAAACTGTTTGTATCGTTTCTGAAACGATGAATAATGGTAATCTGTGATTGTGATGATAATGATTTTAAACTGCGATTAAATGGATTTCGTATTTAACATTGGGAGTAACTACAGAGAACGTTGGGGGTAGCTTTGTTTGTTTATAAACATTTTTGATATGAATTTTGATTCAACAGCAACGTTTTAATGTCTAATATTAATAATAATCCGATTCCATTTACAGTTTCGTTTATAGGCATTTCAATTTCACACCCAAAGCGTGGAGAAATATAATTGGGAAATGTAACTATCCAATATCGAAGGTAGACGTTCCAGTTTGTGTAAAAATATTCAAGTTAAAAGGGAGTCTAAGCCATTGCAGATTAGGTGTGAAATCGAAAAGTCTATTTGAACTGAATAAGGCAAAATTACAGTCTTTTAGGACAATACGCCTAATTGTTATTGAGTTTCTTTCTAGGCAATTCTAAGCAGCAGTGCAGAATCGTAAATGAAAATCGAGCTTGCCTTACGTCATGTCGTCTTATACTGTCAACGATGAACTGTTTACTTTGCGGAATTTCTTATAAAATATAAATACTGGCATGATATTTATGTAGTCCTAGCATGATAGTTACGTTATTAAAATCACCTATCCAAGATGCCTTTTTAAAATTCTTGACACAGAAAGATGTAAGTCATTCATTTGGAAGTGGTAGTTATAGCAGAAAAACCTATTAGAGTGGATATTAGCCGTGAAATGCCGGCTAAGAATAGCACCACCCGATCACATCACGTCGGTATCCTAAAAGACGATTGAGGAATAGCAGGCAGTGGTGATCTATAGTACATTATAAACAACTCAACTGCGACCGCCAATTCACCTGTCAAGCGTAGCGATTATGGCAAAACCTGGTACTGAGCATACAATAAGATGACAGACCCAGACTGATCGATTGGGCAATCTTTGGTGGAGGCGTATGTCCATAAATGGGCGTTTTTCGGCTGAAATAACGAACGATGAGGCTTCAACCGTGCAAGTTATTAAGATATTACGCTTAAAAGAAACAAAGAAAATGTTTTTATTTCTACGTGCAATTAAAACACAATGCTTAAAACTAGACTTTCTACACCAAATAAGTATAACAACTATAACATTTTGCATCTATAAAAAAAAGAATTGCTCAAATTGGTTTACAAATCTTGGAGTAATAGGAGTACATATTACTTTTTTTAAATACATATCGAATTAATAACCTCCTCCTTTTTGAAGTCGGTTAAAAAGTTGTTAGTCTGTAAGTATCTATTAAGTAATATTATCCAGTTTAATGGATGTTCAATGGATATTTGTTATCAGTGGTTGTGATTGCTTGATACGATCAAAATACGTAGTATTTCTAAGTAGTCGGTATACCCAAACAACAACAAATAGATTACAATTATCTATACAAATAAATAAAATTGAAGTGTCTGCTTGTAATGTCAAAATAACAGCTTTTTACTAAATGCAAATGAAAGTATATACGATACATATAACAAAAAAACAATTTTAATTTTTTTTGTATGTCTGTCTGTCTGCCTGTTTGTTCCGGATAATCTCCGAAACGGCTGGACCGATTTTGACGGGACTTTCACTGGCAGATAGCTGATGTTATAAGGAATAACATAGGCTACTTTTATTTTAGAAAAATAATTAGGGTTCCGCGCAAAAAAAATAAAACCTTTGAAATCTAATATATATATTCTATGTCAAGTGTCTATGTCGAAGTACTCTAAATTTCTTTTAAATTTAACGCGGGTGAAACCGCGGATTCCAGCTAGTTATTCAATATAAATGCTGTGTGGTGCCGCCTCAGAATACCACCACTCCATCTCTTACCGTGGGTGTCGTAAAAGTCGACTAAGGGAGGATGCCAGGATGCCGGGGAATGGGCAGCAGCGTCCTTCGAGTACATTAACAACTCAACTGCGATCGCTAACCCGTCTGCCAAGCGTGGCGATTATGGCAATACCCCTCAATGAGCCCACAACCCACCCATATTGGTTGTTATGGTGATCTTTGCGGGAGGCCTGTGTCCAGCAGTGGACTTCATAACGCCGAAATGATGATTCAATACAAAAAAAATATCATGTCCGAAGTTGCACGTCGCATGTGCGCAGAAATATGCAAAGCATAATGCTGTGGGTTTGGGCGAACCCAATGCCAGCAGCGATGGTTTCCAGCAACCTTCCACTTCTGACTGTATATAATTTTAAGACTACTCTATAAAAAAAATTTATGTTCCATTTGATAAGACTGATAAGACGTGGACGTGACCCTTTTTTTATTGATGTCCAGTGGAAATTCTACATGGAACTTCCTCCACCCCGGGGAAGGTCGAAGGGGTATGCTGGACTCCTACCGGCTAAACCACTGGAGCGGTCATCTGGGGCACCGAAGAGGAGCTCTAGGTCCTCGTAAGATTACACTAGAGCCGCCCATTGGAGCCACGCCTTTAGGCACATCATGGAAGGGATGACTGAAAAGTGGTTACCCCCTCTAGTGGAGGAAAGGCGACTGTATAAATGTCACCCCCCAAGGCACTTTTCGGGGTGGAGGTGACCCTAAGACATTTTTTAAAATTAAAAAGAAAAATGTTTGTTTTATGTTTGTTCACATTTAAAAAAATCGTTAGCTCCAACTAAGCTTATTTGCTTGAGCTAGGAACAGCAATAGCGCAAAGAGTGGGAATAGAATGCCCAGTTATACCCAGGAGACCTCAACAGCTATGGTCATATATTCAACTAAAGGCATAACTAATATCAGCGAAGAATTTTGGGAACATTCTCCCAGAATTGCACTAAAACCCTCGAATATTTCAATTTGCAGTTACGAAAATTATATTCCTTTCTCGCTTACATTTCCCGCTTAGGGCCATTAGGATCTGGGCAGAAATTGCATTCATTTAGAAATTCAGATAATAATTATTCTAATCTAGCTTTAGCGCAGTTAGAAACGAAATCTGAGCTCTGAGGTTTTAGTTGGAAATGTTCAATGGTTTTACCTAGTTTTGTTGAAAACTATAGTTGTCTTTTTCGAAAACAACGCAAAGCTTGTTGTTTGAATAAGTTTTAGGTGATCGTAGTAGAAATAAGGGTAGGTCGAAAAATAATACTTATTGCATGAAAAAATTATATGTATTATTATGATAAAGTTGCCATTTCATTTAACTACTCCACCACTTGCTTCTAAACTATAAGCCCGCGTCTGCATTTAGAACGTTGTGTGTTTAGACTACGTACCAGTAACAGCTTTAAATTCTATTTTTTTTTATACAACATAGCCCCACACTAGGATTTTTCCTGTGTCGTGGGTGCGTTTACAGACATGAATTCCACATACAATACACCCAGACCCGGAACAACTATCTGTAGATCATACAAATATTTGTTCCGTGTGGGAATCGAACCCACGACCCGGTGCGCAGCAGCCAACTGTATCAGCCACTGCACCAACCGTGCCGTCGTATATAGTCGAATTGATTTCATTAAAGATAAATTGTTGTTGATTTGCTCATATGATTTTGGAAGTTAATAAGGTGGTTATCCTCCAAATATGATTAAAATGTCAGTAGGGGATTATATTCGTCTGTAATCTCTTTTTTTTTAAGTTTCTTCAAATAGTTATGATTTTAATGAAAAATACTGGTATCATAATAAATAAGCCGTCAAAAAAGCCATTTAGAAAAGTCTTTTTATGGCCTCATCATCATCATTCATCATCATCATTTCAGCCGTACAACGTCCACTGCTGGACAGAAGCCTCTCCAAAACCTTGCCACAACAACCGGTATGGGTGGCGGTATATTGGCGATCGCAGTTTAGTTACAAATATACTCAAAGGCCGCTGCTGCTGATCCTCCGGCTAATCCCATAGTCGCTTTTTACGACACCCACGGGATGAGATGGGGTGGTGGTATTCTTAGTCGGTACCACACGGCAACCAATTATGCCTATGCGGCAAAAAGTATGGCCTACCAATTGACATTCCAACCACATTATCACATTTCTCCATATTCATCTTACTGTCGAGGTCCCTTTTACGATACCCACGGGGAGACGGGGTGCTGTCCTTGGCCTGGTACCATCTCGCTTAGATAAAAAAAAAACCAGCGATAATTTTCAATAGACGGCAACCGTCTGTAAAATAAAAATACAATTCTTATTTCATTTCTTCATAATACGCAATGGTCAGATATTGGGCCTTTGTTTTTATGAAACCTAATTGAAATGGGCTCTCTGAGATTATTTCTTATAAGAAAGGATATGCCGATATATTTTTGCCCAATATTATTACGTAACTCTAGATTTGAGTAATTGTTTTCGACTGGGTAGGTCTATGTTATTATAAGCACATTCTTTTATTGCCAAGAATAAGCAATATTGGGGTATAATTACGGCCACAGTTGGTCCTTGAATACGATTGGTGGTCGTTTCTTTCTTGGGGTCGTGTACACAGAAATGAATTTTCATTGGATGTAGTTGAAGGTGAATGTATACCAGATACACCAGTACCACCATCGAAGTGCTCATAGCCATTTTCACTCACTGATCGGGAAACAATTGCCGCGTGCCATCAGTCTATGCATGGATGATCGCATAGTGGTATTTATGATTATGTGGCATAATGAGCGTCTCCTTGCATTAGAGGGCACGTTCAAATAGTCGATCCCAACTGCTACCATAAGATGGCAGTCGTTAAGCCAAGTCGGTAGCCTTTGACCTTGAACAACTGACGCAAGGTTGACCACTAACCACACCTGATTAAAACATTTGTTTTAATTGACTGCCGCGCAGAAGTCTAAGGCACGCGTGGTATCCAAAGGGCAAACCCCATCTTCAGCATGTATCCTTTATCATATTATTTCACATGCACTTTTAGTATGATCTTTATTGCTTTTAATTAGACATATAATATTTTAATTTGACATATAACAATATAATAATTGGCAATAATTAATTTCGGATCATCACCGCCACCATTTACTTTTTGTATATTGTGTACTTATAATTTGACGGCACGGTCACTGTCGATCCCGCTCTGTGGTTTTCTTCTGCAGCATGACTCACTCACAGAAGGAGACCACTACACTCCAATTTTCATGCTCTGCCAGCATAGCCGACACTACTGCTGGCAGAGAGAGATCTTGCCCAATCCGATCAACCAGGATCCGCCGCCCAGCAGCCCACGCAGGGCACTCCTCGAGCGTGTGCTGTGCGGTATCCTGGTTACTTTCACAATGTGGCACTGTGCCATGACCTCGCGTCCTATCCAGTGCAGGTACTTACCAACTCAATTAAAATTGACATTTTTTTATTTTTTTTAAAACGTTGCCCCACACTAGGATTTCTCCTGTGTCGTGGGTGCGTTTACAGACACAAATCACACACACAATACACCCAGACCCGGAACAACTACCTGCAGATCGTACAAATATTTGTTCCGTGCGGGAATCGAACCCACGACCCGGTGCGCAGCAGCCGACTGTATCAGCCACTGCACCAACCTAATGGCAGCATCTCCTTTTACGACAAATTTATGTGTAATAATAATGATAACATTCCACTATGGGAAACAAGGTGTGGTGTTCCTTCATAGAAAAGGGAGGATCCTCCAACCAGGCGGGTGTAACGACTGGCGGGCCGAAGCCCAACGGTTGATGTAGGGCGACTGTATATATGCAGCGTTGTGCGAATACTTACAAGCGTGATTCAGGATTCTTTGGCGTCATCGGAGAGTTGCAATTCATATTCAAGTAGATGTCGTTGTAAGTTGTATAACTACAACTGCTGGCGATGTAAGTGTCGCCACATACACTAACATGATATGTGTATTCTGTACAAATAAAGTATGAATAAAAAATAAAAACAAAACCTTAAATTCCTTTGGCAAAATTCTTTACGAAAAATATAAATAAACTAAGTCAAGACAAATTCAAAGCGCACGCTTCTAGAATTCCAAAGTGAGGCGCAAGAACTTCAAGGCAGCAGTAAATTCTTATAAATAATGGTAACACTCCAGAAAATTTATATGACAACTTGTTCACTCTCAGGAGCGGGAATGAGTTAAATAATTCAACATCTTACACGGCCACTACGTTTGTTTTTGAAAATTAAAAATACAATCGTAAATATGATTTTTAATTTTCAATCTTGCTCCGAGTGTAAATCTTTTAGGGTCGTCTTTTGTTATGATTGCTGTTTGGACGGGGCAGCTTGATTTGATTCTGAAAAATAATAATCATTAAAAACTGCATTATTATCAACATGTTATAGCGATTTTGATTATTATCATCAGCATCATTATGGATCAACTAGCCGTTACGAGGTAACTTCGGAGCGTGATTATAATTTAGAATATTCTCCAGTAATTTAAACAAAAAGGTCGTTTATCCGATTTCATGACATAATCTAACTGTACGTCAAATTTCATGAAAATGAGCTCAGTCTCAGCTCAGTCATGAGTATGGTGCGTCAAATATTCAAGTACTTACAAAAACTTTCATTTATATAATCATCACAAGTCAGACTGTATGGGTCCGCTACAGAATATCATCATTTCGGCCGAATGAAGTCCACTGTTGGACACAGGCCTCCCCCAAAGATCACCACAACGACCGATATGGGTGTGTTGTGGGCTCATTGGGAGGTTTTGCCATAATCGCCACGCTAGGCAGACGGGTTGGCGATCGCAGTTGAGTTGTTAATGTACTTGAAGGACGCTGCTGCCCATTCTCCGGCTAATCCCTAACTCAAAATTTACGACACCCACGGGAGGAGATAGGGTGGTGGTATTCTGAGCCGGCACCACACGGCAAATAGAATATGAAGCCTTTCAATTATTGTTTCAATGAACGGAGACCGTTGTTAAAATTATGCATGGTCATGGGACGCCTATTCAAGATCCCATTATTTTGTTTTTAACAGACTGATAGAAGGACTAAGCTACCTTTTATTATTGATCCGGTGGAAATACCTCATGTACTTTCTCTACCTCTAGGAAGGGCAGAGAGGTATGCCGGGCTCCTTTTTTTATTGGTCTCCAGGGAAATTGTACATGAACTTCTTCGGCCCCGGGAAAGGGTGAAGGGCATGCTGGGCTCCTACCGGCTAAAACCACTGAAGCGGTCATCTTTGGCACCGAAGGGTCCAGGTCCTCGTAAAATCACACAAGAACCCTCCGTTGATGACGTTGATGTGCCTTTAGGCACATCTCGGAGGGGATAACTGTAAAGCGATCACCCTCTCTAGTAGAGGCAAGGTTACTATAAAAAGCCAATCCCCAGGCACATCTTGGGGGGGTTGTAAAGGATTCCCTCGAAGCCTCGCTATGCGCTATGCTGCGCACACGGCCCAGCACAGCGCCCTCTTCCCAGGGTTCGCTCGGACTGAGCACGAAGATTCCCCAATAGGCGCGCTCGGCCCCCCAAGCCCGCTGCTATATAAATACAATAGGAGAGAGTCATTTGAGCATGATGGAGCGTCAAATATTCAATAATACTGTTTTTTTCATTTATCATAGTAATATAATCATCACAAATTAGATCGTATGCATCCACTACTGCATATGAAGCCATTCCATTATAGCGTCAAGATCAGAGACCGTGTTTAAAATTATGCATGGGCATGGCTTTTTCAAGATCGCAATATTTTGTTTTTAGCAGGCTGATACTAGGACTCTGTTAGCTATCCTCTAGATCAGGGCAACCTTTGACATGTTGAGGGCCAAACATTTTTGCGTGCAAATACGTTCGCGGGCCGCGTTTAAAAGTACTTCGTGGATTTTAAAGTAGTGATAATATTTTTTGCGATAGATATCAGACGTTAAATAATACGGCAATGTTATTATAGTACAATTTATTAAAATAACAAAATGAAATTGAAATTTAGTTTTTTTTTTAAATGGTACATTATAATTAAATCGTTAATTTTGCAAATGTTACAAACTACGAAAGTTAAATACACCGCAATCAATGAGATACTTGAGCTTGAATTTGGGAAACTAATCCATCGATATTTGGATTAATTCCACTGGTACATAAATTTTCAAAATTATCGTCAGTCAGTCAGTCAGCCCATATCTTGTACGATGTGATCGAGCAAGCCAAGTGGCGGCGATTATAAAAGAGTGAGGCGGCAAACATGAAAGAATTTGATGTTTGCCACCTCACTGTCACTCCCGTGAGTTTATACTCACTCAGGTACTTATGTACCTAATGTATTTTTAAGGTGGGAGTTTTATGTCTCGCGGGCCGGATCATATCTTACAGCGGACGGGTCCGGCCCGTGTGCCGGTTGTTGCCCATACCTGCTCTAGATATCTTAGTAGCTTTTTACGATGCCTACAGGTTGAACAAGGGTGACCTGGACACATCCTTAGCAGGTAACCACGCGACCAAACCACGCTACTCGACAGACACGGACTTTTGCATATGTAAAGCGTCTGGTTTTTATGAAGCAGACCTCTACATATTTTGTGAACAATGTACAGCAAAAAGCAATATTTAACATGACCTTTTCACCCATAGGTCTAGTACAAGAACAAAGTGACCTAAAATAAACAATAGTATGTACCCGCATCTGCTCAAGTTAAAGGGCGAGATAAACTGAAACCCTTTCTGCCCGCGCCCGCCTCTAATTTAGTGAAAAGATAACGATCAGTGGCTTCTTGGTACAAGGTACGAGCGATGAGCGATAAAAATAGGCTAAGTCTCCGATTTATGGTTTGGTTAAATATTGCATGATTTATAAGACAATTGAAGTAACAAAATAGAATACGATTTGAACTTGTCGTAAATCAGTACGTACCCACACATGAAACCCGAATAACTCCATCTCAAAAGCACGCCACCACGACCGTAGGTAACACGAGTGAACCTTACACGAATGACTACACAATGAAATCAATCTGCCACGAATATAAATTATGCTATCACCATTCAATTTAATATGGCGGATCCAACTCAGACAGGTTCAGCAAGAAAACCCCCTTTTTTATTTTATTTTTATTTTTTTATTCATGGCCAGTGGAAATTCTACATGGAACTTCCTTCACCCCGGGGAAGGGCGAAGGGGTATGCCGGACTCCTACCGGCTAAAACCACTGGAGCGGTCATCTTCGGCACCGAAGGGGGGCTCCAGGTCCTCGTAAGATCACATTATAGACACCCATTGGTGCCACGCCTTTAGGCACATGACGGAGGGAATGACTGTAAGGCGGTCACGAAGGCGACTGTAAAAAGGTCGCCCCCCAGGCACTTCTCGGGGAGGATTGTAAAGGATCCCCCCAAGCCTCGCTTTGCGCTGTGCACACGACGGCACGTGACCACGTGCGCGCCACCATCTTCCAGGGAAAGAAAACCCCCTACGTGGTTATTTTTTTACCCTAAAACTGACATTTCGATTCGCGGTGAAATTATTTCGTGGTGTAGCAATTCGGGCTAAGTTTAGACGGGTTAGCTACGGTTCTGGTGGCGTGGTTTCAAAATGCAGTTATTTTGGTTTTTAATGTGTTACGACTGCGTAAATATACTCTTCATAAACAAATGCTTGTTACCCGTCAATCAAATATTGATTTTATAGTTGAAAATTTCATCTAATTATTTTTAAATATAGTAAAAACCTCGATACATCAATTTATGTAAAGAACGTTGAACAAAGGCTATTATTTTGTTAATAGCTATATTTTCACGGTCCATACGTTAAATGCCGCCCTCAACAATCGACTCCCAGCGACCTTCACTTCCTGGTGGATTCGTCTCGACTCGATAGACGATCTCATCTGTCCACCTAGTTGGAGGTCATCCCACACTGCGTTTTCCGGTGCGCGGTCTCCCCTCGAGTAACTTTTTGCCCCAACTGCCATTGGTTCTACGAGCTATGTACTCGCCCATTGCCACTTCAGTTTACTAATCCTTTCAGTTATGTCGGCAATTTAAGTTCTTCTATGGATCTCCTCATTTCTGATTCAATCTCGTAGAGAAATACCAAGCATAGCTCTCTCCATAGCCCGCTGAGGGACCTTGAGCTTTCTTATGAGGCCCACAGTAGCTGTCCACGTCTCTGTTCCATATTTCATCGCTGGTAACACACACTGGTTGAAGAGTTATTAATAGTAAAGTAACTACCCAATACCCGTTTACTCTTAAAACTTGTACCACATTGTATTGTTCTCTAAGAGATGCGGTTGCGACCAGGAATTACGTAATTACCGCCACAGAGCAACGATAAATACAAAAATAACACAAATCTAAGGCTCAAATTTGAAAAAAAGGTTTTACTCTTACTTCACATTTGGAAGACGTTTGCTGATAGGCCGTTTCACCCGACATAACAACTATGTCGAGTGCAGTTGTGTTCTGGGTGAATGGTAGGAACACCCAGTTAACGATATTTGGACAGCTCATGCATGGATACATGCAGATTCTGTATGGACAATCAAGAGACAATGTAGCACATTTTGTGCAGCTGTGACGCTCTGGGAAGACGTAGGGCAAAACATCTAGGAATAGCTTATCCATTGCCTGATGATTTTGCACGACTCCAGACAGGTATGAATGCGAAGTACCTTTTTTTTTTTTTTTTTTTATTGGTGCCCAGTGGAAATTCAAAAAAAAAACCACTGGAGCGGTCATCTTCGGCACCGAAGGGAGGCTCCAGGTCCTCGTATGATCACACTAGAGCCACCCACTGGTGCCACGCCTATTGGCACATCTCGGAGAGGGTGACTGTAAGGCGGTCACCCCCCCAGGGGGATTGTAAAGAATCCCCCAGTGCGTCCCACGGCAGCGCGTGAAAATGCGAAGTACCTACAGGGACTTCTTGCCAGTGGAGTAGTAGTCCAGGGCTTTGGGCAGCACAATGGACCCAATTGGGTCGAAGTGCGTTCAGCTGATGCTGACCCCTTGTTTTTTATTGGTGTCCAGTGGAAATTCTACATGGAACTTCCTTCACCCCGGGGAAGGGTGAAGGGGTATGCCGGACTCCTACCGGCTAAAACCACTGGAGCGGTCATCTTCGGCACCGAAGGGGGGCTCCAGGTCCTCGTAAGATCACACTAGAGCCGCCCATTGGTGCCACGCCTTTAGGCACATCTTGGAAGGGATGACTGTAAAGCGGTCACCCCCTCTAGCGGAGGGAAGGCGACTGTAAAAAGGTGATTGATGACATAGTGATTGAGTAACATAAATAATTATCAAAAAAGGATTACATGGAGCATTTTCACATTTACAGTATACGAAAGTTTCAACACGTTTTAGACTGAGACATCTTTATCTCACCCGGCAGACGGCAGTTAATATATCTTACAACAATAAACGTTTATAGGTACTTTTGTCCGTAATTATTGTGTTTTGTTATCCATTTATGTGCAAATTGGATGGAATTTAATTGTATTTGTTTCGTTATTCATTGAATAATCTAGAATCCACATGATTCGGTGTGTGATCAGTAAGGTATTATATTAGGAATAATCATATCATCATAAATCGTCTACTGCTCGAATACAATATGCTTTTTATATGATACATGCATTTCCTTTGCGGGTCCACAGCGAGCGTGGTGTGCTGACCAAATGCTCGTCTAACAAAGTATACGTGCAATTCACATGAAGACACATGTCTAATACTAACACTTACGTTTCCTCGTAAAGCAGTATTTTATGGCTAGTTCATCATTTCAGCCAAATGAAGTCCACTGCTGGACACAGCCCTCCCCGAAAGATCACGACAACGACCAATATGGGTGTGTTGTGGACTCATTGGGGGGTTTTGCCATAATCGCCACGCTTGGCAGATGGGTTGGCGATCGCAGTTGAGTTGTTAATGTAATCGAAGGACGCTGCTGCCCATCCTCCGGCTTATCCCCAGTCGAATTTTACGACATCCATGGAAGGAGATGGGGTGGTGGTATTTTAAGCCGACACCACACGGCATGGCTAGTTAGAGGTTGGTGAATCAAGCAAAAACATTTTAAAAAGAGCAAACTTGAAATGGATTCTTCAAGGCTTCGTTTCTAAAGCCATAATTTTATCTACCTCTGTTCCGTAGCTAAGAAACAAATTATAGCTACAAATATACTAGAAACTGCATTGCTTACAGACACATCTGCATTTTTAAGTTACTGTTCTCATAGAGTATATTTGATGGAAACTTAGATAGTACTCAGAATAACAAAAGACAAAATTTCCTGTATAGTTTTATTGAGGAGCGTACACCAGACTGCACTCTATTTTTATTTCACGCAATGCAGATGCTAGGCAATAAAATAAAAATAACATAAACAAAATAAAATGCAAAAGCGACCAAACAATATTAGTGGACGGTTGGGTAATTCCCGTTAAATTTATCATCCCCGATTCGATTGTACAGTCACCAACAGAAAGCAGTAATTACCAATGTGACATGTGACACAAAGCCTCTATGACGTTGATGTGTATAATTGTACAGAAAACACAAACCTATGTATGCGCGTCACAAGATAAATTACATTTGATTATGGACTTTACGTTTGAAACAATAAAGGTGTAGTGTTCGGCTTGGAAGCGCAAATACAAGTCGCGAATGCTAGTGACAATTTACAATCGGTTTGGCTTAAAATTTGTGATTATGGTTTTATATTTTTATTTTTTACTAAATTGCACGGTGTAATTTTAAATTGTGCAGGAAAATATTTGAATCTTTGGAATCCAAGCCAAACATAATATCAACAACACTAATAAAATAACCAAAAGACTTGGAATCCAGGCCAAACATATCTCTATTATTTTATTGTTGTTGTCTATGATTGAGAACCAGAAATAAATGTATTATTTAAAGAAGTTGACAATGCCATTACCTACGGTCAATCTACGATTTACAAAAGATTACATAATTTACAATTTTAGATGAAAATTGTGCGTCGCATAAGCGCAAAGCATAGGTCGTTGCTCAGCTTAATGTTGTGGTATTAGAACGAACCTACAGCGCTGATTTTCAGCAACAGCCTCTATGACACAATTTTGTTTATCTATGGGGGAGGTTGTTGTTCAGTAGTAGACGCCCTATGGCTGGAATGATGAACGCTTACCACCAGGCGAATGACTTGCTCGTCTCGTCACCATTTTGTATAAAAAAGATAGTCCTTTCGCGTAAATTATAAGAAAACAGGCCAATGCAAAATAGTCATATTTTTTGCACTTAGAAGCCCAAAAAAATGCTCAATTTTGAATTGAATGGCTTCAAAAGTAAAGGAAAGTCGTCACCGCGAAATATAAGCAAAAACGTTCTTCAAAAACATATCCTTCAACTTTGACTAAACATTTCTCCAATTCAAAACTATCCCTTCTAAGAAAACCGCTAAGAATACCGCTTCTCAAACAAAATCGCTGAAATATCAACCGGCAAAAATATATAACCGTTTCGTAAAAAAGGGCCAGGGCTGTACGACCCCCGAAATGGGATACAGGATAAAGGAATAAATCACAACGAAGATATGCGGACGCCAAATCTTTTGGGATAACTTTTAAGGAGCACGCTGAAAACTGTACGTGTTTATGAATATATATGTATTTACATGTTTCGGTAACTGTTAAGGGCAGGTTATGTTTTGATTTTCAAAAATTATTCTCATTCTTTTTTGTTCATCATAATAATGTCAGCCAATAGAGTGCCACTGCTGAACAAAGGCTGCCTCCCCGATGAACGACCGGTTACATACCATGTGTTGTGTTGTATGTTGGAGTAATCTCCAGTATTCACCATGCTTGGCATGTGAGTTGACAACCGCAGTATAGCTGCTGTTCCACAGAATGGACGATGTTGCCCATATTGCACCCAGTTTAGAGTTCCTTAGTCGCCTTTTACGACATCCATGGGTATGAACATGGGCCTCCCAAAGATCAGTACAATGGGTGGTGATAGGGTATATTGCCATAATCACCAGGGTTTAGGCAGGTCTCTTATCTTTATAATAAAACACTTTTAAACGGATTCTATCGCGTATATTTTAGATTTTTGTTTTTCCTGACGTTTCGAACACTTTGCAGGGTTCGTGGTCGCAGGATGACTAAGGTGACAGGCGTCGTTACAGACATTAAAAACCTAAGACATTATTAGGTCTCTTATCTGTTGGTAGTTCTCTTATTGCAAGAGACCAGCTAGGTAGGTACCACTGCGGTGCCAAATATTTGCTGCAAAGCAGTAGAGAAAAACTTCAGACAGACAGACTACAGTGCCCCGTTTAGAAGGGCACTCAATAACGTATGTGTCGAGGTGACGACTGCAGTGTGGTACCATGCCAGGACCAGTCCTGGGTAGCATTACAATTGTTATGAGCAGGCATGACACTTACCACAAGGCAAATGAGTTGCTTGTCTCATCAGCACTTATATAAAAAAGGTAGATTGGTGTTTGCTATTTTATGTTATTAGCACATGCATAGATGGTGCTGCCCCTTTTTATATCGGCCCTTAGTCGCCATTTACGTCACTTTTATTCTACCATATGAAACCTACTTGTGAGGGCCAATTCTCGTAATTTAAAAATGTTCAAAATATAGTTTCCGACATTTGTGACACTGAGACTAGTCTGAAAATGGATCGAAAGTTGATCGAAGTCAAAACGGTATTCTGCTAACATTTCGAACTGTCACATGTACTGAATTGCCATTAAATAAACGTCAAATTGAGATTGAAATGAGACTAGATCGAGATTATACTGAAATGCGACTGAACTTTAAGAATAGCAGAATACCATTTTTTCGGTCTATTCATAATTTAGTCTCAGTTCGGTCAAGTTTCAGTCATAGTGTAAATTAATTACGAGAATTGGCCCTCTAGTTTTACTGAAAGTACCAACCTCCATGCTGAATACGATAATCACTGATCGCCAAGTAATAAAAAGTGAATAAAATGAACTGGGCGAGGAAGGACTCGCTATGCCATGTGAATTTCACATACCTAAGGAAAGTGATCGTGACGCAATAATTGTATAAAAACATCGCGTTACATGCGTGGGATTATTTAACATGCCATAGCGCAAGGGCCCCGAATTGAAATAAACTGTCGATCTGTGACATCATCCGAAAATTATTTCACACTAGCTGGGACCCGCGATTCCACCCACGTTTAATTTAGACACTTGACATAGAATATACATATTGGATTTCAAGGTTTTTTTGCGCGGAACCTTAATTATTTTTCTAAAATAAAAGTAGCCTAAGTTATAACATCAGCTATCTGCCAGTGAAAGTCCCGTCAAAATCGGTCCCGCCGTTTCGGAGATTACCCGGAATAAACAAACAGAAAGGCAAAAAATTTAAAATTGATTTTTGTGATACCGGTACCGGTATACTTTCATATGCATTTAGTAAAAAGCTGTTATTTTGACATTACAAACAGACACTTCAATTTTATTTGTATAGATTTGTATAGATAGATTTCGGGTTAAAGAAGTTATTGTCTGATCCACCGTCTGTATAAGTTTTTTAACTATAACGAAAATCACTCCTATTAGACTATGATTTTTGTGTTAGGTCGTTGGTAGACCTATGTGACCCTGTACACCTATTTAATGTTTTCATTGGTATTAAGTGAACATTCTACATAAACTTCCTTCGCCCCGGGTAAGGGCGAAGGGGTATGCTGGACTCCTACTGGCTAAAACCACTGGAGCGGTCATCTTCGGCACCTAAGGGAGGCTCGAGGTCCTCGTAAGATCACACTACGGCCGCTCATTGATGTAGAGCCGCTCATTGATGTAGAGCCGCTCATTGATGTAGAGCCGCTCATTGATGACGACCTTAGCCACATCACGGAGGAGATAACTGTAAAGCGGTTGCCCCCCAGGCATTCCTATATATATATATGTATATATAACCCATCTCATCCCGCAGGTGTCATAAAAGGCGACTAAGGGATTCACATTAGCCGGAGGATGGGCAGCAGCGTCCTTCGAATACATTAACAACTCAACTGCGATCGCCAACCCGCCTGCCAAGCGTGGCGATTATGGCAAAACCCCTCAATGAGCACACAACATACCGATGTCAGTCGTTGTGGTGATCTTTGAGGGAGGCCTGTGTCCAGCAGTGGACTTGATTCGGCCGAAATGATGAGGTACACCAACAATATTTTCTTTTAGGATTAAACAGGTAAAGTCATTGTGATGTTTGGATTATGCATATAGCATCACTCCATATCCTCCCTTAGATGCCCTAAAAGACTCTTAACTAAAAGCAGCGATCTTTCTGCAGAACAGTAGTCGTACTGGACTCACCAAACCACCTGTCAAGCATGGTGAGTAAATTATCCCCTAAAAGGCAACACAATTGTGGAAATCCAGTGGAAGTCTTTGTTCAGCAGTGGACGTCACGTCTAATATGAACAGATCAAGGTATTTAACATTTTTCGGTAATTTATTATACAGCTGAGTATCCTCAGACTGTATGATTCTCTTTCCGTAATAGGTTCTAGTAATATGTAGTTCTATGTTATCTCTTCCATGTTTTGATTTCAATGTTTATTAATATCTTGGCGAACGGAGATTATTATCTTGTCCAAGGGGACTGTACCTCCGCAATACTTATGAATACGCTGGCCTTTATTCATGAACCGCTTCCAAAATGGCGCTTCAAAGTCAAATCCCTAGTCGCTGTAGAAATGAAAACAACATCTTTATTTCACACAATGATCCAACTTAAGTTAATTAAGACAATGACGGCACTGTTGGTGTAGTGGCTAAGTGATTAGCTTGCGGTGCTACGAGTCACAGGTTCAATCCCCGCATGGAACAAATATTGTTATGATCTACAGGTAGTTGTTTTGGGTCTGGGTGTTTGTGCATGTGAGATTTGTGTCCGTAAACTATACAGTTTACCTACGATACAGGAGAAATGCTAGTGTGGGGAAAACTAAAAAAACACAGTCTCGTTATTCGTGAAGATCTGTAATTGGCTTGCTGATACTTAAAATTATTGTCTATGTTTAATATTACACACTGTTGATCTTCCTAAAATAAGTAAATAAATTAATGTTCAGGTCAGTATCTTGCATTTCAAAAATAGCAATATAGCTTTACAATATTTTATCGAATTGTTGGTCTATAATATCCGTATTTCTAGTAAAAGAGCATATTGGCAACTTAAGTTAATTTAGTTAATTCAAAAGCCTCCCCTATAATACGTTCAATCAATATGCCATATGTCACTGTTTTGAGGAGAATTTGGCAGAACTTGCCACGTTTGCAGACGGGTTAGTGAGCGCAGAATGGCTACCAATCTACAGAAAGGACGCTGCTGCCCATCTCTCCGGTTTAGAGTCTCTTAGTCACCTTTTAAAACATCCATGCTATATTCTTAATCCGGGCACCATACGGTACGAATAGTGAACTTGCAGACCCATAATGGTAACATAGCTGTTAACTCAAGTTAATTTAAATTACCATAATCAGCATCTAAGGATATCAAAAATAATAGTGATTTGCCTAATTAAGCTGTACATAATACCGTATTTATCGTTAAGGAACAATATATGCAACCCGGAAACCAGAAGGCCGCATGTAACCGCGCCCACTATGAGCACAACATAATTCCTATGTCAATACACATATACGCCTATATATAATTTTAATTAACATAAACAGCGCCCTGAAATGTAAGCGAAACATTACAACTAGCGTAAATCCGTTTCGTAACGTTTGTCGTAAAATAATCCGATCCCCAATCCCCTCCCACGTTGCCTGTCAACCCCATTACTCGTACTTAGCTACTAAATAAAATAAATACGGATTACGGGAATGTCTCCTTAAGTGAAGTGATGTGTGGGTGTCGATATCGATAAAAAAATCTTACATATAGTAACGAAATAACGTATATGCTTTGGAGTTAGATATCAACTAGAAAGAAAGAAAGAAATAAATAAAAATGTTTTTATTAGCACAAACAGTACATGCAATAAAAAACTTACAACTAGTAAACATAACAACTATAAACTAAATACATCAGCTATATGTACAAATCGTGCAGTAGTAAAATTATAGTGCCAAAGGGCTAACAGCTCAGCATAATGTTAGGCGGCAGTAAACTGACCACCTAACGCTGGTTTTCAGCTGTAACATTTTTTTTTTATTGATGTCCAATGGAAATTCTACATGGAACTTCCTTCACCCCGGGGAAGGGCGAAGGGTTGTGCCGGACTCCTACCGGCTAAAACCACTGGAGCGGTCATCTTCAGCACCGAAGGCGGGCTCCAGGTCCTCGTAAGATCACACTAGAGCCGCCCATTGGTGCCACGCCTTTAGGCACATCACGGAGGGGATGACTGTAAAGCGGTCACCCCCTCTAGCGGAGGGAAGGCAACTGTAAAAAGGTCCCCCCCAGGCACTTCTCGGGGAGGATTGTAAAGGATCCCCCCAAGACTCGCTTTGCGCTCTGCTGCGCACATGGCGGCACGTGACCACGTGCGCGCCACCGTCTTCCCGGGGGTCACTCGGTGTGAGCACGCAGACTCCCCAATCTGCGCGCCCGTGACCCCCGAGGCCCCCCACCATGTAGTGACGGCAGGGGGCTTAGGCGTGTTGGACTTGAGAGCCGGGACGGTTGTTGCTCCGGCACCGTCTCGTCCTTCTCCGTGCGGGATCGGCCCTCTCCCGGTCCCGCTCTGCAGTCTCCTTCTGGAGCATGACGCTCTCGCAGAAGGAGACCACTGCACTCCAATTTTCATGCTCTGCCAACATAGCCGACATTACTGCTGGCAGAGAGAGATCGTGCCCGATCCGATCAACCAGGATCCGCCGCTCGGCCGCTCACGCAGGGCACTCCTCGAGCGTGTGCTGTGCGGTATCCTGGTCGCTTCCACAATGGTGGCACTATGCCGTAACCCCGCGTTCTGTGCAGGTACGCAACGAAACAACCGTGACCGGTGAATACCTGCGTCAGACGGTAGGTGACGCGCTCGCTCCTTCTGAGCCAGGCTCCGAAGAGCGGCAGGATGGCCTCGACGACGCGCTTGGTCGCGAACTGCACCCTAAGGCTTTGTCGCCATATCTCGAGTGCGCGCCGTCGAGCCAGCCGCCTCATTCTGTCAAATGTCCCTGAAGGCACGCTTTCCCCACTTTGGCGAAGGGAGCGTGTCTGGTCATACACCCACGCATCCATCTCCGCCTGGATGTCGAAAGGCGGAAAGCATTCCAGGAGAGTTGCCGCCTCGTAGGACACTGTCCTGTATCCCCGTGCGATCCGTATAGCCACTCTGCGCTGCAGACTGTGAAGTTTGGTTCTGCAGCGCTGGACGCCTGACAGCCGGGATGACCATACAGGTGCCCCGTAGACCACACGACGCCCCCGTAGAGGCGGCGAACTTCCTCACTCGGTCCCCCGAGATTGGGCAGCACCCGGTGCAATGCACCCACTACCCTCTCGAATCGGGGGACGAGGCGTGCGAAGTGCTCTTCGAAACCCCTTTCAGCTGTAACCTAATTGTGTCATACGCTAGAAACTAAATATAAATGGACATAATTTTTTTTTTCTGTAATGTTTACATACAGTTTGCGTATTATTGTATAAGAGTAATGAAAAAAAAAACAAAACGTTTCATTTGGTAATTTAGAAAAACTTACAATATTTATCCACTAATCCACTTAAGTACCTATCCATCCCAGTAAGAAAAGTCAAGCAAATAGTATTTATAAAAGTATTATTATTTATTGATACTTATCAGTGCCTATTACTGTAAAACATTAATACGATCACAGAAGATACCACACCACATACATCCTCCAAAAATCAATAATAAAAATTGGTGTTGCATTTTAATCAGAAGAAACTAGAATAAATAGGTAACTATATTACAATTATAAATTCAAATTAATCAGAGAACATAAATTAATTCCTAATTGATATACGTGGCATAAAATGCCGCATATAATATACTAACTATACGGGTGGTGTCTCAAAGTTCTTGTACAACTGTAACTGTAACTTGTGCCTTGCTGTCTTTGGTATTGCCATAATTACTTGGTTAATCCAGTTTTAACGGAAATAATATTATCACAAAAGTCTGTTTCTTCACACATTTCTTCTAAACAACGCAACGCATTACAATACGGTTTTCAGTAATAGAATGAATTATAAACGAGGAAGGATTGTTTATACATTTGTAAATATTTCGTACAAAATGGCTGAATTATGACAGTGTTTTGTCAAAAAGACTGTTTTCGCACGTTTACATTGCTAGCGCTGGAAAATATTAAGAGGTACATGAAAACAACGCACTACAAAATTGTTGGCTGTAACATAGGGGCCTTCTAGGATATAGTATATGCCTAGGTCAGCAATACATCACCTACTTTCCTGGTGTAGAGCATGTTCATGGGCCGGTGTGATCGCTTCGGCGACCGAAATGCTTGTTTGTGCTTCTATACAATGAAAATTGTTATCTGCAAGCCAGTATTGAAACGCAGTGTAGAACGACCTCGCTGGAAGTCATTGGATGCACGTGGCATGTGACCGGTATTGTGGAAATTTATGGGAGAAGTCTTTGTTCAGCAGTGGACTTCCTTTGGCTATGTGATGATGATGATGATGAAACTAGCATTGCAAGGTACCGATTTTCAACTGTCACATCCAGTTAAATTTAGACCCAATCTCAACATACTTGGGATAAGGCTAAGTTGACGGGGAAAATTAATGGCGCCATAAAATGAAATTTAATAACGTCATATTCAAACTGTGTAGTTGTTCGTTAGCCGTACCTACACTTTGATCAAAATCTACAAAGTAAATGTTACCGTTATGTATGTTATCATGAATCGTCTTAACATCGGGCATTTGGTTTTAGAGATGGTATATTTTTTATTATTATGTATTTAAGTTGGTGCACAATGTAGTGCACCACGATTTAGTTACTTTGAAAATAAATCATATCCCGATTATAATACGGTAACTCCTTCATATACTAATAAAATATTGATAAATCTTTTGTCAAACGCAAGTACGTAGAAATGACGTCATGCCACTGGGTGACACTCGACACTCAACGAATATTGCATTTCGACACCGGAGAGGTAACAAAGACTTGTTACATTATTTAGTCTGAACATTAAATTAATTATAATAAAATAAAACAACTACATTCTGGTCTGTGTTGGCAATAATAACTCTTCGAACAGCTAGAACTCCAATTTCCAAGAAGAATTAACCACAATGAAACGACGGTAATGAAATATTATTACATTCAGATAACGCGACCAACTCTAGGAGAATGCAAACACGATGTCACGAATGTCCTATCTGAAAACCAGCGCTGTAACGTTCCGCCGTTGCAGCGATAGGGCGTATTTTCGGCCTCGTACATAATCCTTTTGTTAATATAAATAAATAAAATTCTCTTTCTGTAAGTATTGTGCGAGTCTGAAATAAATTTCTTTCTTTCTATATTATGTTCCACTATTTTTGCAATAAAAATTATACAAGTTTAATATAAAATAGATTATGTCGATCCTTTATGGCACATCACTATCCAAGTATGGGCAATTTTTTTATATTTCCCCCGGCTTTCTGTTAGCGTGTACATCAATTCGAGCATTACTGCTGAGCCCCTAACAGTTAACACAATGAGCTATGTAAGGATACTAATGAGTCTTGTTCGTCTTAATTAGCTGACATACTCTATGTATTTATTTTATTAGGTTTTTTACCATAATATTTTTTTATTTTGTGCTAAACAGCGCTCTATCATCCTTACTATGATTTTTATAGCCAATCAGTTTTGTGGCATAGATAATGAACTGTATGGAACTTTAGTTGTAATTAATAAAATTACTGGACATAAGCGGCTAAATAAGTTTGTGTCTGGAAGAGCTGAGCGCAGGGTAGTAGCACAGAGGGCTTGTCCAGGGAATATTACAATTTTTATGGGCAGGGGTGAAGATTTGCTGTGTGGTGCCAGCTAAGAATGCCACTACCCCGTCTCATCCCGTAATGTACAAGGTGACCATGAGATTAGCCGAACGATAGGCAGCAGCGTTCTTCGAGTACATTTATAACTCAACCGCGAACCTCAACCCATCCCCCAAGCGTAGTGATTATGGAAAAATCTCCCAATGAGCGCACACCGCAAGCCCAAACCGATCATTGTGGCAAGCTTCGTGGACTCACTGAGCGATTTGCGGCTCTAATGATGTTACGCTTATCATCAGGCGCATGACTTTGTTTTAAGTTTTGAAAAAAACGTTGATCGGAGAAATCCTAGTGTGGGACTAAGATTTCTCCTGTGTCGTGGGTTCGTTTACATACACAAAATTCACACACAATACACCCAGACCCGGAACAACTACCTGCAGATCATACAACATATTCGTTCCGTGCGGGAATCGAACCCGCGACCCGGAGCGCAGCAGTCGACTGTATCAGCCACTGCACCAACCGCGTCGTCAACTTGCTAGTCTTGTAAGCAATTTTGCGAAAACAGAACTTGAGCGACAGGAGTTTAAAGTTTGTCTTCAATTTCGTGCTACAACTAAAAGCTAAGTTGTTATGTTTTTCTGTTAGGAAATTATTTGTTGGAACTCATTTTGTATTGTCCTATAAACAGCAACAAATAGACTCAATTTACAATAAACATTTATACCTATTGCTCAAATTGGTTTTACTACTTTACTCCACCCGTCAATGATGGCATTTTGCAAAAACCTTAATAATAGCTTATATATGAAACGGCAAAGAAACACATCTCATCATCATCATCATCATCCACAGCCTATTACCTATTTACTGTTCTTACGTACCGTGTGGTGTCCGGATTAAGAATATAGCACCATTCCATTTCCTCCCGTGGATGTCGTAAAAGGCGACTAAGGGAATCTAAACCAGAGGGATGGGCAGCAGCGTCCCTTCTGTGAAGCGGTAGCCATACTGCGCTCACCAACCCGCCTGCCAAGCGTGGTGAGTATTGGCAAATACCCCCCAAAATGATGACACAGCTGTGGAATCTATGGGGGAGGCCTTTGTTGACCAGTGGACGTATAAATGGCCGATATGATGATGATGATTGTTTTTAATTTACTTTTGCTTAGGCCGTGAGGCTTCAGGATTATAGTTATACTTGCATAACCTCGGAACAAACGAAATATATATGTACTATTGCATATGTCAGCGGGCACGTACTTAATAACAAATTTGTGTAGAGGCTTGTCCATGTGGTGTCCGGATTAAGTATATAGCACCACTCCATCTCCTCCCATGGATGTCTTAAAGGTGACTAAGGGACGCTAAACTAGAGGGATGGGCAGCGAGGTCCCTTCTGTGTAACAGAAACCATACTGCGCTCACCAACCCGCCTGCCAAGCGTGGTGAGTATTGGCAAATACCCCCCAAAATGATGACACAGCTGTGGAATCTATGGGGGAGGCCTTTGTTGACCAGTGGACGTATAAATGGCCGATATGATGATGATGATTGTTTTTAATTTACTTTTGCTTAGGCCGTGAGGCTTCAGGATTATAGTTATACTTGCATAACCTCGGAACAAACGAAATATATATGTACTATTGCATATGTCAGCGGGCACGTACTTAATAACAAATTTGTGTAGAGGCTTGTCCATGTGGTGTCCGGATTAAGTATATAGCACCACTCCATCTCCTCCCATGGATGTCTTAAAGGTGACTAAGGGACGCTAAACTAGAGGGATGGGCAGCGAGGTCCCTTCTGTGTAACAGAAACCATACTGCGCTCACCAACCCGCCTGCCAAGCGTGATGAGTATTGGCAAATGCCCCCCAAAATGACGACACAGTTGTCGAGGTCTATGAGGGAGGCCAATGTTCAGCAGTGGACGTATGAATGGCTGATATGATGATGATGATGTAGAAGCATTCAATAATTTTTTAATACTGTTGATCATGCCTGAGTATTTTATCTTTTATTTATATGTTTAAGGATTTGTGTTAGCTGATAGGTAGGAATTAGATATCAACCTATTGTTCCTAATGTTTTTGTTTTAATTTGATTTTATATAAACCAATATTCAAAACGTGTGTATTACAGTAAACAATAATAAAATAATTACAAACAGAGACCTGTCGCTGGGGGGTTTGTTGCGCCCCTTCTTCTTCCCAGCCTTGAACACTACTTGTAGTATGCGGTGAAGGGTGGGCGTTTTGGGGGCTATTTTGTATAATGTTGACATTCAAAAAGTACTATTTTTAGTACATTTTGAATAAATGTGATTTAATTTAATTTAATTTATTTTCCATACACAAATACATGGGAATATATTTGTATATGGAAATTATCCGTGTGGTGTCCGGATTAAGAATATAGCACCACTCAATCTCCCCCTGTGGATGTCGTAAAAGGCGACTAAGGGACTCTAAACCAGAGGAATGGACAGCAGCGTCCCTTCTGTAGAACAGTAGCCATTCTGCGCTCACCAACCCGCCTGGCAAGCGTGGTGAGTATTGGCAAATTCCCCCCAATATGATGACACAATTGTGAAGATCTTTGGGGGAGGTCTTTGTTCAGTAGTGGACGTTGTATGATTGATATGATACAATATACAAAATATACAAAAGCACGTAACATAATCTTTTCAGGCGTCATCAAATCGTCTTCAGCTCAATAATAGATACTTGACAGGTGAGTCTGAAGAATTGCTCCCTTTGACTCTCATCAATCATATCCGTGACTTGCAACTACGAGGGTTATTATATGTGGCATTATTATGTGCTTCCCTTGCTTTGTTACAATTTGCTTAGTATCTGTATTGTTTGGATTGAGCTGTGTTAGGATCGTGGACTAAGTGTTTACATGGCTGAACATCCCTATGGAGTACATTCCTATTAATATTATAGTTGTTAAAGTGTCTTTGTTGGTTTGTCTTTCTTTTATGCAACAACGGAGCCGCGCATCGATGTGATTTTTTGCTTAGAGATAGTTCATGGGCTAGAGAATGACACACTTAGGCATATTCATCCCGAAAAAAATTACAATTCCTGTGGAACAGCAGGTGAAACCGTGGTTCGCATTGAGTAAGAAAATAATTATCATATTCGAGGTTTCTGTCCTCGAAATACATTTTATAAATTTTTTAATGCCTACTTCTCAGTGAAATTATGAGGCCCGTAAAAAACTAAAGTTGCCGACATAGTTGAAAGGATTAGTAGCTGAAGTGGCAATGGGTGTGGAACATAACTCGTAGAACTGATGATTCCTTGTGACAGAATACCTTCGAGTGGAGACCACCTATCGGAAAATGCAGCGTGGGATGCCTCCAACATGATGGAGAGCCGATCTGGCGAAAGTAACGGGGGACATTAGATGCGGGCGGTATGTCACCGATCGTTGTGGAAATCTATGACCGAGGCCTTAGTTCAGCAGTGGATGTCTTTTGGTGGCTATGATGACGCTGATGACATACTAGCATATGGCATCCATGCTGGTATGTGGTTTTTTAACTTATGGACTCTTGCAAAACTAGTAGTATATCTCGCGCGTTGCAGATCCTGAAAAAATCATTCACGCCCCTTTTGAAGGATCCTAGCTGTAGATATGTACTTGGAGAAACCTTGGCAGAGAGTTCTTTTAAAGGTTAGAGTATAGAGCGGGAATAAGCTCCTCTAAAACCGCACAGTACGAGACTAATTTGGCTTCAAGGAATGGGGATGAACTCCCTGATGATGGCGAGAGATATGATGATGGTATCTTACCTTTTACCAGCAGTTTTAGTTCTACAGTTGCACATGTTTCACTATCCAGTATCGCTATGTATAGAACTGCTGTTCTCTTCTTCATCATTTCGGTCGAATGAAGTCCACTGCTGGACACAAGCCTCCCCCAAAGATCACCACAACGACCGATATGGGTGTGTTTTGGGCTCATTGGGGGGTTTTGCCGTAATCGCCACGCTTGGCAGACGGGTTGGCGATCGCAGTGGATTTGTTAATGTACTCGAAGGACACTGCTGCCCATCCTCCGGCTAATCCCTTAGTAGACTTTTACGACACTAACGGGAGGAATAGGGATGGTGTTATTCTGAGCCGGCACCACACGGCATTTTCTCTTCTTATATCTTTGATATTGTAAAAAAGTGGTATTTGCAGTAATATCCATTGTAAAACTCAATTCGCTTTTATTAGTAGAAGTGAAAACGGGATATGTACCATGGATTTTATTTGATTTCAGTATTCGATACTTGGTTCACGTCACCATGTCAGTTAAAAAAAGGATTATGGCTTTCTACACTATAGGTTACAGGTTCGATTCCCGCACAAAACAAATATTTGTTCGGTCTGCAGGTGTTTGTTTCGGGCCTGGTTGTGTTTCATCATTTCGGCCGAATGAATTCCACTGCTGGACACAGGCCTCCTCCAAAGATCACTACAACGACCGATATGGATGTTGTGTGCTCATTGGGGGTCTTGTCATAATCGCCACGCTTAGCAGACGGGTTGGCGATCGCAGTTGAGTTGCTAATGTACTGGAAGGACGCTGCTGCCCATCCTCCGGTTAATTCCTTAGTCGACTTTTACGACACCCACGGGATGAAATGGGATGGTGGCAGTTTGAGCCGGCACCACACGGCTCTGGTTGTGTTTATGAGCGATTTATGTCTGTAAACTATCCACGATATAGAAGTCTTAAAATTGTGTCATAATCATTTCCGAAACTTATTTTACTCAATCTATAGATCAGGAATCGGGAAATCAAGGAATCAGGATCGCTCCCTGGGTAGTTTCCCTAGTCTCCGGTTATTCCATGATTTGTTTGGATCCGGTCCGCACGACAGGGCCGGAAGAAAAACGTCCGGTCGATTCGTATTTCGGGAAATGCAGCTACAGATAAATGATAAAATGACTTGCCATTTGGCCGTCGAAGAACGAAATTTTTATTTCTATTGGTGTCCGGAAAATGAATTATTTTGCTGCCTTTTGGTCTAGTAATCACGATTACGACTGTTAGTCCGAGTTATAATCCCTTATAATATCAGCCAAAGGACGTTCACTGCCGAACAAATACCTTCCCCGTAGATTTCCGTAGTTATGTCGCCATTTAGGAGGGCGTTTACCAGTACTCAACACGCTTGGCAGGCGAGTTGGTGCGCGTTATGTTTTGCTGTTGTTCCAAGAAGAAAGAAAAAAAAAGAGAACCTTAATCTAGGCACAGCTTGGCATCCCGATCGGGCAGAATACAAAAAAATGGTTTTCTGTTCGACGTTCTGTTAATAAATAATGTTTCAGTATGGAATATCTTCCTATTCCTTGCGGCAATGCTACGTTTTTGTTTTTCCTTTTTTTCTACCCACAGTTATGATAAAAGCAGCTGAGAGTCATTGGATGCGGGTGGCATGAACCATTCGTTGCGGAAATCTATGAGAAGGTATTTGTACAGCAGTGGACGTCCTTCGGCTGATATGATGATGATGATGATGATGATCATGATCATGATGCCTGTCAGGCATGTACGCCAAAACTGAAAAAGTCGGCGGTTGAAAGTCTTGTGACTAAATGTCTACCACTTAAAAAGGTCGAACTATGAGGTTAAGCTGAGCTTGCCACGGTCAGATTTTGGATGGGTAACTATTATCCAACAAAACCACTCCTCACTTTGGAGAGCATATTAGGTTGTCGGTCCCGGCTGTGATATAACTATTTATTATAGTCATTTATGGGAAGTCTTAAACATAAAATTCTGACAACCGACTTTTTATTTAATGAATTGTACCACTCTTAACCTGGATCTCATCTGATGGAAAGCGATGGATGAGGTCTACGATGGAACAAGCACACCCAAACGATGCTTATTCACTCTTAGTTTAAAGGATATAGGTAGCAGGGAATACAGACGCTGGCAATAAGTTCCATATTTTGGCTGTGCGCATAATAAATTTTAATGAAAAGCGCTAAGTACCTACCTAAGTACGTATTTTATCGGGATATCAACCAAGTGCGCTATATTTGCCTCTGAAAGCCTGGTAGTAGAATGGGAATGATGGGATAAGTTCGTTTAGCTAGCGCACACTTGTAGCGCACACGTACAATCTGTAGAGGACTGAAAAGCAAGCAACGTTTCGTCAATATGTCACGCTGCAGTGCTAGGCCACCAGTGCCTTTAAAACTAAGGAATTTTGGCCCTGAATTTTATTGTAGTTGCTTCCTTTATAACACTGATATTGAGCCGTAAATGGTTCGACTGCAAACCGACCCAATCCAAAGCATGACGACGTAAACAGCCAATACGATGAAGTTATCGTTACGATGCCGATTAGTTTCCAAGTGCCAACGTGTGCGCAAAACAATCAATCAATCAATCATTTATTTTTTTCCTCCACAATATAAAATACATTATTATAAATAAAGTGCTTACATAAGTACATAATTAAATTGTGGGAGGCTGGTGCCTAAACTAGGCAGAAACCTGTATTTCAGGTCACCAGGACTCCCCCTAATACAATAATTAGAATCAATAGCAAGCAGGGCTAAACAATTGCATTAATGGTATTTAAAAGAACATGCAATAATTTGGAAATTAAATTTAAATTAAATTAAATTAGACGTAAAATTAGATTTTTCGCGTAAATAAGTGTGTTTATGTAAAAGCGAGTCACACAGTGCAGAGTGCGTGAACACAGCCCACAGTTCAACAGACACACACAGATGAAGTTATAGTCATCAAAAATATGAAGACTGATTTACACATATACAAAATCCTGTTTCAAAACTCGGCCAAATAATTCACAAATCATTATGAAACATAATCGTACACTTCGGTGCAATAAAACATGGAGCGCTAACTCCGTTCTATACAGAACAGTGTTTGAGCGAAATGCTTCGGCGCGCCGTTTTAAAATTCACAACGCGATACCACAGGTGTACCCAATTGTACCATCGTGCGGGTCACTGAACACGCTATGAAATACTGTATAGTATTTATGAACGCATGTGTATTTATGTGCTTCGGAAGTTTATGGATTTTGGTGTAACATTTTTATGTATTTTTGTTCAGGTTAGTTTCCATGGATGCAACGGGATCGTAGTTAAAATTCTGGCTGGTAAACGAGGTGAATAGATACTTTGTCTGACGGTTGACACTCACGCATCAGCCAGTTAACGTCCCGCTGATGGTGGGCCTTTCAATAATACAACAATGAGTGGTTACACGGGCTATTGTCAATATCACCAGGTTTGGCATGCGGATTGGTTATCGCAGTACATTATTAGTCCAAAGGAGGATGCTGCTGCTCATTCCCTTGACATCAACCTAAGCAGAAGTACTAAATATTCTTTTACGACACCTTCGGTGGAGAGCGGTGTTCTATTTGCTGGCCATATATTGTCGCTTTATGATAAGAAATGACAGTATCTGTGAAATTTACATTATTGTCATCATCATTTCAGCCGAAAAACGGTCACTGCTGGTTATAGGCCACCCCAGAGTTTGCCACAACAACCCATCCGGTTTTTGGGTTGTGTGTTTATTAATGGGTTTTGCCATAATCGCCACGCTTGAGCTGCTTATGCAACATCTAGACAGCGCTTTTAGGGCCCACCTCAAGATCTCACTCCGATAGCAGTAATCCAAAACATCCGTTATCAACGGACTCCCTGGATCAGCGTGGCTGAATATTTCCTAGAGCTAGTACTAGAATATGCTTAATAAAACCAGATGTAATAGCGTATGAAACAAAGTAATTTTCACGTAATAAAGAAAATAAAATGAAAGTACATTAGTTTATATAATAATCAGAATAGAAGTAGTTCGACCCGCTATGTAAATAGCCACCTGCAAGACCTGCAACCGCATTACACAAATGAGAGTATATTTCTTTGCTGCACTATACACAGTGGGCCGAGATAAAATATCAATGTATTTTAGAATTTATTTTCAGGGTCATCACATCAGCCTGTGACCGTCCACTGTTGAACATGGGCCTCGCAATGATGATAATTTTACTGATGATAGTTCTCTTGTTCCTCAGGGGTCACAGGCGCGCCCAAACCAAGTGACCCCTGGTAAGTACCGAGAAGTACCTGCGGGCGACCTTTTTATAGTCGCCTTCCCGCCGCTGGAAGGGTTGACCAGTTTACAGTCATCCTCTCAGAGATGTAACTAAAATCATGGCACCAATGGGCGGCTCTAGAGTGATCTTACAAGGACCTGGAGCCCCCCTAGAGTGATCTTACAAGGACCTGGAGCCCCCCTTCAGTGCCGAATATTACTGCCTATCCTTCGGTTAATCCCATAGTCGACTTTTAAGACACCCACGGGATGAAATGGGTTGGTGCTAATCGTAGCCGGCACCACACAGCAAAAACACTTTACTTCACACTTCTATAAACTTCAGTTACTGTCAAAGTACATTCTGCGAATAGCATAATACTGTATTAATTGCAAATAGGCAAGCTATTGGCAATCTGCTACTTAAGTAGCGTTGTTTGATATTTTTATACACAAGTGAAGTGAAGCTGAATTGGCAACGGGCGATATTGCTCGTTGAACTGACGGCCGTTGGACTGAAAAGTTCTCGAGTAGAGACCACACACCGGAAAGAGCAGCGTAAGAGTCCTTCAACGAGACGGACATAGAACCTGGTGTAGGTCGCTGGGAGTCGTTGGCTGCGGGCGAGTGTAACCAGTCATTGTAGATATCTATACGAGTGGCAGTAGACTTTTTCAGCTGATATGATGACGCTGTGTGCAAAATTATATACGTTAGACCGATATGAACCATTTCTACGTCCACTGCTGAACAGAGGCCTCCCCCATAGATTCTACAACTGTGTCATCCTTTTGGGGGGAATTTGCCAATACTCACCACGCTTAGAAGGCGGGTTGGTGAGCGCAGTATGGCTACCGCTTTACAGAAGTGACGCTGCTGCCCAGACCTCTGGTTTAGATACCCTTAGTCACCTTCTACGACATCCACGGGAGGAAATGGAGTGGTGCTATATCCGGACACCACATGGACGACGACGGACGTTGGATGTTGCTGGAACTTAACACGACAAGCAGGACTTTCGATGAAACCTGCAGATATACGATGTATTTTTCTAATGCAGTTAAATTATAAATTTACATTGGATTTCTTGCTTGACTTTACACTGTGTGCCAAGATAACATGCTTCTACAAATTTGTTTTTTGTTGCTGTTTTGCATTTGTTAGTTGGTTTACTGTAAGCCTACCCATGGGGGTCATAGGAAACGGCTAATGGATTTAAGCAGATTATTTCTCAGCAACTGCATTCACTCCTACGCGAAACTGGAATATCAGTCTATGATGACCTTTGATCCACTGTACAGTACAGTAAGCTAGAGCAAAATATCACAATCAGTTTTTTGGTCTGCAAAGTATTGCACTGCAACTGTATAGAAGGCGATCGCTACCAAAGTGCCAAAACGTTGCTAAATATTATCCATAACCTAAAATAACAAATAACATGAATAAAACCAAAATTATAACTACATAACATAAATATTTTCTCTTCAATTTCTGCCCGAATTTCATTTTTGCAACTGTAGCGTTGCTGCATAAGCCTAAATAAATAAGCTCGCCGGCTCGTATCTCGGCCCAGAACTAATATCAGCGTTATGTAAACATAGTGCGCCAAAATTGCTGAAATTGCGCCTGGGGCGATACTTTTGCAAGCAAGTGTACGGAGTACGGAAGATGGGGGCGAAGACGAAATGGCTTCTCGGTTTTTCCAACGTTTGAATTTTTAAGGTCGTACCACCGTAAGTTAGTTTTCCGAGTTGGATGTTACTTGTTTTTTAGTGTGCAGTTGGTACACAAACTGTTCCAGAACCTAGCTGTTGGTTCTGCGCAAATACAAATAGCTAAATATTCGAAACGTTATATTTGAATTATGAAAATGTTTATTTAAAAATAAACAACGTAGTATGATGTTTTTTTGCTAAGAATATTTAACATATGTATTACAACGTAGTATTTTTCACCAGCTGTTTCGCACATAGCTTCATAAAGTAAATTAGCCAAGCGTTGTTTTAGTCAGAAAAGCGGACGAGAGTGATTTATATTTTTTCCGCTACGACTAAGTTTTTCAACCTATTTACATTGCTTTTAATAAACAAATTATGGAAACATTAAGTAGATGCTATTCAATTTAAGAGCAGTGGAATAAAAGTTCAACTAAATTAGCAAAACATTCCTGTCTCTTCCCGTGAGTGTCGTAAAAGCTGGGATCAGCCGGAGAATGGACAGCAGCGTCCTTCTAATACATTTACAACTCAACTGCGATCGCCAACCCGGTTGCCAAGCGTGGCGATTGTGGCAATATCCCCATAAGCTCACAAAATAAATCCAAACAGGTCTTTGTGGCGATCTTTGGCAGAGTCTTATGTTCACCAGAGGACGTTTCCCGCTGAAATGATTAGTCAGACAATTAGTCGATTCTTGACAAACTAACTCATGATTTTAAGATAATATCGGATCTATTCGCGCACAGATTAATATTTAAATAATATTTTAACTAACCTCAACGTTTCGATCAAGTTGCATTGACCGGTCTACTCGTGACCACGGTCATATATTATTTTAATATGAATTTGTGCGCGAAAAGACTGATATTATCTTAAAATCATGAATTCAATTCTCGAAAATGTCATAAAAACTTACTCATATTATTACATCAGGCGTAAGATCTTAACCCGCATCCTGATGAAGGAATTGTGGCTCTGTATATCGCGGGCACTCAGAATGGGGACTCTGGGCATCAAGTGACCTCAGAGATGACGGTGGCAGGTGGTGGACATGGGTCAATGTTTATTACCGAAATGAGCTAAGGCATAGCACTAGAAGGAGCACCGGTTCATGGTACACCTGGAGTACACTATGCGTTCCACTGTATATCCCGGTGTTCAAGACGACCACCAAAGTGTTTTGGCAGGCAGGGGTTCGATACGCCCTTTTTCCTTCCCAGAGCGGTGGAAGGCCTTGGGGGTATGCTATATAAAATAGCACTTTTCTTTTGCTTAGATCAATTGCTCTGCAATGCTATGCATGCAGCATGACATTCATTCAATAGGCTTGCGTTTAACCACTATCTTAGCTGATGTTAGTCCATGCTTGCCAATAACAAACCAACAAAGTTGTATAGTCGTGACTTGAAGTTTCCCAGATTACAGCGGATTGGAGATTTCCTGATTATAGCGGCTTGGAGATTCCCAGATTATACCAGCTTGGAGATTCCCTGATTATAGCGGTCGGGAAACAGACTTCGGCAAGGAGTACCACCAGTCTTTAGCGGCACGCACGGAAAAGTTGGAGGCAATACTCTTCGTGCGTATGGTTGGAATATCTATCATCACAATAATGGTGGCAAAATGGCATTGCTCTGGTTATCAAATGATGGAATGGGTTTAGTATTTATGAGCCGAGTTCTTTGTTGAGTCTTGCAGTGCACCTTAAGATCCGGTACCTATAAAAATGTCTATTACAGTAGTTTCAAGTCTGAAATTGGACAACCCATCAATTTTTTGTTAATTTTCTATAATCGGTATTTCTTTTTTGACATAATGATTACATCTGTAATTTATTATTATTTATTCCAATTGTAAATGTGAGTGGGATGTAGCTATTTCAGTCAGATTTTTGGCACTAGCATGTTAGTCATAGATAGCCTATATCTACACTACTCTCACATATGGATTGCCATGGAACAATGTACTCATTGAGCTTTCAAATCTTTTAAAAACACCGCAACTTGAATTTCATTCGGCATTTCTTCTCAGAGGTTGTCATGTAGTGAAATGCCCTCCATCGTTTCAATGTTCTGTTCTGTTCTAAACAACGCGAACCTGTATCCCTAGTCATTTTTGCGAAGTTCAAGTAGCAGTCACAACTTGTACATACTGGATATTATTCAGCCACTAGTATGATATTGATCATCATCATTAAATCCGGCGAAGGACGTCCACTGTTGAACATAGGCCTCCTCCATAGGGGGCTACCCCTGCTATTTTCAGTGCGCAGTCCCTAACCGAGAACCTTTCTGCCCCAGTAGCCATTAGTTCTATAAGCTCCACCCTTTGCCACTTCAGTTTGCTCATCCTTTTTAGCTATTAACCTTACTTCTTTTACTAATCCCGTCATTTCTGATTCAATCTCCCAAAGGAATACTAAGCATAGCTCGCTCCATAAGTCGCTGCGTAACCTTGAAGTTTCTTTTGAGGTCTATAGTGAGTGACATGATGAAGCTGAACTATGTTAAAATTTTATTGCAAGATCTAGATTTACCTATAGATTACAATGGTAGAGTAAATGAAGAAACAAATGTAAGCCGACCCTTTAAAAGAACAAAAAGATTTAAAAGATACAACCTCATTAAAACCAGAAACGAATTAACGGAACACGAACAAATGTTACGTCCCGTGTAGAATTACCACAAAATTATTCTTAATTAAACTTTCGTAGAAGGATAAACGTTATGCAGTCTTTCCCACTTCCGGCCCGTTCGTCTTCTCCAGAATAAACTTTTAAATGTAGAATGGTTTCGCAGTATAAATTTGTTTTACGGTCTCCTACAGTGGCTTTGCTGATGAGAAAATTGTGAAACACTGAACGATGTCTGTTCGTACATTCTTGTGTTAGCGAAAGAGTTTTACTCCGATCATAAACTACAAAAACTAGAGGTCTAATATCCATTTATCACACTGCAGTCCGTGGCCCTAAACGGGGTGTCTATATGATCGTCTCGGCTATCAGGTATCTGGAGCTGCAGAACCAGACTTCACGGTCTGCAGCGCAGTGGCTTTACGGATCGCACAGAGAAAGAAAGAAAGAAAGAAAAGTATTTATTGGCACAAACAATTACACAGCAAACAAGAACATAATATTAAAACAAAAGTGCCAAAAGGGCCAACAGCTCAGCATGATGTCAGGTGGTAGTACCAAGTACCACTACCTAACGCTGATTTTCAGCTGCAACCCACGAGTGCCATACGCACGAAACTAGTAGAATAAATTTGAAATTTTTTGTATGTATATAATGTATGTAACAGCATGAGATGTAATAATTAGGTACATAATGTAATGATATTTGTTTAGTATACAGTAATAATAAATACATGTAACGATGAATTAAATAGGCGTAGAAAAGATAGAAGGAGCAGACAGTCCGTTAGTTATTTTACCCAATAATTACTGATTCACCATCAGCTATCGTGTATGTAGTGAATGAATGTAAGTATGTAATTAGTAGGTATGTAATATAATAATAATATAGTAATAATAAATCAAAGTTGCGATGCATAAAATGTGTGTAGAAAAGAAAATTTAAGCAAACAATCCATTTTAATATAAATAATAATTGATCGGACTACCAATTAATAAAACAAGATCAAGATCAAAAGTAGGCGGTGTCACAGTAATGAATTATCAAATTCTGCATTTCTGTATTTAATGTCCACGACATGATTTTCATTAAAGACCCATACAGTATGCATATTATAATAAATAAAACGTGGCGAGTTCTTAGGTTCAGGTGGCAGTGTTTACATCATGAGTAACCCTGCTAGTGTTGTGTGCCTGTGTTGCACCTCTGTCTCGCTCACGGCGGCGCCTGCGTGTCGCACATCTCCATCACAACATGCTACCGCACGGCAGTCCTAATCGGGTGCGCACTAAGTATGTTACGTGATTTCATTTCAAGCACCAGATACATACATACAATTATTGGTTCTTATTATGTAGTTTTAAGAGTCATCAAGTTTGGTCACGTGTATCATCATTTCGGCCGAATGAAGTCCACTGCTGGACACAGGCCTCCCCCAAAGATCACCACAACCACCGATATGAATGTGTTGTGGGCTCATTGGGGGGTTTTGCCATAATCGCCACGCTTGGCAGGCGGGTTGGCGATCGCAGTTGAGTTGTTAATGTACTCGAAGGGCGCTGCTGCCCATCCTCCGGCTAATCCCTTAGTCGACTTTTACGACACCCATGGGAGGAGATGGGGTGGTGGCATTCTGAGCCGGCAAGTAAGTTACTACTAAGTGTAAATTATACGGTGAATTGAAATACTATAAAGTAAGGTAAACTATGAACGGAGATACAGGACAGTGTTCTACGGCAACTCTCCTGGTGCATTTGCCACTTTTTGACATACTGGTGGAGGCGGATGCGTGGGTCAATGGTCAGACACGTTGCCTACGCCAGAGTAGCGAAAGTGTACCTCCAGGGGCGTTCGACAGGCTGAGGCGGCTGGCTCGTCGGCGCATACTCGAGATGTTGCGATATCGCCTACGGTTGCAGTTTGCGACCAAACGCATAATCGAGACCATGCTATCTTGCCTTACCTGCCTTTACCTGCTCATGGGAGCCTGGCTCAAAAGAAACGAGCGCATCACCTACCTTCTGATGCAGGTGTTCACCGGTCACGGTTATTTCGGTGCGTACCTGCACAGAATAGCACGCGAGGTCACGGCACAGTGCCACCATTCTGTAAGCAACTGGGATACCGCACAGCACACGCTCAAGGAGTACGTGCGTAGGTGGCCGGGCGTCGGATTGACCAGGGTCAATCAGTTTAGGCAAAATGTCTCCCTGCCGGCAGTAGTGTCAATGGCTATGTTGGCAGAGCATGAAAATTGGAGTGCCGTGGTCTCCTTCTGCGAGAGCGTCATACTTCAAAAGGAGACTGCCGAGTGGGATCGGGAAAAGAGGCATACCACACGATGAAGGACGAGATGGCGCCAGGGTAACAACCACCCAGATTAAACATGCCTGAGCGCCATCTCAATATGGCGGGGGGATTCGGGCGTCACGGGCGCGCAGATTGGGGAGTCTGCGTGCACATACCGAGTGAACCCCGTAAAGACGGCGGCGCACACGCGGCCATGTTGCACCATGTGCACAGGACAGCTCACAGTGAGGCTTGGGGGGATCCTTTACAATCCTCGACGAGAAATATCTGGGGGGCGTTCTTTTTACAGTCACCTTCCCTCTGTCTATGTCTATGTGGTGACCGCTTTAAAGTCATCCTCTCCAAGATGTGCTTGAAGACGTGGCATTAATGGACGGCTGTAGTGTGCCCTTACGAGGACCTGGAGCCCTTCTTCGATACTGAAGCTAACCACTCCAGTAGTTTTAACCGGTAGGAGTCTGGCATGCCCCTTCGTCCATCCCCGGGGTGGAGGTAGTTCATGATTAATTTCCACTGGGATCAATAAAAAATAACATAAAAGTACTAACCACACAAACTGTGTAATTTACGAATAAGAATAGCACCACCTCATCTCATCCCGTGGGTGTCATGAAAGGCGACTATGGGATTAGCCGGAGAATTACAGCGAAGATTCTGCTCGTCATTGCATAAAAAATCAAATGTCTAAGATTCTCAACGGCAAATGTGACCCATATACACAACCAAAACTTGACTGAAAATAATTGGATCTGGTCCCCTCTACTGTGTTTTTGGCCGTTACTGTAGACTCAAAATTGCAATGGAGACCCCATATAAAGGCACTCTCGGGCAAACTGAGCTTTGCTGCATTTGCCGTTAGGGAAATTAGCGAGGTTATGGATATACCTACAACTAGGTTAGTATATTTTGTGTACTTTCACAGTATTATGTATTAGGGAATTTTACTGTGGGAATCGGCTGCTGACAGAAAAGTCCAGTGCGACCTATCTATAGATAGATAGATCTATAGATACGTCGCACTGCTCCGACCTGCACCGTGACTCATGAGAGTCGATATTATAATATAGACCCTCGTAAGTCACACCGGGAACTATATAAGCAGATAAACATACTAATTATGTGCATCCGCAAAAAAATAGTTTTATTTTTTTAAGAAAATTTACGTGCGCTGCTTTAATAGTCGCAACAAGAACAAGCTGGTTTTACCTGGCTTTAGACTTAGCAGAACCAGCAAGGCGTTTATGGGAAACGGTATCAGGTTATACGACAAAACTGTATACTATATGTATCAAATAATTTTCCATCCTCAGAATGCCACCACCCCATTTCATCCCGTGGGTGTCGTAAAAGTCGACCAGGGGATTTACCGGAGGATGGGCAGCAGCGTCCTTCGAGTACATTAATAACTCAACTGCGATCGCCAACCCGTCTGCCAAGCGTGGCGATTATGGCAAGACCCCCAATGATCACACAACACACCCATATCGGTCGTTGTGGTGATCTTTGGGGGAGGCCTGTTTCCAGCAGTGGACTCCATTCGGCTGAAATGATGATGGAGAAGAGCCAGCAAGAAACTCCATGGATACTCTTTCAAAATACTTGAGATTACAATGTTGAACATTTATCTCATTGAGTACCGCAAAACGAGACACAGATTAAAAATCTCTTATGTCTATATGGCTGCCGGCAATTGACACGCGAGAGGATAAAGGTATTTTTATCATACATATAAAATATACATATAAAAGGTTACAATAAAATAATTCTACATAAACTGAAGCCTCAAGCTTATAAAGTAATGTACAAATTTTCAAAAGTTCAATATTTATGTTAATTTCTTTTAGGTAGTATATACAATCACTAAAACGGTCACCTATACACGAAGAATGAAGAAACTCCACTCCCATGATTTTGTTTTCGTCCACCAATAGAACTACCCAAAGAATGACTAAACCCATGAAAGTCTCATAAAGAAATAAAAACTAACGGCGTTTACAAAAAATGTGCTCTTTTAGAGACCCTAATTGGTGGACGAAATAAAAGGCGCGTCAAGTTACGATCTTTACTTGAAAGCAAAATAATAATATATAATAAATAAATATTGATGAAAACAATTTAAATCCAACTTCTAAAAGTGGCATTTTTTGCAGCTGCTCTGAATGCCAATCTATGCAGGCTTCCTCTAACCTAGTTCCTCACACTAACGTTCTAACTAAATTATTATCACACAAACTACTACAGCATCAATAAATAATCGAACATTCATCTAAAGTGGTCTCAAGGCGATCACAAAACCGACTAGTCACACACCACATAAAATATTAACTCGTTCTGTATGAGCTGATTCAGAGGCTACTACTACGAGATCTTTGACAATACTACACAGATTAATTTTCTTAGCAGCCTTTACTTGTTTATTTTTATATACAGATTGGAGGAGGGCAAATTAGCATTCGGATCACAATGGTAAGCAATCCCCACCACCCATAAACATCCGGACCATCAGAGGAGTCGCTCATGCGTTACTACTAATCTGCCGACTATGCCGTCCACATCCAACGAATTAATGGAATTAAATTTGCTCTTAATATAATAATAATAATTATGTTTGTATGGGTTCTTTCTAGCAGAGGAGTAACATGTATCCTGTGGAAACTCTACATGAACTTCTTCCGTCCCGGGGAAGAGCGAAGGGGCATGTCGAACTCTTACCGGCTAAAACTACTTAAGCGGTCAGCTTCGGCACCATGTCCTCGTAAGATCACACGAGAATTTTGTTTTAAGCCTAAGTTTTCATTGCATATAACACCCATTGCAATAGGACTTATCATTGTAGCTTCCATCTCATACATAGTCCTACACCGAAAAATTCATGACTGTATTTCTTTAGTGTAGCTATAGCGTGTTTCCGGTAATATATTAAAAGTACAATAAACAACATTATATGAAATAAAAAGAAATAGTAACTATGTAGATTAAAGATTAGATTGCCACTACAAAAACAAAACGAAATTTATAATTTGTATAGCCTTTTCTCAGAAGCCGGCCCCGTAACCAATCCGTCATCAGACTAAATATCAGAAAAATAAATTAGGTTAATGCAATAGTGTGGG
The DNA here is from genome assembly GCA_947459985.1 of Diloba caeruleocephala. NCBI lineage: Eukaryota > Metazoa > Arthropoda > Insecta > Lepidoptera > Noctuidae > Diloba > Diloba caeruleocephala. The sequence continues at coordinate 28,066,792 of OX381607.1, forward strand.
ACTAACAGCACCAGGTCATATTTTTAGGTACAAGTATAACTAATATGAGAGCTGCTATCGCTTCAATAATGTAGTTAATTGTTTCACAGCTATTTACAGGGGCCAAATATATTGACAAAGATGTTGATGACTGGATTAAATCTTGCGACACTGTAATATCATATATTTATCACATTCGTAAAAACAATAGTAGTGGCAAGTTTTCGGTACCATAGTCGCAGGGGATTCGGCGATATTATTAACGGGCTCACTTCATCACCACGTGATGACCAGACTAGCATATACTGTAGAAATGCATTTGTCACTGGAATTAGGTATTATTGCCTAAAGCTGATATAGGATTTTGCGTGTCAGTAACAATGGGGCGAGCCTGACATTTGTTTACGTTTTGCTATGTTCTACGTTTTGTGTATGGTAGTGGATTGTAGAGAGCAGTTACTGATATTGTCTATTGTTGAACTCTGTTTTGTACTTACTAGAACAAACTTAATATTGTAGTTGAATAACATATCCACCATACGGTTTGACGGCACGGTTGGTGCAGTGGCTGATATAGTCGGCTGCTGCGCTCCGGGTCGTGGGTCCGATTCCCGCAGGGAACAAATATTTGTATGATCTGCAGGTAGTTTTTCCGGGTCTGGGTGTATTGTGTGTGGAATTCATGGCTGTAAACGCACCCGAGACACAGGAGAAATCCTAGTGTGGGGCAACGTATTTAAAACAAATGAAAATGAATACATTCTAACTGCAAATCTAAGTTTGTACGAACAATATTAAAAGATTTACCATGTTGTTTTAAGACCATACCTTCTTATATATAGGCTTTTCTGTAATTTATAAGTAAAGAACTATGTTAACTATTTTTGCAATAAATCAGGCTCAGTAGCTTTGGAGAAATGGGGTGGTCATTTATCATATATTTCATAAATTTCAAACTTCTTATTAAAAAACAATAAAATAAAAATTTGAGACACTCTTTTTTTTTTTGTTATGCTTCTCGCAGACCCTTCCGAGAAGTGTGGCTGCTCAACCGGACATTTCCGGCGAAGCCAAAAGTGGCCTCCAGCCAGGCTTAAAATTAATATTAAAATCTAAGCAACTTGCGCTAGCCGTGTGGCGCCGGCTGAGAATGCCAACACGCCATTTCATCACGTGGGTGTCGTAAAAGTCGACTAAGGGATAAACCGGAGGATGGGCAGCAGCGTCCTTCGAGTACATTAACAACTCAACTGCGATCGCCAACCCGTCTACCAAGCGTGGCGATTATGGCAAGACCCCCCAATGAGCACACAACACACCCATATCGGTCGTTGTGGTGATCTTTGGGGGAGGCCTGTGTCCAGCAGTGGACTTCATTCGGCCGAAATAATAATAATAATAATGTTGATATAACTATCCCGCATGACGAAAATGTTGATGTAACTATCCCGCATGACGAGAATCTCGTGAAGGCCGAGAAAGATAAGCAAATTTAGTGTCTTGACTTGGCGTACGAGGTTGTCGACATCTGGGATGTAGACTCTGCAATCATTGTACCGATAGTTGTCACGGCCAATGGCCTTATGGCCAAGAGCCTCGACCAACACCTCAACAGGCTCTCGTTAGGCAGCTGGGTCAAGGGCTTGATACAGAAAGCGGTACCCCTGGACACGGCTCGTATTGTTAGGAGGTTCCTCTCTCTGGAGCCCTAACCACCGGTAGCTTGGACATTGTTCCCGATGCCGATGGGCTACTATTTTTTTTAAAAATATATATTGTTTTTTTATATGTATTTAAAAATGTAATTTATATGTATATATTTAAAATAAAGGAAATAATAATAAGCTTGCGCTAAGGGCGTGGTGGTGGTAGCGCCCCCTGCAGGACTTGTTTTGGGGACAGCTGTATCGGTTTTATTTCAATTGTTTTAGGGGACGTTTAAATGCTCGGCACGGGCCAGCGCGAGCAAGGGACGGGGGGGGGGGGGGGAGAAGTATTGCCTCCTTAAACGAAGTGGTATTGTCGCGGCGATGGGTCTCCGCGACGTCGATGAGGTGGTCATCCTCGTCGGCGTCGGCGGTGAACCGGTCGAGTGTTGAGGGAAAGAGACAGCGCGAGTCTGTTTATGTTGTTTAAACGACTACACTGCACCTTTTTTTATTTATTACAATTATGTCAATAAAAAGTGCATAAAGTTAAAGATGTTGGTATATATTAAAGAAAAGACCGGACAAGTGCGAGTTGAACTCGAGTGGAGAGGGTTTCGAAATTTCTGAGAACAAACTTAACATTGTAGTAAAAAACATGTTTTCCAAAACAATCCAACAGCTAACGTAAGTTTGTACGCACACTATTGAAAGATTTACCATGTAATTTTAAGACCATAGACTTCTTATAGGTTTTCCTGTTGTCTATAGATATAGAGCTATTATCAACATTATTTTCAACATTTTAGGCTCAGTTGTTTTGGAGATAAGGAGGGAGAATCGTGAATTTTCGTCTATTTTCTTAAATAACTTAGAAACTATATATTTTACAATTATAAAATAAATACTTTTGAGATCCTTACAACAAGCCCTTCCATTTAATATATTATACGGTACAGTATGCAAAACTTTATTCTTTAATTTTCTATATTGCCCCCCAAATGTGACCGCCATATTCAAAATCAATTTATTTACGTTACACGTATGTGTTTGGGTCCCAAAAATCCATATGTGTACCAAATTTCAACTTAATTGGTCCTGTAGATTCAGAGCAAATTGGCTGTGACAGACGGACAGCAGACCCCCATATTCAAAATTCATTTATTAAAGTTACACGTTCGTGTTTTGGTCATAGTAATTCATAGGTGTACTAAATTTCATCTTAATCGGTTCAGTGTATTTGCAGCAAATTGGCTGTGACAGACGAACAGACAGAACGATACACAAGTGATCCTATAAGGGTTCCGCCGTGTTTTCCTTCGGACGTTCGGAACCCTAAAAACGAATAAATGGCCACTTAGTTCAAGAAATAAGAAGATGATTTTAATAAACGAGCGGCTTCTAAGGCCCATCCACAGTTTTAAAGTACTATTTCATTTTCATAATGCCACTATTCCAATACGAAAACCTCTAAAATGATATCACGAATTCCAGTTACAAAACATAATTCTCTTCACAACACTAGATACGCTAACTTCTTTAAAAATATATATTTCCAAACTGTCTTAAACATAAATTACTAGAATTAACAATGTTTAATATGTGACTATTTAATTAAGATAATTCTACTTTAGGATTCAAGATTTAAATATATTCTGGGCTAAGAAAAAATATTAAGAGCAATTCAATCAACGACAGGTCCTACCTAATTCATATTAATACATACAACATTTTCGCAGGCAGATCACTCGGCAGCACATAAATATTTATATCAAGGACCCGCTCCATCGTGTCAAATGCAAATAAATTCAATTCAGTTACAACAATCAAATTGGCACCAATTTTAATTAAATCCGTTTGGTTCATTGCAAATGTTATACTAAATTACGCTGGTATTTGCGCAATCGGAAATGGATTATGCGTATTGGACCATTCTTTGTTTGAATAGCTGATGCGTATCTAATAATATAATCCTACAATTTTTTAAATAAAAATGTTGATGTGCATAGTAGAAATAGTGAATACATACCATCCTTTTAGGGTATTGAGAAGATCGCATGTACTTCTTCTTCGTTCCTCATAAACTTAATTCAGGACACTTTCCATCAAGAAAGATCGTTTTCAATTCCTCCCTAAATGTGTCTGATGTCTGAGGTGCGACCTGTTTAAGTCGCAACCACTGCTTGATGCTGAAATTGCTATACAATCATCAACCCCTCTGCCTGATGAATGATAATGATCATTGGAGTAATACACACATACATAATCAGCACATTACGGTGCCACTGTTGTGCAAGGGCCTTTTCTTACGATGAGAATGGTTAGGTCTTAGTTCACCACGCTGCCCTAGTGCGGGTTGATAGACTTCATACACCATTGAAATAATTTTGGCACCCCCTCAGGTGTACAGGTTTCTTCGCGATGTTTTCCTTCACCGTTAATACAAGTATTAATCAAATTTTGATCCGCACTTTAATCCAAAACTCAAAGGTGCGAGCCGGGATCAAACTCAGACCCTCCTGTATGGAAGGTAAGCCTTCAACCATTACGTTATTACTGCTAATCACTCTGTCACTGCTGTCAGAGTAATAACAAACATCAATTCATCACTAAATTCAGCAAACATCATTCACATCAACGAAATTAAACCCGAGGCCAACGAACCGTGTCAAAACAAAAATTACTCCAAGCCGCTCCCGAATAGCTTTAGTGTGAATTTCCAACCGTCTTCACAAACCATTTGTTGGGAAACAAAGCGCCCGCACATTTCGTTTCGCGTGGTGTTCGCGGAATATTTTCTCGTTTTAGACGCGAGAAAGCAAATTTCTTAATATGGCATCGAATTGTTTGGTAGTACTCAAGGATACCTTTATGATGAGATTTAGCGTTACTCGTATTCAAATGTGATTGTGTCTGCGCGGGATAGATTTTGATTACAATGTCCTTTTTTATAGGTATGGCTGCGGAAGATTGTCAAATTACTTTCTTTCGTTTTATATCTGTTCTACATTCATTTTATACTAGTCCCTGACATTCAATATTCTACATAATGTAGTTCCGATTCACGCCACTTTAATAAAATAGCGCTAGTATAGCTTCAAGTGATTTAGAGACTACCGAATCAACATTACACTGGTGAAGGTCACTGAGAGCCGTTGGATGCATGTGGCATTTAACTGGACTTTGTGGAAATCTGTGGGGGAGGCCTTTGTTCAGCAATGAACGTCCTTTGGCTGATATGAGGAATCAATATTTCGTCACTGTAGCAGCGTTAGCACCACCCCATCTCCTCTCGTGGGTGTCGTAAAAGGCGACTAAGGGATTAGCCGGAGGATGTGCAGCAGCATCCTTCGAGTACATTAACAACTCAACTGCGATCGCCAATCCGTGAGCCCACAACACACCCATATCGGTCGTTGTGGTGATATTTGGGGGAAGCCTGTGTCCAGCAGTGGACTTCATTCGGCCGAAATGATGTGGCAGCGTTGCAACAAAGCGTAAGGGCCAGGTCGAACAGATACTCTTCTAATAAAATGTCAGCAGCAGCCCAAGATTGTATCCAGTAAACGCAATAGGTACTGGCGACTGGCGGCGACACGACCTAATGTTGCCAATAATTTACATTATATATATTTTTGTATTTATATTTTATTTTAACTGCTGTTTTCATATTGCTTTTTATATTTTATATACACGATACACTATTATATTATTTAAACACAATAGATATATTATTCTTGAGTATCTTCATGTTATACGCACGTCTTGTTTTATATTGGATTGACTGCACCGAGTGACGTCACTATCGACGCAGGCTGTCGCAGAATATGCTGGCAGAGAGAAATCTTGCCCGATCCGATCGACCAGGATCCGCCGCTTGGAGGCCCACGCAGGGCACTCCTCGAGCGTGTGCTGTGCGGTGTCCTGGTCGCTATCACAATGAGGCGATAAGAGACCTAGCAAATTACGAACGACGAAATGTGCGTGTAAGGTCAGTGCAGCTGTGCTTCTTCAGGCATTACAGGTTTCGGCAGAAACTCAATCCCCATTCCAATATTGTACTTTCATTGCATTTCTTCAACTTTCATCATGTGCACAACCAAAGTGTGAAACTCCTTGCCTGCGTCTACTTTCCCTACTCCCTGTAAATAATTCATCATTTCGGCCGAATGAAGTCCACTGCTGGACACAGACCTCCCGCAAATATCACCACAACGATCGATACGGGTGTGTTATGGGCTCATTGGGGGGTTTTGCCATAATCGCCACGCTTAGCAGACGGGTTGGAAATAAATAATTACCTTTAAAGTAATAGTGAATTCAAATTATGGCAGCGCTTGTTCCACCCTAGAACTCAACCATCGTTTTCCATTAGACGAGATCGAGGTCAAGAGCAAACCAATACAAGAATAAAACTCGATACACGTGGACATGTTTGGCCCTTCTATACACTTAGTAGTCAATACGGCCCTTCACATATGACCTTCAGTTGTCTTTTAAACTTGGGTAATTTTAACTTTATCTCATGTCATATTAATGTGAATTTACTGAAAAGCTTAATTTGAGACATAAATAGAGATTTATGAAGTAATCCTGGATATTTCACTAGATGGGACGTTATAGGAATATTACTTTCTGACGATATAATAAACAACAACGAACAACGTACTAAGTTGACAGTACTGTGGTGTCAACTTGAAACTTTTACTTTGACCATTACAATTATTATTATATTAGCTGAAGGACGTCTACTGCAGAACGAAAGTCTCCCTATTGGCCATATTATCCTTATACGCGCAAAATTTAAAAAAAAAAAAATGTAAAATAGACTTTTTCGCAGCAGCGTCCCTTCTGTGATACGGTATCCATACTGCGCTTACCAACCCGCATGCCAGGCGTGGTGAGTATTGGCAAATACCCCCAAATGCTACAATTGTGAAAATCGATGGGGGAGGACTTTGTTCAGCAGTGGACGTATAAATCGCCGATATGAAGACAGGCAACACCAACATCGAAGCTGACTTTAAAAAAATATATACACAGCAGTTGCATGGTACAACTGTGCGTGGGGAAAATGAGCAAATGAATTTTACAAACCCAGCGATAGGTACTTTACATTCTTCATAAGTGCCTGTGGGGCAACCTTTTTACAGTCACGTACCCTCCACTAGAGGCGGTGACCGCTATACAGTCATCCCCTCCGTGTTGTATCTAAAGGCGTGGCACCAGTGGGTGGCTCTAGTCTAATCATACGAGGACCTGGAGAAACTGGAATACAAGTATTTGTTCAATGCCGGAATCGAACCCGAAACGACTGTGTCAGCTACTGCACCAACCGTGTCGTTTAATAGCTATCGGCAAAAAAGTCATAATAAAATGGCTTTTGACTGTAGTGTCTCCACGATTTACGCCTGTCGTAAACCGTCTGCGATATACGTTATAAGCCCGCCTCTAACGACAACAGTGTGACAGTCATCAGACATCATTATGTTATCACAATCATTTCGGCCGAATAAAGTCCACTGCTGGACACAGGCCTCCCTCAAAGATCAACACAACGACCGACATCGGTGTGTTGTGTGCTCATTGGGGGTTTTTGCCATAATCACCACGCGGCGGGTTGACGATCGCAGTTGAGTTGTTAATGTATTCGAAGGACGCTGCTCCCCGTCCTTCGGCTAATCCCTCTCCCGCCTTTTACGACACCCACAGGATGAGATGGGTTGGTGCTATTCGTAGCCGGCACCACACGGCAATTAAATTATCGGCTACACTCAACAGTAACGAAACGTGATCAGATAAGGCTGAAAAGTATTCTTCGGCTGTACACATATTAGTTCATAACTCAGCTTATTTACTTCGCACTTATTTACTACACTTAATAACTTAATTAAAAAATACATAAATAGTATGTATAACGTAAGTTTAAGTAAAACACAAGTAAGTAACGATTAATCACACAGACAACTTAAGCAGTTAGTGGTAGCATGGCAGTTTAACTTTCCCGGGTCCCGGCCGTTATTGCTTGGTGGTTGGTCCCTTATATATTGAAGCTATAGCTTCTGTTATTAGATGGGCTATCTTATCTTCCAAATTACGGTCTATGCCTAGATAGAAATATTTCTGGACTAGGATGTCTGAATCAAAGAAAACGAGTAAGGATGAATATGTCTAAGGCGATAGGCGTCGTTACAGATTTAAAAAAAAATATCTACCGTACAATTTTAATCAAAATCAGGAGAACAAAAATCTATAATATACATAAAATGTCAGGAAAAACAAAAATCTATTATATACGCGATTACCCGGACTGACCGTATATAAGTGTTCTATTACAATTTTTTTGTGTTAAATTCACGCAATGTAATCAGTTTAAAAATGTTTCATTATGATGTTAAAACTACGTTCAATTAATATAAATTACAATTTCGGATCTGTGACTCTTAAAACGTGGCGCTTGACAGACTGACGCGAGAACTTTTTTCTTTTTTTAAAACGTTGCCCCACACTAGGATTTATCATATGTTGTGGGTGCGTTTACAGACACAAATTACACACACAATACACCCAGACCCGGGACAACTACCTGCAGATCATACAAATATTTGTTCCGTGCGGGAATCGAACTCACGACCCGGAGCGCAGCAGCCGACTGTATCAACCACTGCACCAACCGTGCCGGCAAACCTTCAAGTGCCTGAGGCACTGATACAAGGTGTGGGCTATTCGTTGCACCAAAATCATCTATGTGAATAGGCGTTCCGGTAAAAGCCTTTTACTAGATGTTGCTAAAGTAGACAGGCCGTAGCAGGATGCTGTTGACAAACCCGTTGACATAAACTTTGAGTAGCTTTTTCCAATATCCACACAAGAAAAGGAGGTAGAATATTCAATTTAGGAAACCACACTGCTTCAACGTTTCAGCCAAATGAAGTCCACTGCTAGACACAGGCCTCCTCAAGGATCACCACAACGACTGATATGTGTGTGTTGTGGGCTCATTGGGGGGTTTTGCCATAATCGCCACGCTTGGCAGACGGGTTGGCGATCGCAGTTGAGTTGTTAATGTACTCGAAGGACGCTGTTGCCCACCCTCCGACTAATCCCTTAGTCAACTTTAACGACACCCACGGAAGGAGATGGGGTGGTGGTACTCTGAGCCGGCACCACACTTCTTGCAATGACTAAAAAGGCTAAACAGTTATGGATAATAAGTAACATTGATATAAACTATCGAAAATAGTATTTATTTCAGAACCATACGACTTATTATATTAAAGTCACATCCTATATTTCTTTCATACATGCTTGTAGCGAGTTTTCACAAAAGTTCAGCGACACGATTTACCCTTGCTTGAAGACTGTATGACTCGGCAATGCTCTGAAATTTGCGCTCAATGTTAAAACATCACTCTGTGCATGCAAAATGGGCAACATGATTCTGCAATTCTGTGCTAAAGTATTTGATGGTTCTTGAACTTCGATTGTGAATTTTCTAGCACTCTTCACCTTCAAGGTTCCACTGCGCAGAACGTGAGTCAGCAGCGGAGAGGCGGCGTTACAGACCCACGCATCTCAGTATTGTAATGGTATATATCAGACACGTCAAACTTAAATATGAGTAGTCACGCCCGGGCCTTGTTTTATTTTTTATAAAAGAAAGAGAAAAAAAAAGTATTTATTTCTGAACACCATAGAGACAGGCATAATATTAACACCAAAGTATATAACATATTTCTGTTTTCCCCCTTGCAACACTCACGCAATTTAATATAGTACCTCGCCAAAGGACTTGGAGTCCAGGCTATAAATTTTATCAAACAAAAAAGAAAAGCAATACAGTATTTACTGCTTTGTTTAGTGCGTGAATGTTGGCAAGAGATTTTAATTTCTACTAAAACAACTTAAAATTAATTAATAATATTTAAAACTATGATTAAATTAAAGTAATTGTGCGCCGCTCGTATGCAGAAAATGGCTGGCACTCAGCATAATGCTGCAGCGTTGAGATAAAATCAATATCAACAGCGCTGGTTTTCAGTATCAGCCTCCTAACCTATCTGACTTCATGGAATTATTTTTTAGTACAATCTAGTGAGGAGACAAGCTAATTCATTCACCTTGTGGTAAGGGCCACCCCTTTTTTATGGCGTCAGAGAAAGGAGGGGAGAACAACATACCCCTTATGCTCCAGCATGGCAACTGACTAAAATCACCAAAACGGGTTCGGCATGTCGAAAAATAATTAAAAAACCTCCATACAAGCAGTCTACTGGTGCCACTATTTTAAGCTCATCTCGCCCTCCGAGACTCTAAAGCGGCCGCCCTAAGTAGTGGAGGAGGGACGACGTACGTACGTAATACGTTGATGTTGATTCCATCTATAGCGTGCCCTTAGGCTTCAAGACTACAAGAGTTGTGACAACGGTCAGACCGTCATAAATTTGTAGTTCATATCTTATAAATAAGGTTAGGTATCCAGAACGCGTTCCTTCCTTCAGACCGTAACAACACACAGCTGAGAATAGGTCAATGATCTCCCATTGGTGATCGCAGTATGATGTTGTTATTGGCACCACACACAACACCACGATCTTTATCTCAGATGATTATAAATTTGTTGAGAACACTGTACACTCAAAATCAGTTTTAGTGAGATAAACTCTCGCGTGTCAATTGCCGGCAGCCGTGTAGACACTATAGATATAATGTTTCTATCGCATTACATTTTCAATAGCGGTCGTAGACTTGAAGTCATCGCCCATCCGCGATTTGAACTGTCACATTTTGGTACTACATACATTTTATAATAAAACAATTTTAAACGAATTAAATCGCGTGTATTATTGATTTTTGTTTTTCCTGACGTTTCGAACACTTTTCACGGTTCGTGGTTGCGGGATGACTAAGGTGACAAGCGTTCTGGTGTTGGCCAGCGGGGAGTCCTTCGAGGGAACCATCCGGCTTGCGGAGCAAGCGGTGGCAATTGTCGTGGCCAAAATCCACGCCCTGGGTCTGCGGATAGCGCCTCAGAAAACCGAGGCGCTATGGTTCCACAAACTGCCGAGAAGCAGAGAACCACCCAGTTCGTGGATACGCGTTGGTGACGCGCAAATCGGGGTGGGCCGGTACATGAAATACCTGGGGCTCACCCTGGATAGTCGTTGGGGCTTCGAAGAGCACTTCCAGCGCCTCGTCCCCCGAGTCGAGAGGGTAGTGGGTGCTCTACACCGGCTGCTGCCCAATCTCGGGGGACCATGTGAGGAAGTTCGCCGTCTCTACGGAGGAGTCGTGCGGTCCGTGGTTCTATACGGGGCGCCTGTATGGTCAGCTCGACTATCAGGCGCCCAGCGCTGCATAACCAAAATTCACGGTCTGCAGCGCAGAGTGGCTATCCGGATCGCACGAGGATACCGAACGGTGTCCTACGAGGCGGCAACTCTCCTGGCGCGTTTTCCGCCTTTTGACATCCTGGCGGAGATGGATGCGTGGGTCTACGATCAGACACGCTCCCTCCGCCAGAGCGGCGAAGGCGCGCCTCCAGGGGCGTTGGACAAGCTGCGGCGGCTAGCTCGGCGGCGCGCACTTGTAAAGTGGCGTCATCGCCTGCGGATGCAGTTTGCAACTAAGCGCGTCGTCGAGGCCGTCCTGCCGCTCTTTGGAGCCTGGCTCAGAAGGAGCGAGCGCGTCACCTACCGCCTGACGCAGGTGCTCACCGGGCACGGTTGTTTCGGCGCGTACCTGCACAGGATAGGACGCGAGGCCACGGCACAATGCCACCATTGTGATAGCGACCAGGACACCGCACAGCACACGCTCGAGGCGTGCCCTGCGTGGGCCGTCGAGCGGCGGATCCTGGTCGATCGGATCGGGCAAGATCTCTCTCTGCCAGCAGTAGTGTCGGCTATGTTGGCAGAGCACGAAAACTGGAATGCAGTGGTCTCCTTCTGTGAGAGCGTCATGCTCCAGAAGGAGACCGCAGAGCGGGATCGGGAGAGGGCCGATCCCGCTCGAAGAAGAAGGAGACGGCGCCGGGGTAACAACCGCCCTGGCGCCTAATTCCGATACGCCTGAAAACCCCTGCCGTTGCTATAAAGTGGGGGACCTCTGGGTTCGCGGGTGCGTAGATTGGGGAATCTGCGTGCCCACACCAAGCGACCCAAGAGAAGACGGTAGCACGCATGTGGTCACGCGCTGCCGTGGGACGCTTTGGGGGATCCTTTACAATCCCCCTGGGGGGGTGACCGCTTTACAGTCACCCTCTCCGAGATGTGCCAATAGGCGTGGCACCAGTGGGTGGCTCTAGTGTGATCATACGAGGACCTGGAGCCTCCCTTAGGTGCCGAAGATGACCGCCCCAGTGGTTTTAGCCGGTAGGAGTCCGGCATACCCCTTCGTCTTCCCCGGGGCGAAGGAAGTTCATGATGAATTTCCACTGGGCATCAATAAAAAAAAAAAAAAAAAAAAGGTGACAAGCGTTGTTACAGATTTAAAAAGTTATTTTATCTACCGTACAAAACTAATCAAAAATGTTTCGATGCACGCAGTAATCACTCACAGTGTCTTGATGTTTTTTAGTGTGGTGTGTTGTTTGGGATTTTATTAATTTAATAACCGGATTCCAAACAGGTGGTACCTGCCAAACATCTTCTCTATTAAAATTAGGATGGTTTTTAATTTCAATAGCCTCTCGAAACATTCTTGTTACATAACAGTTCTCTTTCGCGAGGACTTGAAGATGATCAAATCGAAGAAAATGGTTAGGTTTGCCTAAGGCATGTTCACACACTCGCGAAAACCTAAGGACACTTACATACATTATTAAAAATTGTTTTTGAAAATTAATTTAATTTAGGACATTTTAAGTATAGTGTATAAAAAATTCGTGTAGCTTATTTAATGCACAGCTCATCCATAACCCGCTACGAAATCGTAGCAGGCGTAGCATTGTCCTGATAGTACTGTTGTAGCAACACTGCACTTCTTTATTCTTAATATTCATCAATCCCCTCTACCCAATAATCTTCAATCTGTTTTAAACAATAAAGTCAATCTTAAATCTTTCCTAACCGTGCTGATCTGAAACGTTGGAACAAGGCTATCCAATAAAGGAAGTGTAAATTGTCCACCATATTTCATTATAGTGTCGCATCAGCGCTGGTGCTTTGAAAATCGAAATGTACAAGGATATTGAACTGCTGGATGATTTATGTTTGAAACAGAAGTAACTTTATACAGAAGGATTTCTTTAGTGCAAAGGTTATCTTGGTAAATGGTCAGTAAAGACGCTATGTTTATACTTTTAACTTTTTAGTTTTACAGCTAATTATGAAGCTGTTTTGCGTATTAGATATTATTGTGTGCTTGTTAATATTATCCGTTACCATAAGTTTATTCCCGAGTGGTATTTATTAGCAGCGTCATTCCTGTGTAACATTTGCCATACTGCGTTCACCAACCCGGTATTTTTTATTCTTTTTTTATTGGTGTCTAGTAGAAATTCTACATGGAACTTCCTTCACCCCGGGGAAGGGCGAAGGGGTATGCCAGACTCCTACCGGCTAAAACCACTGGAGCGGGCATCTTCGGCACCGAAGGGGGGCTTCAGGTCCTCGTAAGATCACACTAGAGCCGCCCATTGGTGCCACGCCTTTAGGCACGTCACGGAAGGGATAACTGTAAAGCGGTCACCCCCTCTAGTCGTGGGAATGCGACTGTAAAAAGGTCGCCCCCAGGCACTTCTAGGGAGAATTGTAAAGCATCCTCCCAAGACTCGCTTTGCGCTGTGCTGCGCACACGGTGGCACGTGGTCACGTGCGCACCGCCGTCTTCTCGGGGGTCTCTCGGAGACTCTCCAAAATGACGCTACAATGGAAATCTATGGATGAGCCATTACTGTTAGCAGTGGACGTCTTTGGCTTATATGATAATGATGGTTTAATTTGCCGACTAATAATTGAATTTAAATATATTAGATTCCTATAAAAAAGAACTTAATAAAAAAAGCTCTTAGTAATGGCTTAAGTTTTCGCAATTAATACTGTAATATAAACGGATGACATTGCGTTGTTTCATTTAATGTTTTATTATTATGAGTAAGACAAGAAATCGTGAACACCTAAGATATATTACTATCTGAACCAATATGGACTGGATAATATATGCGATGTAATCCGTTTAAAAGTGTCCTATTATAAAAAATACTGTATAAAAATGCGTTATTGTGTATTTACCTATTTATTAAATTTAAAAGTTTCTTGGATTATTTCATAAAAAATTTTTCTACCGAAGTAAATGCATGGCAATACAAAAAATAAAGTTTCATTGTAAAGATGTACAACTTTTAACGCGTGTACACACACACCACACAATGGTACACACCAATTCTATTATTCTGTTAATAATTGATGACATAAGTATATTTTTACACTCATGTAACATTGTGCATAGATATAGTCGTAGTACAGCCCACGGTCCAGGTGAAACTAAGATTTTGGTTTTTTATTATATAAAAGAACTAGCTGGGAGCCGCGGTTTCACCCGAGGTTTAATTTAAAATAAATTGGATCATTTATAAATATGGGTTTCAATTGTTTTGCGTGGAGCTCTAATTATTTTTCTAAAATAAAAGTAGCCTAAATTATGCCTTATAATATCAGCTATCTTTCAGTGAAAGTCCCGTAGAAATCGGTCCAGCAGTTACGGAGATTAGCGGGGACAAACAGAAAGACAGACAGACAGACAAAACTATTTTGAATAGTGTTTTTGTTGTAGGTACCATATATACTTTCACATGCATTGAGTAAAAAGCTGTTATTTTGACATTACAAACAGACACTTCAATTTTATTTATTTGTATAGATTTAAAGATTGTTGTGTAATGATGATTGTTGAATATTATGAATAAAGGAACGCAGTGATGCTACGACAGTGCAATAATTGCGACGCTACGGCAGCTAGGTTTTCGTAGCGGCAATCGGATGAGCTATGCGAGCGTATGATTGTTGAATATTATGAATAAAGGAACGCAGTGATGCTACGACAGTGCAATTATTGATACGCTACGGCAGCTACGTTTTCGTAGCGGGCATCGGATGAGCTACGCGTTGAATAAATAGTTCATAATATACATATTTTAATAAACTATTCTTAAAATGTGGTTATATTTGTTCTGGTGTGTTGTTTTCAAAAACAAAAATGTTAATTATATTAGTGGTATGAGATGAGGTGGCCTGTCCATATTTCCAAGGTATAGTGGATATCATAATATTTACTATACAGTAAACCTTGACGACCGTAATTACAATTATGAAAAAATACTCAAAACGGAAATAAAACACTAACAAAAACTTCTCCACAACATTTTTTGTTCCAAAGCAGGAGTGTTGCGTAATATTTGGAATACTATGCAATGATTTTTTTTATTACCTGATTGTGCACTGAAAGAGAAGTGGTATAATTAATAATGGAATTATTAAATAGTTTACGCCACACTAGGATTACTCCTGTGTCTTGGGTACGTTTACAGACATGAATTCCACATACAATACACTCAGACCTGGAACAACTACCTGCAGATCATACAAATATTTGTTCCGTGCGGGAATCGAATCCACGACCCGGAGCGCAGCAGCCGACTGTATCAGCCACTGCACCAAACGTACCGTCAAATACTGTGTATGCTGTAAAAATGCAATAACATATAGCCCGTAGATTATATTTTTATTTCTCGCAGACCCATAAGCATAGCATACGAGCCACGAGCTGAGCGCCGCCCCGTATAAATCTGTGGAAAAATCCGTCACCGCACACACGACATGAACCCTCGATTGCAGTGAAGTCACTTGTGAACTTTGTTGAACCCTGCACGTGTCGCAATTCTACACCACACCATGCAACTAGAGCCTAAATGATAACGTCGAGAATCACAGTATCCCATTAACTGCCGCAAAGCGAGACACAATTAAAAATCTAATGTGTCTACACGGCTGCCGGCAATTGACAGGCAAGAGGGTATGAATTTATGCCAAAGCTCTTTATGATGATCGAGTGTCATGGTACTATTATTCCCTCTCAACAAAACAAAACAAAAAGCAAGTTAATTGCTCCGCTTGCATACATACAAGTCCGTCCACGCATGCTACTTGATGTTTTTGAACTAGTGAGTTGTAAAGCACCAAATAAGCCCGTTGAAAAGTAAAAAAAAACTAATAATCAAACGAAATAATTACTTCACAGAGTCAGTCAGTGATTCCGTCAGTGAGTCAGCCATGAAGTCAAAGATGAGCGTAAATATATACAATGCCTAAATATATAAAAAAGCGGGTTACACTCCGGGAGTGCCGACAGAAGTGAAAACTTTTTTTTTATCTAGCCGCGTTCACGTTCTACTGTATGTACATGCATTTAAGCACACACTATAGCTGCGTCTCGTAACGGTGTCGCAAGTCCAGAGATTTTATCTCATCTAAAAATATGCGTACCGCGCTAAAAAAAGTTTTCACTTCAAAAACTATATGTTGTGTAACACGTCTCCACTCCACTGTTCTGTTGCAGGTAGCTGTGATAACAAATACCCGAGACTCGGGGCCAGACGTTGATTGAGGCGCAACATTTATCCGCTCGAGTCGAACTTATTTCGTTCACATAATATCCAGTTTATTAGTTGGCGTGAAGTATTACACGCCCGTGCAGGATTTACAGTGCAATTACGGCTTTATTGTGTACGTGATGCACTTTTTTATATATTTTTGGCTGGTTGTTTTTGGATGTTTTGACATGGTCTGGAAGTACATTATGTGTGCTGCTCAAGGAACTTCAATAAAATGGAACATCTGCTTAAAGATGAGCCCTTTCATCTTGACACTCATAAATAACATAATAAAAATAACGATTCTCTCTTTAATGTATGGTTAACAGCCAACCTTGAGTCAGAGCTGTTCAAGAGGTCTCCAAATTAGCTTAACGACTGTGGTCTAATGATAACTGCGACCAACGGTTTTACATGCCCTCCAAAGCACGAAGATGCTCAGCTTTAATACCACTATTCAGTCACCCATCTAAAAACTGATCGTACCAAGCGTTGCTCAACCTCACTGATTTACATTCTTATGTACTAACAAATAAATTGTATTAAGTATTTTTATTCCTACTACATTTCCACATAGAAACAGCTGGGATGTGTATAGTAAAATATATTCATAATTTTCATCATCATATAAGCTGAAAGAAGTTCTCTGCTAAACAATGCCCTACCATAGATGACCAGTTACATGCCGTGTATTTTCGGGGGAATGTGCCAGTACTCACAAAGCTTAGCAGGCGAGTTGGTGAGCGTAGAATGATGAACATTAGATTTCCTTTATTCTATTATGGTTTTCATGGGCTCAGCATCAGCCCAATGCACTTCAACCCTAATGGGTCTGTTGTGCATTAGATTCCCTTAGTCACCTTTAGCGACATCCGCGGGAGGAGATGGAGTAGTGATATATTCAATTCGGACCGGAATTAACCACGTATCAAGGTATATAGTGGCTTCATCATGCTCAAATGGCTGAACAGATTCAAGTAAACTTTTAGTAGAGAAGTAGATGATGTCATAGAGTCTATCTCATCATTTCGGATGAATGAAGTCCACTGCTGGACACAGGCCATCCCCAAAGATCACCACAACGACCGAT
This sequence comes from Diloba caeruleocephala, assembly GCA_947459985.1. Lineage (NCBI taxonomy): Eukaryota > Metazoa > Arthropoda > Insecta > Lepidoptera > Noctuidae > Diloba > Diloba caeruleocephala. Next base: position 28,084,097 of record OX381607.1, read on the forward strand.
ATGGGTGTGTTGTGCTCATTGGGGGGTATTGCCATAATCGCCACGCTTGGCAGACGGGTTGACGATCGCAGTTGAGTTGTTAATGTACTCGAAGGACGCTGCTGCCCATCCTCCAGCTAATCCCTTAGTTGATTTTTACGACACCCATGGGAGGAGATGGGGTGGTGGCATTCTGAGCTTTTTCTTGTTAACTTACTATAATTATAAATGCAAAATTTGTATGTTTGGGTGTTAGAGGTACCATCACGCTCGAATGGTTGAACGCATTCAAATGAAGTTTTGCAGAGAGATAGATGTTCTTATAGAGTCTATCTTACTACAATTACAAATGTGAATGTTTCTAAATTTGAATGTTGGAATGCTTGAGGTTCTATCACACTTGACGGCACGGTTGGTGCAGTGGCTGATACAGTCGGCAGCTGCGCTCTGGGTCGTTGGTTCGATTCCCGCACGGAACAAATATTTGTACGATCTGCAGGTAGTTGTTGCGGGTCTGGGTATATTGTGTGTGGAATTTGTGTTTATAAACGCACCCACGATAGGAGTAATGCCATTGTGCGGCAACGTTTGTTTAAAAAAAAATGGCACTCCGGGAGTGCCGGCAGAAGTGAAAACTTACTTTGGCGCGTTAGAAGATTTTATCTCATCTAAAAATATGCGTACTAAGTAGTTTTCATTAAAAAAAAAGACCATCACCAATACAAGACCACGATAGATTAGGATATAGGATAAGTTTTATCATGTTACCAAGTTTCGTTGAGAGTTTCAATTAGTTTCATTATGGATAAAACCGGGTAACAATTATGAAACAAATTATCGAACAGAATTGATTTCAATGAGAACTTTTTTTTGTTTTGTTTTTGTCATAGACAAATTAAGTAGAGGCTACCTATCTAGTAAAGTACTAAATCGATAAGGTAATCGATTGGTAGTCAATTACATTGATAATTTTATTTGTAATCAAATTTGATATTCCTTCTTCCGTTACGTTTGTATAATTGTTACTTTGATATCTATATAATTACTTTAAATATAATATGCTGTATAAATACATTACTAATATAAATAATATATTGATAACTGTGCGTGATATGACTTCTTTTATGTAAGGTCCTATCGGAAGACCAGCGCAATGCTGAGATAGGATCCTATTCTGATGTCTCACGTAAGGATCTGTTTGCATGCTTTTTATTTTAATATGATATTTTGCAATATTATGTGTTGTTGTTTATAATTATTTTCTTGTTGTGTGCGATCAGAATAAAATTATTTCTTTCTTTCTTTCTTTCTTTATTTCGTAAATTCGTACAACCCAAATTTCTTCAATTACTATTGTACGAATTGAATCCCGTAAGGTTCAATATAACCCGTATATAACCAGAACAATCATTAGAAGAAACCAATTGAGCTTAACTAGTTGCTTACATCACCACCCTTACACTATATAAGCCTTTCAAAGCCCTAATTAATCTTTGAGGTCATTGCCACTGAGCTTGTAAGAAAACCACCTCATCATGAACTTAGTCAATAGCTATAACCACGGTTTATTGACGCGTGACTGATAAATTGTAGTTGAAGTAGACGTCTATCAGCCGTTTGTGAAGCCTTAATCAAGTGGTTAATAATTTGGCCAATTTATTTTGAAATAATATTAGGTTTCAATCAATCAATCAAATCGGCCATGCAATGTCCACTGCTGAACAAAGCTGCCACGCTTGGCAGACGGGTTGGCGATCGCAGTTGAAATGTTAATGCCCTCGAAGGACGCTGCTGCCCATCCTCCGGCTAATCCCTTAGTCGACTTTTACGACACCCACGGGAGGAGATGGAGTGGTGGTATTGCCACACGGCAATTTGAGAGATTTGAGAATTATACTATTACTTAATTAGAAAATGAACATTGATTTTTGTAACAGTCCTCAGTTTTCATTTTAATCTTACCGCGATGTCAAAATAGCTCTAATTCTTACTCATTCACTTGGTGCTTTAATAGTTTATCTATCACGTAATGCATTATTTTGAATATTATAAATAGATTTCCAGTTCGTAATTTTTTTTTTTTAAACAAACATCTAGGATGTTTGATTCCATGCATTACATAATTAAACACGTCGAAAAGCGCATTGCAATTCACACCAATTGTAATGATACAACTTCGAACATTGCAGTGGGGAATGCGGAGCCGAGCATTACTCGTACAATGTGTACCACTTGTATGATGATACTATACGTCTCAGATGCTTTGATATACTCGTGCATACATGTTTGACGCATTGCTTGACGTCGATGAGATACAAAACCGAATTCTCCTCGGTAGTTTGCGCTTGCTGACTATTGTGATGTGGTGTTCGACGGCTCGGATACACACACACGGACACACACACACAAACGCGCAAACTCATTTTTACAATTTTTTGTGCTTATGTTTTTGTTATTGTATAACGCTCGCATTTCCTGCATGAAATAATTCTCCATAAATAAAAACCTGTATTGTGTCATGTCTGCCGGAATGTAAGAGACTAGGCCTCACGACACAGGGAACCCTAGTGTGAGGTCTAGGGTTTCAACCAATTGTTTACATTATTTTTTGGCACAATAACTATATTTTCATTGTTAGTTATAGTATATTGCGCTGGCGGACTATTGATGTTAAATCAAGATTAAACACCAAACACACATTGCTTACATTACAACTGCGAATGTTCTCGGTCAATACCCAGCCTTAGATCACTGAAGAAACGATTATATACAGTTTTATACATACTATACTGAGAAAATAATTACCTTTGCTGATGTACGGGCTGTTTATTAAAATAATTGTGACTCAGAGACGCAATTTCATACAGAAACAAAAATTGCTTTTCACATAATTAATCACGCTTATTAATTTGTCTTTCCTACTACAAAACCTTTTAAAAATCATTTTGTATTCTACAAACAGTGGTTACCTATCAGCTAACACATAAAAATATATTTTCTCATACAAATAAAACAAGTACTTAAACTAAAACGAATTCCGCAAGTCAAGCAACGACGATATATTTCAAAACTTTACGAATCATTTCCATAGAACCAAGGATCATTGTGTGTAACATAATAGTTTTCTGAATGTTCCTATGCATACAATTTGTAGATTATAATGGGTTCCCTGTGACCTTTGGGTGCAACAATACATCCTTTTGTACGGCACTTAAATCGATTTATAATGGGTGTGGAAATTCTTGATACTTTAGCTAATGGATCGTGAATAGTGCATGCTGTGCAGGTGTGAAGTTGCTTTAACAGAACGTGCAGGGTTAGGAACGGTTTTCTATGATTATTTTGATTATGTGCAAGGGATTTATTCATTAATACGCGCACCGGTAAACGTAACGTGTGATGGCCTTCAATGGGCGGGCAGACTACCTATTGAAGGTTGCTAGGAGTCGTTTGATGCACGCGGCATGTGACCGCTCGTTATAGAAAACTATGGGGGAGGCCTTACTTCTAGTATCACCAATACCATCGTTAAGCATTTCATTGATGGGATCCTGGATAAAAGAATAACTGTGCTAGCACTTCAGGTGAATTAATGTCAACATCATCATCATCATCACCACATCAGCCAAAGGATGTCCACTGCTGAATAGATGTCTCCACTATACAACACACATAACAACTGATTACATGTCACCGCATCCAAAGAGTTCCAGCTACTTTCACCAGGTCGTCTGTCCATTTCGTAAATATGTTTGTGATAAGAACTAAAGTTTCCGACATAGCCGAAAGGATTAATAAGCTGAAACGGCAATGGGTGAGGTTCATACTTGTAGAACTTGTCGCGGAGTGCCTCCCTCCGTGTTCCTTCCCGGTTAGCTCAACTGGGAGGCTCTCTCCACGGCAGCAAGTAACGGAGTTCAGTTATTGTGATTCAATGAAACGTAGCATATATGTTATATAGGTATATTGATATTCACAACTTCAACACTTCATCTTCATGGTGATGTTTATATATTTCAAATATAGCTTATTAACACAATATTTAAGCTAGTCAAAAATAAGTAATTGTTATATTGCAGGAGACTATTTGTTAGAGCGACAGCTGTGTGTTGAACCACTAGCGTTCAGAATCGAATGTCTAATGATCATCATCAAAATATGAAGAGCGACTCTACGTCACATAAATTCGAATTTTGATTTGAATAAAGAATGATTCGTGAGGTGGACAGTGATGGAAATAAAAGGTATGAAGTCATGAAAGAGGTTGATTGAAATGAAGATGAAGGATGACTTCGTCACACTACCCCGCTGTCCCGGTGAAAAAAAAAAATCATGTAAGGATTATTTTTTTGCAATTAAACAATAAATCAATCATAAAGCGTGTCATTAAAAAAAAAAAAGGTAAAAAGTAAAAAGTCAAAGAAATGGTAAATGCGAAATAAATTTAGTAGGTGTGGATGCTATGTAACAATGCGAATATACAATAGATTGGATTCCCGACACATACAACTATCACAAATGCACGCATGCATTCTTCATCATTCAAAGTCTTATTTCCATTATTGGAAAAGGACGCCAAACAATAGAGTAACCCTAGACTATAATAAAGGTTACTCATGGAATCAATCTACAATAGTGTAGGCTTATTTAGTGTCAGTCACCACCCGCTGACGTTTGGTGAAGGTGTAGCTAAGGCTTATTTAGAGAGTTGCTAACCGCTCTGTAATATATATACAATGAGTGAGCCAAATAGGCTTACGTACCTAACTATAAGGACGATACGTCTGAAAGACGAACATAAGATATTATAAAATATCTAAGTATTAATATAATTATTTGCATATTACATGCAATTAAGATTAATTGACCGAGGCTTATTTAGAGAGTTGTCGCCGCTCTTTTAGTAAGAAGTTTTGTTGGTGTATTATACATATGGGTATAGAATAGGGCTTATTTAAAGAGTTTCAATCCGCTCTGTACTGTACGTTAATGGAAAATTAATATAATAATTAGTATTACATTATGTACATAGAGTAAGTAAGTATATAAAAGGGTGATAATTGAGTTTAAGATAACGTTTAAAATGATTCCGAAAAGGTTATGCTAAAAGAGTATTGGATAAAATGATAGGTAAAGAGGATTTATATACATAAAATAAATAAAAATAGGTAAAAAAAGAAAAATTATATCAAATTAATGTTTGATTAATTACTATTAATAAAATCAATCCTAAACATTGGAAAGGGTAAGGTCTTATTAATTGATGATGAAGTTTTATTCTCTACAAGGGAAAAATGAGATTTATAAGTCATTACATTTTAAATCAATCATATGGTTGAATGGAGAAAACCTAGTTAATGGTGAATGTTATGATATGGTATGGTATGGTATGGGATAAATAGTTTAATTAGATATAATAATCTATTGTGTAATAAATAAATACTTTGTTTGGTCTTCAACCACCTAGTACAGGAGTGCGTCTCGGTAGTCGGTTACGGAAACCTCGAGGAATACACCCTGTACGTCGGTGGTCTGCGTGCGCGTATACCTAAGGATACTCTCCTTAGGCACGCTGTAAGTGTATAACCGATCTCATCTTGAAGTGACCACGAATGGTTTTAAAAACACTCCAAGATTCGAAAAGGTTTATGATTCTACCGCTGGGTAGATTGGTAGTGTATGTATTCGTGGATTAAGTGATTATGTGTCCTGTAGGAGTATCTGTTTAGTGTAGATATATAAATAAATTCTACTTGGTATAATAAACCTAATTAAATTAAAAATAAATTATGAATGACGTGATAATGACTTACTGACAGCTGCCCTCTAACACCTAAAACAAATATTATATTTTCTATTTGTTATAAATCTAGACAAATATAATTAGCACTAGACAAATAACAAAATTACGAATGAAAAAAAAAATAACAACAGTTATAGAAAACACAGGTAAGTTTACAAAAATATATTGTTGTTTACTGCCAAAAAGTAGACCCAGATATAAATAGACGTCGGCTGTAAATGCCTTTTAGAATTTTGAAAAAGATAAATAATTATGAAAATCCTTCTGTAGTTTGCCGTTCAGGCCTCCCTGAAGGTGGTTGATGATGATGATAACTTTCTTCTTTAGATGATTAGGCAGCTGACGAATTGGGTTGGTGGGTGTTCTTCAAATTGGGCGCCAGTGTCGCGGAGTGCCTCCCTCCGTGTTCCTTCCCGGTTAGCTCAACTGGGAGGCTCTCTCCACGGCAGCAAGTAACGGAGTTCAGTTATTGTGATTCAATGAAACGTAGCATATATGTTATATAGGTATATTGATATTCACAACTTCAACACTTCATCTTCATGGTGATGTTTATATATTTCAAATATAGCTTATTAACACAATATTTAAGCTAGTTAAAAATAAGTAATTGTTATATTGCAGGAGACTATTTGTCAGAGCGACAGCTGTGTGTTGAACCACTAGCGTTCAGAATCGAATGTCTAATGATCATCATCAAAATATGAAGAGCGACTCTACGTCACATAAATTCGAATTTTGATTTGAATAAAGAATGATTCGTGAGGAGGACAGTGATGGAAATAAAAGGTATGAAGTCATGAAAGAGGTTGATTGAAATGAAGATGAAGGATGACTTCGTCACAAACTGAAGACCGTTATGGCAGAACGGTTCTCTAGTGGAACCACGCTCCGGAGAACGCAGTATGGGGCGGCCTCTAACGTGAAAATTAAAAACATATGTTCACGTACATACCTCCAGTTATTCGTATTCATTGTAATTATAGTAAGCACCTATGTAATAGTTATCAGATAAATATAATAATCAAGGGCTGTGGAAAGGATACAAAGCAATTATTAGTATTTTTAAAACCATTAAAATGTTATATATTCTTAAAAGGTCATAAAAATAAAACCTGAACAAAAATATTAATATACTAGTGACAGAAAGAAAGAAGTGAGGGAAGCGATTTGATAATTTAATAGTAAGATTCGTTTGTTAGAGCGTAACTATAGATAACCCATTTATTATAATTAAATGTTAAGTATATTCTCATAAAGTGTTATTTGTTAATCTTTAAGAAATAAATAATTTCAAACTGTAATCAACGGCAGTGTTTCCAAGTATCAAAACCAATCAGAATCACTATATAACACGAAAACTGCTTTACACTTTCAAGTTGTAAAAACACATTGAATCCAACCCCAAGTCGAGACAGTGCCTTTCTCCATACGATCGAGCAACGCGAAAATAAAAACATAAACTAAAATAGTGACGTAATGCAAAAATGAATCAAACCTTTGCAAATCGTTGGAAAAATGTTAAAGCCTTAGCCCAAGAAAAGCCAGAAGTGCGAAATGATCAGCCCCCATCTATAACGAAAATTGTGAATCTTTCCAAAGAGAAAGGTGAGAGATTTAGATTCATTTTAGAACTTGTTAGGCTCAATAGATAGTTTGATACTAACTTGGACTATTACAATAACTACTTCATTTTATTCAACATAACCTTTAGAGAAATTACTTGAGACTCTAATTTGATTTCACTTCTTACATAGGAAGGTAACATTAAGTCTTCAGCTTAATTTAACTTTCTCATAAATAATTAAATCTCGATTGCAAGAACATTATGCTTTATGCCTTATTATGTAGCTATAAGGCTCTGTTTTGCTTGTCTCACTCAGTTTACAACCTCTAAAGCCTGTTCATATTGGGCAGTGTTAAATATAGTTCAATATTCATTGCGCGTTAAAATATGTCAAACAGCCTTATGTTTAGATGGTGGGCGCCATATAATTGACCATTGGTTATCGTTAATTAATATAGCGTCTGTTTGTAGCTTTCGCTAGTGACTTTATATTATTTGTTGATTTGCAGTATTCATAATGCTAATTATTATAGTAGTACTAACTTTTTGAGGCCTTTTTAAAAACTTAAATAATATAACTATAATCTTATATCTTATATTAACTCCCCCACTAGACAGAAATCATGCATTGACCATATATATAGCAATATTAAATACGCTACTAGTCAAATTCACAACCTTTATCTATCAGACCACAACACATGTCAAACTCTCAGTTTCTCAACAGCAACCGAAATGAATATTCTTAAATACTGGCATGTTCTGAATAAATGTTATGATGAAGATAATATTCGTAAATTCATTAAATGTTTGTCAAACCTCAGTTGGTCTGAGGTATACAATGAGAATAACAGCAACAACGCTTTCAATCTGTTTCATGAGACATTCTGTATGTTTTATCATCTTTGTTTCCCTACTATAAAAATAAGAATAAATGCCAACGTTATAACTCCAAAGTGGATTACTAAGGGCATTAGGAATTCATGCATAACAAAACGGAAGTTAAGGTACAAATGCTACGTTACAAAATCAGAAAATAGTATAAAAAACTACAAAACCTATAACAGGGTACTCAAAAAGTGTATAAGTGTATCTAAGAAAATAATTAATAATTTATATGTTAAAAGGGCAAAAAATAAGTGCAAGGTATCATGGGTTGTGATTAAGAATAAAACAGATTACGTAAAATGCTATCAGGGTATTAAAGCCATAAAACATAAAAATAAAATCATTAGCGATCCTAATAGTATAGCAGATGCTTTTAACGAGTACTATAACTACAATTAATACCCCAAAAAATTGTATTAAATGCAATTATGGTAGCGTTAGTAAAATAAACTCCTCCATATTTTTAAAACCCTGTACACCAACAGAAGTAGTAAAAACAATTAAAAGTCTGAACGATACAAAATCGGTGGGATATGACTCTGTGTCTACAGAAATATTAAAATTATGTGCAGATATAATATCTTTGCCTCTTGCTCACGTGATAAATCTATCTTTTACACAAGGAATATTTCCTACCAAACAAAAGTTATCGATAGTAAAGCCACTATATAAAAAAGATGATATCCTTGAACTTGGTAACTATAGACCAATAACTTTGATACCTATATTTTCAAAAATACATGAAAAACTCATGCATAGCCGTGTTACCAATTTCCTCGATAAGTTTAAGGTCATCAAAGAGGAACAAAATGGTTTCCAAAAAAATAAGTCAACGACACTTGCAGGTTTTTGTCTGGTGAAGGCCATAACAGAAAATATTGACAATAAAATTCCCGTGACAGTAATATTTTTAGATATGTCGAAGGCATTTGATTTCGTTAACCATTCAACTCTCTTAAACAAATGCCAGCGATATGGAATCCGGGGACCTGCTTTGGATTAGATAGAAAGTTACCTATCAGACCGAACTCAATGCGTCGAAATCAACTACCTCAGTACTAATTTAATATCCACAGCTTCCAGATCCACATTCCGACCTAATAAAACAGGTATTCCACAGGGCAGTGTGATGGGACCCCTTTTGTTCTTATTATATATTAACGATCTTCCTAATATAATAAACCACCAGTGTATATTGTTTGCTGATGACATTTGTATAATTATTCCCAATATAGACCGAGTAACTATAAACCATGAAATAGAGATTAATAAAACCTTTGAACGTATAATACAATGGCTTACATATAATGACTTAAATGCTAACTTAAATAAAACTAAATACATTCAATTCTCTAATTATAAAACTATAATAAATAAAATGACTTTAAAGTATGACAATATTATAATTGATCCGATTCATCATTTCGGCCGAATGAAATCCACTGCTGGACACAGGCCTCCCCCAAAGATCACCACAACGACCAATATGGTGTGTTGTGTGCTCATCGGGGGGTCTTGCCATAATCGCCACGCTTGGCAGACGGGTTGGCGATCGCAGTTGAGTTGTTAATGTACTCGAAGGACGCTGCTGCCCATCCTCCGGTTAATCCCTTAGTCGACTTTTACGACACCCACGGGATGAAATGGGGTGGTGGCATTCTGAGCCGGCACCACACGATTAATGACATCAAATTCTTAGGTATCACTGTAGATAACTACTGCAGTTGGAAGTCACACATAAGCAACGTCTGCACAAAAATAAATAAATTCATTTACGCACTAAGACAGCTACATACAACAGCCACAGAAAATACAGCAATTACAGCTTACCACGGCTATGTTGGGTCAGTTCTGCGATATGGTTTATTGTTATGGGGCAACTCGACTTTAATCAACCAAGTTTTTTTGTCTCAAAAGAAATGTTTAAGAGCAATATGCAATACAAAGCCTTTAGATACCTGTAAACCACTATTTAGGAGAACAAAAATATTAACCTTAAGCTCTCTTTACATCCTCGAAATTGGAATGTTTGTCAGGAAACACCCACAACTGTTTGAAAAAATGTATAAGAATAGTTTGTTCAGCCAAAGGGATCCTACAAAGATAGTAGTGCCAAAGTGTAGAACTACCCTTTACCATAGAAATAGTATGTTTATGTGTGTTAAAGTTTATAATAAAATACCACAGAATCTAAGAGAATTACCCTTAAGATTATTTCGTATACAATTGAATAAATGGCTAACAGAAAAATGTTTCTATACAATAAATGAATTTTATGAATGTAACAATAATTAAATTTGACGTTATATTGTAATTAAATAAATTCCTAGATTTTGTCACACCATTTTAAAATTATTGTATGCCTGAAATGGGCTGATTGATGTATCGACAATAACATATCTTTATAACAACTGTAACTACTCAATCACAAACAATAAAGACTACTAAAAAATAAACTGAGGTGCTGTAGGACACCATATCATCATCATATCTGCCACCGGATGTCCACTGCTGAACAAAGATCCTTAGATTTCCACAACGAGCGGTCACATGCGCTCTCATCTAACTACTCCCAGCGACCTTCACCAAATCGTCTGTCCACCTCGTTGGAGGTCATCCCACGCTGCGTTTTCCGGTGGGCGGTCTCCATTCGAGAACCTTTTTGCCCCAACAGCCATCAGTTCCACGAGCAATATGCTCTGCCCATTGCCACTTCAGTTTACTAATCCTTTCAGCTATGTCGACTACTTTAGTTCTTCTACGGATCTCCTCATTTTCGATCTCGTAGATAAATACCAAGCATAGCTCTCTCCATAGCTCGCTGAGTGACTTTGAGCTTTCTTATGAGGCCTATTGTGAGTGACCACGTCTCTGTTCCATATGTTATCACTGGTAACACACACTGGTTAAAGACTTTCGTCTTGAGGCGTTGCGGTATTGTTGACGAAAAGATGTTGCGAAGTTTCCCAAACGCTACCCAGCCGAGTCGGATTCGACGTATGATCTCTTTCTCGGAGTTGGACCTACCTAACTGGGCAGTTTATTCCAGGTAGACATACTCGTCAACAACTTCGAGAATAGAGCTCCCAACGGATATTGGGATGGGCACGACATGGGCAGTTGACATGACTTTTGTCTTGCCCATGTTCGTTCTATCTTAATGCCTATCTGTTGGGAAACTCTGTTGAGATCATCAAGTATTGTGCTGAGCTCTTGCAGCGATTCTGCCATGACTACGATGTCATTGGCAAATCGAAGGTGAGTGATATACTCGCCATTTATGTTAATGCCGAATCCTTTCCACTCCAGTAGTTTGAAGGCATCCTCCATTGCAGCGGTGAACAGTTTCGGGGAAATGACGTACCCCTGTCCACACCTCTCTGCAATGGAATTGCCCCCGTGCTCTGTTCATGTATTCGAACCGACATGGTGGTCTTTCTGTATAAGCACTTCAATACTTCAATGTACCGATAGTTAATCTGGCACCGCTGCAGAGATTGCAGCACTGCCCAGGTTTCGATCGAATCGAGGGCTTTCTCATAGTCCACAAACGCCAAGCTTAGTGGCAGATTATACTCCTCGGTCTTTTATATAATCTGCCGCAGCGCATGGATGTGGTTTATGGTACCTTTTCGGAAACCGGCTTGCTCGGGAGGCTGGAAGTCATCAAACCTGCGCTCGAGACGATTCGTGATGACCCTTGTAAACAGCAATAAAACAAGGCTCAGAAGTGAGATGGGTCTGTAATTCTTCAATAGGGTGTTATCACCCTTTTTGAAGAAGAGCAATACCTCACCTCCGTTCCATGCTTCCGGCGTTGTGCCCTCGAGTAAGATGGAATTTAATTTTAATTTTTTTTATTTAATTTAATTTAATTTATTTTCTCACCACAATAATGAAACAGTATAGTATTGTACAAATTTACTGTGGGTGACTGGTGCCTAAACTAGGCTGAAGCCTGTATCTTAGGTCACCAGGCCTTCCACCCCAGAACTCCAATTTTACTCTTTCATAAACTGCGCCATGAGATTTTTTTCAATTTTCTTGTTCTTCGTGTATCTGATTCTATCAAGTTGTTTCCTCTTGTTAAAGTTTTCTTGGTGAATACGTTGATATAACTTTATCAGGCCCTTTCACTGCAGATAATATCTTGATTTAACAATAAACTCGCTGTCCTAATAAAATGTGTATATAATGGCTTTTCTGATGATTGAATAGCTTCTGATGGACTTTAAGTACCGGTGTGCCACCCGCTTTCAGCAGCTCTGTTGTAATTCCGTCCCCACCGCGCCTTGTTATTTTTAAGCTGTTTCAAGGCTATCCTGACCTCGTACAGGCTGATGTCCGGGATATCCTCGGTATAGTATCGGGTTAGTTTGGCTCGCGGATCTTTGTCAGAGCCAATGGTAGGTATAGTAACCGAGATGTATAGCTGCCAGTAGAAGCTTCCTCGGTCTTCAGCTTCAAAATACGACTTTGCCCAATAGACTTGTCTTTTGCTAATACTTTAGAGCCTTGTTCCGCTCAATCGCCTCTTTAACACCGTTCGTGTTAAAAGTGCGGATATCGTGACGTAAGGACTTCCATATCCGTCTATTGAACAGTTAGTATGCTTCAGCATCACCGGAGGACTTCAGCGTTATGGCGCGTCTTTCTGCCACGAGGTCGAGAATGTGATCAAAGAAAAATGTTGGTCTACCTTTACGGTGGGTTTTAAAGAACTTAGACCAACCGTTTGGACAGTTTCTAAAAACCAATCATTTAATCGTCCACAGATACGCAATGTTCTAGGCACTCGAAGCGGTTTTGGAGTTTGAGTTGAAAGCTCTCGGGGTTTTGGATATGAGCACTAGAGGACCGGAGCGCAGACCTTATCAGACGAGACCTCTCAACTTTGAGATTAATATTCAATGTGCCTCTTACCGTTCGGTGATCACTACCGGTTTTCACTCTATGGATCACAGAGACATCATTGAATATTTGTCTTTTATTGGTCATGATGAAGTCAATCTCATTCCTCGTGGAACCATCGGGACTCATCCAGGTCCATTTCCTGTGAGGCGGCTTTTGGAAAAAGGAGTTCATCACGAAGAATCCCTTCTTTTCCAAAAAGTCGGCCAGGCTCTGTCCCCTTGGGTTCCGTTGCCCATATCCAAATTGCCCCACTCTCAACTTACCATCGCATCGAGTGCCCAGCTTTGGGTTGAAGTCCCCCATCACAACAGTGAAGCGTGTCTTCGAGGTATGTATGGCCCTACTTACGTACTCATACATACTCTCTACTTCATCATCTGGGTCGAGGTCGGTGCGTAGACCTGTATGATCTTCAATGAATACCTCTTGGATATTCTGACTATAAGGTACGCTACCCTGCTCGACACACTTTCGATGGCCACTATGCTGTTGATGAGGGACCTGCGGACGAGAAAACCGATACCACATTGAGACAGATGTTCGCCTTCCCAGTAGTAGAATAAGTTGCCGGATTTCAGGGTTATCGTGTCCTAGCCCTCTCTGCGGTATTCTGATAGACCCATGATATCACAGTGCAACTTATGTATTTCTTCTTCCAGCTCAACAAACTTTTCGTCTGCCCTCAGTGTGCGTGTGTTATACATTACCAGGGCCAGTTTTCGTTTGGGGTGGTAGTCGGATCCCGTCCAGTGATTCTTAGTGCACTCTGCCCCACCATTACCGTGGCTGCTACCATGACCAGGAATAGCGGGGCTGCCGGGAACTGGGGGCCGGTGCTTGTATTGTGTTGTCATATTGGGGGGGATTTGCCGATACTCACCACGCTTAGCAGGCGGGTTGGTGAGCGCACTTTAGCGCGACTTTTATGACCTCCACGGGAGGAGATGGAGTGGTGCTATATTCTTAATCCGGACACCATACGGAAAATCCGGATACCACACGGAAATACACCATACGCATAATAGATCACGAAAGAAAATAATTATTTTGATGTATATGACAGATACAATTATAAAAATATTTATTTTTTAAATAGATAAAATATTTACATTAGAATTGCATAATAGCCTAGATGTCATATTCTATCATAGCAATCCGTGTGGTGTCCGGATTAAGAATATAGCAACATTCCATCTCCTTCCGTGGATATCATTATAGGGACTCTATGCCAATAGGATGGGAATCAGCATCTATTCTGTGGAACAGCAGCTATTCTACACTCGTTTACTCGCCTACCAAACGTGGTGAGTACTGGCTAGTTCCCCCAAAATGACGACACCCTTGTGGAAATTTATGGGGAAGGCCTTTGTTCAGCAGTGGATGACACTTTTCTGATATGATGATCATGGAAATAAATAATCTTTCATTCACTTGTATTTCGTATCTCTTACTCACCTGAGCAATCATATGTACTACCCAGCCATAGAGGTGCGTTACATCGCTGCAATTATGTTCATGGTTGAGTTCTTGTTCGTGATCGCGTTCGCGTTGGCTCCTTTCACATTTTGAGTATAAAATCCCATCCCAAACGTGTGCAAAGAATAACAATCATAATACTTTATTTCCAGTTTACAGTTTTACAACAAAGTAACTATGTAGTACAGATATACATTTTCTTATAAATTGTAAGTCATCAACTCATCACTGAGCTTAAACTTCTGGCACCCAAGCTAAGGTTAAACATGTGTTAGGGGTGCCAGTGCCTGCGTGCTCACACCAAGCGACCCCCGGGAAGACGGTGGCGCGCACGAGGCCACGTGCCGCCGTGTGCGCAGCACAGCGCAAAGCGAGGCTTGGGGGATCCTTTACAATCCTCCCCGAGAAGTGCCTGGGAGGGCGACCTTCTTACAGTCGCCTTCCCTCCGCTAGAGGGGGTGACCGATTTACAGTCATCCCTTCCGAGATGTGCCTAAAGGCGTGACACCAATGGGCGGCTCTCGTGTGATCTTACGAGGACCTGGAGCCCCCCTTCGGTGCCGAAGATGACCGCTCCAGTGGTTTTAGCCGGTAGGAGTCCGGCATACCCCTTCGCCCTTCCCCAGGGTGAAGGAAGTTCCATGTAGAATTTCCACAGGACATCAATAAAAAAAAAAAAAGGGGGTGTTAGGGCTCTCCCTTATTAAATTGCCTAAAACTATAAAAACAAGTTAGGTTTTACTTACTGTATCTCAGGTACATATATAAATCTTTTTTTAAACAAAGTAAGATGTTTTTAGACATACGTAAACTTTTGCCTCTGTGTGAGTACGTGTGTTTCTGTGTATGTATTTAGGTTTATGCGTGGGTGTATGTTTGTATGAGCAAGTATGTTTTCATGCGTGGGGTTTATGTTAAAATAATAACCAAACTGTAGGTATTAGTATTTTTTTCTATCTTCTCCTGGGTAAGGGTTATGATCCGTTTAATTACTTTGTTTTTACATTCAAATTTATTTATTTTATAGAATTTTACTCAGCAACTGTGTGGCTTCCCTTCTGCAACTGCCCACATAAGAGTGAAACTTTCGACACAAACCAATATTTCTGCCGTGTTTTACGGGTATTGCTCCAAGATGAAAAAGGAAGTCCAAGTTCCAACACAATTTATAAATTTACTTAAAATTAATATTATAGCAGAACTAGAAACACGTCCACTTCGTACAAGCACTAGAGAGAAAGGGGAAGCTCCACTTCAAAATGTTATTGATTGTTTATTAATTTAGTTGCATTCCTAACCAGTGACATTAGTAAGAGACTACCTAAGACAGTAAAACTAACAATCAAATGTCCTCTGGTTTATAACACACATAACCTTTCAGGAACTTCTTCTATTAAAGTGTAACTTATTCTATTATATAAGAGTTTCTAAATAACTCCTAAAACCTCAACAGCGTCTAATCGAAATAGCTTCGCCGTTTATAGTTTAAATTCTCACAATAAAACTTATCCGTCCAAACTTTTTTATTTTACGGACATGTGTTAAATTTCCTAGACATATTAAATATACAGTTAATAGGCCCTAATAGAGTCAGGACGCGACACACGATAGTCGAGTGAAACGTTTGATTATATTCACGGGAAAATATTGTCATAAATATTCACTGAAAGGAAAGAAATAGAACAATGTCTCGATTAGCGATAGTTGATCCCGAAATGGACATGACGTCATCCAATCTGACTTTAGTTGACAGTGGTGAGATAGTTTGAATTTATTTTTAAATAATACATGCATACGCTTTGGCATATTAGAAAGACAGATAGAAACGTTCCAAAGGTTCTGGTATACGGAAGTAATGTGAAAAGTATGAAACTGTCTCTATGCTGGTACGATTAAATTTATATATTCTTTCAAAATGCAATTCAACGCTCTCAAATGTTTAAACATGGGCTAAAAATTAGAATGTCTTGATTCAGTACAGTTTTGTGTTCCGAATAGACCTCGCGTGTATTGGGCAGATATATTAAACAAATAACATTGTTATAAATAGTGAATTTTGTAATCATTTGGTGCAAGGATAAGAAAACTAATAAAAAGAATACACGTATGCAAATCGATGCATGCACTATACTTTGATGAATCTATTGAGTCTTGCAAGTGATTTCATAAAAAAGAAAACAAGAGCGTCGTAGGTGACGGCTGTTTCGTTAATTATTACTTAACATTTTTCCAACGAATCTAGAAATACAGAAAAATCCTTGATATTGAATTGCTTGTGCTTGCAGCACTCTTGTTTTAACTTTCATTTTTATCAATTTTATACGGGGATTTAATGGATGTGATTGTACAAGGAGGTCACCAATAACGCTTTGCAGATATATAATTTTATTCCGTTAATGACGGATTATAAAAATAACTAGTTTTACCTAATAGCTTTACTGAGTGAAACTAGGTAGTATAAACGATTAAGTATCGACTTAGAGGGGAAACCACATAGTTTAGGCCCCTTAAGCTAGCTTGGTCGATTCTTTTTTTAAACTGATAGGTGAAGTGTACATGCATGTAAAAGAAAATAACATATAATTATTCGTTGAAGATTCGAATAGTCAATTAGTTTTTCATCGAAGGAATAAAATCCATCCGCTGTAAATCCCTGTATCAAAACATCTGGTTTAATAGTGTCTCCATTGTTATCTAAATGGTTGCTATATACAACTTCTTAACGACTTTGGCGTGTCGGATGTTTTTTTGCCTAAAATATTTCTGGTAAGGTTTTCTTTGTCATCACGAACATATCAGCCAAAAGACGTCCACTGATGAACAAAGACCTCCCCCACTGATTTCCACAACGAGCGGTTACATGCTACCCACATCCAATGGCTCCCAGTGACCTTCACCAGGTCATCAGTCCACCTCGTTGGAGGTCGTCCCACGCTGCGTTTTTTATAAATACGAATTAGTATACTGTAATTTCCTCCTGTATCTTGGGTCAATTTTGTAAACATAAAACCCCATACATACTGCCCAACCCCTTGAAAGAAATGCATTTCGCTGTACCATATTGAAATTGTAGTACTGGTCAAAATAGATTCAGTAATTTTTCTGCTGGTCTAGAATTTCCTTCACATCATATTTGTAGGAAAAGAAAACAAGTAGCTTATTAGGTATCTAATTAAATATTTTCGGCCATATGTAGCCGGTTTGCCCGTGTGGTGCAGGATGGGTAGATCTCTCTTTGCCAGCAGTAGTGTCGGCTATGCTGGCAGAGCATGAAAATTGGAGTGCTGTGGTCTCCTTCTGTGAGAGCGTAATGCTCCAGAAGGAGGTCGCAGAGCGGGATCGGTAGAGGGCCGATCCCGCTCGGAGGAGGAGGACACGGACCCGGGGTAACAACCGCCGCGGTGCCCGTGTCCAACACGCCTGAGCCCCCTGTCGTCTTTATATGACAGGGGGCCTTGGGGGTCGCGAGCGCGCTTATTGGGAAATCTGCGCGCTCATACCGAGCGACCCCCGGGAAGACAGCGGTGTGCATGTGGTCACGTACCGCTGTGTGCGCAGTGCATAGTGTGGCTTCGGGGGAATCTTACAATCCCCTCGAGAGATGCCTGGGGGGCGGCCTCTTTACAGTCGCTTTCCCTCCACTGGAGGGGATGACCGCTTTACAGTCATCCCCTCCGAGATGTGCCTAAAGGCGTGGCACCAATGGGTGGCTCTAGATGGAGATCTTTCGAGTTCCTGGAGCCTCCCTTCGGTGCCGACGATGATCACTCCGGTGGTTTTAGCCGGTATGAGTCCGGCATGCCCCTTCGCCCTTTCCCAGGGCGAAGGAAGTACATGAGGTATTTCCACCAGATCAATAAAAAAAAAAAAAAAAAAAAAAAAGGATGGGTAGTAGCATCCTTCAAGTACATTAACAACTCAACTGCGATCGCAAAATTGTAGCAAAACCTCGAATGAGCAACACAACAGAGTCAGACCGGTCATTGTGGCGATCTTTTAGAAAGGTCTAAATCACGTGGGATTAAAAATACTGTTTATTTTTGGGCATTGTGTCATCGTAACTTTTTACGTTTATAATTAAATACAATATCTGTCGCGGTAGCCAATGAATTTGAAGTAATAAAAGTGTTAATACAGTAAATACCCACGTCATATTTTTACGTTAGTTTGGTTTTCTTACTTAATAATCATTTAATAGTTTTTCTTAGTAACCTTTGTGTGGTGTTATTGTTTTACTTACTACGTATTGTATGGTTAGTGAATAAAATATGACAAGACATTTAAAGCCTTCGTTTTTAAGAACCTTGCCTTTACTGGTGGCTTAATGCGCAAATAATTTATTAAAAAACACTTCCTCATCTGACAGCCACTTGTCCTTTAACAATAGATAGTTAATTGCAATGCTTATTTTTTTATTTCAGAGTTTAGTTGTCCTAATTTCTATATAGTGGCCTATAACTATAACGTCAAAGTCAAAGTCAAAGTCAAAAAATTTTATTTCAAATAAACCAAATATTGGCACTTATGAAACGTCAGAATCTAAGTTGCACGGTTCCAAATAGTTGATCTCATGGAGAAGAGCCGGCAAGAAACTCCATGGATACTCTTTTAAAATAATTGAGATTACAATGTTGATTGATACACATTATTGTAATATATATACCGAGAAAAATGTAGGACAATGTGTAAAGATGGAACATACCACAATGAAATTATAATAATAAATTATTTGCCGTGGCAGTTAACGGCTGACCAGTCCCAACAAACGGCACTCGTTCACGAGCATGACGCATGCATCAGCATCGCTTAGCTCAACCATATTGTAGGGAACCGAACGACCCGATACACAACACCACCGCCAGCAAGACATTTTAGTGAGTATGACAGACCAATACAGCCAGGCAAAAGACAATCAATATAAGTACTAAAAATAACATCAATGGCTACATGATTCTCACACATTTACAGTTTCGTATGAATATTATAATATAATGTTACAAGAACAATATTAACAATAACTAATAGTCAATGTCATAATATTAAATATAAGAAACTAACATTAATAGAAATGAAATTTTAAATAAATTTGTTCAAGATAATGTCAAGTTTAAAAAAATGTCAATGTCAAATAAAAAATTATGTATTCAACTGAGTCAAGTCAAATGTCAAGGTATATAATGTCAAGGTGTAAATATTTAAGTAAATAACTTAAAAAATACAATTTTAAATGGGTCATGTCAACTTATTTTACATTAATAATATAATCAATGTTTAAATATTAAACACTTGATTGCAAGTTCAAACAATGCAATTATATCAAATATAAGAAGCCTTAAAATAAATTATACAGCGCCAGAGGCTCGCAGTGTGCAGAAGGGAATCGTATGCCAGACATCTTTATCATCGATGTAATGATATATGCTATAACGTCAACTCAATATTATATTAGCATGCTATTTAAAAAAATTAACATAGTATAGAATGCATATACCAGGTTTTTTTTTGTCTAATAAACCTGTCAGATATGCAGATTAACAGGGGTGAAAGAGACTTTATTATTTAGCAGTATTTAATAATATACCTTTATATTAATTTAAACATTATTATATAGTCACAAAAATTACCATGCCAGCCCCGTCATAACAATTATATGTTCTTATCTTATCTTAAATTAACTCATCATTTCTTTAACACTGCTTCGCATTGACGCTTCGATATAATTAGTTTAAAAACTCTAACGATACTTTTTTTTAAACCGTCAAGGCCCGGTCTTGGTCATTATTTTAAACTTTTTGCGATAATAATACAAATTACAAATTATAATTTCGAAGCGCACACTATTCTTATGCATACATAAACATAGCAGATATGTGCAGACCTATAGGTATACTTTGCGGTTCGAACCAATTACAAATCATTCTAATTTTAAACGTAAACTCGACCCAATCGATTTTGATACTTTGATATAAGTTTATAAAGTCAGTGTATATGTTAAAAATACATGTCATTGGCAATTTCTGTAAAAGTTGCATACACCATAAAATGTACACATTAAAATGTATGCGGGTATAATCAATACTTCAGGGTTATTGCCGTGAAATAGAACTTATTTAGTTTTCTTTATGGTTAAGATGTAATTCAAGTTATTATTTTTGTGTAAACCTTCATGTATTCCTTAAGTTTGCTTATGGCAGAAATTTTAAACTTATGACCTCTGTAAACTATGACCGGATAACTAGTCATTACGCAAATGGAAATTCAAATCCATTGTTAAATTTAGGGTATGTACTAATATTATTTAAACTGTTACGAGCTGTCGTTATTGCGTAGCTATTGTTCGAAAGTATCAATAATACTACGTCCGACTACAAAGCCATCACTGTCAAAAGCCTAGCAGCGATAAGCGAGCGATGCAGGTGTTCACTTTACATGCAAAATCACCCCATTATGAATCACATACGTATATATCTACATACTGCATTTACATTTTGTATGCCATGAGTTGCGTTCTAATTATTCAGTGATAATCAGTATATAACACACATCACATTTAGGATCACTAGCAGTAAGTAGAGCTCTAATTAGTTCTAAAGCACTAATTAAAGTTAAACTTGGCATGAATATGGTGAATTAAAGTTTGTAAAATTGGATTATGTGGCAACATTTTAACCACCGTCAATGCAGATTTGACATTTCAATAATTTATCACACGACAAGAATCTCTATGTACGTTGGTATTTGCAGTTTCACTATATACAAGTACTGCATGTATAGCTTTAACTGATAACTTATGATTGGAATCCTGGAATTCTTAAGTAAAAATATTTATTTGTGATATGTTAAGCTCAATACAAACATAATATTATACTTCACCTTACATATTAATATAATTATCTCCAAGAACCACACTCACTTACCTGGAGGCAATTCAAGCCTCGCCAATTGTCCAGTTAAGCAATTACATTTCACTCGATATGTGTGCGGAAAGATAGATAGAGAGAGAAAGAAAGAAATAGAAATAGAAGAAAAATAGAAGCCCATTATAAAAAAACCCACACTCACTAATAATATCGAGACAAAATATGTCTACGAGGTTCCTGAATACCAAAGTCCTAATATGCAGCAAGACGATCTCTATTATTCACACATTCACTTTAAAATTTTCAGGCATCTTAACGACGAACATATTAGCAATCGTGATACGATAAGCGACGTTACCAAGGCCCACTCATCCGGTAAATGTAAATTGTGATTTGCATAAGCATTGCTTGACGCGAGGCGAATTACTCTGTCGCGAGAATCAGTGGGAGCTGCGGGATTTAGTTGATATAATTTGAAAATTGTATTGTGCTACAAAATAATTGCTTTTTTATTCGCGTTAATTTATTTGATAGAAATAATTTCGTGACAACACACAAAACAAACAATACTTTTTAAATCGGATCGCTCTAGTCGCATTTGTCAAAGAGGTTTCGTTTTCAATCAATTTTTCAGCTTAAACTTTTTTGAGAATCAAATTACAAGTCGTGATCACAAATATGTAATTAAATGTAAATTATTATTATACATATATGACAATCAATACCTTTAAAATGTGTTGTATTACATAGATACGAAATCTCATATCTTATAAATATAGACAATATTTATAAGATATGAAATTTGCTGCACGTCGACTTGTCAACTTATTCACGCCATGTACGGAAATAATAATGCACGTATACGATATCAATGTTATGTTTTTGTGTTTTGGTAAATACTTATTAAACCATTACAATTACAGTAACAATACAAATAACAACATCGTGATGTCGAGCTTATATTTATGGCAATCAAATTCGAAAGCAAGTTTATTAACAATATCTTTGTGTTTATTCATCTAGCACATTGCTCTGCATTATTATCACATAAGATTTTCCATAATTCTATTGAAATGATAAAGTCTGTAATGTTTTGAAATACTTAATGAAGAATATGTATGTATGAGGTTTCTTTCAGCTCTTCTTCATATAACTTATTTATATTCAAAGCATTTATACATGCCTGTAAAAAAATCACATGAATTAAAATCCCGTGAATTAGCTTAAGTAAAATATTTATTCAGACCCAGTTTAAAATGTTTACTAAAAAGTAGATTTAAAATGGATCAACTAACTAAGTACCTAGTGTATAACAAAACGCCAATATGCCGAAACACAATGGACTACGATGCAATAATCGCACAGAAGAAAGAATGTAAAGAAAATGGAATTATAGACAAGAGACTACTTCTCATTTCGCCAGATCTTGAGAGAGACTATGAAGGTAAAACATTTAATTATTATAAATTATTGGTTCATTCGAAATACGAATATTTCATCTTTTCTAAATAAAATTATAGATTTAAGTTTGATTTTATGTATTTCACCGTTTTCTTTATCTTTACTTTTAAAGACCTTGTGCAATCTGCTTGGAATATGGCCATGTCTTTAAATTAAGAGAAAATATTTATTTTTAAAGTATCCGCTAGTGACTTTGGCCGTTAGAGTATTTTAATCACTAAATACAAAATGTATTTCTTTTCCTAAGTATAGATCTGACATGATATTCTCTACCTACCTAGCTTTCAGGAAAATATTTGCGAAGTTTATGTATGATATGTTTATGTTTGCAGCCACTTTCATATTAATTGACTGCCACGCAGGAAGCAATACGGTTTCACGACTCGCTTATTTACTGATGCTGGTGTTGAGCGTATATAGATATATATATTTAATGCCTGGGAGGATACGCATTATGCTCGTGATTTATCAAATATTTTCACGACACATTGGTTAAGAAACTGCACTATTATTGAGTTAGGAATTCTTCTCTGGATCTTCCTATTTCTTACGTGGGTAATAGGATTAAGAGAGTGGACATTAATGGAGAGAATTCTGAGAGGTCTGTGGTCAAAATTGACGTTCCGCAGGGTTATATTCTAGGCCCATTCATTTTTATTGTTTATATTACTGCCCTACCTTATGACATAAAAGATAGTCACGAGACAGTGTTATTTACAGATGACACACCCTTTTTACTAAAGCTTATCCGGCAGCAACCTATTAACGAATTAATGCTTTCTCTAAATAATGCCCTGGTTTAATTTATTTGTTCATGTTTTATTTTTAACCGAAAAAGGAGCAACTGTATTATGTTATTAACACCTATTAATAGATGGGAAGGAGTTAAAGATTTGTAGACACCAACATTATTTTGGGTATCACTTAAGATTATACTGTAACAGTAGAGCCCACATACACAATGATTATTGAGAAGAGTGGTGATCCTCAAGTGTAATAAATAAATAAGATAAAATACGTCAGTATTACATACAGTATTATTGTCATACTGTCATATATCGCATGGCATTTAGGAAAATATTATCAACATTCAAACCATCTTTTTACTTGAAAGAAAAGCTATTCCAACAATTTATAACCAAGTTTACTGATACTCACTGAGTTATAAATTTTATAATATACGATATAATGACTGCCGCATCTCATTTCATTATTCATGAAAGAAAATTTGTCATGTATTGAGCCGCACTTGGTGCAGCACCATTCACATCCAGCTGACCCTGAGTACGAACTTATGACGCCAGTTTTCGATTGCCAGTCTGACGGCTTGATTGTTGATGTGGTATTTCCAGTTATTCACAATAGGTAACCTTCAAAGTACCTTTGTAGTTAACATCGCTTAACAGCAGTGAGATTTCCGTATTTTGATGACTTGGTTTTGATACTTGTCTGCTTATTTTGTTTCAAAAGGTTAAAGTGTATGAAAAGATTTATAAAATTGCATTGATTGATAAAATAATCCACCAATAATTACCTTATCGACCTTTTCTTTTTATTGGTCATCATCATATCGGCCCTTTATACGTCCACTGCTGAACAAAGACCTCCCCCATAGATTTTCACAACTGTCATCATTTTGGGGGGTATTTGCCAATACTCACCACGCTTGGCAGGCAGGTTGGTGAGCGCAGAATGGCTACCGTTTCACTGAACGGACGCTGCTGCCCATCCCTCTGGTTTAGATTTCCTTAGTCGCCTTTTACGACATCCACGGGAGGAGATGGAGTGGTGCTATATTCTTAATCCGGACACCACACGGATTTTTTATTGGTGCCCTGTGGAAATTCTTCATGAACTTCTTTCGCCCAGGGGAAGGACGAAGGGGTATGCTGGACTTCTACCGGCTAAAACCACTGGAGCGGTCATCTTCGGCACGTAAGGGAGGCTCCAGGTCCTCGTATGATCACACTAGAGCTAACTTATCTACCTAGTAATTAAATGACCAGAAGCGCTTTAAGGAATTATTATATTCACTGGTAGATCTCTTGTTGCAAGAGAGGCTAGGTAGGCACCACCACCTGCAGAGCATAATATGGGCCTATCTGGGCGATAGGCATATTTGCTTCGTGGGCAGGGATAGTAGCATAAAGCGGAGGGAAATTCGGCCCCCTTTTATGCAACCTCGCCTACGACACGGTCCTTCGTGCCATTCTCCCTGCTGGTATCAGCTTAGTCTATTACGCTAACGACACTCTAATGTTAGCCAGCAGGGAGTCCTTTGAGGGAATCAGACGGCTTGCCGAGCAAGCAGTGGAAATTGTCGTAGCTACATCAAAGCCCTGGGTCTGCGGATAGCAGCTCAAAATACCGAGGCGATATGGTTTTATACGCTGCCGAGGAGCAGAGACCCACCCAGTTCAGGGGTATGCGTTAGTGTTGCACGAATCGAGGTGGGCCAGTACATGAAGTACCTGGGGCTCTTACCCTGGACAGTCGTTTGGGCTTCAAAGTGAAGTGAAGTGAACTCGTCCCTAGAGTCGAGAGGGTAGTGGATGTACTACACTGGCTGCTGCCTCATCTCGGGGGATCATGTGAGAAAGTTTGCCATCTCTACGAGCTACGTCTACGTCGTGCAGTCCGTGGCCGTCTATGGGGTGCCTGTACGATCAACTCGACTGTCAGGTGCCCAGCGCTGCGGAACGAAACTTCATGGTCTGCAGCGCAGAGTGGCTATACGGATCGCTCGAGGATAATTAACAGTATCCTATGAGGCGGCGAATCTCCTGGCGCGTATGCGGAGACGGATGCGTGGGTCTACGATCAGGCACGCTCCTTCCACGAGAACGGTGGAGGCACGCCTACAGGGGTGTTTGAAAGGCTGAGGTAACCAGCTCGGCGGTGCGCACTCTCTTCGCGCGAGTTCAACTCGCACTTGTCCGGTTTTTATCGTAAATTCTGCCTTAGTAAGGACGGAGGGGCCAGCATACGTGGTATACCTAAAACCGCACGATGTTAATCCGTTCACATTGCATTGGGGTCACAGGAGGTGGCTTTCATCGTATTCATCTGCGACGCTAACAGACCACATATGCACTAAAACTAATCAAATTAATTTTAAAAAAGATACTCATCGAATTGAAAATGTCCTCCTAAATATGGCGTTTAAAAAAAAAATAGAACTCTGATACAAGTTGTCGAGCAATATCTGATTTGTGATTGGCTATTGTTTTCTTGTCTTATTGTGTGGATTATATTTATTTATATATTTCATTTACTTTTATCCAAACGATGTTAACACCTTGCGGCAATTAAAGAAAAACCCATCCCTTTCACAAAATCGCAAACACATTATTTCAAATGAATTATTTATTTATTTATATCATTAAAGTTACAGTCATGTATATACATTATAAATTCACAGGTCTTATAGTTTAATATCTAAGTTGCTAAATATGTTATTATAAATAAACGAGGAAACATTAAAACAAATAAAATCAAACGCAAAATACTGAACTCAAGATCTTTCGAAACAAAAGCTGCAAGTTTATGCTTATCTTGTCGATTAGTTTGATGAATGTATAGCAGCGCACTTCGTATTCAGGATTTAGTGCAAGATGTAAGAAATCAGCGTTTTAAAAACAGGATATTTATTCTTACGTTTACTAAGCTAGTTAAAGGAGAATGGCGAGATTGCATGTATTATGGGATCCAGCCTTCTGGATAGCATGGACTAAGGAAACTTATTAATACTTGTAGAACTATATAAAACTAAGCAAAAAGCTAATTGAAAGTAATTTGAACGACCTGGGAGAAAAAAGATATGTAATACAGAAGATTATTATTATATATAATAAATAAACACGACAAATGTTATTTTATTTCATTTGTGATGTATTTAAATATCAAAATGATTTTGAATGATGGGATCTAATCTGTATGCACACTACATCTCCCTAAACTGATAATCCTGCGCACCACACCGCTGTAAGAATGACGGACGGACTTTACGGGTCAGCAGCGTAGGCAGCGTGGTTTTTGTATAGATTGGGGTGCACTGACTCTGGTATTAAGTGTATAATACATTTAAGTACTATAAATATCGTATAATTAGAGCAATAAGTGGTAGGCTTACGTATATTGGAATTCGTATTCGGAATGTAATCTGAAACTTGTTGCGTTTTGTTAATGCAATGCGTTTTAATATTATTATAATTTTACAACATTTCAACTATTGAACCCGGGCTTCTAAAAACCCAATGTGTCTTGTAATAAAGCCTTATAAATATGTACTAATAATGAACGTAAGTTCATACTACGACGTAGCTTCATTATTAGTGGGTCCAATTTCGCCATTCTCCTTTTAAATGTATCTGAAGGCAATTTTTTTTTTTTTTGTTTAATTTAAACGTTGCCCCACACTAGGATTTCTCCTGTGTCGTGGGTGCGTTTACAGACATGAATTCCACATACAACACACCCAGACCCGGAACAACTATCTGCAGATCATACAACTATTTGTTCCGTGTGGGAATCGAACCCACGACCCGGAGCGCAGCAGTCGACTGTATCAGCCACTGCACCATTTATATCTATTGTTAAATCTAATTTCGCCTATGAACAATCTGTGCATTAAGGTTACATAAAAAAATAACCTATTTCTTGTAGCAAATTGCTGTTAGCTATTCTGATGTACAACCCTATTAAGTGGAAAGCCATAGGTACGCAATGGGACTGCGTGGTCATACCGAGCGACCCCCGTGAAGACAGCGGTGTGTATGTGGTCACGTACCGCGTGCTGCGCACAGCACATAGTGAGGCCTTGGGGGAATCTTTTACAATCCCCTCGAGAGATGGGGGGCCACCCCCTCTTTACAGTCGCCTTCCCTCCGCTAGAGGGGATGACCACTTTACAGTCAACCCTCCGCGATGTGCCTATAGGCGTGGCACCAACGGGTGCCTCTAGATGGAGATTATTCGAGTTCCTGGAGCCTCCCTTCAGTGCCGACGATGATCACTCCGGTGGTTTTAGCCGGTAGAGTCCGGAATGGTCCTTTGCCCGGGGCGAAGGAACTACATTAGTATTTCCAACGGATTAATAAAATAAAATAAAGGTACGCAAGGGGAAGTAAACTTGCAGCACAATTTTATGACCTTAAAAATAATCACATCCGGTGACAGCATATTGTTTATATCATTTTCAAGCATTTTTTTCTTTGGTGCGATTAATGCTTTTGTAGCTAAGTAACCCATTAATGACTAACCTTGTATATAAAGAGGAATCATTTTCCTCTAAATTTAATGGTGTCTATATCATCATTTCGGCCGAATGAAGTCCACTGCTGGACACAGGCTTCTCCCAAAGATCACCACAGCGGGTGTGTTCATTGGGGGGTTTTGCCATAATCGCCACGCTTGGCAGACGGGTTGGCGATCGCAGTTGAGTTGTTAATGTACTCGAAGGACGCTGCTGCCCATCCTCCGGCTAATCCCTTAGTCGACTTTTACGACACCCACGGGAGGAGATGGGGTGGTGGCATTCTGAGCCGGCACCACACGGCAACAAGCAATGGTGTCTATATATGGCACATGTTTTAAATAGGCAGACTTAGCAATTTCCCTAATTATTAAAAATTACAAAGACTATTTAGGCGCAAAAATCCGATGGCAAGAGAGGCAGAAGAAAGATAGGCCAAAATGCTGAGACAAAGGTGTATCAGTCTTCTACGATCTGATAATATTACCTCTATCGTTTTTATCATGTGTTTCATAGCTTGTCCAATATAAATGTTAAATTGGAAGTCTCCGCTCATAGTTATACACTTGTGGACAGCCAAGTTAACATTTTCGGTAGTAGTGGAGTCATCGTTTAGTTAGTTAATTGCCTTCTTAGCCTGTGTTACTTGCTGTGATAATATGCAGACCCGAGGTAATATAAGGCAGGAACGAAAAGGTAGGAATATTGTTTTGAACAATGAATAAAGCATTCAAAGTGTCTACCGGTATTTAATGGACTCAAATTATCACATTGAATAGTTGTCCCCCTTTCTTGTCTATAAACTACTCAAATATGTTCATTAGTTCCAAATTAATCTTTATTAAAATGCTTACTCAATGGTAACTCTATAACATTGAATCGAAAGAACTCAACAAAATATACTGCGTTTTTTAATTCATTTTGTTTCTTTTTTATTGTGGATAAATCCTTAAGGAAATCCTCTCCACTTTGGTGAAAGCGAAGGTAGTGCTGGACACTTACCAGCTAAAACCACCATGGTGTCCCTTTGAGCCTTACGCTGGGGTTGCGGGTGTTACGCGCATATTCACTGCTTCCCCAACAGATTTCGAACCACCAGTCTGACGAGTATTGTACCTATTTGCGGGCTGACTAGCCACACAATATAATTTAGAGTGATGGACGCAGAACATGGCGCGCAGCCGACTTAGCCTTATCTCTGATCGGATGACCGCCCGGCGGCCGCAATTCATTGAGGCCGGAGAACTTCAAACTCCATCTGACGTCCAGAGTATCCACTGCAGAGAGGAAGAGAGATGGTCGCAACCCTCTCCTTTTCTACACACAAAGGAGTCGACGACTTCTCATATGCTCTCACTCCGAATCATGTTAAGATGACCCGAAGCAAGAGGTTATCACTTCCAACCACCACGACCAAGTCACGGCGTTGCCAAGCTATTCTAATTCTAATTCATGTGCTGTGTCGTCTCCTCCGATCACTCTCCGTAGTGATCACAGCCGGCTATAGCCGTGGCACTTATACTCGGTTGGACCGAACATACAGCTCACATGTATTTGAAACAGTCTTACTAGTAGGCTATTCCAACTAGACAATCAATTTAAAAAAAAATTTGTAAAAGTGTGTAGTACCCGTCTGTGTCAGTTTATCTAAGCATTTTATCTGGATAAGCCCTTTAATACAAAACTGACAACAAACAGCGACAAATACTCATAGATTGGAGCTCAAAAAACTAATAGATGCATACGGCTTTTTTAAACAAACCACAAATTACAGATAACAGATAAACTTTTTTTAAATATAGAAATAGATCCCACTACCATGGTGTTTCAAAGCCCGATCCCCATATATAGGAACCTGACAAATAAAAAATGAAATGCCGTAAATCAACATAGAAAACAATTCTAAAATCGTATCGAATGTATCGGTGTATGTTTTTTAACTCGTTCCCGACGCCATTTTGAAATATGGCCGCGCCATATTATTGCTTGGATACACGAACACCGGCTCGGTATTGGCGCTAAAAATAAAATATTAATTTCCAATAAAGTCGGTAGGTGGCATGGTGACAACTTAAAATAGTGATGTAAAGAATAATATGGCAAGTCTGTTCAAATATTTATGTTCTATATGGTACGTTCTTTTCTTAGTTTAAAATCTAAGCCACGGTTGACTGAACCCTGTAAATGTTGGTGTATTTTTCTTTCCTTTTTATCAACATGCATGCATGCAGTTTTTGTTTATTTATTGTATAACATACATATAATGCTGTCGAATCACAACCTGACTTAAATTCAATTTCTACTAAAGAATTCAGAGAACTATTAGTTTTATTTACTACTAGCTAATGCCATGCGTTTCAGTTCCTATTTTTTTCTATGTCAGAAACCTTCACGGCTGTTTTTTTTATGGCACCCACAACACCAGTACCAAGTTTCAACCTAACCCGATGATGGTGTAGGGACGCATAGACAAATTCCAATTTTGATTCATCAGACAATGTTATAGCTATATAAGCAATTTGTAATGTTCTTACTAACTAATCTGTACACGTAATTAGGAAACTGAAGTGTATAGAGTTCTTTTGTTTAATAAATAAATAAATATTATTTTTTATAATATAGTAAAGGTTATAAAATAATAGTGATATTTCATTAAAGTATTTTATATAAGATTTTTTTAGTATGAAAATAGAACTTCTAAAATGTATTTTGTAACTGTATGTACTCACCGCATATAACAATTTTTGTCATTATATGTTTACTTCCAAAAAACCAGAACCCGAGTCCTTCGTAAATCTGACCCGGAGTGGGTGCCTTTTACAACACCCATGGGATGAGATAGGTTGGTGTTATTCGTAGCAGGCACCACACGGCACGATTGGCGAATAAACTTTATGAAAAAACCTGTTTGATCTGTTAGATCATAATTTTCTTGCCCATGTTGCAACATGTCGAACATAATTATTGCTAAACTTTATTAAAATATATATTTACGTTCATCACTGACCTACTAACTGGTGGTCACTAACATTGACGGACTCTCTGACCGACTCGCTGACCGACTCGCTGACGGACTCTCTGACGGACTCACTGACGGACTCTCTAGCGGATTCACTGAGGGACTCACTGACAAACTTACTAACGGACTTTGCCACGCTGTTCATTATTGTGATGATTTGCTTGAAGAAAGAAACTCATAAGAAAGCTCAAGGTCACTCAGCGAGCTATGGAGAGAGCTATGCTTGGTATTTCTCTACGAGATCGAATCAGAAATGAGGAGATCCGTAGAACAACTAAAGTTGTCAACATAGCTGAAAGGATTAGTAAACTGAAATGAAACTGAAGTGGCAATGGGCGGGGCACATTGCTCGTAGAACTGATGGACGTTGGAGCACAAAGGTTCTCGAATGGAGACCGCGCACCGGAAAACGCAGCGTGGGACGACCTCCAACGAGGTGGACAGACGACCTGGTGAAGGCACGGCATGTAACCGCTCGTTGTGGAAGTCCTGAGGCTGATATGATGATGATGATGATGATGCTTGAATATGCAGGGCGCCGTAGGCCTTACACTTCACTTGTCTGTAATAAACGCGATGTAATCCGTACAAAAGTTTCTTACCATTACTGCAGTTCCCACGGCTTATCGAGATTTGTTGGTTACATAAATATTCTGCTATTTTGCGCGCGTTTTCCAAAGTACCTCATATACTGCAGTTTTATTTAACACATAGGTAGAACACAGCCTTATCTACATTTTAATGTGCAGGGGAACGGTGTGAAGCAAATGCAACCATTTCCAAACAATCACCTACGCTGGCTTGACGTACAATATTTCTTTATCATTTTGTTATCCTAGTGAACCTTGTGCAGTCATGTTAAGGCCTATTTTTACTTGGCAGATGTGAGCTTCAATGTTCCCGATTGTGGCTCTTTTGTGATTAGGTGCAATTTGATTAGCTGACATCATAACGAGCAATGTTTGTGCCAAATTGATTCCCAATTTGTTTAGAACCTCAGTAAGACTGTGCGAAGTGAATCATTTTTAATAAAATATTAAGTAATAAAGCACATGTTTTGATTTTAAATCAAAGTTTTAATTTATAATTCGAAGAAGTTTAATAGAGATTGGACGGTGAAGTACTTTATAATCATTGTATGATTGAAGCAGTATCGGAAAAATGCTTCGAACAAATCGCGAAAGTATTGCTGTTTCGTTTGAAGGTAAGCTGATTAAATAAAAGTAAAGCATATGCGTCCCGAAAAGTGAAACAAAACCTAGTTACATACTATTGTGCCAAGGTGTGGCGTGAAGCGAAATTTACCAATCAACGCATTTGATTTGATTGGATTTTGGTCTAAACAAACGCTTAGGAGTACGCTACAGTACAACCATTTTGATTGGATAAGAATGCGTCACAACACACCCTGACATAGTCATGTGTTTCCACCTGAACACTTGCAGCTAATATTGTAGATTGCCGAGCAATTACCTATTTTTCTACGCACATGCGACGCATAACTTTGTACATCATATTTGTTTGTTTTTTTAATTGTAGTCTATTTGTTTTTTGTTTAGTTGCACATACTACTTAGATATACTTCGTATTGATTCGTCTTCGTTTGATTGGAGCAAGCAGTCACAACCACATATAATACAGATTTATGGAACACTAGCGGTTTCACCCGCGTTTAATTTAATAGAAATTTAGAGTACTTGGTTATAGACACTTGACATAGAATATATATATTGGATTTCAAGGGTTCCATTTTTTTCTAAAATAAAAGTAGCCTAAGTTATTTCTTATAACATCAACTATCTGCCAGTGAAAGTCCCGTCAAAATCGGTCCAACCGTTTCGGAGATTACCCGGAACAAACAGACAGACAGACAAAATAATTAAAAATAGTGTTTTTGTTAAATGTACCGTTACTTTCATATTCATTTATAAAACAGCTGTTATTTTGACAGTACAAACAGACACTTCAATTCAATTTCTTTGTATAGATTTTAAACTGGATAACATTCCAGATTAGCTTTTTACAATACATTTACCAATTGTTCTATTTATGTTGTTATTATTAAATTTGCTGTACAAAAGTCTAGTTTTAAGTCGTGTGTGTAAGTTGCGCATAAAAATAAAACATTTTCTTTCTTTATAACATTGAAATTAAATAATAAAAAGTAAAACAATCGTTAGTGTGGTGTCCGGATTAAGAATATAGCACCACTCCATCTCTTCCAGAGGATGTCGTAAAAGCCGACTAAGGGATTCTAAACCTAAGTTAGTTAAGAAATTTCCTCCCAAAATGACGACACAATTGTGCAAATCTGTGGAGCCTTTGTTATGGCTGATAGGATGCATTTAAAAATACTTATAATTTTTCATTGGGCTTTCTTTGGGTTTATATTGAACTGGTTAATTAGTGATTAAGAGTGCAATAACCAACAATTTTGGTTTTGTATGCAAGTTTATCATCTAAGGCCAAACTTTTGAATTGTCAGATTATAACAATGAAAATAAAAGAATATGGTAATTGTTTTACAACCAGCAATAGTAAGCTTTATTATTAAACGCACTTGCAATCTTCGTTTGCCCTTCTACTCCAATCGCTTTATAAATGCGATGCGGTTTGTGGGTTTTACAATGGCTGACACTCAATTTAAATTGTTTATTAACCCTGCATAGGTGTACAAGGTATTTTTTATTTATTTTTATAAACCGAGTTACTGGCATCTTTTTTATTCTTGGGTTACCAATACAAATTGATTTACCTTAATAACGAATCGTTCTTATTTATTTCGCTTACTTTATCCTTGTTAGAAGATTTATTATCATCATAAATCGATTCCATCGTAGTCTACTACCAGATATAGGCACCTCCAAGTGGCACCATAGTATTTGATTCTCAGAATTATTCAATCATATTTCTTTAACACTTAAAATAAAGAAATTGCATCTTGGTGTAACTTATAAGCTTATTCAAATTATCGAAATTCTAAATTTATTTGGACAATTAAGTATAGAAACTAATAATAAAACTAATTTTAAAATCATATTGCATCTATTTTATATGTAGAAATAACCTACAGCTATTTTGCTGCAAGGTTTAATAGATCCAATAACGTGCGTAGTGAGTCCACCTCACTAACATATTACTAATGATAAACAGCAATAATGTATAAAAGGTTTCACTCGTTTAGAAAAAAACACTCATTGGCAAAATTTATTATGATGTTAGATATTGTTACACTATTGTAACTCCCATCCTATTCAATAGTCCTATACTCTCCGAGGAAAACCCAAGGCTTCATTTTTATAGTGCTGCCATGGAAAGCTTCTGGTTAGTGACCCATAAAATTGGATTAGATTAAAATTCTAGAGGACATCTGTGTACTGCACCCATGACTCCGCGTAAGCTTATCACAAGTACGGGTTCCTCCTTGAATCTGCAAGAACCTCCGTCTTTCGATGAACTCGCGAAGAAAGACAGTAATTAAACTGCTCAATTGTTATTTATCTTCTTCTTCTCACGTGTGGTGTGAGTTGTTCAAGCAACCAAAGGCCTTAGTTACCCATGTGGCTTAACGACTGCTGTCTAATTATGACAAGCGGTACCGATGATCCAATGATAACAAGCGGGACCGACGATTTTACGTACCTTCCGAAGCACGGGATGCTTTTTTCAAATATGATTATGCGGTTACCCATTCATAGACCGACTGCGCCAAGCGTTGCTTTACTGCGCCGATCGTTTACCGATCAGAGAATGCAATTGTATACCTATGGCAATTGGCTATGAGCACTTCAATTAATTGTGATAATTAAATGAAATATGCTGCCTTATACCTACGGAAGTATTTCCCTGTTCTTTTTCCTTTGTACCTTATATTATATGAATCTCGTAGAGTTTTATATTGCCTGTTTGATAAAACAATCAAACAGGCAAAAATTTTCATACCTTATAACTTCTGCATCTAACACTACTTGCACAATATTTGTACAGCCTTCAATAGCTAATATATCGCTCATGTCTGCTTGTCCTTGAATGAGCGTGTGGCACGAATACAATTACAATACCCATTTCACACTACATACTAAAGTGAAAAGTCCATTTTGCATTCAATTGCTCTGTTTTCTTTGCCCTGTGTGGTGTTGGTACCAGTTTCGACTACAAAAACATTGTGTAGTATGGGGATTTGTTTCATATCGGCCATTTATACGTCCACTGCTGAACAAAGGCCTCCCCCATAGATTTTCACAACTGTGTCATCATTTTGGGGAGTATTTGCCAATACTCACCACGCTTGGCAGGCGGGTTGGTGAGCGCAGTATGGCTACCGTTTCACAGAAGGGACGCTGCTGCCCATCCCTCTGGTTTAGATTCCCTTAATCGCCTTTTACGACATCCACGGGTGGAGATGGAGTGGTGCTATATTCTTAATCCGGACACCACACGGAAATTTGTTTATTAGATATTAAATTTTAATTTAAACTGACAGATTGGCTTTATAAAACCAACCGATTACTGAATGTTACAAAAAATATACTAATTAATAATAAAATATATATATAAATAATTCGCTTCAAACTTATAGATAGAAAATGATTCACATTCAAAGATACAATAATTTACGTAAAAAGTAAGCTTTATTAAACTGGTATACGTCAATTTCTAAAACTACTCTAATTTTATTTAAATATTGCCTTTATATATAAATTCAATTTGATAGCTTTACATTTTTATTCATTCCGTTTGAATAATATTAGCTTACAATCACTTTATTCAAAACTAAGCAAATGGCATAATCAATGTTTGTACGTATTTAAAATACGTTTATAAATTAAGCTTATCTTGATACATTTATTTTTCAGCAACCAGATTTAAAAGTAAATTTTGTTAAAGATTCAGTCATTTAATTCAGATCTGAAATAAAATTTAGTTTTTTTACACAGTCAAGGCAAGGTCTTCATTCTAAAGCAAAGGAAATCGTAGTCCCGTCCAAAACAAACCATTCAACTCATTTTCAACTATTCAGCTTACCAAACTCTGGCTCGGCAAACTTGCGTCCAATTCCATTGGACTTCAAGAGCCAGCTCGTTGCCCTCGTTATTCTCAAGTGTACTTCAACTTGTTGGGATCTGTTACAACTGGACACCAGGGAACATATAAGTATCTTACAACATTCCCTCTAATTCCGTAACTAAATTGAAGACGTTATGTTAAGGAAAAGCGTGCTGGGTACATCTCAGGAAGAAGTTTATGGTGATACATTTTTACTTCCCTTTTTTCATAGAATGTGGTTGCGTTAAATGATTTTATTTACTATTACTATATGCGATACGGTACATAAACAACATGTAATTGAAATAACCCTAAACCTGAAACTAGTTTGTTCAGAAACGAAAGTAGAACCAATTACACTACTTTTTAATTTGTTTTTTTTTTATATTTTTACTAATAGTAAATACCTACACTACCCGGGGTTACATTTGTGCCAATAATCTACGCTTACTATAAAACTACTAACTACACTGTTACTACAGTACATTTCTAACTCAACGGCGATCGCCAACCCATCTGCCAAGCGTGCCGATTATGGCTGATTAGATATGATTAAAACCCCTACAACGAGCACACAACACAGCCACGTTGTGGCGATCCTTGGGGACGCTTGTGTCCAGCAATGGACTTTATTCGGCTGAAATGATGATGCAACTCGCTGCTGCAGAATATCATGTAACAACAGTGTTGCTTCATTCCGTACGGTGACGAATACCGGAAGCCTTATCTCCCATAACTATGATGAACATACGACATGAGTGCCTTCAAGGAAAAAGTGTATGTCTATCCTATAGGTCGGTAACACATCGGGACTTTCCTGGGGTGCAATTCCTTAAGCTCCAACATCCATACATCCTCAAATATACAATCGAAATAACGGTGTAAAACCAATTTCGGTATTCGCTAAGACGATTAAAGCTATCCAAGTACACGTTGTAGAAGGTAAGCCAGACCAGTCTTAGCGAATACCAAATCGGGTTATCACCATTATTTCAATTCTGTATTCACGGATGTATGGATGTTTGAGCTTATAGAATTGCACCTCTGGTGTTGCAGATGTTTACGGCCGTTACCGATTGCTTATGCGACAAGCGTTCTCATTTGCCCTGCTACATGGTAAAAATGACGTCATTTATATTATGTTTAAATTTATATAATAATGAATCAATGCGCTCATTGCCTTTTGATATAAAGTAATACTTCTTGAATTTCTTTGTAGGCTTAGTTGTCTTTTTTTTTAGGGAATTACTCAATCTAGCTTACAAGTGTACGTTTTTCCACGCACCGGAAAACGCATCGTGGGTCAGCCTCCAACGAGATGACCAGACAACCTGGTAAAGGTCGCTGGGAGTCATGTAATCTTTGGAGGACGTTTTGTTTAGCAATGGACATTTGTTATGGTTATGGTTATGGACATATGACGATCATACAGTATATATGTATCAATTTCATTTCTACAACTATATAGAATCCAATGATAAAATCCCTACGCGAAAATGTTTAATTTTTGACTCCAATTAGCTCAGCATGAAACGCAGTGATAAGTTCTTAGAAGAATGCTGTGAAATTTTTGTTAAACAAACAACAGAATATCCGAGACAGTTTTTAGAACAGATCTGTGTAAACATGAAGAAAAAGAATCACTTTTACACCAAAGTTACCAACTGTACAAAAAATGGTAGCTGCCTTTGGCTCCAATCAGTTATTTCCTATTCATCATATCAGCCACAGGATGTCCACTGCTGAACAAAGGTCTCCCCCTTAGATTTCCACAACGGGCGGTCACATCCGCTCCCATCCAACGACTCCCAGCGATCCTCACCAGGTCATCTGTCCACCTCATTGGAGGTCGTCCCACACTGCATTTTCCGGTGCGCGGTCTCTATTCGAGAACCTTTGTGACCCAACGGCCATCAGTTCTACGAGCAATGTGCCCCGCCCATTGCCACTTCAGTTTACTAATCCTTTCAGCTATGTCGACAACTTTAGTTCTTCTACGGATCTCCTAATTTCCGATTCAATCTCGTAGAGAAATACCAGGCATAGCTCTCTCCATAGCTCGCTGAGTGACCTTGAGCTTTCTTATGAGGCCCAATGTGAGTGATCACGTCTCTGTTCCATATGTTATCACTGGTATTTCTTATTACTGGATTTTTAAGCGGAGTTGTGTGATATATGTACTGCCCATAATCCATCAAGCATCCGTTCGTAAAGCATGAGACGGTAGAGCACAGTGTTCCTCACGCTCTTGTCTAGAGAACATGGCATTGTGGCTTGTCCAGTGTCTGCCGCAGTGGGCACGCACGATAGCACGTTTGGTGCAATGGCTGATACAGTCGGCTGCTGCACTCCTTGTCGCACGGAACAAATATTTGTATGATCTGCAGGTAGTTGTTCCGGGTTTGGGTGTATTGTATGTGGAATTCATGTCTGTAAACGCACCCACGACACATGGCAAATCCTAGTGTGTGTAGTTTTAAAAGAAAAATAAAAGAAAGAATGATATGTAGCCGTGCGTTCATAATCTTTAGCATTCACTAAGGCGTCATGCAAAATATCGTGCATTAATAAAATAAAACTTTTTAACAAAAAAAAAATACCGACTTCAAAAACCCTACACGATATAGTGTAGGGTTTTTGAAGTCGGTATTTTGTTTTGTTAAAAAGTTTATTTGTTTATTTTTAGTGTAAATAAATTTAAGAACTCTTTCCAATTTGATATCAGTATTTAACACTAAAAAGAAGAATGACTCAAATCGGTTCTCTGATCTCAGAGGAATCGGAACTATTAAGACATCATCTAGATAAGCGCAGTCAAATTAACCTGTTTAT
Source organism: Diloba caeruleocephala (assembly GCA_947459985.1). Classification (NCBI taxonomy): domain Eukaryota; kingdom Metazoa; phylum Arthropoda; class Insecta; order Lepidoptera; family Noctuidae; genus Diloba; species Diloba caeruleocephala. Next base: position 28,123,196 of record OX381607.1, read on the forward strand.
TGAAGCTGATTTAAAAACTACTCAATCAAATGTAATGAAATTTATATGGGACCAATTCGAAAGCATTCTGCATTAGTAAAAATATGAATTGCTCAAATCGGTACACTAATCTCGGAGTAATCGGTGTACATACATAAAATAAAATAAAATACGCGTCGACTTGAGAACCTCCTCCTTTTCGAAGTCAGTAATAAGACCTAATATACATTTAATTTTGTAACATTACTAATATATCTGCAATCCAGTCTGTTCCTTATCGTGTTCAGGATGCTGCTGGTGCTGCTGTACACTCTGTCGACCATTAAAGTGGCGCTATGTTGCACAAGCATTTCGTATATCATCATTTCGGCCGAATGAAGTCCACTGCTGGACACAAGCCTCCCCTAAAGATCACCACAACGACCGATATGGGTGTATTCTGGGCTCATTGGAGGGCTTTTGCCATAATTGCCACGCTTGGCAGACGGGTTGGCGATCGCAGTTGAGTTGTTAATGGACTCGAAGGACGCCGCTGCCCATCGTCTGGCTAATTCCTTAGTCGACTTTTATGACACCCACGGGAGGAGACCGGGTATTCTAATCCAGCACCACACGACTTATTACTTAGATATTCGCTTTCTAAATCTAAAAAGAAACGTTCAATGTAATGAAAAATCTACATCCAATTTATTTACAGTCACTTGAAGAGTTTCCAGTCAAGATCAAAACAAATGAAGACAAATTGAGGTACTCTGAATTCGATTGGATCCAATTTTGGACCATCGACACAGAAAAACATTCGAACGTGACTATATGAATATTTTTTCTACTCTTTATAATAAAAAAAACATTTAAACGGATAACATCACATATATTGTAGATTTTAGTTTTTCCTGACGTTTCAAACATTTCGCAGCAGTCGTGGTCACAGGATAACTAAGGTTTCAGATTATTTTTAGGGTTTTATTTTATCTACTGTACAATTTAGATCAAGTAATTTGGAATGCTTATTAAAAATAGATATGTTATGTCCATATTAAATGGCGCGCAAAATTCAGTCTTGCTGTATGTATAAACCTACAAAACTGCACATCTACTTATGTTGTAAGAAAGAAGATACAAAAACTACGAGAATAAAAGAGATAGCTATCTAAAATGACAACACGTGTACTCGATGTCTTTGTCGCACCTGTGATAGAATATATGTGTTGTCTCTTTTCTTTGATTGACCTGGGTTTTTTTCGAGAATATTATTCTATAAGTAATTTGAAAAGTATTTTTATTCAAATATTTTATTTTATTTGTTACTCACGTGTGGTATGATATCCCTAGTTCTTTATTCATGTTTGCTTGATAGTTTGTGCATTTTCTATATACGCACAACGGCATTGTTATCACTTAACTAATAAAAATAGAGATTATGACAGCGTGTGCTCGTTGTTCTGTTTTTGCCGAACTGATTGCAAAGTGCTACAATTGGGGGAGTTTTGGTTCTTGCTTTTGGCGCGTATGTAACATATCTACCTCATTTAATATATTATATCTTTGCTCAAGATTAATATTTGATTAGAATTGTACGGTAGATAAAATGTATTTTAAAAACTGTAGATAGGTACGCCTGTGAACCTTACGGCCGAAATCAATAATAATCGATCTAATCTTTAGATTTAAGATTTTAAAAATGTTTTGTTTTTCTATTATGTGTGGTCTTCAAGATAAATTCTTATCCTGAAATCCAAAGATTTTGGATTTTATTGATTATTAATTTCGGCCGTATGTCATCCTACAACCACGAACACCGCAGTGTTGTTGTTGTTGTTCGAAACGTTCAGAATAACAAAAAAAAAATCAGTAAATAAAATGAAGTGTCTGTTTGTAATGTCAAAATAACAGATTTTAACTAAATGCATATGAAGGTATATACGGTCCCTATAACAAAAAAAAAAACAATTTTTAAATGTTTTGTCTATTAGTTCCAGCTAATAATCTCTGAAACGGCTGGACCGATTTTGACGGGACTTTTACTGGTATATAGCTGATATTAAAAGAAGTAACTTAAGTGAATTTTTCTCTAGAAAATTAATGAGTATCCCGCGCAAGAAACTAAAACCCATGAAATACAATATACATACTCAATGTAAACGGTGTATCTATTTACTCTTAATTATATATAAATAATCCGTATCTTTTTAAATTAAATGGCAAGTGAAACTGCGGGGTTCAGCTCACCTATAATATACGCGTTTTTTATTTCAAATTTGTTTTATTACAATGTAATCGCGAAAATCTAAGACATTGCTTTATATTCAAGCGTTTGTTACTTCTAAGTACAAAATTACCTTATCATTCTGCTTGGTAATTGATGGGCTAAGGCATTACCTTGCGGAAATCTATTGTGGCAGTTTTCTGTGGGAAAACGCAAACTGCTGAGACTCTTCGAACGAAACGGCGATTTTTTTATAGTTAGGAGATGATATTTAAAGGAAGAATAAGTATAGTAATAGAATAATAAGTTGCTTGGTAACTTGACAACCAAATCATTAAAGAGGAGAACATTTTTATATAAACAAACATCAGTCTAAAGCACCAAATTAATGCGAACGTAGAATGAAATCGCGAAAATATAAAGAATTCAATCTTGAAATACTATTGCGAGTATAAAATCTTACGATGCCACTGTCCATTTTATTACGTTTTTTTTTCTAAATTCGTTCCAAGTGACGGAGGTAGCAAGAAAATCTGGTTCGAGACCTTCGTAATTGGAATGTATTGTGATCCCAACAATGGTTCAGCTAACAGGATTCTAAGGGGGGTCCATTTATATGAGAAAGTAAGAATTTGTTGGACAGGTATGGGAAATAAAACGCGACACTTGAATACCTTTGAAAATTCTGAATACTACGCATAACATTCGCATAAAATATTCATGTATATTTACGAGTATCATGTTAGAATACAAATAATGTTTTACAGAATTATTTCTAATCTTAACAATGCAGCATTTTGCGGAGAAAAGGTTGCTTGGAAAATAAAAATATTCAGAAAGGGTCGATGTACTTACCTAATTAGAACAACCATTTTCGAAAAAAAATATATCATACATTATATTTTTATTATTAGAACCTTTTTTCTTCACCTTGCACCTCCAGAAGTGTCTGGAGGTAACCTTTTTACAGTCGCCTCCCCTCCGCTAGAGGGGGTGATCTCTTCAATGCATTGCAATCATCTCCTCCGAGATGTGGCTAACGGCGTGGCACCAATGGGCGGCTCTAGTGTGATCTTACAAGGACATGGAGCCCTCCTTCGATGCCGAAGGTGGTCGTCCAGTAGTTTTAGCCGGTAGGAGTCTGGCATACACCTCCACCTTTTCCCGGGGTGGAGGAAGTTAATGTAGAATTTCCAATGGAGACTAATAAAAGAAAGGTCTCTTATTGTAATAATCTAGCTTGAACGATGACCAGGAAGTCAGCAATGCTTAGTCACGTGCCACCGTGTGTGCGGTATAGCGCACAGTGAGGCTTCAGTGGGATCCTTTGCAATCTGCCTCGAGATGCGAGAGGCATATGCCTTGGGGGGCAAACCCAAAGAGAGAAAAGTCTGTACAGCTATCCTTATGCTTAACGGGGTGACCGCTTCAGTCGTTCCTTTCGAGATGCCTCTATCTATTTATTGCTAGTGAGTTCCTGGACCTCCAGTGCCGAAGATACCTCTCTGGTCTAGTGATTTTAACCAGTAAAAATACAGCAGACCGCTGCCGTTCTCTGGAGCGGAAGAAGTACATGACATATGTCCAGCGGGTAAAAAAAAATGGAACAGCATAGCGCCAGATATTGTACCAAAAAGCAGTATTTTTTTTAAATATTACTGTTATCCGGTTTGAATTACACTATAGCCAGTGAAATTACTGGCCATAAGATACTGAATAACGAATGTCTCGAGGTAACAAGCGCTGTATGGTGCTACGCCGGACTAGCCCTGGGTAGCATTATTTATTGCAACACGGCGAATGACTTAGATAAAAAATCTTTGCAACTATATTATATTAATATTACGTTCCCTCCGTCCGAGTGTCACTGCAGGGGTGCCAACTGAATATCAGCGCTGGGTACCTAATGCCTTGCAAATGCTGAGTTGGTAACCCTTTCGGCATGATCATGCCAGTGGTACAATTGTTTTTATTTACCTAAAAATATGTCTTATTTTCTTTCTGTTGTGTACTATTAGTTTGTGCTGAATAAATGTGTTTTCTTTCTTTCTATATAAAGAAATTCAATTTTCACCGAATCCTAACCCAAATTCAATGCAGACAAAATCGAAAGCTGTCAATATAGAAGCAAAGGAATGAAACTATAAATCCTTTTCAGAGCGCGTTTTGTACGCCAGGAACAAGTTATTGAACGGCGCTAGACCAGCTGTGGTCGGCGGGAAACCGATAAGTGAGGAGCTGGCGGCCGTGAGTATATTGAGAATGTTCTCGCTGTTATGGCAGTAATAGCTTTCACCTTAATAGGTGTATTTATTCTTTAGTACCGTTTAAAAAATATATCTATTATTATTACATGTGGTGTCCGGATTTAGAATGTAACACAACTCCATCTTTGCCAGTGGATGTCTTAAAAGGCAACTAAGGGATTCTAAACTAAAGGGAGGGACGGCAGCGTTCATTCTATGGAACGGCAGCCAATTTCGTGGGTCACTAATCCGTGCCAAGTGTGGCGAATATTGCCAAACTCCCCCAAAATGACATGGAATGTAACATGGTTATGGAAATCTATGGGGAGCCCAGTGTAGAATTGTGGAATTTTCCAGCTTTTTCTGGAATGGTGATGATGAAGGTATGGTGTCTGGGAAAGTACTATATCTCTGAGACAATGAGAAATCACATAAAGCAATTGGTTGTCTTTGCAAGTTAAAATATAATTAATTGTAATATTCGATAGAATCAGTTCAGCCGAACAAAGTCCACTGCTGGACACAGGCCTCCCCTAAAGATCACCACAACGACCTGTACCAATATTCGTGTGTGTGCTCATTGGGGGTTTTGCGCTTGGCAGGCGGGTTCGCGATCGCAGTTGAGCAGTGTACTCGAAGGACGCTGCTGTCCATCCTTTTCTTTTTTAAAAACGTTGCCCCACTCTCTTGTTTCTCGTGTGTCGTGGGTGAGTTTACAGACATAAATTCTACACACAATACACCCAGACCCGGAACAACTACCTGCAGATGGTACAAATATTTGTTCCCTGCGGGAATCGAACCCACGACCCGGAGCGCAGCAGCCGACCGTATCAACCACTGCACCAACCGTGCCTTTGCTAATCCCATAGATGCCTTTTACGCCACACATGGAATGAGATGGGTTGGTGTTATTCGTAGCCGCACCACACGGTTTGTTTAAAACTATATTCATCTCTACGTTTTTGCGACAGGAACTACGCATAACCTGCTTCAGCTCAGCCTCCTGCCCACCTCGAAGTGAGTGGATCCGCACTTCACTGGTGATGAGGTCACCTGACCAGCCCCTTGGTTATGGCCTGGCAGCACCCCGTAATGGAGCGAGGTAACATTTAGCGGTCGACCCGTCAAGTTCATAACCAACCAACGTAAGCTAACCAACCGATATCGTTCGGGAATACAATTTTTTATGCATAATTATAATCTATATCTAATCTAATTAGACGCGGAGTATTTTGACCAACAGATTTTTCATGCATGCTCAAAAAATAGAGGAAAGAAAAAATACAATCTAGCCAAGGTAACATGACGAATATCTAATGAGTAATGAGACACTTATAATTAATTATTAAGTAATGTTTTTGGCAGATCATTACTATCTGGTCTTCAGGCTCATATGATCAAGTGGTTGCTGTTTGATTCGAGGGCAAAGACCAAAGACAACAAGTGCGATGTGCCTCCAGAGACGTGAGTATAATTTTATTTGGCTAATTATATTTTTGTGTCCGAATTAAGAATATAGCACTGCAACATCTCTTCCCGTGGGTGTCGTAAAAGGTGACTAAGGCACTCTAAACTAGAGGGATGGGCAGTTCCCCTTATGTGAAACATAAACCATACTGCGCTCATCAACCCACCTGCCAAGCGTAGTGAGTACCTACTGGCAAGTTTCCCCCAAAATGACGAAACAATTTTGTAAGTGTAAGGCCATTGTTCAGTAGTGGATATCTTGGCTAATATGATACTGATTAACCTTGTATAAGAGTCGTAGAGGCCGCATAAAGACTTAAGACTTGAGGCCTATGTTTAACGCCTACCGTCTAATGACAACCGGGACTGACGGTTATTTGTGCCTTGCCTTGCGATGCCGCAGCACTGAGATACTCAGCTCAAATACCACTTTGTGGTCACCCCTCTATTGACCACAACATATCTTCTTATATTGGTGTCCAGTTCAAATTCTACATGGAACTTCCTTTGCCCCGGAGAAGGGCGAAGGGGTATGCCAGGCTCCTACCGGCTAAAACCACTGGAGCGGTCATCTTCGGCACTGAAGGGGGGCTCCAGGTCCTCGTAAGATCACACTAGAGCCACCCACTGGTACCACGCCTTTAGGCACGTTTACGGAGGGGGTAATCACGACATACCTAACATCCATTACATACCTTGGCTATTATTAGATAATAATATTCAAATATTATTCAATCTAAAATCTATATAGTTATATAGGTATATATATAGTTAAAAAAATATGACATGTGAACACAAGAGTAAATTTTATTATATTTATATTGGGAATATTGGCCTCCCAACTACGTCAATTTAAATAATAAACAAGCTACAAAACAATATCATCAATCTATCACATAAAAATGTACCGAAAATATTGTTCTAACTCAAAGGCGTTGGTGTAAAAATTACAAGCGTTCGCTTTCATACTCATGCCTGGCTATAACAAACGATGGCAGTTTCGAATTGCGTTGAAGTCTGTACTGAAAAAGCGGTTATTTTGACGACCGAGACATCAAACTTTTTCTAACTCGATATGAAAGAAATTGCTTCTGTAGACACTCTTTTATTGTTTGCCTAAGACCCAGGTCGTGAGTTTCAGAAAGTATGTTCGATAATTTAACGTATGTATGTAAGTGGAAATTCTGGGAAAGGATACTTTATTGGTAATGTCGTTTTATAAATCTGGTTTTGTAACTGCACGTATAAATACGAATAATGGCAGTAATGTAAGATCAAGAGAACATATCTTCACGAGAATGTTGTAAAATAATATAACAATAACAGTAATTAAACAGTGTGCTGTCTGTGTTAAGAATATAGCACCACTCCATCTCCTCCCATGGACGCCGTAAAAGGCGACTAAGGGACTCTTAACCAGAGGAATGGGCAGCAGCGTCCCTACTGTGGAAAAGTAGCCATACTGCGCTCACCAACCCGCCTGCCAAGCGTGGTGAGTATTGGCAAATACCCCGCAAAATGACGATACAGTTGTGGGAAACTGTGGGGGAGGATTTTGTTCAGCAGTGGACGTATAAATGGCTGGTATGATGATGATGAACTAAAAATATATGTGATAAAAATGTTCCATGAGGCTAACGAAAACAAAATCCCGTGCTTCGGACGGCACGTCAAACCGTCAGTACTGGTTGTTGACTTTAGACGGCAGTCGTTAAGCCAAGTCTGAGGCCTTTGCTTTGAATAACTGACACAAGGTTGGCCACTAACCACACGAAACAAAGAACGAAATAAAATAAAAACAAACTGATTGCAATAGAGAAGATTGTTGGTGGATACATCCAGTTTGTCCGCCGTGTGGTGCCGGCTCAGAATACCACCACCCCATCTCCTCCTGTGGGTGTCGTAAGAGTCGACTAAGGGATTAGCCGGAGGATGGGCAGCAGCGTCCTTCAAGTACATTAACAACTCAACTGCGATCGCCAACCCGTCTGCCAAGCGTGGCGATTATGGCAAAACCCCCAATGAGCCCACAACGCACGCCGTTTCGGTCGTTGTGGTGATCTTTGGGGGAGGCCTGTGTCCAGCAGTGGACTTCATTCGGCCGAATTGATGACATCCAGTTTTTGAGGTCGCGGGTACGTAGATTGGGAGTTTGCGTACTCATACCGAGTGACTTCCAGGCAGATGGCGGCGCGCACGGAGTCACGTGCCACCGTGTGCGCAGCACAGCGTACAGCGAGACTTGGGGGGGATCCTTTAAAATCCTCCCCGAGAAGTGCTTGGGGGGTGGCCTTTTTACAGTCATCCCCTCCTAGATGTGCCTAAAGGCGTAGCACCAATGGGTGGCTCTAGTGTGGTCTTACGAGGACCTGGAGCCCACCTTCGGTGCCGAAAATGACCACTCCGGTGGTTTTAACCCGGTAGGAGTTCAGCATACCCCTCTGTCTTTTCTCGGGGTGGAGAAAGTACATGATGTATTTCCACCGGACCAATAAAAAAAAGGTTTTGCATTATTATTAAGAAGCTATATGGCCTCAAAAACCCTAATCGCTGTGGTGGGTCTAAAACAGACACATTCTGAAGTTAGGGAAAAAACCGGACAGGTGCCAATTTGAACTCGTACGATGAATATGTTAACTGCCATGTTTTTTTAATCTGACTCAAAGTTTGTGGTAACTAAAATAATTTAGCCCAAAACCAAACTTAACATTTCAGTTGCAAAACATGTTCTCCTATAATTTCCACCTGCCAAAAGTTTGTACGCACAAGATTGAAATATTTATTATGTTATTTTAAGACCATAGACTTCTTACAAGTGTTTGTGCAATCTATAAGTAAAGAACTATTTTCTTTTCATAATTTTCAGTTTAGTAATTTCAGAGCCCTTATCTCTGGTGAATGGTAATTTTTCATCTATTTTCATAAACAACTTTGAAACCATTTATTTTAAAGTTATAAAGAAGAATATATTTGAAACCCAAGCAGTCCATTCCATTTCACATATTATACGGTACAGTCAGCAAAGCCTTTTTATTTTATTTTCTAAATAGTTTCCCTGAAGTAACTCCCATATTTATAATTCGTTTTTTTAAGTTACACGTCCGTATGTGGGTTGTAGAATTTCAAACATATACCAACTTTCAACTTAATCGGTCCAGTAGATTCAGAGCAAATTAGCTGTGACAAACGCCGTGTGGTGCCGGCTCAGAATGCCACCACCCCATTTCGTCCCATGGGTGTCGTAAAAGTCGACTAAGGGATTAGCTGGAGGATGGGCAGCAGCGTCCTTCGAGTACACTAACAACTCAACTGCGATCGCCAACTCGCCTGCCAAGCGTGGCGATTATGGCAAAACCCCCCAATGTGCTCACAACACATCCATATCGGTGGTTGTGGTGATCTTTGGGGGAGGCCTGTGTCCAGCAGTGGACTTCATTCGGCCGAAATGATGATGAAACGCACACACAAGTGATCCTATATGGGTTCCACCGTTTTTTCATTTCAACCCTAATGGGAATTCAAACGGATGCTCGATGGGGTCGACAAGTTTCCGAGTGGAGATGGCGTATTCGAATACTCAGCGTGGGTAGACCCCCCGAGGTAGACCGACGACTTGGTCAATGTTGCGGAAATCCGCTAAATAGGAGCAGTGTAGGCCTAGTCATTGTGGCTATCTTTGGAGCAAGCCTATTTATGCCTATTGGTGCCTGCTACGAATAGCACCAACCCATCTCATCCCGTGGGATGTAAATGGCGACTACGGGATTCATATTAGCCGGAGCATGGGCAAAAGCGTCCTTCAAATACATTGACAACTCAACTGCAATCGCCAACCCGTCTGCCAAGCGTGGCGATTATGGCAAAACCCCCCAATGAGCACACAACACACCGATGTCGGTCGTTGTGGTGATCTTTGAGGGAGGCCTGTCTCCAGCAGTGGACTTTAGGCCGAAATGATGATGATGATTACTAACCCATAATATTCTATTTTCACATGATATTTTAACTCTAACCCTTCTATGCAAATAATGTAAGTAGTTTATCGTTACTCAAAATAAGCCAAAAATTCTCAGCGCAAAGGCATACTGCATAGCTTCAAAATGCCGATCATAATTTTCTAGAACGCCACGTGTTTCGGCATAAATCTGTACTATGCATCGCCGAACAATATTTTAGTTCAAATGGGTGACTTTATGGTCTAACCATCGATATTTAAAGTGCTATATCGCTGTTTGCGAGGGATATTGTGTTAAAAATATAGTTACTGTCCGTCTTGGTCGACGCTGGTGTTTCCGGTGTTTTTTGTTTGTTTTTTTTTTTTTTTTAATAAACGTGCCCCACACTAGGATTTCTCCTGTCTCATGGGTGCGTTTACAGACATGAATTCTACATACAATACACCCAGAGACGGAACAACTACCTGCAGATCATACAAATATTTGTTTCGTGCGGGAATCGAACCCACGACCCGGAGCGCAGCAGTCGACTGTATCAGCCACTGCAGCAACAGTGACGTCAATATCCACTTAAGAAATTTTCTGCCCCAACAGCTATCACTCCTACACGCTATCTTACCCGATCACTGCCTCTTCAGCTTACTAATCCTTTCGACGATCAGACAAAATGTATAACTAATCTAATCCAAAATCTTTGGATTTGGGATTAACGATTTATCATACTTAAGATTATACTTAATACAAAAACTAATCACTGATCAAGATCAAAATCTTAGATCTAAAGATTTTGGATCAGATCGATTATTAATTTCGGCTATATGTCGGTAACTTCAGTCCTATAAGGATCTCATAATTTCATCATTGTATCTCACAAATATAATACTAAGCATAGTTCTCTCCATAGCTCGCTGAGTGACGTTGAGCTTTCTTATGAGGCCCAAGTGGACGATCACGTCTCTGTGCCATAAGTGATAACCACAGACACACACACTTGTTCAAGAATTTCGGATTGTGGTCTTACAGAATTGTTGCGAAAAGACGTTGCGAAGTTTCCCGAACGCTTCCCAGTTGAGCCGTTATATTTAGGTGACATTTCATCGTTTGTTGTGGAAATCTAGCTATCCTTTGTTCAGCAGTGGACTTCTTCGGCTGATATGTTAATATGATGTATATTGTTATGACATATTTTCTCCATCATCATTACCGTAGCAACTCTCTCTGGGTCGAATTATTGTAACCAGTTATAGAATAGAAAAAATCTCATTAAATATGTCTCATAAATCCAGACGCATAGCTGTGTCGATGATGTTTAACTTTATCATAACTTCAATACTAGGTTATGATAACAAAGAGTCCTAAATAAATGGTCGTCATTACTTGCATCTTCTATAATAATAATAATGGGGTTTTGTCGATAAGTTATAATAGCTCAATATTTCTCTCGGTTGACACTTAAAATAGTATCGGTATTTACAGGATCATAAAAATCTCTGTCGTCAGTGACAATATTCGCAAGAACTAAAACGAAGTTCTTTAATGTTACGTAATAGCAATAGTAACAGCCTAGTAGTTGAACGCTTGCTTTCCATAGAGAAGGGTCTGACTTCCCATCAGGCCCGCACCTCTGAGTTTACGGATTCATGTGCGGATCAAAATTCGATTATCACTTGCGTTAACGGTAAAGGAAAACATCGTGACGAAACTTGCACACTTGAGGGGCTCCAAAATGTTCTCAATGGTGTGTGTATTCTACGAAACCCACACTAGGTCAGCATGGTAGACTAAGGCCTAATCTTTCTCAACACGGAAAATGGCCTGCGCCCAGCAATGAGACAATATTATGTACGCAATAGCTTTGTTTAATTTTATAAATATTATTCTTCTCAGATAGTCTAGCCGATATACAACCTATACTACCCTGTTCCTAAGATACTTGGGATTACCAAATTATGTTTTCATATTGCAAAAGCTTTTACAGTATTTACAATCAGCCACCTGCCTGAAACCAACCCTCCTTGGGTGTTGGATTGGATGCATGTTAGTGGATTACTCGCTACCTGCGGGTATCAAAGTGCTTAATGGTACGCACCGGGTTCCAAACTCCCTTAGTTGCCTCTACGATACCCACCGAATGAAATGGGATAGCCCTATTCGGGATCGGGAGCTACACCAACAAAACATGTTTTCATATAATTTTCGATGTATCCAACATTTTGTCGATAGCTTAAATCCTTTCAGTTATCTTCGACCGTCAGAAGAGCGTCAAGAAGAGGCTTTGTGGCGTGCCTGTAGTGAAGTGATCTGGCGATGTGGTGGCGGTTACTCTGGGCAAGCTGGAGTGGAACCAGTGGCTTTGGTAGCTCTGCCTAGTGAAAATATCTACGTTCAGCATGGCTCGCAGTACTACCAGGATGGGATAACTGAGAAGGTATTAGTTATATCTGCCTTAGATCATAATGTGGCTTGAATAGTTTATCCGTGTGGTGTCTGGATAAATATTAAAACACTAGTCCAGCTCGTCCCGTGAAAGTAATAAAAGTTGACTAAGGGACTCTAAGCCAGAGGGATGGGCAGCAGCATCCCTTCTATGGAAAAGCAGCCATATTGCGCTCACCAACCCACATGCCAAGCATGATATATACTGGCAAATTCCCCCCAAAATGACAACATACAGCATGTAATCGGTGGTTGATGGGGGAGGCCTTTATTGAGCAGTGGATGTCCTGGCAGATATGATGATAATGATGATTCATTGTCATCACGTTCTGAGCTATGTTTAAAATTTCAAGCTTCTATCTCATCAGAAAGCTAGTTTAAAACCGATTGTAAAATTTATATCAAAGTTTATAATTATATGCATGTCTATGAATGACAGTAGGTTTATTGCTTTCTTCTTTCTTCTAAATAAAACATATTATTACATTTCTTCTAACATTTTAAACTCATATTTCACTTTCAGAAGTTTACATATATTTAATTTTATTACAAGCTGCATATTTTTGAATTCAAGAATTTGGAGGACCTGCAAATATTTTTGAAGCGTTATTTATATTTGGTAAGTGCAAGTGCAAGAAGTAACAAGCAATTTCCTCAAAACATATGCAGTATTTTGGTAAATTTGCGTTTTGAGACAGTCCGTACAATGAATCCCAATAGACCGCTTTAACGAATGAATTCTGAGATTCAAGTTGTTGATGTTCTTGAGCTTTTATTTTATTTAGATTTTTATTTGTTAGTTTATGTATGCATGTCGATGTTTATCAATTTTCTTCATTTATTTACGGTGTACATTAATGGCACAAAAGGCGGACATAATACCGTGAGCCATTCTATATCAGTCAAAATTTGGTTTAAAGAAAACATTATATCTTCTACCGTGTTTATGTCTATTTTATTCTATTCCTTCCATCTTACTCATTTTTTGACAGTTCCATTCTGAAGATGGGATAGGAGCTTTGCTGTTATTGTATGCATGTGTGTTATCAAGAGGATGTGAAAAGTAAGTCACTTAATTTTCATGTGTAAGATTTCTTCGTGTGGACTAATATGTCGGAAACGTAGGCTGGTACGACTGGTCTAAGCATATGTTTTTTGCTCATTGAGGGTATTGCTATAATCACTTCACTGAGCAGGTGGATCGGCAATCGCAGTTAAGTCTATACTTGAAACACCCTGGTGTCCATCCTACAATGAATGCCATTGTGCCGAATATGGAATTAGCTGGAGAATGGTCACCCACATTCACTAGAGGGGGTGACCGCCTTACAGTCATCTCCTCCGAGATGTGCCTATAGGCGCTATTGTGATCGCCCGGGGCGGAGGAAGTTCATGACGAATCTCCAATGGGACTAATAAAAAAAAGAATCCAGCATGCCCCTCCGCCCGTAACGGAGAAAGTATATGAAGTATTTCCAGGGTGGAAATACTTCATATACTTTCTCTCTACCCATGGGAAGAGATAGGGTAGTGCTATTATTAGCCAGCACCAAATAGTTATACATTTTTTTATTGTGATTGTGTGATTAGTTTAAAGGAGATTGCGATTTAGGGACTCAAGGAGAAAGAGAAATAACATATAGATCACCACTAAGATCGCAAACGACACACTTTGAACGGCAGATAGGTGACATAAATAATCAGGCGCGTCGTCAATCTTTGTTCGCGCAGACACAAAAAGACGATCGACGAAAACACTCGAAATATTAAATAAATTTATAATCAACCTTACGCAATGCACTTAGGGTGTAAAAATCTGTGACTGTACCGTCTTTTTCTATTGCGCTCACATTTCTGTATACTGCGTTTTGCATTTTAAAACTTTTGGTTGAGCAGTGGTTATCGTATTTAATAATTACATCGGTTGAAAATCTGTACTACTTTACCAATTCTTTTGGAAAAATTTCCACTACATAGAACACGGTTAGGTAGCGTGGCAGCGGAGGCTGAGGCGCACAGAATAGGCTCTGCGTGATCAAGCTGAGCAATCCCCGGGAAAACAATGATGTGCACGTGGTGACGTGCCACCACGTGCACAGTACAGCGCACTGTGAGGCTTCGGGGGGATCTCTTGCACTCCCCCTCTAGATGTGCATAAGGGCCGGCCTTTTTACAGTCACCTCCCATCTGCCAAAGGGGGTGGCAACTTTACAGTCACAATCCGAGATGTGCCTAAAAGCGTGGTGCCAATGGGTAGCCCTTGTGAGCCATACGAAGATCTGGAACCCCCTTTCCATGCCAAAGGTCCGGTAGGAGTCCGGCATGCCCGTTCCTCTTCTCCGGGCTGGAGGAAGTTCATGATATATTTCCACCGGCGACCAATAAAAAAATGTAGCCGGGCAGCAGCAACACGATTCTATCTCTTTCTACCACCACTGGCAAATGACGCATTCTGTTCTATTTCGATATACAATATATAATCCGGTTGTTTATTACTTGCGATCGACCCAAAAGAGTAGTAACTTCTACTTCTACACATTAACATAAAACCAAACTTATTTTTACACTAAGGCTTGTTTTGTTATGAATTTTCTGTATATAGCATTAAGAAAGACTTGGATGGTAAGCAGACTCACCTGGTCTCCTCCTATGTGGAAGGGTCTATCAATGTGGTGACTTTACTCCTCACTGGTCGAGCTACTCCATATCTCCACAACGGAGTGCTGTATGTTGGTGATGAGGATCACTATGTAAGTAGATTATTCTTTTCTTAGCTCAAGAATTAGTATTTACTTGGATACAGCAAGAATCTATCAGGAAAAATCATAACTTGGGAGATGCTAATTACGTACTTGAAATCTGTAGAATGATTAATTACGCAACAAGAAAATCGTAATGGCCATTGTATTCCGTGTGGTGTCCAAATCAAGAACATAGCACCACTCCATTCCATCCCGTGGATGTCGTAAAAGGCGACTAAGGGACTCTAAACCAGAAAGATGGGCAGTAGCATCCCTTCTGTAGATCAACAGACATTCTGCGTTTACCAACTCTTCTACCAGGCGTAGTGACTACGGGCAATTTCCCCCCAAAATGACGACACAATTATGGAAATTTATGGGGAAGGCCTTTGTCCAGCAGTGGACAAATTTTGACTGATATGATGATTATGATGATGGTTGTATGCAGGAGCCATCATATATAAAAAAGATATTTCGTGTTACAGGCTATGCCGCAATTCGGTATATTATCTCGTAGTCCTGTTGGTCTTCTAGTGTGGTATGGTGGTGAAGAGAACTCCAAAAACAACAGCAATAAGCAATATCCTGGGTCAAGGTTGAAGACACCAGCTTTGCCGATATGGGTCAGTATCCATAGTATTATCCCTCGGATGCAAATTCCTTGGTTGCTTCCACGGCAGCGTCCGGCACCGTTTGGCTAGATCATGTTTTCAACACTTCTGTTTTGAAACGAGAAAGAACGTTCACAAAAACATCTCGTTTGCATTGAAATATAAATCCACAGTATGAATTTAGTTAATTTCTAATAACGCAGGCAGTCTGCCGGCCGCCACCATTCAGTCAAGACAATATTTTCTCACCAGTATACGCGCATGTGCACCGGTAATATTAAAACGAAATCATTGTTCTTTACTCTTCGAACTCACACCCCACGCTTACCTGCATCCTCAACATTTTGTATAGCATGATTATGTAAGGTAAGTTAGTATAAAAATGAGCGCGTCTCGCCATCAAACTTAAATGTTTGGCGAGTACTCATTAAATAGGCAGAAATATATAGTGCTTGAAAAAATAAATTATCCCGCATAAGAAACACTAAAATAGTATGCTAAATCAGTAATTTCGCAATCAAAAGACTAGTTTAATTCTTTTTTTACGAATCCTTTCTAATCTCAATCCAGGTAACAAGTTGTTCCGGACACTATGGAGTCCTCTTCAATACCAATCGTGAATTGCTGAGAAACTATCATGCGGAGCGAAGGTAATAGATTTCTTGTAATATGTGAACAATATTTGAGTTAGCAGAAATTTCAAACATCTACCATATGCCCAAAAAGTTCAAATTCTCTGACATATCCTGAAAGACACGGCCAAAAATGAGCAAAGCCTTTATGATAAAGTCTTGGAACTGCCCAATATAACTGTTACCGACGGACATTCCCAAATCTAATAACATATTAACCCAATATTGAATTTGGCACATTGTGTCAAAGTCCGGTATAAGCATATCCATTTACGAAATAGAGCAAGAAATGGATACACAATAGTATTGATATTGTGTCTTAGGAAGTATTTACATGGTCTTGCTGGAAAATTCTACAGACTAATAACAAATACGAGAATTGCGTTTGAACTTTTGGATGTATAATTTACAAAGATTTATATTTATTTCACCAATCTTAATTTAACTTTGTATATACAGTATTCATAAAGTCCAATTTGCTCCTGTGAATGTCAAAATACCACAATACAAGACCGTTAAATTAGGAACATCCGAAATCAGATAAACTTGTGGCGACACCTACATCGCCAGCATACAACTACAACTTACAACGACATCTACATGAATATTAATTGCAACTCTCCGATGACGTCAAAGAATCCTGAATCACGCAGCATATATACAGTCATCCAACATCAAACGCTGGGCTTAGGCCCGCCAGGCATACCATCCGCCTGGCTGGAGGATCCTTCCTTTTCTATGGAGGAACACCACACCTTGTTCCCTATACCCTATAAACTCGTTTAAGTAAAACTTATCGCATTGTCTCCTTAAATATTGCATAGGATTCAGTTTTAATGAACAATATTTTTATTTTACATGTAATGTTTACAGGTTCGATATTCATTACTACACCTGTGGCGGTTGTTACGTTCTGCTGAATGTAGATACTCGAGCTCACGATGACGTAGCTGGATCGTTGCGTTCTGACGACATCAATGCAACGCCGCTCGAGAAATTGATTCATACTAAGTACGCTTTACCTTTTTGTAAGACTTAATTTGAGCAATATCCTAAGATAATTCCGATGAATTGGAATTCCAAAACCAACGTTATTTTGATCTCTCCGTATTTAAGACAAGAATCAAAGTTGGTAAAGTAACAATAAGTTAGTTGGGAAACTAGGTATTGCATAAGAGAACTTGGGAAGGCCGATGTGCAGTAGTGAAATGCAATGTATAAAAAATGTTAATTGAACATTGCTAGCAAAATTATATTCTTAATTCAATAAAGCAAATTTAATAATCTTACTTTGTCAGGCCGTATAACAATGTTTTCTTAGTGCATGGTAATTAACTTATAATTAATTATTATGTCGTCAAATCTAGATTTGACAGTGTGATATATATTATTACAGTATTATTCAAGTTTACTATGGGACACTGGTGCCTAAGCTAGGCCGAAGCCTGTGTTTCAGGTCACAAGGCTTTCCCAAGGCTCTCCACCCCAGAAGTCATTTTTTGCTCTTTCATAAACTGCCAAGTGAAATGTGTCCATTTTCTTCTTCTTCATGTATCTGATTCTATTAAGTTGTATTTTCTTGTTAAAGTTCTCTTGATGTGTACTCTCTAATACTTTGATATAACTTTATTCAAAGATTTAAATGGTCGATTTTGTCCTTTATAACCCAGTTATCATATTACATCCCATGAATGCACTTTCGCTGCAGAGAACATCTTGATATAAAAATAAACTCACTGTTCTAATAAAGTGTGTATATTATGGCTTTGATGCACCCAATATTAAAGATTTATCAAAATGCATTTAAAAAAATTCAATTGTTTTAAGCGTGGCATGCTGGCAAATTCCCTCCAAAATGTGATCAGTGTGTGTTCAGTAATATGTTCAGTAGTTTTTTGAGATAAACGCGATCATACGGTTAACCTCGTTCGGATCTTTTCGGTTCTTATATCTAGCCATAGTCAATATTTGAAGTGAATTTAATTCTATTTCAGATGGCAAGACGCGAAGATTACATGGACGGGATCTACTCCCTATGTCGGAGAACCGGCGAAGTGAAATGTTTAATCAGCTTTGTGTGCTTTCATTGGCAATTAATAGCATGAATGCTTTAATAGTCGGTTCCTAGTATGCGAAACGTGTACTCAAGCTGCTTAATTAATAGTCCCTTTCAATGTGTATTTTAATCAAGATTCTGGATTAAAGTAATCGAATATTTTGTCCAAATAAATATATGGTTGAGACGCGATAGCAAATTGCCCCGTCTCGCATAGGTACTGAATGTACAGATATTTTTGCTATTAATGCTGAAGTCGCTTCAAATATTAATGTAATTTTCGTGTCACTTAGAATACTGCTGTTCGTAAAGTAAATAATGTTAGTAGATACAAATAGAGCTTCAAATAATATATACCCGATGGCATGGTTGATGCAGCGGCTAAGGGATTGACTTGCCGCACTACCTGTCGCGGGTTCGATCCCCGCATGGAATAAATATTTGTATGATCTACAAATAGTTGTTTCGGATCTGGGTGTTTGTGCATGTGAGATTTATGTTTGTGAACTGTACCTACCCACGACACACGAAAAATATTATGATGGGAAAAAGTTAAAAAAATAACTGTTAACGACGCAGAAATTCCAATATAATTATATATTTATGACTTCTTTTTTATATTAAAAAAATGTAAATAGATTCAAGATCGTCCGCCGATCGAATGGTGCTGAAAGGGTTGAGGATGAGGTGATATGATAATGAAGTGATGGAAACTATAACTAACTAAACTAGCTGAGATCTTTTGTGACAGAAATAAAATATGAAACTGCCTTGCAATCCAATTAGCAACACAATTTTTTTTTATTACTTATTTTGGCGAGGCTATAAATGCACTTACATTTTTATATATTTTGAAATAATATATACAGTTTTGAATCCCGTATCTTACTATTGAGTTTATTTATTTATCAAGAACGAGTACGACAAACAAGGTTTTCATTTTATTATTAAAAAAAAATGTGCTACCTGACATCCGTATGCCGCAGTACCGGATATCCGGAAGAGAACCAAAATGATCGACATAGCACACCAAATTAGCAAGCTGAAGTGGCAGTGGTCTGCCCACGTTTTTCGAAGCATCGATGCTCGATAGGGCAGGCTAAAATCCTAGTAGAGACCGCGTATGCGTAATGGTAATTGGCGCAGTGTGGGCCGTCAACCGGCCAGATGGACGGACGACCTGAAGAAGGTTGCTAGGTCTGGCTGGATCTCTTGGAGCCTGGCTCAAAAGGAGCGAGCGCGTCACCTACCGCCTGACGCAGGTGCTCACCGGGCACGGATCGGGAGAGGGCCGATCCCGCTCGAAGAAGAAGGAGACGGCGCCGGGGTAACAACCGCCCTGGCGCCTAATTCCGATACGCTTGAAAACCCCTGCCATTGCTATGAGGTGGGGGACCTCTGGGTTCGCGGGTGCGTAGATTGGGGAATCTGCGTGCCCACACCAAGCGACCCAAGAGAAGACGGTAGCACGCATGTGGTCACGCGCTGCCGTGGGACGCTTTGGGGGATCCTTTACAATCCCCCCGGGGGGGTGACCGCTTTACAGTCACCCTCTCCGAGATGTGCCAATAGGCGTGGCACCAGTGGGTGGCTCTAGTGTGATCATACGAGGACCTGGAGCCTCCCTTAGGTGCCGAAGATGACCGCTCCAGTGGTTTTAGCCGGTAGGAGTCCGGCATACCCCTTCGTCCTTCCCCGGGGCGAAGGAAGTTCATGATGAATTTCCACTGGGCACCAATAAAAAAAAAAAGGTCTGGCTGGATGCGGAATGCTGATGACCGGGTGTTGTGGCGCACGCTAGGAGAGGCCTATGTCAAACAGTGGACCGATAAAGGCTGATAATGATGATGTAGATCTAGTCCCGTGTGCCACCGCATCGTACTCGTCCCCTCTCGGGACATTCGTTTTTTAGTTCTTAAACCCAGTAATTTTACTAGCTACAGTGCCCTTCAAATCTGAACATAGTAAAATCTAGTATCTAAAAAAAGTGCAGTATAAATACGCACCAGTTTCGTATAATGATCGAGGGTGGGGTGGACACAGCTGAGATGAATCCGTGTAAGAAAATAAATTGATATGGTTATAAATTAAAGTGCATTTTTACTGATTCATGTACAGTATCGTATCGTATAGTGATTCATCTTCTTAATGGATGCTATTGGTTATAAAGCTCAAAATGTTCTCAATGGTGCGTTGTAGTCCGCACATCCTCGCTAGGCCAGCGTGGTGGACTAAGGCCTCATCGAGAGAAAAGGCCCGTGCCCAGCAGCGGGATAGTAATGGGCTGATTATGTATCTATGTATGATTAAATCGGCAATCAGGTTTGATTAAGCTTATGACCCACCCATGATTTCTTCTGTATCGTGGGTACAATTAACAGATGTAATTCTAATATGCTCAAACACCCAGACCCAGAATTATTATATGTAGGCTTCTTTCATGCAGAAATGGAACCGTTGGCCCGGAAAGCAATAATCGAATCATTAGCCGTTGCGTCAGCTGTGCCGTCCATTAGATAAGGATAAAAATGTATATTTAGATATAATATTGCCGTGTGGTGCCGGCTCAGAATGCCACCACCCCATCTCTTCCCATGGGTGTCGTAAAAGTCGACTAAGGGATTACACTGAGGATGGGCAGCAGCGTCCTTCGAGTGCATTAACAACTCAACTGCGATCGCCAACCCGCCTGCCAAGCGTGGCGATTATGGCAAGACCCCCCAATGAGCCCACAACACATCCATATCGGTGGTTGTGGTGATCTTTGGGGGAGGCCTGTGTCCAGCAGTGGACTGCATTCGGCCGAAATGATGAGATATAATAATGTTGAAATATTTATCATTGAAATGTCATATTAAGATAGCTATGGTAATATAAGGTAGGCAGAGATTTGACATAGCAGTTATATTGTGAGTATATATTATTAATAAACAATTAAAAATTTTACAGTGCTTGTTATTAGAAAGAAAGAAAGAAAGAAAATACATTTATTAGGACACAATCTGAAACATGACATAACAATTTTATTTTAAAACTAGCTGGGAACCGCGGTTTCACCCGCGTTTAATTTAAAATAAATTTAGAGTACTTCGACATAGACATGACATAGAATATACATATTGGATTTCAAGGGTTTTATTTTTCTGCGCGGAACCCTTATTAATTTTCTATAATAAAAGTAGCCTAAGTTATTTCTTATAACATTAGCTATCTACCAGTGAAAGTCCCGTCAAAATCGGTCCAGCCGTTTCAGAGATTACCCGGAACAAACAGACAGACAGATAGAAAGACAAAAAAATTAAAAATTGTTTTTTTGTTATATGTACCGTATATACTTTCATATGCATTTAGTAAAAAGCTGTTATTTTGACATTACAAACAGACACTTCCGTTTTATTTATTTGTATAGATAACATAAAACGACGAAACAATTAGAGGAAACTAAAACTAAAATAAACTAGATTTGTGTGCCCCACGGCTGCACCAAAAAGGTTCAGTTCAGCATTTAGCCAGACAACACGTTAGTGTTTAAGCTGACATGGTCACTGACACTATTATTAGAACTGAAAACGGGATAATTACCATGTTTTTTATTTGTTTTGAGTTCCCGATATTTCGGCGCTGTTGCAAGCGCCATATTCAAATAAATAGAAAGAAAGAAGGAAAGAAATAATTTATTTTGGCTTTGCATTACATTCAATTGGCATAAATCAATAATAAAATATAAACAAAAAGTAATCAAATAATCATAAAATAATAGTTATTACAAATTAACATTATAAATTAACAAAAAATACAATGCAATTATTAAAAGAAATTATTGTTAAATTACATGCAAGACTAAAAATGGACCCTATCTCAACACATGCTGCAACGAAGTTACAGCGCTGATTTTCTGATAGGACCTTATAAGGAGTCCGGACAATCGCGACCTCGGAAATGACATAAATTAAATTGTAGCGGTTAACAAGCGGGTAACAATAAGTAATAATACGAAACAAATAACCAATAATTAGTAACTAAGTGTACTGTGTGAAATCGACTAAACTAATTTTTACAAGTTTTTCTGAGTACATCCCTATATGCTCTGTTCCTTTTGTCTATGGTATGAGAAGTGACGCGGAATTGTACCAAAGAAAATTGGAAAATGGCATTTATGCTACATTTAAAATTTGGCGTTGATCGTAATAAAAAAATCAAATATCGGGAACTCAAAACAAATATAAAACATGGTAAATATCCCGTTTTCAGTTCTAATAACACGTTAGTGGTGCCGGGCGCTGGTTTGCAACTGAACCTACTGGTGATTCACGGATGTGAATTATCTGCCACATATATAATTGTTCAGTGGATGTCCTACGGCTGATATGATGATGATGAAGATTATTAATTCCGGCCGTTAGTCGCGTTGTAAGACATCCACGGGATTTTTTTTATTTATACTTCGATTAACACGGTTTAAAACAAAACCAATTACACTAATCAAAGGACGCTACGTTACACACATCAAAAACAATCCTAAAATCAGTAAAAATAAAATCAATAACCAACATAAAATACCACCTAACTTGACCTAAATAAACATTTTGTTCACATACAAGAAATTACTTAAACATAGATTTGTTTCACAAAACTTAAGACACACAGACATTAAGACAGAATCAGAATCAGAATCAGAATAACATTTATTTGCCTACTTTGTGTATTACAAGATGTCTCTGTGGCTGGTGAGCCGTACAGAGGTGGTGAGTCAGCTAACTTATGTCCTAATGGATCTATGTTTGCTGTGTTCTATTTCTTCGCAATATGTGAGACTATACAAACAGATTACGTGTCTTATTTATGTCATATTTGTGTTTAATGTACAGTTTATCTCAAAGAGCCAATATTATTATGATTTTCACTTTATTTTAAGGGGGCGCGGAGCCTTCGTTTTGTTGGTAGGCCACCGCTTGTATCCTTTTTTATTAGGGTCATACAATATATCACCTATTCTGTGATTAACCCTGAGGGGGTTAAATTCGCCGTGCGCTTGGTAGGCGTCTCCAGGGGATTCAAGATCTTCTATTTCTAGTTTTGCAATATTTTCCAGCATTTTGGTGTTAAGGTCTTCGGCGCGTAGGTGCCAGGCTTCTATGTCAGCCATCTCCCAGATCACTTCTGTGGGTGTTCGTTTTGGAAATTGTGCGGCATTTTTCAGTGCCAGTCTGTATTGGCGTTCGATTTTGCTTAGGTTCGTTGCGCTATACCTTGAGAGTAGTTGCACCACTCCGTAGTCCATCAACGGTAAAATGCAGGCCTGAATGATGGCCAGTTTCGTGTCTACTTCTGTCTTCGCATTGTATCCTATTATTGGACCGAGGGCTCCTCTGACTTGTTTGAGTTTTTTGACGACCTTTTCGGTGTGCTGGTTCATCTTCATGTGTTTGTCGAAGATGACACCGAGGTATCTGATCTGCGTTTGATAGTGTAACGTTTGTTGTTTCAGTTTCACCGTTGGCCGGTATTTTTTCTTTTTCGAAAACATGATGCATTCTGTTTTCTCTATGTTACATTTTAACCCCCATCTAGTGTAGTAGTCAACGATGGCTTCCGCTGCCCATTCAGCACGCATAGTCGCGTGTTCTGGGTTCGCGGCTCTGTTCAGTATACAGAGATCATCCGCATACTGTGAGAGTTTGAGACCTCTGATGTGATCTTGTGTATCCCAAATGTCATGAACGTACAGGTTAAAGATTACCGGTCCCAGGATCGAGCCTTGGGGCACGCCATGAGGTATCGGTTTGTCTTTGGTTATCGTAGTTCTGAATCTACCTCTCAAATTTCTGCCTTCGAGGTAGTTCTCAATTATTTTAATGATATTGTTGGAAACGTCTTGATTCTTAAGTTTCTTGATCAGGCCGTTGTGGTTGATCAAGTCGAAGGCCTTCGATAGGTCCGTAGATATCATAGCGACGCTGTCTTCCATGGCTAGTGCATCAGTGATTATTTTTCCGGTACGTAGAATCTGGGTTGCTGTGCCTCTTGCCCTTGTGAAGCCGTGCTGGAACGTTGGTTGAAGCCGGTTGACTGTAGCGGTAAGCCTTCTCAGGATCAGCCGCTCACAAAGCTTACTCGTGATATTGAGCAGTGTGATCGGGCGGTACGATGATGCCTGACCGTGATCTTTGCCGGCTTTGTGCAGGAATATGCACACGCCAGTTTTCCATCGCTTAGGGAAATAACCTGTGGACAATACAAAGTTAGCAAGAGGCACAAATGCCTCGATGAAGACTTCTCCCCCAAGTTTGAGGGCGTCTGCTTTTATTCCGTCTGGCCCTGGGGCCTTTTTGTTTTTGAATTTGCTCAGTGCAAGTTGCACTTCTTTTACTGACGTAGGGTCGAGCGGTTGGAACGGTGTCATCTTTTCAGTCCCCTCATCGTCTTTCGCTATTTTGACGTCTTTAATTATGGCTGTATCGGTGAGCTTATCGATCGTTTCTATTTCTGCATTGCATCCTGTGATGTTTGGTAGTTTAACGATAGGCTTCTTCATGTTTCGTTGGATGCGCCACATTTGTGACCTATTGTCCCTTGGATCTTGGAGTTTGTTGAGCCAGCCTTTTTCGGAGTATTCTTTCAGGACTTTTTCAGCTTCTCTCTTAGCGTAGTTGTAAAGACTGCGCATTTCGCGTTGGATTCTGGGGCTGCAGTGTCTCGCTTGCCATACAATTTGTTTTAGTTTGTTTCGAAAGTCTATCTTATCGTTTATTTCCTTTGGTAGTCGTTCCTGCCTTGTTGAATTTTTCAGGGGTGCATGAGTATCGAGGGCTGTGACAACGGCATTTTCCATTATTTCAACATACTTCTCGCAATCGGCTTCTGTTGTGATTTCTTCGTTAAGGTCGCAGAGACTTTCCCACATTGTCTGTTGGTATGCCGCTCTCAGTTTCTCGTCCTCATAGATTTTCTTTGTGTTACGGAATAGGTGTTCCTCTATATTATGTTCAATCTTCACCGTTAGCAACCAAGGGAGGTGATCCGAACCAACGCTCTCTACCTGTTTGGCGTGCGCTTCTAGTTGTTGGTGTGTTATTATAGCCAGGTCCAGGATGGTGTTACCTTGGCTGAAAGGTCTAGATGGTGCATTGGCGTGTTTTAGCGAGCAGATTCCGTCTTTCGTTGCTTTTTTAACAATGTTGCCGATGCCGGTGTTCTTGCTGTGGCCGAGGATTTGCATACGTAAGTTCATATCGCCAATTATGATGGATGGCTCATCGGCTAGGGTCTCCTCCAGTTCTTCTCTAGCATGGTGCTGGTTTGGAATTTGGATATATATTCCTTTGATCTTTATATATTGTCCAGTTGCGTGGTTAGTGAAAATTTTGATGCCTACGCCTTCTATCTTCTTGTTTTCATCGTGCCAGCCTGGAGTAACTTCCGTTTCAACCCACCTTAGTCCCATCTGTACGTACATGGCAGTGGCTAAGTGTTTTTCTAATGTGTGGGTGAGTTTATCGTACCCTTTTATACTATATTGTTGTGTCTCAAAGTCGATCTTGCACTCGTTCAATATAATTATAGCCGGTCTATATTTCTCGACTAGTGCTTTTATTTCTTTGAATTTGTTTCTTACTCCTTGGGTGTTCAGGTGTAAGATTTTGAGATTCTGTATTTTCTTAGACATTAAGACACGTTCCGAGTGGTGTTCGGATTAAGAATAAAGCACGACGGCCGAAATTCATAATCATCATATCAGCCGTAGGACATCCACTGATGATGTATTTGGTCTTCCATAGAATTCCAAAAATGTGTCACTTATTTGATATCCTTAATTTACCAACCAATTGTCTAGGTAAATACAAAACAATTGTCTATTTTGTATTCATATTTTACATCGCTACATTTTCCGTTAATTTTTCTTTCATCATCATAATTATATCGGCCAACAAAGGCCTCCCCCATAGATTTCTACAACTGTATCATAATTTTGGGGGGAATTTGCCAATACTCACCACGCTTGGCAGGTGGATTGGTGAGCGCAGTATGGCTACCGTTTCACAGAAGGGACGCTGCTGCCCATCCCTCTGGTTTAGATTCCCTTAGTCGCCTTTTACGACATCCACGGGAAGAGATGGAGTTGTGCTATATTCTTAATCCGGACACCACACGGACTATCCGTGATTTTTCTTTACTAAATCGAATTTCCCCGCGGCTTGCTATTACTTTTCTAAGTAACCTAGTTAATATTTCATTCAATGTTAGAGTGTCTCTCAAAAATAATAAGCCATCTGTCCTCTGTTCGAGATAGCTGTACTATGTAATTTAGAAAAGCTGTTTAGTTGTAGCAGCGGTATTTGCTGACAATAACACAGAGAAAGATAGAAAGAATAATCAAAACAGTTCGAATGTTATAATAAAAATACATATGAAATTGAAGCACGAGACCCAAAAAGGCCTCAAACTCCAATCAATCATTTTGGTGCAATGAAGAGACTGGTTCAAAGTTTTAAATGAAATGAACATATATTCGTGTTTGGTTTACATCTAAGCTCGATAGATGGCGTTGGCATCGAATTAGATGACGATATGGTTTTGTTGACATATAAGTGCAGGTAAATTTTTTTTTTAAATAAATTGGCAGCCTAGATAATCTTGGCGTTTTATTGGTTGTGGCTAAAATAACTATTAGATACCCTTAAGTGCTAAGTAGTTTAGGGAACAGTGACCTTGCGCTATGCTGGTTTTCTACTCGGATCTAATAGGACATCAATTGTGACCCCACGGGTAGTTATGACAGAAGTAAATAAACAGAGTGAAGAATAATGGTAACTGCAATACTGCAACTGGTGATAATAAATATTACAATGACACATATGACCAATTATTACAAGTTTATTGTTTATCGTTTGTTGAGACTTTATTATTGAGTACTCTAAAAGCGGCCAATAATTTTGCAGAAATTAACCCAGTAATTATTCTTCCGCACTCAATATATACACACACGCACATCATCCTGTTCACGTCCACTATTGAACATGGGCCTCCCAATGACTGGTACAATAAGTGGGAATAGGGGATGTTGCTAGAATCACCATTTGGTGATTGTAGATTATTAATGTTGGCACACGAGAGGATGCAGCTACGCTTCCACTAGATATCAACCCTAAGTCACCATTGACGTCACTTATGGGTGTCATCTCTTCTTTGCCAAGAACAACATCATCGCAATAGCAATAAAATATACAGGTATAATTGAACGTTGAACGATTTATTCCAACAAAGTTACAAGAGTTTCGGGTTCCTAAATCAATCTGGATTTAACGATATAAGTTCGTTGTTCGATCGTTATGGGGCATGATAGATGGCTCCCATGACAAATCCACTAATAAAAGTAATTTATCAAGAGGACGTCAATTGCAGAGGCGTCTTGTCTTTTTTGAAGGATCCCCTCTCGATTTTACCTGCAGGTGAAGTGTTAAATGCTATGTTATGGTTTATTTATTCATATAAATTTGATTTAATATTTATATTTGAGATTTTTGTTCAGTATTAGGAGGTTACCGACAAAACCCTAACCCTAGCCAGGTTAGGGTTCTTAAAACGTGACTCAATGGTTCATTTCGGCTGAATGGAGTCCACTGCTGGACACAGGCCTCCCCCAAAGATCACCACACCGACCGATATGGGTGTGCTGTGTTCTCATTGGGGGGTCTTGCCATAATCGCCACGCTTGGCAGACGGGTTGGCGATCGCAGTTGAGTTGTTAATGTACTCGAAGGACGCTGCTGCCCATCCTCCGGTTAATCCCTTAGTCGACTTTTACGACACCATCGGGATGAAATGGGGTGGTGGCATTCTGAGCCGGCACCACACGGCATAGCCGGCACCACACGGCATAGCCGGCACCACGCTCAATGGTTACATCAGATGTAATTTGTTCCCCTGTATTCCCTATCTTTCTGGAGGGTTCTGAGATTTTTTTCGAGCGGGATCGGCCCTCCCCCGATCCCGCTCTGCGGCCTCCTTCTGGAGCATGACGCTCTCACAGAAAGAGACCACTGCAATCCAATTTTCGTGCTCTGCCAACATAGCCGACACTACTGCTGGCAGAGAGAGATCTTGCCCGTTCCGATCGACCAGGATCCGCCGCTCGGCGTCCCATGCAGGGTACGCCTCGAGCGTGTGCTGTGCGGTGTCCTGGTCAGGCTTCTGAGACCTGGAACTTAAGAGCGTCCGACTGAATATGAATTGACGATTTTGAGATGTGGTATGCAATGGATAGCAACCGGATCAGCGTATAAATTTTCAACGAAGTTAAACCGACTACGATACTATTCACCGCTTACGTAGAGTTCTAGATTACTTCGAACAAATTGCTAGAAAGAGAGGTGACAACTTAGAAAATCTCATCTTCACTAGAAAAGTGTAAAAAAAGTGAAGAGGCTTCAGTCCAATTCATCATTCTAACCAGATCAGCACCCCAAATTTCATCACTATTCACGACGCTATCCAAATCGC
Organism: Diloba caeruleocephala; assembly: GCA_947459985.1. Classification (NCBI taxonomy): domain Eukaryota; kingdom Metazoa; phylum Arthropoda; class Insecta; order Lepidoptera; family Noctuidae; genus Diloba; species Diloba caeruleocephala. Next base: position 28,152,029 of record OX381607.1, read on the forward strand.
AGGGGATCAGAACATCATCAAAGAAAATGTACTCCCTGAAAGAGGAGGCCTTCAGCATTAAGGATGGCGACAAATATACTAGAAATAGACATAAAACAACTGTTTTCCTTTCTTAGGGTTATAATAATTTACCAAAACAAATTACAGATCGTACTCATGTAAAGTTTAAAACACGCATTAAAACAATTCTAGTGAAAAATCCAATTTATGAAATCTATGCCTTTGTTGACGATAGGGACGCGTGGCATTAATTCTTAGCTGTACATGTGGTTTCGCTGCAAAAAAATGTTATCTGCATTGGTTGTATTGTATAGCTGCAAAATGATTTTAAATGGATACTAGAATGGATACAACAGTAGTAAACACATATTTGTAAATCAATGTTCAAAAAAGAGCCCTGAGTGTTTTTCAGCAATTTTTCTCACAGATTGTTACGTAGTGAAATGCCATTTGTTGTTTCAATAGGACGTGTCTGTAGGACCTAATTACTGAATTGATTAATCGAGGCGAAGGAGAAGAGGTCACAATTATGGCAGTGTCTGTGGCGGTAATTTAGAGAACTATGTATGGCGGTGAATGTTTATCGGCTGAAACTTACATATAAAACAACAACACAAAACGAATCTTACCTTTATCCACACGATAATTCCACAAGGAACCAACAAAATAAATCACACAATTCACTAACCACATGACAAATCACCCACAAATAATCTAGCGAACATCACGATCCGATCTAAATCGGAATATCAAACTCGAATATCTCGGAAATATCGAACAATGGCTGAGCGAGGCCACGTAGGGCAATAAATCATAGAGGCCTGACCAAAGTGCCACGTACCCGGGTATTTGTCCATAAAGCTGGGGCATAACAATGGCTAATTGCCCCGGTCAACCCGGACAAGATAGGCAACAATAAAATTTTATTCGATCGTTTAAGTTTCTGAATTTATGTTGCGAAAGTTTTAAACCGGTTGACCCTGATAACGGGCTTAATTTGAACAGTTTCATGGCTTTGTCGATGGTTTTAAATATTGTGAGGTATACGTTTGTTTGGAAGTTTCCAATAGTTTGAAACAAGGAGAGTTTTCAAAGCCCGATGGTCCCAGCAAAGACACTGGAGTCGAGGGTATATTAAAAGGGATTGGGAGTCTATTGGATCGAACTCAAACTGAAACGAGTATACGTATTACGATACTCATGATTTGACAAAAATAAAAGTTCCACGATCCCAAGCTATTGGTCCTATGTAGAAGAGCCAGGAAGAAGCTGCTTAGACACTTTAAAATGTTGGTTTATCCAAGGTTGTCTGGCAGAAATCGCCGTGTGCGATAAGACTGCCCTTTGTACATGTCTTTTTCTGTATTGGATCCTATTTTTGTTATTTTTGGTGTACAATAAAGAGTATTGTATTGTATTTATTACAATATTTTTCCAATACAAATGTATAATATTGAATTATTACGCAAACATGTTGGTAAATCTGAAATAGTTTACAAAAGCACACTTCATCAAACCAGCCACAGGACGTCCACTGCTGAGAAAAGATAAGCCTCCCCCATAGATTTCTACAATTCTGTCATAATTTTTGGACAACTTTCCAGTATTCACCACGAGTAAGCGCTGTTATATTGGCTACTGATAATCAAAAGGGACGCTGCTCCCCATGCCTCTGATTTAGAGTCCCTTAGTCGCCTATTACGTCATCCACGGGAGGAGTTGGACACCTTACGGACTACTACTTTTACGTACTTGAATGTTTGTATCTCACGCTTAAAAAGCTGAACGGATTCTACCGAAACTTGGCACAGAGGTAGATTATGCTGTGGGATATGGTATAGAATACCTTTCATTTGACGGCACAGTTGTTACAGTGGCTAAGTAGTTGGCTTTCTACGCTACGTGTCGCGGGGTCGATCCTCGGATGGCACAAATATTTGTATGATCTACAGATATATGTTTCGGGTCTGGGTGTCTGTGCATGTGAGATTTATGTCTGTAAACTGTACCCAAAATGTTGGTGTGAGTCAAAGTAAAAAACCCTTTATTAAAATTTGCGTCCAGGGAAGCATATCGTAACGATAGAGTGTTGTAGTAAGATTTCTATATAGGATAGGACTGGTAACGTAGAAGCGCTAGGTGTGCGGGAGGCCTCAGGGGTCGTGGGCATGTGAACTAGAGACTTTTGTGTGCATATACCGAGCGACCGGGAAGACGGCGATGCGAACGTGGAGTCATGCCGTCGTGTGCGCAACACAGTGCAATTTTCAACCCCCCCCAGAGAAGTGCCTGGGGGCGGCCTTTTTACAGTCGCTTCTGTGCGCTAGAGGGGGTGGCCACCTTAAAGTCATGTGCATATAGGTGTGGCAGCAATGGGCGACTCTAGAGTGATTGTACGAGGACTTGGAGCTCCCCTTCGATGCCAAAGATGATCGTTCTGCTGATTTTAGCCGGTAGAAGCCCTGCATGCCCCTCTGCCCTTCCCCGGGATGGAGGAAGTACATCATGTATTTCTACCGAGATAATTAATAATATTAAAAAGGTTTGTGATAATCAGTCCGCCATCTAAGTGTAGTTATAACTTCAACCACCACTGTACCAAACCATCACTGTGGTAGTCTTCCAGTATCAGATTCAAGAGTAGACGATTATGCGCCGATGGAATATTTCCAAAAGCAGTGAAATTCCGCGTTGAAACATTTCAGCGAATGATAACAAAAATATTGTTTTAAAAAGTGCCATAAATCTGACACGATATAAATCAAAGTAAATGGAAACCAATACTGTCGAAAAACATTATTACAAAAGTAGCCATTTGTCATGAGAATTACCAAATAAAATTAAATGTGATAAAATCTCATTGTGATCAATTATTATTTATTTATCATAATGAGATTTTTATATGTCTGTTGTTTTATTATAAAATTATGACTCCGTATTAATATGATATTATGATGAATTATATTAATAGACAGCCAGTATTATTAGATAGTTGTTCCAGGTCTGGGTGTATTGTATGTGGAATTCATGTCTGTAAACTCACCCACGACACAGGAGAAATCCTAGTGTGGGGCAACGTAAAAAAAAGAAAAAAAAAAAAAAAAGTTGCTCAAAGACGGCGCCATGATTAACCACATTAGTTATTTCAACTGATGTGGTTGATCATGGCGCCGTGACGATCTGGGAAGACGTAGGGCAAAACATCTACTACCACAAAAAATCTCCCTCACTTCCTCATAAATAGCTACAGTGAAATGTCGTGTCAGAAAATTTTCGTAGTTACCACGCCACCAACCAGCCAAGCCAAAGAAATTAGGCCGTGGCATGCGGTTATCCTGGTATCCGATATCGGTGTGTTGTCCAGGTCAAGAATATAACCTCAATCTATCTCCTCCGAAGGATGTTGTAAACGACGACTTAGAGTGTCTTTACAAGAGGAATGGGCAGCAGCGTCCCTTTTGCGTTACAGCAACCATTCTGCCGTGTGGTGCCGGCTCAGAATGCCACCACCCCATCTCCTCCCATGGGTGTCGTAAAAGTCGACTAAGGGATTAGCCGGAGGATGGGCAGCAGCGTCCTTCGAGTACATTAACAACTCAACTGCGATCGCCAACCCGTCTGCCAAGCGTGGCGATTATGGCAAAACCCCCCAATGAGCCCACAACACATCCATATCGGTCGTTGTGGACATCTTTGGGGGAGGCCTGTGTCCAGCAGTGGACTTCATTCGGCCGAAATGATGAACCATTCTGCGTTCGCTCACCATACTGCGAAGCGTGGTGAGTATTGGCAAATTCACCAATTTTTTTTTTTATGAATCGTTGCCCCACGTTGTGGCTGATACAGTCGGCTGCTGCGCTCCGGGTCGATCGATTCCCACACGGAGAAAATATTTGTATGATTTGCAGGTAGTTGTTCCGGGTCTGGGTGTATTGTATGTGGAATTCATGTCTGTAAAACGCACTACGACACAGGAGAAATACTAGTGTGGGGCAATGTTTAAAAAAAAACACCTTTCACGATACCCACAGCAAGAGATGGAATGGTTTATTCTTTGATGAGACACTCAGGGGAAAATATTTATATTATTAGTGTGTGGGTTCGCTCTTGAGCTCGATTTCACCTGATGGAAAGTGATGCATGAGGTCTCTGGTGGAACGAGCGCATCCAAAAGTTGTCTATTCACTCTTTCTTTAAAGGTATCTAGGTAAGTCTTAAGTAGTAGGGAACACAGAAGCTGGCAGGAAGTTCTACACTTTCGCTGTGTGCATAATCGAAGTTGAAGAGAAGCTTTGAGACCGACATGTCGAAATGTTAACCTACCGCGCATGGTAACTTGAAGTGCATCACAAACAAACAGACTTTATCAGTCAGCAACTAAACAATCACAAATTGATACTCATTCTTCACCCTGCGAACAATAACAATTCAAAGTCTGCCTCCCCATAACTGATTTACATATATCTATTCCACATAGTGTCACATGGTATTTGCCTTCACGAGTGACTGTATTACCGCAAATACATTAGGGAAACCACCGTAATTAATTAATTACCGAACACGTTGTCACAAGATATTTGATGTTAGTGAAAATCGCTGCCAATTAATCTGTATTTGTTGTATGATTTGAAGGCTAATAAATTACTCGTAGTTTGGGGGATTTGCGAAAGAACGATACGTTAAATATATGCGTATGTACGAAAGTACCCAGTTGAGATGGCTCTAAATCAACTTAAAAAGCCCCAAAAGAGGATGAAGTTACAACTGAGCTACTAAAATCAAGAGGTAAACCAGTGCTCAAGGAATTCCAGAAAACCTCTAATTCTGTCATCTTTGATTGGAGAACCACAAGGGTGAGAAATAGGAGCATGGTCAAGCTATTCATTAAAAAGTATAACAAGACCCTTTTGATGAATTACTGACCTATTTCGCTCTTGAGCCACGTCTACAAGTCATTAGAGTCATCACAAATTATCTTGGGAGAAAATTTTACAAATTTTTACCCTTGGAGCATGAAGTTTCGAGGAAGAATTGGCACCATAGACCCTATCCACACAGTGCGGCAGATCGTACAGAAAACTAACAAATATAATCGGTCTCTGTGCTTAACATTTGCAGAATATAAGAAGGACGAAGGAAAGAAGGAGGAATTTTATCGAGACCTGGTTAGTTCTTCTTGCAGCGATCCCAAGTTGACTGGCGAAATATCTGAATATTGAAATGCTTCCACGATGCCGCCACCATGAACGTCCAAGTACAGAACCAGCAGTCTCAGCCGATTCCCCTGCATCGGGGTATGAGGCATGGTTAGGTTAGTTATATCTACATTTTGTTTTCCAAAATCTCAATATCAGTGGTATTTGTTTTTTATTTTACAAAATGTCGTTCTACTTGTGAAAAAAAACATATATACAATTAATACGCATACTATTCTTTACGTACTGGACCCTGACTGAGCTGGACTGGATGGGAAACCATTATGACACCCGACACATCACAAATTAGTCTATGACAGCAGTTTAGCATTTGGCAATTTTACTATTAGTAAACAAAACAATTCATTTTTGATATAGAAACCAGGTATTATAGTCTCCTTGTAGCATCTGGTGGTAAGACTGGCATACAACAGTTAGGCGTAACGGTCATTGACATACTGCCAGTAGTTAGCTCAACAATTAGTTGCTGAATAAATAAGTCTTTAGAACTGCAATCATAGACGTTCTATGATTCTTTCATCTACAGATTTCTACCTAGAAATTTTGAAACAGAGCAATCATACACTATCTAACAGCCTATCTCCCCAGACGTCTCCACATTGAGACAGTCCGCTGCAAGTCCTTTGACAAATCACCGTCGCAACGGACACACTTTGTTCCCCAAATGATTTACAACGACTCTCTCGGCACCGAATATTCGGCCTGTATTGTTCCCACGAGTTATGATTACCATAAAACACAAAACACTGTACGGAATGGTTCGCTTTCGTGGAATAATTTCAAAATAAAATAGAGTATTTTTGCGACGTGTTTTCCTTTTGGTGGAGGTGTTTTCACTTTAGTCTGAGATAAGAATTAACACTAAATATATAATAAATGTACACACTGCTCTGTTCAGATTATAATAAATGATCTCTATATCCGCCCAAAGACTACTGATTTTGTGTCACTATCAAAACAATTGGCAAATAATTACATTACACATTGAGTTAAAAAATAATAATGTGTGAGATAAAACTTATACTTAGTTTTCTTACAACGTTGCCCCACATTAGGATTTCTCCTGTGTCGTGGGTAGAAAGAAAGTCTGCGTTTACAGACATAAATTCCACACAAAATTCACACAAATCCGGAACAACTACCTGCGGATCATACAATCCATGCGGGAATTGAATCCTCGCGCAGCAGCACCCTGTGTCAGCCACTGCACCAAGCGTGCCGGAACCACGCTTTGCTAATATACCGACATTTCTTGAAAAACATTAAATGAAATAAAGAAACAAAAGCGATTTATTACCACAACAAAACGCGCATCGATACATTCATATTAATTAAACTAAAATCTACACTAAACTTGCAATAAAAACCACATAACAAAAAGATTGACCGTAGAATAGAAAAAAAAAGAGATACAAAATAATCATAACAGAAATAAAAATTTGCTGATGCACGTCTTAATAGTGGCAAAGAGGTCAACACTCAGCTACTGTGTTATAATGTTAACCGCAACACAGAGCCGGTCTTCAGTGCTAAATGACAATCCGAAATAGAAGGATTCTAACGCATTAACTAATTGTTTTAATCAAGCAAATCCTCCAATTTGTAAGTAAATACAAGCTTTTATGAACTCCTCTATAATTCTCAAAGGAAAATCATCAATAAAGCTTACAGAATCGTTGCATAATTCACGTAAAATATATCGCATCTCTATGGAATAAAGGATAAAATTGCAGGATTGGATCCGCATAATCAATGGCGGCAGATGCCTCGTCCAAAAACGTATCATCAATTCTGTGGAATAAAAATTTTTGTTTAAAATTCTGAAGGATTTTTTGGTGCATGCTTTTGTTAATTTTGCTTTTCGGTTTTATTGTATACATTATAACTTTATACAATGTATATTTGGGACCGATTTGTCAAATTTTATATGTTAATTTAAATTCTTTTAGCTAGATATTCATTATTTGACTTTCACTATGCTAGTTGTGTATGATGAAAACATAAAACCAATGTAGATGTATATCTCTATCACTATCAATAAACTTGGTAACTTGTCATTTATACTGGTCTTCCAATTTTAGTTTATCTTTATAATAATAACAAAATCAACTTTACTTAGGTAATTTACTTCCAGACACATGAATACAAAGATAATAACAAATAAATGACATCAGGAATAATAACTATCAAAGAAACAATTGAAACAAATGTTACCTAATATAAAATGTAGCAAATTATAAGAAAGGGATTGAATGTCAGACCAGCTTAAGTAATTAAAATAAACTTAATTTTTAAAATTTAAAACAAGATTGAATTCATTAATTAAACAAATTAATAGCAAAAAGAACATCAGACATATACAATAAAATAGTCAATAATTTGATTAGTCATTAGTTTACTTTGCATATTTCAACAGCATTATGTCTTATGGCATTCTGTTGTGGGGATCAGCGGCCAATGTAGATTCTATTTTTATATTACAAAAAAGGGCCACCCGTGCGATCTCGCAAGTCTCTTAGAACCATGTTTAAAGATATTAACATACTTACACTGCCGTCGCTTTATATCTTTGAAAACATTTTATAAGTCCGCAAAAATCTGCACAAATATTATAAAAGAAGCGATTTTCATGACACGGCAAAAACATAAAATAGTAGTAGTTAGGTTTAGGTTGGCTATAACGGATAAGTCATTCCTAGGGAATAGTATACGTTTTTATAACAAGCTGTCCAAATCTATTACGGATCTTACCGAGGGAAAGTTTAAGGCCTATATTAAACGCGTTCTTATTGGAAAAGCTTATTAATTAAAAAGCTATAGATTACGTTGACGACAGGGATGTTTGGCACTGATTATTTCTGCACGTGTGGCTTCCCTGGTAGCCTTTTGACAAAATATGTGTTTATCTATTAATTATTCTGAATTGCGATGAATGAGGATATAATTCTTGTTAGAATTGATAACTTTTTTTTCTTTTATATAGGACATATTATATATGTCCTTTTTGACATGTTAATGTATACAATATGACATTGTTTCCAGCTTGATGGCCATATTGCCCTTTATTTTAATATAATTTTGCATCTACTACATTTTGTATATGTGAGAACTTCGTTGACTCGTACCTGTGCGTTAATAATTATCAATTTATGATTGTGTATTACAGAAGCAATAGTGTGTTTATTTTTGTGTATATGTATTTCACGTATAGTCCACTTTGTTTCCACATAGCTGATGTGTTAAACTGTAATATCACTTTTTTTAAAAGAGTGTCTATGGAGTTTCTTATCGGCTTCTTCTCCATAAGATCAACTTTTCCGAACCGTGCACCTTAACTTTCGACTTTTCTTAAGTGCTTATTAGGGCCTATATGAAATAAAAACTTTGACTTTGACTTTGTGTATGGTCAGGTGTCCCGATTAGTACCTTCTCTGCTGCAACTACAATGCGCTCTCTGTCGCAGCTACGCCTAATAATACGGCAGTCCAGCCTTCCAGTCGTCATCATCATTATGTTACCCAATAGTGTATTCTATAATAAACGCAACACCAATTGAACACAATATATCCAAAACTTCGAAAATAATTTCAGAAACTCCAAAAATTCTGTGGAAATAGATACTCCAAAATTCCCTCCGACTTTATACGATGGAGTGCGGCAAAACCAACTGAGCTATTCGAAATTCCGATCCAGTTTTCACAAATTGCTCATGCGTCCGTCGTTTAAAAAAAAAAGGATAGGTGGTATACGGTGACGATTGAATTCTCTTAAAAACTCGACTCACTGTGGTGTCGTCATTTTTTATCGGCCGCCCCTCGGGTACATTTACTCCCCGAAATTTGAGTACGTTGCCAAAAATAGTAAAATATCCAAACGATAAAGTATGAAATAGCGTTAGGTACTAATTTGGCACGGTCAATTGGCAATGTTTTATTTCTGGTAACGACGATTCATGATTTGTTTAAGTTTATCTGACTATAATAGAAGCGTGCCTAAATGCAATGTTTTCGTTCTACTTAATTTCTATCGTCCAAAATCCGAAAGAATAGGTGCTCTTTAGCATTTTCACTGTAAGGTATAACTTTACCAGATACCAGAGCATCTTAAAAAATGATGACTGATTCATGAGTGCGTCTGTAGGTGTAGAGAAACGTAATACTGCTAACTGGATTGGCATTTTCCTCAATGACCAAGCAGCGATTCTTTACATAAGTAACTATTTAGGTCAACATTGTAACAATAAAACAGACATACTGCACGATGGAACATGACATTAGCTGCCGTTTCATTGTTGATTTTGAACATTTGCTAGCGTGCACCAAAGCAATGAAAGACTAAACAGATTGAGGTTAAACAACGCATGAGGTAGACAGTTTATGGATGGGTGAATGCATAGTAGTATAGAACTGACTGACTCCGTGCAAGTCAGAGGCCTTTGAATAACTCTAACAGAAGGTTCTTTCTCATATTATTTTGATTCATGGACCTACCGGTATGTGCGAACGACCAGCTTTATGTCTATTAGTTAATCAAATGTAATCAAATAATGATTTCTATAAACAGCTGTTTGCTATATCATTTTTACAGTAAGAGTCATCAAAGAAAGACGTTCGAAGTCGCTATTTATAGCGATGTTTGCTTAACCTTACTCCTGGCAGGTGGTATTAGTTTGATTTTTTATTCTTGTAATCTAGCTCGGAGCCGCTCGACAAAACGATATTTAAACGGAAAAAGTGTTGGATTTGGTGTAATTTTTTTATGAATTGGTGTTGCAATATTACTACTTAGCGGAAACGCCTTCCGTTAGTAATTAATATAAAATGTTTTTTTAATGCCTACTTATAATATATTCTCATTGCTCGTAGAACTTATGGCCGTTGACCCAAAAAGGTTATCGAGTGGAGATCGCGCACTGGAAAACGCAGCGTGGGATGACCTCCAACGAGGTGGACAGACGATCTGGTGAAGGTCGCTGAGGGTTGTTGGATACGGGTGGCATGTAACTGGTCGTAGTGGAAATCTATGGGGCCTTTGTTCAGCAGTAGACGTCCTTTGGCTGATATGCTATTCAAGCAATGGATATGGTGACTTGTCCTTTTTTTATTGTTGTCCAGTGGAAATTCTTCATGAACTTCCTTCGCCCCGGGGAAGGGCGAAGGGGTATGCCGGACTCCTACCGGCTAACTGGAGTAGTCATCTTCGGCACCTAAGGGAGGCTCCAAGTCCTCGTATGGTCACACTAGAGCTGATAGTGACTTGTCCTAATAACCAAATATTAAATCACGCAAGCCAATTAATATTATTTTCTATACCTACAACATTCATACAGGATTCTTATTACCTTACCCCAAAAACTATTAGAAACTTGCAAGACATCAATAGGGTATGTCTGTCTTCCGCAGACATACTCTTACACAGCACGGCCTCAACGCAAAGGGGCGAAGCCACTACATCAATTACAAAATGTCTGACACTAAATCGTGTTCCCGTGAACAAGGTTTTGTATTCCAACTTTAGCAATTACGTTAGTCAGGATTAAAGTTAAGTTGCTAACTTTCAAAACAGGACGGATGGTTACCGTCGTATTGTGCATGCGTTGGTGTATAGGCGCGCTTGTTTGGCAAGCATTTTGCTCGTTTGACCATCGTATATTATTATTAATCTGCCTTTCACTTTGATCGACAATATCTAAAAACGTGGTAAAAAATTTCTCAGCTTTACATTCTTCCGTAATTTAACGTTAAAACAGGTGGTAGGACACGACTTAAGACTTTAGGACTAATCTATGATGTTGATAACATTTTTTAAATGATGGCACGTTGAGCCGACTTAAACATAGTATCAGAAGCTTATAGAGAAGTGAGATGTTAAATATGAAATGTACTGAACATAACAACCAATCGTAAATATTTCCTTGATCGCACAATCCGCGCGTGTATTATTTCGGATCCGAGTAATAGACCGATAAAAAACTAGAAAAGGTAGGAAGTGAAGGTAACTGGGACTCGTTGGATGCGGGTAGTATGTAACCGGTTGTTGTGGAAATCCTTTCCACAACATCTATCCCACATTTATCCTTTGTTCAGCATTGGATGTCCTTCAGTTGAGATGATGAAGCAGTCTGTGGTTGGCATAGTTGGACTTTTACTGTTTTACAGCAGCAACCGAAAGATTTACATTCGTCATAAACCATCTACAAGATTCGTATTAACCCGAGGTTCCTCTATAATTCCATAATGGAGAAACCATTTTATGTTTTACACAATTTAAACATTTTATTATGAAACTATTTTTATTATTAACATTTTACTATCAGGAAATAAATAGTTTGTACGACCAACATGTTCGACTTCCTACGTTTCCGTATATTTCAGGTACTTAGCCACAGATCCACAATCCCACTTGGGCGAGTTTTAACACCAACTTTTGTTTGTGATCGGACAATTTATGTAAGTTTCCGTTATGAGCACTCTTGGCCGGATAATTGTGGGCACAGTGCTTCTTGATTGTAATATTTTTGTTTTGATTTAGAGTCGAGTGAATAAGGTTTAGATTAAAATGGAGTCTGATTTTGCTAATAAGTTATTGAAACTTATTATTACGTACTATAATTTTAGTTCTGTCTTACCCACAATGATGTTTGGTCCCGAGTATAATATGTTTATATACTTATATACCGAGTATAATACGAGAAAATATAGACGCTCACAAAGGGGCTTTATACAAACTCAGAGTCGCACAGAGAACTGTGGAGCGGTCCACGCTCGGAAATAGGTAAATTACAAGACCGAATTCCTAATATCCGGATAAGACGGCGAACAAAGATTTAAGACGTTAGAGACCGGATAATTGGTCTCAAATGGAATTTTGCAGGGCATTTGACAAGAGGAGGTGACGTCAGGTGAGGCTGAACGCTCACAAAGTGGAGACCGATAAATAGAAAACGGAGCGTTGGAACTCATGCCACGCGATCGGTCGACGATATAACGTGGATCGCGGTATTGAGGTGGATGCGATTAGTACAGGACTGAAGAAATTAGCATATAAAGAAATAGACTTATACCCAGCAGTGGGTAGAATCTATAGATGATGATAATTTATTTCATTTATGTTAAATTAGGCTGCTACTTACCCTTAAATATTGCATTCATAGGCGACATCAAAGATTCGTGCATCAGAATCTACATGTAAATTCACATAACGTAAAAAACATGAATTCTTCCTTTAGGTTGCTTCATCAAGAAAATATCCGCTGTAGACCTGGAGGTCTGCTTTTCACGGTGCAGAGTAGTGGGAATCCATTATGGACCTTCTCCACCCCGGGGAAGGTTGGAGAGGTATGCGGGATTCTTAGCGGTTAAAACTATCGGTCATCTGCCGCCACTAAAAGTTCTCGAAAAAGAACGAGCTGAAGCCGTCCATTTGTGCCACAGCTTTCAGCACATCTAGGAGAGGAAGACTATTAAGCGATCACCTCTTCCAATGGAGATGGCTGTAAAGAGGTCGCGCCTCGTGCCCAAGCACATCTAGGAGGGATTATAAGCATCCCCCGAAATTATACTTCTTATATTATATACACATTATAATAAAACACTTTTAAACGGATTCTATCGCGTGGTCGCAGGATGACGAACCCTGCAAAGTGTTCAAAACGTCAGGAAAAACAAAAATCTAAAATATACCCGATAGAATCCATTTAAAAGTGTTTTATTATAATGTGTAATACTCGCGAAAACCTAAGACATTACTATCCCCGAAATGTTGGAGTCGACTACGTACCCGGGGTAATATCATCAACAATAATCACCTTTTTTAATGGTCTCCAGTGGAAATTCTCCATGGACTTTCATCGCCCCGGGGAAGGGCGAAGGGGTATGCCGGTCTCCTACCAGCTAAAACCACAGGAGCGGTCATCTTCGGCACCGAAGGGGGCCTCCAGGTCCTCGTAAGAGCACACTAGAGACGTTCTCTTCACCTATCCAAGCAATAAAATCCTGAAAATGTATGTTGACAAATTATACAAAAAAATACACGACTGAGACGCATAGTCTTGAATTTGATTTCACCTGTGCATTCTATGCCATAGGGAATACAGCACAAAGTTCATCACATGTTTCTCGTAATTAGTTTACGTCAATTATAACCAGCCTACATAAATTAAACAAGGCGATTATCATAAAACATCGAGGTTGACCCTTGGGAGTGACCCGTAGTCAAAGGGAGACTTTACCTTGTATTATTTGGTAGGGTACAAGGAGAAAGAAGCGGCGAGACCTAAATTACCATATCAGTACGTATACGTCCACTTTCAAAAGTGAGACCTTTTTTGTCTCTAGTGGGAATTCTACATGAACTTCCTTCGCCCCGGAGAAGGGTGAATATATATATATACAGTCGCCTTCCCTCCGCCAGACGGGGTGACCGTTTACAGCCATCCCGTCCGAGATGTGACTAATGGCGTGTCATCAACCATCAAATCTCTAGTGTGATCTTACGAAGACCTGGAGCCCCCCTTCGGGGCCGGAGATCACCGCTCCAGTGGTTTTAGCCGGTAGGAGTCCGGCCGTACCTCTTCTAATGTATTAGTATAGATATATAGATAGTTGTTACCGGTCTGGGTGTTTGTCCATGTGATATTTATGTATCGAATTTATTTCGCCATATGCCATCGTATGAAAAAATTAATCGTTTTCCATAATGACCACTGTTGGCGATATCAAAAAAGAAAGAAAGAAAATTGGTTTATTTTAAGTCCTCATTCACAAAAAAGTTACACAATTTATATACAGAAAATTAAATACGATAGCACGTGTAATAAAATTGGTACCAATCTCGGCTAGTGCTACAGCAAACAATATGCTCCAGCGCTAATATTCTGATAGGCCCATATGACGATATCACGAATATCAAGGTTAGTAAGAGAAGAAAAACATATGTAATTGTAATATATGTGTATAAATCAATTCGTGAATACATAAATCGTTGCAACAAATTTTTATTTTATTTTATTAGTTACATGTTTTCGGATCACAATGTAAAATGACAATAATTATAGTAATTTAGAGGCTAACCTCTGGATGGCCTTAATCTCCATATACATTACCCATAGATGGAGAGGCCCCAGGATCTAAGTTTTGAGAACGCCTTTATTAAATGAAGACTATGTCAAACGAAATTGGTAAGGATTTTTTATCCTGCAAATTGATTGTTATTCGAATGACTACTACTGTACAACTTTGTCGTAGTGATTGGCAGAATTTATCAATAAATCGATGGCATAATTATGAAGATATTTGATGTCTGCTATATGAATTTTAAAAATATGTGCTCTAGTGTGGGTAAGTCTCATAAAATAAATAAATCTCAGAGGTATTATATAATAGTTTTAATTAGTGTCTTGAGGATTAGAAGTCTTTACATAATTTATATTACTGGTACATTAAGAAAATGTTCGAATACACATTCGCGACTGAAATAATCTAAAGAAGTGCCGTGAGGTGCCGGCTACCAATAGCACCAACCCATCTCATCCTGTGTCGTAAAAAGCGACTGTGTGATTAGCCGGAGGATGGGCAGCAGCGTCCTTTAAGCACATTAACAAATGAATTGCGATATCCAACCTACCTGCAAAGCGTGGCGATTATGGAAAACACCCCTCAGTTAGCACACAATATATCGGTCGTTGTAGTGATCTTTAGGGGAGGCCCGAGCCCAGCAGTGGACTTTATTCGGCCGAAATGATGATAAAAGAAGATTTTCCTTCAGTTCGCTTACTCCCTTGCCTTGTAACTTTGGTACAAAAGATATTAGCTATACTTGTACTCCTCTCCCGAAGGAGATCTCGCTTAATTTAGTTCAATGCTGAAAACTGTTTTTGCAGATTCACGCTCAAAGCATGTTTTTGTGTGATACGCTAAGTAATACATACGGAAAGTAAAGGGCACAGTCAAAGTTGACAGAAATTAGGGAGATATGCAATTATTTTCCAAACATTGTAGCGTGTAACGAGTCCGGATCAAGAATATAGCACCGCTCGATCTCCTCCCGTGGATGTCGTCAAAGGCGACTAAAGGACTCTAAGCCTGAGGGCAGCAGCGTCCCTTCTGTGGAAGAGTAACCATACTGCGCTCACCAACCCGCCATGCCATGCGTGGTAAGTACTGGCAAATACCCCTTAAATGATGATATTTTGAAAATATACAGGGTAGGCCTTTGTACAGCAGTGGTCGTACTTTAGCCGATACGATGGCATGTGAATAACTGTAATTTCATTTGTGTTTAAAATCGTAATGTGTGTGGAATTTGTGTCTGTAAACGCACCCACGACACAGGAGAAATGCTAGAGTGGGGCAACGTTGTTTAAAAAAATGTGTATCCAGTATTCAATTATTAATATTCATAAGTAAGTTATGTAATCAGTCACATGTAAGACTGGAATTTACTTCTACTCTTAATAAAAGATAAAGAATGAGAATTAGTAGTTTGTTAGGAAGTCGGGCTTCTCAAATCGTTAAATATTAAGTGACGTTTCAGTATTTGGCCACAAGCAATCAATTGTTGGCATTTGCTAATGTACTATCCATGAGAATGTTTAGGATTACATCTTTTACCTATTTAAAACATCCACAGTATTTCTTTGCGCTCATGTAGAAAGAAATAATTTAAATTTTCTAAATTTAAATAAAACACCTGTTCCTAACTGTCTACAATTCAGTCTTACAATTAAATTAACTTTGGAACAGTGACTATTGGATAATTTAAAAATATTGACATTTACAAGTATCCTTAATCAGATAAGACGTAATTAAATGTATGTTCAGACCTAAAAATTGCAAGCTTTGGAACGCCAATCCTTGCCTATCCTTTTTAAACTCGCATTTTGTGTATTCTATCAAGAGGTTCCGCTCAATACAAATAGGAACTTCTATTCTAGCTTTATCTAACATCCGTCCACATATTATTGAATATCGTAGTTAACATATTGCTTCTAACTCAGTGTGAAAATTTTACCGTCAGTTAGTCAGTCTATTATCATTAGAATTTATGTCCTTCTTAAAAGACATAAAGGCGAAAGGACCAAAAATTATACTAACCAGTAAAACAGGCGAAATTTCCATCTGTCCATCAGGAATTAACAGCCTTGCATTACTTATATTAAGAACAGAATTCTGTACCTGTTCTTTATCCAATTAAAGTGTGGAAGAATGATAGAGCTATACGCTAAAATGAGAAAGCACCGCATCCCTATTAATTATTCAAAAGAGGCCCCCCGATCGTCGAGATACGTACCCCAATTAATCTTATATTCATTGACTTCGGCAAATTGACACAGATTAGTAAAATCCGCTTTATAGTTAAGCTTCAAAGGGTTTTGAAATGTAGTTGGATTTCCAGTTTTTAGAGGCAGGAAATCATTCGGAAGTAATAATTTATTTGAAAATGTATATTCATGCTTGCCGCTGTGCCCCTTAAAAGTTGCCGTAAGTTCTGTAACTGGTAATTAAAGGATCACTTAAAGTGGATGAGCAATAGTGTGTTTACAATTAAAGCTTCTTGGTGGTAGGTCTCTTATTGCTAGAAGACGGTAGCACGCATGTGGTCACGCGCTGCCGTGGGACGCTTTGGGGGATCCTTTACAATCCCCCCGGGGGGTGAACGATTTACAGTCACCCTCTCCGAGATGTGCCTATAGGCGTGGCACCAGTGGGCGGCTCTAGTGTGATCTTACGAGGACCTGGAGCCTCCCTTAGGTGCCAAAGATGACCGCTCCAGTGGTTTTAGCCGGTAGGAGTCCGGCATACCCCTTCGCCCTTCCCCGGGGCGAAGGAAGTTCATGAAGAATTTCCACTGGGCACCAATAAAAAAAGGGGCCACCAAGTGCCAGATATTCGCCGCTAAGCAGGAGTGTTGATCACCGTAGCCAGTGACATTACTGGGCATAAGAGACTAACTAACTTTACGTCTCGAGGTGACGAGCGCAGTGGGATGCCTTGCAGGACTAGTCCCGGAATTCAGCCGAATGTCATGCTCGTCTCGTCAAAAGTTGTAGAAAAAAACCGGTCAAGTCGCGTGGAGAAGGGTCCGAAATTGCTGAATATATTTTAATATGTTGTCTATTGTTGGATTCGGTCTTGTACAATGACTTATTCCAAGAACAGACTTAGCATCGTAGTTGAAAAATATTTTTTCCGATACATTCCTACCGCAAACGTAATTTTGTACGCGCAATATTATAAGATTTTCCATGTTATTTTAAGACAGTAGACTCCTTATAGGTTTTCCTGTAATTTATAGGTGAAGAGCTATTATAATAAAACACTTTTCAACGGATTCTATCGCGTATATTTTAGATTTTTGTTTTTCCTGACGTTTCGAACACTTTGCAGGGTTCGTGGTCGCAGGATGACTAAGGTGACAGGCGTCGTTACAGATTTTAAAAAGTTATTTTATTTTATCTACCGTACAATTATAATCAAAAATTATTTCGATGCACGCACTCACTCACAGCTCACAACTCACAGTGTCTTGATGTTTCTTAGTGCGGTATCTTGTTTGGGACTTTATTATTTTAATAACTGGATTCCAAACAGGTGGTAGCAGCCAACCATCTTCTCTATTAAAATTAGGATGTTTTTTAATTTCAATAGCCTCACGAAACATTCTTGGTGCATATCGGTTCTCTTTCGCGAGGACTTGAGGTTGATCGAAACGAAGAAAATGGTTGGGTTTATCTAAGGCATGTTCGCACACTGCAGAATTTGTGGAACGTCTATGCTTGACGTCAGCTACGTGTTCTTTTAACCTGGTGGCTATACTACGCTTTGTTTGCCCTATGTATGACAACCCACACTCACAGTCAAATAGAGTCAAAAAGAGCTATTACCTACATTTGAGACCCTTACAACAAGCCCTTCCATTTCATATGCTACACGGTACAGTTCGCAAAACTTTACTCTTTAATTTTCTATATTGCCCCTCCTAACGTGACCTACATTAAGAAATCATTTATTTAACTTAGACGTACGTGTTTGGGTCGCAATAAATCCATATATGTACCAACTTCAATTTAATCGGTCCAGTTTATTCGGAGCAAATTTGAACGGACAGACAGACAGACTAACGAATGATCCTGCAAAAGGTACCACCTTTCTTTCCTTCGGACGTTCGAAACCCTAAAAAACAGTTAATGCTACCTGTATGCGAAGCATAACCATTTCTAAGTCTTCTCTTCCGAAGACGGACAAAGCTCTCTCTACACTTCTCGATATCTCTTGTTCCCGAGCATGAGACGTCACGAAGACTTGGCTTTGTTCGTAGACAAGCCCTTTCCATCATCATCATCATCATCACCATCATTATCATTTCGGCCGAATGAAGTCCACTACTGGACACAGGCCTCCCCCAAAGATCACCACAACGACCGATATGCTGGACAGATTATGACGGGACTTCCATAGGCAGATATCTGATGTTATTAAAAGTAAGCTTCTTTTATTTTAAGAAAAAGATATGGGGGTCTCTATGTCAACTGTCTATGCTGAAGTACTCTAAATTATTAATAAATAAACTGATTTCTTTTGAATGAAACGGCAGGTGATACCGCGGGCCGCAGCTAGTTTCAAATAAAATTCCTTCAATGGTTTTTATAATGAAGCCTTGCTCAATTAAGTATTCCGCCAGTATCGTGGGTACAGTTCACATATTTAAATCTCACATACATAAACCTCTAGATACCGAAGAACTACCTGTAAGTCAAACAAATAATTTTCCTTTCGTCCGGAAACCGAACCCATGATACATAGTGCCGAGGATCAGGCGCTAAGTCGCTCCGCCATCCATGCCACCATACATTCATCGGTGAAAAGAGTGTTTCTTTAAGGCAGGATATAAAAATATAATACACGAATTAACAGCGCAGTATTTATTTTTCGAGTTTTCTGTAGAATTCTGTCCTTTTCACGCACAATGGCATTGGGTCTTGTATTCAGACGCCATATTTCCTCAGACGTGCCGTGTTATGGATAAATATAACTATAAATATTTTATTTCAATAATATATAAAAAACATTCAGTACTGTATGCGTACAGTTATATACTTTTGCCAAGTCTATGGAATTTTTTTATCTAAGTTGTATGACATTTTCTCGTACATTTTCTGTAACAGCGTCACCTATTGAAAGTGTTATGAAACTTAAGGACATCCAGGAGAATGATTTCTACAAGCTTCGTGCCCTTTAAAGTTTAAACATTTGCCGGTAGATGGCGCTTAATGAGAAAATTCAGATACTGCTAATAGATAGAGCTGCTGACGGTGAATTCACAGATAATTGGTTAATAAGTAATTGTCGGATAATTTATCAAAACGGATTCATATAATATTTTGCCCTGAGGATGCGGATATCACAAGTGAAGTTTTACAATTATTGACTTTCTGTTAATGATTTAACATGTTAGTACTTTTAATTAGAAAACTATTGAATGAATGACAACAATGAAGGGATAATGCTAGGAGGATGGCCATACTGCCGGGTATCCAGCATGATGATGATTACCGTATTCCCTAACGACTGCTTACTACTAGATACGATGAAGATTGTCAATTTTTTTTATTCATTTCCTCGTTTTGGTTGGAGGTTTCAAACTGGTCGTTATGGAAATTTATGGTAGAGACCTTTGTTCAGCTGTGGCCGTCCTTCGGTTGATATGATGATGAGGTTTCTAATTGTGGGTTCCAAACAAAATAATTGTTTTGATGGCCTATAGATAACTGGTAAGGGTGCCGATATGTATGCATGTAAGATATGAGTCTGCTAACTGTTCTTAATATACAACAGCAAGTTAGAGACGGGAATCGTTTTAATTAATTTTAATAAAATCTACTAACAATTAATGTAAACTGCTAATGGGGCAAACTTTTTTTATATGTTGTCCTTACCGATTACTTTGATATGTGCCATTAAGGTAAATAATGCCAGAATTACCACGCTCGGCAAAAGTATTTATGTTGCATCGTAAATGTCGTTAGGTGCTACGATTCTTGATTCACCATAGCGGCCCATTACTGCCCCACTGCTAGGCACGGGACTTTTCTCACGATGGAAGGGTTAGGCCTTAGCTCGCCACGCTGGCCTAGTGTGTGTTGTTTGGACTATAATTGAGATCATTTTGGAGCCCTTTCAGGTGTGCAGGACCATTGAGAACATTTTGGAGTGTGCAAGTTTCCTCAAGATAATTTCCTTCACCGTTAATGCAAGAAAAAATCAAATTTTGCTCCGCACATGAATCTGAAAAATCGAAGACGTATCCTGGAATTGAACTCAGAGTCTCCCGTATGGAAGGCAAGCGTTCAACCACTAAGGCTACCACAGCTTCTAGATTCTTGATTAATGAAACCCAACAATAGTTATCTAAAAGCAGATTAAGTGCACAATCATTGTCTTAGATGTATTTTTACCATCGCATCTAAATTGTGTAACCTATTTTTATAATTCAGTAGGTCCCAGCGATCGCAGGGTTTGGGTCCGGTGCGGATCGAAAGGGTCAAATCCATTATGTGGCGGTAAATCAGCTAAATAATTCATTGTTAAGGATTTATTGCTATTGAAGTTTTTATTTAATGCATTATGTAATGATTGGGATTTACAGACATTATGTAAAAAAAATGTGACAACTAATTTTTGAGAGTCCAGGACCGATTCAGTTACCCTGAGTATTTGAATTGAATGATCATCAAAGCATGCACCAGATATTCTACTTTACTCCTCCCCTGGGAAGACGATGTGTGCGCAGCACAGCGCACGGCGCACAGCGACCATTGGGGGGATCCTTTCCAATCCTCCCCGAAAATTGCCTGTGGGGCGGCCGTTTAACAGTCGCCTTCCCTCCGCTAGCGGGGGTAACCACTCTACAGTCATCCCCTCCGAGATGTGCTTAAAGGAGTAGCATGGATGTGTGGCTCTAGTGTGATCTAACGAGGACCTGCAGCCCCCCTTCGGTGCCAAAGATGACCGCTCCAGTGGTTTTAGTCGGTAGGAGTCCGGCATGACCTTTGCCCTTTGCCCGGGGCGCAGGAAGTTCATGATGTATTTCCACCGGATCAATAAAAAAAAGGTAGGCCATTGCAGTGCCCGATATTCGTCGCTAAGCAGTAGTTTTACAGCTTTAATTATTCTTTGTGTTCCGGTTAGAAGGGCACTGTAGCTACTGGTGTCTTAAGCTGACGAGTGTAATGGGATGCCATGCAAGACTAGTCCTGCGTAGCATTACAATGGTTATAGGCAGGGAGGACGCTTACCATCAGGTGAATGACTAGCTGGTCTTGACACCAAGTTATAAAAAAAGACATAAAATATACTTTTGGCTCACTGCATGTTTCGTCATATTTATCTTTGCAATAACCACAAACAACATAACCTATCTATAATAATAATATTAACTGTATTTCGGATCAAAGAATCCATATCTCAGTAACATAAAATGGCTAATTACCTAGTGTTAGTACCGATCACCCTCCGCACAAATTGTTTTACAATCGGAGAGCTGAAGCTCTCAGTTACCATTTTCAGGATGCTGTTTCGACTATCTTCACTGATAATACACAATAAACAATGGTGAAGCTGTTTTTTGCATATAATAGCTTAATATAAATAAATAATAAAAATGTGATGCACTGCAGTAACGAAGCAGTCTCAACAACATCCTGAAAGCATTGTTGTACTGGACACGGAGGACATCCAGCGATCTTTTGGTGTAATTGACCCATAGATTGCTTGTGTACATGCTCTGGCAGTAAGCCTTGGTAAGTGAAATCTTTACACGGTCGGTACCTATGAATAGGTCAAAAAATTATACATTATTTTTCATTTAAACGAGCACGTGAATATATTTTCGCCCAACAACAACAACAAACTTTAAAAGTAAAATAAATGTCCCATGCTTCAAGGAGATGGTTGTGGACGGAAGTTATCCTTTTGTCCACCATTGTTTAATGTTGCGGATTTTCCTCAGAATAATGCCTTTTTTCAACGGAAACCGGTAAATTCTTTGTATAAGCGCGGAGCGTTTCCAAGGAAAAATGTTTACAAAAATTACATTTGCAATGAAAATGTAAGGGAAATGAGGAAATTGTTTAAGTTTTGGCATAGAGAATGACTTTTTGATGTTATTCTTAAACAGCGTGATAGTAAATAATGCAGTCTCTAATTCATGCCCGCTTATTCATGTGTTGTCTGGATTTAGAATAGGTATAGTAGTGCAGTACCATGAAGACACGGCCCAATACACGTTCGAGGAGTGGCAGCTTGGGTGGCGCAGCGCATTCATCTCGTCACGGCGGTAGTATCTGGCTACAGGCAGTGGATCTGCCAATAGTTTTCCTCGAGAGCACATTGGCTCTTTTAGTGAAGCGGTGTGTACGCAAAGGAGGTGGCGCAAAGGGATAAGGAGAAGATTGACGGCACGGTTGGTTCAGCGGCTGACATAGTCGGCTACTGCGCTCCGGGTCGTGGGTTCGACTCCCGCATGGAACAAATATTTGTATGATCTGCGGGTAATTGTGCCGGATCTAGGTGTTTTGTGCGTGGAATTTATGTCTGTAAACGCAACCACGACAGGAGAAATCCTAGTGCCCCACACAAAGTTTAAAAAAAAGATTTCAAAAAACCTCTCACTCTACCGCATCAGATGCACCGGGCGCTGTAGAAATGTTTGCCGAATTCCAGCCTCCATAAATGCGGCCTGTGGGCGATGGAAAAAGGTCCAAGACTGCCGCACGCCCTTGTAGTTTTATCCTGTAAGCGTTGGCACGCCCCTCTGTCTTCCTCAGAGAGTAGGAGGTCCTTAAGGATTCACCAGGATAAAACAAGGAAACGTTTTGTTTACCAGAGGTGAGACGAGGTCCTTCGATCTCTTTTGTTGTAAAATTTGATAGAAAGAAAAAATGTATTTTCGCGTCAAATCAAATACGTACATAAAAACGTAAATTTTTGACATAAGGCATGTCTAACAAAATTTTGAAAAACTAACACTAAAACTATGTCATACGTGTTCATCTATTACATATTACACAATTACACACTAATTAATACACCTCAAATAATTTACAAAGGACAAAAGCACCAAAAACATAACCAGCAGTTTGGTCCTTCTCTCCGCTCTAAAATATCGTAGTATAAGTTTTAATTAAATTTACAAGTCTAAAATCACAAACTACATCCCATTCCATGTGGAGCCGAACTGTTGGGTACTTAACATACAAAAGTACAGACGCACCATGGAAACGCTAATGAAGTATAAATTATTTAGTTAGTCCACTGTCCACAGCTTGCAACTAATCTGTAACGAACTTTTGGAGTTAAGCCTGGTTGTAGCTGCCGCAGCTAAATAAAACGTGCTACATTCTCCTTCGTATGGTGGATGTCGTAAAAAGGGACTAAGGGTATCTAAGCCAGAAGGATGGGTAGCAGCGTCCCTTTTGTGGAATAGTAGCCACACTATGGTCACCAACCCGCCTGCCAAGCGTGGTAAGTGTTTGAGTATTGGAAAAATCCCCCAAAAATGACGACACAATTGTAGAAATAGGGGAAGGCCTCTGTTCAGCAGTGGATGTACTTTGGCTGATATGATGGTTCTTTGCAGCTTTGGTGACTATATGCCCTTTAATTTGTATAATTTAATATCTTCTCTAGCTACATGGTGCAGGCTAAGAAATCACCATCTCATACAGTGGGTGTCGTCTATGAGATTAGCCAGTAGATGAGCGGCAGCGTCTTTCGAGTATAATCACAACTCAACTGCGATCGTCAACCCACTTACCAAGCGTAGCGATTATGTCAATACCCACCAATGAGCACACAGCACACCCATTTTGGTCATTGTGGCAAATTTGGGGGGAGGCTGTGTCCAGCAGTGGATTTATTTGGCTGAAATTGTGAGTATATTATC
The DNA here is from genome assembly GCA_947459985.1 of Diloba caeruleocephala. NCBI lineage: Eukaryota > Metazoa > Arthropoda > Insecta > Lepidoptera > Noctuidae > Diloba > Diloba caeruleocephala. Next base: position 28,176,187 of record OX381607.1, read on the forward strand.
ATTGTATAAATGTAAGAACTTCATTGACCTGACTAATGTTACGCGTTAATAATTCTCAATTTCTGATTGTGTATTCTAGAAGCAATCGTGCGTAGTTTCCACTGAACACCAATAATAATAAAAAAATCCTAACCTTAAGTACAGACGGCTCGCTGAGCGAAGTTAGCCTGATATGACTAGGTTTTAGTTGCCTCACTTTTCGTGCTCGTAATAGGTTTCTATGCGTTACTATTCTTAGAATAGGTCGTTAGCTTTTCCAATTAAAATCTAATCTAATCAGGTCACTTAAATCTTTAGATCTTAACATTCCGGTATCGTGAGCCGATAGTCTTGGCTCATTGTACGGCTAATGAGACTTCATTACTTCAGCATTATTAATACTAGATTAGTTGTTATAGTGACACAACACTATGAGATTTTCGGTTGGTGCAGTGGCTGATACAGACGACTGCTGCGCCCCGGGTCGTGGGTTCGATTCTCGCACGGAACAATTATTTGTAAGATCTGCAGATAGTTGTTCCGGGTCTGGGTGTATAGTAGGCAACGCTTTATTAAATTAAAAAAAAAATTAAAAAAAAGATACACATAATAAGACACAGATGAGTATAAGTGTACGATACAGAATTCTCTACCCCCTTGGATTTTGAAAAATACTTAAGGTTTTTATGATGATTAAATTAAAATTCATTACAATATTTTGCTGGGAATACTTAGTTGTAACATCTCTCGAATCAACACTAAACAAACCGCACACAAGTAAGCGTCCACGACACACTGGACGCTTACTTTTGGTGCCGATGTATATACATGGCATAAACAAGTTGACAATTCGACGTGCAGCAATTTTTATTCTTTATTAGTACTTATGGGCTTTTAGATTGCCTCATTTGTGGGTTCGATCGATCGAGTTATTCTTTTCATAATAATCATTAACAATGATTCGTCAGCCAAATGACGTCCGTCGCTGAACAAAGGCCTCTCCCAACATGCCTTCTATTCATTTCGTTGGACGCCACGCCAAACTGGTTCTCGTGCGTGGTCCCCACTCGAGAACCATTTTGCTTCAATGGCTAAAAAATTTACGAGCTATGTACACCGTCCATTGCCATTTTAGCTTACTAATATTTTGAGCTATGTCTGCAATTTTTATTCTTCTACGGATCTCCATATTGCTAATTCGATCAATACCAAGCCTAGTTCTCTGCATAGCCCACTGAGTGACCTTAAGCTTTCTTATGTTAGTTGTTTTCACCACATAAATTTAGATAGAACTATATTATTAAGATATAAAATTTACTGCTGATCGATTTTCTAACTCATTAACGCTAGGAAGGTATTTTAATGGTGTAGTAAAAGTGTACAAAATATAGCTTTAAATAGTTTAAAGATTACGTCAGAATTCACTTATAGCAATAAATTAACTCCTCTAATAATTATTTAAACAAATACAATTTGAAAGCGGTTTGATATTAGGTACAATTAGTAAAAAAATTTATTACAGAACATAATGAATTAAAATTATGTTTACTTTATACATCATCATCATATCAGCCACAGGACGTCCACTGCTGAACAAAGGCCTCCCCCTTAGATTTCCACAACGAGCGGTCACATGCCGCTCTTATCCAACGACTTCCAGTGACCTTCACCAGGTCGTCTGTCCACCTCGTTGGAGGTCGTCCCACGCTGCGTTTTCCGGTGCGCGGTCTCCATTCGAGAACCTTTGTGCCCCAACGGCCATCAGTTCTACGAGCAATGTGCCCTGCCCATTGCCACTTCAGTTTACTAATCCTTTCAGCTATGTCGACAACTTTAGTTCTTCTACGGATCTCCTCATTTCTGATTCGATCTCGTAGAGAAATACCAAGCATAGCTCTCTCCATAGCTCGCTGAGTGACCTTGAGCTTTCTTATGAGGCCCATTGTGAGTGACCACAACTACTTTTTACACTTTACTACTACTTTTACACTTTTTTACTTTATACAGTTAAATTATTATTTAATTCATAACGATTGAAATGTCCCACAATTTTGCTAATGTCATGTATCTCTTAGGTCTTACTTTTATAATGGAAAATGTTTTAAGAATAGGCTCTATATATGGTATAGAATTCATTTCAAGTATCAAACACACTGGTGGCGATTAAACAACCACATTGTAAACTTGTATTTTCAAACAAGTTTTAATGTTATTGTGTGTGCGTGTTCGGTGACAGTACCATGGTATTTTTAGAAAGACTTAATAGTGATAGTTACTTATAGTTTTTACGTGGGGAATTGCGCTTTTTATGCAAAAGGAAACTTTAATTATTTAAATTTGTTTTGAATATGTATAAAATAAAGGTAGATGTTAGGTATTGTTTGCTAAAACGCATCATTGAAGCTTGTAGATTTACCTCATAAAATGTTTTACATTAAAAAAGTAAGACCTTGCCTACGTTGTGAAGATTAATCATTCTTAAAATATACATAAAACATTTTACTAAAATGTAAAAAAAGCTACATAGTAATGCCGGCAGCGTCGTATGGTTTTCAATATCACTCCCAATTTTACTCTCATCAAACATCTTGGACGGCCAACTTTACTTTCGGATGTTCGTTCACATCAAACGCGCTATAAAAGTATTTTAAAGATAAAGATAAAAATGTTTTTATTCATGTAAAACCATATAGGCACTTATAAATAGTCAAGACTTTAGTTGCCGCCTTCCAAGGTGTAGATTTCCTATGGAAAAAAACGGGCAAGAAACTCTGTGGTTACTCTTTTTAAATCATATTGGTACAATGTTCTCGTAATGATGGTAATGTGAGGACAATTGCAGGAGAAAAGAGTCTATTACTTCAATAATGACGTGTTATCAAGGTATCCTATACGTGAGTTTATTTATAACACTGCAACGCCGTACATCATAAATTAAGTGCAAAGCTCTAAGGAAGGGGTGATCCGGATATATATCACTATGATTTATCACTGTTGTGTGAGCTTCCTTCGGATAAAGAAGAAATTGATAACGGTTTTCCTTATTTAGCTGTTACTAATGATATTGTTATTCGTTAAACCGTTTACGTTACTTTCATTTAGTCGGGGTTAGTTCAATACCTAAACTAGTAAATACTGCGTTAAGTGACGAAAGTAGCCAAATGGAGAGTTCGCGCTAGTGCACAGGTCCACTGCCGAACAAAGGCCTCTCCCATAGAGTTCCACAATTGTGTCATAATGGCAATTGTGTCAGACGGCATGGTTGGTGCAGTGGCTGATGCAGTCGGCTGCTGCGCTCTGGGTTGTGGATTCGCTTCCCGCACGGAACAAATATTTGTATGATCTGCAGGTAGTTGTTTCTGGTAAAACGGGCTGTAAAACGCATCCACGATACAGGGGAAATCCTAGTGTGGGGCAAAGTTAAAAAAAAAGAATGGGGGATGGGCGTTATAAACGCAAAATGATGCTTTTCCACAGAAGGGGGACTTTGCTGCCCATCTAGAGTCCCTTACTTGCCTTTTGCAGCATCCACGGAAGGAGATGGAGGATTTGAAACTTACGCGGTATTTACCAATACTACTTAGGCTTTATTTATTTTAACGGCAGCCTCACTTACAATGACTAAACTAAATAATAAAAAGGCCCGAATAGATAACCTTAATAAGGTTATGTAAAATATTAATCGGGGAATATTATTTTAGGACATATTGCGTTTATCTGAAGATGGTTAGAAATAATAGCATCATATCTTAAATGCATCTACTTATGTCTTAAATATATCACACACTACTCATAACTCACACATATTATACCCTTTACTAACCGCATTGTCATTTCTAGGACATTAGAGACCCCACTGAATGAATTATGATGAGAGAAGATGTGTTCCCCCAATATTTTCTCTGTTCTAATAATAACGAATGGCGTTTATATTTCATTCTAAAATAAACATAGAAACACTTTCAGTACCTCCAAGTCCCAGGCTAGCAACAAGCTATATTATCTCCTAGACCCATCTCTTCATTTAAAGGCAGGTTGTTCTTGTATTAACTTAATGCTAAAATTTGTTTTTTATTGCGGTGGTTAGAATGGCAATCCCTTCGTTAAAAAATCTTGACGTAACACGGCTGTCAAACGTAATATATACTAAGGTATGTAGGGTAATTCTCCATGTGTAGTCCGGCTTGAGAATATGGCACCACTTCATCTCTTCCCGTGGATGTCGTAAAAGGTGAGGAACTCTAAACCGGAGGGATGGACAGCAGCGTCCCTTCTGTGGAACAGTAGCCTTACTGCGCTCACCAACCCGCCTGCCAAGCATCTGGCAGATTCACCCTAAATGACGACACATGACATAAAGGTCTCCCTTATTCACCAGTGAACATATTTGGGCTGATAAGATGCGGGTAATGAATATGGGTCTCAATTAATTGAAAGAATTCCGCAAGCTAAATAATAAAAGACATAACTAAACAAATGGGTGAGTTGGAGATTTAAACATAAAGCACAACAAATGTCTTGTAGTGTTGGCTAAGAATACCACTACACCATTTCATCCAGTGGGTGTCATAAAATGGATTAGCTGGAGGATGGGCAGCGGCGTCCTTCGAGTACAATTATAACACAACTGCGATCACCAACCCGTTTGCCAAATATGGCGGTTATGGCAAAACCCACCAATGAGCACACAACACAAACCCATACCGGTCGTTGTGGCAATCATTGGGGGAAGCTCTTGTTCAGCAGTGTACGATTTATGCCTGAAATGTGGATAAATTACTTCTTTGCTAGTTTTCCCTTTTTTTAGATCCAAAATGCTTGTCTTTGACCCCTATCTCGCCTGCCGTTAAGTGACGATACAGTCGAAGACTGAACACGCTTGTCTAGCAATAACCTATTCATTCGTAACTTGAAATAATCCTAGGTCGTGTCCATCTGGAAACAGACTCAAGCACGGAGTTTCACTCCTAGTGGTACCCATAAAAAAGTGGAAGCAACACGCTTCGAACGCATAGATGCCATCCATGGTTATCCACCATCCACCAGACTGCCTTAAAAAACAAAGAGTTGATTTGTTTTGATTACACCCATTTCTATTTACGTTTTGTACTTTGACTCAAGTGTATTCCAATGACCACTAGCAAACCAGCAAGTAAATGCCATTTTTTATCAAATTTCTGAATGTCTTGATGATAAAAAAGCTTGAGACTGAGCTGATCACTAGGTACAATCAACACAGTTTTTTCTCTTATCTATATCTTTAATTTTATACACTTTGGATTTATACTGGTTTTTTTTACATAATTATGAGTTATACATGTTTTGACTTTTCATTTACACACTTTTATATTTGTGACATTTTATTAGCATACATTTTTGACATTTACATTTTATTATTGTTATAATTTTGTTTGTGTTCATATATTTAAATGTGACAGAGTGACGTGTTGCTGGGGAGTTTGTTGCGCCGTTTCTTCTACTCAGTTTACACTTGGAAGCGGTGAAGGGTGGGCTTATATGGATACTGTCTCATATTCAACCAAAAACATATATCTATTTTGAATATATTATCATTTCATTTCGCTATGTAAAAAAATACGTACCGCGTCAGAGAACCGATCCTTCAAACATATCTTGAGCTTATCGTTTCGTTCTTTGCTTATCGTTATTGAGATATCGTCCATTGTTTCCAAATGAAGTCAACAGGAGATATTAAATTTCAAACAGCGACTAAGTTTCCAAGGCCTTACTAAAGTGTCGCTATATCTACTATATGTACCTCTATGGATATAGTTAGTCTATGCTAGGACTGGCACGACTTTAATGCGGTCACGTTCGATGCTCAGGAGTTCTATAACCTGCTGACAGGACGTTAAACGTAAGACCGTGCTCCAATAACTTTATGTACTATTGACAGCAGGTACCACTCGCTCGTTTCAATTGGTTTGACATATTATGAAACTTCTATCTGTTTGGCGATAGTTTGGAATGTTTGGAAATGTAAGCAAAACATTTCAGAGCAAACTAAATGTAATAAAGGGGAGCTGTCAGGTGTAATTTAGTTTTGTATATCGGATAAATATTTAGTAGTCGCAGTTCTTAGCTAATCCAACTGTCATACCGCCTTTTTGACATGGGCAAATCTTGTAGATGGCGGAAGGGTGTGTTGGCTAAAACGACTGAGATCTCCAGTGGAAAGTCCATGTACCCTTCTGAAAAGAGTTTCAACTCTTAAATAATTTTAATAATTTAATTTTAATTTTGTTTTCTATTATAATTTTGTCCGATATTCAATACCAATTCATAAATATTAATAATGTTATTACACATCAGTATCACACATTACACTACACACTTTATTATACAACCATTTTTCACACACCAATGTATAAATATATTTATCTGTTTAAAACGTTACACTCACAAGCATACTATTTGACCATATGTCCTATTCGTACAGTTCTGCTCATTCATTACCAACATTTTATTAGCGACACAAAAAGTTCCATATATATATAAATGGCCACAAATAAGAAAAATAATATTTTAACCGATGTCGATAACATTTCTGTGGTTAGTTCATATTGTTGTGATACTGAGTATTGTAATACACAGATAAAAAACTCAACGGCGTCTTTAAAAATTATAACCCAAAATATTTGCAGTATACAAAAAAATATCGATAATTTTCAAGCACAGTTAGCAAGGTTTTCTTTTGATTTCGATATTATCATCCTTACGGAATGCTGGCTAAGCGAAAATAAGCCTGTTCCTATGATCGATGGGTATTTAACCTATTCCTCAAAATTCTGGCTAAACCAAAATGACGGCATTGTAATATATGTCAAGAAAAACGTTCAATGTTCAGTGGAAGAACCGGAACCTGTAGGCGCTAACTTTTTGTTATTACATATTTTTCCTGACACTTGTATTTTAGCTGTATATAGGTCCCCATCTTTATATTGTATTGATAATTTCCTGGACTCATTAGACAAAATAATACGTCCAATTAAAGCAAAAAATATTGTGCTAACTGGAGACATCAACATCAAGATAAACAATTTTGACTGTAGAGTTGAATCGTATCTCAATATTACTGCAGAATTGGGACTTCTGCCAGGACACATTTATCCAACAAGAAAGCAAAATTGCTTAGATCACATGATGCTTAATACGACTAATCCAGCTACCGTATTTGTTTGTAATTCTTCAGTAACCGACCATGCCTCCGTTATATTAAACCTTTGCCAATCTTGTCAACGAAGTGATAGAGACTACTTGACAAAGATAAACTTTGACGGTGCCGTTAAATATCTAGAGACGGTTGACTTCTCATTATAAACAGCAAAACTGAAGCAAATGACGCTGCCACCCTTTTTATTGAAAAAATTGCCACGGCTCTAGATGTCAATTCATCAAAATATCAGAGACCTAGTCGTAAAAGGTTACTTAAGCCTTGGTTGACCCCAGGATTACTACGATGCATACGCAATAGAGACAACCTTCATAAAAAGTTTTCATTAAATCCAGACAACCACGTGCTTGAAATTTCGTATAAAAGATATCGCAATTTTTGTAACGCATTGCTGAGAAAATTAAAATGTAACTACAAAAGATCTCTTTTGCAAAACACAAAAAATAACAAAGACAAATGGAACGCGGTTAAAACTATAATACAACAAAAAAAACAAAATACAGTAGCAGATCATCTAATTAAAAATACAAATAATTCTAATAGAATAGACGACATAAATAATTACTTTTCAAACATAGGTAAAAACCTAGCAGATAGCATAACTATTTAGTTCTTCTCCTACTGATTTATTATCCTATAAAATTGACATACCCACTAATTTAAATTCAATTGTCTTACTTCCCCCAGATGAGCGGGAAATCGAAGCACTGATTCTTAACCTCAACAACGATTGTGCTGTTGGTTGGGACTCCATACCTGCTAAGCTTCTTAAATCAGCTAGACATATCATTGTTCCCACTCTAACGAAACTCATAGAAATCTGCTTTGCACAAGGTGTTTTCCCAGGAGCTTTTAAAAAGTCTCTAATAAGCCCTGTCTACAAGAGTGGGCTGAAGGACGATTTTGGGAATTATCGGCCTATCTCCGTTCTCACGTCAATGTCTAAAATACTTGAAAAGGTACTGAATACTAGGCTAATAAGCTTCATGGATCATAATAAAATATTATCAGATTCTCAATTTGGCTTTAGAGCGAGAAAGAGCACAGACGATGCTGTCGGTCAGCTGGTAGATCATGTATCATCTTGTTTGGATGCTAATCAAACATGCGTAGGTATTTTTCTCGACTTAGCCAAGGCTTTTGACACCGTTTCGATTCCTTATCTTGTAGACAAACTAGAACGGATTGGTATTCGGGGAAAAGCTTTAGAGATTTTTAAAGACTTTCTCAATGACCGGACACAGAGAGTCAAAATTGGAGGACATATTAGCTCAGATGCCCGGGTTGTTTATGGCGTACCACAAGGCAGTATACTCGGCCCGAGTCTCTTCCTGATTTACATTAATGATCTGTGTCAACAAACGATGGAAAATTGTAAATTTTTTACATATGCTGATGACACCGCACTTGTATTTCATGGAGAGACCTGGGAGGAAGTTAAACAAAATACCGAGTTGGGACTAGTTAGGGTTAGCCACTGGCTGAGAGCTAACCTGCTAACCCTAAATTTTTCAAAATCGACGCTCATTCAATTTAGTTTCTCCTATCGTAAACCTGTGAATATTGACGTTAAATTACATGTATGTAATTTACCACCTAAAAATACGACTTGCTCCTGTCTAGCTATTAATAAATCAGAAACTGTAAAATATTTAGGAGTTGTACTAGATCAAAGACTAAGCTGGCGCCAGCACATAGACCTCACTACCGCACGTATTAGAAAATTAATTTGGATATTTAAAAAACTAAGAGATGTTGCTGATTTTGAAATATTACGCACGGTGTACTACGCGCTTGCACAATCGGTACTTGGATATTGTATTAGGGTCTGGGGCGGTGCGTGTAAGACTCTCATGATTCGCCTCGAAAGGGCTCAAAGATCTGTCCTTAAAGTAATGACTTTCAGGCCTTTCAAATTCCCCACCAAAAAATTATACGAGGAGTGTAAAGTACTAACAGTAAGACAGATATACATTTTACATACTGTCACCAAGCAGCACCTTATTTCACCATACAATAAAGATATAATAAGTAAACGAACCACACGAAATGTTTACCCATTTTTTAAATGTCACACTGCATCTGCTAGAAGGCAACACAAGTACTTGTCCATCTATTTATATAATAAAATTAACATAACACTTAAAATAAATCCTCTTTCAATCCAAGAAATAAAAACTAAGATTAAATCATGGCTTCTGACGCAGGACTACTATGAAACCGAATACTTACTAATATAGATATTACAAAAAACCATAAGCATTATACACAAGCACAAACACCCTCATATACACTTAACCACAGTCATAAATCATCACACATATTTTCTTCACAATATTCATATTTAATATTATATTTCAATATTTCATGATAAGCTTTGTTAATTTAATTAAAAACTTATTGCATAATAATTTGCTCACACAACTATTGGGAAATGACACTGACTCCTGTAACACAGTTATTGTACCTAGCACGGGAGTCAGGGCCTCACTACTTTGTAATCAATTTTTATGCCAATAAAGAATTACTATTACTATTACTACTATTACTACTCTTGACATTAATAATATAGCACCAATCTATTTAATTAAAGCTAGTTGCGTTAATGATTTGTTTAGTAACTGTCATCATATCCGTGAGTTACAACATTAAAAACCAACGCCAGGTTTTTGTGTGGCACACGTTGAACTAGATCTTATTCTACACGACCGCGAGGCACACGCAGTATTTTAATTTTTTTAAACGTACCATTCTTTGTATAATTCTATTTTCATTTGTATATTTATGTTGTCTAGCTTGTTGTGGCAGTCGTGTAAGTGGGTTGGCGATCGCATTTTCATTAAATTTTTGGTTTTGCTTGTATTTTGAAAACAACACCGTTGGAGCAGTGGACTCTATTTGGCTGAATAGGTGATGACGATAATGATGACGAGGGCGAATATTATAGCGCTGCATACAATTGACGTAATAGTTATAACAGAAATACTTATCTAATCATACCGGGCTAAGTGTATGTGTTGCTATTTAAATATTTTATTAAACCTAAAACTACACAAATCAAAGACTTGTTGATTCTTTAATCATTCTTTAAAATAAAGTTTTAAATTCATCATGAGGTTTAAATTAAATAAAAAGGTAATTAATTTCAAAGTTTTTTTTTGAATAATGAATGATGAATGATAATTTAAATATTATAAATTATGAACAGTAAAGTAATCAGTCTTAATCATTTGCTTATATATGTCTAACATTATTTCTTTTTTTTTCTTCAAGAGAAACACTGTTACTACTGCGAGTCCGTATTGATGGGGTTTGATGGTGCCGAAGGTGGGAAGTACGGGATGAAAGGCGTATTGAGCAATTGAAGTCGCATTACATGGAGATATGGGAAAATGTAAGAGAAACTGAAATATGTTTTCATCTCATAAGCTACATACGTCAACGTCAACTTGACTGTATTGAGAATAATGGGATTATACAAAGTATAAACTTTTTAATATTTTCTCTGTTTTTAAATAAAATTTGGTTTATTCATAGCGTGTTTTTTAAAATAAAGATTATTGTGAATTATAAATAACCAAAGTATTAAACGTTTACATTATTTTAGGAATGTTATTATATTATAAATATATTGCGCTATATCCGTAATTGCTTAATGATTTGAGGTTAAGTTTCAATCTTCTTTTCGTAAAGAAAATAAATACTTAAGCTATAACCTCCATAACCAAAAAATGATTGTAGCAGTTTGTTAACTTTATGTCAGTAATTATAACGAATAAATACGGCTATCGAAACATATTAATTTACTACCAATTTTTGCAAACGTATAAAACTAGCCAAGATCTGCGACGGAAATAGTTCTGTTTCATGTAGTGACAACAGTGTGCGAACTCTGTGGTGTGCGTACTGTGTTGAGACACTACTCATACGTACAGACGTTTGCGGGCTGTACCGTGTGTTCACAGCAATACAAACCTTAACGTGAACCATTACTGTACGTCGATTTGCCTCAAAAATAAATTGTATTTCCTTTTTTCTTTCTTTCTTGTATCTTCCACATTCAGCAGTGAACGTTACAGGCTGGTGTAATTAGTGGTCATGTATCTAGAAATACCTAACTACTACAAAATATGTCTATCTGTACATATCTTCAAAAGTTCAACGCACCTCGTGGCGGCAAAGCAAAATCGCAACGGCGAGGTGAAAATCTCCTAACGGTGAGGTGAAAATTTTACTTTCATTTCGTGAAGCACGTCCGTTCGTACGTGCCTCGCAAAACTACTAGATTCGAATTTAATGGGATTTCCTCTGCCATGCGCCGTTTAAATCTTTGAAACAGAATTGTAGAGGGATGGCTTTGAAGCTGAGAGGTTTTGGCAGCGATTAGATTAACACTGCCATCTCCCTGTTATTGGGTGTTAGGGGTAGGATTACAGTTACTTTGTAAAGAATTCTCATATTTAGCTTTATAGAGCTATGATACACCACACATGATCACCTATGATATTTCTTATGTAATAACTATTTTTAACAAAACTGTCAGTTGTTGTCCAGCCATATTGCGTTTCATTATAGGTTATTTATTTTATTTTATTTATTTCTTTCTCACCACAATATTGATAAAGTTATCGTATTATACAAATTTACTGTGGGAGACTGGTGCCTGAACTAGGCTGAAGCCTGTATCTCAGGTCACCAAGCCTTCCACTCCAGAAGTCCAATTTTGTTCTTTCATAGACTGTGCCAAGCGAAATTTTTCCATTTTCTTGTTCTTCGTGTAGGTATCTGATTGTATCAAGTTGTTTCCTCTTGTTAAAACTCTCTTAATGAATACTCTCCAATACGTTGATATAAATTTATCCGGCCCTCTCACTGCAGACAACATCTTGATATAACAATAAACTCACTGTTGTAATAAAATGTGTATATTATGGCTTTGATACACCCAATATTGACGCTTTATCAAAAAATTTTCATATCTTTGTTTTATTCTGAGTCTTTGACACTTGACATTTTTGACGGAATGATTATCGGAGGGCTTATCACGCGAGTTATAGCAATTTTGCTGGAAATATAGTGCAAAAATGTCGACAAATCTTATCGCAAGTATTACAAAGCTGACAGGCAGAAAAAATTATGAATATTGGGCGTTTGCTGTGGAGAACTACCTCGTATTAGAAGGCATGCAACAGTGCATCATGGCCGACGGTGATCCAAACGATGCAAAAGCAAAAGCCAAGATAGTTTTAACAATAGATCCCAGTTTATTCGTGCATATCAAAAGTGAATCAACTGCAATGGGACTGGGGCAGAAATTGAAAAAGCTATTTGACTACATGAGCGAAGCCAGGTATAGGTAATGATGAGTCACGAGTGCTTCTGTCTGTAGTTTGCGGACATTATTAGCATAATTTGGTAGGTAATCATTATGTACTTGGGGGGATCCTTTACAATGCTCCTCGAAAAGTGCCTGAGGGCGGCCTTTTTACAGTCGCCTTCCCTCCGCTAGAGAGGGTGACTGCTTAACAGTCATCGCCTTCGGGATGTGCCTAAAGGCGTGGCACCAATGGGTGGCTCTAGTGTGATCTTACGAGGACCTGGGGCGGCTCCACTGCGCCAACCGTACTGTGGAAACCTTTTTTTTTAGTAAATTACGGACAAAGACCCGATTTTAAAAAAATATGCACTCCAAAATATTGTCAAATAAATTACAATCACGAATACGTAAAAATAAGGAAAGTGACCTAAATTAATTAATTCGTAGACTACTCACATCTTTTTTTCTCCCTCGTATGGTTAGCGGCCAAGCTTGTGTCAAATTTGTTCATGCTGCCCAAAGGCCTCAAACTTGGTTTAACGACTGATAAAAACCGGAACATTTGATTTTACGCAAAATACCCAAAACACGCAGACGCTCAGTTAAAATACGTCTTTATGGTCACCCATCCATATACTGACCGTGACAAGCGTTGCTTAACCGCACTGACCAATTAACGATCAGCGAGTGCAACTGGTTAAGGGCAGTTCAACTTCTCAGATGAAAAACAAAATATGCGTTAAATTCATTAAACACAACACATTTCCAATAAAAACTAAAATTGTAAAAAACTTGCTCACTAACTACTAATTGATTTGAATTCAATTCCTTTATCTATAAAATTCTGTTTTCTCCAATAGAATTTATGAGGTTCAATAAATCTTGCATTTTTCGTGGCGCGTTGCAGTTTTTCTCAGAACGGACGATACACCGGCAAAAAATCGACGGTATCAATTTGGCTCACGTTTCAGCGATAGTTATTTTAAGTGAATAGATGAAGGAGGAAGTAGCATATCTATTTTCACTACTGGTAAATATTGAGCTATTAGAGGAGACACCGCCCTTCATTACGATGTTCCATTCAATTGCAACGATATGCGATGATCTCCAAGAAAGATGGTTGCTTATTTTTAGCCCGATAGTGACAAAGAAAATACGCCATCAAGTTTCTCACCAGTATACAAGTAAATTGTTTAAACAGAGCTTTGTAGTTTTGCGGACCCGTACGAAACGTGAAAACGCCTTACGTTTATGTAGAATGGAAGACATATTTCGCTAATTTTGCACTCTATTGCTCCATCTAGGACAAAGTTCCAAGTTTTGTTCTTAACATCCAAAGTTAGGAGTAACTTAACATATAATACGCCGTAAACGCGACCAGAAAATTGGGTCAAACACTGCAAAACTGTAGTATTTGACACTGCAAAAAGTGAAATAGTGTAGAGATTTTAGTTTTTAATATGTATCATTATATGAAAATGCCTAACGCGCCCGTTGAAAAAATAAAAGATAAAGAAAAAATAGAGACTGAATCATCAAAAGATGAATCATCTTACATAGTGATAGAGTCAGTCAGTGAGTAAGACAGTGCGTCCCTCAGTGAGTCAGTCAGTAAGTTAGTGACAAGCAAAAATATGTATATAGCTATTTATCAGCATTATGAACTGAATCGCTAATACAGATGTACAGTTAGCAGTTATATGTAACGCTACAACACAGTGATGTTTGTTGCTCTACACTAGATTACATTGCATAAATAACGTTGCATGTTGCACAGGTATGAAATTCTATTTTTAAATCGGGAATATTTCGTCATCTCACACGTTCCAGAAACTAAACAAACGACACCCGACCCGCTGTATTTTTACTCGAGGAAGCAATTTCCTAGAATAGTGAAAATTCATCTCCCAATATTCTAGAATGGAAACCCCAGACTAGACAGTGATGAGTAGCTCAGACTGGCAGAGGTATTTGTCTTGTCACTGACTGGGAAATTTCACCAATTTCTCGTTTGAAAGCACAGACGCTAAAATAAATATTGCCATATAAATTACAGGAGTGTGCTTTTGACGAGGTATTTATTTTTATGCTTATTAAAGGCTTTTTTGTAACTTAGAAATAGCTGCAATGAGTACTTAGAGATTTGAAATAACGTTTATTTAGTAGTAGCGTCTTCGTATTCATATTCTTCTTCCTTTTTCATTTGCTTAGCCCTTAGGTTAGCCCAACCTTTGTCCAGATTAAGAATATAGCACCACTCCATCTCATCCCGTGGATGTCGTAAAAGGCGACTAAGGGAATCTAAACCAGAGGGATGAGCAGCAGCGTCCCTTCTGTGAAACGGTAGCCATACTGCGCTCACCAACCCACCTGCCAAGCATGGTAAGTATTGTCAAATTCCCCCCAAAATGATTGGTACATTTGTGGAAATCTATAGGGGAGGCCTTTGTTCAGCAGTGGATGTATAAATGGCCGATATGATAACCTTACATCAGAGTTGTTCAAGCCAGCCAAAGGCCTCCGACTTGGCTTAACGACTGCTGTCTAATGACAACAACGGGGACCGACGGAAACACTCAGTACAAATACCACTACTCGGTCACCCATCCCCGTACACTGACTACACCGAGCACTGCTTAACCAGATCGCTTGCCGATCACGAGTGCAACTCTAAGCATGTTGCTTAATTCTATTAATTGAAGCGATAATAGGGCAATAGCTACGGAGTCGGACTTTCGGTCTAGAATCCACCCAGCCCCTCCAGCCTACTAGGAGTACATGTAGACATGATATCAGCCACTGCACCAACCGTGCCGTCAATATTTTCCTATAGCTGTTTCACTACAGGGCAAAGACCTCTTATCATAGAGAGAAGTGACGAGATCATCACGCTCGCTCAGTTTATGTTGGCGATTTCAGACCATAATATCCAGGTTTGCTCAAGATGTTTTCCTTCACCGAAATAGTTAGTGCTGCCTTAAAATAATTAAAAAAATACTCATGACATGAAAATTGGTTCGTGCCAAGTTTTGAAACCACAAGCTAGCAAGCAAGCAAGCGAGAAGCAAGTCCATAGACCTCCAGGCGACTACGACGTTAACATGGTGACTGAAGAGTAGTTTGAGCATAACAGGAACATAATCGTTATCGTCATCATATTTGTCAAAGAACGTCCACGTCACCAAAACGCTGTCACATGCCGTCCTCATGACTCGCAGTGACCTTCACCAGGTCATCCGTCCATCTTGTTGAAGTTCGTCCCTCGCTGCATTTTCGGTGCACGGTCTCCACTCACGAACCCTTTTGTCCCAACTGTCATCAGTTTTTTGAGTAATGTGCCCTATTGCCATGTCAGCTTACATATCCTATCAGCTATGTTGGCAACTTTAGTTCTTCTACGGATCTCCTCATTCCTGATTCGATCACCTAGAGAGATACCAAGCATAGCTCTCTCCATAGCTCACTGAGTGACCTTGAACTATCTTACGAGGCCCATAGAGCACTCTCTACTACGTCTCCGTACCATATATAATCGCTGGTAGCACACACTGGTTATAGACTTTCAAACAAGATCAAATACGTGTTGATTATAATACATACAAAAATTGTTTCCTGCGTTCCTGTCCTCGGTTCACAGTACAGAGAAATTAACCAGAAAGATTTTAGCATCCTCACTGGTTGATTTCGACGTACCGTGTTTGATGGATACTATGAACGCCTGGAAAATGGCTTGCCGGAATACGGTTTTGCCCATTAACCCATCTTCCCAGAGACAGTGGGACGAGCCGCTCTGCATTTTGGTACGTAATCAGTTACTTTATACGTCTACCAATGCTGCTGAGCGTGCTCGTTTGCTGGATGTGGGTGAATGGGAGTCGGGACTTTGGCTTCAGGCACTCCCGTCACCCAATATAGGTACAATGTTGGATGACTCAACTTTTCGACTCGCTACATGTTTACGCTTAGGTGCTCCATATGCTGCTCCACATCGCTGTCACTGCGGTGAAACGGTCGACTGCCTCGGCCATCATGGCCTGTCATGTAGTAGAAGTGCGGGACGTATACCACGACACGCCAGTATTAATGACATTATTCGTCGTACTCTTGTCACCACCGGCGTGCCAGCTGTACTGGAACCTAATGGCGTGGCACGTTATAATGGGAAGAGACCAGACGGTATGTCACTATTGCCATGGCAATCGGGAAGGCCTTTGGTGTGGGATGCAACCTGTGTCGACACCCTTGCTCCTTCTTATCTTTCCAGTTCGGCGGGCTGTGCTGGCGCTGCCGCTGCAGAGACTATCAAACGGCGCAAATACACTAACCTCGTTGGAAATTACGTGTTTAAGCCGTTTGGGGTCGAAACGCTGGGGTCATGGGGACCGAGTGCACGTCTCCTTTTTAAAGACATTTCTAGACGCTTGGTCGACTCTTCACGTGACCAGAGGGCTGGTCTATTCTTTGGATAAAGAATTAGCATTGCCATCCAACGTGGTAATGCTGCCAGCCTCCTGGGTACGTTACCAGACGATAGCGATTCGGAGGAGTATTTTGACGCTTAGGTGTCTTTTGAATATTCTTTATTTTCACCTTTTTATATAGGTACCTTATTTGTATATAGATATTTTGTCTTATAGTATATAATATATTGTAATGTAGTGTCATTAGTTTTAATGTGTACCTATATATATTGTAAATAATAAAAAAAGTGTGTAGTAATAGAAATATAAAAGTTTCAAAAATTGGCAAATTAAGTAGTAATTTATATGTAAACGTGTAAATCTTTACACGTTTACATATAAATTTATTTGTATTTTTTTTTGTTTATTTGTATATCATATTGTAGACCAATTTATAAGTTTTGCGCTGTAAATCAAATTTTTAAAGAAAGTCTTACAGCCGACGTTCTCAAGTTCGCCCAGCATGCCCCGTTAAACTTTATGAATAGGCGAACTGAACAGTTTGCGTTTTGAACATGTTTCGAATAGGGACATGAAATCTTAAGAGATATTTGAGAGTTTTCTTGGATTTCACTGCCTTGAATAATGGTATGTTTGTAAATATTATGTTAATGTTCTAATATGAGTGAGATTTCTGTTAGTGAGCGTAATTTCGATACGGGAGAAATTCGAATATGGAACATTGTTTTATTTTTAACAGAAATTGCAGGATTAGACAAATCAGCGAACGCTGACTTGTGTAATAGATCCCGAAACTAGTGTTAGGAAACATAAGTCAGCAAAAGAAAAGAAGTTGAGTTTGCTAACAATGTATTATATATAAGTAACAGTTTTATTGAGACGGACATCTATCAGACGCTATGGCTTCTTAGCCATATTTTCTGATAACCAAGGACAAAAAATATGTATTTAATTGTCTAAATTTGTCACAAACACAACATTATGTTTTTCAATTAAACAAACCAAATTCAAATTAAACGTTCTAGTTATCCGTGTTCTCTCTTCGCTTTATATCCTCGAAAGCCCCAACATTTCCATTTCAATACGTATATTTCTTCTTAAATCTCCATATAAATTATTAGTCTCTTTATATATCAAATAAATAAACCGTAACTCGGCAAATTCTAAGTGAATTGCCAATTACTTTACTGTCACATTAAAACAAACTAAAATTTGCGATGCTTTGACATAATTAAATGTCGGGTACACTGCCTGTATTGTGTTGGGGAAAGAATAGCAACTCTAGCTCTAGGGGGTCGTTAGAGACGATGAAAGGAATATTTCAGATGGGTAAGCATAAGTCTCCTGCAGTGCACTAAATACAGAAATATCATGATTTCATATAAGCTGATGGATGTCAACTATTGAAAAAAGGTCTACACCATAGATTTCCACAGCAACCGGTAACACACTGTAGAAGAACTATAGTTACCGACAAAGCTGAAAAGATTAGTAAGCTGATGTGGCACCGGAAGGGGTACATATCACGTATAACTGATAGCTAATGGGGAAGAAATCTTTTCTAGTGGTGACCACGCACCGAAACCGCAGCCTGATACGGCCACAAGATAAAGGTTTCGGTGAAGGTAGCTGGGAGTCATTCAATGCGGGTGGCATGCATTTCTTTTAACCGCTCACTATTATCAGAGACCTCGTGCATTACGCGGCCATGACCAGCAGCTTCCAGGTAAAGAAAGAAAGAAAGAAGAAAGAAAACTATTTATTTTTGCACTAGTAACGACGCACAATTAAAATTAGGCATAACATTTATAAGAAACACAAAAACTAACATACAAAATGCAATAAAATGGCAACACAAAGTTATGATAAGGTTATGTGCCAAAAGACTCGGAATCCAGGCCCAACATAAAATATAAACTACATTACCATTTATATGTAAGTTTTATAATGCTAACCATTAAAAATCCAAAAATTATTGCGTCATGCCCGTGCAAAAAAAGGTTGTCACTCAGCATAATGCTGTGACGTTGAAAAGATCCATCGACACCAGCGCTGGTTTTCAGTGACAACCTTCGTGACGTAGTGACAGCAGTGGTGCCACAATTATAAATTTATATTGGCAGTATGTTGTTAATACCTTCGCCTATCCGTATGGACGAATAAACTACTACTATACATTTGTAAACATAAAAAATTATTTAAGAAAAATAACAGAGTATTTGTGTAGCTATTAAAATTAAAACACAACTATCTAAAACTAAGTGGTGTGTAATCAATTGATAAAACAAGATGAAATCGCAGGCGCCGCTGTCACACGTATTTATACTATTTATGTAACATACATAACACTCGGGCAGACGGCAGCCATTATCGATTGTGTAAGCGTCGCTTGATTCGAGAGTGTTATCTCACAACTGTTTTATGTAATAACCCAAACAAACCAGATTATGTGTTAAAATGACTTTCGTTGTTATTTCTTGCAGTTGTAATCGTTTCTCCTGCCCATTCAATAGTACGTGAGGTAATAAAATTAAGTGATAAAATAATAAATAGAGTGAAAATATTAAGTTCAGCAATGTACTCATTGATATTACAACGTAGCGATGGATAACTGAAGATGTTACTTTAGCTACCTGCAGCCTGCCAATAATGAATAAGGTACGTCATTTAGTTGCACAAGTAGTTTATATTACCTATTACTTCTGACCCTACAATATGAGTATGTAAACACCAACATGACCATAACCATACACCTACCAATACCTAGCTATACACAAGAATAACTAAACAATTTTTATTTTATTTATTCATTAATTTACAGGCCCATATGAATGTACCTGTTCGAGTAAAACTTTGTCTGATTCCCCATCTGCCAGACAGTGTTCTGTCTTTGATGAACCCACACTGCAGACTAACACTCCTAGACCATAAATCCCTATATACGGGAGACATTTAAGTGGGAAACTGAAAAATCTGCCGCCACTGATTGGAGACTCAAACCACTGCCCACAGGCTGCAACCCTTGAGGTGAGACCATCGTAATTACCAAGATATAAATTATGAGTATAATAATTGTTCATACATGTAATGTTTCTTTAACTTATTTATAAAATTTTGTTTTGAGTTTAGTTCTCGTAATGGTGGGGGGAGGTTATTCCAACAGTGTGTGGCAGCGTACTTGAAGCTCCCTCTGAATGCTGTGGTCCTGTGTTTTGGTATGGATAGTGGATTTGTGAAGTATCGTATGTACTTTTGTGCTTTTTGTCTCCATGTCAGTTTTTCATACAAATATTTTGGATTGTGGCTAATTATGACTCCAAAGAGTAAACTTGCCATATGCAACTTCCTCCTGGCAGCCATTTTCAAAATATTGTTAGTGTTCATGTATGGTGTGACATGACTTCTTTTAGGTATTTTTACACAGAACCGTGTACATGCGTTCTGTACACGCTGAATCATTTTCTCAGTTCTTGAGAGCAGACAAGGACCATACACAGTGTCACAGTAGGTAAATTTTGATAATACCAGGCTATCCACCAAGCATTTTCTTACATTAACACTAAGATAAGATAATCTCTAATATTATACAAAATTTTAAGTCTATACAAGCTATTCCTGCCGTGTGGTGCCGGCTCAGAATGCCACCACCCCATCTCCTCCCATGGGTGTCGTAAAAGTCGACTAAGGGATTAGACGGAGGATGGGCAGCAGCGTCCTTCGAGTACATTAACAACTCAACTGCGATCGCCAACCCGCCTGCCAAGCGTGGCGATTATGGCAAAACCCCCCAATGAGCCCACAACACATCCATATCGGTGGTTGTGGTGATCTTTGGGGGAGGCCTGTGTCCAGCAGTGGACTTCATTTGGCCGAAATGATGATGATGATGAAGCTATTCCTCATAATGTTACATATATGTGTCTCAAAGTGTAGTTCTGGATCAATAGTCAATCCCAAATTACATGCCATTTCTACCCTGTCAATCCTCTCACCTGATATGAGTA
This sequence comes from Diloba caeruleocephala, assembly GCA_947459985.1. Lineage (NCBI taxonomy): Eukaryota > Metazoa > Arthropoda > Insecta > Lepidoptera > Noctuidae > Diloba > Diloba caeruleocephala. Next base: position 28,197,103 of record OX381607.1, read on the forward strand.
TCTGCGGATCAGCCGACAGTATTGCACTGATATTTTTTTTTGTGCCAAGAACCATGAACTTTGACTTAAGTGGATTCAGTACTAGCGAATTCCGCTCAGACCATGTCACCACTCTCTGTAGATCCGCATTAATCTTTTGTACTGCTGATAATGTATCAGATGGATCAAAAGATATGTACAATTGAGTGTCGTCTGCGTACATGTGATACTTGCAATTTTGGAAAGAATCTGTGATATCTGAACTATATAAGATGTAAAGAAGTGGCCCGAGTATCGATCCCTGTGGCACGCCACGTGGCACGTGGCGAGGGAGGGATGCCACCGAGTCCCCGTCTTCTTGCCGAATTTCCACACTCTGGGTCCTATCTGTTAAATAACTATTGAACCACCCTATTGTTTCCACTGCGAATCCGTAATAAGCAAGCTTGGATAACAATAGAGTGGTGTCAATTGCATCAAATGCCCGGGAGAAGTCCAATAAAACAAGTAATGATCCTTTACCTCTGTCACGTGCCTCAAGGATGTTACCTACAACGTCACAGAGGGCTGTCGCCGTCCCACGACCCCTCCTGAAACCAGACTGTAAGTCTGGGAGAATGCCATTGACCTCCAGATACTCTATCATCTGAGTGTAAACCACCCTCTCCAGGACCTTGGATAGACAAGGCAGTATGCTCACAGGACGCAGGTCTTTAATATGTACTGGATTATTTGTCTTGGGGATGGGGCGAATAATAGCATGTTTCCATTGATCGGGGAATGTGTGTGTACGTATTGACTGATTAACAATCGCTGTTATAGTATCGAGTGAGGATGGTAAAGTTAACTCTAACATTTCCAAGCTAATCCCATCCACTCCCTGTGCATTTGACCCAAGACTCTTAATAATATTGATTATAGCAGCCTGGTTTACTGTCTTAAGTTGAAATGTTGCTTGACTGTATCTAGTATACTCAAAATGTGTTAGCTGTGAGATGGTCAAATTGCTCTTGCCAGGTAAGTCTAGAAAAGCCAGATTAATTTCATTGGGGTTGCTAAAGTGCCGAGGTAGCAGACCGTTCCTATGTTCTGGCAATACATCTAATTTCAGATTTTTCCACAATAGTTTAGAATCTTTAATATTTTTATTTATATAATTATTAAAATACACTTTCTTCTCACTCAGCAAAGCAGTAGAGGCTTGGTGTTTTAAGTCCAAATAGTATTTTTTATCACTTACAAGTTTAGTTTTATGATATTTGTCTCGTGCTGTATTTCGCAATTTGAATATCAATCTCACGTTGTCAGTAATCCAAGGCGTAGGGCGGTCTCTGAACGTCCTTCTCTTATTCGGAGCGTGCAGATCAAATAACTGAATAGTATACAGATTAAAAAGATAAACCATTTCATTAACATTAGTCAAGTCGCCCATTTTAAGCCAAGGGATTGATTCGAGATCAGCTGTAAAGAAATCTACTAATATGTCCTTCATTGGGCGATACGTGACTAGCCGAGGTCTATTCTTTTCCTTCCTAATTACAGTATCACATGTCACAAACGAATGATGGCCGAGCTCACTGATATGGTCCACAATAACATTCTGAATTCTGGTATCAGTACATATAACGTCTATAAGAGTGCTACTATCTCCTACAAAATGTGTTGCGGTGCATACTTTTTGTTGGAGGTTTAAGTAATCTAAAAAATATTCCATGTTCTTGGTTTTTATATTATTAATATCCAACATATTTACATTAAAATCCCCCAACAGTACAAGATGGTCATAAGGGGATAGTGCACTAATACTGTCAGTTACCCCTTCCAGAAACTTAGACAGGTCGAACCATGGTGCCCGGTATGCAGTACCAATGAGCATCTTCTTTCCATTCAGACTTACGTTAAGCCACAGCTGCTCCACATCAGACTGCACAGGATGGCACCTTACACGTGCCTTCATGCCAGTTTTAATATAGAAAGCCACTCCTCCACCGCGTCCTCTGCGTATAGACTCCGAACGTGGAACGTGTGTCAAACGATAACCTGGTATAGTAGGAGCCCGACCCTCCTCCCCTGGTCGTAGCCAGGTTTCGTTGATAGCCATAAGGTCTACGGAGTGTTTATTCATAGCAAGCAGAAACTCGTCCTGATTTGTTGACAATGACCCTGCATTAAAAAGTCCTAACTTTAAATATTTACTCCTAATCATTTATGAATATATAGTTTCTGTAAAAAGTAATATAAACATTGGCATTATTAATTTTTTTTTGTTTAATTGTTCTGTTTAAATATGTTTGTAATGTTATAAATTTATTATGTAAACAACTGCATATGTAATATGTAGCCATTAATGTAAAGTGTTTAGGTTTTGTTAATATGTAATTAGATAAAAAATACCTTGAACTGTACTCACTCATACCACCGCAAGCCCCCTTGCCACAAATACTTCGAACTGTCCATACAATTAAGCCTATAATTATAAAAGTAAACAAGATTAGTTGATAAAACTTAAACTGTATCTGTATATGGTCCAATAAACTGCAGTATGTCTTTCTCAGAGGTAAATCGGTGCGTGGAATCACCGGGCTTCTTGCGGCCAAGAATACGGCCACGCTTTGTCCACACGAAGCGCCACCCGTGGATCCCGGCAGCAGCTCGCACCCCGCGAAACAACTGCTGGTTTGGTCTGGTCAGGCGCTCATTAATGAAGAACCGCTGGGGTGTTCCGGAAAGGCCGAGATCCTCAGTAGTCGCACCACGTCGCACTCGTGCGTTATCTAATAAGGCGTCTCGGACGTCGCGACGCGCCAGCCGCACCATGATAGCGCGTGGACGCTTCTCCGTCGACTGGACTGGGCTGGTGGCCTTAATGAAGCGACCGCCTACCCGCTCGGCGCTGACAATATCCCTATCCTCTACAGTGACCCCCAGCTTTGTTGCAATGAGCTTCACAATGTGAGTCGAATTGTCTACATTTGATTCTGGCAAATTTGAAATAATTAAATCATTTGCCATTAGCTCTTGGTCTCTTTCGTTTAGCTCTCTCCTCAGCTCCTGTACAATATTCTCAGCCGCACTTGCATCTGTCGGACAGTTATCGCGCTGCAATTCCAATGCGCCCAGCCTCCCTTCAATACTGTCCATATGCGCCTGGCAAGACTCGCTGGATCCCTTAAGCTCTGCCACGTCCTTCCTGAGCTCTAAGACTTCCAGCCGCAAGGTGCGTAACTCCTCTATTACGAGCCTCAACGCGGAGGCCACATCATGAGGCAACTCCTGCAACACCTGCGGTGTGTTTGTGCCCGTAGATGTCAGGCTTAGTGCCGGCGCTATTGACCGAGATGGTGGCGCCTCCACCGGCGACAACAGCGTCTCCGAAACCGTTGAAATTGCTGCCAGAGGAGTCACAAGCTGCAGCGGCGCTGTTGGCAAAGGCGACGTCAATGAAATTTTATCCCCACCTTGAGCATGCACAGAGTTGCCTCTTACCGGAGTCTCCGCCTTGTTATCTCTGCGCACATTCTTCCTGCACTCGGGGCATTGCCAGGAAGCAGCTATAGCGCCCTTCGTTGGAAGATCGACACATATACGGTGGTAAAGTGCACTACATTTTATTAAACTGCACTTAGCGGCATCAGTCGGCGATATAAATTTACCGCATCCACCACACTTTGATAAAGGCATTGCTACTTCTATCGATCAAGAGCAACAAATTCAAAGAGCTTTCGTCAAATGTTGTCTATGGGTGTTAGTAGGTCAATTTGTGCCGTAGCTACGCAATCCCAGCAGCTAGCTCCCAGATGACACTCAACTTGTTTACGAATTTTGATCTGAACTTAAATTTGGTGGCTACTAAACTATTATTATGAGGGTAATTAAATATAAGTACAGATACACAATTTATTTTTTCTTTGTTATAATATAAAGGCTTTAAGTTATGTCACAGCACTCACTACACCATCCGACTTGTGTTATGCCACTTAACACTCAAATAAACGCTTTTGCAACTAAATATTGTCTTTATTTTATTTAATAACATGTAAACATTGGGCAACGCTCCGTACTAGTACAAACGTCAAAACTATACTGTAAAAGTGTGTAAGGTAAAGAATGATATTTACATGTGATTTTTATGTCCATTATGTAGGAGCTCAGCACGACGAATGCTGCGCCGGCTGAAGAATCGCATCACGACAGGGCCACATGGTAGACCGTTTTGTGGTCTGAGCTTCTCCACCAAAGCTGCGTAGAAAAGTCATGGTCATAGCCCCTTAGAAGGCAAAACCAGTGTACATTAACTGAGTGATTAAAGTTATGTGTCTGTTATTTACTATATGTACGGTAACAAAACTATTTGAAGCGCACAGTAATTGACCAAAACAGGTTTGGTCACGTGGGGAAATACCGTGTTCTATTTGATATTTTATGTATTTATTTCTCATTGTATGTGTATACATGTTAATATTATGACGTAACTCCCAGTGGCATTAACTATCAGAAAACCAGTGCTGCAGTAGAAATTTTTGCAGAAAATGCTTGGTTAAGGACCTTTATTGGCCTCGTACAGCACTATTGCAGTCATTTAATTTATTTTGTTAGTAATACGTTTTCATTGTCATTTTGTTCGAGTGCAAAATAAAACATTTTCTGTCTTCTTTCTTTTGCATAGAGTTTTTTATATACCACGATGGCAAGCTGGCATACGGCCCACCTGATGGTAAGCGGTTACCTTAACCTATGAACGCTTGCAACTCCAGAGATATCACTCGCAGGTTTAGCAACCTGTGAAAATTTTCACGCCCTTTTTGAAGAGCCCCATGCTGTCTCGTGGGAAAACCTCGGTAGGGAGCTGAATCCACAACCTGACTGTGCGCGGGAGGAAGTTCCTCTGAAACCGTACGGTACGAGACCATTTTGGCTCTAGGGTACGTGGATGAATTCCTCGCCGATGGCGGGAGGTGCGATGGTAGAAAGTAGCCGTTAGCATCATGTCGAACAATTCCTCAGAACACTGTCCGTTGTACAAGCGGTAGAACACACACAGGAAGGAAAAGTCTCTCCTCAGACTTAGGGGTTCTAGAGCGCTTGGGATCGTCGACAATCGACAATTTATTATTTATGCCGTCTTAATGCCTTAGGCATCTTCTACTAGTCTAACTTAGGGTGACGCTGAGATAAAAACCAACAAAATGCATTATCAAAAGTATTGTGACATAACATACCCATGTAGAGTAACCGCAGTGCACTAAATACAAAAATATCACCATTTCATCTAAACTGAAGGACGTCCACTGCTGGAAAAAAGCCTCCCTCATAGATTTCATCAACGACTGGCAACATGCCGTAGAAGAAGTTGCTATCATACGCTTGTGTTGCTGTTTTGTGTGGTGAGCGATCAGCATCAGAACCCCTACCTACTCCACCCTTTCTCCTTTACCCTATTCCTCCGCTCCCTTTTCTCTTAATAGATTGGCAATACACTGAAGACACCTGGAGATGCGGATGTCCATGGGTGGCGTTCACCGTTTTCTATCAGGTAATAAGAATGCTCGTTTTTCTTGTAATATTTAAATAAAACTGGCCACAGTACACCCAATGAGCAGAAAACAACCCCGGTATACTCTCTTTCCTTCAGTAGCGGATCATAAACACAGCACTTTCTCTTTACACTTAATGTATAGAAAACAAGTAAGAAGTAATTACAGTTCAAGCAGTTTTTATCAGTGGTTATCCACGTGGTGTCCGAATTAAGACTATAGCACCTATCCATCTCCTTCCGTGGAAGTTGTGAAAGGCGACTAAGGAACCAAGGGATGCACAGCACTGAGCCTTAAGCAGAGCCAAGTGTGGTAAGTATTGGCAAATTCCCTTTAAAATTACAGCACAACTGCGGAGATCTATGGGGGGCTTTATTTAGCAATGAACATCCTTTGGCTGATTTGATGATGAATCACTTTTGGCAACGTGCTATAATTGCAATAGCTGTTTGTGAGCCACAATAATACTCAAGCAATGATATAAAAGTTTAAATAATACTGAGGACAATGCAGTAAAAAATAAAACCCTGTAATAAACCATCAATTACAAATCCTCGGTTGCCAATTTCCATTCAGTCCACGATACGAACATGCCAAACTTTCAATCCAATAATCCCAGTGGAATAAAAAAATGCAAAGTAAAACAGAAACGATTAAAACTAAAGTTTAATTTGTCCGTCCTGTTAATTTCCAGTGGCGGCCATTTTCAATTGTCCTCACAGTTAATTTAATTTCGGTCAAACTTTTTTATGTCGCGTCGAAGTTGTGTTTTTATTTGCATATAAATTTTGCTTTTCTGTCCTCCAGTGTAAAAATAAATCGTAGCTATCCTACTAAATTAATATGTTGCTGAATTACGCTTGTAATTCACGTTGAGCCATGACACTCATCGGTGCGTGACAAGTGAACTCAGGGCAATTACCTTGCTTTCAAGTGACCATCGCAGAGCGTGGACAACGCATCTACACTTCATCTTAGGACATAAAAGACTAATGTAAGTTTTTAAACTATCGTGAATTTTACTCATATTAGTATATATTTACAAAGCAGTGTCTTACAACCCTTCCGCCTGACTCACACGACGTATTAGAGCCGTAATCAGGGATTATCAGGAGCTGTTCACGGAAGAGGTTTATGATCATCTAATTAAACCTAGAATTGTACAACCACCTGAGTTTTACGGTTTACCGAAAGTACACTAAACCCACGTACCTATCAAATAGACTCAACGACTTACCATCTTGCAAACCACGTTGCAGGAGTATTACAACCATTAGTGTGAAAAACATCTTTTTTCGTGAAAGATTCAAGTCATTTTGTCAACATCATCAAGAGCATTAAGCTGGAACCAGACGACATCCTGGTGAGTTTTAATGTGCAGTCAATCTTCACCAACGTTCCGATAAGGGCCTTGAGGTTGTTCGAGAAAAGTTGAAGGAGAACAGTATATCTGAGAATTTCATGGTTTTGTTTCGGAACTGCCTATAAGGGAACTACTTTTTGTATCGCGGACAATACTACCTCCAGATAGATGGCGTTGCTATGGGTAGCCCTGTAGCACCGGTCTTGGCTAATATCTGGATGGAACACTTGGAAGCATTATTAGATCTGCAGTCTTCGACGGTAAGCTTATGGAACCGGTATGTTCATGACGTTTCCTGCATACTTAAAGGTGGTCAGCAGGAAGCGGAACATCTTAAGCTTTATCTGGAATCCACTCATTCGAAGATAAAGTACTCTTATGAGATTGAAATGGACAGGGTTTTGGCTTTTCTTGACGTGAAGGTTATGGCAAAACTGGATGGGTCCTTGGCACGCTCAATTTATAGAAAACCGACACACACGGACAGTTATCTGGATGCCTCGTCACATCACCATCTCTGCCACCTACGGTTTGTCGTTAGGTCGCTGGTCGACCGAGCCTATGACCTATGGGACCCCGAACACCTACCATCGGAGTTGTCGCATGTTCAGGATGTACAGCAACGCAACGGCTGTACAGTTAGCCGAAGGCAGCCTAGGCGTAGATACCATAAGAAGTCGAACTTCGATGTCAGCCGACAACCGGTGTTCATGCCGTATGTGAAAGGAATAAGATAAAGTTGGAACAGCACTGAAAAACTACTCCATCCAGACTGTATATACTCCGTTATCCAAAGCAGCACAACAGGTCAGAACAGCGAAGGATGTAATACCATTCCAAACGCCGGGGGTATACAAGGTTGACTACATTAGCTCCTACATTGGTCAGAGAAAGCGTACTATCGCAGAGAGAGTGAAGGAGCACATCACAGCGGTAAAGCAACGTCAAATCAACAAATCTGCTATAGCTGAACATTTGCTTGAATCAAGACCAAACCACTGGATTAAGCTACACGACCCAAAAATCCTCTCCACTTATCGTAATTTCTACCCCAGGATTGTTCGTGAAGCGATTGAAATAAAAAAAGTACAAGAATTGAACCGATTGAATCGGGATGATGGATATAGGCTGTCCTCATCGTGGAATCCAGTCATCGAGAAATGTGCGCGTCGCAATTTGTCTAAAAGTGAGTCCACTGAAACGGTTAGCATTGTGTGCCGTGATTGAACATATCGTGTTTCGGACAGTTACGTTACCCAAGATCAAACGCGGGTAGATTTGACGATGAAAATGAAATTTTCGTCAATTATTTTGAGACCTTCACAACAGTCGATTCCTTCTATTTCATATGTTTATTCTTTAATTTTCAATGTGGACAACATTGAAAATTAAAGAATAAACTGAGCCCCAAATTCAATGTTATTTTACACGCCCGTGTGAGTTCGTGTGACACACGAGTGATCCTTTAAAAGTCCCGCCGTTTTTTCCTTCGGACGTTCGGAACCCTAAAAACTTAACTAATAGTAAGTAATGAGCTAAAAATTGCTAGATTTTAGAACTATAGACGGTATATTTACCAGTTTTTCTTTTTTTAAGTATTCGAAATTCCAGCACTGTTGCAAATGCTATTTTCAAAGATAAACTAATAAACGGATCAAAAGGCTTGTGAATATGTTGCATGCCTATTCCGTGTGATGTCCAGATTAAGTATATAGCACCACCCCATCTCCTCCCGTGGATGACATATAAGGCGACTAAGGGACTCTAACCCGGCGGGATCGCCAGGCATATTTCGCAAACCTGCCGCGCGTGGTGAGTACTGGCAAATTCCCTCAAAAATTACGACACATTGGCAATCTATGGGGGAGCCGTTTGTTGAGTAGTTAGTCACGTTCTATGGCTTATATGATGATGATGATAATGACTCCCTATTGACGACACGGACACATTACTTCAACAAAAAAGGAACACAAAGCTCTTGAACTTCTAAACTCTCCATAAAACATACTTGTAACTACAATATTTACAACGCTCCGTTTTTGCTCTAAAAGCTTCCAAAGTGCTCCTTAACGCACACCCAACAATTAGCGAGCCTCCATGCAATGACCTACATATATATTTAGATTTTCTTCAAGCCCATTTTCACTCCCAACCAAAAGCAAACCTTAAAGCCCCGAAACAGATCTTAAATTAAGTTAAAATAAAAATAAAAACTCGGTAACGTACCCATATGACATCTTTAAAATAAACTGGTTCTTATTTCAAATGCGGTAAGTTTACATTACATTGCGGTCATATTTCCATAGTGACTTGTCGATTTAGCACCATTTCAATCGACATTTGAAATTGAACCTTAAAGTACATTAAAGAAAGCTCAATTTGGTGGGTGTGTTTGGTAATATTTGTGACCGGAATATTACGTATAAGTGATGACGAGTCCAGAGGTCAGAGGAGGCTCCAACGCGGTGTTAGAAAGGGAGTTTTTGCAACACATGGTAATAATATGGACTGTGTATAATGTTCAAAAGAAAATAACGACGCGAATATATTTTGATGACTAACATCAGGCAGTTAGCGTTACATTGCTTGCTGGGGGACTGTTATTAAAGTTAGGGGTAGCTTATCAGCTGGTCATGTATCATTGAGTTTATTAGGATTTAGCTACAGTGTGAATTTAAGTGCATTATTTCACAACGGTATCACCAAGACGTGGTCGCTTACCACGGCCTTCATAAGAAGGCTCAAGATCACCCAAAGAGCAATAAAGAGGGCTATCTTCAGAGTTTCCCTGCGAGGTCAAATAAAAAAGAGGAAATCCGCAAAAGATTCAAGGTAACCGACATAGCCCGAAGAATTGCTTACCTGAAGTGGCAGTGGGCGGGGGACATTGCTCGCAGAACGGACGGCCGATGGGGCTGAAAAGTTCTCGAGTGAAGACTGCGTACCGGAAGATGCAGCGTGGGCTGATCCCCCTCAAGATGTACCAGTGACCTGGTGAAGGTTGGAGGAATCCGCTGGATGCGAGTAGCGCAGAACCAGTCGTTGTGGCGATCTTTAGGGAAGGCTTATGTTCAGCAGTGGACGTCTTTCGGCTGAAATGATGATGATTAATGATGATTCCATGGAGTACTTTGAAGTTCAGTGCTAGGAATGTACACTTTAGAATATGTACTTCCAATGGCCATTTTAATAACCAGACTCCTTCCTTTCGCTTTAGTGACCGGTCACATCGCCATAATCACCACATTGTGCAACATTGTGATCGCAGTATGTTGCTTAGCATACAGATGGAGGCTGCTGTCCATCTTTTGTTACCTCTTAAGAGATATGGTCAACGTGGAGCAGATAAGGAAAATTCTTTGCACTAATCAAGCGGCCAGTGGTTGTTATTAAATATACATTCATATAATTGTTACATTAAATAGTAATTTTTGAAGTGAAACTTTCTTTAGGAGCAATAAGAGTAAAATTTTTAGTAATGACATTTCTGTTTCAATTATATTAATACTAACTATAGAAGTGACATATTGTAAGTATTTATTTCAATTCGATTTAAATTAATTTTATAATGACTAAAAAGTGACTCAGAATGTCATTTTAATTAATTAATGTGGGGCTGCTTTACTTAAGCATATTAATAAATGATTTAAATCGTATTTTTTATGTTTGAATACCTATTATTATGGTAGGATATGACGGACTATTATTTTATATTTTTTTCAACCCTGTAACTCATATTCTTGCAAATGAATGATTCTTATTGCCAGTATCTGAAATGACATGACCTATTTAATAATTAATTAATAATTTAAGAAGTAAAATTATTGGTTACTATAAGTAACAATACGTTTATCTTTAGATCATTTATAATTTTAATTTTCATAATTAAAGTCCGTGTGTTTGTTCATTCCGCATCTGCATACCGACCCAAAAATAGATGGAAAAATATAAATTGCCATTCCCTAATATACTAAAACATAAATATGACATCTTTGTAATGTTCCTGGGCTAATAGGATTATGCTCTGATAAGAAAATCTTCCAAAACATACAATTGTAACGTTAGATGTCGCTAGCAAGCCGTCAAGCCAGCCATGTCTCCCCCTGTCTTACTACTACCTTCAAGCCTAGCCAAGCCAAGCCATACAAGCCGAGCCTAATTGTGACAACTAAATTGCGTTATAAGTGTCCGTTAAACCCGTCGTTGATTACCTACTTTACGTACTTGACTTACATTAATTTTGGTGACGTACTAACTTCACACCCAACTTACTTTCACTGTCCCACATAATTTGCAGGGGCGGAAGTTTGGAGAGCTCATCATATCGGCCACACAACGTCCACTACTGAACCAAGGCCTCCCCCATAGATATTCCACAACTATGTCATCATATTGAGGGGAATATGATGACACAGTTGTGGATGAGTGCCAGTACTCACCTCGCTTGGCAGGCGGGTTGGTGAGCGCACAATGGCTGCTGTTCCACAGAAAGGACGCTGCTGCCCATCCTTCTGGTTTAGAGTTCCTTAGTCGCCTTTCACGACCTATACGGGAGGAGATGGAGTGGTGCTATATTCTTAATCCAGACACCACACGGATAATTTCATTGGAGAGCTCATTTATAAATTAATTCTGTTTTGGGTAAATCTGTCCAAATAAATGTAAATTCTATATTTTTGCGCTTCGATATACCACTTACGTTATACAATACAACCTTTCAAATCCCAAACAACAGTTTCAGGTTTTGTCAGCACGTCCCAGTTACTTATCATCCTTCATTAGAGAGGAATCGGAAAGGGATTTCAATATACTATTCCCAACAAAGGAATGAACCTTCTTAATGTCCACAACCCTCGACCTTTTTGAGAGCCACATGAGTGAACTGTAATTTGTTCCGTAGGGTCCTCAGATACGATACTTTTAGATGGATTGTTATAATTGCTGTTATGTGGTGACTGAGTGTGATATAATTATTATGAAAGTCAATTGTTTGAGTGGGTGGTTTCCATTTATATATTTGTAATGTTGTTAGATATTGTAGTTATATTATCTACGTTTTCAGATGTTGTTTATTCGTTTTTAAGTCTGTGTTTCTAGATAAATTATATTGCTTGCGTGCATTCATACATTTTTTTTCTTCTTTTTGAAATGTGTAGATATTTTGGTAGGACAACGTGGCCACTTACCACCACCATCCACCATTAGGGGGCACTAGTCCACCATTTTTACCATCCTGCCTGCAAGGCATCATATGAGCCTTTTTGTGCGATAGGTACGTTCGGTACAAGGGCTGGGCAGGTAGCGTAAAATGGAGGGAGATAGCGTGCAAAGTTCCGCAGAGGTCGGTTCTTGGCCTCCTTTTATGAATCCTTGCCTAGGACGCACTTTTGCTTATCGATCTCCTTGATGGCGTCAGCTTAGTCTGTTACGCTGTTTAGCCAGCTGGGAGTTAACCGAGGGAAACATCCAGTTGGTCGGGCAATTTGGAAATTTAGCAATTTTGGTGGCAATTGTCGTATCTGAAATTTGTGCTCTGGGTTTACGGATAGCATCTTACAAAACGGAAGTGCTATGGTTTCACGAACTGCCAAGGAGCACAACCCGCCCAATTCATTGATACGAGTTGGAGCCGCGCAAATCGGCAAATCTGGTACATAAAATACCTGGGGCTCACCCTGGATAGTTGTTAAGGGCTTTGAAGAGCACTTCGTGTACCTCGTCCCTTGACTCGAGATGGTATACCATCTCGGGAGATCAAGTGAGGAAGTTCGCCACCTCTACTACTGGGGCGGTCGTCTTCAGCACCTAAGGGAGGCTCCAGGTCAGGCATCCAGCGCTGCAGAGCCAAGGTCCACGGTCTGCAGCGCAGAGTGGCTACACAAATCGCATGGGGATACAGGACAGTGTCCTTCGAGGCGGCAACTCTTTTGGCGCGCTTCACGCCGGTCGACATCCTGGCGGAGACAGATGCGTGCCGAAATCCTACCGGCTAACACTACCGGAGCGGTCGTCTACGGCACCGAAGGGGGCTTCAAGAACTCGCCAATAATTACACTGGTGCCGCTCATTGGTCTTATGCCTTTAGGCACAGCTTACAGGGGCTGATTGTAAACTGATCCACTCCTTTAGCAAACAATAAACAAAGAAAAATATGCTCACTATTCACACCAATACTAATAACAACGAACATCTAAATCCAGGGAATATTCCGTCAACTCTGGCATACGTCAAGGTAGTTGTCTGGGGCCATTATTATTTTTAGTACTAATAAACGACTTACCATCTAAAGTTGAACACAGCACCTGTTTAATGTTTGGTGATGATGTAAAATTTGCACTTGCCATTAACACACCAACTGACTGCGCACTACTCCAAGTTGACATTAATAATGTCTCCAACTGGGGTCGAGATAATGGATTGAAATTAAATTTTAGTGTGTAATCATGTCATATAGTCGCGGCTGCTCCCCCATCTGTGAGGATTGATTATACAATATCCGATACCGCATTGCGATGCGTAGCTACAGTAAAAATTGGCACGTGGTGCGATAGCGGACTTACATTTGATAACCATATAAGCGAAATATGTGACAAATTGCGGAAAAGCTTTGTCATAAGACAGTCAACGTGTTTTTATAACCAGTTAACAATGTGTGTTCTATATCATACATTCGTTCTTGGCACTCTCGAACATAATGCATTGGTATGGAACCCTCACGAAGTACAACATATATAAAAAATCGAGAAAATACAAAAATCATTTGTTCGATGTTTATATAAAAGATTATACTTCTATTATTCATACTTATACCCAACACTGTATATTGTGGGCATGGTGGACTACCGAATGCTCGCAGTACGTCGTAGTGTTCTACCTAGTTACGTATTTTTTGTGCTTAATACGTAGTTTAACATGTAACTTAGGTTACTGCTAGCACTGGTAAACTTCCACATACCGCGTCGAGGCACATATGCAGTCCGCGAGCGCTGACGATATCTGCTGGCGGTGCCATCCACGTACACCATCCTGGCTGAGTTCGCACCTCTGCTCCGTGCGCTTTGTTGTAGTAACGAAATCATGGCATCTGACTTGACAATAGATTTTTTTTCATGCGTCGAAATAAATACCTAACTTCACCAAGACGGTATATTGAGACGTTGACTATTGGCAACAGTATTACATAAAAATAAAAATAATACTTACATATTATTAGAGGCATTTGGGTGACTTGAAAAACTCACTTGATACGGTTGGCTATACTAAAAAAGTAAGATCAAACTTACGGTATCCTATTCTCTACATCTAGAGTCCCCATCCGTGACAAATACAGTATACAGCGGACTTTCATCATTATTATATCACCCGAAGGACATCCGATGCTGAATAAAGGTTTCCCGCATAGATTTTCACAAAGACAAATTACATGCCGCCCGCATCCAATGGATTTTAGTGACAGCAAAATTTTATTTATTCAGCAAGGAAAGTATCCTAAAGGTACATTGAAAACCATTTATTCAGCTCTCGCATAAAACAAACTCCCTTGAAAATCTCGAATGCACCAAGTTTCAACTGAAGGAAACGCTCCGAAGCTAAGTTGTTTGTCCAGTGCGGAGTTGCTTCGAGTCGATATTTCAAGTTGCTATTTAACTCGGCAAGCTAATCTAAATTACGCCGCGGTCAAGCTCTGTAAATCCCGAAACCCAATTTATCTTTGACACGCTCGTTTTATACTTCTTCGGGGAGAACTGCCTCAGGCTGCTGGGAGAAATTGCGAAGTGGTAAGTAAGATGGAGAAGGTATCTGGAAAGTATCAGATATTTATATTACCTATTTTTTGTTATTTCAATAGTGATAATTTTATCATCTGATTCGCTTGATGGTAAGCATCATTCATACCTATAATCATTTTTAAAGCCACCCAGACTCCCGTGACACCACACTGTGCTCCTTAACACGAGTCCCTTTAAACCGGAACACATTAATGTTAAAAAGTGTAAACACTACTGCTTGGTGGCAATATCGGGCACTACGATGGTATACTATACCTATCCAACTAGACTCTTGCTAAGAGACCTACCTTTTTTTTTTTTTTATATTGGTGCCCAGTGGAAATTCTTCATGAACTTCCTTCGCCCCGGGGAAGGACGAAGGGGTATGCCGGACTCCTACCGGCTAAAACAACTGGAGCGGTCATCTTCGGCACGTAGGGGAGGCTCCAGGTCCTCGTATGATCACACTAGAGCTGCCCACTGGTGCCACGCCAAGAGACCTACCTTAGGTTACTCGTACTGTCGGTATTTCAACTTTTTATATGCTGGTTGAGGTTATATGAGAATAGAAAGACAATTACACTGCTTTCTATACTCTTAAATTAATTGAGTGTTATGTATAAAAATCATCACGCCTATACTTGTAATGTATAGCCGTGTGGTGCCGGCTCAGAATGCCACCACCCCATCTCCTCCCATGGGTGTCGTAAAAGTCGACTAAGGGATTAGCCGGACGATGGACAGCAGCGTCCTTCGAGTACACAACACATCCATATCGGTGGTTGTGGTGATCTTTGGGGGAGGCCTGTGTCCAGCAGTGGACTCCATTCGGCCGAAATGAAGATGATGATGATACTTGTAAAGTTTAAGCAGAGGAAAAGAAAGAAATCTCACAGTATTCTGTTATCTACATCTAGATCCTACCCATTATCGGTGCAAATGTGGGTGTTCTACGGTGTACCGTCATGAAAGAGTATTAGATAGATTTTGGTCCTTCACTCCGCCATTATTTTGGTCCTTTGAACCGGATTTATAACACTTATAAGGCGATGCACTATACTTTGGGATGCTACTGAGAATCTTCTGAAAAAAAAAAAAACAAATTCTGCTCTGGGACTGACATTCAGGACCTCATGCTCGTCAGCAATGCTTAGTACAATAATAAATACCACTAGTACATGTAATAATATTCAAATTAATAAGGTAAATTGTTCACAGCTAGTCCAACTGACTGATCGGTAAACAATCGGTGAGGTATGGAACGCTAGACGTGGTCTGTCTAGGATTTTAAATTAATTATTCATAAAATTGTAAATGTGCAAGCATCAAGTAGCCGTTAATGTTAGCATCATGTAGCCGTTAATGTTATATATTTAGTACCTATACTTTGCTTTTTGCCTGGTAGTATCGGTTTGTCATGCTCACTAAAATGTCTTGCTGGCGGGGGCGTTGTGTATCGGGTCGTTCGGTTCCCTACAATATGGTGGAGCTAAGCGATGCTGATGCATGCGTCATGCTCGTGAACGGGTGCCGTCTGTTGGGACTGGTCGGCCATTAACTGCCATGGCGAATAATAATTATATTACATTAGTTAGTTTTTTTATACATTTGCCTACATAATGCTCGTTACATGTTTTACCATAATTTGTATCAATCAACATTGTAATCTCAGTTATTTTAAAAGAGTATCTATAGAGTTTCTTGCCGGCTCTTCTCCATAGATCAACTATTCGGAACCGTGCAACTTAGATTCTGACGTTTCATAAGTGCCAATATTTGGTTTAATTGAAATAAAAATATTTAACTTTGACTTTGATGGGTGACCACATTGTGGTAATTGAACTAAGCGTCTCCGTGGTTCGGACGTATAATCAATGGTCCCAGTTGTTGTTATTAGACGGCAGTCGTTAGGCCCAGGGGGTATAAACAACTCTGATACACGATATACTAACAATACGAAAGAGGAGAAAAAACAAGGTATTGTTAGGTCAACATAAATAGACGAGCTCAATTCTGTCCAAAAATCTAACTTAACTTAATTAGAACACGGGATATAATATCCAGGAACATCCGAAATCGAAAATGGAAGCGGGTGCTCGTCAAAGATAAATCCACTAATTTGGACCCAGTAATGAAATCACGTTACAAATGTGAGAAATGAAATCGTGCGATTCGATTTACTTCTGAATTTGATAGTTTAAAACTAAGTTCGGAGATAATTTGGGAACGGTGAATTCAGACTTCAGTTTTCTAAGGTTCGCTACGGATTGTGTGTTTGTACGGAACAAATATTTGTATATATATAGTTGTTACGATTTTGGGTATTTGTGCATGTGAGATTTATGTATGTTAAGAGACCTCAAGACACAGAAGTTTAGGAGCAGCGGCTGCTGCACTCTGGGTCGCGGGTTCGATTCCCGCACGGAACAAATATTTGTATGATCTGCAGGTAGTTGTTCTGAGTCTGGGTGTATTGTGTGTAGAATTTGTGTTTGTAATCGCACTCACGACACAGGAGAAATCCAATGAAATTCCGAATGAAATCAAAGGGCCTTTGTTCCTTTTTGCCTTTGTTTGTTTGTTGTTGAAGCAGTGGACGTCCTGTGGCTGATATAATGATGATGATGATGATGATGATATGGGTGACTCAAAAGAGATCGTAAATGCAGCAGTAATACTCATCAAATAAGCCAAAGGATGTTCAATGCTGAGCCCACACAGATTTCCACAAATGTGTCATCATTTTTGGAGGAATTTTCCAGTAGGCACTCACCATGGGTTGGTGAGCGCGGTACGGGCTCTGTTCTACAGAAGCGACGCTGTTCCCCATCCCTCTGGTTTAGAATCCCTTAGTCGCCTTTTACGGCATCCACAGGAAGAGATGGAGTGGTGCTACATTCTTAATCCAGAAACCACAGCAAAGTGGTATCGTAGATTAACTCAGGAAGAACTTATGTCATAGAAAAAGATACTAGAACATGCAAATATTGAACCCGCAGCTTGCATAAGAAGTATATCTGTTAACCTTCGAGCCACCACAACCCTTCTTCTTTTAATATCACCATCATTTGATACCACAAAATTTCTCGGAATAATTTTAGACAAAAATTGTAGCTGGAAAGCGCATGTTGGATATATTTGTGATAAATTAGATAGATTTGCATATGCCATAAAAAAAATTAAGGATAACAGTATCGACAGAAGCAGCACTTACTGCATATCACGGATACGTGTCTTCAATGCTTGCTTATGGCCCTTTTGCTGTGGGGTAATTCTATGGAATTCGATAAAGTGTTTCGCGTTCAAAAAAAATGTGTGCGGGCCATTGGTGGAGCCTGGTTTATGGAGAGCAGCAAACCTTTATTTGACAAATTTTGAATTTTACCACTCGCTTGCATGTACATCAGGGAACTTTGTATGTTTGTTAAACAACATCCGGAATATTCTGACGTTCATTCGGAGGTAGTAAAAAGGAATGTCTTACCCAGAAACAAATTTAAGCTACACATGCCTCGGTGTAAATAGAAATAAATAAAAGAAATTCATACATAAACAACCCAATCGCTTTAAAGATTTACCTGTAACGTTTTTTAAAAGATGTCTAACCAAATGGCTTTTAGGCAAATGTTTTATAGCCTTAACGATTATATGACAGATCAATAAATTGTAATTAATGTTTAAATACGAACTCAATGCTAATCTTTTTTCCCCATCGTTTAGATGATACAATTAATCAAAATAATTTAATTTGCCTGACAATTTTAACTATGCTTTTGACATTATTTAAACTGACAGTATTATTTATTAAATTGTAATTATTGATGATATTAATGTTCATTCATCTAATTGTGTTTGTGTTATTTGTTTTTTAGTTTGCACACCATTGTCATGGTATGTATGTACCGAACGAAGGCTCATTTAAATATCTATATTGTACAACAACATTCTTGCAAATAAATTATTTGAATTTGAATCATCATCATCATCTTATCAGCCTTTATTCAGGATATCTATCCTGAATAAAGGCCTCCCCCATAGATTTCCACGACGATTCGTCAGGTCGTTATCATTTTTTTGTTGGGAACTTGCCAGTACTCACCACGCTTGGCAGGCGGGTTAGTGAGCGCAGACTGTATCAGCCACGGCAAGGTTGGTGCAGTGGCTGATACAGTCGGTTGCTGCGCTCCGTGGGTTCGATTCCCACACAGAACAAATATTTGTATGATCTGCAGGTAGTGGTTCCGCGTCTGGGTGTATTGTGTGTGAAAAATTCATGTCTGTAAACGCACCCCCGACACAGGAGAAATCCTAGAGAGGGGCAACGTTTAAAAAAAAATGGCTGCTGTTCCACAGTAGGGACGTCGCTACCCATCACTCTGGTTTAGAGACTCTTAGTAGCCTTTTACGACATCCACGGGAAGAGATGAAGTGTTGCTATATTCTTAATCCAGACACCACACGGAATGAGATTCTTTCAAGCTGTAATAAATAATTGATTACAAAAAATGATATGCCGTTACCACATCTACTTCAAGACACTTCCTTTTAAAACATCGAATGAGCCGCAAAGCAATCACTGTAATTACAAGTTTAATTCGCTCTGGGGCTTGGACCGCTTCCGTTTTATATTTATGATTTTTACCAAAGGGAACCTTTGAGCTATCTTGACTATTTTAATTATGTAATTCACGTAAAGCGAATGCTTAATTGAGGACTGTTGAGGAGCTTTTGAAAACGGATTAATAAAACAAATTAAACATTATATTTATGAACGAATCAAGAGAATTAGTTAAATATAAGATGTGTTAAAATATTTTACATAAAAACCTCTAGCATTATACAGGGTGTCCAGTAAATAGCACGACATACTACAGGGGGTGAGAGCATGGGTCAATACCTACCAAAAAACACAATATATGTTCAGCAAAATCTTACAGATTTACAGTAGTACAAAATTTTCGATAAGAACATTGTACTGTGAAAATTTAAATAAAAATTGTATTTCTTGAAAACATTTTAGTTTTTAATAGAATAAAGACTTATCAATGAGTAAAGTAACTATTCACAAATAATTTGAGGTAAAAAAAAACTAGAAAAGGAATTTTTCATTACGAGATCCTTAAAAATCTGTGTCAACGTAGAGATTTTTCGATATTTCGGAAAATACTACTGTACTACTGTAAATCCGTAAGATTTTGCTGAACATATTTTGTTTTTTGGTCGGTGTTAACCCAAGCTCTCACCCAGTGCAGTGTGTCGTGCTATTTACTGGACAACCTGTATAATCGCAGAATTTCTATACTTGAGTGATAATATCTGCTGTTATCATCTTCTGAAAGCTATCCCAAAATGACAATATAATCTGAAATTGTATAGAACAGGTCTACAAAAGAATACTCAATTATACTAACGCTAGTAAGGACACATTTCCTAACTAGCAAGCAAAGGCTTTTATCCAATTTAGTAACAAAACAATTCCAGTTTCAGTTTTCTATTTGCCAATATAGGTTAGCAGTAAAACCTTTTTGATATACCTATTTTAGAAGAGACAAGATCATTTATTAGTCCAAAATATAACTATTACACATAGGCATGCAACATGTTAAATTGGAAAATATTACAGTTATGTTTTGGCTTTATTTTGTACAAATATAGGTTAATGAAATTACACGTTTTAATTTATTATTAACTATTTTATCGTTAAATTATATGTCTATCAATCATTGTCCATAAATAATTCATTTAAAATAATAACAACTACCAGTAGAAATGAATTGCAGACAAAATATATCATCATAATTTTTGATTAAAGAATGTCAAATTAATAAGCTCCACCAAATTTCACTATACGTTCAGTTGATTTTGAGATTTTTTTACGTTTAGGGCTCTTATTTATAGGCAATCTTTAAGCTGTCTTCTGTTGATAACACTACTAACACTAACTCTAACTGTTGTTAACAGTACCTTAATTTCCACCACAATCTGCAAGCGGATCGGTGATCAAAGTATGCTGTTGTTAGAACGGAAAGACAGCCGCCCTACGTCCACCATGTTTTGATAGCATGATTGGCATAGTGGGCGTGTCGTGGGTTTGATCCTCACATGGAAAAAATATTAGTGATCTACAGATGGCTGTTTCGGGTCTGGGTCTTTTTGCAGGTGAAATTTATTTCTGTCAACTGTACCTACGATGTTGGAGAAATCTCAACGTCAAAGACATCGTTTTTAATATTAAATAAAAACTGTTGGAGACGCAAAGCCTATTTTTCTTCGAAACACATGCCTAATCCACAATAAAGTAAACCTTAAAATAAAGCTTATTTATTGTGTCGATTCTATTACAACTTACTTGAACACAAGATTTCTCTCAACGTATATTCGGGTTGCAATCGAATGCTAGTCACGTTGGCACTTAAAGTGCCAAGTCTAGGCTCCGTGAGAACAAGACAGCCTGATACCGAACTTATTGAACTTTGTCGAATGTTTAGCACTATTTTTATTTACGGTAAAAGTAGTATTTAATACGTACGGGCATGATCTTTTTGGTTGGCCGCATGATTTCCCCCACAAAGAAGAAACCACGCGCTTGTCACCCTTTTCAGTATAAAGGGAAAGATGGGCATCTCTTCCTTAATCATCACAGCCGAAAAATGCCTACTACTGGACCTTTTTTTTATTGTTGCCCAGTGGAAATTCTTCATGAACTTCCTTCGCCCCGGGGAAGGGTGAAGGGGTATGCCGGACTCCTACCGGCTAAAACCACTGGAGCGGTCATCTTCGGCACCTAAAGGAGGCTCCAGGTCCTCGTATGATCACACTAGAGCCGCCCACTGGTACCACGCCTGTAGGCACATCCCTGAGAGGGTGACTGTAAAGCGGTCACCCCCTCGAGGGGATTGTAAAGGATCCCCCAAAGCGTCCCACGGCAGCACGTGACCACATGCGTGCTACCATCTTCTCTTGGGTCGCTCAGTGGGGGCACGCAGATTCCCCAACCTACGCACCCGCGAACCCAGAGGTCCCCTCGCCTTAGAGCTACGGCAGGGGGTTTTAGGCGTATGAGAATTAGGCGCCAGGGTGGTTGTTACCCCGGCGCCGTCTCCTCCCTCTTCAAGCGGGATCGGCCCTCTCCCACCTACTACTGGACCTAAGCCTCCTCCAAAGATCGCCACAACGACTGGTCTGGGTTTATATTGTGAGCTGATTATGCCACGCTTGACAGGCGTGTCGATAGTCGCATTTGAGTTATAAATGTTCTCGAAGGACTCTGCCGTCCATCCTCTTGCTAATCCCATAGTCGCCTTATACGACTCCCACAAGAAATGGGGTGGTGCAATTCTTCTGGCACATGGTGAGCCAGCACCACATGGTTATCTCCCGCTTCGAATTGCCGGATTCTTGCCGGATAAGTATTCCGTGTGGCTCTCGGCAAAGAATAGACCGCATCTTTCCAGCCATGGGTAACGTAAACAGCGACCAAGGATTGATATCTAGAACATGGACAGCAGCACCACCACTTCGCAACCTATGTAGTACATGGAACTTTCGGGTAAAACTAAAAAGAAAACTCCTTGATACACAGAAATCTGGTACTCACAATTAATAAATTTATAAAATAGGAATTTTTATTATGCTTTATTCTACTGTAGCTTTTATTTTATTGACGTTGGAAATTATTCCTATAAATCCATAAAAATAAATGCCGTGTGGTGCCGGTTCAGAATACCACCACCCCATCTCCTCCCGTGGGTGTCGTAAAAGTCGACTAAGGGATTAGCCGGAGGATGGGCAGCAGCATCCTTCGAGTACATTAACAATTCAACTGCGATCGCCAACCCGCCTGCCAAGCGTGGCGATTCTGGCAAAACCCCCCAACGAGCCCACAACACATCCATATCGGTCATTGTGGTGATCTTTGGGGGAGGCCTGTGTCCAACAGTGGACTTCATTCGGCCGAAATGATGAAATCCATAATAGGCCGAATTATTTAATTATTTGATTATTCCACACAACATTTGATGAATGCCATATATATATATATATTGTTATTGCAAACGGATAATTATTATTTATTATGAAGAGAAGGTCATCGTTTTACCAATCCCACGTACATAATGTTTTATGATTTATTTTTGTGCAATTTCTGTATGTATGAGTATAGTTATTACATTATTATTATTTGTCTGACGTCCATCAGCCATCTGAGGCTTCAGCTGAAAATCAGCGCTGCAGTTACATGCAGCACTTGCTGAACTGGGGCCTTTTAGACACGCAATACCACATCGAACCCTCCTACGACACGTACATATAAATGTACAAAGGACGCCTTGTTTGTGTACCATGTATCATGTTTTTTGTTTTTTTCGGTGTGAACTTCTTGTTTTTATTTTTAATGGTATTTTTTGTATTTATATCTACTTTTATGTTTCTACTTGGTTGGTGTGATATTTTGTATTGTCTAATAAATTATTTCTTTCTTCTTCTTCTTCTTCAGCAATCTCCCGTGTTCTAATAACATACCTACTACCATTACCAACCCACCTTTTATTGATCCAGTGGAAATACCTCATGTACTTCCTTCGCCCCGGAAAAGGGCGAAGGGGCATGCCGGACTCCTATCGGCTAAAACCACCGGAGTGATCGTCGTCGGCACCGAAGGGAGGCTCCAGGAACTCAAAAGATCTCCATTGGTGCCACGCCTTTAGGCACATCTCAGAGGGGATGACTGTAAGGCGGTCATCCCCCCTAGTGGAGGGAAGGTAAAGAGGACCAGGCATCCCCCCAGGCATCTCTCGAGGGGATTGTAAAAGATACCCCGGTGCCTCACTATGCGCTGTGCAACCAACCCACCTTGTTGTTTAATAAACTTATTTTCTTTCTTTCTTTCTGCCAAGGCTGGTAATAATGGCAATATCCTCTACATATGCAATAATGCTACACCATTTCAGTGAAGAATGCGAGAGTCTACAGTAAGCAGCTTCCACGCTTATAAGGCCGCTTTGCGCTGTAAAATCATTACATAGCACAGATAAGTAAGTACTCTATGTGGTGGTAGAATATAGCACCACTCCATCTCCTCGCGTGGTTATCGTTAAAGGTGACTAAGGATTCTGAACCAGAGGGACGGGCAGCAGCATCCTTTCTATGGATCAGTAGCCATACTGCACTCACCAACCCGCCTGCCAAGCGTAGTGAGTAGCGCAAGTGAGGAATTAAACAGGAGAAGCCTTTGATGAGCAGTGGACGTCCTTTGGCTGATATGATATGATGATTAGTAAGGAGCTTATCGCCTGTGTGGTACCGACTCAGAATACCACCACCCCATCTCCTCCCGTGGGTGTCGTAAAAGTCGACTGGGATTAGCTGGAGGATGGGCAGCAGCGTCCTTCGAGTACATTAACAACTCAACTGCGATCGCCAACCCGTCTGCCAAGCGTGGCGATTATGGCAAAACCACCCTATGAGCCCACAGCACACCCATATCAGTAATTGTGGTGATCTTTGGGGGAGGCCTGTGTCCAGCAGTGGACAGTTTTCGGCTGAAATGATGAGACCCTTTCCAATCCATTTCCTTGTTTTAACAAAACTAACAACACTACATTGATAATAAAAATATGCATATTAATTTATTTCTTACACAACTAAGATAAAACAACCATAACTTCCTTATTGCAGGATTTGATCACAAACTAAACGCAAATAAAATACAAATATACGCAAACACAGTGACATAAAACCAAAATGGTGCGTGCGACATCACGTACTCCTTTTAAAAATACATCACTGTCAAAGGTGAAGT
This sequence comes from Diloba caeruleocephala, assembly GCA_947459985.1. Taxonomy (NCBI): domain Eukaryota; kingdom Metazoa; phylum Arthropoda; class Insecta; order Lepidoptera; family Noctuidae; genus Diloba; species Diloba caeruleocephala. The sequence goes on from OX381607.1 coordinate 28,221,547, forward strand.
CGCTTTATGACGTCACAAATCAAATACATTCCTGCCGAACAGTCGGCATGGGAAATATGAAAGACAACATACAATGGTGGATTCATTCCTTCTGTAATTCAAACTAACATGGGTTTAGCATTTCGCTTTGCAGCCTCTTAGCCTCACTTCCCTAATGTATATTTTCCACTTTTAAATAACGGTACATAATAAGCAACCCTGTGTCTGAATTCACTAAACTTAATTTCCTATGGCGCCATCAAACTGCACGTAGCGTTGAGCTTACGCTGAAAATATATTTTTTGTTGAAGACTCTATGGCTTATAAAATAAAGGAGGTTTTCATTTATAACAATTTTTGCATAGCGAGAACGCTAATTGGTGCTTTCGCATTAAGATGTGATCCGTAGACCATTAACCTCCATTTTGTATTTACTCACACGCGCTCCCGTTTCGCACTTCAACAGTAATGGATCAATTTTGTTTGAAAGTACTTTTCGGGCCTATCTTTTTTCTATTCCTTCCCGCTTCTTTATTTTTTGAAAGGAGAATATATTTTCAATTTCCTCGTAAAGTGTCGGTACTATTGAAAGTCAAATGTCGGATGTAAAATTAGACGAGTTAATTTTGTGTAAATACACCATACCGTGGTGCATGTTTACGGTTTACCAACTGACAATTTATTACTCGGTTAGTTTCATGGGCGAGGTTGTTACAGTGAAAGAAAGAATAGTATTTATTGACACAAAAAATCCATAGGCAAACAAAAATATATGATTGAAACCACTATCTTCAGATGACAATTCGTAAGTGGAAAAGTAAAAAATCATAAGCAGCGTAGGTATGTTGTGGCGCTTTAGTCTTTCAGCGGAAAGGTAGAAAGACTAAAGCACCACACGGATGCAATAATAAATAATAAATAAATAAAAAAAAAAAAAAAAAAAAAAATATTTATTGACACAAAACGTGAAATGTGAAAAAAAAAATTTCACTTTTATCCTAATAGTAATATTGGCAGTTGGATGTGATATATGGGATATCCATAAAATCTATTGACACAGCCCTTATTTCCTAGACCAGTGGTGAACTGCGGTTTCATTGGCGTAAGATGGTTAATGCTTATATTCTAATGGTGACAACTATTCGAAGCAGGGGTGCAATTCCTTAAGCTCAAAAAGTCGAGAGTCCCAGTTATTGTCATTAGACGGCAGTCATTATGCCAAAACCTTGAGACAGCTCTAATAACTCTGACTCAGGGTTTACTGCTAACCAAGTAAAAAAGTGCGAAGAATTTTAAAATAACTCCCATTAAAGACTATATGGTGGTTAATTTCCGATATATTTATTTCCAAGTGGGTGTTGTAAAAGGTGACTATGGGATTAGCCGGAGGATGGGCAGCAGCGTCCTTTGAGTATATTAAAACCTCACCTGCGATCGCCAACCGGTCCACCAAACGTGGCGATTATGGCACTATTCCCCAATGAGCACACAACATAAACTCGACGACCGTCACTGAATGTTTTGTGGGGGCTTCTGCTTTCTGGCTTCTTCTAGCAGTGGACATTTTTGCGGCAGTTTATTTTTCATTTTCAAACATTGCCCTCCACTAAGATTTCTCCTGTGTCGTGAGTGCGTTTACAGACATGAATTCCACAAACAATACACCCAGACCCGGAACAACTACCTGCAGATCATACAAATATTTGTTCCGTGCGGGAATCGAACCCACGACCCCCGGCGCAGCAGTCAACTGTATCAGCCACTGCAACAGCCGTGCCGTTAAATGATGATTATCATGATGATATTTGTTTCATCTGCACTAACCTGTAGATTTAGTTGGCGCTCTCATCGGTTTCAATATCGCCTATTAAAAACAGTGAAATAACTCGAACAATAAACTGCCGAAAAATTGTACCCATAAAAATCGAATGAGTTTCGCCTGTAATTACCCATTGGCTGCAGACATTGGATCGTATATCTTGGGGATCACGTTTTTCGATAAAAATAATTCGTTTCCAATTTATTTGAATTGTTTTGCAGCGGATATCGATAAAAATTGTATATTATGGGATTTGACACATGAAAAGAATAAGGTTTTGTGCTGTTTTAAATTCAGATAATATGTAAAGTTTTCTTAAAATTGAAGGTATACCTACTGAAGAATTAAGAACACATGCCGTTTCTGGTTAAGAATAGCCCCAACTGATCTCATCCCATGGGTATCCCAAAAGGCGACTATGGTATTAGCCGTAGGATGAGCAGCTTCCTTGGAGTGCTTGAATTACTACTCAACTGCGATCGTTAACCCGCCCGCCCCCCAAGCGGGGCAAAACTCTCAATGAGCAAACGACCCAACCCCGGACCAGTCGTAGTGGCGATCCTTGGACGAGGCCTTTGTCCAGCAGTGGGCTTTATTTCGGTTTGTTCGAAATGATGATAATGATCCACACCACATCACAATTTTATTTGCTTGTTAGTTTCGTTGTAAACTGTAGGTATACTATTAAATACTCTAGAAATATATCATCATTTCGGCCGAATAAGTCCACTGCTGGACACAGGCCTCCCCCAAAGATCATCACAACGATCGATATGGGTGTGTTGTGGGCTCATCGGGGGTTTTACCATAATCGCCACGCTTGGCAGACGGGTTGGCGATCGCAGTTATAAATGTACTCGAAGGATGCTGCTGCCCATCCTCCGGCTAATCCCTTAGTCGACTTTTACGACACCCATGGCAGGAGATGGGGTGGTGGCATTCTGAGCCGGCACCACACGGAAAAATATATAGACTAAGTAATTGAATAATTTTTTGAGAAACATCGTCATCGTATCAGCCAAAAGACGTCCACTGCTGAACAAAGACCTCCCCCATAAGTGACCAGTAATAAGCCATGTGCCGTCATCTTGGAGGGAATTTGTCAGTATTCATCACCGTTGGTACGTGGATTGGTGTACGCAGAATGGAGTGGATCTTTATTCTTAATCCGAATACCACACGGAAAAACTCTCTCAGCACTCAGCCTCAAATTCAAAGCTAACACGCGAGACGCGGGGCGCGCTAAAATATTTTAAATCCATGAAATTTCAACATGGGAATATGTTAACCCGTCACTTTTATTTCAGCGAAGATATTTCCGTCTTAAAGTCACAGCCTCCCTTCACACTTACACCTCTGTCAGTTGGAGAATCTCTGAAGCCACGAGACGTTTTTAGCTAAAATGGACTTTATTTGTATAACCTTAAAGAGTGCTGGTAGGTATGTTGGGTGCAGAACTAAAATATAGTTTTGGTGTTGGTGTAGATCGTGGATGACTGGCGGGTCACAATTTTTTAGAAGCGTCGAATTCGAATTGGATGTGCGGTGTGAATCTGAGGGCCTAGCACGACTATTTTTACATATAGTAACGTAAACGTATCGCTAATGTGAGAGAATTTTTAATTGAAAATTTTAAATTTAACCTAAAGACTTTAATTACCTAGATTCCAATTTATTTTTCTAAAGTAAAACAAAGATATCAAAATTTGAAAATGCATTTTGATAAATTGTCAATACTGGGTGTATCAAAGCCATAATATACACATTTTATTAGAACAGTGAGTTTATTGTTGTATCAAGATGTTGTCTGTAGCGAAAGTGCGTATTCATGGGATACAAGATGATAACTGGGTTTTAAAGGACAAACTCAACCAGTATCGGGGCCTGATAAAATTATATCAAAGTATTGGAGAGTATTCATCAAGAGAACTTTAACAAGAGGAGACAACTTGATAGAATCAGATTGAAAACAAAGAAGAAGAAAATGGAACAAAATCGTATGGCGCAGTTTATGAAAGAGTAAATTTGGACTTCTGGGTTGGAGGCCTGGTGACCTGAAACACAGGCTTTAACCTAGCTTAGGTGCCAGTCTCCTACAATAAATTGGAATAATACTATACCTAGGCAATATTGTATTTTGTTGCAACTTTTTCATTATTGTACTGAGAAAATTAATTACTTACTTACTTAGTTACCTATGTATGATACGAATTGTACTTGTCGTATAAATTTAAATAAAATGCCATAGGATAGTTGTGTTTTCGATTCCAAATTGACTCACGTTGACGTTACGATACAAATAATTTTTCGCAAGTTGTTCGTGCTTGGGCCTCTGGTCTTTGCGTACGTGAATACTAAAATTCGAAAGGTAACGTTCGTAAAAAAAGTGATTTCGGGATTTATAAAAATTACTGGCAGCAAAATATTTAAAGGTTAATGCTATTCTTCTTCTATCATGTGTATTTTTTTTTAAACGTTGTTTTTTTTAAACAATTTAAACGTGAGGAATAAACTGGCGACACAGTAAAATTCCAGACATCAAAGTAAAACTAAAAAATGAAAGCTATACAATAGATAATAATGGTTCAGATGACATGTTATTTATCTTCTAGCTTGTATAGATAACATCTCATCGATGCATATAATTTGGCTTAGTGGTATTTTTTAACTATTTTTCATTAAATAAAACGTTGCCCAACTGCGATTTCTCCTTTCTCGTGGGTGCGTTTACAGACATGAATTCCACATACAATACACCCAGACCCGGAACAACTACCTGCAGATCATACAAATATTTGTTCCGTGTGGGAATTGAACCCACGACCCGGAGCGCAGCAGCCGACTATATCAGCCACTGCACCAACCGTGCCGTCAAATATTCACTTACTGCCATTTATTTTTAGCTGTCTATAGACTTTTGTTCAGTAACGTTTATGGACTCGTATAGAAACTCCATAGAGAAAGAAACTTTAAGTAAAGCTTGTATTTGAATTTTTGAGGCCCTATCCAATCACACTAATTCCGGCAGATTAAAAAAGTGTAAATTGTACACCATTAGTTCCCGCTGTGTCTCACAAATTAGGGCAAAACAAGAGGTTTTGTTCAGGATCCCGGTCTAGCAGGCTTTGTCCCAAAGGAAGACTTTCTATCTTATTGTTGAACTTTGATTTACGTTTCAGTGAAAACTTGTAGAACTCCAAGATTATTGAAGAAGACTTTGCAGAGTGCAGTAAATGTATCATGGTTATTTTTTGCGATATTAATGACCTATTAAAGAAAGAAGATATTTTCAAAAATAGTATAGAAGTGTGAAGCTATGCCATTTGTTTTTCTCTTCTCACTATTGAGAATATAGGGTCTTAAAGAGCAATTATGATATTATCTTGAGATCATGATGTTAATTCCGTGTGGTGCCGGCTCAGAATACCACCACCCCATCTCCTCCCATGGGTGTCGCACAAGTCGACTAAGGGATTAGCCGGAGGATGGGCAGCAGCGTCCTTTGGTGATCTTTCGGGGAGGCCTGTCCAGCATTGGACTTCATTTGGCTGAAATGTTGATGATGTTAAGACTTATTTATAGATCATCCATTTGGTATGATTTTCCGTGTGGTGTCCAGATTAAGAATATAGCAGCACTCTATTTAATCTAAAGGGTCTAGTTGAAAACCAGCACCTGGCGCCTGCCTGGCACATGCTGAACTAGATACCCATTTAGCGCAACTGTGGGGCATACACTTTAATCAAAATGTTGCTCCTTATTTCTCTGTTTAGTATGTTGTTTGTGATGTCTCATTTTGTCGCTAAATAAATGCTTTCTTCTTTTTTTCTTTTTCTTTCTTTCTATCTCCTCCCAAGGGTGTCGTAAAAGGCGACTAAGGGCCTCAAACCAGAGGGATGGGCAGCGGCATCAAGTCTGTGGTACAGCATTAGTTCTGCGCTTACCAACCCGCCTAGCATGCGTGGTGAGAACTGGCACTGCATCCCAAAATGACGACACATTGTATGTAACCGATCGTTGTGGAAATCTAGAGGGGAGACCTTTTTTCAGCAGTGGACATTCTTTGGCTGACATGATGCTAACATCATCATATCAGCCATATATACGTCCACTTCTGAACAAAGGCCTCCCCCATAGATTTTCACAGCTGTGTCATCATTTTGGGGGGTATTTGCCAATATTGACCACGCTTGGCAGGCGGGTTGGTGAGCGCAGTATGGCTACCGTTTCACAGAAGGGACGCTGCTGCCCATCACTCTAGTTTAGATTTCCTTAGTCGCCTTTTACGACATCCACGGGAGGAGATGGAGTGGTGCTATATTCTTAATCCGGACACCACACGGAATACACGGAACAGCTAACGTCATGATGAACAGCAACCTCCAATAAGTTCACAATAAATACTAGAATCACCAATCCATTTGAAAGCGTGAGGCACTAAGATTCATATTGTAGTTTCCCTATACATTATTTATTTAATGAGGAGATCCGCATCATCTAATAGTTAGTGATCACTGCCACCGAGTCTGCAATACGTTTTCGACCACTTAAAAAACTTATACCTTTTTCTGAAGGCTTTTTGTCATGTGTTTCCAGAACTGCTAATGGCAGCTGGTTTTACCATTTTATGGTATGGGGTTGATAGTTTGAAATGAATAATAGCAGACCTCAAACCATTAAAAATATTATGAAAACTAGAACTTATAATACTATACCGATAGGTATGCCTTACTCGAATTTTAAATTCAAATAAAAACAAAAGAAATCGTTTATTCATTGCAGCACAGTAAAATCTCGACCAATAAATCAATCTATATCAGAAATGAACGTTGCACAAACATTGAATTCGACTGAAATTATAAAATGACGGAAAACGAATTAGTTGGTTCTCGCTAAATTTTAGATATAAGTTGGCTTCTTTAAAGCGAAAAGATAAGTTGAATTTATAAAGTATATAAAAGTATACAAAACCGGCCGGTGGCGTTCGTGGCTATTAGAATTTTATTTACGAAACTTTTTCCGATATGTAATTTATAGAAAATTATTGGAGTAATTTCAGAACAAATTATTAGAAATGATTGGCCTTTAGAGTCAAGCTAGTATCTAGCCTCAGGCTTGCATACTTGTTACTAATAACGTTGTGAATGGGAAAAGTTTATACTAGGAGGGATCAAAAAGTAGTCAGAACGACATACTCCTTGGTAAGAAAAAAAAAACTGGCAGGCATAGCTCAGATACATATTTGTAATATTAATAAAGAAAAAATCTTCGATTCTTTTTTGTTTTTTTCTGAATGTAGTGGAGAAAAACGAAGTGCAAGCCGTTATTAAATACCTCTATTTAAAAAAGTCAACGACGCAAGAGATTAATTGCGATTTGGAGGCAACATTAGGAGAGTCTGCTCCGCCGTATTCCTCTGTCGCAAGGTGGGCTTCTCAATTTCGAGTAGGGAGAACGAGCACGGAAGACGAACGTCCATCGAAGTCAGTCAACCAAGAAAATGTTGCGAAAGTCGAGAAAATTGTATTGAGCGATCGAAGAGTTACCATCCGATACTTAATTCAATAAACGGGCATTCCATATGAAAGTATTCAATCCATGTTGAAACAATCTTTGAATATGAGAAAAGTCTCCGCAAGATGGGTGCCGGGAATGTTAACCGACAGTCAAAAACAAAATCGCCTTGACATTTCGAAGATATTGTTGGACTAGTTTCAAGAAGATTCTGAAAACATTTGTCTCGTTTCGTAACAATGGATGAAACATGGGTCCATCATTTTGATCCCGAGACAAAACAGCAATCTTCGCAATGGAAACGGCCATCATCACCAACCCCTAAGAAGTTTCGTGTCGCGGCATCGGCTGGCAAGGTTATGGCCTCAATATTTTAGGACTCAGAAGGGATATTGTTGATTGATTACCTGGAGCGTGGAACCACTATTACAGGCCAATATTATGCAGCTTTAATTCCCAAGTTGAGGAATGCCATCAAAGAGAAAATTAGAGGGAAACTTCGAAGGGGGCGTGCTGTTTCATCACGACAACGCACCCGCTCACAGGTCGGCAGTTGCGATGGCTGCCATTCAGCAAGCTGGCTATGAATTGGTTGACCACGAATAAGGGGTTATTCACCAGATCTGGCGGCTAGCAATTTTTATCTGTTCCCCAAATTGAAAAAATACTTAAGGGGAAACAGGTACGAAGACGATAACGAGGTGATGGATGCCGTGGAGAGCTTTTTGCAGGTCCAAGACAATTTTTTTATGAATGTTATTGAAGCATTGGTAAAGCGCTGGACTTGGTGTGTAGAGAGACTCTGAAACCTTGTAGAAATATAAATTTTTAAGTTATCAATAGTCATTATATTCTATCTCATTCTCATTACTTTTTGATCCCTCCTCGTATTAACTGGAATAACGAACCTCAGATTTCTAGTAACAATAAATATTTGTTGTTAATTTTTACGAACAAGACCTGACATCGACTCGAGAGTTAGCAGCGAATTAGAGATTTGAATAAACGTCTTAAAACCAGCTGGTGTTACAAACTCATGTACTCTTTTAACTAAACTGTGTGCCTTCAATTCTGTAATAGAGCCACCAATTTCTACAATTATGCCGAATTTTAAAATTTGGCAAATTCAATGTTTTATTGTATTAATTTTTTGCTTTGCACTGTTTTGTAAGTTACACATGGAGATTATTTAGATGGCATGATGTCAAAAGATTAAATTAAGTTTGTAAAACTTTAAAAACTTAGTTTGTATAACTTGTAGTTTATGTGGTGTCCAGAATAAGTATGTAGCACCATTTCATCTCCTTACGTGAATGTCTTAAAAAGCGACTAACAGACTCTAAATCAGAGGCAAGGGCAGCAGCGTCCCTATTGTGAAACAGTGGCCATACTGCGCTCACCAAAGCACCTGCCAAGCGTGGTGTATTATATAATATGAAAATATATTGAGGAGTCCGTTGTATAGCAGTGGACATCTTTTGATTGATATGATGAAAACCGATGTTTAGAAAAACAATAGTATGAAGCAATTATTAGTATCCCATACGTACGTATGATCGTCATCATTATACCAGCCAAAGGATGCCAACTGCTGAACAATAGAATCTCCCATACATTTATTAACTATAACTCCCAGCTCCCTTTACCAGGTCGTCTGTCCATTTTGTTGGAGGCCATCTCACACTGCGAAATCTGTTGCGCTAAAAACCATTTTACTATCGGATTATATTATATATAATATAAAGATTTGCCAAATGTATATCAAGCTTATTGCTTGTTATGTTTGTGTTTAAATTTGATTTTATGTAGAGCAATAATTAAAATGCATGTAATACAGTAATTAAAAATTAAATGAGAGACAGAGACGTGTTGCTGGGGATTTTAAATATTAGGAAGCGTTGAAGGGAAGGAGATTTTGGGGTCTGTCTTGTATTATACAAGACATTCACACAGATTGACATTCAAAAATTCCTATGTTCAGTCTAGTTTGATTAAACTTGATTTCATTTCATTTATATTGAACGTAAAACATGCAAAAAAGCAATAAATACTATGTTCCGTAAAATATACTAAAAAAAACAAACAATAATAAAAAAAACTGGGGATTTAAACTAATAAAAAAACATATCTAACATTTTATCTTTTAACAAAACTATAAAATTGTATGAGCCAAACTCTTTTTGTTCAAACCAAACTATTCAAAATATTAAGGTAACCGAAAAACCTTAGAAAAAGGGAAAGTACAGAATAAAAGAAAACGTGGATATTTAATGCCGCGGAACCCGTATATATTTCCTGTAAACAAATAAAAACGATACTAAATCGTGTCCATAGCGCAGAAAATATCCCACTCTAACGGAATTCTAATGTTGGTGTTGTGGGTCATAAGATTATAGCGTATCAATGGTATATTAATAAAAAAGGCCGGCTATATATATTGGCCTTCTAAAGACATTTTGAATTCATCTTTATCATCAGCATATCAGCCTAAGGACGGCCACTGCTGAACAAAGGCCTCATCCACAGATTTCCACAATTTTATCGTTATTTTGAGGGAAATTTTTCAGTACTAGTTACACGCCTGGCAGGTGGGTTGATAAGAGCAACATGGCTGCCGTTCTACAAAAGAGATGCTGTTGCCTAATCTTCTAGTGTAGAGTTCCTTAGTCATCTTTAACAACATCTATGGGAGGAGACGTAGTTGTGCTGTATTCTTAATCAGACAACACACAAAAAGTTGTAATCAATTTAGAGTATAATAATCGGTAACAGATAAAAATTAACAATATTGTTGGCAGTCCGTGTGGTGTCCAGATTAAGAATATAGCACCACTCCATCTCCTCCCGTGGATGTCGTAAAAGACGACTAAGGGAATCTAAATAAGAGGGATGGGCAGCAGCGTCCCTTCTTTGAAGCAGTAGCCATACTGCGCTCAACACCCCGCCTGCCAAGCGTGGTGAGCATTGGCAAATACCCCCCACAATGATGACACCATTGTGAATGTCTATGGGGGAGGCCTTTGTTCAACAGTGGACATATAAATGGCGGATATGATGGCAAAGTGGCTAAGCTATTTGATAGAATTATGTTATTCTGTTTTTAAACAATGCCCCCTACTGGGATTTCTCCTGTTTTAGAGGGAAGAGTTTACAAAAGCTCACTTACACAAGCAACCAAATCCAAAAAATAAATGTATTTCATAGAAAAATGTTCAGTGCAGGGATTGAACTCGCAACTTCACACAGAACGCCAATCGTTTAATCGTTTGGTTACTGCACCCACCTTGCATTCCAATGATTCAGCTGTATTTAAGAATAAAAGAATGTAGACTTCCGTAATAAAAAAAATAGAGAACTAGTAATGTCATGTAATGGCGCAACTAAAATAAGGAAAGGCCTAAATCCAGCAGCGGAATTGAACATGAAAATGAAAATAGATGTATTTATACATGTATATTGCATATATGTGTATATTTAAACAACACGTTGCCCTTACACTAATACTTCTCTTGTACCGTGGGTACAGTTTACAGATACACATCTCACATGCGTTCGAAGTTGCTGCCGATTATATGTACCTGGGACAAACTGTCCAGTTCGGTAAGTCCATCTTCGAGAAAGAGGTCAACCGTCGAATCTAACTCGGCTGGGCAGCGTTCGGGAAACTGCGTAATATCTTCTCGTCCAAAATACTGCAGTATCTTAAGACGAAGGTCTTTGACCAGTGTGTGTTGCCGGTTATAACCTACGGTACCGAGATGTGGTCGCTGACCATAGGCCTCATAAGAGAGCTATGCTCGGAGTGTCCCTGCGGGATCGAATGAAAAATGAAGAGATCCGCAAAAGGACCAAGGTAAACGACATAACCCGAAGAATTGCAAACCTTAAGTGGCAGTGGGCGGGGCACATTGCTCATAGAACGGATGGCCGATGGCGCCGAAGAAGGTCGCGGGAATCCGAGCAGCGCAGAACCGGTAATTGTGGCGATCTTTAGGGGAAGCTTATATTCAGCAGTGGACGTCTTTCGGCTGAAATGATGATGATGATGATCTCACATGCAGAATACTCAAACCGAGATAAACTACCAATAGGCCATACAAATTTATTTGTTTCGTGTTGGGCTCGAACCTGCGACACGTAGCTAAGAAAGCTAATCGAATAGCCAATACGCCAAACGTTCCATCAAATTGTATTAAACTTCATGTAATATGTAAATACCTTCAGGAATCTTAATAATTTGCTTCCATATTACTTCATATAGCTTACCTTGCTATTATCGAAACAATAATTCAATGTTCATGTGTTGTGAACGAGACAAGGAAAAATACACCACGTAGAGGCTTCGTAGTCCACTCGTAATTCGGCTACGCCGTAGCTATGTACTCCTAACTATCATTGCTACGACTTTGAGTGCGCTACGTGAACTGCACTACAATAACACTCAACTTGTCGTAACGATCTGATGTGGTCTCTTAGCTCGGCTGAGAATAAATCGACCCATAATTTCCCGTGAGTGTCGTTAGCGGCAACTAAAGGTTTATGATACGCAAGGATAGATTACATTGTCTAATAAAATATTAACTCGCGATATCTATACTGTTTTAACCAAAAGAACTACAAACATAATTTAGGAAACAATACCATGCGCTTTACATATCATCGTATTTATTATTATTTGTTTATTATACTTTTTGTTGTACACTAATCAGTATAAGATACAAAAACAAAAGTAGCTATATATCATAATAATATTTTAGAGCACAATGGGTGATCTTATCGCACTCGGCTATTTTTTCCAGACAGCGTTCATCGTTTCAGCCAAATAATTGGTTGGCGATTGCAGTTGACTTGTTAATATACTCAAAGTATACTGCTGCCCATCCTCCGGTTAATCCCATAGGCGCCTGTTAAGACACGCACGGGATGAAATTGGTTGGTGCTATTCGTAGCCGGCACCACACGGCATCGGCAGACAACTTTAGGATGGAAAACTGTGGCAGTCGATGGTGCACACAGATACATAATGATATAACTAAATTATGTATACTATCCTAAAGATATAAATAATGTAGATAATACACAAATAATATCGATATTATATATATAATAATATATATTTGCCGTGTGGTGCCGGCTCAGAATGCCACCACCCCATCTCCTCCCATGGGTGTCGTAAAAGTCGACTAAGGGATTAGCCGGAGGATGGGCAGTAGCGTCCTTCGAGTACATTAACATCTCAACTGCGATCGCCAACCCGTCTGCCAAGCGTGGCGATTATGGCAAAACCCCCCAATGAGCCCACAACACATCCATATCGGTCGTTGTGGATATCTTTGGGGGAGGCCTGTGTCCAGCAGTGGATTTCATTCGGCCGAAATGATGAATATAGATATATAAATACATAAACATTATATATCCAAAAATGTCAATAAATCTGTAATTAATTCGACAAAATATAAAAATACGGTTAAATCAGATTGCTATCTGTCATACAGAGTACACTCTAAACAAAAACCGACATGTAATGCATGTCTACGAGCTGACATTCCCAATGTTATAAGAACTCATGTAAAATGAAAAGTTTACATAACGGCAATGTTTGTTCGAAAGCCTATGCATTGGCCCTCACACAGTCACTGTACTCGAAAATGGTCCTTTCATCCGCAGATCAGCTTATGTTTTGCACCAGCCATAAAATCGCAATAATATCAGCGGTCCTAAGAGGGATATATTTCGAGAAAATATCCAGTAATGTTAGTTTATATCGTTCATTTTATTTTTTTAGGCCTACCAGCCTCTGGCGTTACATTTAAATCTTATTTTGCAGGGAAAATCAAATAAAAGACCCGTTTCTCTATCTTCCGAGATTATTTACCATATATTTACATAATTTTGGTTTCGTGTTGCTTTGTTTTTTTACGTTTATGATTATGTAACGAAAAAGAAAAAGTTAATTATATAATTACGTTTATCAGAAACCTTATGTATTTATATATATTGATTTCTCTGGATATTTTAGCGTTCTTTTGAAAACGCGTTAAGTATCCTAATAGTGAGCAATCGCTCAACACAATATCACGATTATGCAAACACAAATGCAACCAAGTCCTGCAAGCGTATGCTATTCTCCAAATTGCACCTAAACCCATACTGCTAATCTCATAGTTGTCTTTTACGAACCTAAGAACATAGGAGTTACATGATTAATAACAAAAATATAAAATAGGAGTACGCTATTGGTTACATAATTATCCCTCAACCCAACTTCACCTTCATTACAGTAACAAAAGCAGAAAGCTCCTATCTGTTGTACTTCACAAACCTACATACCAACATGATTACATATAACATCGCTCGTCAAGCTTAATTCATAAGACTTCCAAAACTAATGTGTATTATCAAGAACTTGTATCCACGCCATCTGTTATCAACGCCGCGAACTGGTACAAAAGGTTGCACGCAAATAACATCCACCTACACGCACAGATCTGGGGAAAATTAGGTTCATATTTGGTCATATTGCCAGTCGACTCGCGATCGGGCTTACGCGTGCACGTATTGCGGTGCGAGAATTAATTTAAATCCGAGACCGTGTTTGTTTTAAAACAATATTGTATAGACAAAGTTCCTTGTTAATATAAATAAAAAATTGTGACTATAAATAAATAGTTTTAGATAGTGTTAGTTAAAGTGAAGTTAGAAAATAGACAGTGTTTTTTCCTTTTTATAGATATGAAGATATATCATCGTGTGAGATGATCGCATTTGAATGGATGCGAGAGACTCTGACATGGTTTTAGAAAGGTATGTATTGCAAGAAAAGTTCAACATAACAAAACATTTGTTCATAAAATTGTCGTTTCGTCTTGGGGGAGCTTCTCATGATTTAGAGCAGTGTGTTTCGTGCGTACTAATGTAAGGACTTTGGTATGAAAGTATCAAAAAAGGTAATGCTTGAATATGTTTTTATTTTTATAATTTCATTTAAATGTAATCGAGTGAAATGTAAAATCAACCTATATCCTTAAGTAGGAAAGTAAAACAAAATAGCCTTCATAAAACATGTTGGGTCATAATCTTATAAGTCCCTTTAAATAAAAATCCGAATAAATTTACATTATTTTGCTAATGAAATGTGCGAGAAAAACAAAATTTATGCGAGACATTTTCCCTAACAATCTCGTTTTTATGTCAACAGTATATAGAATATTCTGCAATGGAATGAAACTTGAGCGGTTTTCGAATTGTTTATTATCCCAGTTTCTCTTTTGCTATTCGCTCTTAGCTAATTAGCTTTCTCCAGATTAACCGATCTGTGAGGTACAGCTAGGTGTGCCTGGCCTCTTAATAGTCTCCTTCTCTACGCCGAAGGTGGTGACTGCTTCACATTCATCCCCTCCAAAAGGTGCGTAAAGGCGTGGCACCAATGGAGCCTGGAGCCCTCTTTGGTGCAAAATATAACCACCCATGTAGTTTTAGCCAGTATGAGACATATCTCTGCCCTTCCCCGGAGCGGAGGAAGTCCATGATTGAGTGCCACCGGGGTGAAACAAATAAGTGTGCGATATTACTCCTCTGTCTACCCTCAACACAGAAAGATATGTTTGCACGTACATCAGCTTTAATTCCACATAGCTGCTATAGGCATGCCCAAATCCCCTATCTAATCTCGCCTAACAAAAACACAGAATTACAGCAATTCCCATCACCTTCATTGACCGACCCTACGAAAAGCTTTTAAATTATGTCATGTTCGGAAACCCTTTTTGCCATAGAGTATTTCTTGCCATCCTTTGATGTCAGAAGGTAAATGCCTTTGAAAATTCTAATTAAATTCGTGTTTTCAAACATGCTTGCCGCTTGGTATTATAAAAGAAAATGCTTTTGAACACGCTAAGACTTACGTATTAGGTAAGGTTTTAGCATTTTCAGAATAACTATATTTAATATGTTAATTCTCAATACCGTACTGTAACGTTAGTAGCATTATTTTAAACGTGCCTCACTAGTATTTCTGCTGTATTGTGGGCACTGTTTAGCCAGATTCACTATGCCAACCGTGCCGTCAACAGGCAAAGTTCTTCATTCTTATTGACTCTTCTTCAGTCGTCTTCGCTCTTCTTTGTTCTTCTTCTTCTGTTCTTACAATAGTAGGTATAAATATTTGCTAGTAAAATAGGTCTGACCTACACGATGACTGTCTCACGCTTGCCGTCCTTCAGTTCAGGTCGTCCCTAAACGGCTGCAGGTCTCTGTTGGTGTTGTGGCTAAACAATGGGTTTTCAGCGATACTTGGTGCGGTTTCGAACCCCGCACGGAACACATATTTATATTGTACCCTCAACAGAGTATAAATCTTAGTGTGGGGCAATTTTGTAAAGGAACCATATAAACTGAAATATGTGATGGTCTGATCACTGGGTTGTATTAAATTCACTTGATTACGAACGCTGATATGATTGAGAGGTCTGAAAAGGATATTCTCATAGTAACCACCTTTGATTTCGTGTTTGCAGTCTATATTGTTTTTACCATACAGAAGTACATATGTTGTAATGTATAGTGATATATTCAATGGCA
Organism: Diloba caeruleocephala; assembly: GCA_947459985.1. Taxonomy (NCBI): domain Eukaryota; kingdom Metazoa; phylum Arthropoda; class Insecta; order Lepidoptera; family Noctuidae; genus Diloba; species Diloba caeruleocephala. The sequence goes on from OX381607.1 coordinate 28,237,439, forward strand.
TCACTCTCGTTGCCTTTTACGAGTCCTCCATGAAGCGGGCGAGTTCTATTTTTGGCTGAGAATCAACCACACATCCATCTTCACTCAGTACTGTATAGTATTACGCGACATTTACAATATAATAACACATACAATATTAATTTATATTTATCACCACGATATTTCATCATTATCATCATCATCATATCGGCCAAAGAAATTCCACTGCTGAACAAAGTCCTCCCCCATAAATTTCTACTAAGACACCGGTGTTGTCATTTTAGGGGATTAATCGCCACGCTTAGTAGGTGGGTTCGTTCTGTTCCACAGAAGAAGCGCTGCTGCCCATTCCTCTGGTTAGAATCCCTTATCTACGAGAGGAGATGGAGTGGTGTTAGATACTTAATCCAGACACCACACGTTATAGGGAAGAGAAAGCCAAAGAAATTAAAATACATATATAAAATTGTGATTGATTTTTATGTTAGGTGATTATTCTGTTAAGGATATGTTACAAAATCAAACGGAACCAGATTCTCGAGCGGAGACTATGCACCGGAAAACAGGACTTTGGACGACCTCCAACGAGGTTGACAGACTACCTGGTGAAGTTCACGGAGTCATTGGATGCGGGCGAAATATATCCGATCGTTGTGGAAATCTATGGAGGGCCCTTTGTAAAGCAGTGGGCTCTTTAGGCTGATATTATGCTGATGAAACAGAACCAGGGATGCGTGCATCTTCTGGATTTTGAATAGGTACAATGAACATTATAACTGCGTCTGTGATAATCTGATTGATGTCTTTCGCCTACAACAGTGAATCTTAATCTACATATTTGTTTACATTATACCATTCGAATATATGCAGCTTGTGAAACACGTTTGTGGAAAATCTTAGCTGTGGTCGGTAATTTACTGGGGTGGTGTACAGATTAAGAATACAGAACCACTTCGTCTCATCCCATGGATCTCCTACAAGGCTATTAAGGAACTCCAAACCAGAGGGATGGGCAGCACGAACCCGTCTGCCAAACGTGGTAAGTACTGGAAAATTTCCCCAGAAATAATGACACAATTGTGGGGAAGGCCTTCGTTCAGCGGTGGACATCCTCCGGCTGATATGATAATTCAACGATACTCTAAACAATGAGATACGCAAAAGAAAAATACCAATCACCCCCATTTTACTTATAAGGCATGCATAACCATGCCAAATGTCAACTCCATGGCATTATCAGTCTGCGAGTGAAATGGCTGTAACAGAGTCAGACAACTAAATGATGTCAGACATGGCGAAACTGTTAGTACGGAACTCTAAAAAATAAAGATAAAACATTTCAGTGTTCAAACACATTTGTAGATGTTGCTGTTTTTCTTCGCACGTAATTTATTTATTCCGTAAGGGAAAAGAGAGTAAAGTTTTGTGCGATACACGCATACAAATATTTTAATACAAGACGTTGCTATGTTTTTGCTTCACTTGGAATTGTTAAGGTTATAAGATCTATTGAGACGTATTAATGTTTTAAAGTACTATTCCGATAGAGCATTTAAGCCTTTATCACATTCTTAGTGCCCTTTTTTTACTAACCCGGTGGAAATACTTTGTGTGTCCTAGGGAAAGGCATGGCAGACTCATACGGCTAAAACTACCGGATCATCATCTTCGGCTCTAAAGGGGAGCTCCAGGTCCTCGTTCGATCACATTTATAGGCACATCTCAGAGGGGTTGACTGTGACTGTGTGCGGACTTTAAAAAGGCCGCCCCCAGCCACTTCTCGGGGGGATTGTAAAGAATCCCCCGAAGCTTCGCTATGCGCTGTGCACTGTGTATACGGTAGCACGTGACCACATGCACATTGCCATCTTCCCGGGAGTCGCGACCTTATCAGCGATATATAAGTCTTAATTTTGTATGACTGATTACTTTCGTATTATATCGCGCACTTTTATATACAATCTAGTGACAAGACGATTAAGTCATTCATCTAACGGTAAGAACGCCTGCCCATAATAATAAAGGGTTGAAAATCTAAAGTATACATGTGCCAGTAAAATGTTAAAGCAAATTGTGCCATAATACACTACATATTCATAATAATAATTTTGGTATAGATTTTTTTGCCACATAGACCCTTTAGATTTTCAACTCTATAATGTTAATTTACCCAGGACTTTATCTGTGTGGCACTACACTCTGTCTATTATAGGTACCCAGTAGTAATTTCACTAGCCACCACACCACAGTGCCTTTTATACTACCGCTTGGCAGTAGAATATCTCGGAGTGCAGTGGTACTGGTTTTACTGTCGTGGTATGCCATAAATTAATTGCTCCGCCCTACGGTAAGGGTTAAAATCTTTGAGAAGTCATCTTCAGCACTGAAGTGGGTTCTCGAGAATGAAGCACCGCAGCTGCTTATTAGTAAAGCGGTCACCTTCTCTAGCGGAGGGTAATCGGCTCTGACTGCGGTGATACCTATCTTGCTGGATTCTTGCAATGGGACTTATCACCAGAGATATACACGCATTCGTTACAGGCAACTTAGTGGCAACAGCTTATTAAGACGTCTGACTAACGATCGAGAGATGGGAGTTAGTTCCCATCTATTGCTTATCTGACGCTTCTAAACATAATGATCGATGGATCAAATATTATGTTATTTTTACTTGTATCAAAGTACTGTTTTACACCTCTCCAATAATAATCCATGGCCAAATTTCAATGGCCATGGGTCTCCCCAAAGAGTTAATGAATGATGAATACATGGAAATAACGTAAAAAACCCAGCATAAGATGGCCTGTGCTGTGCTAATGTATTGCCACCGCCACCGTTCGCACCTTTGGTAATGATGCTATAGTCTAGGAAATTTCAAGTAATATTTTGTTGTTACTGATTTTACCTATCTTCTTTCTATACTTCTCTGGTGTTATAAATACCATCAACCAATGGTATCTCAACCGTTAAATAATTAATGACTTAGCCTATCGCACTTAAATACCCAAAAAGGGGTTCTCTTTCCCACGCCATGAATCTTATGTACCCAGTCAGTACAATACATAAGAACAACGATCATAACGAAAATAAAATAAAATTATCTTATCTTATCTTATCTATCTTATCTTATAACAAATATATCTGTTCGTTTTTTTTAACATTGCCATGACATGAATTCCACACACAATGTCATCTGTTCTGTAGACTTAATCACATTGTGACTACACGCTTGCTCCTCATTACATGCTTAATTACTAGTCTCTTCATAGGTCCGCCCTAGGGTCTATTCCATTGGGGTAGGATACAATTATTTATTATTAGTAACTTTAGTAAAATGAAGTGAGAAAGCTGGTATTCATTTATAAGTGTCTTTTAATTTCTTATAATTTTATGTTTTCTGACTTCCTTCACTGCAATGCCCATAAAATTATATATTGTATTGCATGCATGTACGTATTATATTACATGTTATATCTTGTTACATTGCAAACAGAATACCAAACGTCATTTGGTCGTATTGTTTCAAATCCAAATAAAGTGAGAAGGACCAAACTCGCCTCGAAGGACCGAATAAATCCGAATTAAACAACAAAAATACTACGACGTTCCAAGCGAAATTCTGAACACAAGCGTCAATCGAGTGCATAAATTGTTCAGTCTAGCAATTAGAGCCGGGACGAAAAAAGCACTTAGCACCAATTCTTTGCTGAATGTGAATGTACTCAGAGTGCTTTGACATTAAAGTTCATAGTTCGTAACTCATTGATTGGAGCTATTCAAGATTTTCTGGTGGCGGCCTAAATCGAATGTTTATTAATTTTTGGTGTTTAGTTTGCATTTTTTTTTAACATTGCTCCACATTAGTATCTCTCCTGTGTCGTGGGTGTGTTTACAGACACGAATTTCACACACAATACACCCAGACCCGGAACAACTACCTGCAGATCATACAAATATTTGTTCCGTGCGGGAATCGAACCCACGACCCGGAGCGCAGCAGCCACTGCACCAACCGTGCCGTCAAAAAGTGCATTAATGTAGGTATGTTAGTTTCTAAATAGGTCAACAAGTCTTGCTTAAATAAATTTGAATAATTTTTACTTTGATAAAAAAAATGTTTACGTAAAGTAATAAATAAAAACTGATTTTGTATAGCGTAACAGTTTAAAGTTTTAACAACAGTTACAAGTCTTTTGTTAGTAAGAAAATCTAAATTGATGTCCACTGATTGAGCGCTCAAACCGATATACATAATCTGTCATGTTCCAGCAGTGACGTCCTCAATATTAATAGGATGGTCTCTCCATTAATATTCTAGCGTCGGATCCAAGGCTACTCTGTAGTCGACTCGTTTTCAACCCGCGGCCGAAATCCTTCATATTTTTTAAGGATTTAGATGACATTTGTCATGCACAATGTTTTGTTTCGAAAGTGGATGAAGAGATGATAATACTATGTGAAGGACGGAGAATATTACTAATCGAATTGTAATCTATTCAAGATGTGTTATCCATAGATATGGTTTTTATATGTTAATAGAAGTTTTTATTTTAGAAGTGAAAAACAGAACCCAGGGCGGTCGTTTTGTTAATTTTTGGGTAGGCTTATGTCCAGTATTGAGTTTTACTGGCTGAAATTATGGTGACGATGAATTAAAGATAAAGATAAGATAAAGATAAAGATAATTTTATTACCAAACTAAACACACATAATTCATTCAATGCGGAACAATACAAATAGATACATTTGTTTTTTGTGTAGTATGGTAAAAGGAACGGACTCAGCAATGTTGGCAGTTCGCAGTGGTTAGACCACGCCCTGGTCAACGCTGGTTTTCAGTCCGTCCCCTTTACTACGATTAATACATAACCAGAAGACTGCGGGTTCTACAAAAAAAAAAAATATATATACAAAACCTTACGAAAATAAAAAGAAAGCAATTAAAATAAAATAAAACAGTAAATCAAGTATTTCTGTATCAATTGTCTGTGGAGCGTTTTTGCCTGCGCATCATAGAAATGAAATAAACTAAGTACCTAATAAAAAAACACCTCGATAAAACCGGTCGGCCGCTCGCCGCACACCTGCATGTAAACAAGGGACAGGTGCGGGGGGTCGCGGGAGCCGCAGTCGTTCGCATCGTCCATCTCAGTGTTTCTATTTAAATATGCCACTTGCCACTTCGATCGGATCTGTTATCTGTTATTACTTTATTTATCATGAAGTATCAAAATAGTTCATTGGAATACCCGGGTATCGTGATAAAAATCGTTTTACTAATTGGCAATTTGAAATGCGAACAGTGTATAACGTAGACGCGAGTAAAAAAAAAAGAAATTCGCAAACAAAACGATCGAAGTATTTTCCAATTTCTGAAACGCAATTCTTTTCTGCCTCTGTAGTCTATACAAATCGTTCCCCTTTTAAAATATAATCAGTTTCGACGTACAGAATACGGTTATAAATCGAAGATTGAGATCATCTTCAACAAATTAAGGTTTATTCGTTCATATTATTGGTTTGTTAATCTGTTCCTTTTCATTTTTTTGTCGGGATGTAATTGGATCGTTTCTTACTTTTTCTAGTATTTCTTAACGTTCATGTTCGTTTTTTGAGCAGGATTTGTGTTTCGTTGTTCCTTCCATTGAGGGTGATTGAGTTTTGTTTCGATTTTAGTGTAAATTGTCCATCGTAACAGCCATTTTGTGAACTAAACTGTATCAAATCCAAAGGTAGGATTGTAGTGCAGGTAGTGGGGGCTTTCAAATTGAAAAAAAAGATATGTGGTACATTATTCGTACGTATGCTACAACAGATGAGCAGTCGCCGAAGGAGTCTGAAAAGACAAAGGCGTCCCCATGTACTTTTTCGGCAGCTTACATAATAGTTACAATACAATACAGTACAATACTCTTTATTGTACACCAAAAATAACAAATAAGATCCAATGTAGAAAAAGACATGTACAAAGGGCGGTCTTATCGCACACGGCGATTTCTGCCAGACAACCTTGGGGTGGACAGATTTGTAAGCGATAAAGAAAAGGGTAGTTCGCGGCGTAGCAATAATTTTAAGTTAATATATAACATGATACATATATGATAAATATTATTATAATAGACACATATAAATATATATATACATTTAATATAATTATTGTGATTGTTGTACAGTCCTGTGATGGATTCTAGTGATGCACTTCATGTCTGGATATGAAACACTGCACTTAGACTATTTTACAGCGAATGCCTCTCTCTCTCTCTGTTTCCTTCTTTATTTCTCTCTCTTTCCTTCTTTATTTCTCTCTCTATCATATCCCTTGCCATTCATTCAATCAGTTTGGATACGATCACACTTTCATAATACTTGTGCTATGACATTTAGATAAACACCTTATCTCACACATACTTGCCTTTTGATTTTGTGGGTGAATAATAAAGTTGATCATAGTAAGTTTGACAATATAATTGATCTCTTTTATAGGTTGGTTTTTAAAATTTGGTTACACATTACCAGTATTCTTTTTAAACCAACTTAGCTAGATATGCTTTTGGTAGGAACTGATTTACGTCAATATTGCAATGGCACACCCATTTTGTTCAAACTGATAATCTTCTAATCGGTAGTGCGGCGCTTTAGTCACTAGGCTTACATATTTGTCGGATCCAGTCATGAAACAAACAAACAAACAAACAGAACGCAGACACCACATAGTGGTGCTCAACAGATTCGAATCAATCAACAGATGCTTGTTCGTGTCTGATTGATCGGCACAAAGGCACGATGGGCTGGGCAGTTTTGTTCGTTCGTTCGTTCGTCGTGCATGTGGTCATGTACCGCTGTGTGCGCAGCACAGCGCATAGTGAGGCCTCGGGGGAATCTTTTACAATCCCCTCGAGAGATGCCTGGGGGGTGGCCTCTTTACAGTCGCCTTCCCTCCACTAGAGGGGATGACCACTTTACAGTCATCCCCTCCGAGATGTGCCTAAAGGCGTGGCACCAATGGATGGCTCTAGATGGAGATCTTTCGAGTTCCTGGAGCCTCCCTTCGGTGCCGACGATGATCACTCCGGTGGTTTTAGCCGGTAGGAGTCCGGCATGCCCCTTCGTCCTTCCCCGGGGCGAAGGAAGTTCATGAAGAATTTCCACTGGGCACCAATAAAAAAAAGGAGTTCAGCATGCCCCTCCGCCCTTTCCCGGGGCGGAGGAAGTACATGATGTATTTCCAACGGATCAACAAAAAAAAAAGAAGAAAAAAGGACAGTTTCGTTACGCTTTGACTCGGAAACAAAGAACAAAAGAACAGTCAGCCTGTATGAATTCATTGCGTAAGAGATACTCAGAGTTTATGGTAAGTTTTCCTTGACTGACCATTTAACCCATTAAAATGTGCTGTAAACAGTACAATACATTACATTACATAATACATTGTACACATAAAAGCTTCAAACCAAATAGCATAGTCACTTCTGTAACCTTTTCTCAACATATTTATTTATAGATTACATAAGTTGTCCAAATAAATCAATCTTGTCACTACTTCTCAATCATATCAGTCTTGATGGTCCTTTTTGTTGAATATTAGACTTCGAAAGAATGTTAAAGATGATAATTCTTCCGTAATATTTTACAGAAAGACCATTGTACGACCTGAGATCAAAACCTGCGACCCCATAACTCTTAGTAATATTGAGACTATCATCAGGAAGGAAACTGTATTCCATCGGGAGTCGCCTCACGTCCGCAACAATTTATTTGACCCGAAAAATCTAGACCGTGTACAAGCGACGTAAACTCTTACATTTTATTATCCCAAACATATCTCTAGTTAGGAATCGTAAAAAGTGTTAGTTTTTAATAAAGCGCCATAATATATTCAAGGGATTGTTTTACATCCCTTGTTTTATTCGTTTGCTGGAGAGATTTTGTCTGGCTTTGTTTGATAAATAGCACAGTTTAAAGTTGTTTAGAGATTGAAGTGAATACGTGATGTGAATGAAAAGTATATTTGTTTTATTACAGGCAATGATATTATATAAAGAAGTAGATATGTTACATGCGTGTCAAAAGTAAGAACCAAAACTTCCCCAATTTGAGCACCTCGGAATCAGTTCGCCTAAACAGCTATCTCTTTTACATTTGTTGTTTTTGTATCTTCTTTTTCGCGACATGGTTGTGCAAGCGAGATTGTATTTTGCGCACCATTTAATATGAACGTAACATATCTATGGTATAATATCATTGATTACAGGTATAATATTTGCAATCCGGTTTAAAAGTGTTTTATTATAATGTGGAATAATCGTAGAAACATAAGACACTCCTATTTATTTATGAAAAGCACGAAAAGAAATAACTTTCCAAGAAAGTACACGTGATTTATACGCCTAAAGCTAATCGTGAACATAACATTCCCCATTACAAGTTATGAACAATGGTCTGCAACGAGAGGGATTTCGTGTTACTTGGATATTCACAGGAATACTCTCATACATGTTTCATTTATATATATATAGATATATTATATATATATAATTATATATATATATATATATATATATATATATATATGTACGTATGTATCTTATACTTATATCTATGCATCTAATGCTGTGTTCGTGTTCGGTTAGAAAATCCAGTTTTATCACTGGGTATTATGAATTTTTTAAGAGACAATCGGCAATGGAGGATATTATTTGGTTACTAGCGTATCTGTAAGTGGGTAACCAACGAATTGGGATTTTATTTATTAAAGATTAGGTGGTAGGTCTCTCCGGCTCTAGTGTAATCTTACGAGGACCTGGCGCCCCACTTCGGTGCCGAAAATGACTGGACTGGAAATAAAAAAGGTGGTTGGTCTCTTATTGCAAGAGGCCTGCTAGGCAGGTACCAGCCCTGGGGGCCTCGGGGGGTCGCTGGCGCGCAGATTGGGGAGTCTGTGTGCTCACAATGAGCGACCCCCGGGAAGACGGCGGTGCGCACTAGGCCGCCGTGTATGCAGCACAGCGCAAAGCGTGGCTTAGGGGGATCCTTTACAATCCTCCCCGAGAAGTACCTGGGGGGCGACCTTTTTAAAGTCGCCTTCCCTCCGCTAGAGGTGTTGACCGCTTTAAAGTCATCCCCTCCGTGATGTGCCTTAAGTCGTGGCACCAATGGGCGGCTCTTGTGTGATCTTACGATGACCTGGAGGAAGTAAATTATGTATTTCCACTGGAACAATAAAAATGGCACGGGCCACGGGGCCTTGAATTTTGATAATTGCCCGTCCCGCGGTTTCCCCTGCCGTTAAACCCAGTCACTATACGTGCCGTATTATTTGTTATCTGTGTATATGCTACAGTGAAAGCCTGTTCTTAGTTAGAACGCGTTTTCTCTAGCTAAAGTTATATTATACTAAACGCCTTCGTTACTACTAGAACTTAGTGCTAAGCAAAAATTAATTTCAGTTAAAACTGATTTTACCTAGACTAAACTCATTTTGACCATTGAATCTTCTAAGCCGGATCCGACTCGGACAAGTGAGTTTCGAGACTACGTGGTCATTTTTTTGAACCCTGAAATTACATTTCTATTTTTTGTCTAGTCAAAACTAGTTTTACTGACTCATTTTTGAGCAACCATAAGGCGTGGTTTCCTTTTCCTCTCATATTTTTGTTGGTATAACTATCACCTAATCTATTAGTTACAGCCAAGATGATTCTCAGTGTTAATTGCAAAAAATACAACATAACCTAGATACCAAGTATAAACCTATTCTTATGTTTTTGATTTTTAATATTGAAAAATAGTATAGCCAGTTCAAAAAATAAATTCTATGTGGTTGGGTGAGTTTGCCAGCCATAGGTGTTTAGGAATTCTGTTCCTTTTAAGTATCAATTCGAAGTGACGTTCTTAATTTGAATTTAAATAGATACACTTGTGCTAATTTTAATGAAGTACCTTGTTATAATAGAAATGTGTGTAGTTATGTTCTCCATAAACTTTTTTTATCGTGTCATGTTTTTATACATAACACGGTGACGAGACCAGCGAGTCATTCGCCTGGTGGCAAGCGTCATGCCTGCCCATAACGATTGTAATGCTACCCAGGTCTTTACCTACGTGGCACCACACTACGCTTGCTCGTCACCTCGAGACATAAAGTTATTGAGTCTTTTATGCCCAGTGATTTCATTGACTAAAGTGCCCCTCTAACCTGAACACAGTGAGGTCTGAAGTTTAAACAATACTGTTTATCGGCAAATATTCGGCACTAGGGTGGTACCTACTTAGCCGGCCTCTTGCAATATGTGATCTACCACCAGATTTATTTACAAACACTCACTTGCACAAACAACTATATGTGGGACATACAAATATTTATTCTGTTTTAGCTCAAAAAACAACAGCAACGGCAACAACTGGGTCATAAAGTATTTTTTATGGAGAATCCAGATGACCACTTAAAGTGTAAGCCCCATTCTTAGATCTTAATTTTATTATGAAATGGACACGAAGTTTTCATAGTTGTCGAAGGTACAAACGCAGACCAAGGACAGCTATCTGTAGGTATGGTTGCCAGATGGGAAGACTACAATATCTGGGCAAAACTTCAATTCAATTCTTTATTGCATTCCATAGGTAATTAAGGTTAAAACAGAAGGTAGGTTTATATATAGACCAAATATGGACCCTGTTCGGCACAGCATAGTTAATTAGGAAAGAGGAAGAGTATTAATTATTTAAATTATAATTAAAATTTATCGTTGATGGATTCTTTTATGCTATATTAGCGTTTGCGCGCAGTAATTTAAAATTCCTGTTTTGTTAAGAACTTTTCGTGAAGCAGCTTGTCGAGGCATTTTGTAATTTTTCGGTATTCTGGATATCGAATGAAATGTTGAGACAATGCAGACTAATCCCGACCATCTGGCAATCCTATCTTGTAGTCTTATAAATATTTTTTTCAGTGTGAAGTTAGCCAATCAATTAGCTACTGTACCAAATATTCTATCAGTTAAGTAGTGAAAATACCAGAATCTAACCAGGACATATAATAATGCTTATTATAGAGGATGAGGTTGGATATATTAAGGTCAAACGTGACATAGATCGATAGATCTGCAAGCTTAAGCTTGTAGTCATGTCTTAGCATATCATTTTTAGTCGTTAAGCTGTGGTCCAGGTCATCAAAAAATTAGGATTTTAGGCCAAAAGCCCTGAAAGTTTGACAACCTGTCTAACTTACAATATTTATACTCCAGTAGTTTGGATGCAGAGGTCAGAACGTAGTAGTTAGTTAGTAAAATATTGATATTCCGCCCTAACACAGAGAAAGATTAGGATAGTAAAACGATAGCGTAGCTTAGAGAATCCTCTACAATCCCCCTAAGATGTGCCTGGAGGGTGACCTTTTTACAATTCCCTTCCATCCGCTAGAGGTAGTACGCGTGGTGCTAATACGCGGCTCCAGTGTAATTGTTCTGAGTTCCTAAAGTCTCCCTTCTGTGCCAAAGATGACCACCCTGGTAATTTTAGTCGTTAGCAGTCCAGTATGCCCTTGCGCCCTTCCACGTGGTGGAGAAAGTACAAAAAGAATTTCAGCCACGTCATAAAATAAAAAAGGGTAGTAGTCAACCGTCTGCACCATTTTGCGTGCAGTGCTTTAGCGAGCCCAGCAATAGGCAGAAGCAATCCGTGGGGTTTTATTCAAGTTAGAGTCCGGCACGCCCCACCGCTCTTCTCCAGGGTGGAGGAAGTCTCGCCTGAACAGAAACTGGCTGGAGACGACTGTACGTGTGTTCCGCGCACGCCTCGCTGAAGGTATGTGCGGCCGGCCAGGTCACATAGAGACGGGACCCGTCAAACAGTGACGAGCCGATACCTGCCGGGGATATGGTGTAATTCTGAAAGGTGAACTCGCCCCCAGCCAGAAGTAAATGGAAGAACTACTTGGGGTTTTAGCCGGTAAGAGTCTGGCCTGCCGGCATGCCCCTCCGTCCTTCCTAAGGTGGAAGAAGTCCATTAGGGTTTCCCCAAGCTAAAAAAAAACAGAGCGAGGTAGACAGTGTGTCTGTCTTGTTTTGAATTTAACAACCTCCATAATACATGAACATAAAAGCAAACCCAGTCTGTAACATAGAACTTATCTTGTGGGAACGTATGCCTTTGCAAGTTGTAAGCAATGGCCTGGACGGAGTGGCTAGTCTTGTAACGGCGATATCTATGTCTCTTTAATGTCGTGTCCGTGTTGCTCTTCAACTACATAGTTTTATCACTGAGACAGTAGCGTTCAGGAATAAATCATCGTGCGGACTGTGGTATAAGTTCTATCACTGTATCTTTGTCGTAACGTCTTTACCTTACGGGGACCGCACTAAAAGGTTTTTTTACTATTAAATTTCACAATTTCGGCCGAATATAGTCTACAGCTGGACAGAGGCCTCTCTCAAAGATCACCACAACGACCGATATCGGTGTGTTGTGTGCTCATTGGGGGTTTGGCCATAATCGCCACGCTTGGCAGGCGGGTTGGCGATCGCAGTTGAGTTGTTAATGTATTCGAAGGACGCTGCTGCCCATCCTCCGTCTAATCCCTTTGTCGGCTTTTACGACACCCATGGGATGAGATGGGGTGGTCCTATTCGTAGACACACTACACGGCACATTGGTAGCCGGCACCACACGGCACTTTCATCATCATCATCATTTCGGCCAAATGAAGTCCACTGCTGGACACAGGCCTCCTCCAAAGATCACCACAACGACCGATATCGGTGTGTTCTGTGCTCATTGGGGGTTTTGCCATAATCGCCACGCTTGGCAGGCGGGTTGGCCATCGCAGTTGAGTTGTTAATGTATTCGAAGGACGCTGCTGCCCATCCTCCGTCTAATCCCTTTGTCGGCTTTTACGACACCCATGGGAGGAAATGGGGTGGTGCTATTCGTAGACACACTACAAGGCACATTCGTAGCCACACGGCACTTTACTAACATTCAATTCAATTTAATCATGAAACCGTAAACGTAAAATAATAATGAGTAACTCTCACAATTATATCAGTTTCCTTTTGCAATATTTACATGTTCTTCACTCTGATACTTAACGAGTTCCTGATGATCTCCAAGTAAAATATAGTGCCTTATATCATTAGGTGCTAAAAACTGAAGGTTCGTTAGATCAAGTTGTAGTTAGGCCATTAAATAATTTTGCAATCCTTTAGGCTAGTGAAAAACTTGACAGCTTTAAGCTCTTCATACGTTTAAAGTATCCCAATGTAGATCCACGTTTAGCCCACATCTAGTGTTAGCATTAGTAGAGTCCACAATGTTGACCCTTTAGCTTCGGCATTTGACATTTAACATTGGTTCCGAAATTTCTTTCCGCATGCCAGAGACTTTTACGAACAGGGACCAGAGCCTTTCATTGCCTCGCCTACAATCTTCACATACCTTATTGGGTGTTGAAATATTCATAACATCAATTTAAGTCTGCGCAGAATTACCACTAGGCCAAATTGTACACGAGTAGATATTCATTACCTTGCGAGTATGTGGTTTTGACTTCGAAGTGCCTCGCATTACTTTCCGTGAGTGTCACATGAGTTTATTAATTTTAATTAGGTATTCACTAAGAGCTAAGTCGCCGTGTGGTGCCGGCTCAGAATACCACCACCTCATGTCCTCCCGTGAGTATCGTAAAAGTCGACTAAGGGATTAGCCGGAGGATGGGCAGCAGCGTCCTCCGAATGCATTAACAACTCAACTGCGATCGCCAATCCGTCTGCCAAGCGTGGCAATTATGGCAAAACCCCCCAACGAGCGCACAGTACACCCATATCGGTCGTTGTGGTGATCTTTGGCTGAAATGAATGAATGAAAAAACACTAAGATGTATTTGATGTAACTTAAAATGTATATAAGTGAAACAGAAATCTTCTTTTAATTAAGTACATTGTTTGCGTGGGAAAGCCTAGCCGTAGTCATTAGTTATCTAGAGCTCTTAAATGGGCTGGCTAGATTGGACGTAAAAGAAATAGAATATATTTATTTTCCACCATTACAATATGCTTGGTATTTCTCTAAGAGATCGAATCAGAAATGAGGAGATCCATAGAAGAACTAAAGTTGTCGACATAGCTGAAAGGAGTAATAAACTGAAGTGGCAATGGGCGGGGCACATTGCTCGTAGAACTGATGGCCGTTGGGACTCACAGTCACAGTTGGAAATCACAGTGTGAGACGACCTCCAACGAAGTGGACAGACGACCTGGTGAGGGTCGCTGGGAGTCGTTGGATGAGAGCGGCATGTGACCGCTCGTTGTGGAAATCTAAGGGGCAGGCCTTTGTTCAGCAGTGGACATCCTGTGGCTGATGATGATGAAGTATGAAAGTAGGTAGCTATATCTTTTTGTGTCAAAACGATGCCTGTATTTATATTGTATCGTGTATACAATTTGCATACATAAATCTCACATGCTCAAACATTAAAAATAACTATCTATAGACCATACATTTTTTCCATGTAGGGATCAAACCCGCAACAATAAGCCAAACGCTTCGCCACTCGCCACCGTGCCATCTAATCTCCATCTTCTTTAAATAGATTATAATAACTATGATCCTTTGTCTGCATAACATTTTTTTGCACCGAAGTATAAATCTTCATGAATCGTCCCCCTCTGGAGAGAGGGACGAAGGATATTATGGACTCTTACCAGCTGGGCCGTTTACCTCGGCGCTGAACGATGCTCTGGATTCTCGAGAACGTACGCTTCGAAGCCGCTCATTGCTGTCTCGCCTAAAAGAAGGGGCGACTCTAAAGAGATCAACCCTTCTAGCGAAGGGGAGGCGGTGGTCCAGAGGCCACCCGGCTCATCCCGCGGGGATTGTAAGTGATCCACCAAAAGCCTCGCTGCACACTGCACACACGGCGATACGAAGCCGCTCGTGCACCCTCTTTCCGGGGGTCACGTGGAATGAGTGTGCAGAGTGCGCGCCTGCGGCTCCAGGCCCCATAATAAAGTCTCGGATTACCTACATTCTTAGTAACTGTATTATTGGATGTATACTCACCTCCTAAAGCATCCTAACGACATATACCTACATATATATACGGGCACGCCCCAACATATTGACATCCACCCTCACGTACGTAATACCCACTTTCACCCCATCAGTCAGACCTTCCAATGGCCCACACATTTCTCTTCGCCTCTGTATTTGAAATGTGTTTAATTTAGAATGTGCCATGTGAATAAATGAATGAATGTGCTTCTTTTTGATCGTAATGAAAGTAATTTTGTACATAAGAAACAAAGCTAGCTCAAAATAGAGAAAATACATTGCCTGTTTATCGTAGTTTGTGGAAATTGATATTCGTATGGTTCATAATAACCATCATATCAGTCCACTGCTGAACAAAGGCCTTCCCATAGATTTCCACAATTGTGTCATCATATTGGGAGGAATTTAACAGTACTCGCCACACTTGGCACGCGGGTTGGTAAGCGCAGCATGGCCACAAAAGAGACGCTGCTGACCATCCCTTTGGTTTGGACATCCACGGAAGGAGATGTATATATTATGGATGATATATTCTTTAACCGGAGACCAGCGTATCGTCCCAACAATGAGTGTCGTAAAGGTGACTAAGGGTGGATATCAAAAGGGTAGGCAGCAGCATACCCTGACTAAATACACTATACTGTGATCACCAATCCTCCTGCCATGCGTGGTGACTATGAAAATGTATCCTATGACCGCTCATTGTTCCAACTATAACCTATTGAAGTTACATACATGGATCAATAGGGTCGAAGTGCGTTCGGCTAATGCTGAGCCCGTGGGAGCCAACAATAGAATAGAATACATACATAAAAACCCAATATCCTAACGTTTACGTACTAACGTAGCGTTAAATTGTTTACCATCCTTTACACGTCCAGAACCTTCCATACCTCGTTGAGCAAGTTCAGACATGGCTCCCGGTAATCATTTAATTATGCATTTTTATATCACTTAGATAGCAAACAAGCATACGGCCTACCAGATGGTAAGTGGTTACCGTAAAATATGAACGCTTGCAACACTAGTAGTATAACTCTCGTGTTTCTCAGCCAATAAAATCTTTTCATGCGTTTCTTGAACAGCCTCATGCTGTAGTGTCTTGGAGAAATCCTTGGTGGGAAGCTGATTCCACAATGTTCGAGGAAGTTCTTCTGAAACCTTACGGTACGAGGCCATTTTGGCTCTAGGGTATGCGTATGAACCCACCGCCGGTGGCTAGAGGTGCGATGGTAAAATGTAACCGATGTTATCATATCGACCAATTCCTTATAATATTGTCAGTCGTACAAGCGAAGTTGTTATAGACCATCAGCACAACTGGACTAGCTTTATCCTGCTAAAGAAGGTTTCATCATATCAGCCACAGGACGTCCACTGATGAACAAAGGCCTCCCCCTTAGATTTCCACAACGAGCGCTCACATGCCTATTAAGAAGGTTTATGCGTTAAATATGTGACCATTCTCTACATGTCCAGAAGCTATCATATAACTCGGAAAGCAAGATCGAAAACGCAGAGCATCTGGACTAATTTAGGTTTCTTTCTATTCTCATTTTATAGTTCTCAGTTCAGTACAATCTATTTAGACTTGTAGCCGACCCTAGCATCTTTGTGGAAAATAGTTGAATGATCGTGAGCCAAAAATAGCGTAGTGTAGCATGGCTAATCACTCCAACATATGCCGTGTGGTGTTGGCTAAGAAATAACACCACCCCATCTCTTTCCATGGGTATAATAAAATTTGGCTTTGGGATTTGCCGGAGGATCAGCAGTAGCACCCTTCGAGTAAATTTAAGATTCAAGTGCGATCGCCAACCCACCTGACAAACGTGGCGATTATGGCGAACCGGACAGAACAGAAATCCAGAACGGTCGCTGTGGTGATTTTTTGGGAATCTAATGCCCAACAGTGAAAGTCATTCAGCTCAAATGATGAAGCACTCCAACGATACCTCACCCCAATTGACAGACCCACAAAATCTAATCCTTTTTATGCGACGCTTAAACCGTTTGTGTGATAAAATTCTAAATGAAAACCCATACATAATCCGTTTTATTGGAAACCTAATCTTGTTCCATATCCGTTGTAATGAATATCTGACTGTTGGGTTAAATTTTATTTGAATACTGCACTAGCCAAATGTAATACAAAAGGGAACTGATAAGTTTATGAGAGCCGTTTGCATATTCCGCCAATTAATTGCACAAATAAATGATTTTAGCACCGGATAATGGTAATGGGTCGGTCATAAATTATTTGACTGTAATAAAGATTTTGATTTATGTATTTTTGTAGATACAGGCATGTTTTTTATTAGACTTAATTGCAAGCAAAAACCGTTGGAACGCTCGCGTCCGTGATTAGGTGACTCGAGTTTCAGGAGCATTATCTGAGGAATATCTACCATGTTATGCGCAGGTCGAGGAAATATATTGATAGGACATGCCTGAACTATTTATCCCTGGAGCAAGATGCTATCCTAAAAGAGGTGTATGAGGTGTGAACAAATATATTGGAAGGAATGAGATATGCCATGAAACGTAGAATACATAACATTTATCCTTCAAAGAGTAGGCTAGTATAGAGAAAAAATTTGAGTTGACTTATTTAAAATTTAATCTTTTTTTATGTTCTTTACATAATTTAATATTATGGCATTGATTGACTATTAGTTGTTGTTAAAATTGTTCTTGTGACATTAAATTACAATATTCATACAAAACTGTAAATGTGCGAGCATCATGTAGCCATTAATGTTATATGTGTAGTACTTATATTGGTTGTGTCTTTTGCCTGGCTGTCTTGGTCTGTCATTCTCACTAAAATGTCTTGCTAACGGTGGCGTTGTGTATCGGGTCGTTCGGTTCCCTACAATATGGTTGAGCTAAGCGATGCTGATGCATGCGCCATGCTCGTAAACGGGTGCCGTTGTCGAGACTGGTCAGCCGTTAACCACCATGGTAAATACATTATTAATATATTATTGTTGATTGTTCCATCTTTACACATTAACCTACATTTTTCTCGGTATATGTTTTACAATAATTTGTATCAATCAACATTGTAATCTCAATTATTTTAAAAGAGTATCCATGGAGTTTCCTGCCGGCTCTTCTCCACGAGATCAACTATTTGGAACCGTGCAATTGAATTCTGACGCTTTATAAGTGGCAATATTTGGTTTATTTGAAATAAAAAACGATGTCTTTGACTTTAACATTTAGTCGTAGGCTACGTATATTTTTGGTCAGCTAGTTAACTAATTAGGTACAAAATTGGAAGGACGCACTACAGTGTTTGTAAAAAAATAACTGTATACTACATTTTGATCGCTACTGTGTCATTGGGTACATTTTACAGACATGGGTAGATCTCACATGCACAAATACCCACACACGAAACAACTACCTGTATAATGATCATACAAATGTTTTGTCCTCGCGGGGATCGAACCCGCGATATGTAGTGCAGAAATCCAAACGCTTAGCCACTGCGCCAACCATGCTGCCGTAATGAGCATGCGATGTATCGTAAACAATGCGATCAAAAAGCTACGTGTTTATTACTGCGAGCAATCCGTGTGGTGCCGGCTACGAATGTGCTGAGCGGTGTCGGCTACAAATGTGCCGTGTGGTTCCTGCTACGAATGTGACATGTGGTGCCGGCTACGAATGTGGCGTGTGGTGCCGGCTAATAATAGCCCCAACTCATCTCACCCCGTGGGTGTCGTAAAAGGCTCCTATGGGGTTAGCCGGAGGATGGGCAGAAACATCCTTCGAGTACATTACCAACTCAACTGTTATCTCCAACCCGCCTGCCAAGCGTGGCGATTATGGCAAAACCCCCCAATGAGTACACAACATTCCCAGACCGATCAGTGTGGCGATCTTTTGGGGAGGCCTGTGTCCATCAGTGGACCGTATTCGGCTGAAAATATGACGATAAAGAGAAAGATGATGACTGCGAGCGACGACCTCATCCATAAACTGTAGCGAAATAACAGCCGTTTAGTTTTTATTTACATAGCAGTTTTATGTAAAATAAATAGTTTGTATTAATAAAGATTTTCTACTAACATTTATTAAATAAAAAACAGACAATTCATGAAAAGACCAACGAAAACTCAGAATCATATAGGTACTGAATTTATGGTATCAGTTTCGTTTACTATTGTGTAATTACTATATTGTCTAATTACAGTATTATTCACGTTTATTGTTGGAGACTGGAGCCTAAGCTAGGCCGAAGCCTGTATTTCAGGTCACCAGGCCTCTACCCCAGAAGTCATTTTTTGCTCTTTCATAAACTGCCAAGTGAAATGTGTCCATTTTCTTCTTCTTCGTCATATCTGATTCTATCAAGTTGTATTGTCTTGTTAAAGTTTTCTTGAGGAGTACTCTCTAATACTTTGATATAACTTTATTAGGCCCCGATACTATGTCACTTACACGCGATATACAAATTAGGTATCAACAAATCAACATCCCATCGTTCTAAGTTCAACAACTCTATTTCAAACGAACACAATAGATAAGCCTCGAGTTTTGATCCATACAGTGACTTCAGTTACAGTTACAAAAGATATTCAGAGTTATATTCGACAAGTTTGATAAACTAGTTATCTTCTCGTATTATTAGTAACTTGTTTGAACTTGTCACCTGATATATTCTCTGAGGAATTGTAGAAATTCGGGTTATGCTGTATTCGTATTGCTCTAATTACATGTACTTCTCTCATCTCTGGGTGATGAGGCTCGGGGAGATCCTTTACAGTCCTCCCGGAGAAGTGCCTGGGGGGCGGCCTTGTTTACAGCCGCCTGCCCTCCACCAGAGAGGGTAACCGCTCTACAGTCATCCCCTCCGATAAGTGCCTAAAGGCGTTGCACCAATAGGTGGCTCTAGTGTGATCTTACGAGGACCTGGAGCAGCCCCCCTTCAGTGCCGAAGATGACATGTACACATGTACAGCAGATATACGTGCACACGGATTCATGCATATGAATATACAGGTTGTCCAGTAAATAGCACGACGTACTGCAGGGGGTGAGAGCTTGGGTCAATACCTACCAAAAAAACACAATATATGTTCAGCAAAATCTTACGGATTTACAGTAGTACAATGTTAAGCGATAAGAAAATTGTACTGTGAAAATTTAGGAGAGTGACTGTAAAGTGGTCACCCCTCCAGGGGGATTGTAAAGGATCCCCAGAAGCGTCCCTGTGAGCTTTGCTGTGCTGCGCACACGGCAGCGCGTGTTCACCTGCGCGTGTCCACCTACGCGTGTCCACCTACTCATGGGTCGCTCGGTGGGGTACGCAGATTCCCCAATCTACGCACCTGCAAACCCAGAGGCCACCCGCCTTATAGTGACAGCAGGGGGATTCAGGCGTGTGAGTGTTATGCGCCAGGGCGGTTGTTACCCCGGCGCCGTCTCCTCCTTCTTCGAGCAGGATCGGCCCTCTCCCGGTCCCGCTCTGGGTAGGGTCTACCATGCAGCCACGATGCCTTGAACGCCTCCGATTGATACAACCATGGTGTTGATTTTACATTTTCTTTCTTTCCTCGAACCCAAAATAATACCTGCATTGCTACATATTTTCGTTTAAACAAAAAATCTAATAAAACCAAAAGCAATCAGGATTTATCTATAGCGATAATTGTAAAACTCTCTAATTTCCAATCTCGCGGAGACCCAATTATGAGGAAACAATTGGACGATTGAATCTCTTCAATGACGTTGTTCGATTGGATGGAATTAAACGATGGAATTGATTTGAAACTGTTGAATTATATGAAGAAATTATGACGGTATTAATTTTACTGGCCGTGACCTGCATTATATCTTTTTCTATAAAGTTTTGAGTCATTTAATTCTCCAGTTTTCAGTCTAATCGCTGCTTGAGAATTTTCCTTGGAAAGCTGTTATTGTATGGAAGAATGGGCCAAAAATGTTGTCCGTAATGCTTGGTATATAACTATGACATACAGCTTTCTTTAATAAAAACATCGCGGTAACACACGTAGAGTTATTAGCCGAGTAGCCGTTGGCTATACAGGTATTTGCTTCGGTTGCCAATTAGAAAATTACTTATTTTCTAAAACTGAAATAACGTTTAAGGATTATTTCGCTTTATTAATGACGTACATACCTAAATTGAACATATTTACAGCAGATGTTTTGACACGGTTTCACGTATGTGAATACAAAAAAATCTTATGTTTATTTCATTTGTCTTTTTCCTTTTGTATTATATAATATAAAATATACAATAACATTGATAAACATATTAAAACAGATTCACACTATTTATGATATAACAAAATATTCAAAAAATCAAAAGTATAAATAAAAAGTGGCACATACACTATAGGTGTCAAAGTGTTTTCTCGTCATAATAAAACAATTTTAAACGGATTAAATCGCGTGTGTTATTGATTTTCCTGACGTTTCGAACACTTTGCAGGGTTCGTGGTCGCAGGATGACGTTCAAACCCTGCAAAGTGTTCGAAACGTCAGGAAAATCAATAATACACGCGATTTAATCCGTTTAAAATTGTTCTATTACAATGTGTAATAATCGCGAAAACCTAAGACCATACTATATTTTCTCGTCATTACATTACTGTCAGCCGATAAAGTTCTCAGAAGACTGGCAGCATTGTCACGTTGAATGGCGAGTTCTCTGGCCAAAGAAAAGGCCAGCCCTCTGATCCTGCGAAGTGTCGACCAACCGTTTAGCTATAGGTTTCTTTAAAAAGCAGACTTACTCTTGGACCCCATGTCCAATTCCGAATCGAAATGGCTCAAAACAATATTTATCGATTAGATTTGTGTATTTGCGGCGTCTGAGGAGCAGAAGTATTGAGACAAGTACCTTTTTTTTTGGTGCCCAGTGGAAATTCTTCATGAACTTCCTCCGCCCCGGGGAAGGACAAAGGGGTATGCCGGACTCCTATCGGCTAAAACCACTGGAGCGGTCATCTTCGGCACGTAAGGGAGGCTCCAGGCCCTCGTATGATCACACTAGAGCCGCCCACTGGTGCCACGCCTATTGGCGCATCTCCGAGAGGGTGACTGTAAAGCGGTCACCCTCCCCCGGGGGGATTGTAAAGGATCCCCCAAAGCGTCCCACGGCCACATGCGTGCTACTGTATTCTCTTGGGTCACTTGTTGACACCCGCGAACCCAGAGGTCCCCCACCTTATAGCAACGGCAGAGGTTTTCAGGCGTATCTGAATTAGGCGCCAGGGCGGTTGTGACCCCGGCGCCGTATCCTTCTTCTTCGAGCGGGATCGGCCCTCTCCCGATCCCGCTCTGCAGTCTCCTTCTGGAGCCTGACGCTCTCACAGAAGGAGACCACTGCATTTCAGTTTTTGTGCTCTTGAGACTGGTACCTACCGAATGAGTTTTCTATCTTCCTTTCTACGTTTCGTGTTCTTTTATAACGGGTGTGAGTGACATCATAAACGTAAACTGGTATCAGTCATGATTGGACATGAACATGGATTCAGTACATGATTCTGGAACCTATATCGTTACTAGTAGAATGTTGCGTCAGTGGTTTCATGAATTTAAATTTTAATTCTAATTTATTGAGGATAAAATATATATCTCAACGCTAATTTGAATAAAAATACAATAAACTAGTTATTTTCCCATAAACCTGCAATGTCAATCAAAACTAAATAGCTGTTGTACCGCTATAGTTCACGGATGAGGTCATCGCTCGCAGTGACATGATAATATCATAATATAATAATTTCGGCCGAATGAAGTCCACTGCTGGACACAGGCCACCCCCAAAGATCACTACAACCACCGATATGGATGTGTTGTGGGCTCATTGGGGGGTATTGCCATAATCGCCAAGCTTGGCAGGTGGGTTGGCGATCGCAGTTGAGTTGTTAATATACCCGAAGGACGCTGCTGCCCATCCTCCGACTAATCCCTTAGTCGACTTTTACGACACCCATGGGAGGAGATGGGGTGGTGGCATTCTGAGCCGGCACCACACGGGGCAGCACTGAACATAGGCCTCCCCTTAGATCTCCACAACGAACGGTCACATGCCACGCTCATCCAACGACTCCCAGCGACCCTCACCAGGTCGTCTGTCCACCTCGCTGGAGGTCGTCCCACGCTGCGTTTTCCGGTGCGCGGTCTCCATTCGAGAACCTTTTTGCCCCAACGGCCATCAGTTCTACGAGCAATGTGCCCTGCCCATTGCCACTTCAGTTTACTAATCCTTGCAGCTATGTCGATAACTGTAGTTCTTCTACGGATCTCCTCATTTCTGATTCGATCTCGTAGAGAAATACCAAGCATAGCTCTCTCCATAGCTCGCTGAGTGACCTTGAGCTTTCTTATGAGGCCCATTGTGAGTGACCACGTCTCTGTTCCATATGTCATCACTGGTAACACACACTGGTTAAAGACTTTCGTCTTGAGGCATTGCGGTATTGTTGACGAAAAGACGTTGCGAATGTCATGGATACGGGCCAGAAATTCATCTCGTTGGTTAGTACTACTGATGATTTTCATATCTGCTTCTAGTCACCCCCTAACTAATCAATTAAATATCGTATAATTAATATAATGTACATGTACACCTAGGCAGCCCGCTTTCTCTTCCCTAATTCGCAAATATATCTAAAAGTAGTCGGTTAAATCGCTGTGTGTGATCAGACCATTCATTGTGCATGACTATTGTAACCTATTTTTTTCGTTGTTTTTGTTTTGTGGTTTACAATAAAGTGTAGATAAATAAATAAATAAATCTGCCAACGAAGTTTGTTTCTTTTTTTGTTAACGTTACCCACTCTAGTATTTCTTCTGCATCATAGAGTCGGTTCACATACGTAAATCTCACATGTACAAACACCCAAACCTGGAACAACTACTTGTAGGCTATAAAAATATTTTCGCGAATCCGCGATCCTTAACACAGCCCTATCCATAAAACCAATCGCTTTGACACACAGACCGAACTAATTTAATATTTGTTATCTCTGGCACTTAATTATTCTAAATGAAAACGTCCCTATCAGAAACTTATAAAAAAAGTCGCTGAAAGTATCTGAGTTACAATGAAAAAAAATCGCTGCTTTAACGGTTTCAGAGCTACAATTACTTTAATCCAATTTTCATTAATCATACCCTGTGTCCCCAGCTGAATTCGCTTTGTCAATTTTTTCAGCGTCGACGAGTATCCAATTAGTGATATTGTAACTTATCATAAGAAGTAATATAGAAAATAAAGTTATTGTTTTCATATCCAGCCGGGTATTAAATGATTTTAAAGCTTATTTTTGCTCTAATAACGAGACAAATGGCCTGTGGTAATCGTTGTTCTCTAAGGCAACTATTTCAAGGATATTCTATAAGAGAGTTGGTAATACTTAACCATATGTTTGTGCGATGATAACATAATACAGGAATCGCAAGATTCGTGTACTTCCCGGCAGTTTCATGTGGAACCTGGCAAATAATCGACTGCCCCTTTCCTCCAGTGGGTATCGCTAAAGGCGACTAAGAGTTGAAAGGCTGCAGCATACTCTCGTGTGCTAATGAAAACACTGCGCTCACTAACCACCTACATGGTGATTACGGCAATGTAAACGCGGCCTGTAGTGATCTTTGGGAGGACCATGCTCAGCAGTAGACGTTTTCGGATTGATGTGTGTGTGCATAGCATACATAGCCGGCCTCTTGAAATAAGAGACCTCCAACTGTCTTGGTCCTATCTGAAAACCAGCACTTTGGCATTTTTTTATTTATTTACTTAAATGTCACAGCATTATGCTGAGATATGGGGCCTTTTTTGGCCTCGTCCAGGTTGCCTCAATTTTATTATATATATTTTTTTACTTTATTTTATTTGTAACTTCCTGTGCGAGATCTTAATAAAACTTTTTTCTTTCTTTCTTTCTTTCAGTATGGCGTGGTAAAAAGAAAAAGTAGTAATAGTAATTTTTTTTTCGAGCAAAGCCACACTGCGCTTTGCAGCGGCCTACAAAGAAAAATCTGTGGCATGCTTGAGTCAATTATTGTAAATATTTTTTGTGAATATTTGTAAAAGTAGCGTCATCATGAAAATATCTGATAAAGCACACCACGCTTGTTTACAATAATACTTTTTTTTTTGTTATCCAATCTATTCTTACTTTAAACTTATTGAAAAATTTTTTCTACTTTTGACAATAAAATGTATTATCTACAAATGGTAACTACAAAAACGTGTCTTTTTAGTTTTTAAACTATTATTTATTTTCTATCTTTTAGTGCGACTAACTACAAAAACGTGTTTTTGTTTTGTTTTTTTGGAACGAAGTTCTTTTACGCGGCTTACAGTCTATTGAACTGGCAGAAATCGTCACGTAATGAAAAAGCGTTATGCTCCCTCCATGCGAACTTCCTCTCTTTCTATTTTTTACGGTTGTCTATTTCAATTATTGCATTGTCATCGGTCCTTGATAAGTGTGCGTAGTTTCAAATCAATCCAACATTTTGAAAGGGATTAAAATCGAGTTAAACAAATCCTTTACATTTACCAAGCTAATAAAAGCGTGTTAAAAATCATCGGTATGCCATATGATACGCTGCGACACCTAGGGCTAAATGGCGCGATATGGCGTCGCTGTGATGCTAAAGTGGCGCTGCTGCGGCGACCTTCATAGAAAAATCACTACGGTTCAACAACCAAATAGCATATCACTTGACCTTACCCATAAAGGTTGTTTGTTTTAAAAAATAAGGGAAAAATGACTTCAAATAAACGAGAACAATGCCTGGCGAAAGATGCGCATCATCTAGGTACAGGTTTTAACTCCATACATTTGAATCTGGGTGTAAATGCCTATTATTCTGAGATCTGTGATGAAAAATGGTGCTGTTACTAAGCTTCTGGATATTTGCTCTGAAATTCACTAGTTCTCGGCATCCATTTCTGACCAAAAGAGGGTCTGATTTCGATCCCAGTAGTGGCCTAATCATTATCATTGTGAGAAAAAGCCCGTGCCCAGCAGTGGGACAATAATAGACCGATTATGATGTGATGTATTTTCGTGACTGATTAATTTCTGCAAACTATTCGTTTTAGGGTAGGCTACTACCTGCTCAAACCACTCCTCCAGGTCCTCGTGCGGTCACACGAGAACCGCTGCTGGTACCACGCCTATACACGCTGGTACACATCTCGGAGGGGGTGACTGTAAAACGGTCATCTCCCCTGCAAACTTTTCCCAGAATACAAATAAATTTTTCTCACAAACTTCTGTCATCATATCGTCCATTTATACGTCCACTGCTGAACAAAGACCTCCCCCATAGATTTTCACAACTGTGTCATAATTTTGGGGGGTATTTGCCAATACTCACCACGCTTGGCAGGCGGGTTGGTGAGCGCAGTATGGCTACCGTTTCACAAAAGGGAGGCTGCTGCCCATCCCTCTGGTTTAGATTCCCTTAGTCGCCTTCTACAACTTCCATGGGAGGACATGGAGTAGTGCTATATCCTTAATCCGGCACAACACAAACTTCTGTAACATCGCAAAAAGATTTTAATGAAATCACATTAACACGACTTGAATCTTATGTTATCCAAATACCAACTCCAATGATTAATAACCATGACAATAACAATGTAAACAAGATTCTATATAATCATAATCATATAATCAAGCGTACAGTTAAGTGAACTGCTTTGATATTCATCAGTAGACAGTATGGTTCTAAGCATTTGCTTGAGCTCATTAAAAGGTAATAATTTGAGAGTGGTTGATATATTGTTTGTTGAGAAACCTGATATATGTAATTGAGTTATTACAGTAATAACAGTTTAACACAACATATATTAACACAATAATATGAGTGAGTAATCGTATTGAGGTAATGAAGCTATGACTAGAAATCAATTAACACCTGGGAGAACCCATTAAAAAAACTACAGCTGATTTTATACAGATTGTCCAGTAAATAGCACGACATACTGCAGGGGGTGAGAACTTGGGTACAATACCCACTAAAAAAACACAATATATGTTCAGCAAAATCTTACGGATTTACAGTAGTACAAAATTTTCCGAAATATCGAAAAATCTCTAGCACCTCGTAATGAAAAATTCCTTTTCTAGTTTTTTTTTTACCTCAAATTATTTGTAAATAGTTACTTTACTCATTGATGTCTTTATTCTATTAAAAACTAAAATGTTTTTCAAGAAATACAATTTTCACAGTACAATTTTCTTATCGAAAATTTTGTACTACTGTAAATCCGTAAGATTTTGCTGACGCGGTACTTTCTTCTTCTTCAAGCGGGGTCGGCCCTATCCCGAACCCACTCAGTGGTTTTCTTCTGGAGCATAATGCTCTCACAGAAGAAGACTACTGACCTCCAAAAGCCGGGTCTACCATATCGAAAAAAGGTATTTTTTTATTAAGATCTAGCGACACCCCCTCTCTCAAGTGATAAATTTAATATAGAAATACAAAATAAATAGCAAATATCTAGATAGCTTATAATCTCACACTTTTCCTTTATAAGATTAGTATAAATAGCACTGTGTAGTTCTTTCATCTATGTTAAGATGAAAGATGGTGAACATCTTTGGTGTTACACAAAGCGACTGCCTACTAATTCCCAGAGGTTATGGAAGGCTGTTTTTTTACTGTATGATGTAAACTAATACAGAAAGCCAATCTTTACTCAGCTTCAGACCAAAACTTATTCAATTGTCGTGGGATGATAAAACACACAGGAATACTTTGTCAATCCTGAACCAATACCTTACATTTACCTACCTACACAAACACATAAAAATATACGCATGAAAGAATAAGCTTACCTTCTGAATTTGTAATAACAAGAAAATATGTTAACACTGTTCCAATCTACAAAAATATCAAGTCACGTGGAACTAGGGACGGAATATTTGCTATTCGAAGGTCAAGGTCGGGTTTCGTTAGTGCTTCAGAACTATATTATATATTACCTTAATTTGGGTGAGTTCTGAAGCTATTACCAAAACTTGGGCAAGTTTGAAAACCCTATTTCTTCCAAAGAGATCATTAAAAAGAAGAGTAAATGTAAGTAAGTGTATATGCATATTTGGAGAGGCACGGGTAAAGTCAAGAAGACCATGAATGACTTGACCGATACTGTGATTAAGGAGACATGGTTACAGAAGGTTTGGCGCAGTGGCTAGACGGTGGCGCGCACGACTTGAGGGGACCCTTTAGAATCCTCCCCTTGAAGTGCCTGGGGGGTGGCCTTTTTACAGCCACCTGCCCTCCGCTAGAGAGGGTGACCGCCTTATAGTCATCCCTCCGAGATGTGCCTAACGGCGTGGCATCAATGGGCGGCTCTAGTGTGATCTTACGAGGACCTGGAGCCCCCTTTGGTGCCAAAGATGACCGCTCCAGTGGTTTTAGCTGGAAGGAGTGTGGTATACCCCTTCGGCCTTCCCCGGGGTGAAGGAAGTTCCATGTAGATTTTTTTTTTTTTTTCTTTATAAGAACGTTGCCCCACTCTAGGATTTCTCCTGAGTCATGGGTGCGTTTACAGACATGAATTCCACACACAATACACCCAGACCCAGAACAACTACCTGCAGATCATACAAGTATTTGTTCCGTGCGGGAATCGAACCCACGACCCGGAGCGCAGCAGCCGACTGTATCAGCCACTGCACCAACCACTGGACATCAATAAATATATAAAAAAACAAGCCATCACTGCTATCAACTGATGATTTTACCAGCCTTAGTTCCAGTCCTTATGCTTCAAATAGAATCTGCAACACTAGTGATGATTTGAATTCAAATAATAAGAAGCAAATAAGATGCAATCTAATTAAAATTTCAGTATGTTATGCTTTTAGACTTAATATATATACATAGACAAGGCAAGATATAACATTAGGGAAAATGTCTTGCCCGAACAGTTTCTGTAATGAACAGACAACCGCAACGCTTCCCGCGGTCGTCTTAAGTAGTAACTAATGGAATATAATGTTACAGAGCGGGAAGTAGCATCTACTTAGTAGATGTAGGTACTTAGCGAGCAGAAGTGTAGGACTGTTTAGAAATAAACTTAACGGCTGCTAGTGGAATACATTTAGAGGACAGCTGAACATGAACTAGAACTCAAAGTTTTTATTTCATACTAGCTGTGCCCCGCAGTTTCACCTGCTGTTTAATTTAATAGAAATCGGATATTTGATTATTTAAGCATATAGATAGGTATATTGGATTTCATTCTTTATAATGTTAAAGTAGTTATGTTCTTATGTTATACCTTATAGCATCAGCTATCTGCCAGTGGAAGTCCCTTCAAAATCGGTCCAGCCGTTTCGGAGATTACCCGGAACAAACAGACAGACAGACGGACAAAAAAATTTAAAAATGGTTTTTTTTGTTATATGTACCGTATATATACTTTCATATGCATTTAGTAAAAAGCTGTTATTTTGACATTACAAACAGACACTTCAATTTTATTTATTTGTATAGATATATGTTAAACTTTTTACCGATATTATCTCACCAATGGACAGTCTCCGTGATCATTTCAGAACTTTTCGGTCCAGAACCAGGGCAAACAAAGAATTAACTATAAAATATCCTCCAAATTTCGCAATATGGTATATTTCTATTATATTATTGCCACTAAAAGTCGAAAAATAAGTCTTAGATTTCTCTTGAGTGCCTCAAAGTAGACCCATTAAATATTTTTCGAATAATTTTACCGTACCTAGAAGATAGAAAAAGGTTAGCCATCGCTGGACTAGTAAATACATTCTAGAACTGTATTTTAAGGTAGTGCGGCTATCTCGTATAATGTGAGGTTACAGTGATTTTATAAGCTGGCGTTTCTCTCACGCGGAACTCTGATAGAAATAAATAAGTATCATTTACTTTTATCCGCATACAAAAAGTTATCAGTGTCACTTAAAGCCTGTCTAGTAGTTTTCTCGTGATGGAAGTAATAATAGACAGATATTCGTTAACTATCCAATATATATGTCCAATAATATGTCATGCTCACTCAAGTGTCCTGCTTATGGTGACGTTGTGTGTCGGGTCGCTAAGTTTCCCTACAATATGGTTGAGCTGAGCTACGCTGATGCATACGTCATGCTCGTGAACGAATGCCGTCTGTAGGGATTGGTCATCTTAATGCTGTCATGACAATTGAATCAAAAATTCTGGTGAATATTAAAATCAAGCTTGTTTAGTGTAGACTTTTTAAGAAGTTTAGACTCTTTCTTCCTGCATTGTCCTCACATTACCATAATTTCGAGAACATTGTACCAATATGATTTAAAAAGAGTAACCATGGAGTTTCTTGCCCGTTCTTCTCCATAGGAAATCTACACCTTGGAACGAGGCAACTAAAGTCTTGACTATTCGTAAGTACCTATAAATGGTTTTTACATGATTAAAAATATTTTTATCTTTATCTTTATCTTTTATAATAATTTTCAAAATGTATTATTTAGTTCACAAAAAAACTTACCATAGCATTAGTCCAACTTGTCCAATTCGTTCTCCATTCACCGTGCACCCTAAATGCCTCGGCTACCATTCTTAATCCATCACCGCATCACGCATGACTTCCCCTAAAAACTTCGAACCCAAAAAGGAATAATACTTATAAAAATGTCAAATACCATTTGGCGTTATAGCAAAGGGCGACCTAATGGGGGTTGGTTTCACTAAAATATAAGGGTGGAGCTCACCCTTAGTGAAATATACCAGCTTAAGGGCACGGGTCACATCTGGTTCGTGAAAGGTTCCCGAGAAGGGCCTCAAAAAATGTATTCAATGTTTTAATAAAGCCAGTGACAAAATGCCTTGTGTTACTCTGCTTTACGTGTAGTTTTTACTGTTGCTTTTATGATGTTGCTTATAATAAGAAGAAATAAGTGCCCTAATGCTTCACAAAATGTTACTTCACCAAGCAAAGTTTCTCAAATTTTCATTTCGTAATCAACTATTTTTAAAAACTACATGTTTCTAAAACAACCTATTCCGCGTTTTTATGTTATTGTTAACGTATCTTCTCCCAATTCGTTTTTTTTTTACAAACTACAATTTGTCTGGTTTAGGGTGGTCACTGTTCTAACCTAACATAATCGACCTTTACACATATTGTTTATAAATTAATACTTTTCCAAACTAATTGTTGCGAAAAGTTCGTTTGCGTAATGATGAATTTATAAAATGATTACTTTCCAAATTATTAAAAAACGGTTTGCTATATGATGCATTTATGAATATTTGTTTGCTAAATGCATTTTTGTGAAACGCATGGCACCTAAAATAAATTGCTAGATCTATATATATCTTCTGTCGCTAAAACTAGGTACATTTTAGGAGCGTTGAGGTAAGGACACTTCCTCTAATCTCTAAATTGTAGTACATTGGGTCATGTCCGTTCATAATTCACCAAATCTACTTGAGTTCATGTTAAGTGGCTGTAGCTTTAAACATATTATTTTTAGTCCCTACAATAACGTAAAAGTGTTTCCCTTGTCCCTACAACATCACAATGATTCCAATGTTTTAACTTAAAGTTGAACATCAGTATTTGTTTATAGATTCGTTTTATCAAGGAATCGATAATGACAGCGTGACAAGAAATATATTCCTCGTAGCTTATACTTTCATAACAACCCAACTTACTTTCAAAACATTTACGCCTACCACCATTTCAACGATCCAATTGAGTTAATATGGTGGACTTTCACATAAAATGGTACAAAAGCAGCTAATGTAATGCTGTAGTTATTGTTTGATTTTGGTATTTGTTTCTGGTTTTCGACCACAGACAAAAATTGGTCCTCCTTGGACTCCTTGGAGAAAATAAATTATTGTTATATTTGGCCTGGATACCAAGTCTTTTGGCCATTTTATCAAAATATATTAACAGTGTTGCCAGCGCGGATACGCGTTTGGTAGAATTAGTTTTTAAGCGTATAATTATCCTAATGTGGTTTCGATTTTAGCTATGTAGTTAGTTATGCCATATGTGGAATTTTTATCTTTGAATCTGTACTTGTGCGTCGACGTTCACCGCAATAATAAACTGTTTTTCGTTCTTTTTCTTTTCTAATGTCCCTTCAATGTTTGACGCATAACTTTCAATTGCCATTTAAAACATTAATATATCAAGAATCCCAAGTCACAAAACATAAGCCCCTAAGCAAACCTACTCAAGAAGCAAATACGTTTCTCCAATGGCATTACACAAACAAAAAATATACAGAGCGCTGAAGGTTTCTGTAGTAGAAACAAATACGTGATTGAATACAAGAAAGCTCCGATTGTTTACCAGAAATATCCTTGAAACAATTCCGAAACACGCTTGTGTGGAAAACTGGTTGGCATGACTCCCGTATCGGTGGGTGAAAAGTTGGAAAATTGTACGTAACCAGTTTTATGATGCCCTATAAAGCATTTGTTTACTGTTTTACTCCTTTTTGTTTAAAACGAATTACATTTGTATTGTAATTGTTTTATTGAATAAAAAGCTGTTGATTATTTTGTACAGTGCATTTTGCGGGAGTTGGGTAGGAACTGTGCATGTATCAAGAATCTATGGACGTTTATTTGTCATCTTTACTAATGGTGTATCAGCATATCATCATCATAATTTCGGCCGAATGTAGTCCACTGCTGGACACCGGCCTCCCCCGAAGATTACCACAACGACCGATATGGCTGTGTTGTGGGTTCATTGGGGGGTTTTGCCATAATCGCCACGCTTGGCAGACGGGTTGGCGACCGCAGTTGAGTTGTTAATGTATTCGAAGGATGCTGCTGCCCATCTTCCGGCTAATCCCTTAGTTGACTTATATGACACCCACGGGAGGAGATGGGGTTGTGGTATTCTGAGCCGGCACCACACGGCATATAATATGTTGTATTGTAATTTTCAGTTTGGCTTATTGTTTACATTCTTCCCAAAGTTCCATTCGATTCGCAATACTATCGACGAAACGAGCGTGGCACAATTATTCAAACGATGCAAGTGAAGAAATTTGCTTTATAAAAGAGATGAATGTTTTATATTTTAATATATATGTCTAACTTAAAAACTAAAAGCTTTTACCGCAACCAATTTCGAAACCAATTACATTCGTCCAAGACACATTTTAAGGCCTTGCCAACTTCCCAATGCCAATTTTCACAGCTCTTTGGTGCCTCTAGGCAAGTTAAAATAATTTACTGTAGCCAAATGTTTGAAGAGATGTGGTCTATTGACATATGGCTTTTTTATTTTTATTGATCCGGTGGAAATACGTTATGTACTTCCTCCGCCCCGGGAAAGGGCGGAAGGGACTCCTTTTTTTGTATGATCACACAAGAGCCGCCCACTGGTTCTAAGTCTTCCCCTCTAGCGGAGGGAAGGCGACTGTAAAGAGGCCACCCCCCCAGGCACCTTTTCAGGGGGATTGTAAAAGATACCCCAAAACCTCGCTGACCATATTCATACCGCCAACTTCCCGGGGTCACTCGGTATGAGCACTCAGGTTTCCCAATAGCAAGTGCGCTCGCTACCCCCAAGGTCCCCCGCAATATGAAGATGACAACGGACGAACATGACGGCACGGTTGGTGCAGTGGCTGATACAGTCGGCTGCTGCACACCGGGTCGTGGGTTCGATTCCCGCACGGAACAAATATTTGTACGATCTGCAGGTAGTTGTTCCGGGTCTGGGTGTATTGTGTGTGGAATTTGTGTCTGTAAACGCACCCACGACACAAGAGAAATCCTAGTATGGGGCAACGTTTTTAAAAATAAAGAAATAAAGAAAGGGGGCTCTGGCGTGTGTGAGACGCTGTGGTTATCTTCGGGCAATTATTCTCTCGAATAGCTTTGAAGCCTCGTCGAGTAGGCAAATGGGACAGTACGCAGAGAGAGACTCCACGGCCCTTGCTCCCTTCTTCACAGGACAGTCCCGGACCGCCTGAAAGAGCGTAGAGAGCTCTCCCTCGAGCAAATCCGGGGCCATGGTTTCGGTCACCGAGATGACCGAAGGGCTCAACTTGCTTACTACTAAATGGTAGGGGAGCCCCACGGATCCCTGTCTAGTCCTTACAGGAGCTCTCTCCAGGACCGAGCCTTCGCCTCACGGATGGTGTTTGAAGCGTCATAGTGGCCGCCCGGTATGTCCGATAGGCCTCCGCAGTCTCTCCGGCAATTACATATGGCTGGTGATAATAACAAATGAAGCTAAAACATGGACACAAAACGAATAATATGAAAAGCTGACCAGCTTTTACTATAATAGCTTGGTAGTCTATGATCTAAGGAATAATTACTTTTGATGATTTAGATGTGAGTTTGAAGACCTAAACTGACCAACTATTTTTATACAATGTCGTTTATATCCACTGAATGAATGTATTTTTAACCCGTTTGCTTGAGTCAATTAAATTGTTGTAATTACTGCAACAAATGAAAATCTAAATGCTTTTAAATAATTACTTGTTTGATACGTCGCCCAATGATTTGTATAGTCATCGTCAGAATTAAATGAATGATGATTTACCAATTTTGATCTCAGTCTGATGAGTTCAAGACCTGTAAATCAAAATTATGTGTTATATGTGTGTAATATGTGTTATATATCCTTAATAAATAAATTTCTTTTTATTATTTTTTTCCGAAGTCACGTTTTCCTTGTAATTCAACAAAGGGTAAAAATAACATTTTCGTCGAAAGGTCATTTAAATTCAGCGTTCGTTTTGGAACTCAAATCTGATATTTTGTGAATAAGTATAATAAAATTTCCTGGAATAGCCAGGACTAGAAGATAATTTGTAATATTATTTTTTTCTTTTTTGTTAAATATTTATTATTTTTGAGTAGTATATAATAAGTGTTTAAGTAACGTTTTAGTCGTAGAACCGACCACATAGGGCCTCTATGATAGCCAAATGCAAAAAAGTGTATGCAAAATGGTTGAGTGATAAAAAAATGAAGCTATCGAAAATCGTAGTAGTCTTCATTGCAGTATAATATTGATTAGCTACGGACTCTAAAGTGCAAATGGTTTTACAGCCTAAACATGTCGATCAGTTCTCTTTTCTAATATAATAAGTATAGAAAACGAAAGGTATTTTTTTGTTTTGTAACACTAAAATATACTGAAAGAAAGGAGAAACAAAATTTTATTACCTTAAATATGCGTAGTAACGTTAGTCAATAAAATATATTTAAATTTGGAACAACACTTCTGAACATTGTGAAAATTTTGTGCTCATACACCTACATGCTGAATACAGCACAGGCATATCACTTCCAATAAGGAACTCTTATGACGTACCAAAATCAAACACAATGCCTAACGTTCCAAAAAAAATAGCACATTATAATGAACACCAATAAGTCATCATCATTTCGGCTGAATGAAGTCCACTGCTGGACACAGGCCTCCCCCAAACATCACCACAATGACCGATATGGGTGTGTTGTGTGCTCATTGGGGGGTTTGCGATCGCAGTTGAATTGTTAATGTACTCGTAGGACGTTGCTGCCCATCCTCCGGCTAATCCTTTAGTCGACTTTTACGACACCCACGGGAGGAGATGGGGTGGTGGTATTCTGAGCCACTGAGTCACGATAAGTAAAGATCACTAATAATATATATTTCATCCTGCTAGACTTCAATAAGTATCCAAATAAATTTGTTCGCACTACTTTTGGTATTGTGAAACCTGAAAGGAAGCTAGTTAATGATATTGAGCGGTCATTTATCTTTTTGTATTTATATTAAGGTTATTTGTAAAGCAATTCAATGTAATGTCGCCGTCACCCTGTTTCATAAGGACGCTTTCATGAAGAGACAGAGGTGATGAAGCGAAGAACCATTTAGACTTTTAATTAAACGCCAAACATCATAGCCAATCAGTATCTTACGAACAGAAATACTTGTACCAGTACAGAAAACCACGTCTTCAGGAAATCGAATAACAAAAGAAAAGTTAAATACGATCACCAGCAAAATTTTTAAACGTAATTTCTTATTACAATTTTAATTAACTTATTCGACAGCAGTCCGGTGCCGCATAATTTTCAATAGAAATTTAGTCTTCATTGTAGACAGGTGCCTTCTAGAAACCCTCGGTGATTTTGTCAGACCAGATGGCTGGGGATCGAATTTATGTGTTAATTTTTGATGTATTGCGACGAAATTACGTAACCGTTCTCTCATTTTCGACAGAAATTTTTGCGAAGCCCTTTTCTGCAATGCCAAATCATCGAACAGCAATTTGACCGATTGGTTATTTGATCGATGAGCCATTTCATCGAATAGCCCCGTGTACGAACTCTTTTGTCACCGATAGGACATTTTTTCGAGTTCATACAGCACTTACGTACACTGTCACAGTAGGTTATGGTGCGGCTGTTCTCATGTGGGGAAGGGAAGGCAATTCCATATGATGCAATAGTTTTACAAGTACCAATGTTATATCAGTCCTCCTTAGTTATATATATGTGTATATGTTTAATATGTATGTTTGTTTATTTTGTATGTATAAATATTATAATATATGTTGTAGGTTTATGTAAGTTTATACTATTTCTATACCCGTAAATAAATGTCTTTGCATTTATACCTGTCACTCTTATCTTGTTGGTGCATCTACCTTGTTGTCTCTGCATCACCCAAAGGTCTCCTTTTTGGACGAATAAAGGCCACTACTGGACACAGGCCTCCCCCAAAGACCACTACAACTAGGGTTTGCTGGTAGTGAACTCAATATCAAGTTAAGCACGCGAATGTCTATCAACATTTTATTCTGATTATAAATTGATAATATTATGTATACAATAAAGAATTGATATTCGTATGATAGTTGGGACCTATAGTTAAATTTGCCTGTCTTGATGGGCCATTTAGCTAGAATCGCCTCAGACCTACACATTTTTTTTCTCTAATGAAACGTTGCCTCACACTAGGATTTCTCCCGGGTCGTGGGTGCGTTTACAGACATGAATTCCACATACAATACACCCAGACCCGGAACAACTACTTGCAGATCATACAAATATTTGTTCCGTGCGGAAATCCAATCCACGACCCGGAGCGCAGCAGCCGACTGCATCAGCCACTGCACCAACCGTGCCGTCAATGTATGTTATTGAATCAACCTCACTATATCTACCATCATGTCATCCAAAATACGTCTACTGCTGAATATAGACTTCAACCATGAAGTTCCACATAGACCAATTACATGATGTGCGTCATAATTTTGAGAGGAATTTGTCAGTGCTCATAACACTTGGCAGACGGGTTGATGAGCGCAGAATTGCTATAGTGCTATTCGCTAAGCAACACAATCTCCAACTCGACGCTGCGGCAGCGGCGAGTTCCATTTTCGGATTCATTTACTTTGCCCACGCAGCCACGAGAATGTATGGATTTTGGTGGAACTACTCAAGGCTGAATAGTTTGACAGTTTTTGCTGTCAAATTGATGCGTGAGCCAAGTAAGTGAATACGAAATGTAAGTCGCTGCTGCCGCAGCGTTGAGTTGGAGGTTGTGTTGCTTAGAGAATAGCACTACTGCTGTTCCATTTACGATATGCACAGGAGGAGAATATGGAGTGGTGCTATATTTTATTACTTTATGCATTTCAATATCAAATACAATTAAACATTCTACAGTTATAGGAATATTACTAAAACATTCTACTGTTATAGGAATATTACTAAAACATTCTACTGTTATAGGAATATTACTAAAACATTCTACTGTTATAGGAATATTACTAAAACATTCTACTGTTATAGGAATATTACTAAAACATTCTACAGTTATAGGAATATTACTAAAACATTCTACTGTTCTACTCAAAGAAAAATAAGCGAAAACTATGTCATCATCATCATTTCGGCCGATTGAAGTCCACTACTGAACACAGGCCTCCCTCAAAGATCACCACAACGACCGATATGGGTGTGTTGTGGGCTCATTGGGGGGTTTTGCCATAAACGCCACGCTTGGCAGACGGATTGGCGATCGCAGTTGAGTTGTTAATGTACTTGAAGGACGCTGCTGCCCATCCTCTGGCTAATCCCTTAGTCGACTTTTACGATACCCACGGGAGGAGACGGGGTGGTGGTATTCTGAGCCGGCACCACACGGCTATGTATATATATATATATATATATATATATAACTAGTTATGACTTTGGATTTCAAATATGTACATAACCGCAATCACGACCGAAAATATCACCACCCACTCCAATTACTCATTCGAGCACAAACCAAACTTATCTAACAGATAGTCAACCATAAATCAACTTGATGCTATCTGACAGTTTTGTAATGGGCCCATAATAGTTGCGCCCAGACATCTTGAGGCTTACTTAGAATAATTAATGCGGAACTTACCTCATACCGCCTTGCAAGGCCTACCTTGCCCTTACAATTAATTGGGGTATGTTTAACCCCGCTCTGAGTCTTAAAACCCTTTTGAGACGTATCTTGGGATATCCAAATGAGCTATGTTACTAAAACGTGATGTGACAGGGATTTATTTTTGGAAGCTGTAGTAAAAGTATATGTATCGCTTCTCATTTATTTTAATTTATGATTATAGCTGTGTGGTGCCAGCTCAGAATAACACCACCCCATCTCCTCCCGTGAATGTCGTAAAAGTCGACTAAGGGATTAGCCGGAGGATGGGCAGCAGCGTCCTTCAAGTACATAAACAACTCAACTGCGATCGCCAACCCGTCTGCCAAGCGTGGAGATTATGGCAAAACCCCCCCACAAATCCACAACACACCCATATCAGTCGTCGTGGTGATCTTTGTAGAAGGCCTGTGTCCAGCAGTGGACTTCATTCGGCCGAAATGAAATAATTGTTGATAAATGCTGGCTTGATTAACGCCATGTTTTTTTGTGGTGGAATGGGCAGTCTTAGTATGTTTATTTTAACCTTACCACATATTAAATGGTCTTATTGCTAAATACCTACTATGCACGGTAGGTATTTAGCAATAAGATAAACAACGGTTGAGCTACACCTGCTACATTCTTTATCCACAATTAGACCCGTATTACGTGTTTCGGATATGGCCCCGGAATATCTATGTCTGTCATTACAGAAACTCAGAAGCCCGAAATTCTGATAATTTTACCCTTTCCAACAATTTATTCAAAGTTTGGACGCCTATTCAGTTAGATATTTTTGACAATGGAGTACTAGTAAAGTATGCAAAAGTAATTTCTTGCTGTATTGTTGTAGAAGCAGAAATGATGTTCTCATGCGTCATTTAAACCCGGGTTATAAAGCCACCGGTACGGTATTAAGTAAATTGAATATAACCTTTTTTTAAACGTTGCCCCTTGCTAAAATTTCTGTGTTGTGGCACCCACAAAACACACAGACACACATTAAAAATTGACGGCACGTTTGGTGCAGTGGCTGATACAGTCGGCTGCTGCGCTCCGAGTCGCGGGTTCGATTCCCGCAGGTATTTGTTCCGGGTCTGGGTGTATAGTGTATGGAATTTATGTCTGTAAACGCACCCACGACACAGGAGAAATCCTAGTGTGGGGCAACGTTTTAAAAAAAAACAGTATACCCAGACCCGTAACAACTACTTGCAGATCATACAAATATTTTTTCCGTGCTGAATTTCGAACCCGCGCACCGAAGCGCAGCAGCCAACTGTATCAGCCGCTGCACCAACCGTGCCGTAAGAATTTCACTTGTTAAAGTGCCTTTCTAACCAGAACACAGTAATGGTTAAAGTTTAAACACTACCTCTTGGCAGAAAATATTTGGCATTGCGATAGTAATTTTTTTTTTATTGTTGCCCAGTGGAAATACTTCATGAACTTCCTTCTCCCCGGGGAAGTGCGAAGGGGTATGCCGGACTCCTACCGGCTAAAACCACTCGAGCGGTCATATTCGGCACCGAAGGGGGGCTCCAAGTCCTCGTAAAATCATACTAGAGCCGCCCATTGGTTCCACGCCTTTATGCACATCTCAGAGGGGATGACTGTAAAGCGGTCACCCCCTCTAGCGGAGGGTAAGCGGCTGTTAAAAGGCGGCCCCCCAGATTGAGGATTGTAAAAGATCCCCCCGAGTCTCGCTGTGCTGCGCACGCAGACTCCCCAATTGGCGCGCCGGTGGCCGCCGAGGCCTCCCACCGTTGCGATAGTACCCACCTAGCCAGACTCCTGCAATAATAGCACTTTTACCAGTGTTTGCTGCAAAACGTAATAATTTCTGTCTGTTGTAATGTCAAAATAACGGAGTTTTACTTTATGCATATGAAAGTATATACGGTACACATAATAAAAAAAAAACATGTTTTTTGTCTGTTTGTTTGTTCCGGGTAAACTCCGAAACGGCTGGACCGATTTTGACGGGACTTTCCCTGGAAGATAGCTGATATTATAAAGAATAACTGAGGCTACTTTTATTTTAGAAAAGAATTAGGGTGCCGTGCAAAAAAATTAAATTCATGAAATCCAATATATATATTTTATGTCAAGTGTCTATGTCGAAGTACTCTAAATTTCTTTTAAATTAAACGCGGGTGAAACCGCGGATCCCAGCTAGTCGTCAAATAAAGTAGCCAAATTAAGAAAAATAATAACTTACTTACAAAGATAATATTATGATACTATAATGTTTCATGTCGGCACATTTGAACCTTAACCTAAAAGGATCGGAACATACAACGTTTCATAACCAAACAGGCAAACAGCTCCTCAAATATACACAAGCGTAGCATCTGTGTCATATCTCATAATCGCGGGTCGACTCGTTACGGTGACAGTTTAAGAGGCTTACCGAGGATTACCCTCCATTTAATATAATTTTTTCACAGGTGCGTTTGACGGTACTTTTCGCTTGTCACCTTCCCTTTCTCGACTTTCTTTTTAATTTTACTGAGAGTGGTTTAAGGTTGATGGATTTGCGGGTAGAATGTCACGTGGAAAATTCGGTTTTTTGGAAGTGAAAACTTCTTTTAGCGCGGTCCGCATATTTTTAGTTCAGATGAAATCTCTGGACTCGCGAAACTGTTACGAGACGCAGCTATTGTGTGTGCATATATGCATATACATATAGCAACCGCGAACGCGTCTAGATAAATTTAAAAAAAAATGTTTTCACTTCTGTCGGCACTCCCGGAGTGCAACCCGTATTTTTTTGCCAAAGGTGTTCCTTTATATACTTATAATAATGTTCATAAGATATCTTTTGTAATAAAACAGTCAAAATGATAAACCATTAAATTGACTGACACGTAAAAGAAAAATGAAGAAACGTTATTATTAAAGAGGCCAACTTGTCACGTGACACATTTTATAATAAAAAAAACTATCTGCATAAAGTTCGATTTTCGAGACCTGTAGAATTTATTATCATCAAAAACTTAACTGGCTGGCTTACTAGCTTCGTGAGCTTAAATTATTTAACATTTTAATTAAAGCGAAGAAACTGGTAGCCAAAATAACATTTTCACTAAGCTTTTATTGGTGCTCCACGTGGGAACAAAATAATGTTGAAAATGAATGTGTTATTTTAGGAATGTGTACTTGTTATTTTGCAATTAAATAATAAATTATGATAAAACAAATTGCTTGTATTTACAGTATAGATGTAAATCGAAAAACATAATCATTTATAACGTGCTGAGTTAATATTGGCGCCCAGACAGGGACCGCGCTCTCCCACGATATTTGAGTAAATTCTCAAATGTAAGTAATAAAAATGCTTGCCATGAAATATTAAATATTTCTTGCGTCAACTTCCTGACTAATACGACACATTCTTGTTGGACGAAATATTCGCATTGACAACATTCTTGGTGCTCGTGTCGTAGGCCCACAAATCATTTCTGCATTATTGAATCAAGAGATAGCGGAAAATCAGAACCCGGAAAATCCTTCGTGCGCTTTGCTTCAGTTAGTTAGATAATGATATTTTTAATGGAATGCTAGTCAAAAATACTTAAGCCTTGGTGAAATAATTCCGGCTATGCTTCAAACAGGGTCATTTCGTTGAGCCCTAATTTAATTTTAAGAATTTTAGT
Organism: Diloba caeruleocephala; assembly: GCA_947459985.1. Taxonomy (NCBI): domain Eukaryota; kingdom Metazoa; phylum Arthropoda; class Insecta; order Lepidoptera; family Noctuidae; genus Diloba; species Diloba caeruleocephala. Next base: position 28,279,547 of record OX381607.1, read on the forward strand.
TAAACAGCTTTATCTGTAATTTGATTATCTCACAATAATAGTCCAACGTAAGGGCATTTAGATTTAAAACAATGTCTCTATAATATCTAGCCAATCTTGAATCCTTATAGGACTAGTGGATAATTCCTGAAACTGGCAAAACAACATTTTCAGTTGTTCATGTGTGAAATACATATTTTTTTCTTTTTTGTTAGAAAAACGCTGCCCCATACTAGGATTTCTCCTGTGTCGTGGGTGCGTTTACAGACATGAATTCCACACACAATACACCCAGACCCGGAACAACTACCTGCAGATCGTACAAAAATTTGTTCCGTGCGGGAATCGAACCCACGACCCGGAGCGCAGCAGTCGACTGTATCAACCACTGCACCAACCGTGCCGTCAATATATATAGAAAAAGCTGACGGAGATTTTAAGAATCATAGGGCGCGATATTCTGTGTTCTTATGGAACTTCTATGGCAACACGTATATAAATAGGCTTGTGTGCATTTATGTGAATCTTTTAACGATATGATACCATTTAAAGAAAAAAAAATATTGATGTCCAGTGAAAATTCTACATGGAACTTCCTTCATCCCGGGGAAGGGCGAAGGGGCATGCCGGACTCCTACCGGCTAAAACCACTGGAGCGGTCATCTTCGGCACCTAAGGGGGGCTCCAGGTCCTCGCAAGATCACACTAGAGTCGCCCATTGGTGCCACACCTTTAGGCACATCTCGGAGGAGATGACTGTAAAGCGGTCAGCCCCTCTAGCGGGGGGAAGGCGAAAACGGTCACGCATGCATACGTGTTGTTAAATGTACCCTAAACTATTAAAAAGGTTAAAGGAAATTCGTCCCAACTATTGAATGGGTAGTATTTTGCATAAATGTTCTAATAATTTTACTTGATGCCTCAGCTATACGATAGCGTTCTTTGTTAACAATCTGTATAATAGAATCAATCAATCAGTTTGAGTCGTTTCTCACAATCAGGTTTTACGATAGTGCAAATAACCATGCTGCTTATTTCCTTTGCTCCCAATTTCAAAGAAACCTCCCCAGCTATTCACACTATACCGTATATTTAACTTCACATATCCTATAGAGTTCAAAATCGAATGATTTGATTCGTTCAGCAAGCAAACCGAATGGGATTTACATAGAAGGAGGCATGGCGTAAGATACGGAAGGGACTAAACCCTTTCAGTTGATATAGGCCTAAATGATAATAAAGTTGAAGGTATTAAGTATTGACAGTTCAATTGGTGCTTCCGTGAATAATCTGTTAGTTTCGCTGGAATAAGGAAAATTGAAGTTTCATTTAAAAACATTGAAATACCCAAAACAACAACTGAATAACTTTTATGTATAACCAGATCAAGTTTTCATGGCTTAAAAAATAATGGTTTGTCCATACTAACTTTCACCTCCTGTTTTACACCTTTAAGAATAGAATTTACAAAAACACCAATTAACATATTTCTTTATTTTAAACAGTAAACCAAATACCAGTTTTCATTCATCTTACTTTAATAGAGACGGAGTTTCATACAAGCTTCCAACCTCTATTTTACCCCTTAAGGGTGGAATTTCTAAAAATCCTTCCTTCGTGGATGCTTACGTTATAAAAGGTACCTACCATCTAAGTTTCAAGTTTCTAACCCTACTGGTTTAGACTGTGCGATGGTATGTCAGTCAGCCAGTCAGTTTCTCCTTTGATAATTATATAATATATATACATCTAAAATTCATACAGATTTCACGCAAATATCAATAAAACGTACAAATATAATCTGAAAACACAAATATTCGGTACACTGTAATGCTCTAAAAATATTCTCTAAATCAATAACGTAGTGCAGCGACAATCGGATATGAATTCCGATTGGAACCTGTCACTAAAAGTGATGCGGTGCTATAGCGAGCTGCGAAATTGTTAAAAAAATATCGAGTCAGATTCGAATATTAGTTCTTTTTTTGTGTGATACTGAGTATATAAGTAATATCGATAAAAAACGTTGTACGTTGCTTGTTATTCCGAGTACGGATGAATGGGTTGACGTGTTTCGAATGTAATTAATTCGTTATTTCAGCCAGTGGCTGATACAGTCGGCTGCTGCGCTCCGGGTCGTGGGTTCGATTCCCACACGGAACAAATATTTGTATGATCTGCAGGTAGTTGTTCCGGGTCTGGGTGTATTGTATGTGGAATTCATGTCTGTAAACGCACCCACGACACAGGAGAAATCCGAGTGTGGGGCAATGTTTAAAAAAAAAAAAAAAAGAAAAAAAAAAAATCGTTATGTAAAAAGCTCTGTTCTGACAGTCGGGAAGTTTAAATCGCACGTCAAATCAATTAATCAATTCTTATAAAAAAAGCATATTAACGATAGCATGTTGACGATAGGGACATTAGCCCTTTTCTGCACATGTGGCTTCCCTAGAAACCAAATATATCTGAAGTGATATTTGCATTGTATAGCTGCTATATTTATCTATTATACATAGATGACTAATTTAAATACTTTGTAACGAACAGATTTGTAAAAGCCGTAAAAAAAAATGACAAAAAAGACCTAACCCTGAGTTTCTTTCAGCATTTCTTCTCAGAGGTTGTCATGTAGCGAAATGCCCTCCGTTGTTTCAATATGACGTGTAAAAGTGTCTGTTGGGACCTATTTACTGAATAAATGATTCTATTTTATTCTATTCTGAATTGTATGAGTAATCATATCAGCTACTAGGACGAGGACGTTCACTGCTAAATAAAAATCTCTCCGTTTGATTTCCACAATTGTGTCGTCATTTTGGGGGCATTTTGCAGTACTTATTTGATGGCAGGGTTGGTGCAGTGGTCGATACAGTCGACTGCTGCGCTCCGGGTCGTGGGTTCGATTCCTGCAAGGAACATATATTTGTATGATACGCAGGTAGTTGTACCGGGTCTGGGTGTATTGTATGTGGAATTCATGTCTCTAAACGCACTACTATAGCTGTGAAGCTTGAAAATTGGCTTGCTTAACCGGGAAAGTATACTCATAGGATTTGGCGAAAACTGTACTGTGCTCCGTGAGCCACAAATTCACAGTGACATGCAGATGAAAAATAAAGTACATGTTGTCGAATTTATCTCTACCTTTTTTTTATTGATGTCCAGTGGAAATTGTACATGGAACATCCTTCATCCCGGGGAAGAGCGAAGGGGCATTCCGGACTCCTACCCGTCCTCCTCCTGCCACGCCTTTAGGCACATCTCGGAAAAAGGTCGCTCCTCCAGGCACTTCTCGGGGAGGATCGTACAGGATCCCCCCATAAAGTTAAAATGACTAAAATTATTCATAGTGTCACAACACGCAATTTTCTCGTTTATATTTAAATTTGTTGTCACGTGACAAAAATGTACGGTAATTAAATTTACTGCTCATGCTATTTGTAAATCAAGCAAATTATAATGGTAAATTACGTAATTATTGCGATAATTTGTGTAAGTAACGTTAATTGAACATATTCATAATAATACAGTGTCAATTATCTCATATATTGCGTGAGAACAAAAATATGCCACAAAACAGTAGCACACAATTTCAATGGATCAACTCGTCCACGGACTACGCGACTCATGACGTAGACGTAGAAGGTTGCGCCTCTTACGAGGAATGCTACGCCTACGCTAAACTACTTTTGCGATGTCTACGTGAGACTACTCTGTAGGCATAGAAATGATTGGTACTTTTAATTCATTTTCATGTGATGGCATTCATTATTTTAATTCACAGCGATTTTACATTTGGAATTTAACATGCGCAAGGAATAATATCATCAATCATTGGCGCTGCTTTAAGAATTGAAACAAAGGCTGGATTTTGGTGCTATGTGGGTGTGTAGAAGTAGCAGGTGTATAAAATGAAAATGCATTTCATATGATTTAACATGTGCAAAATTTGTGAACGCCGTGTGGTGCCGGATCAGAATACCACCACCCCGTCTCCTCCCGTGGGTATCGTAAAAGTTGACTATGGGATTAGCCGGAGTATGGGCAGCAGCGTCCTTCGAGTACATTAACAACTCAACTGCGAGCGCCAACCCGTCTGTCAAGCATGGCGATTATGGCAAAAACCCACAATGAGCCCACAACACACCCATATCGGGCCTTGTGGTGATATTTGGGGAGGCTTGTGTCCATCAGTGGACTTCGTTTCGCCGAAATTATGAAAGTTGTGAAGTGTCAATGCTTACTACTTCGATTAAGCGTGCTCTTATCGATGTTTTAGGGTTCCGAACGTCCGAAGGAAAAAACGGCAGAACCCTCATAGGAGCCACTCGTGTGTCTGTCTGTTTATCTGTCTGTCACAGCCAATTTTCTCCGAATCTACTCGACCGATTAAGCTGAAATTTGGTACACATGGATTTCTGCGACCCAAATACGAAGGTGTAAAATAAATGAATTAATTTTGTATATGGTGTCACTTTTGGGGGGTAATATAGAAAATTTAAGAATAAAGTTTTACAAACTGTACCGTCTTAAAAATATTTGTTTCATAATTTTAAAATAAATACTTTTAAAGTTATTTAAGAAAATAGGCGAAAATTTACGGTTCCCCCACCCTTATCTCCGAAACTACTGGGCCTAAAATTATGAAAAATAACTCTTTACTTATAGATTACAGGAAAACCTATAAGAAGTCTACAGTCTTAAAATAACGTGGTGAATGTTTCAATACTGTGCGTACAAAATTACGCTTGCAGTTGGAATGTATCGAAGAACATGTTTTTCAACTACAATGTTAATTTTGTTCTTTGGATAAATTATTAGTACAAGGCGGAATTCAACAATAGACAATATATTTAGCAATTTCGGAACACTCTTCACGCGGGTTAACCTCGCGCTAGCCCTACAACCCATAAGTCCTTCAGGATTAATATGAATGATTTTTTTTACCTTATCTACTTATTTAAGCGTTTCATCATCATCGTCATCATCAGCCATAAGACATCCACTGCTGAACAAAGGCCTCCCCCATAGATTTCAACTATTGTGTCATCATTTTGGGGGATATTTCCAGTACTCACCACGCTTGGCAGGCGGATTGGTGAGCGCAGTATGGCTCATTTTCCAAAGAGGGACGCTGCTGCCCATTTTTGTTAGAATCCCTTAGTCGTCTTTTACGACATCCATGGGAGGAGATGGAGTGGTGCTGTATTCTTAATCCGGACACCACACGGAATTTTAGTTCTTAATGGATAGTGTGTAGGTTTTAAGCAATTAGTTAGCCTTAGGTACCTTATGTCACCAAAGAGAAGACAGTAGCACGCATGTGGTCACGCGCTGCCGTGGGACGCTCTGGGGGATCCTTTACAATCCCCCCTGTGGGTGACCGCTTTACAGTCACCCTCTACGAGATGTGCCTATAGGCGTGGCACCAGTGGGCGGCTCTAGTGTGATCATACGAGGACCTGGAGCCTCACTTAGGTGCCGAAGATGACCGCTCCAGTGGTTTTAGCTGGTAGGAGGCCCGTAGGCCCGAGGTGGTACCCCTTCGCCCTTCCCAGTGGTGAAGGAAGTTCATGAAGAATTACAACAATTGGTACCCAGTGCACCAACAAAAAAAAAAGGTACCTTATGTCAATTTTTGTGATTGTGCGTTGATTTACGGCAAAAATAAATTGTATTTATTTCTTACTTTCTATCTGAATAGGATTTAAAAACAAAAGGCGAGCCATATCGTGACACGAAAAAGAAAAGTCAAATCAAAGTCTTTGGAATTTTATTTATGTTTATTTTCCGAAAGATGTCTTGACTGAAGAAAACACATCAAAATGAACTCCGCTCAGCATAATAACAAACTTCAAGTCGCGTCTGCTAAGAAAATAAAGTTTACCGAGCGCACGGTACACAACAGACAAGTTTTCATTGAATTTACACACGATATTGTTATTTTGTTGGGACTTTTGTAGATTTACGTTCGTAGGGAGTGAGTAGGTGAATGATTGTCTATTCAATCCAAACATCTCTTAGGAGTTTAACATAAATATAATTTAGGTTTCTAAGTAAGTTTTTTTTTAAACTGTATACAAAATAAATCCACTGCTACGCAAAGGCCTGCCCCATTCCACAATCTTGTTATCATTTTGGGAAGTGTAGTTGGTGAGCGTAGATTCACTACTGTTCCACAGAATCAAAGCTGCTACCCATCCCTCTAATTTAGAGTCCCTTAGTTGCCTTTCACGCCGGGAGGAGTGAAGTGGTGCTATATTCTTAACAAAGGCCGAAAGCGAATCGAAAAGTTTCGATTTAAAACATAACATAAAATACTTGTGGAATCATGTTTGTTCATTTGCCCATGAGATTATAAAAACCGGACAAGTGTGTGTTGAACTCGCTTAAATCTGACCCAAAGTTTGGGGTAACGAAAATAATCTATATACAATAAATAAAATTGAAGTGTCTGTTTGTAATATCAAAGGAACAGCTTTTTACTAAATACATATGAAAGTATAGACGATACCAACAACAAAAAAAAACAAATTTTATTTTTATGCCTGTCTGTTGGTCTGTCTGTCTGTTTTTTTCCGCTAATCTCCAAAATGGATCGATCGATTTCTACAAGACTTTCGCTGGCAGATAACTGATGTTATAAGAAATAACTTAGGCTGCTGTTATTTTAGAAAAATAATTAGGTTACCGTGCAAAAACATTAAGTCAAGTGTCTATGCCGAAGGATTCTAAATTATTTAGAAACTATCTAATTTAAAAAAAAATAAACTTTGGGTGAAACTGCCGGCCCCAGGTAGTTTAATATAGAAATGCTAAGGAAAAACTACTCCAGAGACGAAAAAAATACGAATCATGAAACCCATATAATATGCTATCGTGCAACCTGGGGGTGCCAATTAGGTATCAACTCAGGATTGTTCTGCCGCATGACACGGGCATCACCATAGCGTGTTTTCAGGGCCAGCCTAATTAACGTATGGGTGTTAGGCAGCGGTTTATAAAATCCAAATATAATTTAACATTGCATGTTCACTAGCCATTTAATGTATAACCTTTAAAACCACGCCTCGAATATACGACAGTCATTAACATGGACTATATAAAAAACTAAAACAACATTTGTATAAAAAAAGTACTTATATGTTTTATTACCTCATATAAAACTTTGCTTGTTGCGTTGACTATGTAATATTTGTGCTCTTCAGGGTTTAAAAGAGCAATCCGCGCAAAAAGCTAAGCGCTTACATCTTGGTAGAATTATAAATGTATGAGGCCGTGTGGTGCCAGCTACGAATAGCACCAACTTATTTCACCCCGTGGGTGTCAAAAGGCGACTGTGGGATTAGCCGGAAGATAGAAGCAGCGTCCTTTAAGTACATTAAAAACTCAACTGTTATCGCGAACCCACCTGTCAAGCGTGGCGATTGTGACAAAACCCCTCAAAAATTACACAACACCCAGAGCGGTCGTGGTGGCGATCTTTGGGGAAGGCATGTGTGTGTGTGGAATTATGATGATGATAAATATATGAACTTTCATGACAGATAATTTAGTGATCAGCCAAGAGTAGCCTTTTAAATCAGATGTGGCTAAGTGAGGTTGCCTTTTATCGCCCGCAACCCAATTAACGAGCAAAATAAAAAATCTTCTCCTCCTCCTAATACTAAATTCCAAGTGGTGGCCAGATTAGGAATATATGATACTCCATTTCGTCCCGTGGATGTTCTAAAAGGTGACTAAGGGACTCTATACTAGAGGGAACGGCAGCAGCGTCTCTTCTGTGGAACACCCATAGTGCGCTCACCAACCAATCTGCCAACCATGGAAGGTAATGGCAAGTTCCTCCAATATGCTGACCCGATGGTGGTAATCTATGGGGGAGGCATATGTTCAGCATTTACCTAAAATCCTTTGAGATCTTCAGTTCACACCGTTTATATGACAACCGGGACCAACGGCTTAACACGATAACTGAGGTACAGAAGAGCCTTGATGTGTAAAATGGCGAACCGTCGTTTAAGATCGATCGATCTTGACGGTAGCCAAGCTAAAAGACCATATGAGCGTAAAACTTTAACAGACAAATTGGTGAAAGATTATAAGGTTGAATATTCCTCCAGATTTCATTGCCAGTTGCAATCACTGGGAGGTTAAGCAACACTTGGTGCGGTCAGTCTATAGATGGGTGACCACATATTGGTATTTTAACTAACCGTGATTTGAAAGTTCCGTAAATCGTCGGACCCGGTTGTTGTCTAGACGACAGTCAGTATGCCATGTTAGCAGCCTTTGGGTGACTTGAACAGTTCTGACACAAGGTTGGCCAACAAGCACATGAAAAGAAAAATAACAAAATAAGGAGATCCATCCAGGTTCATCATTTCGGCCGAATGAAGTCCACTGCTGGACACAGGCCTCCCCCAAAGATCACCACAACGACCGATATGGGTATGTTGTGGGCTCATTGGGGGGTATTTCCATAATCACCACGCTTGGCAGACGGGTTGGCGATCGCAGTTGAGTTGTTAATGTACTTGAAGGACGCTGATTATCATCCTCCGACTAATCCCTTAGTGTCGACTACTTTTACGACACCCACGGGAGGAGATGGGGTGGTGGTATTCTGAGCCGGCACCACACGGCAATGATCCTTCGGTTATGATAACAAAAAAATATATATCAAATACTAAATTGTAGTTTAGTTTCGTTTAGTAATTGGTATAGTTATAAACTGGCGAAAATTATTATAATGTTTCTAAAAGATTCCTTAATCAAAAAAACTGTATACCAGCCATGTTTGTTTGCGACGCACGTCCGTGCCCAATCACACGTAAAAATAATACGTTGGAGGAATTTCATAGCGATATCGTCGTTTGTAACAGATAGATATCGGATTTGTGCCAGTCAAACGATTTCTGTTTTATATCGCATGTTTTTGTCTTATGAATTTTCTGTCACTATCTGGCATGGGTTGACGTTTACGCTTTGCTCCGTTCGATATTTGCGATATTTTTGATTCACAAATCAGGTCAGTTTCACACAATAGCCTAACTAAATTTGCCCTTTGTTTTTCTTGCCTTTATTTCATTCTGTTTCTTCACACCTTTAGTTTACAAAGAGTTAGGCAGAGGTATTCTGCTGTACAACCACATTTCGCCAATTAATGTTATAATTATTTTGTAATAGGATATTAATCAAATGCAATTTATTAGAAACAAGCCCAAATTCTTGGAATATAAGTGGAAAGCGGAAGCACGAGTGATCAGGCGCAATTTATGAAAGAAGAACTTATTTTCATTACTACTGAACATGGGACATCCAATATTTCCAGAATTACAAATCCAGAACCATCTTAATAGGAACTCAATAATACTTTACTCGCCCTGGGTGTTAACTAAGAGTTCGTGATCGGCATACATGTTAGCGGCTTCTATACTCATAAAATATTTTGTATGTAGTCGTATTTAGACCATGTTTTTCCATTTTAAGTTGCTCAACGGCATTTAGAAAAAACAAATAGAATTTCTGAAACAACATAAAAAATAAAAAAAAATTGCTTGAAAGAAAACTGAATTACATGGCCCGTCGAGTTTTGAAGGTCAGTAACTAGAAAAAGAATATTTAAAAGCGATTACTTCTGGAAACAAAAGGAAATGATAACAAATTAGATTTCATGGCAAAGAAAACGTGAGATAAAATGTTTTACAATAAATATAGAGTTGGCGTGGAAATGTTTTAGCGTAGAAAAGCGATGTAGTAGGTGCCATCTTGATAAAACATGTTACTTTGATAAACACACGATTCGACGGTATGTTTTAAAATTTATAAAACACATTCCGTTCACTAGATTTTCATCATCATCATCATCATCATTTCGGCCGAATGAAGTCCACTGCTGGACACAGGCCTCCCCCAAAGTACACCACAACGACCGATATGGGTTAGTTGTGGGATCATTGGGGGGTTTTGCCATAATCGCCACGCTTGGCAGACGGGTTAGCGATCGCAGTTGAGTTGTTAATGTACTCGGAGGACGCTGCTGCCCATCCTCCGGCTAATCCCTTCGTCGACTTTTACGACACCCACGGGAGGAGATGGGGTGGTGGTATTCTGAGCCGGCACCACACGGCTAGATTTTAGCAAGAGAAATATATCTGATTCCTAATCGGCATTCTAGATATAGAATGCCATTATATTGGTGGTGTGATTAATTTAAAATTGAATATTTATTAAATTTAGAGACTACCAAGAATAGCTAACGTTGTCCATAAATATTTCGCATCAGTTCAATTATAAAAAATGTAATTGTTTACTAATTCTTGATGGATTAGAAAAAAATATAAGTTTAACGCCAATTACTATAGTAACAGCAAGAAGATTTTTTCTATTACGAGTGTTTAAAACTATAAAACGTTGTTTATTTTCAACCCACTGATTGGCGTACACAACAACGAAGAAAACGGCAACCTGGCACACCAATTCACTTTTCAGGCTCACAGCCAACATTGAGATAAAATGTATTAAACGTGACGAAATAAATCGAGGGTAACAGATACAAAGCGAGCAGCTGAAACGAAAGGAGGTGACGTATCAAAGCTGAAGGGTAAACAAAAGTAATGTTGAATATATTTATGTAGAAACTAATAAGAAGCGTAGCTTGTAGTCTGGATTACCGTTAAGAATAATAATTTGTATTTTTATAAAACCAGAGCTTTTTTGTTGTTACTGAATGAACTATATATACACTAGTGAAAAAAAATACCAATACGATGCACAATATACTGCCAGTTTTTCCGGCGTTAGTTTACGAATAATCTCATGATTAATAGTTTAAAGTATTGGGTAGAGGGCTGAAGTATAACAAACTTTTTAACGTCCTCAATTCATTCGTATGGTGTTTGGATTAAGAATATAGCACAGCTTCATCTCCTCTCGTAAATGTTGTAAACGGTGACTCCAATAGAACCAGAGGTTATACGGTACCAGTGCTCTTCCTGTGAAACAACAACCATACTGCATTCACCAACCCGCCTGCTAAGCGCGGTGATACTGTTGAAACATTCCAATATGAAGACACAATGAAATGTGGAAATCAATGATGGAGACCTTTGTTCAGCAGTGGACGTCCTTCGGCTGATATGGTGATGAAGATACTTCTATCTTCAACTATAATTTTATTATTTTAATTAAACAATGTTTTCATCATTTCGGCCGAATGAAGTCCACTGCTGGACACAGGCCTCCCACAAAGATGTCCACAACGACCGATATGGATGTGTTGTGGGCTCATTGGGGGGTTTTGCCATAATCGCCACGCTTGGCAGACGGGTTGGCGATCGCAGTTGAGTTGGTAATGTACTCGAAGGACGCTGCTGCCCATCCTCCGGCTAATCCCTTAGTCGACTTTTACGACAACCATGGGAGGACATGGGGTGGTGGCATTCTGAGCCGGCACCACACGGCAAAACACAAAATGTTTTACTCCATAGTAATTCAACTGCATTCAAGACCCGAGGCCACTAGACCACTTTCTCTGAAGTCAAATTTATTTCGTACTAGCTGAGACTCGCGGTTTCACCCGCGTTTATTTTAAAAGAAATTTAGAGTACTTCGACATAGACACTTGACATAGAATATATATATTGGATTTCAAGGGGTTTTTTTTTGCGCGGAACCCTAAATATTTTTCTAAAATAAAAGTAGCCTCAGTTATTCTTTATAACATCAACTACTGCCAGTGAAACTCCCGTCAAAATCGGTCCAGCCGTTTCGGAGATTACCCGGAACAAACAGACAGACAAAAAATTTAAAAATTATATTTTTATTATATGTACCGTATATACTTTCATATGCATTTAGTAAAAAGCTGTTATTTTGACATTACACACAGACACTTCAATTTCATTTATTGTATAGATTTCTCAATAAATGCGATGAGTGGAGGCACCAAAAACCACAGCGTGGGAGGACAACAAGATGGACCAACCACAGTCTAGGGCTAGCTCGAAGTCTTTATGGAAATCTATGGGTGAGGCGTTAGTCCTTAGGCTGCTATGATTATGACGATTAGAATTTCACCCGCATCATGGGGACAGTGTACAGATATCGATCTCACCAGTACAAAAACCAAAACTTATAACAACTATGTCTTTATATGCCCTACAAATATTTGTTCCGTGCATAATCATTAATTTCTAACTACTGCGCCTCATATATTAGCATCAATATAAACTAAGTAAAGCACTATTAAATTCCGCACCATCTTCTAACCACACTATTCCAACACTAGCTCTGTTCACAAATGACAGGGAAAGAAAACACAACACAGATTAAGGAGCCCAGATGTAGCGAAATGGGTCAACAGCACATTTTGGCTAATGCGTCTCCGAGGGCTACGTTGCAAATTGCCGCCGATCTCGCCTTCCTTCCTGGAGGGATTCACTTTTGATTGCCAACTGAACCCTAATTACTGCTTTTTCTTGTCCCCTCAGTTCTTATTATTGAGCACCACTTTTTCCTCATTTTCGCTACATTAATTTCTATGTGGTGTTTTTGTATTGCCGTTTTGATAACGTTTGCTAAAATTCCAATTACGGTTATTTGTGTTATCTTCTTTGGTATTATAATACTCATTATCATTGCGGCTAAAGTCAACTGCTGGAAACAGGCCTCCCTCAAAGATCACCAGAACGACCGATATCGGTGTGTCGTGTGCTCATTGGGGGAATTGCCATAATCGCCACACATGCCAGGCGGGTTGGCGATCGCAGTTGAGCTGTTAATGTATTCGAAGGACGCTGCTGCCCATCTTCCGTCCAATCCCTCAGTCGGCTTTTACTACACCCACGGGATGAGATGGGTTGGTGCTATTCGTAGCCGCCACCGCAAAATACTCATTATGACTGGCAATAATTAGCATATAGTGTAATTAATGTCTTAGGTTTATTAATCTCAAGGAGTAAGCACACTCGTAAAATCTATGAATATAACGCGTTTTTGTTAAAGTTTATGGACAATATGTATCGATTCTGGTTGGAGAACTTACTTAGTCTTGGATTTTACTATAAAAATAAGATCATAATATTTACGTATATTTTAAACCTAACAATTACAATGGTTTTAAGGAAATAAAAATTGTTTTAGAAAGTATGTACATACTAAGCGATTTTCCGTATGCCAAGTCTGCAATAATCTAAAACATGATTCCAAATAATAAACTTGGCACGATATAGAAACTAGGAAATAATTAAAGAAAAATATATATATTTATGATTACATTTATCAAAAAACAGTCCGTGGGTGTGTGTGTTCGTGAACAGTGCTGCAAATGCACCTACTATTGATCGGTACAGTGATACGGATGCGTAAGGGGTATTTTTATTCCAGAGATGCGGTAAATACTCCATAATAGAGCTAATAGAGCCCACCTGAAAAAGTGGATAGCCAAGAGTGTGCTGAATACGCGAGAAAATCCCACCCTCCCAGAGTAAGGTAGGTTATATAATCAGGTGGTTTTAGTCCGGGTGCAAGGGTATGCCTTGCACTTTACCCAGGGTACAGAATATGAGAATTTCCACCACGATAAAAAATGGGAACAGAGTAGCCAATTATTTGCTTGGGACTTGTACTTGTATTTATGTACTCTGCATAATCCTTTGATATTTTAGGTAGCTGTTATGTTACGTATGAAATGTGAACATGAATACAGCAAAGAATAAATACAACAGCAGTATATTATATTTCAATCTACTCTTCTATCGCCAGTTTATTTCGCATGGGATTTATCTCTGAATAGATTTTGATGAATGAAGTGTCACGCAATTTGTCATATTCTATTCAACAGATAGTATGTTTTGTTTGCACAAAATCTTTTGTGGTTTTATTGTGTGTATTAGATGTTATATTGTGTGGAAGGAATCTAGTGTATTGCGGTGAAATACTGTTTCGATTTAGGGGGAATAAATACGAGTCTTGATAGTCCCGAGCTCATACTGAATTATTCTGAAAAATAAAAACGTAGTTCAATTGTTGTTGTGGTACGAAGATATGACTGATGAACCCGTCTTCGTAGAAGGTTGATAAATTTTTGTACTATGAGTATTTTCAACTTAAGGCTTATTTTCCATATCTATTGACCTGCAACTTGAAACTAGCTTAACCCAAAATTAAAACTATTGCAGCAATGCGCTACCACACAACAGCGTACCCGTATCTTGTTACTTGCTCAAAGATGCATCGAAAAATATTAAAATATCTAACGTTATAATTCTCATTACACTCACACACACACCCTTTTCGCAAAATTCTTAAGTTATAATAACATCTTTCTGACCTATATTTTACAATTTATTAGAAAATCAACCCCACATCTTGATCTATACTGAAGGCAAAAGTATCTCTTATTTAATGAAACCAGATAAGATAGTACCAGATGAGTACATAAATTATATATAAGTCTAATAAGATATGCAGATGAATCTGAGAGCTGAGCTGTTAAAGCATATAGTACAAATGATTATTATTTTTTAGTGCAATTTTCGAATATGATGAAACCTTGTTTTGGAATTTAAGAATTGACATAGTTGAATAGAATTCTACTTGGCAGCACCCAAACAGAACAAGAATGCGACGGCCAAACAAGCCAAGGAAAGACAACAAAGAAAAAACAAGGTAGCAATATCAATTTAAACCCAAAGTGAATACAAGTATAAGAAAATCGCTCATTAAGACCTACATCTAGATAGAGCATAGAATTTTGCGGCTGGAAATGTGGACGTTGAACCAAAGGGACTGAGAAAAGTTAGTGGCGATTGCAAAGTAGTCTTTGAAGAGGATGAAGAAGATCAGTTGGATTAAAAGAAAAACAAATGAGGGCCCATGGTTAACGAGGAAAGACAGTTGTTGAAAATCAAAGATAGCAGAAGCAGAAAAATTACTGGCCATTTGTGTATTGAAGACACGTTAAGTTATTGAAGACAATTATAGAAGGAAAATTTTAAGGACAGAGAGAAAGGGGATAACTTAGATGAATCTTTGTACAAAAAATAAAGAAGATAAAAGGAGTTAAGTCATACAAAAATATCAAACAGAAGACAAAGTATAGATAACAGTGGCAAAATATGCTCCACAGACAAAAGCTTGGTTCATAAAATCAGACGGAAATATATTTCTCTTCAATGCAATTTTACAACTTGGATTGTAGTTTTTCTCGCTCAATTTATACAACGAATTTTAACCTTGTAGCTGTTCTATTTATTTCGGTTTCAAAACAGCATACAAATGTAAAAATCTAGATTGTTTTAGCAGCAGCAAATTTAATTTTACAAGCCATTATGATCAAATCTTTATTTTTTCATCTCGAGGCATCTCTTGAATAAAACACATAACATTCCGGTCGCTATAACCTTTACGGAGCGTAAAAAGCAACGCGAGACTATTGTATTTTTCAACGTACACTATAAAATGGCCACTGTTTTGTTTATATTGCCAACTTAGCATACGAATGTATGACTTACCCGAGATTCCGATCGTCTTTCCATTTGGAGAGCTAAGTTTAGATAGAAGTGAAAATGTATGAATAGTGGAGCATTGTACAAACATCGTATCGTGCAGATAAGGCATATATTAGGAACCTTTCAAGATATTGAATCTTTCACACAATAAATAATTATATACATTATGCCATCATCGTTGCTCATTCTACCTGCAGGGCATCATAGGGGCCTATCTGCGTGACAGGCACGTTCACTACGTAGGCAGGGACGGTAGCGTAAAGCACGTTTGATAAGCTAAAGTGCCTCGCCTGGCAGCGCGCAGTACAGCGCACAACAAGGATTTTCTTAACAATCCATATGTGCCTGGGTAGTCTTTTATAGTCGCCTCTTCTCCGTTAAAAGGGCTGACCACTTTACAGTCATGCCCCATGATGCCTCCAGAGACGTGCCTAAAGGCGTGTCACCAATGGCAGGCTCTAGTGTGTATCGAGGAACCACTACGGTGGTTTTAGCTAGTCAAGAGTCAGCATGTCCCTCAGTCCCTCCCCGGGGCGGAAAGAAGCACATGATTTGTTTCCACCGAGTGAAATAAAACGAAGAGTTGATGTCAAGAGGATAGTAGCACCCTATCGTGTGTTTATAAAAATATGCTGCGATCACAAATCCGCCTGATAAGCTGGTGATTTTGGCCTATGGCCATTTTTTATTGTAGCGGTCATTGGGCGGCCCATGTTGTACAGTAGACAATTACGGGCTGATGTGTGTATATGCATGCGTGTGTGTTTGGATGTATTTTGGATTTAGACCTTCCAAGATACCAAATAAATAGATACCATTACTTATTATGATAGCATTGTACGAACAACATAAAGACAAGCTTATTGCTTTGCAGCCCCAATTTGACTTTTACAAATTTAGCTTTTAATCTAAATTGCTGATTCCTTTTACTTTTTTTGCATTCACAGTTCGGAATGGAAGCAAGCTTAAGAATAAAAATGCTGCTCGTGCTGATAAATATTCATTATTCTGTTCATTTTATCTAATGCAATGGTTCGATGAATTCACAGACTTGCTTCAAGGCTCCACTATTTACGGGAATGGAAAAAAGTTTTAACTCTGAAGAAAACAGAGATTTGATTCGGGTGCCGTACCCACTCCTTCAACTTCTTTGTTCGATATAATTGTCAAAGACTTGATAAATTTCTTTGAAAACTGCGTCATAACACTCATTAAATATTTTTGTGCAAGATGTGATGCTTAACAAGTGCTACATTCCATACAAAACGCATTACTTAATTTTTTAAATTTCTGTGCCTTGTATTTTAAAGACATTGGTTACTTTCATACTCATTAAATATTGCTTTCATGGGTATGCAATTGTTATTGATCGAAAATATTGAATGTTAAAATCTTTAATCAACAAAACATTTAAAATATTATAAAGTTACACAATGTCTTTGATCAAATATCCATTTCACACAGATAATAAAATAAATGGCATATCACACTTAGTTTTGTTAAAACTTCGATGAAGTTGTTGTCAAAAGTTTTGAATTAACTATTGTTTGTGTAGTGAATGTTTAAGACAAAAGCAAAGTTAATTATGCCATTATTATCTACTAATTCGATTTCCGTTCCAGCGAGAGTTGAAGTGGTTCATAAAATTAATTTATTGTTATTACATTATATTGTATAAATATATTTTTACTAAATCAACATTATGGTCATGAAAATATTTATCCCGACGCGTGTATTGAATCCGAAGCTGAAAATGCAAAAAGCTTCACTCTGCTACGTCTTTATCATTTGGATCAGATAAGACAAAACATTAAGATTAAAGCTGTTATAATGTAGTTAGCCATTATGATCATTATTGTTGGCAGCTATTTTGCCAAATTTGTGTTCTTCCTTTTTTTCTTTGTGCGAAGTGCAACTGTAACTTCATGTTGCAGTCCCAAGCACCAGGAGCACTCCCAATATTTTATTTAGATATATATTCTATTTAAAATTTCACAAAATATGAACTATAAAATACGTTATTTTTACTGCCGAAAGAGATTTTTTTCACTTATACATTCTTTCTAGAATACAAAATGCTTATGTTAAATTTTTACATTGCTTAAATCCTTCCTAATCTATTTGAATATCCTATAACTACGAGTAAAAGGGTGTTATACTTCTGAGATATTTATTTCTATCAGTCAATGTCCCGATAAGGCTCCAAAGTATATTGAAATCCCTCGCCGTAGCGATCTTGATTATCGCCTATTGTTAGTGCATTTGCTCCAACGTTCAGATTCACGACTTCAATATCGTGTGAACTAACGTTCTTTTTAAAGAAAGTATACAGATTATATTTTCTATATTATTGCAGTACTTGTAAATTAAATTTGAACTATAGTAGTCAATAACTAGAAGAAAAATTATGTCGGTATTTAAGAAGCTTGTATTTTCCTATAATAAACCTAAGAGCCATTAATATTCTAAATAAAAAAATCAATTGGAAAAGACTAGTACCCATGTTCGCTCTCTCTCCACCACTTACTTACTGCTTTTACTCAGTACTATCATCAACCCATTTACGTTTTGATTGATCTCATAGTTGCCCTTGTAAGTAAGTACTTACAAAAAAATCTTTTCTTGGTATAAGAATACAACAAAATCTAATGTACTGAATATCATACACACCAGCACCCTTTAAAACTGAACATACTTGTAAAGTTTTCTCCTACGGCTAACCTTACATAACCAAACTCACCAACGAAAATAATCTAATAACCTTTAATGAAACCTTGTGGCCCATCTCCATCTTACACATCCAATTAAGTTTTAATTCCACGATTTGTTCAATGGCTTGTACCGCTATTTTCTCCGTGACACCAATCTAAGTGCTGACGATGAATAAATTTTCCATTTTCTCCACTTACCCTTGTATTTCCATTTTTCTTGTTTAGCAGTTTCGGTGGTTTTGTTCTTTGACCTTAGTAAGAAAATTTTAATTTGAAATTTAGTACAGCGACGTATTTTTTTTTGGGTGGTAGCAAGTTTGCGAATTAATCTGTAGAATGGAAAGTGTCTTTGTAACATTATGGCTTTTGTTAAATTTGACGAGATGAAAATTAGAAAGTTGGTAGGTGTGCTAATAATCTTATTTTGGGATTTAAGAGGTAATTATAGTTTCTTATTTTCTTGATTACCAAAGTAGCGTTTCTTTTTTACAAAGGTTAATATTATAAATAGTATTGCTACAAATTGTTTATTCTTACTAGCCTCAATGCAAAAATATTATCCACTCACATTCATAATACGTATACTTGCCTGTAAATGATTGATAATTCCAGTAAGTCCACTTATGTCATCATTATCATCATCATATCAGTCAACTATTGACTACATCTCAGCTCTACCACTTGGACCTTCATCTTAAATGTAGCATGTTTCTGCTGATTTACTTTGTATAAAATGTTGTTAGCACATTTCATTGGGTCAGTTTTATTCGTACAAATAAATATTGTTTAAATCTCAGTAATTTTTTTTTTTTCAGAATCTTATGATATTTATTAAGCAGAAATGACTTTATCTAATAAAGTCAAAGTGTTTTATTTCAAATAAACCAAATATTGGCACTTATAAACGTCAGAATCTAAGTTGCACGGTTCCAAATAGTTGATCTCGTGGAGAAGAGCCGGCTAGAAACTCCATGAATACTCTTTTAAAATAATTGAGAATACAATGTTAAGAATATACAAAATAAGAATTTTAAGAACAATAAAATAAAGGTTATGTATGATATAAGAAAGAAATTCAGCGTACGCGACAGGTTTTGGTATCAATTCCACGACTGTCATTTGCAGGTAATAAACTAAATGGATCAATCTTGTAATAACTATTTAAACATTTAACTTTTAACGTCGACCAAATTGTTCAAAATATTCTATTTACTCAACCTTTTTTTTTTATTGATGTCCAGTGGAAATTCTACATGGAACTTCCTTCACCCCGGGGAAGGGCGAAGGGGTATGCCGGACTCTTACCGGCTAAAACCACTGGAGCGGCCATCTTCGGCACCGAAGGGAGGCTCCAGGTCCTCGTAAGATCACACTAGAGCCGCCCATTGGTGCCACGCCTTTAGGCACATCACGGAGGGGATGACTGTAAAGCGGTCACCCCCTCTAGCGGAGAGAAGGCGACTGTAAAAAGGTCGCCCCCTCAGGCACTTCTCTGGGAGGATTGTAAAGGATCCCCCCAAGCCTCGCTTTGCGCTGTGCTGCGCACACGGCGGCACGTGACCACGTGCGCGCCACCGTCTTCCCGGGGGTCGCTCGGTGTGAGCACGCAGACTCCCCAATCTGCGCACCCGCGACCCCCGAGGCCCCCCACCAATTGACGGCAGGGGGCTCAGGCGTGTTGGACTTGGGAGCCGGGACAGTTGTTGCCCCGGCGCCGTCTCGTCCTTCTCCGTGCGGGATCAGCCCTCTCCCGATCCCGCTCTATTTACTCAACCTATCGTGGACCCAAATGACGTTCGACGAAGATCCGGTTGTCTATCAATCGTTATACCGTAGCTTTATCGCTCTATACAAGTAGTAAGTTGCTGTCATCACATCCTCTATCGACATCAAATACTATAGAAATGTCGATCATGAATAAACCCCGTTTCGGAAGCCTCTGATATCATACAATTGCATATGAGTATCAAAGCAAATTCACGAATGAACCAAAGATTAAAACGGGACATGATGGTCAACAATGGTTTCACAAACAAATACAAAGGATTTGAACCAACAAACGATTTTATTGGCATCCCTGTGAGACTGCAAATGTGTTCAGATAAAAATTGCATGGAAATTGTTACTGTGCGATGTAGTGACCTGGCTTAAATAGGTCTTGTTTGCATGAGAGTTTTGACCTATGTAGAAGGAATAATATATTATTAGCTAAGTGTATTTAAATGTATCACAAAGAAGATACTATCAGGAACTATAAAAGAAGTTTAGACTCTTTCTTCCTGCATTGTCCTCACATTACCATAATTTCGAGAACATTGTAGCAATATGATTTAAAAAGAGTAACCATGGAGTTTTTTGCCCGTTCTTCTCCATAGGAAATCTACACCTTGGAACGAGGCAACTAAAGTCTTGACTATTCATAAGTGCCTATAAATGGTTTTACATGAATAAAAATATTTTTATCTTATCTTATCCTTATTTTATATCCTGGTCCCTGCCAAAGTCGTGACAGTGTACCGTGACTTCGGCTTCTAATCCTGTTCCGGAACTCTAGAAAGAGCGTAGAGAGCCAGGCAGCAAGTTCGGGGCCTTGCTTTTGGTCACTGGGACTACGGGCGCAATATGCCCACTACTATACGGATTGTCTTCCTAACTGCGGTGGTACTTACCTAACAGAATCTTGCAATAAGAGTCCTTACATAGTATATAATAATCATGAAAATCAAGTGATCTTTGACTGGCTTATATTGACAACCAGCAAGAAACTGTTGATGCCTTGGACGCCATAGTGTGCCAATCGTATTGGAATCCAAAGGCATGGCACGTAACGATGACAAAAGTCCGGATGGACCGATGTTACCCCATGAAAGATATATAGGCCTCTGGTGTGGGACACAGGTGGTGCCGACACCCTTGCTCCATCCTAATTTACAAGCACGGGAAGCTTTACTGCCAATGCACAGGCCCTCAAACGGTGCAATTTCAATAACCTCATACGTGATTATTGTAATGAACCGTTTGGGGTTGAAATGATTAAATAATGCGGTCCAAATGCACGTCTGCTTTTCCTAGATATTTCTAGATGGTGGTTCGATACTTCTCTAGCACAGTGGGCTAGTCTTTCCTTTGGGCAAAGTATAAGCATTACCATTCAACGAGGCAATGCTGCTTGTCTTTTGTGAACATTATCAGCCAACAGCAATTAGGAGGAGTTCATTGACGCCTTAAGGTACGGGTTGTTTTTAGTTTTTGTATTTTTGTATTTAATATTCAGTTTAATCATAGTGTGAATATACATATTTAGTTTTAATCTATATTATCATAGTAACAAATCTAACTAAGCACAACGAAACACATGATTCACCAACTAAAATTGACAGCTGAAGCGTCAAGGTATTTGAAAAGCAATATGACACTGTTTACCAATTCGTTCAGGTAATACAAAACAATTGACCGACCATCCGTCCGCACAGTGAGATCGGTGTTCGGCCAATTGGCGACTACCAATTCAAGTCTGTTTACACATTGTTACGTTCAACGGATTGTTTACGAGCATATAGGGTGAACAGATACGAAACATGTATTCGATCATTGTCTTTGGGATTGGTTTTATATGTGGTATAGAATAAAAGATTTAGGTGTAAGTACCTGTTTATTTTTGGCATGTTTAATGTGTGATAGCTGACGAATTTGGATCGCTTATATTTACTGTCGGAGTTGTAGGGGCTTATATCTTGCAGTGTAATGAGATATTTTATAAAGGTAGTTAGGGCAATTTCAGATTCTAATCAACATTATGATCACAGCAAATATAAATTGAATACAAAAGTTTTGGAGTCGCTCAAGTTAATCTAATTGTGCCTCAGTAAGATCGAGAAAACTGGCAGCAGCATAATCAAGTATAGGAAGGAGAATTAATTTAGCGTGCGCAGTTTTAGTAGCATTTGTGAGAAAATTGCGTATTCTCAGGGAGCTTGCCTTATGCTTATCCGTGTGGTGTCCGGATTGAGAATATAGCACCACTCCATCTCCTCCCATGGAGGTTGTAAAGGTGACTAAGAGACTCTAAACTAGAGGGATGGGCAGCAGCGTCCTTTCTGTAGAATGGTAGGCCATGCTGCACTCACCAACCCGCCTGTCAAGCGTGGTGAGTACTGGAAAATTCCCCCCAATTTAATGATACAGTCGTGGAAATCTATGAGGAGGCCTTTGTTCAGTATTGGACGTTGCGTGGCCAGTCTGATGATGATGATGACGATGAGCTTGCTGATGCAAATAATTTTCGACTTACTTCTTGTTATTGTGGACCCCAAGAAAGATTTCCAAGATGAATTTTCATAAGATGCAGAAAATAATCTTGAACTGAAAGTGCATGACACTGATGCTGCGTGCTCATATTAATCAAATGATTACGTAAGAAGGTGTGCAAACCCGATTTCCTCTCTAGAAATTTTAAGAAGTTCCTGGAAACTTCCAACATTAATTAATGTAACAACGTTAGCACTATTTGATCCACATGCTGCAGTAATGTGACTGTGCTAAATTAAAATATCTATACCAACCTCCTTCTATTACCCCAGTTGTGAATTTATTCTCGGGCTATTTTGAAGCTACATAGTTTTTATCACCACGGATAAGACTGATCGCCAGTTAGTTTAGAAATCTCGACTGTATTTATTGATGTATTCGTCTTATATGTTTACGTATTTGACCATCATATTTCTTATCAACAGGATTCTATCTAAAAGTAGGTAATTTTCTATTCTGTTGTTGCTCTCACGGGCTTAGTATCAGCCGATCGCACTTATATTTACCCTATTGGGTCCATTGTGCTGAAAAAAAGGCGGTAATACTTATGACTGTTATCAAGCTGAACTAACGACTGATTCGCACAGAAACATACTCAAACAGTGAACTTTAAATCTTAGTAAGTTACCAATTCCTACTGTAAAGCCAGGTTTAATTCTTGAGATGTGTATTTTTTACTGTAAGATCGATTATTAATCCTGTTTAGGTGACCTAAAAAAATTTTATTTGCGTCATTGGAAAGGCTAAGTTATCTGTCAAACTAGTATCTAAACAAATAACAATAAGACTTTCAATTTGACTTATGTCAACCACTAACACTTAAATTAAATAAACTCCATTTACCACTAACACAAGTACTTCAATGACAACCAAATCAAAAGCTTGCCTGTATAACTCTTAAGCATAAACATCGGTTCCCTTAAAAGTAACATTTATTTATTCCAACTCTTATTTTACTGCGCCATATTAATTTATGTTCCCGCAAGTATTCACGGCATCGAGACAGTACAAGAGTTAAAATTTAAAGTGGGAAAGGAAATCTGTGGATTACATGTTTGCTTGATTTGTTTCGCCGTGTGGTGCCGGCTTCGCCGTGTGGTGCCGGCTCAGAATTCCACCACCCCATCTCCTCCCGTGGGTGTCGTAAAAGTCGACTAAGGGATTGGCCGGAGGATGGGCAGCAGCGTCCTTCGAGTACATTAACAACTCAACTGCGATCGCCAACCCGCCTGCCAAGCGTGGCGATTATGGCAAAACCCCCCAATGAGCCCACATCACATCCATATCGGTCGTTGTGGTGATCTTTGGGGGAGGCCTGTGTCCAGCAGTGGACTTCATTCGGCCGTTAGATTGATTTGTTATAAATGAGCTTTTAGAAATTTAGTTTTGGAGTTTATCGAATGGATTGGAAGGTTTTGGAAGGATGGAAGCATGTGGAGTATTTGATTGTTACATATTTTATGCAGTCTATTAATATAAAAAAATATGATCTTGCAGAATATTTTAAGTAGACAGTATATCTGGTTTGTTAAGCAGACAGTGAAGCAGCCCAAGCTTGCAAAAGGATCACTTTCCTTAGCAAAATAGAGTCAAATAGAGATAGGTTAGTATATAGATGGGTGACCGTATGGAGACGCCGTGCTTCGGAGGGCTCGTAAAATCGTCGGTCCCCGATAATGTCATTAGATGGCAGACATTAAGCCAAGCCGGAGTCCTTTGGGTGGCTTGAACAACTCTGATACAAGGTTGGCCTCTAACCACATGAAAAGAAAGAAGACATCGTGCTTATAAAAGACCCAAGATGTAAGGTCAGAATATTCAAACTATACCTACAAATCAAACCCCATATTCAAAACACAAAACACAACCACAATAATGACAGAAACAATGACTGTAACTCCCGATACTGGCTTCAATCCAATATAAAATGTTGGCGATCGACCAAACTTCGACAACAATTAGTCAATTTCTAATCGTATTTCCTACGTAACGAATAACTAGGAGCATCCGAGTGAGTCCCAGTTTGATTGAAAATATATATTTAAGATTAAAGAGGACAAAACATAATTCGTCTCCTCATTTTATTTCGCCATCATAAATTATGAAAATCTATAAATTTTATTTTGTTTGTTTACTTTCAAAACTTACGTGTTACCAGAACAGCAGCGAAACATCTGTCACTTATCATAATTTTAATAGTCCGTTATCGTCCATTGTTGAATATTGGTTTCTTCATAGACTATTGAATAACAATAATGAACGTTTGTGAAGGAATACAGCGAAAGCCTGCAACGCCCCATCTTAAAATAATTAATAGCACGTCCACACGTACAGAAGGCACTTCCGCTAGTCGCTTGGATTTCTGCGCTACTTGTCACGGGTTCCATCCGCACATGGAGGAAATATTTGTATGGCCTACAGAGAGTTGTTCCGGGCTTAGGTGTTAGTGCATGTAAGATGCCTGCCCTGACTGAAATCAATCAGTCACTATGCGGTACATATATTGCTATTAATAGTTTTAATTGTGCGTTGGTACAAATTATCAAAACGTTTATGTACCTGCTTCATCATTAGCACCATTAATTTAAACGTACGTAGGTACATATAAGATTTATGTTCGTTGTGTTGCTCGTCGAACTTCTATAAATATAAATAAATAAATAAATAAATAATATTCTTTATTTCACCAAACAAGACAACTTACAATTCCTGATCTCTATCGCGTTCGGGTTGACATGTTCTCCGAGAATAAGATGTTTCTTGGCAATGGTTACCTTTTTTGTTTGTGTCTTATTACTCTGATTTTGAATGATCTTACATTATACATTTAAACGGAAGTCATATCAAGCAAACACTGTTGTGTTTGATTGTTGATAACGAATTAATGTTGTAAAAACCAGAAGAACAACAATATCTACATATACACTATTGTAAAAATGTTCTGGTTTCTCCAGAGAGAAACACATAGCTTGTCTAACTTAAAACTAAGCATCAATCTTTTAAATTACCTCAACAGATTAAGTTTAGTCGTAAAACGCTGTCAATAACATTTAAGTTATTCAGCAGTCCACGGGACCAGAAATTATTCCAAATTTTTCAGATGAGGTCTCGATTTGTAAAAATGTTAACGTATTACAGATATCCACGTCATCATATCGGCCTATAGACGTCCACTGCTGAACGAGGCCTTCCCCATAGATTTCCACAATAGTCTTGGGGGGAATTTGCTAATACTCATCGTACTTGGCAGGCGGGTAGGTGAGCACAGAATGGAGCAGCCATTCTGCATTTCACAGAACGGACGCTGCTGCCCTTCCCTCTGGTTTCAAGTCCCTTAGTCACCTTTTACGATATCCAAGAGAGGAGATGGAGTTCTTAATCTGGACACCACATGGAATATCCTAGGTGGATAATTTAGGTTAATTTATCATTCCACATGATATTTAAAATTAAAATTGTTGTAATCATGAAACCGCTGATTGTAGTTTATAAATAGAATCAGAATGATTATTCACTACATTTTATTGTTTTGGTTTACATGTTGATAAAAAATCGTACTCAACAATTTTTATTAATTGCATACACATACATGGAACGAAAGAAAGATCTGCGGAGGCGTGGAAGCTAGTTGTAGTTACCATATGCCAGGTGCAAGCTGACGTTACTGACATATTAATATTAGAAAAAGAATATACATTATTAAAATGTTCTGCCATAAATTTCAAAGTAAGTCCTTATTTCCATGATAATTTGTATACGAAAAGCGTTTGTCAATAGCTTAAGGTCTCCTTATTTTCGTTCTTACTTCAAGTACTTGTAATCTGCCCAATTTGGCCGTCCCTGTAACGTCATACTAATTTCTACTTAAGTACTCACTCCACTAAATCAAGTTTGATAATTATGTAAACTCTCATTAAAAACCCTAGAGGGGACCATTTCGACATGCTCATCTCCAATTTCTGTACCTTTGACATCGTTTTAACATCTCCCTTTTCTGGACTTCCTGGCAAGATGTATAACATTTTGGACTCTATTCTTGTATGTTAAGGTCTGATTTAAATTTGTTATTTCTGAAATGAAATTCGTCCCACGTCGCAAGAGGTCGACTCGCGTGACAAGAATGTTTTCTTTAGCATTTTGATAGGGAACTGATTGGGATGTGTACATTTTATATTTTATATCCTATTTATATGGTAAAGTTCAGTGTTTAGAGATAAATATTCAATGGAATATATCCTAGTAATATATTTGATATTAGCTGTTAATCGTGACTTAGTCTGTTCTCATTAAAGAACTTATATCTTTATGTTATATCAGCCACAGGACGTCCACTGCTAACAAAGGCCTCCCTCTTAGATTTCCACAACGAGCGGTCACATGCCACTCTCATCCAACGACTCCCAGCGATCTTCACCAGGTCGTCTGTCCACCTCGTTGGAGGTCATCCCACGCTGCGTTTTCTGGTGCGCGGTCTCCATTAGAGAACCTTTGTGCCCCAACGGCCATCAGTTCTACGAGCAATGTGCCCTGCCCATTGCCACTTCAGTTTACTAATCCTTTCAGCTATTTCGACAACTTTAGTTCTTCTACGGATCTCCTCATTTCTGATTCGATCTCGTAGAGAAATACCAAGCATAGCATTCTCCATAGCTCGCTGAGTGACCTTGAGCTTTCTTATGAGGCCCATTGTGAGTGACCACGTCTCTGTTCCATATGTCATCACTGGGAACACACACTGGTTAAAGACTTGCGTCTTGAGGCATTGCGGTATTGTTGACAATATCTATATATATAAAAATATAATGTTCGTTTGTTCAAAATCGCAAATCTCTTAAAGTTCTGTACCGATCGTTTTGAAATTTTTACACATCGCTATATTCACTGTATTTTTACATACGCGTATGTTTTTATTAAATCACTCATAATTTATTTATTTATTCATAATTGAATTCGTTTTGTAATTGTGTCCATTTAGCTACAGCAACGCGTGGTAGGGTAAAGCTGTACCTTATAAAAATATAAACCTTATTCTATTACATAATCTACTTCTCTGTCAAGTTTTACTTTAATTGGTTCATTCATATGAGGGTTATTGACAGACAGACATGCAAACATTCATACTATTACATTTAAAAAATGTCAGATTGCAAAACCTTTGTATTTCAGTATTTAATCCAGAACGAACGTTCGGATTATAGTAACTGGATATATAATATTAAAGGAAAAATTGCTACGCTCTTGTTTACCAGCCAAAGTGAATTGATGTACCTGCAGAGATACCATCCACAAACAATCTACCTTTCACCAAAACGCGTTCACCATTCCAACTTTACATCCACGAATTTCGTCTAAAATAGACACCGGTGGAAGGCCAACACTAATTTGACATTACGCCCTCCTACCCGGTTGACACTAATGGAATGTTTTTATGAAGATGATAAAGTCCTGCCTTTCCATAAATTCTGGCAATCTGAAGGCAACTTAATAAGCGAGCACAACAAAGAAGAGCAAGGCATTTTTATGTGCTATAAGGGTTCATTTTTATTTTTAACATTTGAGTGCTTCATTTATTTGAGAATTTTCTGCTTGAAAATTATTATTTTGTGGGTGCTTAAGTCAATTTAGTATTTTATATGTATATACTGGTTGGCTCTGTAAAGCGGCAAGATATGAAAAATTTGTATGTAATATTAAATTGTTTGTTACAACTGATGCCATAGGCGCCTTACAATTAATTATCTGTTAATTATATTATATTTTTTTTTAGTCTTTCTTATAACGTGCGTATTTATTATGATTATTTTTATACACTGTGAGTCAACATTTTTTTGTAGCGCACGGAAGGAGAACTGCTGATTTTGACTTTATTTGGACTTGGTGCTTGAACCTACTGTAGATATAAAAGCAAGATCCAGACCAAGTACAAAATCTATTTTCGATAGGCATTAATAAAATGTTAATAAATAATCTTAGTTAATTCTACATACAATCACACATTAAGCACATACGTTATTTAAAAGTACCCTACCCTAGGCTGTTTGCTCAGCCTTATATTAGATCTGGGCCAAACATTTGTTTTGTAGATTTATACAGACAATGTTGTCTTTTAATGAACAATTAGTGTATTGTATTCCTAGGATAAATATGTAAAAATTAACAAGTTCTACTGGAATTACTTGCCAGTACACACCATTCTTGGCAGGTGGGTTGATGAGCACAGTATTCTGCGCTCACCAACTCGCCTGCCTCCCTTAGTCGCCGTTTGCGACATCCACTAGAGATATGGAGTGGTGCTATATTCTTCACCAGGACAGAACACAGATGAACCGAAACCAAGTAGTGAGTAATTAATCAAAGAATATCAGAAACATGCCAAATATTCCCTATCTGGGCATAAACCCAAAAAAATCAACCCTTGACAAGCAATCTCTGTTCTGGGCACGGATGGGTGGATGGGCTGGGATATTCTTCAAGAAACTCGATAAGAGCATTTTATATGGTAATCATTAGAAATAAGAGGGCATTAGTAGATTTAAAACCTTTCCAAAAGGTCTGTATTTTTATACAAGTGGAAGACATTGCTTTCCTTCGTATTCATGGCTTTACTTAGCGTTTTACCATCTGACCCTAGCAATGGTCACATTTGCTAACGAAAGAGGACTTTATTGTAATAAACGACGTACATTGGACATTTTCTTTTTCTCTCGACAAACTTACTGTAAACTAAAGCAGCATTGTAATAGACTGTTTTAGGGAATAGATTCGTTGTGTTGTTTCGTACCGTTCATTGGTAACGGTAAAAGGCAGGGCAAGATTTTCGTCGATTCTTTTTTCGCGTCAGCGTATATATTACTTTGAATTATTACGCCCTATTTTGGGTCGCATTTTTGTGGGGCAAAACGGAAAACGAGCGGTTGGTTCACGTAATAAACATGTTTTGAATTTTTTGCCAAAATTAAAGGGGTTGTATTTCGCAGGCTATTTTATAAATGCTAATAAAAGGGTTGGTGTTTGTTATTGCTTTTTATATCAAAAAGTTGTAATCACTGAATGAAGATGTGGCTTTGTCTGAAACTTTATTGCAAGCTTGACGTATTTTGTATACTTCCTTTCTTTCTTGATTTCGTAAAAGGCGACTAAGGGATTCTTGATTAGAGAGATATGCAGCAGCGGCCTTCTATGGCCAGTAGCCATTCTGCACTAACCAACCCGACTGCCAAGCATGATGACTATTGGAATATTCTCCACAAAATTACGACATACGATATCACGGTGGTTGTATGAGGAGGCTTTAGCTGAGCAGTGGAGGTGTTTTATTAGTATGATGACGATGTTGATGATGTCCCAAAATGGTGTAAGATATCTTTAATAATAAAAAACCCGCGTCAATACTCAAGCGAGTGGGTCGATGACAACTTATTTGTATTTATATTGTTAAGACCGACTTGGTTTAATCAATATATACTGTCATGGGGACTAAAATCGCAATGTGCTATTTCAAAGGTTTTTCTAAAAGGGTTTTACATTCGTGCGCCTGCCCGACACCAACCCTCGTTGGGCATGTTAATGTTGGCGGTTTAGTCGCTACCTGCGGGTAGCCCAAAGTGCTTAATGGTACGCATCGGATTCCAAGCTCTCTTAATCGCCTTCTACGACACCTACGAGATAAGATGGGATAGCCCTATTTGTGACGACGTTGTCAGGCATGTCGGATGGAAATGGATAATATTTGCAGAAGACTGGACAGAGTGGCGTGAACTAGAGGAGGCGTATTACCCAGCAGAAGGTAGATACGAGTTGATTAGATAGATTGAAAGAATTAGCGATACATATAACATAATATCCCTCACTGTTTTAGGACATATGTATGTAAACATTAAGAAAATATATCACTTATTTAAGTGACGCATCCGTACGAAAAGCGTTAGCCGTATTTTTCTCTAATACTCGATGATCTGTCAATTAGTTTAAATCAGAGCAAAGTAGCAACCTTGACGATAATAACGACCTACTAAGACCACAAACCGATTTTCCGAGCATGGTGATTATGTCAATGTATCACGATAGTTCGGACTAATCATTTAGTAAGCGGGTCATATTTTAATTCATGGAGATGATTTACACAGATTGATAAACTGCTATCCATCCAACTTATATTCAAATAAACGAAAGAAAGATAGACGTGTTAACAGGCACAAACGGTACCCAAAAAATACAACTATTTTAAAATTAAATAACAGCTGAATCGTACACAGATACAAAATTGAAGTATCAAAAGGGTAACAGCGTGGCGAGGAGGTTGTAATAATACTTACCCCTCATAAACTTTTTTTATAACGTTAGTATATTAAGTTTATGTTACCACTTATGCTAATTTTCATCTATAATCCACGAAGTGCCATACGACTCTCGAAATTTAAAACGAATTCACTTAAATAATATTGTTGTGTATGATGTCTGTAGTGAATAAAATATTTTAAATTAACTGAAATATTATTTCAGTCACGAAATATAGTTACATCCTTACTCTGACAATCAAGAATTAATTAGTTTTACACAATGAAAAATAGTAAGATTGTTGTTCAAATCACACAACACACCCATATCGATCGTTGTGGTGATCTTCGGGGGTGGCCTGTGTCCAGCAGTGGACTTCATTCGGCCGAAATGATGCAGCAGCAAGTTATGATAGATTTCTAATGGTTAAGATTAGGCCTAGCATGGCAAAGCATAAAGATATTGTCCGATAATATATTACAATCAATTATAAATTACAAAGCGATCCATATAATAATAGTTATAGTAGGCTAGATAGTAAGATGTCAAACAGTTATTATTATTATACTCTACATAACAAGTCAAGGCATAACAAATTGTCAACAAAAAATAAATTGTTGCATTTTTTAAATGATGATAAAATGTTATAATAAAACACTTTTAAAACTTTTCTATCGCGTATATTTTAGTTTTATGTTTTTTCCTGGCGTTTCGAACACTTTGCAGGGTTCGTGGTCGCAGGATGACTAAGGTGACAGGCGTCGTTACAGATTTTAAAAAGTTATTTTATTTTATCTACCGTACAATTATAATCATAAATTATTTCGATGCACGCAGTAATCACTCACAGTGTCTTATGTTTTTTAGTGTGGTATTTGGTTTGGGACTTTATTCTTTTAATAACAGGGTTCCAAACTGGTGGTACCTGCCTGATGATAAAATGTTTGTGAATGCGAGTAAGTACTATGTAGGATAGTTTTACAAGATTACACTTAATATCTGTCTAGTGGCTTTGGCTATTCATGTGGCCAACACAAATGTCATGCTGATGGTATAGCTGTTCAACAGCTCGTTGAACTCCTTAAAATAGGGTTGATCTACACGATGACTGATTCGTGCTTGCCAGTTGATAAAGCCAGTTGTTGCAAGTGTTTCTTGAAACCTACTTGCTGAAATAAAGATCATTTTATTAAATTTTCCAAATTAAGTTACTTTATCTTATAATATAATAATATACTTATTCATAAATCAATCTTTTGAAGAGGGGACTTACCCTGACATGTTAAAACAAGCAATAATCAAACCTATCCATAAGAAAGACTCAAAGACGGACCCTAGCAACCACCGACCCATAGCCCTTTTACCAACAGCTTCAAAAATATTTGAGAAAGCCGTGAGCGAGTTTACTCATTTTGCGAAAAATATAAAATCTTTGACGAGGCCCAAAATGGTTTTCGGAAAAGTCGGTCAACTACTCTGGCTGTATATAAATATATACAGGAAGCTCTCAATATTATAAATGCTATGGAATACGCAATAGGCATACTGTTAGATATGACCAAAGCCTACGACAAAGTTAAATATAGCATATTATTAAACAAGCTATACGGGATAGGTGTCAGAGGAAAAGCTCACAAATGGTTTGCATCTTATTTACAAAACAGGGAGCATCAAGTTGAAATTGAGTTCTTTAACCATAAGAGCAAAGAACTTCAAAGTATCCGCTCTGACAAGGAAGTTATCAACTCTTCCATTCCACAGGGTAGTGTCATCGGATGCCTGCTTTTCCTCGTATATATGAACGATCTACCTAAAACCATACACGGACCATGCGTTTTGTTTGCGGACGATATCTCCCTATTAATCTCAAGCCAGAATACCACAAACTTAAACGATAAACATAACTATATTAAGAGACATAAATACCTGGATGAGCCAACACAACTTAGAAATTAATTATCAGAAAACTAAATTAATGACTTTCCATCCACCACAAAAATCACCACTTAGCATAAACTTATTATATCAAGAAACAAAGATAGAAGTAGTCAACGTATTTACCTTACTTGGCTTAAACATAGATACCCATATAAATTGGAAATCCCACATTAATAAGATAAAACTAAATTATCAAAGTTCTCATACGCCCTCCGCGAAATAAAAAAAGTCTACCAATCTAGAAACAGCACTTGTCACATATTATGCTTACGCTTATGCATGGCTCAGCTATGGCATAACCTTATGGGTAAACAGCACAGCCGTACCATCCCTTTTCACCCTTCAAAAGAAACACATAAGAATACTAGTAAATAAAAAAGACACAGAGAGCTGCAAACCCCACTTCAAAGACCTAAAACTATTAACGATACCAAGTCTATATATTTTAGAAATCTGTAAATTTGTAAGAAGCCATCAAGACTTCTTTACAAAACGGGAGGACAAGAACTTGAAATACAAATTAAGGCATCATAACAGACTAAATTTATCTTTTTCGATGTTGCGAAAGCATTTGACAAAGTCTGGCACAATGGCTCATTATATAAGTTGTATCAACTCGGAGTGCCTGACCGTCTCGTTCTCATCATACGAGACTTCTTGTCAAATCGCAGTTTCCGATATCGAATCACGGGCGCTCTCTCTTCCCCCCACCCCATTAGAGCTGGAGTCCCACAAGGATCCGTGCTAGCCCCACTATTGTTCACACTGTACACCAGTGACCTCCCCAAAAGACCTGCTAATACGACCCAATTAGCACTCTTCGCCGATGACACGGCCATTTTCTACTCTGGTCGCAGTCCCGCTAATATAACTATGATCCTCCAAGCCACAGCCAACGCCTACGGGAAATGGTTTAGGAAATGGCGGATCGAAGTTAACCCTATCAAAAGTAAAGTCCTATTTTGCAAATTAGGCGACGACCACCCACGCTTCAGGGAGATCTCGATGCTGGGCCAATCGGTTCCTTGGGAACCGCACGCCAAGTATCTTGGAGTCACCCTAGACAAAAAACTGACCTTCATTCCCCACACAAAGATGGTGCGTGCCCGCGCTGCCTTTGTGCTTGGTCGCCTTCACTATATTCTGAACGCTCGTAGTAAATTATCCTTTAGAAATAAGGTGAGAATTTACACCACATGCATTCGACCCATCATGACCTATGCCAGCCCAGTGTTCGCACACGCCGAATCATACCCACTCCGTAGATTCGAAACCCTCCAAAACCGGTTCATGCGCAAGGCCACCGGAGCGCCTCTGTACATGCGAAACGACCAACTCCATTTCGACCTTAACTTGCCGACCATCAGGCAATTTATGAAACAAGTGTCTAAACGCTATCTCGATTCTGCCCTGTCCCACCCAAATCCCCTTGTGGTATCAGCCGCCGACTACGAACCCTCCCGTATCAGTAGAGTACGCCGCCCGAGGCACGTTCTGGTCGATCCAGACGATGAAATCACTTTAGATCACATGAAGAGACTCGCGTTGTCTCGTTCACTAAACACCCGACCGTTGTACCGCCCTCGCCGCCGAGGATGCCCGCCTCACCGACGTCGCGGAGGCCTATCGCCGCGTCACCTTCCCGTTCAAGTTAGCACTTCTCCCTCCCGTCTCTTGCTCGCGCTGGCCCGTGCCGAGCCTGTAGCTTTAAATGTCCCTTAAAACAACTTAAATAATACCGATCCAGCTGTCCCCAAAACAATAGCTTGTTGTCCCCAGCAACGCCCTAAGCCGAGGTCCGTGTCCCGCAGGGGGCGCCCTTAGCGAAAGTTGCTTAGTTTTTAATATTTAATTTAAGCCTGGCTGGAGGCCTCTTTTGGCTTCGCCAGCAAATGACCGGTTAAGCAACCACATTTCCCAGAAATGTATGCGAGAAGCCCACCAAAAAAAAAAAAAAAAGACTAAATTTACCCAACTCTCGATTAAAAATGCATGCAACCAGCCCCCATGTTATGTCTATAAAAATATATAATAAACTACCATCAATGATAAAAAATGAAGAAAAATTTAACATTTTTATAAAAAGATTAAAACAGCTACTATTAAATAAATGCTACGACCATATAAATGAATATTTTAACGATACATTTATATAAAATGTAAATAATGAACAGATGTTTAATTGAATTAATAATAATGAATAGATATTTAATTGAATTAATAATAATGAATGGATGTTTAATTGAATTAATAATAATGAATAGATGTTTAATTGAATTAATAATAATGAATAGATGTTTAATTGGATTAATAATAATGAATATATAATATAATATATGAATTGTGATTTAAATAACAATGAAAATCCTATTTAAGTACGTACTTAATAATAATGATAACAAATAAATATTCAATATAAATAATAATAATTAATGTTTTATATAATTTCTTATTTGTTGTGGGTAAATAGGTACTACTGATAATAAATGCTAATAACAAAAGTGATAATTTATTTGTAATTGTTGCCTATAGTATATATTTGATTTAAATAATAGTATTACATTTAATAACTACGATACAATATTAAATAGGTATATCAGAATAAATATAAATGTCTAAAAGAAATAAATCAATATTTAAAATGAAACTTAATATTTACTAATATTAGGTATTCTTATAATATATACGTGTAATAGCAAATTTATATAAACCTAATAACCTTGCTGTAATTAAGTATGACATTCATATCACATTAATCAAAAAGTGACTCTCCTCTCTCCTACCTTTTTGCCGTGCCCGACAGGGCCCACATGTGATTCCTATACTGTACTGTAACACCAAGTAACTTGTGGAGTGCAATGAGTGTATTGAGTATTGAGTATTATCCCACAGTTGCCTTGAGGTCAGGTTCTTCAGGTCACATATTACTTCCTTGTTATTATAATAACTGCGTAAATATCCACCAAGATTGAATATACTTTGTGTTGCGTCGCCTCTTGTAAATTACTCAGCTTTTTACAAGTTTTATTTCTGTCTTCATCGATCAAAAATAGATAATCTAGAACTACGTGTTAGGTTTATAAATCATAATTATTCATGAGCTGTGGGCCATTTCCGCCGCGTCTCAGAGAGTTCCATTGGCTTGACCTATTTATTTTTTACTTCTAAAGACTCGATCGTGCAACTTTAACCAAACAGGGATGTTTTGAACGACGTGGACAGTAACAATAACAAATGGGATGAAAGCTAAATTAACCATAAATCAAAAGTTGATAAATTTATTGGTGTTTTGGTCGATGTTTGTAATATTTTATGTATTTTGAGTATTAGCGTGCATACTTAATGTATACCCACAGAAATAGGAAATAAGGAGAAGTGGTACGGGGGCGTAACTGCGCTACCGTGACATTCCTAATTTGGGCCATTCGGAAAAAATGGCCGTTTTATAACATCAGTTGAGACTCGATCGCGTAAGTGGAACTTTGTTAAATTGTCGTGTTGTTTGGGGATAACATGCCAAAACCGGAGTAAAATAAATAACTTTATCAAGGAAGGAATCATATGCAATATGCAAGTGAAGGAATTTTGTTGTATTTGTCCATAAAAGAATAAATTAAAAATTATTGTGATCTTTATTATGTTACATTTGGATTGATGGAACAGAACGACATTATTATTTTTGTACAAAATACAAGCTACCACTTTTAAGTAGCAATCGGTGAATAACAAACACAGTGAATAGAACAGCGAATGGTACTCCCAATAAACTTAAGCGTTGCGTGGTACGGCTATCGTTTGCGGTCTGTACGCTCGGTATGATTGGCTACCTAGTCGTGGGTGTGTTTTAGTATGAGAAGCAAATTATAATGTTGTGTTTAATCAGTTCATTGGATGAGAACTTGTAACTGTG
Organism: Diloba caeruleocephala; assembly: GCA_947459985.1. Taxonomy (NCBI): domain Eukaryota; kingdom Metazoa; phylum Arthropoda; class Insecta; order Lepidoptera; family Noctuidae; genus Diloba; species Diloba caeruleocephala. The sequence continues at coordinate 28,316,185 of OX381607.1, forward strand.
TGCATTATTGTGCTTTTATGAAGAATGGTAGTGGGAAAATGGATTTCTAGGCTCGCGTACATTTTGATCAACATGGCATATCTCCTTTCTTCCGATATCTTTGTGTATATCTGACAAAATGTGACCAATAAAAGAAAGTTGTACCAATAACACAACTAATACTCTGGCACAGAAGCCCAAAGAGTCTTCTTTATTTTCATGTGTTTAGTGGTCAAGTAAAACAAGTATCAGAGTTGTTCAAGCCACCCAAAGGCTTAAGACTTGGCTTAACGACACCCATTTTATGATACAACTTGGACTGACTAAGACCAACAAAGTAAGGAGACACCCAATTCAAATACCATTATGCGGTTACCCGTTTATAGACTGACCTCGCCGAGTGTTCTTTAGCCGATTGTTTAGCGATTAATGATTGCATCTGGCTATGAGCGCGCTGGTCGCTATCGCAGTGGTGGCCTGTGCCGTGACCTCGCGTCCTTTCCTGTGCACCGCACCGAAACAACCGTGCTCAGTATATACCTGCGGTAGGAGACGCGCTCGCTCCTTCTGAGCCAGGCTTCGAAGAAAGGCAGGATGGCCTCGACGACGGGATTGGTTGAGAATTGTATCCTCAGGCGGTGTCGCCACTTCTTAAGTGCGCGATGCCGAGACAGTTGCTTTAGCCTGCTGAACGCTTCAGGAGGCGAGCTTTCGTCGCTCTGGCGGAGAGTGTGTCTGTTTGTGCGTGTGATCATAGACTATAGATTTACGATGTACAATTGAATGTGTGAAAGTGATTCATTTTCTGTGTATGGTCGAAGAGTACATTGTCGAATAAATTTATCATTTACTATCGGTTCGTTATGCTTATCTCATGTAGAGCTACGTTATTTAAGCATATGATTTAAAAACATAAATAAGTACTGACAATGTATGATTTATCTTCGAGAAGCATTATCTTTTTTAACAATACAATATCAACCATGTTCACTTCATTAAATATATGTATATACGAGTACTAACCAAAATGTTTTATAGAATTTCATAACTTCGATATTAAAATTTAATAATTCAGTAAATACTTTACTGATAAAGCTACTGAACGTAATTCATCTGATTTTGTACTCCTCGTCGACCTCTTGCACTTCATAATTGTTTCAGATTTAGTAATTACTAGTAATTTACGAAAGGTATATATATATTTGGCAACGAAACTAAAAGGCTAAATCCATAAACATTATGATGGCGCGGTTGGTGCAGTGGCTGATACAGTTGGATGCTGCGCTTCGGGTCATGGGTTCGATTCCCACACGGAACAAATATTGTTTGTATGATCTGCAGGTAGTTGTTCCGGGTCTGGAAGAAATCCTAGTGCAACGTTAAAAAAATATATTTGTGGTTAGCCAAATCAAAGTATCCGTCAGATTTAGATGGTGTGTAAACTTTTCAACAAAAATAGCGATGGATTCTTCTATTGATATTAAGATATTCAAAACTGAGCGCGGTTGCAACAGTATTTTATTAATAGATAGATGAACGGTCCCTTTTATTCTTTTTCACGTATCAAGCTACATCTCTGCTAAATTTATCATCTCATTTTCGTTTTTCTAGGGACTAGCTTATACCTTCAACTTCGTCCAAGCGAAATGACTCAACATCTTCTTTGCTTTGTATATTTTACATTCCATAAAATTGTATTTATTTATTATCAGTAAAACCGATACTTGATATTCGAAATGAATTCTATAAAATAGTTTCCATTATTAAAGTAAGATTCTTTATAAAAATAAACACTAACTAATTGTAAGTGTAATTGACACAATATTAAATAAGACAATGTACAAAAATAAATCATTAAGTCGACATGTTTTACTCGGGTTAAAATGGCGGGTCAATGAACGAATTGATAGGCAATTTGTTCATGTATACTGCAGCCCAACAATAGGCCGGCGATAGCTCTAACCGCAGAGCAATCAAAGTACCGAATGAAAATACTGGGTTGTATGTTCAGAACTCCGTTATATGGAATTGCTGTTAAGTTTGAATTAAATTGGACGAAATTATGTCTGGCGCTTTTAAATTTTATTGTATAATCTATGGCTGGTGCCCACAAAACTTTGGCAAGAAGTTAGATTTTTTTATTCACTACTTTAAGGAGATTTAATAGGTTGCATGATTATATTTTATACTAAATCTTAATTTAAGTTTATGTTTAAAAACTTTTGATTTATATCGTCAAAAGTTTCTTCAGATCTTCATAAATTGTGTTTTTAAACCAAATAATAATAAATGTTGAACTCATCATCATTGCGGCCGAATGAAGTCCACTGCTGGACACAGGCCTCCCCCAAAGATAACCACAACGACCGAGATGGGTGTGTTGTGTGCTCATTGGGGGGTCTTGCCATAATCGCCACGCTTGGCAGACGGGTTGGCGATCGCAGTTGAGTTGTTAATGTACTCGAAGGACGCTGCTGCCCATCCTCCGGTTAATCCCTTAGTCGACTTTTACGACACCCATGGGATGAAATGGGGTGGTGGCATTCTGAGCCGGCACCACACGGCATGTTGAACTAACAATACAAAATTATAACAACTTATTGTATTGGGGATATTTATTTAGCTATGGTATAAAAATAGATGCAGCCCCAAGGCACCACATCGGACAAGTTAAGGCGATTAAAAACGAAAATGTTAAATTTATATCACAGGTTATCTGTAGGTAACTTCAAGAGCCGTGCCATAGACTCCAATTCAAATAAAAACCACTCTATCACACAATATATCACTACATCTTAATATATGACAGCATGGTTAGTGCAGTGGCTAAGCGATTAGCTTTCTGCGCTATGTATCGTGGGTTCAATCCCCGCACGAAACAAATATTTTTATGATCCCTAATAGTTATTTCGGGGCTGGGTTTATGTGCATGTGTGTGAAATATTGCTGTACATTTTTTTTATGACAATGAGTTGATTCTAATTAGTTAGTCTGTTTAATATACCTCTATCACTTTAGTACATTCACTCTTTGTAATTTTCGTCAATTGACATTACAAATTGCGGTCTTAGACTGAAATGACAGGCGAGTTTTACCACAAAAAAAGGTTAGCAAATTGTTGATAGCTATTTTGTATAAGTGAGGAGGCTGCGGGTGGGCAATGAGCAAGCTTCATCAAATAAATTTATCCCAAAAAACTCGTTGCAATAAAATAAAACTTTATTACGTTCATAAAACTCTACAACCATTATGAAACTCCAAATATCGTTGCTGTATTTAGAATTAAAGAAATAATACAAATATTTAATTCATCTTGGTCGTTATTTATTGCTAAGAATAGACTAATCTCATTATCATGTTATTGATAATATCAGACTGGAAAAACTTGGTCTCTATGTTTGTTAGAATATCAGACGATAAACAAGAATACAACGTCTTTATCCCTACTTTTACAATATGTATAATGTTATTTTTACGTAATAGTTCATTTCTTTTGTTGCAGATGCCGTTTCAACAGTTGCAGAGCAAAAACAGTTGATCTTAAGTTCAATCGTGACAAAATGATACCATGATGAAATATGTTAATCAAACACAATAGTGGGAGGACTAGATACCCTGGATCGAGCATGTGCAACCATGTCCCATTATGTGCGCAAATTAAGAATCCCAACCGACAAGTAGTGTTCTACAATATCTACTTCATCCTTATCGCGATATGTCTCTCAGTGGACACTGTTAATTCTAACACAACAAATATGAACAAGCATTTTAATGAAAAAGGTGTAAAACATTTAAATTCTAAACAAAAAGATACTCCTGATGATAATTATGAAGATCACGACACCTCACACGCAGACGTCAACGTCGATACGAACCCCTATTACAATAGTGAAAATTTTCTACATTTGAATACAAAGTTTTACAATAACGAGAATAACGCATATAGTAATTATGAAGACTATAAAAAGTACTATTTGAATCCATCTAATCCAGTCCCTAAATCGAATGTTAAGTTTAAGATAAGCAGTAGGATAGTCCAGACTAAGTATGGAAAATTACAGGGGATAGTTTTGGCAATGGACGAACGCAGATATTTAAGTCCGCTTGAGGTTTTTCTGGGTGTACCGTACGCGACGCCGCCGGTTGGATCCAACAGGTGAGATTGTTTTGCCGTTTTGTGTTTTTAATTTTATGCTGACTTTGCAGAGGAATCGCTTCACGTGGGTTTTAAACATGAAAAAGAAACAATAAGTATGTATTTAACTTTGTTAGACTAACAAATCAATCAATTAATTTGTTAGGCTCAAATTAATAATCAATACAATCCAAAATCTTTACATTTAAGATTTTGATTTGGATCTGTTTTTGTGTCGATCATATTTAACAGAAAAACAGACCAATCCTCAATCCCAAATACAACCATTTTGAATCAGATTAACAATTAATTTAGGCTGTAAATCAAATGTGAATACACTGGATTTACTCTCTTCAACTTACCCGGGAATACAAAAACAACGATTAAATAGCAAACTAGTACTCAGTATACCTTTAATCGTTTTTTTTTATTACACATAAGCTACTGGTAAGAATACTTATATAACTTATAATTGGGTAAATCGTCGGGTCGTTATCCCACTAAATATTGATTACGATTAATGATGATATTTGACCCATGGTTTTTTGTTTGGTATTATCATGAATATTTCATATATAATATTTATACTTCATTGATAATTATTAATTATGTCATATATTATTTATATATGTGGTTTTTTTTAGATTCAGTCCAACACGAACCCCCTCTCCATGGGATGGAGTGCGCGTATCCGACAGACCTGGTCCTGCCTGCCCGCAGAAATTACCAGATATTGATGATGAAAGGACCATATTAGAGAAAATGCCTAAAGGCAGATTAGAATATATGAAAAGACTGATTCCCTATCTTAAGAATCAAAGTGAAGATTGTCTATATTTAAACATATTTGCTCCTTTGCAAAGTAAGTACACTACACATTCTCACAATAACTTATAGACGATCTTTGTTTGTGGTCATTTATTTGTGAGCGTGGTAACGGTTTGGCAGGTTATACAATACATATGTAATTAATGATATTGTAAGGGTTTGTGCAGTTTATAGACCAATCGAAACTTCACAGTACAAAAAAGCATAAAAGGGACAATATCAAATCTTTGGAAAACAATAACGTAAGGAATTATAAAAATACAATTTAAATAACAATCCAAGGAAGACGCACTTGAATAATTTTGAACAGCCATAACAAGCTGCTTATCATTCAAACCATCATTAATATTAATAAACTAAACAAATCTCCATTAAATCCAAAATGTATTTACTCCAATATTAAAACGAAGCAAACAATTGTCTATTATCATCATAAAAGTTTTACATAAAACAACTACCATACAAAAGGTGGCATTATAGACTTCATTAAGGCCTTCAGAATTATCTGTTACCACTACTGTTTCTTTAGCAAAATGATTTATTTAATGAATAGAGCCTCACCCTTTGTGAAAAGAAACAGTATTTATTTCAGGCAATCAATTACAAAGAGCCACTGTTTTCCATTCAACACACATTTCAGATTATTTACAGACTTCAGAAATTCGCTTTGTAGTGCAATCTACCAGGTTTTTTGTTTACTTAGGTTAATACAGCTTGGAACAGGGTTTTCGTTTTGATTGCGCGTTGTTTTAACTTGTTAATTGGTGTAACTTTCGAGTTTTCCTAATTTATATGAAGTTATATAGTATCTTGATACATGCTATAGACACAATGAAAATCCAAACGTTCGAATTTGAATGTATATCATGTTCAAGTAAATTTTAACTATGTATTTTATTAATATATAGTAATAATAGGTAGGAGCCTGTCTGGTACTTTGAATAGCCAAGGCAAACTAAATTCTATGGAGGAACGGTAAGTTAGAGTAACAAAATGTAAGAAACACATAGCATAATTGTGTCTGTGGCATTACATCTCCGTCAGACTTTTGATTTTGTAGATGAGTTTTGAATGTAATTTTATTTGTTCTAGTGGATGAAACCAAGTTAGCATTACCAGTACTTGTGTACATCCATGGCGAGAGCTACTCTTGGAGTTCCAGTCATCCATTCGATGGAGCAGTACTGGCTAGCTACACGGACCTAATCGTCGTCACCCTGAATTTTAGACTTGGCGTTCTTGGTGAGCAAAAAATTTATGATATTCTTATAACTAGGATTAGAGAATGCAGGCAAATTAATTGTTTTACTATGTAATCTTAGTTTTATCTTTGTTTGATTTATAATTTTGAAAAACACATACTTGATTTTATACTCTTTAACAACCGTCACTGTATGAGAGGTCAAAATATAAAGCTATCGATCCATCAGTAACGAATCCAGCGCAGTCAAAATCAACAATGATAAATGTTTGTCTGCATTGGAAGCTACTCCTTTTCTGAATACTTTACACTCATTATTCCCATTTAAGTTATTGACTACCCATACATTGAATTAACAATAACTTGATAATAGTAATGTCTTAGGTTTTTGTGATTAACACTCATTATAATAAAACACTTTTAATCAGATTGTATCGCGTATATGTTTTCCTGACATGCGCGATTCCTGCAGAATTCAGCTATTTAAAATCTGTAACGACGCATGTAACTTTAGCCATTCTAGCAACCAGGACTGATGAAAAGTGTTCGAAACTTCAAAAAAACATAAATAATCTATAATATACGCGATGTAATCCGTTTAAAAGTGGTTTCTTTTAATGACTTAAAAATCTGCGTATTGTTCTGCGTCGGATAGTAGAGCTCCTGAAAATAGCGTAGAGCTTCACGATGACTGATTTATGCAGACTGTCAGGATAGATATACTCAAAACGCCTGGGGAACCTTTATTCAAAAGGACAAACCAGACATTGCCCTGCATTTTTCTCACATAATTGTCACCATACAATTTAGACTAGACTTTAAAACGGAAACCTTTTATTTTGTTTTGCTATTTCTTCTCAGAAGCAATTAGTAATAATTGCCCGAACCATCTAGATTAATTGACAAGTGACATAGTTTATGAAACATTCTTACTAAATAAAAAACATTTATCATTTTTTTATGGCAAACGAAACAAAAATATATGTGAGCTAAAGATTGGGTTGTTTAAGAAAATTTGGTTTTCTGTGTAGAGACAGTATTCATTTGAAGACATGATTATTGTAAAAACTTTAGTGTCAAGGCAGATTTTATGTTAGTTGTAGCTACAGATTTCATTAAAATAAATGACTTTAATTGGATTTCTGCGGTGTTAAATGGTTTTTCATACTGAATTGTGACTGTATAAAAATATATTGATTTTACTCAACATAATGGATGTATTCAAAACTTCAATATTATTAAGTGCCTTAAGAATATTGAAGTTTTGAATACGCAGCGAGTTAACATGGGTTCAAATAGTGCAGATTATTAATTTTAAGTATAAAATATAAAATAAGTTTGATTCTAGTAGAAGTGAGAACGATACTGCCTACTATGCACGAGCAACAATACTGACAAGATGCGACGAATGACAGCCTTTAACAACAAAATAACAAAGAACGACACGAATAATGGTGTTTATTATATCCGCCCAAAATCCGTGAAAATTAAGACCCACGTCAAAGTCCAAACGAAATTTTTGTTTCCTTCATTCCCGTTGACAACATTAAACAAAACAACCTAATTTAAAACCACTTAAATAAATCAAGTCTACACAATTTAAGAATCCAGCACGAAGTTTAGATTTATCTTCATTTGAATAAGTGAATTAAATGAACGTCATAAAGTCGACGTCTTATTTCGCAAAATACTGAAAAGTTCAACAGCCTGACCGTTAGAAGTTGGAAGAATTCTTGAAATATAATCATGTTTTATTTCTGTACTCATCTTGGTATAAAAGGAATTCATAGACTATTAGCTGCTTTCATCCCGCACAAGTTAAGAGACTTAATTGAGGCCAATGGGTTATTATGAAGCTGGTAGACGAGGCCTTAAGAATTAACAACATTATAGTAGGACCATTTCAATAGACATCGCTACGAATATGATATGGACCTTTAAGTATTCCTGTAATTATTTGTATGCTTAGAAGGAACATTTATTTGAATATACGTATATGCTAATTGTCAAACATGAAAGACTTTGAAAAGAACGAGCTATTTGTGGGTAAAAAAAGAAGCCACCGAGTGAGTGATATTATAAAGATTCAGAAGTATTTTTACTAACATGAATTCCTGAATACTCAGACTTTAGTTGCCATAACATAAAATAATGATTTCCTATGGAATAAAACGAGAATTAATCTCCGTGGCTACTTTTTTATGATGGTTTTGAAGGTTATGGAAGATGGAAAAATTGTCTGAAATTCTTAAAAGTCTTTGTAAACAATCTTGATTGTAATATTTATTAAATTATCTTGGCAACATTATGCTGACCAATTCCAACAGGCAACATTAGTATGACGCATGCGTTAGCATCCCTGGGCTGAACCATATTGTAAGTAAAACCAGGCTGTGATCAGAAACCAGAGGTCACTCAGAACCAAAAACATCTCATATTATTATCATAGAAAAAGAACAGGTGTGCGTTTGATAATGAGTGCATGTCCAGTTTTTTAAGCAAGAACGACTCTTGCAAATCGCTAAATAATAAAATATTTTTAAAAACAGTCAAACCACTGTGTACAATTCATATCGGAATATAATCAGTTCATATGGTCAAATTCACTTCACTGGTTCTTTTATTTACACTAAAAGTAACACACGAGTCGTCAAATAAATTCAATCGGAAGCATAAATGTTCGTATTTATATTTACTGCAATGCAGTTACAAACGTGTCAATTGCCAATCGACTTTCAATTTTATAGCAATAGAGACGAATGTAAGAGAATGAAGCTGTCACACATCTGCTCACAGTTGAAGTGCCTTTGTGGTGTATTTAATCAATACTGTGTTGTTCTGCGTTGTTCAAACTTTATGCATCTAAAGAGAACATTTGAAAAATATTTTATGGGTTAGGTTTCATCATGACTTTAAGCTTCTTTAGAAAAACATTATCCTGCATTTACTCTTAACAAAGCTGGATTGCACTATTAAAGTTACCGTACTAGTGCAAATTAACAATATCATTAACTATAACTATTAAATACGGCACTGTTGTTACATCGGCTTTGCGATTCACTTTTTACAGTACGAGTAGAACGGTTTTGATCCTATCATCTGTTCTGGACTGGTCTTAAGATATTTATTCCGTATCCAGACCCGCAGATAAACATAAATCTTACATGCACAAACTGCCATCTGTACCAAGATACAGGAGAAGTCTAAGTGGGGTGCATAATATTTTAAACATATATAGAATAATGTAAATACATTATATATTGCACACGATTGCACATTAAGAGCTTTTGACGATCTGAAGTTTAAAGGAGTTGTTAATTGATTTATATTCAGACATGATTCTCTCCAGAGTTGTTTTGTAACAAACATCAAATTGAAATCTTATGTCAATGAGCCAGCTGTCAATATTCATAGGCTTTAATCAGTGTTGATTAACTTATTATAACAAGTAATAATCATGAAAACCTAAGACATTACAGGTATAGTCTCTTTTTTTTTTTTTCTAATCTTAGTATACAAAATATTACTGATACATCATGCATTTACCTTTTGCTCTTAGACAAACAAAGCAAATTAATATTCTAAGACAAAACTAACTCCAAGCTATAAATACCTCGATTTATTGTTTTATTTGAAACTTCATTTTAGCCACGGGATTTGACTGGAATAATATTCGGTGTACTGCGACTTTTTTGCCAATTATTCCAAGCAAAATGTTTAAAGCACAGTTGTGCGTAATGAATAAAGCATACTATCTAGCATGTTTACATTTTTCTTCTCTGTGAGCCTTGTATGTACACACGCGTTTTGTTTCATTTTGATTCATTTCAATACTACTCGTTGTTTGTATTAAATCCGCCGCGTATCGGGAATAAATTTTATTAAATTTGAATTAATACAATATAATGATAAAGTCTTTTTAATCATTTTTGTGACTACACTATTTGCATGTCAATAATCTGACAAAGATGTGCTGATCGCTAACTGCTATGACTTGTAACAACCTATGTACCTACCACATTTTCTTGAAAATAAAGATTGATTATTATTATTAACATTTGGTATGAATGCATTCGTAAAAGCTAACTGCTGGCATTGTAATTACCGTAAAATGACATTTGATAGACTCCGAATATTAAAAATAGTTTTAATTATGACTGACATTTTAACAGGGTGTACGTGCTTTCTGCACTATTTACTTTTGTACAATCAGTTCAATGAAATGTTTTGGAACGTGTTATCTGTACCTGACTTTTACTTGTTAATCTGTAATTTAAAATCTAAATGAATCTGAAAGATTAATAAAACCTTGAAGATTCTGTACATCCATCGTTTTATATTATTTACGTTCATTACTACTAATGTATATGTGTAAATAAAATATTTAGTTTTGCAGCGAGTCTACCACATGTAGCTTTTACGCAGTTCCGTTTAGAGTTCAAATAACGCAACGCCCAAAAACACGCTGCCCAAATGTCACGATTTTCGCAGGCTTCCTCAACGCAAATCCAGCACCGCAACTAAAAGCCCGAGTAGCAAACTACGGGTTGATGGATCAGATAGCAGCGCTACATTGGGTGCAACAGAACATAGCCTTGTTTGGAGGCGATCCAACCAACATAACACTAATGGGACACGGTTCTGGGGCCGCCTGTATCAATTTCCTAATGATATCGCCCACTGTTATGCCTGGTAAGATTATCGATATAATTGTGTGGTAGTTTTAATTAGAGCGTATAAACTGAAGCTGAATACAAAATTAGAACATAAAGTTTTCAGTTTAGGTAGTTTAACACGTATATCGTCATCACCATCATTCAAAGTCAAAGTTTTTTTATTTCAAATAAACCAAATATTGGCACTTATGAAACGTCAGAATTTAAGTTTCACGGTTCCAAATAGTTGATCTCATGGACAAGAGCCGGTAAGAAACTCCATGGATATTCTTTTAAAATAGTTGGGGATTACAATGTTGATTGATACAAATGGTTGTAAAACATATACAGAGAAAAAAGTAAGGTTTATGTGTAAAGATGGAACATACCACAATAATATTATAATATATAAAATATACATTCTTTCCTACTCCTCCATTTTCTTTTCTGATTAATTTCGTTGCGGGTTCCAAGACAGTTATTCATTACTCTGGGACCAATGAAGGTCGGTGTTCTTTTCGGTGGTCGCCATTGTAGATCCTGGCTTACAGGAGTTGCAGTGGTTGGGAATATTGGAAAATTATAATAATGAATTTGCCGTTAACGGCTGACCAGTCCCAACAGACGGCACCCATTCACGAGCATGACGCATGCATCAGCATCGCTTAGCTCTATATGTATAGCATATTGTAGGGAACCAAACGACCCGATACACAACGCCACCATTAGCAAGACATTTTAGTGAGCATGGCATTATCATTATCATCATCATCATTAACATGTCAGCCAAAGGACGTCCACTGCTAAAAAAGGGCTCCGTTTTGTTTTCATTTTGGGGGAATTTGCCAATACTCATCACGCTTGCCAGGTAGGTTTGTGAGCGCAGTATGACTTAGTGGCCCACAAGAACGCAGCTGCCCATCCCTTTAGTTTAGATTCTCCAAGTCACTTTTTACAAAATCTACGGGAAGAGATGGAGAGGTGCTATTCTTAATCCGAACATCACATGGAAATCTTTGACATATACAAATTGGTCATATTGATAAGACTAATTTATTCATAAATCAAATGCTTTTTAAGATCCCATTTCCCAGAGGCCACTTTCAGTCTGGAATCTATAATGAGGCTATGAATATTCAGACCTTCCTATCAGTCTGGAAAGTTCATTGGCAGGAAATTATGTAAAAATCATATCGGAAGCAAGTGTATTCTCCCACAGTAGACAGTAATATCGTCTGGATTGAATTTAATATACAAATATTACTAAACATAATCTTAAAAACCTAGGTGGGGGTCCTTTGCAACAAAAAAATATGCTTAGAATTCGTGAAATGGTTGATGAAGAATGATTGCATCATATGATTTTCCCAGTAAAAAATTGGCCATATCAAATTATATTCAACAAAATCGCTAAGCAATCAAAAATTACTTTTTTAGGTTGATAAAAGCTTTAAAGTATTCAAACGCAAGTTTGTGGTTTACTTTTTCGATATCCAATTGGAAAATTAATCCTTGCCTCGAAAATACGAGAAATAAATCCGATCAAGTAACAATAGTTTTATATACGGCTCAATTCTTTACCATAGGCATAGTGAGTGGGATCTAAGAGTTACAAATCCGCCAGACATTTGGGAGTAAAAAAAGTTGAACAATACAAATGAGAAAATATTGAAAGGGGAAAATATAGTATCAAATACCTTTAGAAAATTATTTCTATTATATCCTCTTACGAAATTGTAATTTTCAGGTTTATTCCACAGAGCTATCTTATTATCTGGCTCAGCACTCAGCTCTTGGGCTATTGTTGACGATCCCGTGTACTATTCACTTAAACTAGCCAAGCATATGAATTGTAGCATACCAGAAGACCTGTCAAAAGATCACGAAATCATAGTAGACTGCCTTAGAGAAGCCACTATAGAAGAATTACTATCCGCAGACATATCTCCTCCAAATTTTTTGACTGCATTTGGACCATCAGTTGACGGAGTAGTCATTAAGACAGATTTTGCCAAAGATTTTCTGACCATGTATTCTACGGGAGATTTCCCAAGTTTTGGACCCTTGAATAATATGAATATAAACATAAATGTCCATAAAAAAAGAAGTGATAATGGAAGAAGATTATTTCAAAATAAATACGATTTATTGTTTGGAGTTGTTACAAGTGAAGCGTTGTGGAAATTTTCGGCTCATGATGTGCAAAATGGGATTGAGCCGGATAAAAGGGATCGCATGTTAAGGTGGGTACTTTTATGACATTTGTACTAGTAAAGGGTATTTTATACTGTGCTTTTGTTTGATAACACCCGTATTATATTATGTGTGAAAATCGAAAGTATCAAGATTAGGGCATTGATTCCTTTTACAAAATCAACGTTATCGTCAGCAATTATAGCTTTAATAAATAAAATATGTCATAATATTTTTTTGTGTTAAACTGGCTTAAGCATGAAAATTATAAAATTAACTACAAAATCTGCCCTACCTTTAAACAACGTTGGATTATCCAGATCGTTAACTAGTATATTACAACGGTATACCAGGAAAGATCATCATCTCTAAATTTCCATTTTCCCTAAAGTAACATCAAAGCTATAACATCATATACCCGCCCTAATGATTGACGTATGGCTAAAGGCGTGTATCCATGTCACGTGTCTTGTTCAACCGTGCCAAAATGGCTTATATCTTGTGCAAGCAACTCCTTGAATGACCTTGAATGAATAACAATATGGAAACATTAAATGCTCCAAATATTAAAGAGTACAAAGGTATTAAAAATGTGGTTGACAAGAAGGCTATTCAGGGCGCCACGTAAATGGTTATATTAGGCACATATGTACGCGTGCGAGACAGTAAGTAGTCAGTCACACTGTATGCTCAAGTATTACTAAGTTTAAAATTAGCTTTTCATGTGTCAAAATAATGTAACATTTGGCAAATGCGATGAAAGTTATAATGTGTCGGTACGTTCCTTAAAATTCAAGGGTTACATCACGGGTCACCTGTCTGTTCATCGGTCTGAAACTAATGTTGTTAAATTACTGACTTCAAACATTCTACCTTGATGTATCTTCCGAAACTACTTATATGTACATATATATATATATATATATATATATATATATATATATAGGTGTGTGTAGTAACAAGACAGAGTGATAAATTTATGTAACTTTATTATAACTCTATGCTCATCGTTTACTCTGTTCACCCTCTATTGTTTTTTGATAAAACTGAATCTGGAATATTAAAATTAAATTTTACATGATTATATATAATATTTAAAACTGCATCTGGAATTTTAAAATTGAACTTTAAGTTAAATATATATATAATAGCTTTTACACGCGGCTTCGCTCGCATTAAAGCCATTAAATAAGTAAAAAAAATATCTTTCGTATTTTTTTTTCTAGGATAAGTATCCTATTTTACTTAAGTACTTTAAGTAGTTTCCGCGTGAAAGCGTGACATACAAACATACATTCACATTTATCATATTAGTATGATATATATATTATAAACAAAAAGTTAATAAAAATATATGTAATTTTAATAACATTGAGTAATCTAAATGGATTCAAAATTTCCAATACTATTTGTTTTTAAAAAACAGTTATTTTTTTCTTTTGGATAATTTAGGAAAGTGGATGATGTATAAATAACACAAAAATATCCGCTGAAGTCATAATTATATAGCGACTTTTATTTCCAGAACATACGTGCGGAACTCATACACTTATCATCTGAGCGAGATATTCTACACAATCGTCAACGAATACACGGATTGGGAAAAAACGGTAGAGGTTTGTTTATCTATAAACGTAGAGATATTGATGTCAGATGTTTTGAGAAACTTGTATGACTTTCTTGCTGTATTATTGTTTTCATAAGGTTTCATTAAAGTCCTCTTTTCTATCATCTTTATCACCGTTAACTATGAGGAGTTCGCCTTGCTTAATTATACTTATACTATCTGGGACCTGCGGTTTCACCCGCCGTTTAATTTTATAAATATAGAAATGAAATTTATTGGAATGATAGTGGCGCCATCTGTCAAAGATTGGTCGTACCAACTCAGAAACCTTTGTGGGCTCATGAACAACAATTTTCTGAAGAAGCATAGTTTACGATTCTATAAAGGATATACACACAAACCTTCATTTTTATTTATATAGATAATTATTTTAATCGGTTTAAGGTGAACCTTGGAATTTCACTGGTAGGTACTAAGATAACCTGTGAGGTACTTCTCCCAAACTATATGTTTGACTGGAATCTTTTAACGGTATCTTTTACATGAATTCCTATTACGGTCTTTTTGATTAAGAATCATGAGTTTCACTCCCTAAATTTCGTTTTTTAAATCAATACTTCAAGTGGCATAACTTTTAGAAATTCTTCTATTAAATCACCTACAGTAAAGCATGTTCTTATTCTAAAAACAGTATACGAATATAATGATTAAATTTTATTTTATGCATCATTTTGAGATTTTATTTTCACAAATATAGACAGGAAAATTTAAAACATACATGTAACACAAACATTTTATTTCTCTCGAAAAATTTAATTTAGCTGCAAAATTGTGAGTAAACAGTATGTCACCAGTGAAACTTTAACAAAAGTCATAAATTTTAAGTCCAAAACGCGAAGATGTTCCGCAGAACTTACGCCAAAGGAGCCCAATCATATCTCACTTAACGTTATTAGTTATCAGAAATAAGAATTATACTTTGTAGATCTCAAATAACAATTTCGAAGGAATATAAAAGCTAAATCTCAAACGGTTCAACCCCAATCTCTCTCAGATTTGATTTTGGATTACTTCTTCAAATAATATTCGACGGAGCTAGCGAAATTAAATGAGGTAACAGTTTCAGTGGAGATAACCGCGATTTTGAATCGTATATTACATACATTATGGATGATTATTCTGTGTATTAATATACCAGGTCACGAGCTCATTTTCATAGATTTATCATTTTCCCTGACGTGTTTAGAGCAGCGCCAGTCTTTATGTTAAGACTGGTGTCTCTGACAAAATAGGCAGGTTTATATAAACCTATGGTAAAACAGATATTTAAGATAATTTTGTAGTAAGTAGAGAGAATAGAGGGCACAAAAATATGTCATCTTTAAAAAGGCTTATTATTACAGAACCCGATAAATACAAGAGACGCGTTAGTAGCAGCATTATCAGATGCTCAGTACGTCGCACCTCTAGTACAAAGTGGGGATCTTCTAAGTGGAGGACCAAAACCAGCTCCAACAGACGAAGATGGACCGCGAAGACCAACGAAGACTTTCTTCTATGTATTCGACTATCAGACAAAGGATGGATTTTATCCACAGGTAAGTTTAAGGCCCATTGAAGTTCAATAGTTGACACGATTGATTTATGTTTAGGTAACCATTTATTTTTAGATACGGAGATAATTATATTATTTACAAAATCTTTGCCCTGTATTTTATTGTCAAAAGAGCTCTTATTATCATAACTAAAGACCGGATTTAATGTCACTTAAATTCATCTAAATATGCAACAAAATCGTAAAAATTGACAAAATATTCAACAATCAATTTCAATACAAAAGAATGTCCTTTTATTTTTTTATAGCTGCGGACATTAAAACAAATCACCTTATTAACTCAATTTTCCACGAAAGTTTTGAGATATTTTTGTTCTTGATAACGTTAAAATACATGTACGGTTCCATAGTTCAGTAGTAGACTATATTATTTATTATACTACAAAAATAAGAAATGTGCCTAATTTTTACATTATGTATGTAAACAAAAACATTCATATTTTTTCTGGTTAGTTATAGTTAAAACTGCCGTGTGGTGCCGGCTCAGAATGCCACCACCCCTTCTCCTCCCATGGGTGTCGTAAAAGTCGACTAAGGGATTAGCCGGAGGATGGGCAGCAGCGTCCTTCGAGTACATTAACAACTCAACTGCGATCGCCAACCCGCCTGCCAAGCGTGGCGATTATGGCAAAACCCCCCAATGAGCGAGAACAAATCCATATCGGTGGTTGTGGTGATCTTTGGGGGAGGCCTGTGTCCAGCAGTGGACTTCACTCGGCCGAAATGATGATAGTTAAAATTATAGAAAACATGCCCAAATATACACGATTAGTAGATTTCAGATAAAATATGGAACAACCAGAAAAAATTGGCAAAATGTGTAATTGCATATAATTCGGTCTGCAATCATCGCCCACATTTTGACTAAGATACAAAATATGGTATACGATATGTCAGACACTCCAAAATTCTCAAAGGTGTTTCAAGGTAGGAGACTAGTATCTGTTGTAATAAAACACTTTTAAACGGATTCTATCGCGTATATTTTAGATTTTTGTTTTTCCTGACGTTTCGAATGCTTTGCAGCATTCGTGGTCGCAGGATGACCACCAGTCATATACGCGATAGAATCCGTTTAAAAGTGTTTTATTATAATGTGTAATACTCGCGAAACCCTAAGACATTAGTATCTGTTGTTTTATACTTTATGAAGAACAGGTGCTTTAACTCCCAAATTCATATAACTAATACCGCAGTTTATTTTACTTCTATATATTTAACATCCATCTAAATAACATACACAAGAAGGGAATTACTTTGTCCTTAATCTGACATCAATAAATGGTACTAAATCATCCCGTTTAAAACACAATTTCTCTTTATCTTCCCCAACTTTAAGATAATCGCTAACTTTATTAATTAGTTTATGGAAATGTTCTCGTTTCTAAACTGACACATTGCTTATTTTGTGTACAGAGTTACAGATCTCTTGCCAGTGATATTATCAAATTCAATGGTATCAAATTAATTTATTAGGGTTGTTAGATTTTTATAAATTATTCACAGCGTTGATATTTTTTTAGTTTCGTTAATAGATTAAAATTTTTCACTCATCTCACCTGGATGCATAATAAATAACTGACCGTAGGTACATTTTGAATGTTTTGAGATCAAAAGTCGTAAACCATAGCGTAAAAAGCTAAAACTTAGTATCATTTGATTTTTATGACGTATGTTTTATATTTATTTATTGATGTCACTTACGCCACTCCTTTCTTGTTCTAATGTTATTCCTTATTTATTAAAATTTTGTATTTATTTATTGTTTCTTTATTTCTAAGCCTCTTTTCTTCTTTTCTAACGATCGTCATTTATTCTGGGCGCCAAAATCTTCATCATCATATCAGCCAGATTAGATTTCCACAACGAGCAGTTACAGTCGTCTGTCTACCTCGTTGGAGGTCGTTCCCACGCTGCATTTTCCGGTGCGCGGTCTCCATTCGAGAACCTTTGTGCCCCAACGGCCATCAGTTCTACGAGCAATGTGCCCTGCCCATTGCCACTTCAGTTTACTAATCCGTTCAGCTATGTCGACAACTTTAGTTTTTCTACGTATCTCCTCATTTCTGATTCGATCTCGTAGAGAAATACCAAGCATAGCTGTCTCCTTGCTCGCTGAGTTACCTTGAGCTTTCTTATGAGGCCCATTGTGAGTGACCACGTCTCTGTTCCATATGTCATCACAGGTAACACACACTGGTTCAAGACTTTCGCCTTGGGGCATTGTGGTATTTGTTGACGAAAAGAGACGTTGCGAAGTTTCCAAAACGCTGCCCAGTTAAGTTGGATTCGACGATTGACCTCTTTCTCGAAGTTGGACCTACCTAACTGGACAGTTTTTCGCAGATAGACATGCTCGTCATCAACTTCGAGAACAGAGCTCCCAACTGATATTGGGATGGGATAAAATCTTCACAAACGTGATATTCTAGGGTTTTAATTTTATACGTGCAAAGAAGACATAATTGACGCATGGTAGGTGCAGTGGCTAAGCAATTGGCTTTCAGGTCTTCCTTTCAGAAAGGTGTGTGTGAATACTGTCTAGTCTTATTGTTGTGCAGTGGAAAAATACATGAACTTCCTTCGCCCCGGGGAAAGGCGAAGGGGTATGCCAGACTCCTACTGGCTAAAGCCACTGGAGCGGTCATCTTCGGCACCGAGCTCCAGGTCCTCGTAAGATCACACTAGAGCCGCCCATTGTTGCCACGCCTTAAGGCACATCTCGGAGGGGATGACAGTAAGTCACCCCCTCTAGCGGAGGGCAGGTGGCTGTAATCAGGCTGCCGCCCAGGCACTTCTCGGGGAGGATTGTAAAGGATCCCCCCAAGCTTCGCTGTGCACTGTGCTACGCACACGGCAGCACGTGACCACGTGCACAGCACCGTCTCTCCAGGGGATTCACACACACCTAGGTGGTGTGGTGCCGGCTTAGAATGCCACCACCCCATCTCCTCCCGTGGGTGTCGTAAAAGTCGACTAAGGGATTGGCCGGAGGATGGGCAGCAGCGTCCTTCGAGTACATTAACAACTCAACTGCGATCGCCAACCCGCCTGCCAAGCGTGGCGATTATGGCAAAACCCCCCAATGAGCCCACATCACATCCATATCGGTCGTTGTGGTGATCTTTGGGGGAGGCCTGTGTCCAGCAGTGGACTTCATTCGGCCGTTAGATAGGTGTGCCTGCATGTTAACGTCTGTAAACTGTTCCCACGACACAGGAGAAATACTACTGTTGGACATTGCTTAAAAATATAATAATTGCATGATATATTTATTGAGTGCTTCTGAAAAGATCTCGATAAGCCATTTCTGAGATATCAAGATACGTATACGCCGATGAATCGCAGTTTCATGTAGTTTGATTAATTGGCTGTCTTGATAATTGGATTGGGTAGTTAAACCAGAATCCTGCGACCACAAACCCTGCAAAGTGTTCGAAACGTCACGAAAAACAAAAATCTAAAATATACGCGATAGAATCCGTTTAAAAGTGTTTTATTACAATGTGTAATACTCGCGAAAACCTAAGACATTATTATGTAAACCAGACTTTCAATATTCATTTTTCAGAAATATAGACGCATTACAGAGTTCACTTTACCAAGTAAATGTTTTTTCCGTTATATTCGTAGATACTTAGAGCAAAATATGTTAGAAAAGGTCTCAAATTTATATATTATTATAATATTTATTACCAAATAGAAACACCCGTTTATACCAACAATCTCCAGAGATGTTCAATATCTTTTCCATACGCTATTGTTAAGATGTTTGTGTTCAACTAACCAAATCCTTTTATTCAGGAACTTGGCGAGTTCCAGCATTCGTACTGAAATCGATCTACCATAAATAAGTGATATATGGATTGTGTCTTTTGATTATCCTCCCACTCATCGTTTTAAGGTCGGTTGAGGAAAACGGTATTCGCGAACGATAGATTACTTTGTCACTACTTATGTAATGTCGTACAATTCCTATGTAATTTTGGGTTGTAACATCCCCCATAATATAAAATGTTATGTAATAGCTACGTGCTATTTCCTTTGTTGTGTGCTACTTTTACTAGTGGTAGGGGTCTTCCTTTCCCGGGGGCGGAGGAAGAACATGCTGTAAATATACAGGCTGTCCAGTAAACAGCACGACATACTGCGGGGGGTGAGAGCTTGGGTCAATACCTACCAAAAAAACACAGTATATGTTCAGCAAAATCTTACGGATTTACAGTAGTACAAAATTTTCCGAAATATCGAAAAATCTCTCCCTTGACACATATTTTTAAGCACCTAGTAATTAAAAATTCCTTTTCTAGTTTTTTTTACCTCAAATTATTTGTGAATAGTTACTTTACTCATTGATAAGTCTTTATTCTATTAAAAACCAAAATGTTTTCAAGAAATACAATTTTTATTTAAGTTTTCACAGTACAATTTTCTTATCGAAAATTTTGTACTACTGTAAATCCGTAAGATTTCGCTGAATATATATTGTGCTTTTTTGGTAGGTATTGACCCAAGCTCTCACCCTCTGCAGTATGTACTATTATTCCAGTTATGTAGCACCAATTTTAGATGTATGTATGTAAGTCCGAAATTCCAGTGTTAAATTTTGATTTACACATTACGTACATCATGAGAACAAATATAATAATTTTGAGAGTATTATACATGTCCGTCGGTTTAGCGTGGCTAGTGCTCCTCAACCTACTGTGACAGTGTTTGTTCTTTTAAGATATCACTTATATTCTTCAGGATAATAATGAAAATATCGATGATTCACCAAGTCGTCATGGTGTACGATAACATTCACTGATGGTTGACCGAAATCTTCATGAAAAGAATAAATAACGTAACGTAACCAGCTAGCTTCGAAGTTGTTAACAAACACATACTGCGCTTCGGACATTCACAGTGACATATTTAACAATCCTTTTCCATCTAAGCCACTCGACCCGTTTTACTGTGAAATTCATAACCAATGAACTTAAGATGGCCCACTGATACGGTTCAGTAATACTAACAGCTGTACATTAAATAGCATAAGATGCGGAATTTTCTGTCCCTTTTACACAAACGGATTTAATATAAGAAAAAATATTTATATACACATTTTTTTTAAATTGTGTTTTTTTGTGTTGGAGTTTTGTAAAATAACGATCATATGTATGGTACTACTGATACCTCGGATTTTAAATAGGAGTAATATAGTCAACAAATAACAATATCTGCACTAAATTGCTTCCTAAATTCATACAAGTCAATGGAAACTAATGCACCATGCATAAACCAAAATTATTAGCTCCAATATAATATTCGCAAAATTGTAAAACGGTTCATTACCTCATGAAATTATATTTACCACAATTACGATGGGATTGTATGCTCATATTCGATGGAAAATTCCAGTTAGTGAGTAATTATGCGTGTACCTGCTTATAGGTAATGGATTAATTAATGATGGCGACAAGTATCGAGCAAGACTTTTTTTTTTATTGATGTCCAGTGGAAATTATACATGAACTTCGTTCACCCGGGAAAGGGCGAAGGGGTATACCGGACTCCTACCGGCTAAAACCACTGGAGCGGTCATCTTCGGCACCGAAGAGGGGCTCCAGGTCCTCGTAAGATCACACTAGAGCCCCCCCAGTGATGCCACGCCTTAAGCACATCTCGGAGGGGATGAATGTGAGCGGTCATCCCCTCTAGCGGAGGGATGGCGAATGTAAAAAGGTCGCCCGCAGGCACCTCTCGGGGAGGATTGTAAAGGATCCCCCCAAGCCTCGCTGTGCGCTGTGCTACGCAGACGGCGGCACGTGACCTCGTGCGCGCCACCGTCTTCCCGATCGAGCAAGCCTATTGCCATTTATCAGGCTACATTTTGGTCAAGACTGGAACCATTGAGATTAGTTTCATCTCTAACTTTATGACACAAAATATAGTTTAGAACAATCGTGAACTACTCACAACTTAGGAAAATGTACGAGTTGCAGATATCGCTTTCTTTAATACGGACTAATAGTACCATCATAACTTATCATCATCATCATTAGTAAAAGCAGATCCACTGCTGACCAAAGGCCTCCCTCATATATTTTCACAGTAATTGTATCGACACTGGGCGAAATTTGCCATTGTCACCACGCTTGGCAAGCCGGTTGTTGAGGACAGAGTCGCCTCTGTACCACAGAAGAGACATTAAATACCTTTGGTTTAGAGCCCCTCATGGCTGAATAATAGTTACGCCAGTTAATATTAAGTCCCACTTTAACTTTTTGAGCTGCCCGGTTTTGAACTGAAAACAGGTTTCTCGAATAGTTAAGCGGGAGTTAATATTAACTGGCGTTTCACAATTCGGCAGTAAGTCACCTTTGACGAAATCCACTGGAGGAGATAGAGTGGTGCTATATTCTTAATTCGGACACAATAAGGAAATATTAACCAACACTTAATGTATACTTTTAAATAAAAATTGACCCCGTTTTGTCATTTCTACTGACTTCAAAACTCAGTGACGTACTTTTCCATTTGTTATCATAAATATTTCGTTTGTTGTAGAGAATGGGAGCAGTCCATGGTGAAGAGTTACCATACGTGCTGGGAGCTCCTCTGGTGGACGGGTTTGGTCACTTTCCCCAGAACTACACCAAGTCTGAAGTTGCTTTATCAGAGTCTATCATGCAGTTCCTGGCTAACTTTGTGAAGACTGGGTGAGTTTCATAAAAGTGTCAAATAAGTTGTGAATGTTGTTAGTAAATTCATTTCTAAATTTATTCTTTTTAAATAAATAAATACAATTTAAAAAAATCTAAATTTCTTCTTGCAGACAAAGATATTAAGACAATTATTATACTTAAGATTAAATTAATTATAATTAAATTTGTTATTCTTAACATTAGCAACGTCCACATAATCCACCTTATTTTTAAGCTGCTAATGAATTTTAATATCGTCGTGACCTTAAAATACAATTTAGAAAATAGGTTAAGTTATGGTTTTTCGTGTGACATAAACTTTACAATATCTTTACACTGAAGCAAAGGTGCGCAAATCCACGTCACCTTTAATAACATCTAACAATTTGTGAAACATAAGTTGGCTTAAAGCATCATTAATAGCTTCAGTAACGTAAACCTTATTAACAAGAGCATAAGGAATACTTGATGCCCGAAATATTATGTACTAAACTTCCATTTAATAGCTCTTCAAAGGCTAACAAACTTGAAAGAAGTGTTAACTTTGCGCTTTAGATATTAAGGTCGGATTTTCTTTAACCTGTGTCTATAACTATGCTTTTGTACGTCGTTTTACGATAATCTCTCCCTATAATTACGTGTTTTATATTACTACAATTTTTGGAAGTGTTTAATAATTACAGTTATTTAGTAAGGGTTATAATCATAAAAATCCAGGTACTATTTAAAACTTCACTGCTACAGTTAGTTGGCACTAACTGTAGCAGTGAATTTTTGGAGCCCCTGATTTAAGGTGAACCCAGGAATGTATTTAAAATGTTACCTGTTTAATTCCCTTAAAGCCGTTTTGTTATTCTTTGAAGCATTTAAACATTTCTCTGTTTTAAATAGTACCTAGATTTTAATGGATTTTACTAAAGCTTTGCATAGGAAACAAAAAGTAGCAGACATTTTAAAGGTATTGTCACAGTTTATCTAGACTGATAAATTCATTCGTTTTGCGTTATTACTAGATTTCAAATCAAACAAATTCTAATATTTACGGTGTACATAACTTTTTTGCATAAAATCCAATGTAATGTCACTTTCAAATAATCATAATCGATTTCTTTTCCTTTTCATTCTACTAGAATAACTACCAAGTAATTTCTTTTGAAACTAATGGATTCTATTACTGTGACTAAAACTGATTTTGGCTCTAAATATTTTGGTGTTAGTGTCTAAAAAAATTACTTAGAGTCGACAAAAGTTCATAACAGTACTTACCTTCCACATTTGTCTGACACAAATAGAATTATTATAAAACATTCTTGTTACAGAAATCCGAACGACAACGTGCGACAAGAGTCCCTGCTTCCCGCATCAAGGGAGCGAAATAAATTCAGAGGGATAAATTGGGAAGAATACGACTCTACACACCAGAAGTATTTGGAAATAGGTTCGTTTTATTATAGTTTCGCTGGTAATGTTATTATAGAAGACAGTTATATTTGTATGGCTGTACTTAATATTTAGGACGGATTTGTGTAGTTACCTTTAAACTCGAAATTTCTTTAACGTCTATTACATTAGAATAATAGATCAGAAATTTCATAAGTAGGAATCAAGTTTTCCTCAGTATTTAAGAGCAGAGTTCCCTATTCTGGCATGTTAGCATGTGCACTCCTACTTTGCAGAAACTATTTTTTAGCTGTAATTCTAAAATAATCACAATAAAAAAACCTTAATTTACCTAAAACCAAATATTCGCAATTAAACGCTATATTGTAAAGTCTAGAATATTAACGATCAAAGTTTAAACTATTTAGGCACATTAGACCAAATCACATGGTTTTATTTATGTAGGTACCTAACAGTAATGAACATTTGAACATAACTTGCATAGAAACTATTTATAATATCCATGTCTGTAAAATTTAAATGTATTAAAAGTCGTATAACGTCATGAAATTGTTTAAACAGCGAACGAAATATTCACACATAAACGTTAAAGTGTAATGTGTCTGTCGGAAAATGATGATAAACCTTTTGAGTTAAGCATAAAACGGAGGTGACGTAAATTGCAGCTAATATGACAGGTTAAATCCGAGCATTCAACGCAATGACTGACACTCCAACCCGCAAGGCAATATAAATGTCCAATACAGTAACTGCTCCCTAAATTATTTTGCCTACTTTTTTATTTTATTTTTTATTCAACTTGGAAACGAGAGGAGCAAGTCATTTGCCTGGTGATAAGCGAAATGTCTGCCCATTTCAATTGTAATGTTACCCGGGGTAAGTCTTGCGTGGCATTACACTGCGGTCGTCACCTCGAGATTTAAAGTTATTTAGTCTCTTATGCTCAGTAATTTCACAATGCCCTTCTAACCGGAGCACAGTAAAGTTTAAAGTTTAAATACTACTACTTAGCGGCAAATATTTGTCATTGGGGTGATACGTACCTAGCCAGCCTCTTGCAAAAATACACCTACCACCAGTAATACATATCTTATGTCTTTACACAGGTATGAAAGCTCGCCTCAAGAATCACTACAGGGCTCATCAACTTTCAGTTTGGCTTCGTTTAGTTCCTGAACTCCACAGAGCAGGTATGGAAGACGTGGCGGCGCGCCACAACCTGTTCAAAAACCACAACGAACAGGATCTCTACGAGGGCATAGTCAGACCGGATCCATTGGCGAGAAATATCAACGATAATGACGCAATCAGACGTCCAAACGGCTCAGTGTACACTGACACAGCCCTAACGACTGTTGATACGATACTGGCAACGTGCGCCACAATGCTGCCAGGAAGAGATCTGCAAACATTAAACGCTACTGAAAACACTTTAGCTAATTTGGAAGCGGCCGGCTACGCTGCGTATTCCACAGCCTTAAGCGTAACAATAGCGATAGGGTGTTCTTTACTGATTTTGAATGTCCTAATTTTTGCCGGGGTTTATTATCAGAGAGATAAATCAAGGTCTCGTGGAAAGCAGCATAGGTTTAACGAGAAACATTTTGAGACTATTTCTGGAAAGCATTCACATTACCATATGGATCCAACACACGCGCCTAGTTTAGTTGTGGATGTTGAGAGACAGAATAGGAAGAAGCATATGATGAGTACAGATCCTCATTTGGCGAATCTGAATTTTAAAGGGCCATTGGACGTGCCGAAATCTCCTCCAAGTCCAACCCTAAGTATGGATAACATGATGCTTCCGAGCAAACTCGGGAGCAGAAGCAACAGTTTTAGAATACCTAACGTAAGCTACCCGCAGATGGGGTACGCGACTATGCCAAAGAATGCGAGCCAGTTTAATAACTCGCCGCCTTTGCAAGAGTTACGGCAACAGAAATTCCAGCCACCGAACGGATCGACGGCTCAGACCTCCCCGGGGAGGGAAGGGGAGGCGAGGGGGCCGCACGCAACCCTCCGGAGAGGGAAAACCTCCCTTCACTCGAACCTCCCGCAAGCCGCCATTGACGAAATGAGAGTGTGACAGTTAATCCCATCTGACTCTGCATTACAGGATTAAAAGTGTGTGTGTAATTGTGTGGTTGTAAATACTGTTGTAATAAGAGGGCGTAAGGGATTTTTTAGGAATGTTATCGATTTTCTCCTAACTTGGAATATGATTATCGAATAAAAATCAATTGTATCATAGTATTTTTATTTATTTATATCACATCCCAAATACTGATTGCAGCTTATTTTACAGTTTATTATTAGACCAGTGACGGAATTAAATATAGGTATCCAATATAACTTAAATTGCCATCTCTCATGGCGTCTCAAAATCTCAAATCTCATCTTCAAAGGTGACTATGGGATTAGGCGGACGATAGGCAGCAGTGTCCTTCGATTACATTTACAACTTTACTGCGATCGGAAACGCTAAGCGTGGTGATTATGGCATGAGCAACACACACACCGCTCGTTTAGGCATTCTTTCGGGGAGGCCTGTGTCCAGTAGTGGACTTTATTCGGCCAAAATGCTGATCCAATGGATGATGATGATGATCCAGTGAAGGTTTTTTTATACAACCTAGTAACGAGAAGAGCATTTTATTTGCCTGGTGGTAAGCACCATAACTTTTTTTTAAAACGTTGCCCCACACTCCTCTGTGTCGTGGGTGCGTTTACAGACATGAATTTCACATACAATACACCCAGACCCAGAACAACTAACTGCAGACCGTACGAATATTTGTTCCGTGTGGGAATCGAAATCACGACCCCTGGCGCAGCAGTCGACTGTATCAGCCACTGCACCAACCATGCCGTCAACCTGCCTATATCGATTGTAATGCTACCCATACTAAGCTCGTTACCTCGCGACATTTGTTGTTTAGTTTTTTATGCCGAGTAATTTCACTAGCTACAGTGCTCTTATATATTGCCATGTGGTGCCGGCTACGAATACCACCAACCCATCTCATCCCGTGGGTGTCGTAAAATGCGACTATGGGATTAACCGGATGATGGGCAGCAGCGTCCATCGAGTACATTAACAACTCAACTGCGATCGCCAACCCGCCTGCCAAGCGTGGCGATTATGGCAATACCCCATAATGCACACAACATGCCCAGAACGGTCGTCTTGACGATGTTTAGGGAGGCTTGTGTCCAGCAGTGGACATTATTTGGCCGAAACGATAGTGCTCTTCAAAATGGAACATATGTTTGTGGCAAAGTTTTTTAAACACTACTTCTTAGCGTTAGATTATCTGGCGTTGCAGTGGTACCTACCTACAGATTCTTGTAATGTTAGATCTACCAACAGTATATAATCAATTCAAATGGCAAAGGAACTTTCGCTGGCTATTATTGATTATTATCGCCAAGAACTCGGATACACTGAACTGTTATGTTAAATGAGTTTGAAGTACGTTTTTACCTTACAATACACCATTCTAAAGACATATTATTTGCATACTATGGGCTTTACTATCTTCTATAGTAAAATTTGGTGTATTGTACTTGATACACAATATCGGATTATAATAATTACAAAATGTAGCACATCATAATTTACAATATTCTTGAAGAAAAATCAAATAACCTCTGTATTTCAGACTTTAAAATTGAAAAAATTGCAATGAACATAAATAGAAAGCTGGAAAATAAATGGAAATGTATATTTACTTCTCAGTATACTTCAATATCTCATAATTTTAAGACTGCGAGCATCAGTAATGTTCTTAGTTCTAGCAAAATTAGCCTGTTACTGGACACTGATTAATTGCCTAAATAGAAGTCGAGAGCTGAACTAGCAAGGCACTAAAGCAATCACTTTCTTAAAATTAATTGATCACGTAAATAATCTTTATTCAGGGCATTATTCGGACTTATTTTTAGAGGAAAATAACACAGTTGTAGCTTAAAGTATTTAGCTTTGTAGTAGCTTTCGGTACTCCCAAGGCTCTATTTTTCCTACGAAGAATATATAAAAATTGGCTTTCTTTAGAAGAAAACCTGCATTGTGTCAACTTGTTTTTTTCGTCGTTACATATAATGAAATAGAACCATTTATTCATTATAATAGAACACTTTTAAACGGATTCTATCGCGTATATTTTAGATTTTTGTTTTGTGTGTGTTTGTACTCGCGAAAACCTAAGACATTACTATCATTTATTCAGTCCAAGGTCCTAGCAGACAATTCTTCACGACATATTTAAACAATGGAATACATGATTATGTCGTAGTATATTTTCTTCAGTAAGTATCAACTCCCAATAATGGAGACGAGACAACAACATCTTACATGGAACCTTTGGTAAGTAATGGGTAAAAATAATAGGAACAAACAAACTGACTATTCATGTGAGTATGCTACAGAAGATAAGGAAACCATTTTAATAACCAGTGATATTCAAAAGTCTTAATAAATTAAAGTTATTTATATAGCAAAAACTATGTAGAAAGGGTTTTCTATAACGTTGCAGAGTATACGGATGACAAAAGTCCTTGGGATTGAGCTGCTTTAATGTTCAGAGATTTAATATATTGACATTCTTGCTTGTGATGTATCAAATTCCATTGCCATTTTTTATCTTGACATTTAATTACGTCATTATTTTCTATATTACTCGTAGATTAAATTAAGACATATAATGACATTTGATTATTATATGATTGTTTAAATGAAATTAAGTACTTGTTTTAGTTTTTTCTTATATGCACTTTATTTAGTTTTGATACTGAACTTACAGTGCGAGGACCACGTGGTTTATTTATTTAAACGTGATAGTTGTCTGGCTGTTGCACTCAAGTGGTAATTGTGGCGTCATGTATCAGGTCGCTGAGTTTCCCTAAAATATGGTTGTACTGTATTCGACACTAATGCATGCACGTCACGCTTATGAGGGAGTGCCATCTGTTATGATTTGTCAGCTTAGTGCTGCCATGACAATTTAATCATAAACTTCAATAAATATTAAAAGCAAGGCTTGTACGAGAAATAAGAGCCTGTGGTGCCGGCTCAGAATACCACCACCCCATCTCCTCCCGTGAGTGTCATAAAAATTGACTAAGGGATTAGCCGGAGGATGGGCAGCAGCGTCCTTCGAGTACATTGACAGCTCAACTGCGATCGCCAACCCGTCTGCCAAGCGTGGCGATTATGGCAAAACCCCCCAATGACCCCACAACACACCCATATCGGTCGTTGTGGTGATCTTTAGGGGAGGCCTGTGTCCAGCAGTGGACTTCATTCGGCTGAAATGATGAATGATGAATGATTGTACGAGTATAGTGTAGACTTTTTAAGAAGTTAAGAGTCTTTTCTCCTGCATTATACTCACTTAATCATTATTTCGGGAACAATGTAGTCAAAATATTGTTACATGATTTTATAAGAGTAAACATGGATGAGAATGGCCTTGAAACAGATTAAAAATAACAAGATGGTGATGGATGATATGACAGAGCTTCTGAAAGCGGGTGGAACACCGGTACATCAAGTCCTTCCGAATCTATTCATTTCCGTCTTACTCGACGACACCACGCCTGAGGTATGGAACAGAAGTGAGGTGGTCCTTTTCTTCAAAAAGGGTTATAATACCCTATTGAAGAATTTTATAGACCCATCTCGCTTCTGAACCATGTTTATATGCTGTTTTCAAGGGTCATCATGAATCATCTCAAGCGCAGGTTTGATGAGTTCTAGCCTCCCAAAGAAGACCTTTCCGAAAAGGTTTTAGTCATAGACTATATCCATCCGCTGTGGCAGGTTATACAGAAGACTGAGGAGTATAATCTACCACTATTCTTGGCGTTTTCGGACTATGAGAAAGAAATGATTCTATCAAAACCTGGGCATCTGCATCTGAAATCACTACAGCTGTGCCACATTGACTATCTAAACGAATCAAAGTTCTAAAGTTTTTTACAGAAACGCCACCATGTCATGTGTGGCAATTCCTTTGCGCAGAGGTGTGAGACAGGGGGACGTCATTTCCCCAAAACTGTTTACCGCTGCCATGGAGGATGCCTTCAAGCTACTGGAGTGAAAATTATTGGGCATTAACATCAATGGCGAGTATATCATTCACCTTCGGTTTACCAACGACAACGTAGTCATGGCAGAATCGCTGCAAGAGCTCAGCACAATGCTCGATGATCTCAACAGCGTTTCTCAACAGGTGGGCCTTAAAATAAACATGGGCAAGATGAAAGTCATCTTAAATACCCATGTCGGGCCCATCGTCATATCTGTTAGGAGCCTGTTCTCGAAGTTGTTAAAGAGAATGTCTACCTGGGACAAACTGTTCAGTTAGGTAGGTCCAACTTCGAGAAAGAGGTCAATCCGACTCGGCTGGGCAGCGTTCGGGAAACTTAACAGCGTCTTTTCGTCAACAATACCGCAATGCCTTAAGACTAAAGTCTTTATCAGTATGTGTTACCAGTGATAACATATGGGACAGAAACGTGGTCATTCCACTCACAGTGGGCCTCATAAGAAAGCTCAAGGTCACTCAACGAACAATGAAGAATGCTATGCTTGGTATTTCTCTACGAGATCGAATCAGAAATGACGAGATAGAAGAACTAGTTGCTTTTGCGTTAGTTGCTGACATAGCTGAAAGTATTAGTAAACTGAAGTGGCAATGGGCGGGGCACATTGCTCGTAGAACTGATGGCGGTTGGAGTAAAAAGGTTCTCCAGTGGAGACAGTGCACCGAAAAACGCAACGTGGGATGACGTCCAACGTGGTGGATAGACGACATGGTCAAGATCGCTGCCATTGGCTGCGGGCAGCATGTAACCGCTCGTTGTGGAAATCTATGGGGGAGGCCTTTGTTCAGCAGTGGACATTTTTTGGCTGATAGGATCATGACACAAGGAGTCTTCTGAAATCTTCATATTGTAACGCGGCAACTTATTTCTGACTATTCGGTTTATTTATGTTTTTAAAACCCACAAGTCTTCCATTACTTAAAGTTTCAGAATTCATTACAATAGAACTTACCACTAAATGCATTAACTGCACAATAAGTAACTAACGAGATAACTAATCAAGGACAATTTGAAAGTTTTACTTAGATAATATTACTTCGGCAATTGGGGTCGACAATAAACATGGTAATAAAGATCTTTGCGTCAGTTCCGGGCTATACGCAAACATATTTCTCTGACGTCATGTGAAAACAGGCAGTGACTTGAGATCTTAAATTAAGTTGAGGAAGTTTAATAGTACCTACTTCATTGTAACAGATCTTATATAACCAGTAACATTCATTTGAATCCCCTGTAAGTAGCTTAAACTTGAAAGTTAGTATGTTTTTGAGGCTTTATCACGCTTTAATGACTGAACAGATTCTGATAAATTTAGGCGTAAAGGTAGATTATTTTTATTTATTTCTATTTCTGTAAAAACGTTGCCTCACACTAGGATTATTATAGGATTTTTCTGTGTTGTCGGTGCGTTTGCAGACACAAATTCCACACACAATACACCCAGACCCGGATACTACAAATATTTACCGGATACTGCAGATCGTACAAATATTTGTTCCGTGCGGGAATCGAACCCACGACCTGGGGCAGTTGACTGTATCAGCCACTGCACCAACCGTGCCGTCATTATGTCATGGAAGTCGTAAAAGATAAAAACAATAAACACGAAATTTTTATTTCATCATCATCAGCCAACGGACGTCCACTGCTGAACAAAGGCCTACCCTATAGATTTCCACAACGAGCAGTTTCATCCTCACGCATCCAACGACTCCTTGTGACCTCCACGAGGGCGTCTGTCCACCTCGCTCGAGGACGTCCCATGCTGGATTTTCCGGTGCGCTGTCTCCACATGAAAACCTTTTTACCCCAAAGGCCATTAATTCTGCGAGCAATGTGCCCCGCCCATTGCCACTTCAGTTTGCTAATTCTTTCAACTATGTTGGCAAGTTTAATTCTTCTACGGATCTCCTCATTTCATATTAGATATCGTAGAGAAATACCAAGCATAGCTGTTTCCATAGCTCGATGAGTAACCTTGAGCTTTCTTATGAGGCCCTTAGTGAGTGACCACGTTTCTGTTCCATATGTCATCACTGGTCTTTTGTATTTACTCCCCGTAAAACGGGCAGGCTATGGCTGGTATTATAAGAGCCATTTACATGTCAGCTGATTTGTCGATTGTCCGTGCGGTGCCGGCTAAGAATACCACCACCCTATCTAATTCCATGGGTGTCATAAAAGACCACTATGGGATTAGCCGGAGGATGGGCAGCAGCGTCCTATGTTGTGAGCTATTGTGACTGATTCCAATAGTAGGTATGGCAAAAACGCCTGAACGCACGGAAATTCGTCCTTGTTGCAACAAGGTCTGTATAGTAAACAACTCCGGATGTAACTTGCAAGCTGTCAAACATAATATTGCGTTCATCTTGCCAAAGAATACACTCCCACAAAACATGATGCGCAGACTGTTCATATTCACAGTCCGGTGTTGAACATTTGCAGAATGGTGAGACAACAAGCTTGAAGCTAAATAATTTACTCTTAAAGTTACCATGACCGGTGAGAAATTGAGCCACGCAATGATCGACTTCCAACCATGCACTTGCCAGCCGCTCACGAACGGATGGAAAGAACTGGTATAAGTGACGGCCCTTAATAGATGTGTCCCACCTACTTTGCCATTCGGTCAAGAATTCTTCCCAAACACCAGCCTGTGGTTTAAACAATCTGCAGATCCTAACACGATCGCGTTATAGTAGAAATTCCGCGTCCATGTTTTCTCGCGTCGAGTAGTACATGGCAGCACGTCGCTGTATCTCAAGATCGACTGGCAAAACACCTGCCAGCACAGACAGAGCTTCAGTACTTACTGTCCTATATGCCTTGCACAAGAATATCAACGCTAAGCGCTGGCTTTGGAGCAGTTTACGTCGTACCGCGCCGATAGTCGCCCTATCGGCCCATACAGGTGAACCATAGCATATACAACCCAAGTAAGTAGCCGCGTAAATAGTTTTTAAAGTACAAAATGAAAGACCCCATGTAGCAGTTGATATCCTTGTCAGGGCATAGAAGTTTCTCTTAGCTTTTTCACCTACAGATCTAATGTGTTCAACGAATGAAAAATTTCTCTCTAATACAAGACCGAGGTAGCACACTGACTTCTTTCTTTTAACGGTAATATTATTGAATTTAATGCTTGGTGATGCCTTAAGATTCCTTTTAAAATTAGTTGCTTAATGACTGCCGTTTAAAGAAAACAAACGGGGTGACGATTTAAGGTACCCTTCGCAGCAATCAGTTGAAATACCACTTTGCGGTCACCCATCTATAGACTGACCGCACTACTGTTGCTTAAGTTACCGATCGTTTTCGACTATTGAGTGGAACTTCCTCTTGAGGGGTAGAAACCGTCAATACAGTTACCGGAACAAATTATATTCGAATTTTAGCGTTCAGTAATCACTGTGTTCGGTATCACTTGTGGTTCAAGCTACGAATAATACCAAGCCATCTCATCTCGTAGATGTCTTAGAAGGCGACCATGGTCTCAGATGGAGAAAGGGCAGCAGCGTTCTTCGAGTACATTAATAGCTTAACTGCGATCGCCAACCCGCCCGCTCGCCTTGCACTTACCCATACCGGTCTTTGTGGCAATCGTTGGGTGAGGCTTCTGTCCAGCGGTGGACTATTTTCGGCTGAGATGATGAACGAATAATTTGTTGATATTTAAGCAATAATCTGTAGAACAGAATTAAATATACAGATAATACAATAACCATACATAGCTCTTTTTAACATACGTGCAGCATATTCAAACCAGCAAATAAACGAATGTAATCTATGCTTTGGTGATTATGGCAGAATATGAGTACATCACACCCAGACTGGTCGTTGTGGCCATTTTGGGTGAGGCCTGTGTCCAGGAATGGAATAACTTGGGAAGTTTAACTAACTACACATATGCACACATATGATTTTATCAAAATCTATAGTCAATCGTTGAATAGGTATGTATGGCTAGTTGCTGTTCCTTTCATTATAAAATAAAAATAAAAATAAAATTAAAACAGATGCATATATGAAGGGATCGGTATATCAAATATTATGATCAATTTCTGGGGTAACCAAAGTTGGCCATATTGACACTCATATGATACACCATGGAGGTATCGCTAGGCGCAATGTCAACATCAGCTATAATAATGTTATAAGGTTGTGTAGACACCTTACTTTGCTATGGATATTAATTTATTCCTAAATTAACAAATTATGAAATAGTTTTATGGTCTTCATCAAAAATATTGCGCTATGGTTTTTAATGTGAAAGCTCCCACTCAATTTTGCGAATAGACAAGTTTACGTGCACACAGCTTCAATCTACGCACAACCCAAAAAGTTCCATACAAATCTATACATTAAATAGATGTAGAAAATGTTTGTACCCCTTTTTAAGCACATTGCGCGCATGAAAAATTCTGAGATAGCACGTTCATATGGAGGAGGAGCTAACAAAGTTAAAACGTATGTAGAAAAATTCAATTACCGTTGAATGCACAAATTAAAAAAAAAAACAAAAACATGCAAAACGATTACCCTCCAAACGTAACGATTACGCGCCAAAATAAGTAAAGCTTAAATTAAACACATTACCACATTAACGACTTTTTTCCTTTTCAGTGGTTTTAATATTTTTATGTCGTGCAGGGTTTTTTAAGTCGGTATTCTTTTTGTTAAGAAATGTATATGTTTCTTTTTTAGTGTAAAAAAATGTAGGAAATTTTTTCCAATTTGGTATCAGTATTTAACACTAAAAATAAGAATGATTCAAATCGGTTCTATAATCTCGGAGGAATCGAAACTATTAAGACATCATCTAGATAAGCGCAGTTAAATTACACCTTTTTGTTGAAGCGGGTTAAAAAACTGCTCAATAATATGAAATTTATATGAGATCAATTTGAAAGCATTCTGCAACTCTTAAAAAAAGAATTGCTTAAATCGGTCTACAAATCTCGGAGTAATCGGTGTAACATCCACCTTTTTGAAGTCGGTTAAAAATTGAATTAACGCTGTCCCTAAATAATGAATCCAGCTCCCTATCTCGTCTGTTCGTCACTATTTTTAGGTTGTTTGTCCATCTAGCCTGGGGAAGTCCTCTACGCTTGCTCATTCATGGCCTCTCGGTAACGACCCTTCTATTCCAACGGTCTTTTCATTAGGACATCCTCACAGACGAGTCTGCCTTGTAGGAGGCGGAAGGGTGTAACAGACTCTTATAGGCAAAAACCACCATGATGTTCTTTCGACCCATCTTATGCGGGGGGTGAAAGATTTGTTTGCGCTTTTACCGCACTCTAAGCAGGTCTTGGATCATTGCTCATTTTATTGGACCCCAATTCTGTGGGCCAGGCCAGTCGCACAATCCTCTAGAAATGCGGTCGTCGTACACGAGGTGCCACCGTTTCAGGCCTGTCTCTGATTGAACGATGGACTACCTCAAGTACGGTACCCGCGGGCTGCAACTTATGAAGGCTGGAGATCGGTAATTACCCTATGACACTCACTGCGGAAAGGGAAAGACGTGGTCGCTATCCTCTTCTGTTCCACCATCTCGTTTGCACACATCATCTGCACACGAAAAATGTCGGCTCCGCACGTACTCTTACCTCGGACCATAGATAAAACCACAGCTGGGTCCGAAAGAATCATAAACTTTGATTGTTATGACAAGGTCTCGGCACTGCGTTGCCCAAAGTAGGCGCTCGTCCAGCGTGTGTTACGCCATGTCATCCGGGCAGTTTTTGCAGTGGTGGCAACTGGTCGCCTGCTCTCGGCCTCTACGACACAGATACTTTCCGAAACACCCGTGTCCTAAGAGTAGCTGCTTCAACCGACAAGTGAGGGCTTTCGGCGACCAGACCCAGGGGTGCAATTCTCTAAGCTCGAATACAGAATTGAATTAATGGTGTAAAACAAATTTGATAATCGCTAAGTCTTGTCCTTATGGCTTACCTTCTGCAACGTGTCCTTGAATAGCTTCAATCGTCTCTTAGTGAATACCAAATTGGTTTTACACCGTTATTTCAATTCTGTATTCAAGGATGTATGGATGTTTGAGCTTATGGAATTGCACCTCAGATACTTACTTCATCGTCGATTTGGCGCCGATGTGGAGTGACAATCTTGGCCCAGGCTATATAAAATAAACTTGCGTGATTCGCAAACATCTACATTTACGTACATCATCTCAATACACGTGTAATAATTTCATTCCACTCTCATCACAAACCCATCCATCCGTGAATATTAATAAACACACTACAGCAAACCAGATACCATACTATAATATGCTTTATTTATATAATACATAGAGGGAAACGTATTTTATGCTTTATCAAAACACGGGAGAAACTTGCGCAAACATTGCTGGAGGGGCTTAATTGCATATGGAGGGATAATTTGCTAGCGAGATAATATTCGTGGGTAATAGATTAAATAATCATGATTTTCTCGTGTATATTTGCTTTCGTTTTACGTCGCGTTTCTACGAATTCAGTAATGTATAAGTAGCTTACAACTTGAATTTATTTCAACGGTTTCGGAAACCTTAAGTATATTGTTACACCCGTGTGTATAAATCGTAGAAGGGACTTTATTAGTAATAACATAAGTTAGGAGCTTTACATGTATGGAAATAACATCATGCTAATCAACATCGATCTTGTAAAGAAGGTTATATTTCAGGCTTACTAAGCATTACCACTATACAGGCGCCCATAGCCAGTTGCACTCGGGGAGGTTAACCAACACTTGGCGCGGTCACTCTATGAATGGTTGACCGAATAGTGGTGTGTGAGTCGAGCGTTTCCATGCTTCGGAGGGCATGCAAAATCGTTAGTCCCGGTTGTCATAAGACGGCAGTCATTAATTTGGGCTAAGGCTTTCCCCATAGATTTTTACAAAGACCGGTTACTTGCCGCCCGCATCCATCGACTCCCAGTTACCTGGGGTGCAATTTCTTAAGCTCAAACATCCATACATCCTTGAATACAGAATCGAAATAATGGTATAAAACCAATTTGGTATTCGCTAAGACATGATTGAATCTATTCAAGGACACGTTGCCGAAGGACATCCATGAGGACCAGACTTAGCGATTACCAAATTGGGTTATTACCGTTACTTCAATTATGTATTTAAGGATGTATGGATGTTTGAGCTTAAGGAATTGCACCTCTGTACCGGCTCATCTATCCATCTCGTTGGAGGTCATACCACGTTTCGTTTTCCGGTACGTACTCCAGAACCATTTTGTGCCAATGACCATCTGTTCTGTAACGAATGTGCTCGAGGCACATTCGTCTAATCACTTCACCTGACTAATCCTTTCAGCTATGTCGGCAACTTTATTCCATCTACGGGTCCCCTCAATTCTGATCCGATCTCGTAGAGAAACACCAAACATAGCTCTCTCCAAAGCTCGCAAAGTGATATTGAACTCTATGAGGCCCATAAAGAGCACCTATATTTCAGTGCGATATATTGTTGCTGGTAACACACTGATTAAACACTTGTCTTGAGACATTGCAGTAATTCTGAATGAATAAACGTTATAAAATAGTGCAGTTGGAAATTATAGTGAGGTTTATTTAGATGCACTGAAGATTTTCATCCGCACTGAGTTCATCTCCCGATATGTCGTATTCAGCACTTCTCTTCAACCTTCATTATACGCACAGCCAAAGTTTGGAACTCCTTGCCCGCGTCTATTTTCCCTGGTACATATAACCCGTACCTTTAAAGTAAGAGAGAAAGGCATCTTCTAGGTGCTCTCGTTCCATCGTTTTTTTTTTTTTATCTCTTATATTTTGAAAAAACGTTGTCCTACACTAGGATTTCTCGTGTGTCGTGGGTGCGTTTAGAAACACAAATTCCACACACAATACATCCAGACCCGGAACAACTATCTGCAAATCGTACAAATATTTGTTCCGTGTGAGAGTAGAACCCACAACCCGAAAGAAAGAAAAAAGAAAGAAAATAAATTTATTTGACACAGACAACGTGGTACACATTAACAGAATTTTAAAAAGACAATAAAAACAAAAACTCATTTTTGTGTGCCCCACAGCTGCGCCAAACAGGCCCAGTTCAGCAAAAATGCCAGACCACTAATGCCTGGCGCTGGTTTTCAACTGGACCATATGTACGTGTTACGGATGTAAATCAGTTTTATAGAACATGGATAAATAAAAAATATCTTCGTGTAGCAAATAATAATAGTGAAAGTAGTACGTAGGTAAGTAATAAATAAAATAAATGTGTGTGTTGTCATGTACAGATGTAATAAGTGTTGTAGAAATAAAATCATGAACTAAAAATCTAATAAAGTAATGAAATACGGGTCGTCAACTGTATCGAGCAATTGCTGTGCATTAATCCATGCACAAAATTCACAACACGCTACAGTCAGCCGAGTGCGTCGGAAAGTTTAGTGGAAGTTCATAATTTTTAAACCCGGTGCGCAGCATCTGACTGTATCAGCCACTGCACCAACTGTGCCGTCAATATCTCATCCACCACTTTGCATCAGGCGAAAACGAAGTCAAGAGACTCATTCATCAAAAAAAGTAAATAACATCTTCCCTGAATAATACCAGCAAGCGAGATAACCAAACATACTATCACTAAATACCAACACACCAAACATGGCAGACCAAACTCTACAGCCCCGTAAAAAAGAATTCCGCACATCGCGTGCCTCCGGATATCCGCGGCTAATAAAAACCTTCGCGCCTCAAGCCAGGCTTTATGGTTTCATTCCGTAGCAGTCCTCCATCAAAAAACTATTCACTAAATGGAGGGATGGAAATCGTTGGCTGAGGGATTCGCATTTGGAAAGGTTAGTACCAATAAATAATTTAAGGTTTTGTTGCTTTTGAAAAACAATGTCTTACAGGAGTAGCTTTTTTTTAAATAAAACGTCGCCCCACACTAGAATTTCTCTTGTGTCGTGGGTGCGTTTACAGATACAAATTCTACACACATACACACCCAGCCCCGAAACAACTACTAATATTTGTTCCGTGCGGGAATCGAACCGGCGACCTGATGTGCAGCAGCCGACTGTATCAGCCACTGCGCCAACCGCAGTCTCTTTTATTATTTCTCTTCTATTATTTTCTTTGGATTGTAATAAAACACTTTTTAACGAATTACATCGCGCATATTATATAGATTTTTGTTTTTTCTATATTTCGATCACTTGGCAGGGTTCGTCGTGGTTCGGGATCGGGAGAGGGCCGATCCCGCACGGAGAAGGACGAGATGGCGCCGGGGCAACAACCGTCCCGGCTCCCAAGTCCAACACGCCTGAGCCCCCTGCCGTCACTACATGATGGGGGGCCTCGGGGGTTGCGGGTGCGCAGATTGGGGAGTCTGCGTGCTCACACCGAGCGACCCCCGGGAAGAGGGTGGCACGCACGTGGTCACGTGCCGCCGTGTGCGCAGGACAGCGCAAAGCGAGGCTTGGGGGGATCCTTTACAATCCTCCCCGAGAAGTGCCTGGGGGGGCGACCTTTTTACAGTCGCCTTCCTTCCGCTAGAAGGGTTGACTGCTTTACAGTCATCCCCTCCGTGATGTGCCTTAAGGCGTGGCACCAACGGGCGGCTCCAGTGTGATCTTACGAGGACCTGGAGCCCCCCTTCGGTGCCGAAGATGACCGCTCCAGTGGTTTTAGCCGGTAGGAGTCCGGCATACCCCTTCGCCCTTCCCAGTGGTGAAGGAAGTTCCGTGTAGAATTTTCACTGGACATCAATAAAAAAAAAGGGTTCGTCGGGGTTATAGGATGACTCATAGGTCAGGAAAAACAAAATCTATAATATACGCGAAGTTATCCGTAAAAAAGTGTTTTAGTATAATGGGTAATAATCGCGAAAATAATTCATAAATTATTTGGATTATTAACATATTTTTAAAATCATTTAGCATTTGGTTATTTTAATTTAATGTGGCACCAACTCATCTCATCCCGTTGGTGTCGTAATAGATGACTGTGGGGTTAACCGCTGGGTGGGCAGTAACATCCTCCGAGTAAATTAACAACCTACTGCGATCCCCAACCCACCTGCCAAGCATGGCGATTATGCCTGAACCCGCCAATAAGCACAAAACTCACCCAGACCGGTCATTGCACCATTCTTTGGGGGAGGCTTGTGTTCAGCAGTGGACTTTATTCAGCTGAAATTTTGATGATGATGATTATAAACTAGATGTTACTCGATTGTAAAGTTCAAAGAATATAAACAATCTGATCGCAATGCAGAACTGGAGACGGAGTTATGAAGAAAGCCACTGAATTTCATAAATCCCATCATAATAGCCACCCTTTGTTACTTCCAACTTCTCATCTTTCATATCCAACCCAGCGCTGTACTTACCCGGTCCGATAACAAATGGCC
Source organism: Diloba caeruleocephala (assembly GCA_947459985.1). Classification (NCBI taxonomy): domain Eukaryota; kingdom Metazoa; phylum Arthropoda; class Insecta; order Lepidoptera; family Noctuidae; genus Diloba; species Diloba caeruleocephala. Next base: position 28,356,969 of record OX381607.1, read on the forward strand.
GGTGATCGCGCAATGTGGACGCAATCGATTTGCGCATAAAACGTCTCGTGTAAACAAGGTCGACAGTGTGTAAGGTTCAGATATTAAACTTGCGATTTGCATTACTGGTCGGAAGCCGCAGATTGGGGAATCAGCGTGCTTATACCGTACGGCTCTTGGGAAGACGGTATCGCACATGTGGTCACATGCCACCTTGTACGCAGCACAGTATACAGGTAGACTTCGATGGGATCCTTTACAATCCTCCCGGAATGCACTTTTTTTATTTTTCTTTATTGATGTCCAGTGGAAATTCTACATGGAACTTCCTTCACCCCGGGGAAGGGCGAAGGGGTACTCCTACCGGCTAAAACCACTGGACCGGTCATCTTCGGCACCGAAGGCGGGGCTCCGTTAGATCACACTAGAGCCCCGGAATGCACCTGGAGGGTGGCATTTTTACAGTCACCTCCCCTGCGCAAAAGTGAGTGATCACTTTACAGTCACCCCTCCGAGGTGTGCTAAAAAGTGTGGCATCAATAGGTGCTTTAGTGTGAGTGTATTGAGGACCTGGAGCCCCCTTTCGGTGCTGTTATTTTTACCAGTAGGATTCCGGCATGTCCTTCCAACCTTTCCCGGGCTAGAGGAAGTACATCCAGTATTTTTCCGGGTGGAAAAATGTATGATATGATAAGCTTCCAGTAAAACCAGATGCAGTTAAATATTAGTAGGACATATAAATTTGCCGTGTGGTGCCGGCTCAGAATGCGACCACCCCATCTCCTCCCATCGGTGTCGTAAACGTCGACTAAGGGATTAGCCGAAGGATGGGCAGCAGCGTCCTTCGAGTACATTAACAACTCAACTGCGATCGCCAACCCGTCTGCCAAGCGTGGCGATTATGGCAAAACCCCCCAATGAGCCCACAACACATCCATATCGGTCGTTGTGGACATCTTTGGGGGAGGCCTGTGTCCAGCAGTGGACTTCATTCGGCCGTAATGATGAAAATGATGATATAAATTTAATGTATTGAAATTTTGTGGTTTGTAGATAGCGTCATCGTCCGCACTACCAAGTTTCTAATCCCTGACATTCTCCAGACTGGTTATCTGTCATAGCAGTAACATGATATCAAAATGTCGCGTTTTTTGTCTCAGCCGCGTAGTGTATTTAACTAACTATAGCGAATGTGTACCCAATCTATCACTTGCTTCAAACAAGACGTATAGAATAGCAATGTAAGCAAACTGACATATTATTCATGTTAACTGAAGCATATATAGTGTTAGCGGGGTTACGTGACACATTTAGACATTCGACGGCTCGGTTGGCGATTGGTTTTCTGCACTATGGGTCACGGATACGATCCCGCACGGAACAATTAATGTTAGTATGGCTTACAGATATTTGTTTCGGGTCTGTGTGTCTGAGCATATGCGATTTATGTCTCTAAACTCTATCCACGACAGAACTAATCGTGACGAAGAAATAGCGTTTAAAAATACTAAGAGTACACTTACGGCCGAAATTAATAATCAATCAAATACAAAACCTTCAGTTTTAAGATTTTGAAATTAACCGTTTTTGTGTTACGGTCACGTTTAATACAAAAACGGACATATCCGTAATTGTAATTACGCGATGTAATTCGTTTGAAAGTGTTTTATTACAATGAGTAATAATCGCGAAAACCTAAGACATGTACATAGAATTTTGATTTAGATCAATCACCGTAGCAATATGGCTACGGCGTAGATCACTAAATGCGTAAGCTTTCCGATCGCAGCGCATTATTGACCGCACTCGTAGTATGTATTGCATAAATTACCATTATTTACACATCGAGATCTTTCCATGCCTGGCAGGGAACCTTAACTTTTCGGTTTCAGTTGTTGTACGAAGACCTTTGGACATTAGTTACGACACATTGGAACCTCAAAAGTGCGTCAAGGCTCTTACTACTACTTACTTACTTATGCTGTATGAAATAATTACGTGCATGGAATGCGGTCGTGATTCGAAATCCGTATAAATAAACCGGACAAGTGCGAGGTGAACTCACGTGGAGAGGGTTCCGAAATTGATGAATATATTGTCTGTTGCCAATAATAATTTATAAACATGTTCTCCCATACATGATACACATCTTCCATATTGATAGATTTCCAATGCTATTTTAAGACCATAGACTTCTTATAGGTTTGCCTGTAAACTTTAAGAAAATAACTATATATTGAATTTTTTTGCCGTGTGGTGCCGGCTCAGAATGCCACCACCCCATTTCCTCCCATGGGTGTCGTAAAAGTCGACTAAGGATCGCCAACCCGCCTGCCAAGCGTGGCGATTATGGCAAAACCCCCCAATGTGCTCACAACACATCCATATCGCTGGTTGTGGTGATCTTTGGGGGAGGCCTGTGTCCAGCAGTGGACTTCATTCGGCCGAAATGATGATGATGATGATGAATTTTTTTCATCATTTTTGGTTTACTATTTTCGGAAATAATTGGAATGGTCAAATTACATCTATTTTCTTAAATAGTTTTAAAACTGTTTTATTTTAAAATTTTGAGGCTCATAAACAAGCCATTCCATTTCATATATTACAATGTACAGTTTTCATAAACTTCAGAAACGAATTCTTTAATTTTCAAATTTGAACCCCATAAGTGAAATCCATTTAATAAAAATATTTACGTCACACTTACGTGTTTGATTTGCAGAAGTTATATGTGTACCAAATTTCAACTTAATCGGTTTAATAGTTTCGGAGAAAATTGGCTGTCTGTGATAGACTGACAGACAGGCAGACGAGTGATCCTATAAGGTTTCCGCCGGTTTTTCAATCGGACGTTAGGAACCGTAAAAATGTGCGTGGAATTATTTCACATAGCGTAGCGAATAACGCCCCAGCTGTAACCTAAGGATATCGGTTTCTCCCAGTAATTGGGTTACGGAGGTGAGATAAAAGACTTTAATCTCGGGTATCTATATAGCGGTTTTTAACAATAAGGTGACCCTTATCGTCAAAAGCTGATATACAGATACCCGTCCATGTGGTGTCCAGGGTTGCATTAAGTAGATCCATCCAAATAAAAAAAAAGCCTCAAAAATATTATTCTTCTTTAACATCTTTAATCCTAAAAGCCAAGAATTAAGTAACTCGACGGCCATTACGTTCATATACTTAGTAAAGAATCCCCTTTCAGCTAAATTCCTTTGCTTTATTGGGCTATTCAAACGCCCGAAAGAGTAACTGGAAAAGTTCGGCGAAGCAAAGAAAACTTACGCGTTATTTAAGCGGGCAAAATGTTCTATATAATGTTTCATATTTTATTGGATAAGTGCAAAATTATTGGGTATAATATTTTTTTGGATATATTTATGCCATGGAGTTTTCAACTGGGAGTGAAAGAAAGTATCGGCTTTATTTAATGCTTAGCAAGTTGTAATTTAAGAATAAATGACCTCACCAACCCTCGTATTTGCGACGATAAAGACTCAATATTTATACACTTGAACACCACCATTTCTATTTGCTAGCATGAGACCTTTTTGTGTCTGATTATATGGGCTCGTCGGTTTATATAAATCGGTCAAGTAGTTTTGATCTTGAAGGCCGATCGTTCTAAATCCGTCCACATGTAAGTTTGAATCATCAAGGTATCTATAGGAGCTCAATTTCGTCGTGTGCTGACTTCTGTAGTCCATTGGTGAACTGTGAGTGTACAACTGTATGTTCACCAATGCCTACGTCATCATATCAGCCACAGGACGTCCACTGCTGAACAAAGGCCTCCCCCTTAGATTTCCACAACGAGCGGTTACATGCCGCCCTCATCCAACGACTCCCAGCGACCTTCACCAGGTCGTCTGTCCACCTCGTTGGAGGTCGTCCCACACTGCGTTTTCCGGTGCGCGGTCTCCATTCTAGAACCTTTGTGCCCCAGCGGCCTTCAGTTTTACGAGCAATGTGCCCTGCCCATTGCCACTTCAGTTTACTAATCCTTTCAGCTATGTCGACAACTTTAGTTCTTCTACGGATCTCCTCATTTCTGATTCGATCTCGTAGAGAAATACCAAGCATAGCTCTCTCCATAGCTCGCTGAGTGACCTTGAGCTTTCTTATGAGGCCTATTGTGAGTGACCACGTCTCTGTTCCATATGTCATCACTGGTAACACACACTGGTTAAAGACTTGCGTCTTGAGGCATTGCGGTATGCCTACGTCTTTGGCAAATCAAAAGGTATTTTTTTCATATACTTCTTTTCTAGTTGCGGGTTCGTCGATAAGTCGTGATTTTACGGATGTTAGGCACTAACTACAATTTCGAACGCAGCTCTGGCAACACTGGATATCCTTCTTGTCAGCCATTTTTACCTTACACGATTCTTATAATTAAAAGCGTCACGCATACACAATAAAACACGTGGAATCTGATAAGTATAATTTATTACAATATTACATACACAACAGTACCAAGTATGGCACGCACCGCGCCGAGGTTCTTGCGTCTGTAAAATTACGCACCGTGGTAAGCCACCAAGACGCGCTTGAAGTATCATAAGTTCTTGTATTCAAATATATACCTTGAGTGCTTCTGTCCATCTATATGTATGCAGTGATCTCAAAATATTCTGAACATATTATTGTGCAGTTTCACCCGTAGCATTCGAAAATTAGAAGCAACCCAAAAATTAAATAGTGTACCGACCAGAAAGAGGACAAAGCTGATCAACGCCCGTGCAAAGAACCTCTGAACAGCAATGGAAGTAGGCTAGTCAGACGACTACAGACAAAGACTATATATAACATGCCGACTATATCAATTATCCCAAATGGTAAAAGAAAACTTGGCGGATCGAAGAAGTGATTTAACCGTGTAGATTTTTGCCTAGTACGATGTAGCTGGCGGCAATACTGATTTATATCTATCCATCTGCGATAGATTATTATCTGTCGTCAATGACATATAATGGCTCATATTGAACACAAATACCTTGATGTGTCAGTTCAAATAGAATAGTCCGTTGGTCCGATAAAATATTGTTCTAAAGAGGTGATCGTTTTTTTTTCTGCTCAGCTTAATGGAGCTTACACCTGAACTTAATTACTTTCTACCATCGCACCTCTCACCATTGGCGGGGAGTTCATCTGCATACCCAAGATCCAAAATGGTCTCGTACCGTAAGGTTTTAAAGGAGCATCTTCCCACGCATACTCAGATTGTACTTTATATGTTGCGTACATATAAAGGACAATATTTAAAGTTAAACGAATTTGTCATCTTGCCAAGACTCAATACCTTATACAAAACAGAAAAAAGTCATACCAAAATGAAATTACCTGGGGGGGCATTATTATCAGTGAAATTGGAACAGTTAAGAATCGTAACAGTGACCATAGCCTAACAATAAACAATAAATTTACTACATCAGACTTAAAGACCTAATCTTACGCAAGTGAAAACCGGAGTACTGATAAATGGAAAGGAGTTACGCTTTGTAGCTATCACTATGTTTTTGGATACCTATTACTTTAGATTCAAAGCTACGCTATGCGACCTTTTTTTTTTTGTTTTTATTGGTGCCCAGTGGAAATTCTTCATGAACTTCCTTCACCCCGGGTAAGGGCGAAGGGGTATGCCGGACTCCTACCGGCTAAAACCACTGGAGCGGTCATCTTCGGCACCTAAGGGAGGCTCCAGGTCCTCGTATGATCACACTAGAGCCGCCCACACGCTATGCGACCCACATAAGTAAATACATATACCAATTTTCAGATAGATTCAGCTCTGCAGCTTACAAAGTTGACGGCACGGTTGGTGCAGTGATTGATACAGTCGGCTGCTGCGCACTGGATCGTGGGTTCGATTCCTGCACGGAACAAATATTTTTATGATCTGCAGGTAGTTATTCCGGGTATGGGTGTATTGTGTGTGGAATTTGTGTCTGTAACCCACGACACAGGAGAAAACCCAGTGTGGAGCAATGTTTTTTAAAAAAGTCTGTAAAAATGCCGGCTTCATCTAAATTTATTGTCAATGTTTAAACCTACTCGCAAAAAACAAAGATCATTTCATTTCACCTCCTCACCGAGGATTTCTGAAGAAACTACAGCATGGGGCTCTTTAAAATCAGCGCAAAAGGATTGATACAGAGATGGCATAGTGGAAGTGGTATCCTTCTCTGCTGTTGTAACTTTAATAGATTATGGGATACAACTCACCTGATGGTTTGCCATGAAAGTGGTATAAAATTAAATCTAATGAGAAGAAAAATAACTACCGCGCTGAGTGTGTGATAGAAGATCCAGGAACTTGTCATCATATCAGCCACAGGACGTCCACTGCTGAACAAAGGCCTCCCCCTTAAATTTCCACAACGAGCGGTCACATGCCGCTCTCATCCAACGACTCCCAGTGACCTCCACCAGGTCGTCTGTCCACCTCGTTGGAGGTCGTCCCACGCTGCGTTTTCCTGTGCGCGGTCTCCATTCGAGAACCTTTGTGCCCCAACGGCCATCAGTTCTACGAGCAATGTGCCCTGCCCATTGCCACTTCAGTTTACTTATCCTTTCAGCTACTTTTCACGAACTTGTACCTTTTTTTTTTTTTTTTTTATTGGTGCCCAGTGGAAATTCATCATGAACTTCCTTCGCCCCGGGGAAGGACGAAGGGGTATGCCGGACTCCTACCGGCTAAAACCACTGGAGCGGTCATCTTCGGCACCTAAGGGAGGCTCCAGGTCCTCGTATGATCACACTAGAGCCACCCACTGGTGCCACGCCTATTGGCACATCTCGGAGAGGGTGACTGTAAAGCGGTCACCCCCCCAGGGGTCACGAACTTGTACCTACTGTAAAAGAAACAATGGAACTACGTATTTTCTGAAATAAAATCAAAGTTCAGTAGTTCTGATTACGACATTTTTCATTCTCAATATCCATCAGATCTAGTAAACAAATTTGGTGACATATATACTAGACAGAACACATTTAACATAGCACTAATTCTTCGCGTACGATTAGCCAGAAAAACGTCCCGTTCCGTCCATAAAACTGTCACTGCTTCATACCAATTTTACTAAAACCAGTGGGCAAACACCTCAAATGTATACCATAAATATTTGAGCACCAGTAAATCTAGGTTACATTCACAATAAAAGCCAGACGCAAGGGCGTCGTAAATTCCCCGGTCAAAATTTTGTGAGCCTGAGAATAAGTGAAATTTAGAAATAATGAATGAGGAAATCTTGGAAATGGGAGATCCAAGTGTTCTGCATAATCAAATGGTCTCCAAGAATTTACGACTCTAGAAGATATGAAGAATAAGTATGTAGTAGAAACCCACAAGGCCCACGTGTGTCATTTAAGTCTTAGAACAAAACTTAAGTATTTATTTGACTAGGTGATCCAGCTCGTTGCCGCTTACATCTGTCTAAGAGTAGCCAGTTGGTTTTATTACATCCTCGATTAAATATTGCTGCAGTAAGAAAAAGAAACAAACATAGGCTAATATCTCTCAATATTATTACCTATTGTAATAAAATATTTGAAGGACCAAGCAAACACTATCGTATAATAAGATTCTCAAATTAATCTTTACAAATACTCCCGATTCATGCAGGTGTTCCATGAAATATTCTCGGATGCTATTGGATTTCGTTCGATCTCGGAGGATTTTATCGTCCCCCAGAAATCCAATTATTTTCTAATTACAATTTCAATGAGGTGTTACCAACGTCGGAATATTTTATGTGAGACTTTCTCGACGCTTCGTTTTCTACCTAAACGTTTGCCACAAACCGCATAATATGGCTATATCCATTTTATATTTCTGTCTTGTTTCTTCTTCCGATATTAACATACTTCTGTCCCTTTTTATTTTGGATACATATTTTCTTTAAGCCTAGCCACGCATCGCTACGTTTACGACTTCAATGGTCCAAGTTTTGAGATGTAAGCAATTTACAGATACTTAATAATGGGCGCGTTACATAGGCTGCACTAAAAGTATCGGGAATGGAATATTTCCACTGTTCCTGTCATATTAAAATCTTTTTAATTGAAAACTCCTTGGTTTTACAAATCGAATACCATTTATTTATTTAAAAAAAGATTCACGGTCTTGTCACAAGGTTTTGTCAAACTGGTTTAGTCGTTGAGAAAATGGAATTGACTCGAGAAAATTCAAGAGCGATGATTTATTATGACTTTCGAAGTGGTTTAACACAAAAACAGTGTGTTGACCGGATGATTTCTGCATTTGGTGATGAAGCCCCATCCAAAACCACAAATTATCGCTGGTTTGCTGAATTTCAACGTGGACGTGTCAAGCTCAGTGATGATCCTCGTCAAGGTCGTCCAAAAACTGCAGTCACCAAAGAAAACGTTGATGCTGTGCGTAAGCTGATTGAGGAAGATCGACATGTGACATACCGCGAACTTCAGGCAACTTTAGACATTGGCATGAGTCAAATACAAATAATCTTGCATGAACAATTAGGTGTAAAAAAGTTGTTTTCCCGATGGATACCGCATTTGCTATGTGAAGAGCAAAAAGCGGCTCGCGTTACTTGGTGCGTCAGAACTCTCGAAAGATTCCACGCAGGATCCTCAAATGCTGTATACAACATCGTATCAGGTGACGAATCCTGGATATATGCGTACGAACCCGAAACAAAAAACCAGTCACGAGTTTCATCATCATATCGGCCATTTATACGTCCACTGCTGAACAAAGGCCTCCCCCATAGATTTTCACAACTGTGTCATCATTTTGGGGGGTATTTGCCAATACTCACCACGCTTGGCAGGCGGGTTGGTGAGCGCAGTATGGCTACCGTTTCACGGAAGGGACGCTGCTGCCCATCCCTCTGGTATAGATTCCCTTAGTCGCCTTTTACGACATCCACGGGAGGAGATGGAGTGGTCCTATATTCTTAATCCGGACACCACACGGAATAAGTAAAAAGTTTGGGTGTTCGAAAATGAGTTATAGCCAACAAAAATTGTTCGTTCACGGAGTTTTGCAAAAAAAATGGTGGCCACGTTTGTCTCCAAAACCGGCCATGTTACGACTATTCCTCTTGAGGGACAAAGAACGGTTAATGCAGAATGGTAAGCTAGCATTTGTTTGCCACAGGTCGTTTCTGAACTCCGTAGAGAGAACTGCAACCGCCGCATCATCCTCCATCACGACAATGCGAGTTTTCATACCGCGCACAGAACAAAAGAGTTTTTAGAGCAAGAAAACATAGAATTATTAGACCATCCGCCATACAGCCCCGACCTAAGCCCTAATGATTTCTATACTTTCCCTAAAATAAAGAATAAATTGCGTGGACAGAGATTTTCATCACCTAAAGAAGCTGTGGACGCCTACAAAACGGCCATTTTGGAGACCCCAACTTCCGAATGGAATGGTTGCTTCAATGATTGGTTCCATCGTATGGAAAAATGTGTCAAATTTCGCGGAGAATACTTCGAAAAGCAACAAATACATTTTTAAATAGTAATGTTGTGTCACTTCCTTGATTCCCGAAATCTTCAGTGCCGCCCTCGTATCATTACCTTCACCGTTATATTTTAATACTTAGCATCATTGGTCATAAAAAAAATTACCACAGTTATTTGTAAGTGCATTTTTTTACCGTATTTATGTATGCTCTATGAGCACGCAGTCAAAAAAGTGACTGATGAAACTGTTGCTTGATAAAAACAAGTAAAGATCAATGGTACAAAATATGATCATTTCTAATTTGCATAATAAATTAAGCTCTGAGAAACAAATAGACATTAATTAATAATAATGTGATATTTTTACTGCCCAAATAACTTGAGGCATTATATATTCATCTAAGTAATATTGAAGTTGTGTATCTGGACGCCAGCACACAAGACATTTTCTGCTGCAGAACTCCTATCACTTACTCCATGCTCTACCCTAAATAACCCTCACAGAATGTCTTACGTGCGTGTGGGTTGTCATAAATTATTTTCAAAGGACAGACACTAGGAGATTGGTGAAGCATCAAACCGGAATAATTCCTTGAGGAATGATGCGTCGATCGAAAACCTGCGGATTGGATCGATGTTAATAGATCAAATCTACTCGTATGATGGTATTGCGAATTAAGTGATTCTGCATATGATTTCTGTTGCACGTCTACTAGTCAATCTGCCTACGCCTACAGCTGGAATAGGCGTATCATCGCAAGGGAGGTAATCCTCATCGTCACTATGCTGGACAAGCAGGTAGGTGAACTCGGAGCTTATCCTTTTTTCAATGCTGATTATAAGATTACCATCAAATACATACAAATATATTTTCATACTTCGAATGTAAATCAAATAATAAAGAATATGAAGCAAATTTGTAAACATTTGAACACAAATACTTGTCTAGTTCTACTACTACAGTAGTTAATAATCTAATAAGAATATGACACCAGGATTATGCGAGCTACGCCTATATCAGTACAGAAATAACAGTAAAACATTCATAACTCAGTGTACTCCTGCAGAATTGTTCACGTAATAAATCGCATTATGTTCGCATAGTCTATATTGTCAAACATAAGGCTGTGTGTACCGTCTAATAAGATTATATCGGAGGCACGTGTGGGACTGGTTCAGACTGAAATAGTGTTCGGACGAGGAGGGAAACAGTTGGTGAATATAGATTACATTAATTGGCGGATATGGATTTGTGTGGTTGAGTTTCACTGGTGACATTTTACTTTTATTTGTAGTGCGTTTCAAGTCGTTAATGTGGTAATGTGTTTAATTTAAAGCTTGACTTATTCAGGTGCGTCGAGGGTAATCATTTTGCATGTAATTGAAATGAGCGCGCTTCAGTCATTGGAAATTTTAATAGCATGAAGTTAGCCTTAAAAGCGTCTTTGTTATGTCATCCTACTAGTTATTTTTAGAAAAGTCTCAATACTGAAAGTTAGAATAACTCGTCAATTCTATTTTAGTAATATCTACTGATATAGTGGTAATTCCGTGTGGTGTATAGCACCCCTCCATCTCCTCTCATGGATGTCGTAAAAGGCGACTAAGGGAATCTACACCAGACGGATGAGCAGCAGCATCGCTTTTGTGAACCGGTCCCCATACTGCGCTCACCGATCCGCCTGCCAAGCATATTGAGTATTGGCAAATACCCCCCGAAATGATGACACAGTTGCGGAATCTATGGGGGAAGCCTTTGCTCAGCAGTGGATGTATAAATGGCCGATATGATGATAGTGGTAATTGCTTATGCATACTACTTATTTATGCATATTTGAAAGAAAGAAAGAAGTAAAAAGTTTTACAGTAAATATGTAACAAAATCATAAATTAAACATAAATAGAAAAGAAAATGAAAAATGATTAGCATAGAAAGTAAATCTCCAGTTTATAATAATCAATGGATGTAGGCTTGGTAAGGCTTGTACAAATTCACATGTACTCGCAGAACATGTACTTACACAGCTTCCAAGCGACAATCATCAAATATAACATATAAGTGCAGCATATATAGTATTCGTCTGAAGATATTTATATAGGTCACTTTGAAAACCTTCAAGGAACACTGGACAGGTTTAATTCCAGTAAGTTTTATTTATTTGGCGACTACAATTTACCAGGCGTTGACGCGTTAATACAATGTCGCGAAATTACATATATATTAAATTTTCCGGCAATTCCCTGGCACTTCCAATTTTGACGGAAGAAGGAACAGATTTTCCTCAACGAATACTAACCTCTATACAATCCTCAGCCACATGCCACTTGCGATAGTGTACTTACTTTAGTATCAATATTTCAAATAATCTTACGAGTTGAGAGTCCATAACGGCATCCACACCGCTCTTTGTTTCATTGATCGAGCTAAGATTTATATAAGTAGCTTAAGTAATCAATAAACCAGACAAGTAGAAATACTGGGAAATAATACGCCACCCCATATATTTACGTCGTTATTTAATAGGTGACTAAGAGATTTTGGAAGAAGGATGGGCAGTTATTAATCATGCTCCTGTGAGTTAATAACAACTAACTGCGATCTCCTATCTGTTTGCCAAGTGTGGTGATATTCTCTTGAGAATATCTTTACAAGACTTGGAATTGAAATAATAATTACATAAATAATACATGAGTGGCGAGTCACCGTCTGCCACAGAATTTCACTTTAAAGGTTGAAATGCAGACGCCGTTTTTTCCGTTTTTCTTATGATTAAATCCGTTTAGCACCCATTGCAATAGACCTTATACTTGTAGTTTCCATTTCATACAATAGTTTTATACCTCCGGGGACAATCCAAGACTGCATTTTATAGTGCAGGCATGGAGTCCCCGGTTAGTGTCCCATTACATTTTAGATTAAAATTCTCTAAAGGGCCTCTGCGTATTGGACCCTTGTCCCCACGTAAGCCTATCAAAAGACTGGGTTCCCCCTTACAGGAGATATAAACCCGAGTATTAGAGAAACTTTTTTTTTTTTTTTTTTGTTGGGCTTCTTGCATACATTTCTGGGAAATGAACCACATTTCACCACCGGTCATTTGCTGGCGAAGCCAAAAGAGGTCTCCAGCCAGGCTTAAATTAAATATTAAAAACTAAGCAACTTTCGCTAAGGGCGCCCCCTGCGGGACACGGACCTCGGCTTAGGGCGTTGCTGGGGATATCAAGCTATTGTTTTGGGGACAGCTGGATCGGTATTATTTAAATTGTATTAGGGGACATTTAAAGCTACAGGCTCGGCACGGGTCGGCGCGAGCAAGAGACGGGAGGGAGAAGTGCTAACTTGAACGGGAAGGTGACGCGGCGATAGGCCTCCGCGACGTCGGTGAGGCGGGCATCCTCGGCGGCGAGGGCGGTACAACGGTCGGATGTTTAGTGAACGAGACAACGCGAGTCTCTTCATGTGATCTAACGTGATTTTATCGTCTGGATCGACCAGAACGTGCCTCGGGCGGCGTACTCTACTGATACGGGAGGGGATTTGGGTGGGACAGGGCAGAATCCAGATAGCGTTTAGACGCTTGTTTCATAAATTGCCTGATGGTCGGCAAGTTAAGGTCGAAATGGAGTTGGTCGTTTCGCATGTACAGAGGCGCTCCGGTGGCCTTGCGCATGAAACGGGTTTGGAGGGTTTCGAATCTACGGAGTGGGTATGATTCAGCGTGTGCGAACACTGGGCTGGCATAGGTCATGATGGGTCGAATGCATGTGGTGTAAATTCTCACCTTATTTCTAAGGGATAATTTACTACGAGCGTTCAGAATATAGTGAAGGCGACCGAGCACAAAGGCAGCGCGGGCACGCACCGTCTTTGTGTGGGGAATGAAGGTCAGTTTTTTGTCTAGGGTGACTCCAAGATACTTGGCGTGCGGTTCCCAAGGAACCGATTGGCCCAGCATCGAGATCTCCCTGAAGCGTGGGTGGTCGTCGCCTAATTTGCAAAATAGGACGGCTTGACTTTTGATAGGGTTAACTTCGATCCGCCATTTCCTAAACCATTTACCGTAGACGTTGGCTGTGGTTTGGAGGATCTTAGTTATACTATCGGGAACGTAACCAGAGTAGAAAATGGCCGTGTCATCGGCGAAGAGTGCTAATTGGGTCATTAGAGAAACATAAGTAATTATGTATTTAAAATAAACATGTGTTGTAAATGGAGTCAGTAGTGGTGGCAACTCTAACGTGGCTATTGTAATAGATGACTAATAGATTTTGGATGAAGTATGGGGAGTTATTTACCACGCTGCTTCGATAATAACAATATACTGCGATCACTTATCCGTTAGCCAAGCATGGCGATATTCTCTTGAGAAGTTTTGTGCTGGTTAAGGTATACAAGATGAAGAATTTAAATAATAAATTACATGCATTATTATATATTAAAATGCCATGTGCTGGTAAGTGGAGTGACAATACTCTCATTTATCAAGTGTTTGATGTAATAGTGGGAAGATATTCCCACTCATCATTACTAATCCAAGCTTTATACAATTCAGACGTTGGGACGGACGTCACATTCTTATATTAAGTGGTCTACAGGTATACAAAGTATTTTGCCAATATTAGATTAAACAACGGCCAGAGCGGTCAGTCTATGGATAGGTGACAGAGATCGAACGGAGGTGAACTGAGTAAAATCCTTGGTCCCAGTGGTTGTCACTAGACGACTATGGTTGAGCCAACGTGGAGGCTGGCTTTAGGTGGTTAGAACAACTCCGACACAAGCTTCGCCACAAATAAAAAAAAGAAAAAAAAAGTAATTTTAATGTTTCGTACAGATTTATTAGGTATAATCCCCCTATATATCTAATCCTTCCTGTTCTTCTAATTACAGGCAAGACCATTATATTATGCGAGCAAGCAATAATCTTAATAAGATATGCAGAAAATTTTCACTTAACCCATTTGTTACTAATAGTAACTCGGCAAGAAGAAAGCTTAACCTTAAGTTTTTCCATTCAACCTGATAATCACATGTATGTGTAAATTTCATAGTATACAATCTAATATTAATTGTAGTTGTATTGCTTTAGTGTTCCTTAAGACTCTGTTTTAATTTTTGATGTTATTCGTAGAAACCTATAATTGGCTTTATGGCACTTACTGTAACCACCTATTCTAAGTTTTATTGCTGTGGGTTTTCCTATATATAAATAAATAAATTGCCTACTGATTTCTCAGAGAGCTACTACGAGGCGTGCTAGCAGTAGCTTCACGTCAATAGTGTTTTGGGTGAGGTTCGAACCTCTCAAGCGATAGAGCTAGTTTCTTTTTAAACGTTGTCCCTCAGTAGTATTTCTCCTGTGTTGTAGGTACAGTTTATACACGGGGATCGCGGGCGCACAGGTTAGAGTGTCTGCGTGTTTATACCGAGTTGCCCCCGGGAAGATGGCGACACGCACGTGGTCATGTGCTGCCGTGTGTACAGCACAGCGCACAGCGAGGCTTGGGGGAATCCTTTACAATCCTCCCTGAGAAAGTGCGTGGGGATGGCCTTTTTAAAGTCGCCTTCCCTCCTCTAGAGGGGGTGAACGCTTTATATCATCCTGTCAGAGATGTGCCTAAAGGCGTGGCACCAATGGGTGGCTCTAGTGCGATCTTAAGAGGACCTGGAGCCACCTTTGGTGCGGAAGATTACAGTTCCAGTGGTTTGAGTCTGTAGGAGTCTGGCATACCCCTTCGTCGTTCCCGTGAGCGGAGGAAGTTCATAATGAATTTCCACTGTGGAATAGTACAAATTTCGTGTGGTGCCGGATACGAATAGCACCAACCCATCTCATCTCGTGGGTATAGTAAAAGGCCTAAGAAATTAGCCGGAGGATGGGCAGCAGCATCCTTCAAGTACATTACCAACTCAACCGCCTGACAAGCGTGGCGATTATGGCAAAACCCCCTAATGAGCACACAACACACCCATATCGGTCGTTGTGGTGATCTTTGGGGGAGGCCCGTGTCCAGCAGTGGACTTTATTCGGCCGAAATGATTAATTATAAAAAAAACTACAGTTTACAGACATAAACCTCACATGCACAAACAGCTAGACCCAAAAAAGCTATCTCTAGATTATACAAATATTTGTTCCATGCGGGCATAGAACCCATGACACGTAGCGCAGTAAGGCAATTTTTTTTTGCGCCAACTCTTCTGTCAAACCAATTGCTAGTCGAGTGTTTTAACTAGCCATTTGGTTAACACTACTTGTTCGAACCAGTAGTTCACTGCGACAGGTTATATAGTTCCCTGTTAGTTTAACTGTCAGTTTAGGCAATATGTTGGCCATTGAATGTAACCCTCCAAATCCGCCTTAATATATTGTGTGTACAAACTGTATTGCATAGATGGGTAATAATGAAATTCGACTGTTACTGTGTGTGTAGAAACTTAATTGAGCGGGCTATGGCCGTTTTAATTGAGTAAGGCTTTCCACACACTCTATATGGCAATTAACTATTGTTATGTGGACCGGGCTTTAAGTGAATAAAACCTATTCAAGTAGTTTGTGATTTCAATTTATTTTCTACATGTCTCTCTTTTCACGGGTTTATATCCCCTGTAAGGGGGAACCCGGTCTTTTGACAGGCTTACGCGGGGACATAGGTCCAACACGCAGAGGCCCTTTAGAGAATTTTAATCTAAAATGTAATGGGACACCAACCGGGGACTCTCCATAGCTGCACTATAAAATGAAGTCATGGATTGTCCCCGGTGGTGTAAGGCTATTGTATGAGATGGAAACTATAACGATAAGGTCTATTGCAATGGGTGTTACATGGAATAAAAAGACTAATAAATACGGGAACAACGGCGTCTGCCTTTCAACTTTGATCGTGAAATTCTGTGGCAGACGGTGACTCGCCACTCACAAGATGGGCCCCCAAAATGGCCACCACTACAGGCGACAAGGAGCAACACCGGTGTAAGCGGCTAGGGGTGTAGAGAGGTGCGGCACCGGTTTCACCATCGCGCGTCTCGAAGACTCGGAGCGGGTTTCCCCGTTATTACGCCATTAGACACTTCCACCCCCGAGCATATAGCTCTGGCGGCCCCCCTCTGATCGGCCAACTAAGGCAAGCCAGAGTTGAAAATCCTGCGGGCACTCATGGGGTTCCACTCCAACCAACCAATAAAGGCAAGCGGAGACGAGGCCCTGACCGACTCTCTGGAGCATTCGGGTACGCAGTGTCGCCACTCACATTCAGCTCGCCACAAACTGCCCTGCGTTCTGTAAGCTACTTAATATACTTTTTTTTTTCTTCTTATGACATACTTTTTCTTTTTATCATAAGGTATGAAGAAATCAAGCAGCTACTTTAATCTGCCCTCCAGGATTACCTTATCCCATGGTGAGATAACGTTTGCCCAGAGGGGTCAATTTATTTTATTATTATAACATATAATTTTTTATAATAAAGTTTAGATCTTTCCTGCCAAGGTGAGTGATATACTCGCCATTGATGTTAATGCCGAATACTTTCTACTCTAGTAGCTTGAAGGCATCCTCCATTACGGCGGTGAACACTTTCAGGGAAATTACGTCCCCCTGTCTCACGCCTCTCCGCAATGGAATTGCCCCCGTGCTCTGTTAATTGTTAATGTACTTGGACTGACATGGTGGCGTTTCTGTATAAGCACGTCAACACTTTGATGTACCGATAGTTAATGTGGTACTGCTGTAAAGACTGCAACACCGCCCAAGTTTCGATCGAATCAAAAGCTTTCTCACAGTCCACAATCGCTAAGCATAGTGGCTAATTATACTCCTCGATCTTCCGCATAATCTGCCGCAGCGTATGAATGTTGTCTATGGTACTAAAGCCCTTTCGGAAATTGGCTTGTTCGGGAGGATGGAAGTCATTTGTGATGACCCTTAAAAACAGTTTATAAACATGGCTCAGAAGCGAGATGGGTCTGTAATTCTTCAACAGTTTGTTATCACCCTTTTTGAAGAAGAGCTCCACCTAGCCTCTGTTCCATGCTTCCGGCGTTGTTTCTTCGAGTAAGAAGGAATTAAATAGGTTTTAAAGGACTTTAAGTACCGGTGTTCCACCCGCTTTCAGAAGCTCTGTCGTAATTCCATGATCGA
The DNA here is from genome assembly GCA_947459985.1 of Diloba caeruleocephala. Lineage (NCBI taxonomy): Eukaryota > Metazoa > Arthropoda > Insecta > Lepidoptera > Noctuidae > Diloba > Diloba caeruleocephala. The sequence goes on from OX381607.1 coordinate 28,374,551, forward strand.
CCGCCCGGTTATTTTTAAGCTGTTTCAATCCCCCCTAATCCATCTTAATCTCGTACAGGCAGATGCCTGGGATGACTTCGGTATAGTATCAGGATAATTTGTCTACATTTACGGTGGGTTTGTAAGTACTACGACCCAACCATTTAAACAGTTTCTAGAAAACCTACCATTTAAGTCGTACACATATACCCCATGTTTCAGGCACTCGAAGTGGTTTTGGAGTTCGAGTTTTGGTTTGAACTAGAGACTTCATCGGACGAGACCTCTCTCCTTTAGATTGATATTCAATGTACTTCTAACCATTCGGTGATCACTGCGATCACGCGACACCATTGTTTATTTATCATGATGAAGTCAATATCATTCTTCATGGAACCATCGGGACTCATCCAGGTAAGGCCAGGACCGCCTTAAGGCGGCTTTTGGAAAAAGGAGGTCATCACGAAGAGTCCCTCCTTTACGAAAAGTCAGCCAGCCTCGGTCCCTGGGGTTCCGTTGCCCACACCCAAAATAAACACTCTTAATTCACCATCCTATCTAGTCCCCAGCTTGGTGATGAAGTCCCCCATTACAACAATGAGGTGTGTCTTGGAGGTATGTATGGCCCTACTTACGTCCTCATACATACTCTTTACTTTATCATCTGGGTGTCAAAGTTCGTGTATGACCTTCAAGGAATACTTCTTGGCTATTTTGAGTATGAGGTACATTACTCTGCTCGACACACTTTCAATGGTCATTATGTTGTTAATGACCTACGGACTAGAAACCCGACCCAACCTTGGAACAGATGGTTGTCTTCCCGGAAATAGAATAAATTGCCGGATTTCAGGGTTATCGTGTTTTTACCCTGTCTTTGGACTTCTGAGAATCCCATGAAATCCCAGTGCAACCCATCCATTTCTTTTTCCAGCTCAACGATCTTTTCGTCTGCCATCAGTGTGAATGCATTGTAATTTACTAGGGCCAGTTGTTGTTTGGGATAGCTGGCTCTCGTCCGGCGATTCTTAGTACTACCTGCGCCGACGTTACTGGGGGTACTGCGGGCCAGTTTTTGTTTGTGTTTTCATTTGGGGAGGTTATTTGCCAGTACTGACTACCCTTAGCCGGCGAGAATGGCTACTGTTCAACAGAGGGGTTGCTACTGCCCATCCCTCTGGCTTAAAGTCCCTTAGATGGCTTTTACGATTTCCATGGGTGGAGATCGAGTATGGAGTGGTGCTATGTTCTTGATCTGGACACCACACGTAGCCAATTTAGCGTATGTTGAATGGTATTATTCATATGGTGTCCGGATTACGAATATAGCAGCACACACTCACTCACGCACCATAGAGTTAGCTAGAGGATTGGCAGCAGCGTACTTTGAGTATATTTACAACCCAACTGTCATCGCCGACCCACCTGCCTGGCGTGGCTATTATTATGAAACCTCTTGAATAAACACATAATACCAATCCAGACTAGTAGTTGTGGTGATCTTTGGGAGAAGCCTGTGTCCAGCAGTGGACGTCTTCCGGCTGAAATGATAATGATGACGACAAGGTGGCCGATATGTTTCCTTTTCATTTAAGAAACATACATAAATATATGAAGAAAATAAGCATCAAAAATATTTTACTAGTTTGACAGTAGCACGGAGTAGCAGTATTTATAAAACAGGACTTTATCTTTCTAGCCAGATATACCTGCAGAAATGGGGCATAAATGGGATGGCTATTGAAAGTTTACATAGCAAAGAAGTATTTTCAATGAAGAACTGCTCCTGCAGCACATCTCAACTGTATTCAATCTATCATATCCACTTTTAATGCCGTGTGGTGCCGGCTCAGAATACCACCACCCCATCTCCTCCCGTGGGTGTCGTAAAAGTCCACTAAGGGATTAGCCGGAGAATAGGCAGCAGCGTCCATCGAGTACATTAACAGCTCAACTGCGATCGCCAACCCGTCTGCCAAGCCTGACGACCATGGGAAAACCCCCTAATGTGCCCACAACACACCCATATCGGTCGTTGTGGTGATCTTTGTGGGAGGCCTGTGTCCAGCAGTGGACTTAATTCGGCCGAAATGATGATGCTGCAACAAACAGTATCCAGGCGAGAATAAACTTCATCCACTTTTAATAAGCTTTACGGGAAGTATTATTGCCTAGAATTTTGACTATCCCCTGAAAATACCAGTGTAACCGATCCCCTAACAATCACCTCGTTAACCAGTTTACATATAGCTTATTTAGATAAGCAAATTATGTATCAGTATGCGTGACTGCAATCCATTAGATAAACATGGCGAAGGGCGAAGGGGTATACTCCTACCGGCTAAAACTACTAGAGCGGTCATCTTCCGCAACCAAGGGGGGCTCCAGGTCCTCGTAAGAACACACTAGAGTCCGCTTATAAAATATTTACAAAATATAAGTACTAACGCGGCTTTGGTATGTACCAAAGCCGCTAAGCAAATTAAGTATAGTCTATGAACAGTACCAATTTTTCTTTAGTGTTTTGTTTCGCTTTTTTTAAGATCTCGACCATGGTAATATCAATAGGCCAGTAAAAAGTTATGTTCATCAGTTGATTATACTCATCATCCTCATCATTTCAGCCAAATAAAGTCCACCGTTAGACACAGGGCCCCAAAAATTGCCACAACGACCAGTCTCAGTGTGTTGTGTGCTCATTGGGGGGTTTTGCCATAATTGCTCACGCTTGGTGGGTGGGTAGGCAGGGACACTGCTCACTCGCCTTGTACGACACCCACATGATGAGATGACTTGATGCTATCGGTAACTGGCACCACATGGTAAATTAAACTGTCAATTTCGCTCGCGACATCTACGAGAAAAGAAAGGCTTATATTACTTAGCCAGAGATAAGACTGGTAAGAAAACTTTGTTGTACAACGATTCAACCAAAAACCAAACATAGTAAGTAAGGCCTGCCTTTGTTTCGTTTCTGTTATTGTTCTCCCAAACTCGAAGCTGAAATCATAGTATTTATTTTGTATACAAAATTACTGGTGGAATGATCTAGGTTTTTACATAGAATAAATAACGATTCAATTATTAATGTACAATTCAATGGTTTAATCGTCTGTCTTTTTCCCATTTACTTCTATTAGGTCTCTTATAGCAAGATTCCGGCTAAGTAGGTACCACTGCACTGTGGTCTCCTTCTGCCAAAACGTCATACTCCAAAAGGAGATTGCAGAGTGGGATCGGGCCTGAGAAGGACGAGACGGCACCGGGGTAACAACCGCCCTGGCGTCCAGGTCCAACAAGCCTGCCGGCGCTATCTCACGGGAGTCTTGGGGGTCACGGGCGTGCAGATCGGGCTGTCTACGGGCCCACATCGAGCACCCCACGAGAAGACGGTGGCGTGCATGTAGTCACGTGTCACCATGTGCACTACATAGCACAGCGCACAGTGTGGCGTCGGGAGCATCCTTCAAAATCTTTCGCTTATCTACTTGCTTTAAATCGCTTTACGGTCACCCTGTCCGAGATGTAGCCGTACAATGGGTGGTCTTATCGCACAAGGCGATCTCTTCCAGACAATCTTTGAAATCATGTTAGACCAGTTGTTAAACTTTCCAGCTTCTAATAGCTCATAATAACTAATAGCTCGTATGACAATCGGGATCGGCAGCTTTGCTTTGTAAGACACGGAGGTGTTGATGTGGGACTAATGGTCGCCCATTCAAACTATGACCGCAGCGATTACACCTTAACCTCATAGATTGATGGTTCTATATGGTAGCCATTTAGCTATAAGCTCTTCGCTGGGTAGTATAATGTAGCTAGTGGATTATTCGGGTGTCTATTATTACACAAAAACTTTCTTTGTCGGATTTTGTGTCGGCGAAAACAATTCCACGAAAAACATCACAGTATATTTTTTTATTTAGTTATTTTTCTATTCAGAACTTCTTACATGATCGAATAACGTTTCATCGAAGAACCGATTCATGTATTTTATTCTAGTTCTTAGAAAAATATTATCCTGAAATAAATAATTCACAGCACAATGAAAGTTGAATTATTCTTACAAACGAATCACAAACGGCACTTACGTTTGAAGAGAAGGTGGGTTTATCCTTTTCGGTGAAAGGACACAGAAAAAAGCTCTAATAAATAAAACCATTTCAGTCCCTCAATACACATATTTCCGTACCAACGATCGTCATCGTCCGTGTGGTGTCCGGATTAAGAATATAGCACCACTCCATCTCCTCCCGTGGATGTCGTAAAAGGCGACTAAGGGAATCTAAACCAGAGGGATGGGCAGCAGCATCCCTTCTGTGAAACGGTAGCCATACTGCGCTCACCAACCCGCCTGCCAAGCGTGGTGAGTATTGGTAAATACCCCCCAAAATGATGACACAGTTGTGAAAATCTATGGGGGAGGCTTTTGTTCAGCAGTGGACGTATAAATGGCCGATATGATGATGATGATGATCGTCATCGTCCGAGCCAACGTTCGCACCCACTTGGAAGATAAAATCACACCCCTCCAGTAGGTATACAAAAAGAGACTCGCGATTTCAAATCTAAATCAACCGTCGATTATACCCTCCTCGTAAGCGAGGCTCGTCACTAGGACCCTTTAAAACAACACAGCAACCGTAAATATGCCCCTTAATAATTTAATCTAGCTCTCGACTAGATTCCTAGGTTGTTCTTAGCTCGGCTGGAGGCCCTTATAGTTTGTCAGTTTTAGTTTGGTTACACCGAGAAGCCAAATGAAAACAAAAAGATCTTATCAAAAAGTATTCCCAGCAATGAGCAGATAAAATACTGGAATGATCTTAACACAAACACATAAATGTGTACATATACATAACAGTAACTTCAGATACTGTGGAATACTTGTTTTAACACTAAAAGCTTTTCCCCAAAAAACTGTCTGCAATAAAAATAAATGAAATCGTTCAGTCGGCTATCCACAACAGTTATTGCTGAATTTTATTTAGTTTATATTACGAGTGCTTTTTCAGGGAAATTTTTTAGAGCAATGAATTAATGTTTCTTTCTTTTTTTTCTAATAGGTGTCCCTATCCCTATCATCACACATAGAGATCCGTAGAAGAACTAAAGTTGTCGACATAGCTGAAAGGATTAGTAAACTGAAGTGGCAATGGGCAGGGCACATTGCTCGTAGAACTGATGGCCGTTGGGGCACAAAGGTTCTCGTATGGAGACCGCGCACCGTAAAACGCAGCGTGGGACGACCTCCAACAAGGTGGACAGACGACCTGGTGAAGGTCGCTGGGAGTCGTTGGATGAGAGCGGCGTGTGACCGCTCGTTGTGGAAATCTAAGCCTTTGTTCAGCAGTGGACGTCCTATGGCTGATATGATGATCACACATAGTTAAGCAATAGCAATGTTGCTTGAGACGATTTCAGTTAGTGTCGAGAAACATGGACCCATATCGAAACGCGCCATTTTGAATTTGTGTGGTCTTGACACACATTTGCTAGCAATTTAAAGATCACTCCAATCCATAAGTAAGCTAGTATTATTTATTTTTTGTTGTATAACTGTTTACTGGTGGTAGGTGATGGCTGCCGAGCAGCGGATCCTGGTCTATCGGATCGGACAAGATCTATCTCTGCCAGCAGTAGTGTATGCTATGCTGGCAAAGCATAATAATGAAGTGGCACCAGTGGGCGGCTCTAGTGTGATCATACGAGGTCCTGGAAACTACCGCCTCAGTGGTTTTAGCCGGTAGGAGTCCGGCATGCTCCTTCGCCCTTTCTCAGGGTGGAGGAAGTTCATTAAGACCGCAGGGACAGAAAAAGGTATTTTATTGTGAGATTCCGGCTAGGTAGTCACCACGGCAGTGCTAGTTATTCTGCTTCCAAGCAGCAGACAGACTAAATAACTAATATCTCGAGGGGCGAGGGCAGTGACGTTGCCGTGTGGTGCCGGCTCAGAATACCACTACCCCATCTTCTTCCGTGGGTGTCGTTAAAGTCTGAGCTGGATGATGGGCAGCAGCGTCCTTCGAGTACATTAATAACTCAACTGCGATCGCCAACCCGTCTACCAAGCGTGGCGATTATGGCAAAACCCCCAAATGAGCCCACAACATACCCATATCAGTCGTTGTGGTGATCTTTGGGGGAGGCCTGTGCCCAGCAGTGGACTTCATTCGGCCGAAGTTATGATGATGACGAGGGCAGTATGGTGCCACACAGAACAAGTCCTGAGTGCCATTACAATTGTTATGTGCAGGTGTACGCTCACCACCAGGAGAAATGACTTAGTCCTCTCGTAACCAGATAGATGATCATTTTTTAAACGTTCCCCCTCACTCGGATTTCTCCTGTGTCGTGGGTGCGTTTAAAGACTTGAATTCCACATACAATACACCCAGACCCGGAACAACTATCTGCAGATCATAAAAATATTTGTTCCGTGCGGGAATCGAACCCACGACCCGGAGCGCAGCAGCCGACTGTATCAGCCATTGCACCAACCGTGCCGTCAAATATGAAAAAAATGTTGCCCCACACTAGGATTTCTCCTGTGTCGTGGGTGCGTTTACAGGCATGAATTCCACACACAATACACCCAGACCCGGAACACTACGGACTGTATCAGCCACTGCACCAACCGTGCGGTCAAAATAAAAGCAATACGAAAACTCGTAATTCTCTACTAAACAATAATTATTTCATTAGCTATTACAAAGCAAGACACAATTAAAACTCTTTTGTATCTCGCCGGCTGCCGGCAATTGACAGGCAAGAGGTTATACCAATTCTGGCGACCAAAAGGACTCTAAACCAAAGGAATAGGTAGCATCGTCCTTCCTGTGGATCAGTACCCTTCTGCACTCACCAAAACACTTACCAAGCCTGGTGAGTACAGGCAATTTTCCTACAAAGGGACGACACACTGCGTGTAAAACGAGGGGTACGGTTGGTGCAGTAGCTGATACAGTCGGCTGCTGCGCTCCAGGTCGTGGTTTGGATTCCCACACGGAACAAATATTTGTATGATCTGCAAGTAGTTATTCCGGGTCTAGGTGTATTGTACGTGTTATTCATGTCTGTAAGCGCACCCATGACACAGGAGAAATGCTAGTGTGGGGCAAAGTTTGAAGAAAAAAAAATCAAATCAAATCAATGTAACTTAACTTTGTAGAGATTTATGAAGGAACACTTCGTTCAGCAGTGGAAGTTCTTACGCTAATATGATGATGTTTTAATGTATTATTTAAATTCTACATCTTATAAACTTTAAATATGACGTGTGTAATTCACCACACACTTCAAAAGAGGCTATGTATTCTTAGCGTACTACCAATGCCGCAATGTACATTTCAGTAAAACGATCGCATTTGTTAGAAAAAACAAATACATTTTGCTACACAAAGGCCCGTTTGGGATAACTTGGCGTTACACACGAGACTAATAATTTATTCCGCGAAAAATCAACACAAGTTTGCCAACAAAGCCCAAATGGTATAAACATTGGACGGTGTTGGAAAACATTTCATTGATGGCCCAAAGTGTTTTGGGGTGTGGCCGCGAGCGGAGTAACAGAAGCGTGGGCCTCGAAAAGCGAGGAAGACAGATAATTCTTATTAATGTATTTTTGCTGTGTTTATAAACAAAATAAAGAGGTAAAGACCTAATAGCCCACCACGCTTGATTAAAGTTGGCTAACCTGGAGAGGGGGTACCAAAGCAAAGCAGAAAGGAAACAAAGCGGTCAGCTTCGACGTCGAAGGGGAATTCCGGGATCTTGAGAATAAAAACTCTGGAGTCACCCATTCATGCCACACCTATAGGAATATCTTATAGGGGGTGAACCAGTCATTCCTTTTAGCTGAGGACTGTTAAGAGGCTTCTTTACAGTCATATTTCCCCTAAGCACATCTCGGGGAAGATGGTAAAGTATAACCCCCGAAGAAGCAGAAAGGACATCTATGATACTAAATATATGTTCATCTATACTCTATACAAATAAATAAAATTGAAGTGTCTGTTTGTAATGTCAAAATAACAGCTTTTTATTATATGCATATGAAAGTATATACGGTACATAGAACAAAAAAGCTATTTGTAACTTTTTTGTCTATCTGTCTGTCTGTTTGTTCCCGCTAATCTCCGAAACGGCTAGACCAATTTCTACAGGACTTTCACTGGAAGATAGCTGATGTTATAAGGAATAACTTAGGCTACTTTGATTTTAGAAAAATAATTAGGGTTCGTGCAAAAAGCCCATGAAATCCAATATAAATAATCCACTTTCTTTTAAATTAAACGGTGGGTGAAACCGCAACTCGTTTAGAATAATCTCCTAAAAACTGACCGATTAAGTTAAACAGTTGTTCAAGGATGGCAAAAATATGCAACCCTATAACCCTACTAACGCATCTGTGCTTACCTTGCTTTAAGTACCCCAACTTTTTTCTAACACAACATTATTTCATACTTGATTGTTTTTCTTGAAAGAATAACAAAGTCAAACATTTTATTTCCCTTAAATAGCAATTAGTAGAATTAAAATGTTGACACACAAAAGTATAGAAATAACTTGACTACTGTATTTACCTAAAATCTTTTGCACAAACAATATCTTTATTTTTTTATAATAAATCATGTAACGGTTTTGAGTTAATTTTGTGAATCGTTATGAAGGGAGAAGTAATGAGATAATGAGAGCTAGCAATAGACCTCGGTAAAGACATCAGTACCCCTGGTACGAGTTGTTTTTCACAATCGAAACGTAGTAGTAAACTACAAGTTTACTGCGTTTGGCTCTGCGATTGGCCCGCTCTAAACTTTTCAACCAATTGTAGCGCCGAACGCAGTAAATGTGTAGTTTACTATATCGTTTCGATTGCAAAAAGTAACTCGTACGAGGGGTACTGAGCATAATAAAAATATTGGTGCAGTGGCTGATACAGTCGGCTGCTGCGCTCCGGGTCGTGGGTTCGATTCCCACACGGAACAAATATTTGTATGATCTGCAGGTAGTTTTTCCGGGTCTGGGTGTATTGTGTGTGAAATGAGGCCGATACATTGGTTTTACTCGCATGCTCAGGGTGATGTTGTCACTTAATCGAACAATCTGGTGAAGCCTGTCCAGCTTCCCGGCAGGCGATAACTGAAATAAGAGCGCCCATTAGTGGTACTTTGATTTAGAGCGTCAGTGGAATGGCAAACTTGGGAGCTGGATCAGAATCATTTCGGCCTAATGAAGTCCACTGTTGGACATAGGCCTCCCCCAAATATCATCACAACCACCGATATGGATGTGTTTTGAGCTCATTGGGGGGTTTTGCCATAATCGCCACGCTTGGCAGGCGGGTTGGCGATCGCAGTTGAGTTGTTAATGTACTCGAAGGACGCTGCTGCCCATCCTCCGACTAATCCCTTAGTCGACTTTTACGACACCCATGGGAGGAGATGGGGTGGTGGCATTCTGAGCCGGCACCACACGGCAAAGCCGGCACCACACGGCACAATGATTACTTTGATTTAGGGATTAAGATATTAAAAGCTTCTAGCTCGGCACGGGCGCCAGCAAAAGTCGAAATGGGGATTAAATGGCCTTGCAAGCAAGGACGATATTGTGTACTGTTTTAATAACACTGCGAGTCTCTTTTTGTGCGCTTCCTGGAGCATTTCATCGTGCGGAACAATGACGACTTATTCGTACTACTTTAATAAGGGGAGATTTCTATCAGCGAGCAGTAAATTTTGAAAATTGGATTGTGTGGGGAATAGGTTAAGTAGTTTAGACGCTAACTTGATAAACTGCTAGGTGGTAGTTAGTTTTATTTCAATTAAAGTAAGGTCGTGACTCTAGATATAATATACATATTAGTTGATTTTTCCAATGAGTCATAATCGAAACATATCGCTTGGTTCGAGGCCTCATCTATAGAATGTCACAACCGATTTCATACCTCAGCGCTTTTTAATAAGACTTTATTGGTTTCTAATATTGTTGAGGACTTAGCGGGTTGTGAAGGACGACCTTATTATGAGTTATAAATAGATATAGCGTCGGACTTTAGGCCGAAATATTTTTGGATCGAGGGTCGAGGCATCTAAATATTTTGTATAAAATTGCGTTAACCGTAACTTTGTAGACATTTAAAATATAATTCTTGTCTTTCTTTTGAGTTAATTAAGGCTGCTTTGAACAACGTCGTTTTTAGTATTTTTTGTTAAAGTATTTATAAATATTGCTAGTAATGTTATTTTAAAATGAATTATTTAAATTATTTTTATTTATATTCTTCCAACCAAGCTAGATACGCTCGAGCAATTAGAGAGGTATGAACAAATATTCGACGAATTAGCATTTCTGCAATTATTATTTTGAACCTTCAATTAACACACATCATCCTTTCGGCCGAATGAAGTCCACTGCTGGACACAGGCCTCCCCCAAAATTCACCACAATGACCGATAAGGGTGTGTTGTGGGCTCATTGGGGGGTTTTGCCATAATCGCCACGCTTGGCAGACGGGTTGGCGATCACAGGATAGATGGAGTTGTCAATGTACTCGAAGATCGCTGCTGCCCATCCTACGGCCAATTCCTTAGTCGACTTTTACTACACCCACGGGAGGAGATGGGGTGGTGGTATTCTGAGCCGGCACCACATGGCATACATATAAGCCCGTAAATGTCCACTGCTAAACGTGGGATGCCCAATGATCACTGCAATAAGCGTTCATATATCGTTCATGTATAGTTAATCGTTCCCTTGACAGGCGGATTGAAGATCGCATGCTGTTATTAACACACAGAAAGATGCTGCTGCCCATCTTTTTGGTATCAACCTTTAGTGGCCTTTTGCGACACCCATGGGTGGAAACAGGAGGTATATAACTTTCCAGGAACTAATTATTACGTTATAATGGTGTGAAAATGAAAGATTCAACCCAATTCAAGAAAACGGGTGTAGTCGTATACCCGATACTATTAACGTTTCCACTTTCTAAGGTCAGTAGACGCAGCTGTACTCTCCTGGCTCAATCCCCGAGGTTGGCAGTGGACGCAGTGATTATCACCGCGTGGCTGCGATGGTGACCCGAGGTAGTGTTGGGCCGCGGGGACTCGCCAATAGGAAAGCACCAGCCAGTATTTGATGGGCAATAAATTTTGCGGGTGTGATTTACCCGGTACATCGCACCCTGAAAATCATGTCCAGCGTGTCTTACAAGGTTCAACCTACTGCCTCATCCGAATTTTTTTTTTGGGACAAGCCCGCCACACATTCCCAACCACTGCAACTCCTGTAATCCAGGATCTACAATGGCGACCACCGAAATGAAGGTCGGTGTGTCCCAGAGAAATGAAGAACTGTCTTGGAACCCGCAACGAAATTAATCAGAAAAGAAAATGGTAAAACGTATATTCTTTCCTACTCCTAGGAAAGAATATACGTTCCACTTCCCTCCGTAGCAAGCAGGAGACAGAGAAAATACTATAGGCCATAGGCACAATAATTGGGAGTGTACAACTAGGATAAGCCTAGTTGCCAAGCACCACAGGTACAAAAATGTTTATAAATATTTAATTACGGGTCCTATGTTGTGAGCTATTGTGACTGATTCCAATAGTAGGTATGGCAAAAACGCCTGAACGCACGGAAATTCGTCCTTGTTGCAACAAGGTCTGTATAGTAAACAACTCCGGATGTAACTTGCAAGCTGTCAAACATAATATTGCGTTCATCTTGCCAAAGAATACACTCCCACAGAACATGATGTGCAGACTGTTTATATTCACAGTCCGGTGTTGAACGTTTGCAGAATGGTGAGACAACAAGCTTGAAGCTAAATAATTTACTCTTAAAGTTACCATGACCGGTGAGAAATTGAGCCACGCAATGATCGACTTCCAACCATGCACTAGTCAGCCGCTCACGAACGGATGGAAAGAACCGGTATAAGTGACGGCCCTTAATAGATGTGTCCCACCTGCTTTGCCATTCGGCCAAGAGTTCTTCCCAAACACCAGCCTGTGGTTTAAACAATCTGCAGATCCTAACACGATCGCGTTGTAGTAGAAATTCCGCGTCCTTGTTTTCTCGCGTCGAGTAGTACATGGCAGCACGTCGCTGTATCTCAAGATCGACTGGCAAAACACCTGCCAGCACAGGCAGAGCTTCAGTACTTACCGTCCTATATGCCTTGCACAAGAATATCAACGCTAAGCGCTGGCTTTGGAGCAGTTTACGTCGTACCGCGCCGATAGTAGCCCTATCGGCCCATACAGGTGAACCATAGCATATACAACCCAAGTAAGTAGCCGCGTAAATAGTTTTTAAAGTACAAAATGAAAGACCCCATGTAGCAGTTGATATCCTTGTCAGGGCATAGAAGTTTCTCTTAGCTTTTTCACCTACAGATCTAATGTGTTCAACGAATGAAAAATTTCTCTCTAATACAAGACCGAGGTAGCACACTGACTCCTTTCTTTTAACGGTAATATTATTGAATTTAATGCTTGGTGATGCCTTAAGATTGCCTTTTAAAATAAGTTGAAAGGTCATCCGACTGTGACCACCAGGAAAGAATGAGCGGGCGAGATTCACAATTGCGCTAATGAGGGTGGTGTGTTCGTCACAATCAGATCGAAGTAGACCCAGAGTAGTATACCCAGGGGAAGGTAACATTAAATACACTCATAAAATATGCATAAGGTAAAGAAAGTCAATTAATAAAGCTGATGGCTTTCAAAAAATAAATTATTCTTAAAATTAATTACTCTTCCTTAATTACTCTTAAAACGCTAGAATACAGTAAAACGGCTAGCTCATAAATAGATATAGGGATTACGATACACAGATATGATGAATGATGATTTTAAATTAGGAAAACCACGATTTATAGTGAGCGTGCGCTTTCAGTAAAGTATTTTATTCAACTGTTTAAGGTGTGTGGCCTACATGTCCTTGCGTCGACTATTTATGAGGCCGGCCATTGTAGGCGAAGAGGTGGCGCCGTGACGGCTACCGAATTAAGGTCACGTGCATCACCTGATGCCAGCGTCCTAGCGAGATAATCAAATAATAAATTCATTTCTATATGATGAATTTGGTATTATTAATTAAAGCGAACGTTTCTACGTAAATTAATGAAACTCGTGTTGTATCTAAATACAATTCCTTTTGAGAGCAACGGTGAATGTTTGTTCAATTGAAACATATAACGCACTTCGACCCTAAACAGACATTCTAAACTATACAAATAAAACAGACTTTTCGGGAACAAAATACGAGTAGCAGTCACTGTCTAGCATTAGTTACACAAAGCTTCCGTTTCAAAGTGCATTTGACAAAGCAAATACAGTTACCGGATACCTGCCCAGAGCTGACTCGCTCCATTGATTTCTGCGAGATACTGTGTACAAGAATAAATACGTTATTTTCAGAATGTTTCATAAAGTTGAGTGGACGTAATTGTGTGGGGTATAAAGGAAGCTGAGCTACTTTTCGACGTGCAGTCTCCGAGTAAAAGAGTACACAGTAGAGACTATGTTTTGTTAGTGGAAAATGTCATAAAATATATAGACGTGACTTTGTAACATCGTAAGAAAAATGTATATATGTGTATATAAAATTAAATTGTCTGTTATAACGAGTATATATGTACATACTAGAAGAACCTTACCTTGGTAAGAAAAACAAATAAATACTGGCAGGCATAGCTCAGATACATATTTGTAATATTAATAAAGAAAAAAATCTTCGATTCCCTTCTGTTTTTTTATGAATGTAGTCATTTGTTTGCTTCGTCTAGGAACGTGTTCTCGAAAATGGAGAAAAACGAAGTGCGAGCCGTTATTAAATACCTCTGTTTAAAAAAGTTAATGACGCAAGAGATTCATTGCGATTTGGAGGCAACATTAGGAGAGTCTGCTCCGCCGTATTCCACTGTCGCAAGGTGGGCTTCTCAATTTCGAGTAGGGAGAACGATCACGGAAGACGAACATAGTTGCGGCCGTCCATCGACGTCAGTCACCCAAGAAAATGTTGCAAAAGTTGAGAAAATTGTATTGAGCGATCGAAGAGTTACCATCCGATACTTAATTCCAGAAACGGGCATTTTATATGGAAGTATTCAATGCATATTGAAACAATCTTTGAATATGAGAAAAGTCTCCGCAAGATGGGTGCCGAGAATGTTAACCGATAGTCAGAAACAAAATCGACTTGACATTTCGAAGATATTGTTGGACAAGTTTCAGGAAGATTCTGAAAACTTTTTGTCTCGTTTCATAACAATGGACGAAACATGGGTCCATCATTTTGATACCGAGACAAAACAGCAATTTCGCTATGGAAACGGCTATCATCACCGACCCCGAAGAAGTTTCAGGTCGTGGCATCGGCTGGCAAGGTTATGGCCTCAATATTTTGGGATTTAGAAGGGATATTGTTGATTCATTACCTGGAGCGTGGAACCACTATTACAGGCCAATATTATGCAGCTTTAATTCCCAAGTTCAGGAACGCCATTAAAGAGAAAAGGAGAGGGAAACTTCGAAGGGGCGTGATGTTTCATCACGACAACGCATCCGCGCACAGGTCGGCAGTTGCGATGGCTGCCATTTAGCAAGCTGGCTTCGAATTGGTTGACCACCCCCCTTGTTCACCAGATCTGGCGCTAGCGATTTTTATCTGTTCCCCAAATTGAAAAATACTTAAGGGTAAACAGGTACGAAGACGATAACGAGGTGATGGATGCCGTGGAGAGCTTTTTGCAAGACCAAGACAAACCTTTTTTTGTGAAAGGGATTGAAGCCTTGGAAAAGCGCTAGACTCGGTGTGTAGAGAGACTCGGAAACTATGTGGAAAAATAAATTATTAAGTTATCAATAGTCATTATATTCTATCTCATTCTCACTACTGTTTGATCTCTCCTCGTACTGGTTGTAAAAGATACAATATCACAAAAATAATAGCTAGGGAAAGAAGTCTATGTTCATTCAAAAAAATACAGCTGTAGCGTGCAATGTAATGCACGCTACCGAGCGATTGTACGGGACGAATGATATGAATTTGGAAGAAAGGTTTGTAATAACATAAAAAAATATTTGGTTCCGTGAAAAAACGTTGAAAATACTGAGATATTTACCATCAATATCTCCATAACCAGTCGAATTCCCAGGTATGGTATGGTAGAAGAAAATCATAGCAACGATTGGTAGAATATGTAGCTTTAGTTATTGTTAAGAGTGTTTTTATACACTTTATTTAACTAAACTGTTTGTTAAATATGGGCGCCTTAGACGGAGGAACTTTTTATATTGATAATATTAATGATATGCGGGAGTAGAGCCGGGAAACAAGTGGGACTGCGATAGAATTATAAAAATGTGCGACAAAAATACACAAAGATGCATCGCGGTTGGGATTTTTGAAGGTTCAGATGGAGGTGTAATGTTGTGGAACAATGATTTTATGCTGCCTGGTGAAAGAAATTCGTCTGTTATCCAGATTAAGAAAATATCACCACTCCAACTACTCCTGTAGCTGTAAACGGCGACTAAGAGGCTGCACTAAAGGGATAGCCAGCAGCGTCCCTTCTGCGGAACAGCAGCCATTCTGCGCTTACCTACCAGCCTGCCAAGCGCAGTGAGACCTGAGAGAATACTCCCCAAAATATTGACACACGGCGTGTAAGAGGTCGACTATGGGAGAGACCTTTGTTCAGCAGTAAAAGGTTTTTGGCTGATATGATAATATTAAGATGATGATGATGTCCTTGGTCTGGGTCCGGATCCCACTAGAGGCAGCCAAGAAGCTGGCGTCTACCTGCCGCAATTATGTTAGTTGGATGTCGCCACGGGGTAGGTGTTGGCGGTACGGCCATTGCAGTGCTTCCGATGCCTCATACTCGGGCATGTGCATCCTTGGTGCACCCCACATGGAGAAGTTTACGGAAGCGATCGATATTTCAGCTGGCTGGATGGCAACCAGGGCCATAAAAGACGCGAATACACAGTGCGGACAAAAAACTGTCCGTTGTGCTCGGACTTCGCCCTTCCAGCCGAACACAGGCTGAGCTGCAATTCTTGTGTGGCCCAGAAGGGCAGGGGGGAAAACCAGCCCTTCTTGGTCCGGCCGAGGAGCCGATGATATCTGCGCTGGCAGCACCAATCGTACGAACACTCTGGCTCACCAGAGGCGATGGAGGCCAATTAAGGGTCCTCAGGGCAACCTAAATCACTGCCGCAACGCGCCAAATCTAAATCAGAATGCTGCTGACTGTTGCGGAGTAATCGGTTGCCTTGGCGATTGTAGCGGAGCCCTGCGGCAACCAGGAATACCCTCGCTGATTCAGGGGCGCCGGAGACTCCGTTGCTAGATATTGTTCTGGAGAAAGGTGAACCGTCCTGCTCCCTGTTCCAGTGTCTGTAAATGCACCCACTACATAGGAGAAATCCTAATGAGGAGAAATCCTAGTGCGAGGTAACCTTGTTCATGAAAAAAAAAAACCGAAAGAACAACTTGAGTGTTAAGAAACCGCTTTACATTTAGTATGACCTTAAAAGTAAAACAAATAAAAAATGTAAAGTAAAATCTGGTAGTACTCGATGTCAAAGATAGAGCAATTATCACAGTAATAACTGTCTATTTATAATATCATAATTGCACCCCAGGCTTTTTATGCTTTAGCACGATTTCATTATGTGTAATCCATTATATATATATAAAAAACATTCAATATGTATTTGTGAACTGTCTGGCATCATGTTTTTAATATCCGCTGCATATTTAAATATCAATATTAAGCCCGCTTCATGAAAGGCTACGGACGAGATTACAGTTTTAATACAAATTGTTTGTTTTTGTTTCATCTGCGAACTTCTTTTTGTTTATTATTTCAATCACTAAAAGGCAACTTTTATTTAAACTGGAACGTTCCAATTATTTGAGTTATTTGATATTTCTGTATCAAATCAATATTGTGTTGTATAATAACGTAGGTGAAGTAGAAAATATAGAAATTGTAACCGTTGTTTTTGACATGTAATGAGAAGAATATGCGCCAGCAATAATTGTTGAAATTTAATGTATTTTATTCTTATTTCAGGGTCTTAAAATTGAAACAGATTCACCGTTATGTTCTTTATGAGCCATGTCAATAAAATGTGACCGCGCTGAACGATAGTTGCGAAGGCCATCCAGCATCAGCATCTTTCCCTGATGCTTCTAACCCGTTAACTTTTAAGTAAGAGTTAATGGTTATCTTCTGGGTAGGGTCGTTCCATCATTGACCTCATTCATCGGTTTCCAGTAGGTAATATCGCAGTAAAAAGCGATAAATAATTAGCCCATTACAGGAATATTAAACTATTTTCTTGGTTTTTGTTTTTATAGTCATTTATTTACAAATATGTATAAGATCTTGAATAGCTTACAAGAATCTAGCTATGCAAACATAACAATGATAATAAATAAATTACCAGGCTGATGCACTTTCAAAAACTTAATTTACTGTAGGTAAATGTACGATAATGTTGTGTTACATATATTTATAATTAAAAGATACACACAAAATATGTACTATTAATTATTTAAAAAAATGCGTTTGTTTTAAAATTAAACTTTTAATAAGGAAAAATTGTATTCTAATGTGAAGAACCTGTAGATTTATTTTGAATTGTGTTTCATAGGACATCTTTAGTGCTTTTTTATTACTTGCAGTTTATTATGATTAGTATCACATTTGCTACTCCACACTGGTGCAGCGTAAATAAGGCAGTTAATTAGGGTTGCAAATAATCTTAGTTTAGTTTGGGGGTTAAGGTTGATCATCATCATATCAGCCAAAGGACGTCCACAACTCTCCTAGGACGTTTATCGCCTTTCGACATCCTGAGGGAGACGGATGCGTGGGTCTACGATCGGACACGCTCCCTCCGCCAGAGCAGCGAAGGCGCGCCTCCAGGGGCGTTCGACAGGTTGAGGCGGCTAGCTCAGTGGCACGCACTTCATAAGTGGCGCTACCGCCTGCGGATGCAGTTTGCGACCAAGCGCGTCGTCGAGGCGTGTGTCCTGCCGCTCTTCGGAGCCCGGAACTTAAGGAGCAAGTGTGTCACCTACAGCCTGACGCAGGTGTTTACCGGAACGGTTATTTCGGTGCATACCAGCACAGAATAGGACGCGAGGCCACGGCACAATGTCACCATTGTGATCGTGATCAGGATACCATACAGCAAACGCTCGAGAGTTACCCTGCGTGGGTGGCTTAGCGGAGGATCCTGATCGATCGGACCAGGCAAGATCTTTCTCTCTCTGGCGCCAGTAGTGTCGACTATTTTGGCAGAATACAAAAATTGGAATGCAGTGGTCTCCTTCTGTGAAAGCATCATGCTGCAGAAGGAGACCGTAGAGCGGGATCGGGAGAGGGCCAGTCCTGTGCGAAGAAGGAGGAGACGGCGCCGGGGTAACAACTTCCCTGGCGCCTAATTCCCATACGCCTGAAACCTCCTGCCATCGCTGTAAGGTGGAAGGCCTCTCACGGGTGCGTAGATTGGGTGAACGACGGTGGCACATGTGGACACGCACTGCCGTGTGCGTATAGTAGAGCGCATAGGGACGCTTCGGGGTTCCTTTACAACCTACCTATATAGGCAGTGAAAAATAATGAAAATGCATGTTTTATTATGTCCCAAAAATAGATAAAAATATTTAAAGTTCGACACAGTAGATTTGGTAGGTTACTCCCCTCGCGCTGCCCTCCATGCATCCGTGCGGAATGATTATGCGTGGAGAACGGGACATCACACAACTTTGTGAGTGCTCACTATATATATATATATTTTTTTTTTTAATATTGTTGTATTAGAAAACCTCATAAAGCAAATTAGTACCCTTCATAAACCAGTTCAATCTTGCGTCCCTTAGCGATGATCCCATGTCAATAAACCCACTGATCTAGGGACTGCCCCATATCCCTTTAACAGACATGATAATAAAGCCAAATTGTTTGTAGTAAGACTCCTCACGACAAATTTGTGCTTAATTGCTCACAGCAAGGGTTATCAAATCAAACTGGGCCAACAAGCGCCGATATTAAACGGTTAACAACAAGCAACCCACAGGTTGCTCAATGTGTGTACCTGCAGAACTAAAACTTACAGTGCATGAATTATGTATGAGTGGCTATGTAGTGCAATTTGTGGGGGACAGCGGTTTTAAATTAAGTTACACCAAGCTTTGATTGATTTGACTCATTTATTTTCCCAGTATCTTCGTGTCATGCCACACTGCACATGCCGTGTGGTGCCGGCTCAGAATGCCACCACCCCATTTCCTCCCATGGGTGTCGTAAAAGTCGACTAAGGGATTAGCTGGAGGATGGGCAGCAGCGTCCTTCGAGTACATTAACAACTCAACTGCGATCGCCAACCCGCCTGCCAAGCGTGGCGATTATGGCAAAACCCCCCAATGTGCTCACAACACATCTATATCGGTGGTTGTGGTGATCTTTGGGGGAGGCCTGTGTCCAGCAGTGGACTTCATTCGGCCGAAATGATGATGCTACACTGATCACTTGGGTATCGCATTAGATTAACATTAACTCGAGTCTTTACAATTTATCCATATAGAGTTTCATACAGCATTTCAGGCTAGAGAACGTAAGTGGTCGTTTCAGTAGCTGTAATATTTCGATGCCGCCGCGCCGCGCCATTAGTGAATGCGGATAACCATGCAGTAATGGTGGTGATAATACCGCTCTAACACCAAGATTAAGCTTGTAAGAGGAATAGGATGTTTAATAGCTCAAGGCCGTAGTCGTTTTTTATACGTTGCCTTATACTAGGACTTGTGACCTGTGTCGTGGGTAAAAGCCTTCAAAGCCAAGTTCGGCAGACTAGTGTTATTAGGTATTATTATATTTAGTATGTTATAATAAAAAAACATTCAAGCCACCGTTTGTATGCGATCACCGTTGACCGTGAACACCATATCTGAAACATCCACTGCATCAGAAGAGTCACCTATTTGGCGGAGTGGGGAGAAAGAAGAAGGGAGGGCGGGTTGCTCTTACCGTACTCATTACTTCCCATGAAAACCGTAGCAGATATTGCCGTTGTCCATCAATACAGAACAGTCACCTTTTTGGAGGAGTGGGAAGAAGACAGCCGTATAGAATTCAGTGGTTAGCTTTTGATACTCGTTGACAGCCGTATAGAATTCAGTGGTTAGCTTTTGATACTCGTTGACAGCCGTATAGAATTCAGTGGTTAGCATTTGATACTCGTTGACACCCGTATAGAATTCAGTGGTTAGCTTTTGATACTCGTTGCCAGCCGTATATAATTCAGTGGTTAGCTTTTGATACTCGTTGACAGCCGTATAGAATTCAGTGGTTAGCTTTTGATACTCGTTGACAGCCGTATAGAATTCAGTGGTTAGCATTTGATACTCGTTGACAGCCGTATAGAATTCAGTGGTTAGCTTTTGATACTCGTTGACACCCGTATAGAATTCAGTGGTTAGCTTTTGATACTCGTTGCCAGCCGTATATAATTCAGTGGTTAGCTTTTGATACTCGTTGACAGCCATTTAGAATTCATTGGTTAGCTTTTGATACTCGTTGACAGCTGTATAGAATTCAGTGGTTAGCATTTGATACTCGTTGACAGCCGTATGGAATTCAATGGTAAGCTTTTGATACTCGTTACTCGCTGCAAAAAAAGCAGCAGGGCAATGTACCTACATTACACCGGTATTATATGACAGCGTGATATGAATACTTCCCCAGTCAGTCCAGCCTATTTTCGAGCTATAGTCCACTTTAGCACGTTAATAATAAGTGGATTCTGTTTGCCATTCATTTGTACGTCATAAAATATTACTTCACGCTATGTAAGTCACGGTAACTGTATTTTACACCCTAGTGGGTACAAGTTCACACAACTGAACACCAAGATCATCTACTAACAGCCTGTGAGCTCCATCGCTTCATCCCCCATCTCGAGCCTCACAATAAGGAATGAGGGACTAATTTGCATGTTATTACGGCTTAATCCGTCGCTGCTCTCGCATGCGAAGATTTCAACGCGTCTAAACATGATTTTTGCGGTTATCCGGCGCATATGTGCGCCATGCTCTTTCGGATTAGGAGAAACGAGTGATACAGATGAATGGTATTACGGACGAAATTGAATGGGATCTGTCGTGTGAAAATTATCATGAAACATTTCCATCAACGGTTTTGAGCACGCTCGTAATTTATTTTAATTTAACGAATCACTTAGAGGAAAATTCTATGGTACCGTCTCCACGGGCGAGCGAATCGGGTAGATATTATTCTACTACTACGTTTAATAGTAGATAAATTACAAGATAATATCCACACGAAATTTTTAACGCTCGGATAGTTTGGAGATTTTTTCATTGAGTCATTACTAGTCTTTCACAATGCAGGAGACGTGGCTACCTACTGGGAAAAATTAAGATAATATTGCTTTGGTTCTATCCCCTATAATATCGTTTTGGTTGTACTATTTTCATGTGGAGTTCAGATTAAGAATATATCACTACTGCCGTGCCGTGTGGTGCCGGTTAAGATTACCAGAACCCCATCACATCCCGTGGGTGCCGTAAAAGGCGACTATGGGATTAGCCGGTGGATATGCCGCAGCATCCTTCGAGTATATTTATAACTCAACTGCGATTGCCAACCCGTCTGCCAAGCGTGGCGATTATAACAATATCCCCCAATGAGCACATTACACAAACCTATACCGGTCGTTGTGGCAATCTTGTTGTATGTTCATAAAAAAAAGTCGTCGTATATTTCTTTACAACTGTTTTGTTCACAGAAATTTTATCAACTTGCCTAGAGCTGTTTGAAATATCGTCGTGCACTTATAACTTTTATGTTGGCATTACAGTCAGGTCGGTTTGTGATGTAGTATTCAATGAAATACTACATCACAAACCGACCGCCGTGTGGTGCCGGCTCAGAATACCACCACCCCATCTCCTCCCGTGGGTGTCGTAAGAGTCGACTAAGGGATTAGCCGGAGGATGGGCAGCAGCGTCCTTTGAGTACATTTACAACTCAACAGCGATCGCCAACCCGTCTGTCAGGCGCGGTGATTATGAAAAACCCCCCAATGAGCCCACAACACAAACCGTTTCGGTCGTTGTGGTGATCTGTGGGGGTGGTCTGTGTCCAGCATTGGACTTCATTTGGCCGAAATTATGGTGATTCAATGAAAAGTCATTTATATTGAACTATTTAAAATATACTTCTTACAAACAAATAAAATTGAAGTGTCTGTTTGTAATGTCAAATTAACAGATCTATACAAATAACTAAAATTGAAGTGTCTGTTTGTAATGTCAAAATAACAGCTTTTTACTAAATGCATCATTTCGGCCGAATGAAGTCCACTGCTGGACACAGGCCTCCCCCAAAGATGTCCACAACGACCGATATGGATGTGTTGTGGGCTCATTGGGGGGTTTTGCCATAATCGCCACGCTTGGCAGACGGGTTGGCGATCGCAGTTGAGTTGTTAATGTACTCGAAGGACGCTGCTGCCCATCCTCCGGCTAATCCCTTAGTCGACTTTTACGACACCCATGGGAGGAGATGGGGTGGTGGCATTCTGAGCCGGCACCACATGGCAACTAAATGCATATGAAAGTATATACGATACCTACAACAAAAAAAACAATTTTTAAATTTTTTGTCTGGCTGTCTGTCTGTCTGTCTGTCTGTCTGTTTGTTCCGGGTAATCTCCGAAACGATTGGACCGATTTTGACGGGACTTTCACTGGCAGATATCTGATGTTATAAGGAGTAACTTAGGCTACTTTTATTTTAAAAAAATAATTAGGGTTCCGCGCAACAAAATAAAACCCTTGAAATCCAATATATATATTCTATGTCAAGTGTATATGTCGAAGTACTCTAAATTTCTTTTAAATTCAATGCGGGTGAAACCGCGGGTCCCAGCTAGTTTTTACTAAATGCATATGAAAGTATATACGGTACCTACAACAAAAATACAAATTTTTTTTTGTCTGTCTTCCTGTCTGATTTGTTCCCGCTAATATCCGAAACAGGTGGACCGATTTTGACGGGACTTTCACTCACAGATAGCTGATGTTATATTTATTAGTATTAATAAGGAATTTTGTTACTTTCTGAGCAATAAATATATCAAGAAGTGACTAGAGTTTAATAATTACAATCCAAAAGTTATATATGGGTCCTTCCTGCGTACCAGCCTACTAAAAGCTAGCTCGCCATCCAAAGAGTCGTTACAATACTATTGCTAGAGTAAAAGTAAACGAAGTTATAGCTAAGCTATGGTTAAGTTCGTTTGGTACAAAAAAACGGCAAGTTATTTTTAGTACCAAGTGTTTTCACTGAAAGTATGGTAACATTTTATGGAGCCAACTGATTATACGTTAGTAAAAAAAAGTATTGATACGTTAGTAAACTTTATATAAGTCAAATCGATTGATGCTCGTCAAAACGATTTTAATCGAAAATTCTAATAAATATGTAGATCCTGGCGATAAAAACAAACCACAGTTTAAAATATTCGATTGAAAACTAAGTAGGTACAAAATATCAGCCATGCGTATTGTCAACGACCACCGCCATTTAGTGGACTGTGGAGACGAAAAACGAACATAGAGGCAGAGCAGTGGCAGCAAAGGGTTTTTATGCTGGGTCATTGTGATCATTCCGAAGACGACGAAGACTGAGTGTCGCAAATGATTCTTATCGGCCGTTTATACGTCCACCTCTGAACAAAGGCCTCCCCCATAGATTCTACAACTGTGGCATAATTTCGGGGGGTATTTGCCAATACTCACCACGCTTGGCAGGCGGGTTGGTGAGCGCAGTATGGCTACCAGTTCACAAAAGGGACGCTGCTGCCCATCCCTCTGGTTTAGATTCCCTTAGTCACCTTTTACGACATCCACGGGAGGAGATGGAGTGGTGCTATATTCTTAATCCGGACACCACATGGACGGTCGCATGTTGTAACTTTGTATAAAAATAGTTTTTAATCTTCAAATAAGGCATTAGTAAAAGAAATATTCGGATTTATTGGAAATTTTGGCGAGCCACATTGAGGTGATTCAGGGCCAACAGAATGAAGGAACACATAGCTGACGTCAAGCCTGGATGCTCCACTGAGTCTGCAGTGTGCGAACATGCCTTAGATAAACCCAACTATTTTGTTCATTTCGATCTAGCTCAAGTCTTAAAGAAAGAAAACCGATATGCACCAAGAATGTTTCGTGAGGCTATTGAAATTAAATAAACATCCTAACTTTAATAGAGCCATCTTGGCTGGCAGGTACCACCAGTTTGGAATCCAGTTATTAAAATAATACAATCTCAAATAAAACACTACACTAAAACCATCAAGGATCTGTGAGTGATTACTGCGTGCAACGAAATAACTTTTAGAATTGTATGGTAGCTAATACAAAATAACTTATTAAAATCTGTAATGACGCCTGTCACCTTAGTCATCCTGTGACCACGAATGCTGCAAAGTGATTGAAACGCCAGGAAAAATCTATAATATAGACGATGTAATCCGATTAAAATTGTTTTATTATAATATATAACCATACTTGGCAGGCGACTGGGTTATCGCAGTGTTAATATTTTAATTCCGAGTATTGTTCGAGGATAGACTCGCCTATTAAATATATAAGCATAGTATTTATTACTTCAGGTATGGATGCTGGTGGGCATGTTGATGTAATATTTACTGACTACAGCAAGGCCTTCGATCGTATACATCATATAATACTTCTTTCCAAATTGCAACTAGCAGGAGTATATGGAAACCTACTTAAATGGTTTGAGTCATACCTAGACAATCGCACACAGGCTGTTGCTGTTAATGGATTTCAATCTGACTGGGTTCACATCCCGTCAGGGGTGCCTCAAGGCTCTCTAACCGGACCCCTTTTATTCACAATTTTTATAAATGATATTAGGAAGTGCTTTCTACATTCTAAATTTATTTTATATGCCGATGACATGAAAGTATTAAAACAAATAAATAATCTTAGTGACTGCCTATTATTACAAGAGGACCTCTCTCGACTAGAACAATATTGTGCCGCTAATAACCTGGAACTAAATGTTTCGAAGTGTTACTCGATCACTTTTACCAGAAAACGTAATCCATTAATTTTTAATTATATGCTTAAACACAAAAATTTGGCAAGAGTCAATCATATCAGAGATCTTGGAGTAATACACGATTCCAAATTACTATTTGACAATCACATAGAATCCATTGTAAAGAAGGCTTCTAGAGCACTCGGATTCATCATTAGGTCTGGTACCCATTTCAAAAACATAAAGACTCTTAAAATTTTGTATTGTTCTTTTGTCAGAAGTATTCTAGAGCATGCTTGCCAGGTGTGGAATCCCCAATATAACGTATACATCTCCAAAATAGAGACCATACAGAAAAGGTTTTTAAGATATTTGGATCTTAAGACAAAGATACACGATAACAGTTATATTGATCGCTGCAAGAGACATCATATTCTTCCTCTTCATATGCGGAGGATGACTTCAGATATAACCCTGTTATTAGATATAGCCAACAGCAATATAGATTCACCCGACCTTCTATGCAACATTAAATTATGTGTCCCTAACAGATTACTCAGAAACCATTCTTGTTTAGCCTCTTCCACAGCTGATACAAACTATCGTTCTAATTCTTATTTTCCTCGAACAATAAAAAATGTTAACAAATATGTCAAAGACCATCATATAGATATAATTCAAACCAGGGCGCACCATTTCCGACGACTCATATCGAATAACTTTTTTCACTCTCAATCTCAATCCGTGACACTTAATAATGTATAACTCTTAAACTACATTTAATTTATAACATTAACATTTGAAATAGTTAAAATTACATATTCTTATGTTTATCTGCGGAGACTATATAGGCTTAAGATTTGTTTATTGTAAACTATTATTGGTAAATGTAAAAGCTGTTTGTTTCCCTAACAGAAATAAATAAATAAATAAATAAATAATTGAAATTACATAACTGTGTATACACAACAAAGTTGACTCAATGCGTAGCGTATAGCTACGACGGCGTAGCTGGTCTACGCGAGATATGACTACGGCGGTTACGTCTTAAGAACAGATCAATATTTTATTATTAAGTAGCTACTTAACAGATTCTTATTGTTAACATCTTGATACTAGCAAGTTAAGGTCCACTGGTGAATATCAAATTTATGCTGAGCGTTATCCGACCGTATTCATGAAAATGCTGTCCACATGTTTCATCTAATATGCCAATCTACCTATTTAAGTAAGTACCTACCCCATACTGCTTTCCTCTATAGTGTACAGCTGCCTTGTAGTATTGATACTTCAGAGAATTTCATTCGAACGTTCAGAGTAGGCGAAAAGATTCCAATTTTGATGTAAGTAGTTTTAAATTTCAGATAAACGGTATTACTTTCTTGCTCATAAGATGGGTATACTCATGATTGTAAGCTAAGTCAATGTATTTGTTGGTAAGTACGTAAGTATAACGAGTTTTTGTTGATCTATAATATTTAAAAAACAAATTGCTATGTGTAAAGTAACAGTCCATTTAATTTTATATTGTATGCGACATTTTGTGTTTTTACTAATTAGGAATATAATCGTCATCATCATCATCATCATAACAGCCAAAATACGTCTACTGCTAAATAAATGCCTCCCCAATACATCTTCACAACTATGTGATAATTTGGGGGGGAATTTGCCAGTACTTTATATCGGGTTGATGAGCGCTTTATGATATTTTCCACTGAAGGGTTACTGCTGCCTATCCCTCGGGTCTATAGTCCCTAAGTCACCTTTTACATAACCACTGAAGCAAATTTGTGTTAGTGTATCCGGACACCACACGAGACAAACTTATTCACTTGCTTTATTATATATTTTGTAATACAATTAATTGTTTGCTATAAGGCTGCCACCAATTTTGCCAATTTAAAGAAAACCCACTGTCAGAATCACATATTCGGACGATTTTACATAACAAAATCTGTGAACTTATTTTATCAGCACCCGAAACCGCCAATAATTCTCTTATACGACTCTTAAAACCGTGGCCACAAACCGTTTTCCCGGGATATTCCATTACAATATTTTCCCATCGAAATACGGCTGTGAAATCGACCCTTCTGTGGAATGAAGCTGGTTAGATGTTTTGGGAGTACATACAGTTTGGCGCCTTGTTTCATTTGATAAAAAGGCGAACTGGTATATTTTGAACTGGCTCACACTAACTGCAAGGAGGTTAACTATCGTGCTATCATCATCATCATCATCATCATCAGCCTATATCAGTACACTGCTAGACATAGGTCATGCCTAGCGTGCTCCGCAGCACCCGGCAGTCAGCATTCTGCTTCCAGCCGGACCCAGCAACCTTCTTCAGGTCGTCCGTCCATCAAGCTGGTGGGCGTCCCACACTACGTTTGTCCATACGCAGTCTCCACTCTAGGATTGGTCTGCTCCATCGGACACCGGTCATGCGACAGACATGACCAGCCCTCTGCCACTTCAGCTTGCTAAAGTCGGTGTGTTATGAAGATAATTTTGGTCCTCTTCCGGATATCCTTGTTTCAAATTGTATCCGTTAGAGAGACTCCGAGCATAGCCCGCTGAGTGATTTTAAACTTGTAGACTAGTCCGACGGTTTAGTGTCCACGTTCCGGCTCCGTAATTCATAACAGGTAGCTACACTGGTTAAAACCTTTCGTTTTCAGACATTGCGGAATACAAGAAGATGAGAAGATCTGACGAAGCTTGTCGAATTTTGCCCAGCCTAAACGTACCCTTAATTAAAACGGAATCGATTACAAAAAATGGATTTTTTTATACAAAATGGTGACGAGATATGTCATTTTCGTAGTGGCAAGCGTCATGCCTACCCATAACAATTGTAATGCCACCCAGGACTAATAGTACGTGCCTCCTCACTGCACTCGTCACCTCAAGGCAATAGTTATTTAGTCTCTTATGCCCAGTAATATCACTAGTTATAGTGCCCTCAAATCAAATCACAGTAATGTTTAAAGTTCTTAACTTTTGCTTGAACATGAACCAGCCCATAGATGTACACAGCTGAACATGGACTTTATCTAGATCTCGGATGGAATATTTTCTCTATTGTCACGCTTGATAAATGTATTGGTGATCATAACTAGTTCTTATTATCTATTAGAGCTAAACGAAATGGGCGCTGGGGCACAAAGGTTCTCGAATGGAAACCGCGTACCGGAAAACGCAGCGTGAGACGACCTCTAACGAGGTGGACAGACGACCTGGTGAAGGTCGCTGGGAGTCATTGGATGAGAGCGGGATGTGAAGGCTCGTTGTGGAAATCTAAGGGGGAGACCTTTGTCCAGCAGTGGACGTCCTTTGGCTGTTGATGGTGATGACTATGCAGCCAATTTGTAATGCACGTTTAGTGAATCAATTGTTATTTTTCTCAATATTAATGACAGTTGCCTATGTAGCTTGTAGATGTTAGTTGTCGCCGCTCATTGGAACGTGGCAACTAAAATCTTGACTATAATTGATTATAAGTGCCTGTAAATGGTATTACATTATAAAAAAAAATATCTTTTGTTTTACTATGGAACCCCAAAATGTTGAAACATTCACTATCAAAGTTAAAGAACTACCAATTAGTTTTATTTTTGTTTTTTATGTCTTTGTTTATTTAGGGATTTTTATCCACACCAATTAGTTTTTTGTTGTTTTTTTATGTATTTATTTATTTATAGATTTCCACAATTGTGTTGTCATTTTTGGGGAGGATTTGGTGGAACTCACCACGCTTGGCAGGCGGGTTGGTGAGCGCCATGAGATTACTGTTTCGCAGAAGGGACGCTGCTGCCAGCCAGCGTACCATGCTGCTGACACAATATATTAATTTATTTATTTAGAAAATTCAGGTCATAGACATACATTCTACATAATTCACAATAGAAAAGCATTGTCTCCAGCACAAGCTGCCATGAACTCAGCCTCATATCGGCCATTTATACGTCCACTGCTGAATAAAGGGCTCCCCCACAGAATCCACAACTGCGTTATCATTTTGGGGGCACAATACTCACCACGCTTGGCAGGCAGATTGGTGAGCGCAGTATGGCTACCGTTTCACAGAAAGGACGCTGCTGCCCATCCCTCTGGTTAGATTCCCTTAGTCACCTTTTACAACATCCACGGGAGGAGAGGCAGTGGTGCTATATTCTTAATCCGGACACCACACGGACGTAGAAAAGCATACTTCGTTTTTATTATTAAGATGTTTATGATGCCAATTTATTAAGATCAAACGTACTGCTTGACGAGAAAACGTTTTTTTCTTATCAAGGGTGCAGCTTATCTATAGGCCATACAAATGTTGATTATATGCGGGGAGTCGAATCCGCGACATGCAACACAAACTACATGATTAATTACTGCGCTAAAATACCGTCAACTTAGTTTAAGGAATTATCTTTCTTTTTTTTTATCTTTGCCCCTCACTTGGGTTTCTCCTATGTTGTGGGTGCGTTTACAAACACAATACACCCAGACCCGGAACAACTACTTGCAGATCGTGCAAATATTTGTTCCGTGCGAGAATCGAACCCGCGACCCGGAGCGCAGCAGCCGACTGTATCAGCCACTGCACCAACCGTGCAGCATCTTAAATCACGCCCACAATTTTTCCGGCAACCGATTATAATACTACCAGAATATAATAATAATAATAGTGTCCCATTACATTTAAGATTAAAATTCTCTAAAGGGCCTCTGCGTGTTGAACCCATGTCGGGGCGTATGCCTATCAAAATACCGGGTTCCCCCTTACAGGGGATATAAACCCTTGTAATAGAGAAACATGTAGATAATAATAATAATAATATATTGTGAAGGACGGCACGGTTGACATCTGTCGGGCATGCCACCGTCCGGGTGAGTCTATCCGTCACATTATTTCTGGTTGTTCTCGTCTTGCTAACGGCGAGTACTTGCACAGACATAACCAAGTGGCCAAGATTATCCACCAGCAACTTGCACTGCAACTGCAACACTGCACACCTTGTGAGTTCAGAAGTGCCATACTACAAGTATGTGCCCGACCCAGTTCTCGAAAATGACCATGTCACGTTGTACTGGGATCGATCTATCATCACTGACAGGACTATTGTAGCCAATAAGCCTGATATAGTGGTGATAGATCGAGCAGAACGCCGCACAATGATTGTGGATATAACTATCCCACATGACGAGAATCTCGTGAAAGCCGAGAAAGATAAGCAAATTAAATATCTTGACTTGGCACACGAGATTGTCGATATGTGGGAGGTAGACTCTGCAGTCATTGTGCCGATAGTTGTTACGGCCAATGGCCTTATGGCCAAGAGCCTCGACCAACACCTTAAGAGGCTCTCGTTAGGCAGCTGGGTCAAGGGCTTGATACAGAAAGCGGTACTCCTGGACACGGCTCGTATTGTTAGGAGGTTCCTCTCTCTGGAGCCCTGACCGCCGGTGGCTTGGACCTTGTTCCCGATGCCGGTGGGCTACTATTTTTTATATTTTTAAATATATATTGTTTTTTTTATATATGTATTTAAAAATGTAATTTATATGTAATCATTTAAAATAAAGAATAATAATATTATTTTATATATATATTATTTATATAATAATAATAATAATTTACCCCTCTGGGCAAACGTTATCTCACCATGGGATAAGGTAATCCTGGAGGGCAGATTAAAGTAGCTGCTTGATTTCTTCATACTTTATGATAAAAAAAAAAGTATATTAAGTAGCTTACAGAAAGCAGGGCAGTTTGTGGCGAGCTGAATGTGAGTGGCGACACTGCGTACCCGAATGCTCCAGAGAGTCGGTCAGGGCCTCGTCTCCGCTTCCCTTTATTGGTTGGTTGGAGTGGAACCCCATGAGTGCCCGCAGGAATTTCAACTCTGGCTTGCCTTAGTTGGCCGATCAGAGGGGGGCCGCCAGAGCTATATGCTCGGGGGTGGAAGTGTCTAATGGCGTAATAACGGGGAAACCCGCTCCGAGTCTTCGAGACGCGCGATGGTGAAACCGGTGCCGCACCTCTCTACACCCCTAGCCGCTCACACCGGTGTTGCCCCTTGTCGCCTGTAGTGGTGGCCATTTAGGGGGCCCATCTTGTGAGTGGCGAGTAACCGTCTGCCACAGAATTTCACGATCAAAGTTGAAAGGCAGACGCCGTTGTTCCCGTATTTATTAGTTTTTTTATTCCATGTAACACCCATTGCAATAGACCTTATCGTTATAGTTTACATCTCATACAATAGCCTTACACCACCGGGGACAATCCATGACTTCATTTTATAGTGCAGCTATGGAGAGTCCCCGGTTGGTGTCCCATTACATTTTAGATTAAAATTCTCTAAAGGGCCTCTGCGTGTTGGACCTATGTCCCCGCGTAAGCCTGTCAAAAGACCGGGTTCCCCCTTACAGGGGATATAAACCCGTGAAAAGAGAGACATGATGATAATAATATATGAATCAACTTTCCTGACCTTAGCTATAAGGTATGCTAGATGCTGGCCACTTTGATTCTTCCACCAGTACACTAACTGTGAGTATTCCCGTGACATCCACTATTCATTAGGCGTTGTCCTCACTGGCAGTGACTCGCAAGAATATGCAATAGGGATTAATCGCGCGATTGAAAGAAATTCTAGAACTGATAGCGCGATCTTCGAATTAAGACGTTCCAAAAATATTAGTATGTTTTGTGCGTGCTTCCGTGCGAAGCGATCGTCGCATATTCGTGCGAGCGATTGCCAATTAGGATAAAAAAGGTTTTGTTGCACATCCACTGCGTTAAGCGGGATGAGTGAGCACTTTTTATTTTTTAAACTTTGATATTGCTGTTGCCTCCTGCGGTGCTCGTGGTATTTCTCTTACAGCGAATGACTGAATGTAAACAGAATAAATGAAGATGAACTCTATACAGAGTGTAACGTTTATTCAAAATAGACTAAATGATTAGTTTTTTTTTAACGTCAACATTAGACAGCACCCATTAGGCCCACCCTTCACCGCTTCCTAGTGTTTAAGCTGGGGAGAAGAAACGGCGCAACAAACTCCCCAGCAACACTTTAGTCTGTCATATACAATATTTATATAAACAAGTCCACAAAAAAAATTACAACTGTACTAAAATGTACTTATATGTAAAAAATGTATGTAAATTAAATATAAATGAAACGTAAAAATACTAATATAAATCACATGTCAAAAAGAAGAAGATTATATACATGAAAAAGTAGGCCATTGTACTTATCATTGTGTAACTTTTACTATTGAACCAACCCTGAAATCTCGAAAAGAAAATCAACAGATCCATACATATTGTCAAGCAACATCGATGATTTTCTATGAATCGGTTGTTTTGTTCACGATTTCAAGTTTAGTCCCTTAGTAAAAGTTGTTCACGGTGATGAATATATTGACCTCCTTACATATGGAAATATCCTTTTCGTTACACCATATATATATATAAGAATATATTTAGATACGATTACAAGAAGACTCGAGCTCAATGAAAAACATTACTTCTCTAATTGTTTAAATGAATAAGAATATGTGTCTATACAATTTTACTATTGGTGATTCGTTAAGCTAAATTCGTTAAATGAGTCTATCATTTGTTATGCCTTGGTTAAAACGTTACGGGTTCAACGTTCAGTAATCTCTTTTTAACGAGTCCTTCTATAACAGGTCACAAGAAAAAGAAAAAAGTATTTGATTCATAAATTAAAATAATATCTCTATGCCCACGCAATTACGATAGTTGTGTGCTTTTAATAGAAAATGTTAATGAATTCACGCAATTTGATTTAATCAAACATCTCTTGAAAATGAAGAAAATTACAAAATTACATTATGAAGTTGTTTTAATGGGAAACAGTATATTCTAGAGCATCATTATTTTAAATATTGAATATTGAAACTATTTCCCTATGGTTCATTAAGTTCACAATGTAGCGCGTTTCATGCATTGCATTTGTGATATCCTGGCTGTTTTTTACTCCACTTTTCACTTCACTTCGTCGCACTTCGAGCCATTTTCTTCACATCAATCATCAATTCATCATTTTCTTTAAATGAATCTTCATTTCATTCACTTCAATATAAGTTTCCACTGCGTTTTCTTTCCCTGTCATAAGTATTATTCACTCGCCTCAACGTACGAACTATTATATTCTCCCAAATGTTAGTAGAATGGCTGAACATCAGCCAGACTTGCTATGTCAGCATTTTGTGACCTAAACAACACTGTAGTCTTCGGGATCGAGCCTCACTCCAGTTTTACACTCGCTACAGGTCGGAAGTATTTCAATTATACTAGTTGATAACATTTACATATTTCTTTAGATTTCTAATCAATTATTCACTAAAATTAATCTAATAATGTTAAATAGTTTTTTTTTAAAACCTGATTCCTGAATTCCGCATAACATTTGGTGACAGCGATGGGATGCGAAAAATCCCCTATTCATCCGAATACCTTCAAGACTGAAAGTATTCAATACCCTGCCTGTTTTGACTGGCAACACTCGTAACAGTAGAGTACGCCGCCCGAGGCATGTTCTGGTCGATCCAGACGATAAAATCACGTTAGATCACATAAAAAGACTCGCGTTGTTTCGTTCACTCAACACCCGACCGTTGTACCGCCCTCGCCACCGAGGATGCCCGCCTCACCAACGTCGCGGAGGCCTATCGCCGCGTCACCTTCCCGTTCAAGTTAGCACTTCTCCCTCCCGTCTCTTGCTTGCGCCGGCCCGTGCCGAGCCTATAGCTTTAAATGTCCCTTAACACAATTTAAATAATACCGATCGAGCTGTCCCCAAAACAATAGCTTGTTATCCCCAGCAACGCCCTAAGCCGAGGTCCGTGTCCCGCAGGGGGCGCCCTCAGCGAAAGTTGGTTAGTTTTTAATACTAAATTTAAGCCTGGCTGGAGGCCTCTTTTGCGTTCGCCAGAAAATGACCGGTTAAGCAACCACATTTCCCAGAAATGTATGCGAGAAGCCGAACAAAAAAAAAAACTGGCAACACTGTTCCAGTGACATGTCAATTATTTGTTCGGGTATTTTGTAATTAATATTTTTATGTTATTCATTTTATAGTGTCTAATTATATTGTTAAACTCATCAACGAAACTAAAATACGAGGGATTATTGTTATCCGTCCAGTAGTTACAGTAAAACACTGTATGAATACTCTTCGCTGTCGGTGACCTGTCAACGGCTGAACTTCGAATTCATCAGTTTTACCGGGGAGTATTGTTTCCTTAATATTATATTGAGCACACACCCAGTTTAATGATAACACTCTGACGTTCTCGATAAGTGCTAGGAATATCTTATTACAGATCTGGCACAGTACTTACCTGAGACATTGTTGACAAGTTTAACTGCTATCGAAGTAACTTACAATTGTTTTCTCACCTTTAAAATAATAATAGTGTCTTTGATCTAAAATTAGTATAAATTAGCATATTAACGAGAGACAGATCAAGAGGATACTTTACTAGTTTTATATATAACAGTACCCACATTATATGAAAGATATATATGAACATTGTAAAACACACTAGTTTTTATTCGTAAGCCCCCAGTAATTGCAGCCTCTGTTATTATCTACCAGAACTGTTTTTACACTATCTCTATTTTCCATTTCCATCTATCACAGTCATCTATCTGTTTCTTCATTTTCCCTTTCAGTAAGTCAATCCTGAGACCAAACCAATGCTCACCCGTAAGGCCGCAGCCCCGAAGATGGAGCATAAGTTAAATGGAAGGAATTTAAAGCATCAAACACACAGTGTCAACAACTGCTACAGGAAAGAGAGGACAGTGAAGACGAAGTTAAGAGGATTGTTGACAAAAACTCAATCTTGAAAAGGGAGCTAGTAGATTTACGTCGACTACACTTAGAGGTTATCGATGAAAGGGACAAGCTTCAGGGGATCACAGATGGTTTGAGTCAGTGTAGTTGCTTGTATGACGAGGTTTTGCGGAAAGTTAGGGATCTCGAGGATGAGTTGTATAATGCAAAATGCTTTAATATTAAACCTAGAGAATGACAAGGCTGTACACAGGCTGTTGCGACCCAACATTTGTTCGAAGAATTAATTAATTGTAGTTCAGACGCTAAGGCCAGGAAATAATTCAAACGCGATTCCTAGAATATTTAAGGTTTTTGTTGTGGACTAATTAGTTTTCCAGTTAATACCATGTTCCACTGCTACTTTTCTTGCTAGCCATACCTGACCATACAGACTTTGTCAGTCAAACGTAATCCACCACCTTATTTTTGCTATAGACGATCGTTGCGTATTCGTGCTACTCTTGCCCCTGTAACTTACACCGCAGCATTACGTCACGTAAGTCATAAGGAGCGGGGGTCCCGCATAAAATGTGCATTAGTCTGAACAAATAAACGCTTCCGAGGATTTGTGGTCGCTGCGATGTGCTTGCAATAAACTGTATTGTTGGGCTGGGCTGAAAGACCAATCTGTTTAGCAATTGTATTTGTTGAGAAAAAAATATCCCAGATTTTACTTCGATTTGGTCTAAATGAAGAGTGAGTATTCTCTTTCTTCGTTCTCTCTTTCGTTTATCCATTTCAATAATTCATATTATCATTTTTGTAGCAAATCTCATCCTTCATCGTCTGTGGAAAGATTCTGGGTAAGCATTAGCCTGAGTCTTTCCTCTGTTAAGTAGACTTGTTTGCTCTCCCCTGGAAGATGGCAGCAAGCATGTGGTAATATGCCACCGAACGTTTACTACAGCGCACAGCGAAGCTTCCGAGAAATCTTTACATTCTCTTTCGAAATATGCTTATGGGGTCTGCCTATTTACATTCGTATCGCTTCCACTATACAAGCACCTCCTTTGAGATGTATGGGCATAGACGTGGCAATAACTGGGTGCCTCCGAAGAGTTTATTCTCGCCTGGATACTGTTTGTTGCAGCATCATCATTTCGGCCGAATGAAGTCCACTGCTGGACACATGCCTCCCCCAAAGGTCACCACAACGACCGATGTGTTGTGGGCTCATTGGGGGGTTTTTCCATAATCGCCACGCTTGGCAGACGGGTTGGCGATCGCAGTTGAATTGTTAATGTTATCGAAGGACGCTGCTGCCCATCCTCCGGTTAATCTCTTAGTCGACTTTTACGACACAGACGGGAGGAGATGGGGTGGTGGTATTCTGATAGGCACCACACGGCAATGTTGCTGCATAAAGTTTAATTAATAAAGAAAATGATATCAAAGCGTTTATGGAGATGCTGTCTCCGCACGTATTATTTGCTTTTGAGCGTATTCTTACGAGTATATGTAGAACATCACGTGGTGTGCCGTTAAGTGAACGGTGGAGTGCATTAAAAAACATTTGATTCCAATATTGACCCGAAAATATCGTATTCTATTGAAATATGGATGCTAATTTGACGTTCGATTAAATAAAGAACTCACTCACTAATGCTTTTTATACACACGAGACAGAGAGAAATTGATAGGATAATTCATGTGAAAAACTGAAGTCGATTTTAAGGCAGCTTTATTATAGCCTATTTCACAGAAAATGTTTTTACTCACATCTCAATCAAAACATATTATGATTGCGATACATCCAAATGGGCCTAACTTATGTAAGAGTGAACTTTAGGACAGGAAAATAATGAAACCTTGTGACGTCTTCTTCCACTTTAAATTGACTTTGACTTTATTGATGTTAGGTCTCTTATTACATCCTGGTCGATCGGATCGGGCAAGATCTCTCTCTGCCAGCAGTAGTGTCAGCTATGTTGGCAGAACACGAAAACTGGAATGCTGTGGTCTCCTTCTGTGAGAGCGTCATGCTCCAGAAGGAGACCGCAGAGTGGGATGGGGAGAGGGCCGATCCGTTCGAAGAAGAAGGAGACGGCGCCGGGGTAACAACCGCCCTGGCGCCTAATTCCGATACGCCTGAAAATCCCTGCCGTTGCTATAAGGTGGGGGACCTCTGGGTTCGCGGGTGCGTAGGTTGGGGAATCTGCGTGCCCACGCCAAGCGACCCAAGAGAAGACGGTAGCACGCATGTGGTCACGCGCTGCCGTGGGACGCTTTGGGGGATCCTTTACAATCCCCCTGGGGGGGTGACCGCTTTACAATCACCCTCTCCGAGATGTGCCAATAGGCGTGGCACCAGTGGGCAGCTCTAATGTGATCATACGAGGACCTGGAGCCTCCCTCAGGTGCCGAAGATGACCGGTCCAGTGGTTTTAGCCGGTAGGAGTCCGGCATACCCCTTCGTCCTTCCCCGGGGCGAAGTAAGTTCTTCATTAAGAATTTCCACTGGGCACCAATAAGAAAATAAAAATAAAAAAAGGTCTCTTATTACAAGAGTCCGGCTAGGTAGGTAGCACCGCAGTGATAGATATTCGTTGCCCAGCAGTGTTTAAACTGCCCTTTATAAGATACTAATTATCTAATGTCTCGAGGTGACGTGTGCATTGTCGACGGCATGGTTGATGCAGTGGCTGATATAGTCAGCTGCTGCGTTCCGGGTCATGGGTTCGATTCCCACACGGAACAAATATTTGTATGATCTGCTGGTTGTTCCGGGTCTGGGTGTATTGTATGTGGGATTCATGTCTGTAAACGCACCCACGACACAGAAGAAATCCTAGTGTGGGGCAAATTTTAAAAAGTAAACGCAGCACTAGTTCTGGATAGCATTGTCAAAGCTCTCGTCTCATAGGTTTGAATAAAAAAAAGTAAAAGCCATCCACACAGACCTTAGAAAACATTTTTTCGGTTGACTGAATCGCGATAGTAATATCGTTATGACACTAAATTCAATAGAAGACATTCCTCAGGCTGGGCTCAGGGCTCCTCCGACGAAACTTCTCACGGCTATACGACTAGACGTGTCATTTGACTTCATCGCAGGTTATCACCAACGACTTGCTATATGTCCGCACGAGATTAACGTTTTTTATTTTTTTATTGGTGCCCAGTGGAAATTCTTAATGAACTTCCTTCGACCCGGGGAAGGGCGATCGGGACTCCTACCGGCTAAAACCACTGGAGCGGTCATCTTCGGCACCTAAGGGAGGCTTCAGGTCCTCGTATGATCACACTAGAGCTGCCCATTGGTGCCACGCCTATAGGCACATCTCGGAGAGGGTGACTGTAAAGTGGTCACCCCCCCGAGTGAATTGTAAAGAATCCCCCAATGCGTCCCACGGCAGCGCGTGACCACATGCGTGCTACCGTCTTCTCTTGGGTCGCTTGGTGTGGGCACGCAGATTACCTGGCGCCGTGTGTCATCAGTTGTGGTTAATAATGCAATGACAGTAAGGAAAAAAGTTAGTGACCCTCTGCTACTCTTGGGCAGCAAATCGTTGCAAGTCATCAACCAAAACATTTGTCAAGTAGATTACTAGGAAAACCTATGACGTAATGAGATACTCGTTCGTGAAGGCTGGACCTTGGAGCAATATATCCTAGCATTTATAACCTTTGACAAAACGAACAATAAAATACCAGCCAGACAGAAAGAAAGAATTCCCTTTGTCTTATTCTTTTAAAGTGGTTTGTGAAGCATGATTGCTTACAGACTCGATTAGCGCCTGGATCACGTGCAGTGAAGTAATTTTATATCGAGCCAATATCCGATAGGGTGATGGAACTATCGTTTATTTTGTATCCACGTGATGGTGGAACCTTTAATAAAAGAGCTTTGTGTTTGTTTGGGTTCTTTAAACTTTAAATGATAGAATATTAATAAAGGACTCACGGTTAAATTCAAAATATATGGGAGTAATGTCTTAGGTATTCGCGATCATTACACATCATATCATATCCGCCATTTATACGTCCACTGCTGAACAAAGGCCTCCCCCATAGATTTTCACAATTGTGTCATCATTTTGGGGGGTATTTGCGAATACTCACCACGCTTAGCAGGCGGGTTGGTGAGCGCAGTATGGCTACCGTTTTACAGATGGGACGCTGCTGCCCATCTCTCTGGTTTAGATTCCCTTAGTCACTTTTTAAGACATCCACGGGAAGAGATGGAGTGGTGCTATATTCTTAATCCTGACACCACACCGAATTAAATTATTACACATTATAATAAAAACACTTTTAAAGCAAAATGTTCTTAGCGTCAGGAAAAACTAA
This sequence comes from Diloba caeruleocephala, assembly GCA_947459985.1. Classification (NCBI taxonomy): domain Eukaryota; kingdom Metazoa; phylum Arthropoda; class Insecta; order Lepidoptera; family Noctuidae; genus Diloba; species Diloba caeruleocephala. The sequence goes on from OX381607.1 coordinate 28,413,830, forward strand.
AATCTATAATATACGCGGTGTATGAATACCGCCACCCCATCTCACTTCATGGGTGTCGTAAAAAGCGACTATGGGAGTTACCAGTATAAGAATGTCTGGATGTCAGTTTTTAAACTATCGCGAATTTCACTCATATTAGACTATGGTTTCGGGACGGTCACGGTCAATGCAACTTGGCCGAAACGTTGAGGTTAGTCAAAATGTTGTTTTGATTTATCTGTGCGCGAAAAGTCCCGAAATCATAGTCTAATATGTCTGGATGTTTTTAAGAAAAGGTTAAGTGACCATGACATGCCTCTACAATATGCAGAGCTACTTAAGCTATGCCTTACTAACGGCTACCTGTTGTGGGGTACCTACACACTGACGGTGTGGCCATGAATTCACCGGTCTCTCCTGTAGTCGCCGATATTTTCATGGAGAACTTTGAGGAGAGAGCACTGATGACAGCCCCGCCTAAACCGAAGATGTTCAAGGTGTTTTATTATAACATAAAAGGACCTTGATGTTCGAATCTTACGATATATTAAGCTGGCGACTGACCAGTTTATTTTAACGTAATTTCATCATCATCATCGTCATATCAGCCAAAAAATGTCCACTACAAAGGCCTTCCCCGAAAATTTCCACGGTTGTGTCGTAATTTTGGGAGGAATCTTCCAGTACTCACCACGCTTGGCAGGTGGGATAATGCGCGTGATATGACTTCTGTTGCACAAAAGGGACTCTGCTGCCCATGCCTCTGGTTTAGTTTCCCTTAGTCGTCTTTTCGCAATGGAAGAATAGAATGCAAGAAATGCTAAGGATGCCTGGCGGACTGCAAAGACAGTCATTGACGCAGATAAAATACGTTGGACAGTATGTAGTTTCTATCCATATAAATCCCTTGGACCAGACGAAATCTATCTCATCCTACTACAAGAGAGCAGCAACATTCTTTTACTTTACCTCAGCAGACTGTACAGGACCTGCATTGCCTTTGGGTATGTCCCTTCAGTCTGGAGACAAGTTAAGGTAATCTTCATACCCAAGCCGGAAAAGGCAGATTATGAAGATGCTAAGCCATACTGACCTAGAAACTGGACATCCTTCTTCTTAAAACCACTAGAGACGATATTGGACAAGCATATTAGAGATGGACCGCTGAAGCGCAGGTTATATAATATGTGCGTATTAACACGGTACATCTACTGAGGTAACTCTACATTGTGCAGTAGATAGAGCCGAAAGGGCTCTGGTAACTAAAGAGATCTCTGCAGCAGCATTTACGAGCATTGTACGACATCCACGGGAGGAGATGGAGTGGCGCTATATTCTTGATCCAGACATCACACGCAATAATAACGTGATGTAACATATTAGTCAGCCGAGCCAAGTCCCTCGCGTTGAGCTCCGCGTGTCCCACCCAGTTCTCAGTTTTTTGACGAATCTCTTTGAGTGTTACGTCAATTTCAAGTCAGTTAGTACTATAGGAGAATCGTTGCGAGCGCATCGAGTGTCGTCGCTAGTTAACCACGCGTGATTTTTTGTAGTTTTTTTGTATCTTTTTAATTTCAATAATGGTATTTTTCTTCTTCATTTGGATAAGCAATCATTGAGGAAATTCAAAGAACCAAAAATCTTAACCACGGCAAATTAAAACTAAAATTTAAAAAAAAAAAGTTAGTGGGTATTTTTCATGAATTTCCTCCACCTCGGGGAAGGACACAGGAGCATGCCGGACTCCCAACAGCTAAAAACGCTTCAGTGGTCATCGGTACTGAAGGGGAGCCCTCATATGATCACACAAGAGCCACCCACTGGTGCCACATCTAGAGGCACATCTCAGAGGGAGTGATTGGAAAGCGGTCCCCCCTAGCCTGCCAAAACGAAGCCAAAGTGCGCTGTGCATACAGCAGCGCGAGGCCCTCCACCATATAGTAACGGCATAGGGTTCAGGCTTATAGGAACTAGGCGCCACTTATTACCCCAGCGCCGGTTAAATTATACATTTTTGATGTTACACAGCGTGCAGGTTTATTGCTTGGCCATTATACGGTCAAAATTAATAATCAATCTGACCTAAAATCTTTGTATTTGAAATTAAGGTCTTTTTTCTGTTCAATGTAATATTTGCACAAAACGTAAGAAGTTCAAAATATTAAATCTACAGATTTTGGATTACATTTATTATTAACTTCAATCGAAACTCATAACTTCGGTAGACCAAGGTTAATGCCTAAATACGAGTATAATAACGAATATGAAAGGCCATTGTATTATTTGGAACATATAATTAAGATATCTTGTGTGTAACCAAAGTATCGGTCCTATACAAAAGTAAAATTAGTCAAATCTAATTTAAGTGTTTACAAAAAGTGTCACCTAATATTTGATAAAAATGCAACAGATTTATTTTTGAAAAGTAATTAATTCCACATGCGTTGAAAATTCCGCAGTATATTTATTATAATAAAATATATATGGCAACAGAGAAGCAAATTACACAATTATTTAAATTGACATTCCCATTCAAGCGTCAACTGAAATGTGTAAAAGGAAATCAAAACAGATAAACAAAACCCACGCAATTATTATTGGTGTACACATTCGACTATAGAAAAATCTAAATACATTAAACCGTTACCGATCATAACTACTACGAACCACATAACAAAAACAATACCGTTTCAAATAGAGATCTCAAAAAAGCAAACAGTGCCGATCCACTCTCAGCCGCGTAAAGTTTAATTGCAACTGTTCGTTTATTTTCATTCCTCGTGGCTCAGCTCTATAGAAGTTTCCAAAACAGTTTCGGCCATTCCATGGTGAAGGTTTCCGCTTTTGCCATTTTAACTTCGCCATGTCGGAAAATAATTGGGAACTATTAAAATAGAATCGTTATTTATTGTTTTTGCTTAAAATGTTGGCTGGTCTTCATTTCAATTGTGGCATTCGATAGATAGCGATTGTTGTTTGGCTTCAGAGCATTTATTTCGTCGTCAAAATGTTGTAAAGTTAAGCCTGTACGACAATTAAAAGTTATAATTACTTTTAATGTCGTACTACTTTGTACCTGTATACAGGCGAGCGTACGGCACTACGGGCTGCACTGTTCATACGGCGTGGTGACGCTGGCTCGGCCACAGCTCGTGGGAAGCCTATTTCAGAAGCCTATTTTATTTAAGAAGGATATTTACATGAATGAGTTGCATTCACGACGGACATATCGTCTCATCAGCCAATCAACGTCCACTGCAACAAAAGCTTCGTCTATATATGCCAAAATTGCGACGTCATTTTGTGGGATATTTCCAATATTCACCACGCTTGACAGGCATGTTGGTGAGCGCAAAATGGCTGCTTTTCTATAGAAGGGACGTTGTGGCCGTTCCAGAAGGGTCCAAAAGGCATAGAGACCCTTAATCACTTTTTGCCAGATCTAAAGGAGGACAACGAAGTGGACACACGGAATCTCATCTGTAATGACTTGTTTCCGTGTAAGTCTTTTAAAGTCAAAGTCATATGTTTTTATTTCAAATAAACCAAATATTAGCACTTATGAAACGTCAGAATCTAAGTTGCACGATTCCAAAGAGTTGATCTATCTATCTCTGGAGAAGAGCCGGCAAGAAACTCCATGGATACTCTTTTAAAATAATTGAGATTACAATGTTGATTGATACAAATTATGGTAAAACATATAACGAGCATAATGTAGGTTAATGTATGAAAGAAACATGCTACTGTAATATAATTATTATTTACCATGGCAGTTAACGGCTGACCAGTCCCAACAGACGGCACCCGTTCACGAGCATGACGCATGCATCAGCATCGCTTAGCTCAACCAGTCTTGTGTTTAGTACGTATTTATTTTGTATCTGTCCCAAAAAAGCTAACCACACAACTAATAACGACATATTGCGAATTGACATGTCCCAAAAATATATCAGGTTTATCTAATTCTGGATAGGACAGAGATATATTGCTAGCTGTGACACTCGCTTACGATAGTCTTTCCTTCAATCAAGTTTTACGACTTGCGGCGATGTAGACAGCTGACACACTATTCAATTCATTTTGAACAGCTGATGCTGTGTTTACTCTTAATAGTAAAAATATTCTACTGTTGTCTTGTCTGGTGGTGTGTTTTCCGATAGTAAGATTTCAAGTTATTGTTTAACATACTCAACATACTTAACGTGGGTAGTTTTTTGTAAGAAAGTTGCCGCAATAATTCAGTTTTATTGCCGCTATGTGTACGATTTAATTGTAAGAGCTATATTTCTTATAACTGCCTCGTTTAGAAGGTGGATTTAAAACCACTGTACTATCAATTTGAATGGTACTGTAAATTAAACAAATGTAATACTTTAGCACTTTATCTGCTACGATAGCCATACTAAGTGGTCTACCTCAAGGCATTTGTTAATTAACATTTTAAATTCCGCTGAACCCAAATGAATGGTGACATTATGAAATTAAACATCTGAACAGAACAAAAGAATATGTCTACCCTAACAAAATAAAACACAAAATAAATTAAACACTGAACACTGTTATGTCTGTATACAAAACACCTTCAGTTTACGTAGATACGTTCATAGGGTTCGTAGGTAAGGGCAATGGTTTTATGGACCTTCCTTGATGCTATTTGTCCCTTTGGTCTTTAATAGCGGTAGGTTAAAATACAAGCGCAAGCGGTTTGATTACGATAAAATTGTATTCAAGTAGATATTTTGTTAAAAAACTGGCAAATACGGACGGCATGGTTGGTGCAGTGACTGATACAGTCGGCTGCTGCGCTCCGGGTCGAGCCGCACGGAACAAATATTTGTATGATCTGCAGGTAGTTGTTTCGAGGCTGGGAGTATTTTATGTGGAATTTATGTCTGTAAACGCACCCAGGATACAGGAGAAATCCTAGTGCGGGGCAGATTTATAAACAAAAAGTGCTTGGCTCAAATTAAACTAAACATTATATATATCGCAAACGTCAACTATTTTTGCTTAATAGCCAGACGTTTAACTCAATTTTGATCTAAAAATGTATACTGAACTCGGTTAGTTTGACAACATTTTTACAGCTAAACATTTTTGGTTGTTTTTCGAGTAACTTGGCATTTTTCCAGTTCTATTCAAACTAGTATAACTTGAAAGTCCTGGAATTCATTTATGTAAACGCACCCACGACACAGGAGAAATCATAGTGTGGGCAACGTTAAATTTTTTATAATAAAACACATTGTGTAACATATTTTTACTTAGAATATTTAATGTTTCAGCAAACATTTTAAACAACCAATAGTATAATATCAACTCATATTGGTGAGTTTAAAAATGAAGTCAGTCCAGCGACACATTCGAATATACTATGTAAAAGAGAAGTTATCAATTATTTAACCCCACAGCCACACTATGCTCGGCGCACTGCTGCAATGTTACCCTGGGTGGCCACAGGCTGCTCTACTCGCGCCGATCATTACCATACTGGCTTTCGCCTTACAGCAATGGATGCCATCATTGTGGCAACATGTATAGTGCACTTTTATAGCATAGAAAATTATATCAATGTTATAAATTTAATAATGTTGTTATTTAACCATCTCATTTTTCATTACAACATTCATCTGTTGGTGATGGCGGCATGATTGTTCATCTAAACACTGACACACGCTTTCAATACGAGTGGTCGATACAGCCACGTCAGCGCGAGTATATGGTCAGCTACTTCGTGCTCCTATTGCCAGTCCTTTGATACGCGCACAAAAAACCGTCAAAAAGGGAGGGGTGGGCATAACGAATAGTATGACGTGCTGCATGACGAGCAATATAACCAAACTTGGTCTCTGCCTCCATCTCTCACTACTTCTCACGCCACTTATCGAGTGTGGCTCTAGAATAATATTGCCGCTTATTCTTCCTAGGAAGAGTTGAAGCGTCGATGTACGATTGCTGCTTTATTTTTTTATTCTAACTAACGTAATCTAACGAGAGACATATCTCTCTATTCATGGGTAAGTAACATCTGCCAAGAAGAACTCGGTCTTCAGATTCTTATTTGTTATAGGGGACAATAACAAATAACGTGGGGACATGGGTCCAACACGCAGAGGCCCTTTAGATAATTTTAATCAAAAATTTGATCGGACACCAACCGGGTCTCTCCATGGCTGCACTATAAAATGAAGCCATGGATTGTCCTCAGTTGTGTAGAACTATTGTATGAGATGGAAACTATAACGATAAGGTCTATTGCAATAGGTATTATATGGAATGAAAACTTGAAAAAACGGGAACAATTGCGTCTGTCTCTTATCTTTTAAAGTGAAATTCTGTGGCAGACGGTGACTCACAAGATTGACCTCCTACAATAGCCCCCACTACAGGTAGCAGGAAGCAACACCTGTTATCAGTTGTTGACATTATTTTAACTATAATTAGGTAATATTTTTCGTTTTTATTCTTATTAAAATAATATTTTTATTCAACTTCCATTACCACTCCAAATAAATCCAAAAAAACTAAATACCCTTGCGTTTTATAGGAAATCGCTAGAGTAGATTTTAATAAACCGTACCTAAGTCACCAGCTATATTTTTAGACTTTTGAATGCCACAATTGTCTATAAGTGACCGTGGCGTTACATATAACCCTTTTCCTTCTTCTTCCTGCCCTGGTTCCAGGTTACTCGTGGTCGGCGCAATATGTTAGTCATATAAATTGCAAAGGTTTTGGCAAAAGAGTTTTACGGTCGGCCGCCTGCTCAACACTAACCCTCCCTGGGTATGCTTGTGTTGGTGGTTCACCCGCCACTTGTATCAACCGTCATATATGACCAACAATAAAATGATAATAAATTATTTAATTTCCAGAAGACTAAATATTTTTTTATTCGAAACCACCGTATAGCTATCATCTAGCTATTATAGCTTCCAACATTTTCTTTAAGAGGTCTACCCAATTTACCTCGTTCCCGCCGGCACACACTGGACTTGATACCATTTACGAATTTCTACTTCTTGTTGGTATTTTCATATAATTTATTTCTTGGCAGGTGCGCTTTCGGTTCTGAGCGAGGCGTTCAAAAGGTGAAATTATATACCCGCTTCAGCTTTCATCTTGGGCGTGTCAATATTCCGATTAGTCCGTCCCACATTGTCCATTTTAAGGTCAATTCACTAGACGTTGGGTGAATTTGTACAATGAGCTGTGCTCAAGTTGATGTATTTTTGAGCCGTCTGAATTTTATTGTGTCCCTTTATGTATTCAAGTTGAGTGGTTACATAAAATGTTTTTGGTAAGTGAATTTATGTTATCATTATAATAATTTAGGATTATGAGCTTGCCTTTACATGCAACATATGAGTTGAATATTAGGTAGTACGCACATTGGAGATCTTTTTATCTACTGAAATCTTACTAGTTTATAGAACTTAACTAACTATTTACACGCCGTGTCGTGTATGTAGTCTCGAAGTCTGCTCGTGACCACGGACTCTGCAAAGAGTTGGAAACGTCAAACGAATTAAGAGTAGTTTTTTATTTTATACATAAATGTATCATGCATTTGTTTATATTCCACCATACATATGTGTAATTGTATATGCTAGGGTTGCACTTTGCACGCATGTATACCGCACTTATATATCCTGCATGTAGGTATATAAAATGAATAAAATTAATGCGGTATATTTATGTAAGCTATTTCGATTCAATAGATTTTATTTACAATTTTACTTATCTAGAAATAGTTCTACACGCATACACAGAGGCGATGGGACGAGGACGGACGTCTGTGTCACGTTGTGCTGCACGTCTATGCTACGGTTTCATATACGATTTTCATGCTTAGACAAGACAACATAGCGGTGTAGGAAATCTACGAGAAAAATTTGATGTGAAATTTATCCGGAGAGGACAAAACGTGGACAGAAGACGGACGTGGCACAGACATTTATTCATTTATTGCGTTACGGATGCAAGTCAATGTCACGTCAGCGTCACGTCTTCCCCACGGCTTCTCGACCCCTAATACGAGTTTCTTTTCACAATATAAAAGTATTACTTACTGTAAGAACAGGTTTATCGCTTAGCGGAGCTGGCCAGTCGCAGTGCCGACCTCTTCAACCGAATATTCAAATATTATGTTCTGATTGTAAAGCGTGGCGATTATGGCAAAACCCCCCAATGAGCACACAACACACCGATATCGGTCGTTGTGTCGTTCTTTGAGGGAGGCCTGTATCCAGCAGTGGAGTTTATTCGGCCGAAATGGTGGGTAAAATTAAACTCGAGCTAGGTATTGTATTTGAATCATTCATCGCTGTGGGGCATGCATGTGATGGTATGATGGTATGCCTTAATACTACCCTAGGTTTTCAGTTCTCTCAGACAACTTTTTTCCATCCTAGAATTGATCTGGCCCTAATACAGAGGTAGTCTAGAGGCACAGTGGCCCACCCCTTATTCATATGATATAAAGTCAAGACGACGAAGGCCATTTATAAAAAAATATAGGTCTTCTTGGTGCGGGGGGATGGGTGACGCCTCATAGTCACCCTCTCCGAGATGTGCCTATAGCCGTGGCACCAGTGGGCGGCTCTGGTGTGATCATTTGAGGACTTGGAAGCCTAAGATGACCGTCGCAGTGGTTTTAGCTCGTAGGAGTCCGTCCTGGGCCTTCGCTCTTCCCTGGGGTGGAGGAAGTTCATGATGAATTTCCACAGGGACCAATAGAAAAAATCTTCTCGGTGACATTTCCTGGAAATGTGGCTGCTTAATCGGGCAATTTCTGGCGAAGACAAGAGTGGTCTCCAGCCAGGCCTAATATTAATTTTATAAACTAAGCAACTGCTGTTAAGAGCGTCCGTTCGGGACTCAAACCTCGGCTTACATTTAGTTTTAATTGAATCCACTTCTTTAATTATTCGTCCTGTCAGAGACTCAAGTTCAATAACTTGTAGACATTCTTACTTAAAATAACATTACTTACCAAAACACCTTTTTAAACAGGATAAACATCTATTATCAAGTTACTTTATACATCATTGGACACAAACAATAAACATGTTTTTGAAAGGTTCTTGTAAAGAAACCCGAATCTAATTTACAGGCAGAAAAATAATTTCTCTAACTTGGCATCTGAAAGACTGGCAGTTTTATAAAAATATCAGCATTGAATAAATTGTTGTGAAATCTTTAGGCGTATTACTTCGTTAATTAATTGAATGATAAATATTATTTTGATACTATTAATAGTAAATACTATTTTAAAGTTTTCAACAACAATCTAAATTCAAGAGCTGAATTTTTTTTTTTGCTATTTGAAAGCTAAGAATTATAAAAGTGCTGTAGCTACGAATGTAAGACGGCCAACATAGCAGTATACGACAATTTAGTCACACTAATGCCCTACCATTTTATCCGTGTGGTATCCAGATTAAGAATATAGCACCACTCCATTTCCTCCCGTGGATGTCGTAAAAGGCGACTCTGGGACTCTAAACCAGAGGGATGGGTAGCAGCGTCCCTTTTGTGAAACGGTAACCATACTGCGCTCACCAGCCCACCTGTCAAGCGTGGTGAGTATTGGCAAATACCCCCCAAAATGATGAAACAGTTGTGGAAGTCTATGGGGTAGGCCTTTGTTCAGCAGTGGACATATAAACGGCCGATATGATGAGGTAGGACATTGACATGTTCCTGTAACTTTCGTCTATGTTTAATTTTATTCATAATTATGCTCTTTTATTTACGTATCGACTTTTTTACAGTAATGACATAATAAACGAAGATTTCCCCCATTTTTATACCATATTTTGTGGTATTAATACTAACAGTGGTACTTCAGTTCCTGATTTCCTACACCTAAATTCAGTTGCAGATATTAAAAACTGTAACAAAATATTTTGAAGTGTTTTATTTGAATAATATCACAGCGATACTCAGGGACTTTCAAGTTAAACTAGTTTGAATAGCTGGAAAAATACCAAGTTACTCGAAAAAACTGCCAAAAATGTTTAGCTGTAAAAATATTGACAAAATAACCGAGCTCAGTATATATTTTTAAATCAAAATTGAATTAAATGTCAGGCTACGAAACAAAAAGTTGCTGAAGTCGCGCCGCAACGTCAACTTTAAGACATTCGTGGTGCGAGTACCGAATTGTTACCTGCCCCTCGTTATGGAAGAAGACTTTTGGCCTCAAGGCGTGGTGTTCCGTCGCCGCGGACAAGTGCCACAGGACAGCACAAAGACAATATTATAGTGCTAAGTGAAGTGCTACTCACATAGTCTTTAGCCTTATTCATTAACACAAATTTTGTATTTACTTTATATATGCTAGTTTGTAAGGTATATATATATGGGCCATGGAAGCCTGAAATAAATGATATTATTATCTATACAAACAAATAAAACTGAAGTATCTGTTTGTAATGACAAAATAACAGCATTTCACTAAATGCATATGAAAGTATATACGGTATCTACAGCAAAAAAACGATTTTAATTTTTTCATCTGTCTGTCGGTCTCTCTATTTGTTTGTTCCAGCTAATCTCCAAAACGGCTGGACCGATTTCTACGAGACTTTCGCTGACAGATAGCTGATATTATGAGGAATAATATAGGCTACTATTATTTTAGAAAAATAATTAGAGTTCCGCGCAAAACAATTTTACCTCATGAAATCCAATATATATACATATGTCAAGTGTCTATGCAGAAAGCACTCTAAATTATATGTAAATAACCCAATTTCTTTTAAATTAAACGGTGGGTCCCAGCTAGGATTATATATTTTTATTAAAAACAGTTTAGTGAACATGTTATGGTTAGGTTCTGCGTGGTTAACGTTTGCGAAATATGTTTAGTATAATTTGAACCTAGCACTTATCTGGTGCTTACAATAAACAGTAGGAGTAAAACGCCCACCTGGAGCCCCTCTTCGGTGCCGAAGATGACCGCTCCAGTGGTTTTAGCTGGTAGAAGTCGCCGTAGGAGACCAGCATACCCCTTCGCCCTTCCCTAGGGCGAAGGAAGTTCATGTAGAATTTCCACTGGACATCGATAAAAAAAGGACTAAAACGCCCAGTAACCGGTAGTTATTCTTTTAGGATTCCTTTAAGCTTAGAGCCCTATTTTAAAACGATGATAGAATATTTCTTCTGTCACGGGTACAGTTTACAGAAACTCAAACACCGTCTGGTGTCCAGATATAAGAAAATAGCAGCACTCCATCGCCTACTGTCAATGTCATAGAAGGTTACTAAGGGAGTCGAAGCGCTAGTTATGGGCAGTACCGTCTCTTTTGTGGAACAGCAGCCATTCTGCGCTCATCAACCCGCCCGCAAAGCATGGTGAGTACTGGTAATTTTCCTGCAAAATGATGGCACGGTTGTGGCAATCTATGGGGGAGGCCTTTGTTTAACAGTGGACGGACTTTGGCTGATATGATGATGATAAAACACCTCCGAAACAATATAAATGTGGATCATAAAAATGTTTGTTCCCTGCGGGGATCGGACTCACACCACAGTAAGTAGCGCAGAGAGCCAATTGTTTTATTTATACAACATGCCCAACATAACACCTACAACCCATAACAAATTTAATACCACCCAGGAGTCTGTGTGCTCACACCGAGCGACCCCCGGGAAGACGGTGTCGCGCACGTGGTCACGTACCGCCGTGTGCGCAGCACAGCGCACAGCGGGGCTTGGGGGGATCCTTTACAATCCTCCCCGAGAGGTGCCTGCGGGGCGACCTTTTTACAGTCGCCTTCCCTCCGTTAGAGGGGGTGACTGCTTTACATTCATCCCCTCCGAGATGTGCTTAAGGCGTGGCATCACTGTGGGGGCTCTAGTGTGATTTTACGAGGACCTGGAGCCCCTCTTCGGTGCCGAAGATGACCGCTCCAGTGGTTTTAGCCGGTAGGAGTCTGGCATACCCCTTCGCCCATCCCCGAGGTGAAGGAAGTTCATGTAGAATTTCCACTGGACATCAATAAAAAAAAAAGAAAAATGGACTAGTCATGAAGTTATTTAGTCTCTTATACCCAATTATTTCAGTAACTACAGTGCCCTTCTAACTGGAACACAGTAATGTCTAAAGTTTAAACACTAATGCTTAACAGCGAACTGGTAATGGTGTAGTAACTACCTAGCCGACCTATTGCATAGAGAGAACATGTTTTAATTTTTTTATTGATCTCCAGTGGAAATTCATCATGAACTTCCTTTGCCCCGGGGAAAGGCGAAGAGGCATGACGGACTCCTGACGGCTAAAACCACTGAAGGGAGCCGGGGCACCAGGTCCTCATAAGATCACACTAGAACCAACCACGATGGGCACATCTTGGAAGGAAAGGACCGTAAAGTGGTCAAGCCCTCTAGCGGAGGGATGGCAACTGTACAAAGGCCACCCCCAGGCACTGCTCAATGACGGTGGCGCGCACGTGACCTTCTTCCTGGGTATCTAGAGAGACCTACCACCACGCCAAGCCACTGCACCAACCGTTTATCATAATATGTTTCAGGTTATTTATTTTTATGTTCCAGATACTGTAAGCGAGCTATGACCAACCTGGTGATAAACAGCTACTATGCCCATGCCAAATAATCGAGTGTTTACTGGTGCGTAGGGACCGGATTATATGCTTAAAACTTAACTTAAAATGGTCGAAATATGCATCATAAATTCTCGAAATATGATGCGTCGAAATCGTCGAAAAGTGGCAAAAATGCAATATCAAATTTAAATAAATACCACAAATTAATGGTTTTTACTTGGTTTTTATGCCGTGTGGTGCCGGCTCAGAATACCACCACCCCATTTCCTCCCGTGGGTGCCGTAAAAGTCGACTAAGGGATTAGCCGGAGGATGGGCAGCAGCGTCCTTCGAGTACATTAACAACACAACTGCGATCGCCAACCCGTCTGCCAAGCGTGGCGATTATGGCAAAACCTCCCAATGAGCCCACAACACATCCATATCGGTCATTGTGGTGATCTTTGGGGGAGGCCTGTGTCCAGCAGTGGACTTCATTCGGCCGAGATGATGATGATGACTTGATTTTATAAATCAGCATACAAAATTAAATTTATTAAATTATCCGTGTGGTGTCCAGATTAAGAATTTAGCACCACTGTATCTCTTCCCGTGGACGTCGTAAAAGCCGACTAAGGGACTCTAAACCAGAGGGATATAGTCTGTATAGCCAGTAGTATAGTCAATATAGCCTTCCTTCTGTTGCACGGATGCTATTCTGCGCTTACCAACCCGCTCGCCAAACTTGGTGAGTACTGGCAAGTACTCCCCCAAAATGACGACCATGTAACTGGTCGTTTATGGGGGAGGCCTTTTTCAACAGTGGATGTCTTTTGGCTGATATGATAAATTAAATTAAAACAAATTACTTTATTTACTATGTTTTCAACAAAACAGGTTTTGCAACTTCATTTCTTTAAAACGTCTATATTTAATTAAGTACAACCTTTTCAGTAGTAAGATTATACCTATTGTAACACAAAAAAAAGAAAATGTACCTACGCGTTAGATTATGTATGTACGTTTCATATTTCTCTAGTTAGATACAGTTAAAATTGAAATAACGTAAAAAGAAGCCTAAATATGCAAATGCCAAAATAGTCAATATTTGCTTATTTTGATGTGCAATCAGTATTTTAGAGAAATTTACGTAGGCCGCTGTACACACCTCAGGTTTTCTAGTGAACGGTTAAATACTACCACAAAACATTGTAAAATAAATTCTGAGTTTAGATCAGTTTAAAAAGCCTATTGAAGGTAATGGTTAACTGAATGGTGTTTGCCTAAAGGCGTGGCATCAATGAGCGGCTCTAGTGTGATCTTACGAGGACCTGGGCCCCCTTTCGGTGCCGAAGAGGACCGCTCCAGTGGTTTTAGCCGGTAGGAGTCCGGCATACCCCTTCGCCCTTCCCCGGGGTGAAGGAAGTTCTATGTAGAATTTCCACTGGACATCAATAAAAAATAAAATTAAAAAAGGTAGATATTATAAACTTTATTTGAATATCTGTGATTAATAGCTATACATACCTACCAACATATTAAGAAAAATTAAAGAATTAAGATAAGTGATATTTAACGGAATATGATTGTAAGTATCTTTCAGGAATTAAATTGTAAAATGTTCTTCTTCTTCTCTTAGATTATGGCTTCTGTTGTAAAATGTTAAGAGGTTCCATTCTAACAATATTAATTTTATCTTGACTACAATAATTACGTGTGTGTATCTCGCATACTATTATCACCGAAACAGTAAGACATCGAATACATTCCGTTTTACTATCTGAAATTATGTAAGTGCCGTTCCGAAACGCGTATCTACAGTATGCTTAGTAATGCAACCATTTTCAACAATTTGTATGCATGAAGCGGCCACTTTGTTTTCCTTTACAGGTACGTGTGTATTGATCGTAAACCGGAAGTTGTTAAACCCCGTTCAGTTAACCATTACCTCCAATAGGCTTTTTAAACTGATCTAAAATCTGAATTTATTTTACAATGTTTTGTGGTAGTATTTAACCGTTTACTAGAAAACCTGAGGTGTGTACAGCGGCCTACGTCAATTTCTCTAAAATACTGATTGCACATCAAAATAAGCAAATATTGGCTATTTTAGCATTTGCATATTTAGGCTTCTTTTTACGTAAAATATCATTTCCTTGTTTCTTTTAAGTGCAAATAAATGTAAGAAGTTTTCCCAATTTGGTATCCATATCTAACACTAAAAATAATTCTAAGAATCGAAACTATTAAAACATCATCTAGGTAAGCGCAGTAAAATTAAACCTGTTTATTGAAGCTGGTTAAAAAACTACTTAATCAACTGGAATGAAATTTGTATGGGACCAATTCGAAAGCATTTTGCACCTATTAAAAAAAGAATCGCTCAAATCGGTCTACAAATCTCGGAGTAATCGGTGTACATACATAAAAAAAGGACGAAGGACGCTGCTGCCCATCTTCCGGCTAATCCCTTAGTCAACTTTTACGACACCAATAGGATGAGATGGGGTGGTGGTATTCCGAGCCAGCACCACACGGACTCATTATTAACAAAAGTTAAGTGAGCTACGTAATTTTATGAGACTACCACGAAAGATTTGAGATGTGCAAGCAAAGAGAGCCCTTAGGTATTCCCAGCAGTGGTTAAAATCGGGTTGTATCATCACGGCCGAATGAAGTCCACTGCTGGACACAGGCCTCCCCCAAAGATCTCCACAACGACCGATATGGCTGTGCTGTGGGCTCAATGGGGGGTTTTGCCATAATCGCCACGCTTGGCAGACGGGTTGGCGATCGCAGTTGAGCTGTTAATGTATTCGAAGGACGCTGCTGCCCATCCTCCGGCTAATCCCTTAGTCGACTTTTACGACACCCACGGGAGGAGATGGGGTGGTGGTATTCTGAGCCGGCACCACACGGCTACGGCACGGCGGGTTGTGTGAATGAAGTAAATTCAAGTATTCCATAGATCTCACCAATTTTAAACAGAAGATGTCACACTGTAATAGGTTTCAAACTTGATTTTCCTACTACATTTGCTCGTCCGTTTAATAAAAATCCCCAAGTCATTTATGATATGCTTAGATATTGACGTGGTCTATTTTAAGCACACAGAACAGAAAATACTTTGATAGTTATCTGTTATTGACATTGAAGATGGTAGGGCCGCCTGTCAGGCTTTTGGCAGTGATACAGTCGAATGATATTGTTACTATTTCTGTTACCATTCACAAGTGCTTATTCTCGGTTTGTCGCTATGGTTTTCTATTCGTCCAGCGTTATAAATGTTAATAAAAGATACGTATTTTACGTGACGTAATCTGTTTTTATTGTCTTCTCTAATTGAATTTTATGTCCTTGTCTTGTCTTGACTACACAAATGATATATCCACTACAACAGGGGTATAGTAAAAATTATGTACCGGAATCTGAGTTGCCTTTGGTATTGCAATTTTTTATGTTTGATATTTTGGATTCATACTATTCTATGTTCAGTGTTTTGGAATTTCTATGCCCCTTATTATGTCCACATCTGGTTACCACAACCACAGTCAAGATATTAAAAAGATTAAATTCTTCCTAAACCAGCAACAAAATACCGTTACACAGAGACTCGTGGGAATAAACGATCAAGCAAAAGCAACACCAACCAAATATGAGAAAGAAACTCAATTACTTCTACACGTTGCCTTCTGAGGGATGTGTCAGCGTTTTAACTTAACTTTACCCATGTCTTACATAAATATAAGGAGCTTAGGAAGGCCTTGCGAAACGCCTGTACGAATGTCAATGCAGGTGAATTCGTGGAATGTTTTGGATCGAATTTTTGTAGTAGTCGCAGTAGAGTAGATTTGAAATGGTTAGGTCTTTAAAATTGATTAGAATGATTTGCAAGAATGTGAGAACTCTTGCCAGCAGTAGAATCAAGAAGGAAAAATAATTAAATATATTTTTATGAGTAACCGTCAATTCTTTTTATACGTGACATAATTATTCATGATGTGTATCAATTGAAATAAGCATTCAAAGTTCGTCCTTTCATATGTTTCATGATATCTTCTGTTACTGGTTCAATGCAGATATACTGTGCTTCATCCGCAACTCTTTTGACAACATGTCAACATAATTTCAGAACTTGGTTAGGTTTTATGTTACCTTGAACAAGATGTGTATTGTGAGACCCAAACGTCAATGCACCCTAAACACTCAGTCCCAAGCAAACAAACCCAATGAAACCAGTTTTCATTTGGCACTCAAAGTTTGTGATCTACATAATGTATGAAACTCAATCTCGCTATCTTTTTCGTTTAACAGCAAAATGGAATATTGATTAAAGTTCAGTAGATTTTACTGCGAAACAAACCAGCGTTTATTAGATGGGAGGCAGGAGGGTAATTAAGGGTTCCAGGTAAATGGTAATAAAGTATTAAAACATTTTTTTTACCTCCAACAATATGTATCGTGTGAGACCCAAACGTACTTTTATTCATGATATTTACCATTGCTTTATAGTTATAATTTGTTATTTATTTTAATATAACGTTTATTCCGTCCCTATGTCGCTGCAAGGGTGCTAACTGAAAATCAATGCTGGGTACCTAAAGCCCCGGAAATAAGCTAACTCTTTCATCATGATCATTATGACGGTACGTTTGTTTTTATTTATCAAAAAATATGTCTATTATCGTTTCTTTTTCTTTTTACCGACTTCAAAAAGGAGGAGGTCCCCAATTCGACGCGATTTTTTTATGTGTGTACACCGATTACTCCGAGATTTGTAGAGATTTGAGTAATTCTTTTTTTAACTGGTGCAGAATGCTTTCAACTTGGTCCAATATAAATTTCATTATGTGTGATTGAGTAGCTTTTTAACCAGCTTCAATAAGCAGGTTAATTTGACTGCGCTTATCTAGATGTTGTCTTAATATTCTCGATTCCTCTCAGATCAAATTGGAAAAAGTTCTTATATTTATTTACACTGAAAAGAAACAAATAAAACCTTTTAGCAAAATAAAGTTTAGTTTTCCTTTTCAGTGGTTTTAATATTTTTATATCATGTAGGGTTTTTGAAGTCGGTTTGTTTTTATTTATTTCGTTTTGTACTGTCAGTTTGTTTGTGCTGATTAATTGTGTTTTCTTTCTTCTTTCTAACTCTATCCCTGAGATCAACTATATAGAGAAGCTCATGTTTTGACAATTATTCAAGAGTTAATCTAGGCATATTTCGTGCGGTATTTTACTGCGGTGCATAGTCAAAGTATGAAAAGCATTGCAGTATACACAGGATTAATCCTACAGTTAAACTAAGCCGTGATAAAAAAAAACCTAATTCAAGCAACAAAATATACATACATCTTGTCACACATACGACGCATAGATATGTAGAACATAGTTTTATTTTTATGTAATTAAATTACATTAATTATATTGTATGTTTTTTTAACCTCTGGCAATCCATGGACCAGAACTATTCGGTGTCTACCATAGATTAGATTATTTTAATAGGATTGCTAGTTTATTTATACTTTTATTGTATGTTTAGTCCATTAATTCGTTTTTACTTATGTTTAGTTATCATTATGTCTTGTATCGTATAATTGTAATGTTTAGTTTAACGGTGTCGCGTATTCAATTGGGTGTGAATATATATAGTTCTTCTTCTCTCTAGTCTATAATGTAAGCATAGTTAAATATCATTTTACACAATAGAAACTGCAAATGTCTAACGTTTAAAATGGGTGGCTTTTTCCAAGAGTTAAGATCTTTTTCCACGGTAGCTAATAGCGTAGAAAGAAGTTACGAAGTGCATTTCTTTAGGTATCGTTAGGAGGGAATAAAGGGTAGCAATCAAGCGGTTGTTTCAAGTGGCCGCGTTAACATAGTATTTCCCATTAGTCTCATTGCTGTGCCAAGCAAGACTAGTCCTGGTAGCATTACAATTGTTATGGGCAGGCATGATGCTTATCACCAGACTTGACTTGCTTGTCTCGTCACTTGGTAGTATAAAAAGACAGCCAACGGACAAAGTAACTATAAGGCGTCCGTTTTTTATTTAGTGGTATGGAACTCTTAACATTCCAATTAAAGTTTTATCATCATCATATCACTTCTGAAAAGACCTCTCCACAGATTTTCACACTAATGTCGTCATTTTGGGTGGAATTTGCTAATACTCACCACGCTTGGCATGAACCTGCATGCTTTGCATAGTATATTAGCTACTGTCCCACGGAAGAAATGTTGCTGCCCATTCCTCTAATTTCGACTCAATTTTTGAAGTGAAAACTTCTTTCAGCACGGTACGCATATTTTTAGATGAGATAAAATCTCTGGACTCGCGACACCGTTACGAGACGCTATTTGAAGTGAAAACTTCTTGGTTTCGCAACGCGGCGGGAAGCGCGCGCTTTTTGTGAGGCGGCTCGCACCGCAGCCATATAATATAGTATTACATTTTGTGAATGAAATAAATAAAAATAAAAACATTTATTGGTTTAAAATTTTCACTTCTGTCGGCACTCCCGGAGTGCAAACCGTGTTTTTTTCTTATTTTGTTGATCCGATGGAAATACCTCATGTACTTCCTCCGCCCCAGGAAAGGATGCAGGAAGCATGATATGAGCGGGGCATGACTCCTACCAGTTAAAACTCGAATAATCTCCGTCTAGAGCCACGCATTGGTCCCACGCCTTAAGGCCCATCTCGGAGCGCATTACTCTAAAGCAGTCACCCCCTCTAGTGAAGGAAAGGCGACTATAAAGAGGCCAGGCCCCCAGACACCTTTCGGGGAATTGTAAAAGAAAGAAAGAAGTCTCGCTATTTGCTGTACTGCGCACACGGCGGCACGTGACCACATGCACACTGCCGTATTCCCGGGAGTGGTTTGGTATGAGCACGCAGAAATTTAGACTCCCCTAGTCGTCTTTTATAAAATCCACGGGAGGAGATAGAGTTTAGAGTTTAGAGATTATATTCTTAATCCGGAGACCACAGGGAATTATTCAGTAAGTTAGCATCAACAAAACCATGTAATTCAAAACATGGTTGTGCCCACGGAACATAAAAATCTCTACCTGGTTTGTGTATGTGTCAACGTGCACCACGTTCACTTCGTTAAGACTAATTAACGCCACAGCTCGCGTTGAATTTGAGATTTATACAGGAAAATGTCCAAGCATCGTCTGTACACATTTTAAAGAACCTATTCCATCCCCATCCCATTCTATACTTCTATTTAACTAACACAATATATATACAAATAAAACTACAATTTAGTATTGATTGTAATTTAGTATATGATTTCAAACTTCCGCCAGAGGTTTGTTGAAACCAACGGTTGAGTTGATGGCGCAATGGCTAAGAGATTGGTTTTCTACGCAGGTTCAATTTTCGCATCTTCTTCTTTTTGTGTATTTAGTGACCAACATCTTGCCAGAGTCATTCAACCTTCTTATTTTTTATTGGTTCCCATTGGAAATTCTTCATGAAATTCCTTCATGTTATACAGATATAGTGAGTTGATGGTTAAATTATTAGTGCAATGGCGAAGCGACCTGTGATAGGTTCAATTTCCGAATAAAATAAATATTAAGCCTTCTCATAGTTACAGGTATTTAAGTATGTGTGTAAACGTATTAACCGTGATACGGCAAAAAATAATTTGAGGCATAATTTAAAAAAAGTCTCAGATACGCATCTAATATTGTTAATATACTAAAATAGTTAACTTGTGCAGTAGATACCGTCAAAATGAAGGATTATTTAAAAAAATACAGTTACAAGCAGAGCTAAGCAAGCTCGCGATAACGACTACTCCTCCAGGAAGCAATAACGCTCACTAAGGATGCAGTATTCCCTGTTCTTTTATTTTCAGATTCCTGTTCGTGTAATGTATGGCACAATTAATGATTCAGCATTATTTTGTATACTTATTTATGTACAAAACATTTTTGTGATACCGTGCAAAATATTTTTTGCTGAGAGTAGTGCTTTCTCATAAACCATTGCGAAGATAGATAGAAAGAAGAAATAAATAAAGAGAATCAAAACTCGGTCGATCAGTTAATGTTGATGACAGAATAGAAAAAAGGACATAATTTAAACAACCTCCACGGAGCCGAAACCAAAAGCTACCTCAGCATGATGCTCAGATATTTGATAAATGCTGCAGAGCTGGTTTTCAGATATTCGGATGCAGAACGTTTCCATTAAGTAACCGTAAAATCACTGGCTTTACCGACTTAAATCGACTATGGCTGATTTTAGTCGGGCACAAATTGGTCGTGTGTTTTTAGATCGAATGCAAAGATAATGTCGGTCAATAGCGTCTGCACGTGTTCACTCGTATGTTCTATCCTTCACTCTCAAAGCAACATACCGTATAGTTTCAGGCGAAAAACAGGCACTCTTCACCAAGGTGTCGAAAAAGGCATCTAGAGGACATCGTATGCGAAAAATATCGACTACTGAACAAAACAGAACAGTTTTATGCATTGTGTCATAATTTTGGAGGAAATTTGCCAGTACTCATCACGTTTGCAAGGCGGGTTGGATATCGCAGAATGGCTGCTATACACAGGAATGACGGTGCTTTTGCTTGGAACCATACCCATATGGAAATTACATATTAACATTCAAATATCTTTTCAACGTCACAGCATTATGCTGGGTGACAACCTTTTTTTGCACGGGCACGACGCTATGATTTTTGGATTTTTAAAGGTTAGCATTATAAAACTTACATATAACTGATAAATGTAGTTTATATTTTATGTTAGGCCTGGATTCCGAGTCTTTTGGCACATACCCTTATCATAACTTTGTGTTGCCATTTTATTGCATTTAGTGTGTTAGTTTTTGTGTTTCTTATAAATATTGTGCCTAATTTTAATTGTGCGTCGTTACTGGTGCAAAAATAAATAGTTTTCTTTCTTCTTTCTTTCTCTTTCATATACATAAACTAGCTTTACCCTGCCACGCGTTACTGTGGCTAAATGGGCATTATAACAAAATGTATTAAATTATGAATAAATAAATACAATAGGAGTCCCCTGATTTAATAAAAACATGCGCGTATATGTAAGATGATACAGCGATGTGTAAGAGTTTCAAAATGATCGGTAAACAACTTATAGATATTTACGAATTTTAACAAACGAACATTAAATTATTGTATATATAGATTATGAGTCCCCTGATTTAATAATGATATGCGCATCATCATATCGGCCATTTATACGTCCACTGCTGAACAAAGGCCTCCGCCATAGACTTTCAGAACTGTGTCATCATTTTGGGGGGTATTTGCCAATACTCACCACGCTTGGCAGGCGGGTTGGTGAGCGCAGTATGGCTACCGTTTCACAGAAGGGACGCTGCTGCCCATCCCTCTGGTTTAGATTCCCTTTGTCGCCTTTTACGACATCCGCAGGAGAAGATGGAGTGGTGCTATATTCTTAATCCGGACTCCAAACGGATAGAGTTTGGATATATAAATAAGAAATCCTTCTGCAAAGCGTGGAGATTTTGAAAATATCGTGGACATTATAAAGCCTCTGTTTACCAGTCGACGTTAAAGCACTGATTTGGATCTAGGTGAATTATTTTTGTATCGTAATGTAAGTTGTATACTTATAAGAAAGTCGAGAAAAATTAAATAATGTGTACCGAAATAAATAAATAATAACGTACTTACATAAAATGTCAAAAATATTAAAATACAACATCGCTCTGCCGCCTTATGATCATTAAACAAAAACATGAAAACCAGAAACAAGAAAATTTTAATTACCATTTTGCGTGTACAAGTGAAATTGGCCCGCAGTGTACCACAAAGATTTTGTCTTACAATTTTGTGCTTTCGCTACCAAAGCCTTTGTTTACCAGGCTGAGGATAGAAATTAAAACGTCTCATATGAATTAAAACAAGCTCACCATTTTTTTAGAGCTCAGCTAAGTGTATTTGAGAACAATATATATTTTTATTTTTTTTATGTAATTGTCTGCAGTTCAAAGTCTACACAGCCCTTTTTTTTCGTTTTAAATAAAACGTTGCCCCACACTAGGATTTCTCCTGTATCGTGGGTGCGTTTACAGACATGAATTCCATATACCAGATACCACACCCAGACCCGGAACAACTACCTGCAGATCGTACAAATATTTGTTCCGTGCGGGAATCGAACTCACGACCCGGCGCAGCAGCCGACTGTATCAGCCACTGCACCCACCGTGCCGTCAGCTCTAGTCGTAAGTAGAGTGTGACCCTCGCTGCCTTCAATGCTCTCCTAGACACAAGGCCTGATTGTGATGTGATTGCGGATGAATGGAAGGTGATTCTGCCAGAGTACTTGTCGTCATCATCATCATCATATCAACCATACAACGTCCACTACTGAACAACGGCATCCCCTGTAGATTTCCACAATTGTGTCATCATAATGGGCGGTATTTGCCAGTGCTCACCACGCTTGTGGCAAGTGGGTTGGTGAGCGCAGAATGGCTACTGTTCTACAGAAAGGACGCTGCTGCCCATCCCTCTGGTTTAGATTCCCTTAGTCGCCTTTTACGACCTCCACGGGAGCAGATGGAGTGGTGCTCTATTCTTAATCCGGTCACCACACGGAGCACATGGTGTACTGTGAAAAGAATGTGTGAATGTGTGTGTATCAAAACATTACAGTGTATTGAAACTATATTTTGTAATTAACTTTTTTACAAAACCAATTTTTAACTGTCACGGCTTTTTTTTTATTGGTCTACAGTGGAAATTCTACATGGAACCTCCTTCGCCCTAGGGAAGGGCGAAGGGGTATGCTGGACTCCTACCGGCTAAAACCACTGGAGCGATCATCTTTGGCACCGAAGGGCGGCTCCAAGTCCTCGTAAGATCACTCTAGAGCCGTCCATTGGTGCCACACCTTTAGGCACATCTCGGAGGGGATGACTGTAAAGCGGTCACCGCCTCTAGCGGAGGGCAGGCGGCTGTAAAAAGGCCACCCCCCAGGCACTTCTTGGGGAGGATTGTAAAGGATCCCCCGAGTCTCGCTGTGCTCTCTGCTGCGCACACGGCGGCACGTGAACACATGCGCGCCACCGTCTTCTCGGGGGTCACTCGGTATGCACGCATGCGTGCATTATGCATTAAACCGCATGTACCGCATGTGGTCACGCGCTGCCGTGGGACGCTTTGGGGGATCCTTTACAATCCCCCTGGGGGGTGACCGCCTTACAGTCACCCTCTCCGAGATGTGCCAATAGGCGTGGCACCAGTGGGCGGCTCTAGTGTGATCATACGAGGACCTGGAGCCTCCCTTAGGTGCCGAAGATGACCGCTCCAGTGGTTTTAGCCGGTAGGAGTCCGGCACACCCCTTCGTCCTTCCCCGGGTCGAAGGAAGTTCATGAAGAATTTCCACTGGGCACCAATAAAAAAAAAAAAAAAGGTACCACACTTTTACGCCTTTAGGCACATCTCGGAGAGGGTGGTTGTAAAGCGGTTAGGTATCCTAGAGAAGAGGTGACTGTCAAATTTGCAAGATACCTGATAATACAACACTTTTAAACGAATTCTATCACGTATATTTTAGATTTTTGTTTTTCCTGACGTTTCGAACACTTTGCAGGGTTCGTGGTTCTGCGGCCACGAATATACGCGATAGAGTCCGTTTAAAAGTGTTTTATTAATGTGTAATACTCGCGAAAACCTCAGGTATCAGGTATCAAATCAGGTATCTTGTAAAGTAATGTCTTAACATTACTTTACAAGATACCTGATATGATTTTTACAGCGTCTTTTGTAGCGTGGGCGCAGCTAATCATGTTTCTTTCTAAAGTAGCTCTGTGTATGTATATGATTTCAACATTAAAACGATAAGTTGTATATGTAGACGTATATTATACAATAGTTATAAAGTTTTATAATATTGAGGACATGCTTGTAATCTGTCGGCCATCGTAAGGGGTCGAACCTCGCTCATGGCGGTCCGTCGGCCGGCCCTTCCACCCTGCCTGCGGCCGCATAGTCACCGCCAGCGCTCTTAGTATGTCAGCCGCAAGCAAGCAAGTGAGTGAGTTAGTGTAATATTTAGAATGGTTTTTTGCCATTCTTTTTTTTTTTTTTTTTTCATTGGTCATGTCAGCCGCAAGCAAGCAAGTGAGTGAGTTAGTGTAATATTTAGAATGGTTTTTTGCCATTCTGATCGCGAAATATCACTTTGGATAGCAATGCCCATTTAAAGAAAGAAAAGAAAGAAAGAAAGAAAATTTTATTTCTACGCACCACTACACACATCATAAAATAATTAATACAGACGAGACATATTTAGAACTAAATAAAAGCAAAATGTTACTATTCCACAAATCAAAGAATAAAAACTAAAAAGAAACATAAATAGGCAGGTAACCCTTAAAAAATATTTTCGATTAGAATTTTTGTTCTCTATGGACATTGTATGATCCTGTTGATCTGAACTTAATAGAAATTATCTATGACCGATATCATCATTTTCATCACGATGTGACGACAACACTATATCGAGTTACCCACGTCATTTTATCAGTACAATAGAAGACAAATTACAAAATAAATAAAATCCTGTTATACATGTCTGTGCTGTGCGTTGTATGTGCGTAGAAACAGATAATTGTTCAGCATTATACTGTGACATCGGACGGACCTAATGCCACGAGCGCTGGTTTTCAACAATAACCTTTACCATAGAAATAATGCTTTTTCTCACATCATTAACTTTTAACATAGAAATAATGCTTTTTCTCACTGCGAAATCTTCTCGTGTCTTTCTAGATGGTAATAAAATAAAATAAGTATAAAAATGTATATAGGTGTTCTCAGATTTACTGTATTTTCGTCAGTTATAAATGTACCCCACTTAACAATTTTTATTTGTATTCATCAATGATATTATACCATAGATATGTTACGTCCATATTAAATGGCGCGCAAAACTCAGTCTCGTTGTATAAATCATAAAACTACACTGTAAGAAAGAAGATACAAAAACTACGAGAGTAAAAGAGATAGCTATCTAAAATGACAACACGTGTACACGATGGCTTTGTCGCACCTATGTCTCTTTTCCTTGCTCGGCCTGTGTTTTCTTCGAGGATATTATGCTATGGATAATTTGAATAGTATTTTTATTAAAATATATAGTTTGTTACTCACGGTGGTATGAGATTCCTTGTTCTTTATTTATTGTTGCTTGATAGTTTGTGCATTTTCTATACGCACGACGGCATTGTTATTACTTAATTAATAAAACAATACAGAGTGTGTGCTCGTTGTCCTGTCTTGGGCGGACTGATCGCAAGGTGCTACAATTGGGGGAATTTTGGTTCTTACTTTTGGCGCGCATGTAACATATCCACTTCTTTTAATATATATAATATCATTGGTATTTATTGTTTAAGTTAGAAGAGCAATATTACCAAAGACACCACAAGTTGGCAAGGTAACGCTCTGTTGCGTTATTGGGAACAAGTTTCAAACTCATATACGAACTATTTAAGGAGTGACATACTGGAGACTATTTAGGCGAGCCATTTAAGTTAATATAATATCAGAGGGGTAATTCTCGTAATTTAAAAACTTTCTGAATATAGTTCCGATCTAGTCTTAATCTATACAAATAAATAAAATTGAAGTGTCTGTTTGTAATGTCAAAATAACAGCTTTTTACTAAATGCATAAATGAAAGTATTTACGCTAGATATAACAAAAACACAATTTTTATTTTTTTTGTCTGTCTGTCTGTCTGTCTGTCTGTTTGTTCCGGGTAATCTCCGAAACGGCTGGACCGATTTTGACGGGACCTTCACTAGCAGATAGCTGATGTTATAAAGAATAACTTAGGCTACTTTTATGTTAGAAAAATAATTAGGGTTCCGCGTAAAAAAATAAAACCCTTGAAATCCAATGTATAGATTCTATGTCAAGTGTCTATGTCGAAGTAGTCTAAATTTCTGTTAAATGAAATGCGGGTGAAACCGGGTCCCAGCTAGTATATAATATAAACGTGTAATGTAGTCCTCCTATACTAACAAGCAACGTCAAACGTGAACTTACACTGTGATGCGATCGAAAATGGATCAAAAGTTGATCGATGCCAAAATGGTATTCTGCTAACATTTTGATCGGTACAATAATCCATCTACAGCACAGGTAAAAACATTGTGTGACATTGAAATGAGATTATACTGAGATCCAACTGAACTTAAAGAGGAGCAGAATACAATTGGACGAAGCGAAACAAGTATGTAAGGATCGTAGCAAGTGGAAAGAAGTGGTCTCTGCCTACCCCTACGGGAGAGAGGCGTGATTATATGTATGTATGTATGTATGTAGAATACAATTACAATTTTAGTCATACTGAAAATTGAGATATGAGATTAAATTACTAAGCCAGCTTTGACGGAAAACGTTGACTTTCTAACTTGCCTCTTCTCTTTTATTCTGTGTGGTTCCCAGTAAAGGATAGGTCTAGGTGGTCTCGCCTCTCTACCTACGAGTGTGATTACAGGAAATTAAGGGTTGATGTTATGATTGGTGATCGCAGCATCAATATGCTGCAATTTCGCCAATCTGCCTGCTACGCGGGGTGCTTATGACCTATGTATGACCATTCATTGCTGTTCATTGTAGCGGTCATTGGGAGGCCTATGTTTAGCGTCTACGGACTGATATGTGTGTATAAAGAGAACATAGACAATGTTCTCTTTGTTTAATTATAATCAGTGAAGATTGAATGTGTGCTTAAAAATCTGCGATATAGAGTTAAGACTTATAATATTATTCAAGTCTCGAAGTCTATGATCCCCACCAGTAAGTGAAAAGAAGTGACTTCGGTATTATTGAAGGCATGGCTAGCGTTAATACTCATTGCATTTACATAAAAGAGGACATTTGTATATAAAAGAGGAGCTCATGTTCGATAGCCACGTTTGAGTTGATTAATTTCTGCTTTAATTTCATGTACATTTTAATTGAGCATATCAGCCAACATGCTCGCCACATTTTAGTACCATATAAACTAATGAATGGGTTATATTTATTCATTAAACCTCAAAGTTCTGATGCTTTCGCACCACAAGCAACTTCGAAAGAGTTAACGTTGGTATAACTTATGGAAATCACATAGTTATTATTTTACATGCAAACTAAGACATTATTAGCTTCAACCTGAGGAAGATATTACAGGTTATCAAAGTCAAAGTCAAGTCAAAGTCAAAGTTTTTTATTTCAAATAAACCAAATATTGGCACTTATGAAACGTCAGAATCTAAGTTGCACGGTTCCAAATAGTTGATCTCGTGGAGAAGAGCCGGCAAGAAACTCCATGGATACTCTTTTAAAATAATTGAGATTACAATGTTGATTGATACAAATTATTGTAATATATGTACCGAGAAAAATGTAGGATAATGTGTAAAGATGGAACATACCACAATGAAATTATAATAATAAATTATTTGCCGTGGCAGTTAACGGCTGACCAGTCCCAACAAACGGTACTCGTTCACGAGCATGACGCATGCATCAGCATCGCTTAGCTCAACCATATTGTAAGGAACCGAACGACCCGATACACAACACCACCGCCAGCAAGACATTTTAGTGAGTATGACAGACCAATACAGCCAGGCAAAAGACAATCAATATAAGTACTAAAAATAACATCAATGGCTACATGATTCTCACACATTTACAGTTTCGTATGAATATTATAATATCATGTTACAAGAACAATATTAACAATAACTAATAGTCAATGTCATAATAGTAAATATAAGAAACTAACATTAATAGAAATGAAATTTTAAATGAATTTGTTCAAGATAATGTCAAGTTATTGAATATAAGTAAATAAAATAAAAAGTTATGCAATTTCAACTGAGTCAAGTCAAATGTCAAGGTATACAATGAGGTCGATACGGTTGCTTTCATAGGTCCAGTAGCAATCTAAAAACGCAACAGATTGACGCTTTGGTTGGACTTACGGCCTTCCGGCCTTCTTTTGTTTAGTAGTAATACTATACACACACATACTCACTATTGTCTGCAACTGATTATGGTTCATAATTTCGTCCCAGTAGGATATGGAACGCCAGCTAAGCGGATAACATATTCCGATAAATGAAATTCCGTGTAATGGCGAACGGTGGGTTCGATCTTACATGTGGTTAAATTACAATTATTTAAGTTTTTATAAATACTCGCAATGATTCTTTAATATTTACCTAGTTCGTCTGATTCACATAAATAGTAAATTTAGAAAGTAGGCCACATAAAACTTCATAAATTAATGTGTTTTCTGTGATGCAGACAGATACAGATAATGATTTTAGATCAAATAGAACATTGTTGGATGTTTAGTGACGTGTGGTTTAATCTATTATGTAGCGGTGATCTTTAAATTAAATTAATTTTAAAAACCATCATATGTAAATATATATAATGCATTATTGCGCTGTAATGTTATTGGTATAACACAAACATTTTGATTATATAGTATCTAATGAAGTCTGAGCATAAATATCTAATAAAACCGGACTGACTGTAAGTGTTACGGTTTATAAATACTTTATATTTTATTAAACGTAAAACTGAATCAAAGCTAATTGTTGATTCTTTAATTATTCTTTAAAATCAAGATTAAAATTCATCACGAGTTGAAATAAAACAAAAGAAAAAGATATATAATTTTAAAGTTAGTTCTTTTAGATTAATGATACCTTGTGGTGCCGGCTACGAATAGCACCAACGCATCTCATCCCTTGGGTGTGATAAACGGCGAATATGGGATTAACTGGAGGATGGCCAGCAGCACCTTTCGAGTCCAGTAACTGTGACTCTTGATGTTGTTCAATATCATATTAATTGAAAGCAAAATAATAACTTTTGCAAATAAACATTATCATGGATGTAGCGGCATTATCAACACCAACTTGCTGGTATACAATTACCTACTTTAAAAACGTTATAACACTATCTATGTTGTTTTATTGCTTATCTAATTCACTAGTATTGACACTCCGATTTCGATCCTCAACTTTAGCTGTTAACTGTTCTACTATAACTATACAACTAAACACATACACACACATACATAGAACAGGTCACGCATAATGTTTAATGCGTAAGACGTGACGAAACCTTTTCCCTATCGCGCACGCAGAATTACACCACCCATTATATTTTAATTCTCATTGATATTTTGATATTATGTAAGACAGACAGACATTCCACATGCACGAATACCTAACCAGGAACAACTACTTATATGCCATACAAATATTTTATTACGTGTGGAAGTTGTACCCGCTACACGTAGCGTTCTTTGTTGCTGAAAACCAGTGCTGTTCACTAGTTCTGATGCTATAGCATTATGCTGAGCAACGATCAATGTTTTGCGTAGACATGCCGTACAATTTTCAGTTAAACACAACAAGACCATATGCAATCGTAGACATTAGTAATTTCTAGTTGTCAACTATAGACAAGAAAAATTATCAGTGTTGCCAATGCGTGTCATCATTTTGGCCGAATAAAGTCCACTGCTGGACACAGGCCTTCCCCGTGTGTTGTGTGCTCATTGGGGGGTTTTGTCACCACGCTTGCAGGCAGGCGGGTTGGCGATCGCAGCTGAGTTGTTAATGTACTCGAAGGACGCTGCTGCCCATCCTCCGGCAAATCCCATAGTTACGTTTTACGGCACCCAATGGGTGAGATGGGTTGGTGCTATTCGTAGCCGGCACGCACACAAACTTTCGGTATTTTAGAGTTGAAATTATATACCTAAGTTTTTATTTGGTCATGCCTTATATCAAATTGTTACCTTTTTGTTATAACGCATGGATTTTGCCGTTATATTTTTATTTTCCTCTGCACAAAATTGTATATATGCGTCAATGTTATCATTTTAAGTCGTAAAATGATAAGGCTCACCTTTTTTATAAGAATACTTCACCCCCGTTCTAAAAAAACATTTCTTAAGTTCCTAGTTCCATTTTGGCAATGTTATCCTAAACAGTTGATACAGCAGACAAATGCAAGTCGCATTCAAAAGCCCGCGGGGCACTGGTGCTTAACGGATTATGCTTCCTTTATAAAATTCTACGTTGGAATTTTGGGAGACTGTTATTTCTAGTTCTGGTAAGTGAAAGGTCAGTCTCCAGTGAAAGATGGTGTTTATTTATTTGAACTTTTATGAATTTGAAACAACGATGTGTAGATCATACATTTGTTTGTTCCGGGGTGGGCTCGGACCCACGACCCGGTTAACCACTCGCCTGGGGAGAGCAGCGGTATAAGGTAGTGGTATAAGGACCCTTACCGGCTAAAACCACCTAGGCGGTCATCTTCTGTGCCAAAGAGGGCTCCGGGCTCTAGCAGCGCTCATTGGTTCCACGCCTAAAAGCACATCTTGGAGCAGATAACTGTAAAAACATTACCCTTCTAGCAGTCGGAAGGTGTCTGAAAGAACACCAGCCCCCAGGCTTATATCGGGGGATTAAAAGGATCCACCCGAAACCTCACTGATCGCTGAACCGCGTAAACCACCGCATATTCCTCGCTGGAAGGCTGCTATAAAATTGTAACGTATGCGCTAAGCTCAGGAAAAAACTGCTACCCATATTGTAGGTTAATCTCACACCCACGTATAAAGTAGAAGTGGCTTTTGCTAGGAACCATACCCGTATGGAAATTTATTTACATAAATACTGTGTAAACAGTAGCAGCTGATACTAATAGCCCACCCGTATAACTGTTAGCAAATAAAATTAATATTATAATTTCATAACAAGCATTTCAGGTCGAACGTAACCATTTTATATTGACCTCCACATAATTGTAAATGAAACTCTTTAACAAAAAAAAAAATACCGACTTCAAAACCCTTACACGATATAAAATTATGAAGTCGGTATTTATTTTTGTTAAAAAGTTTTATTTGTTTCTTTTTAGTGTAAATATATGTAAGAAATTTTTCAAATTTGGGTCAGTATTTAACACTAAAAATAAGAATTACTCAAATCGGTTCACTGATCAGAGAGGAATCGAAACCATTAAGGAATCATCTAGATAAGCGCAGTAAAATTAACCTGTTTATTAAAGCTGGTTTAAAAACTACTCAATCATATGTAATGAAATTTATATGGGACCAACTCGAAAGCATTCTGCACCAGTTAAAAAAATAATTGCTTAAATCGGTCCTCAAATCTCGGAGTAATCGGTGTACATACATAATTATAAAAATAAATATGAATTTGAGTTAACAACGTCCTCCTTTTCGAAGTCGGTAAAGTAGATAACATGTTCAAGCTTACAGAGGCTATTCGCCAAACATGGTGACCTAATAAAATTCTGTTTTGACTAAACAGACGATCATTAATTTTAATTATTAATTAATTTTAAAAACATGCTCCTTTATATATTCATCGACAAGTATATTACTTACACCCATTTTGCTTTAGGGTTGGTAAATATTTCTGATAATTACCTTACCTTACCTTAGGAACTGAACAGTATTACTGCAATAATCTGTAAAAACCTACTTGGTTCAAACAACAGATAATGACAATACCTTTTTATTAATTTCGTTTACCTTTGCCTAAAGATTTATCCTGTGTCGTGGATATTATCTATAACAATATAATAATACTGAAGTAACTATCTGCGATTTCTAAATAAATGCCAAAATTTTACTGAAAATTGCTATTGTTATACGATTGCACAAATATGATCATATCTCAGAATATCGTAACAAGCTCAAATGTTTACCAATACGCCTTCGCCAGAACATTCATATAGTTTATCTATCATACAGTGTTATTATCAATCCATCTACCCCCCCTTACCTTTTCAGTTTCTTAACAGTTTCAGTTTCTACATGATACACATTCTAAGTTTTTAATATCATTGAGAATTTGAAACTGAAAATGCCAATACATTCCACAAAGTTTCTTGACAAATCATTATCTGTCCATGCCGTTCGTTTGTGCAATGCACTGCCAGTATCATTTAGAAGGACTACCATTAGCGATACTTAGTACTTTCATCGTAAGAGTATCTCGTACTTATTTTGGTATTTATGTATTTAACGTAGGTATTACAGTTAAAATTATATTATATAGAAAGAAAGAAAGAAAACAGTTTTATTTTAATATTTATTGTTCACATGTGTGTTTATGTGGTGTCTAATATGTGTCTATATCTACCACTTGGTTATAAATCGCTTCTCCTCTGCATATGCAAGTGGAACCCCACTCCACTACTACAGGTATGTGCGAACAATATTAAAAGTTTGTACGTTTAACAAAATGTGTCTCCGTGGAGATAGTTTGTATCCTTGAAAACATTTCGTGTTTTATGTTGGAATAAAGTGGATTTCATTTGTTTTGCTACATGTGGCAATGATATCATGCAACCATGTCATACCAATACCAACCCATTACATTATTATTAGAAGAGAGATGGTCCACTCCGCAGTTTATCAACAACTGATAGCTTAACCTACATACTACCAAGCATTGAATCAAGGCCCACATAGGAAAAATACTTTTCAGCTAACAACAAATATATTGGTAATAAGTATTAAACAATATCACAGATAGTGGTGGAGATTTCTAACAAAAATAAATATTTTAAATTATTACTCACATTTTATTTACAACTAGCTGCCCGCCCCAGTTTCGCACAGGCAGGCACCGGTTCCAACTGTAAATCTAAACCATCCAGGGACTCACTTAACATATACGCAAAATTTCATCAAAATCGCTCCAGCCGTTTAGGAGGATTTCAGTGACATACTTCGCGAAATCAAATAATGGGATATCATTGACAAAACATGTGTACAAACATGTTGGATGCGGCACAGTGATCTGGGAGATCGAACAGATCCCGAACGCATGATCAACTGTTTAAAAAAGCGTGTTTATTTACTGAGCCAAAACACTTCGTATCAAGTGCGTCAAATCTAAAAACTATTTCCATACTAAATTGACACGCACAAGCTCCTGGAAACGTAAACAATAATAAACATTTGCATCGAATATAAAACGTTTCTCGGTACGCAACTACAATATTTGCTCCCCTATAGGAAAGGTAAACAGTCTCAAAAGAAAAGAATCCAGTATAGCGTGAAATAGGGAAATTCCTTATAGAATGTTCGTAGGCGGGTCGACGTTGATACATCGTGAAGAAGATGTGAATGCAATCATGGGAGTTTGTTTACTTACAGGGGTGAGCAGCGTTCTTAGTTTTTCAAATTGGTAAACTACATGAGATTGTTGTTAGATTGAATTGTTAGATTTAAAGAATTTTTGTTATGATGGAAGTCGGATTTGTCTCTCAAAATATTTGGAAATTAATTTATTGTGGTTCTTGGAATTATTCTTGGGACTATTATAGAAATCACTTAATAATTGGGGCCAATTTAGTTTGAATAGAAAAAATCATAGTCTATGTTTTTCATCACCAACTTATTTTCTTGATAAAAACTTAAAACGTAAAACATGCCTGTTGACAAATGAAACATACTAAGCAACAAAGATAATGGAAGATTCAATGAAAAACCGTAACTATCCAACTGATATGTAGAAATCAGGCCCATTGCCTAAAAAATAAAATTAAACAGATATTCTAATGTCTATTGGTCAAGAAAAACATAGACTTTTGGCCTTGTTTTGGGACGAGGCTGCCACATATTCCCAACCGCTATAACGTCTGATAGCCAGAATCTACAATGGTGATCACCCGATAGAAAGACAGATCAATGAAGATTATCGTAAACGTACACTTCTGAATTTGGGCCTCCCAATGATCAATGAGCGGTCATAGGACATAATGCCAGAATTACTACGCTTGACATGCAGCTGGTGATCGCGGGGTCACGGGCGCGCAGATTGGGGAGTCTGCGTACTCATACCGAGTGACCTCCGAGAAGACGGTGGCGCGCACGTGGTCACGTGCCACCGTGTGCGCAGCAGAGCGCACAGCGAGACTTGGGGTGATCCTCTACAATCCTCCCCGTGAAGTGCCTGGGGGCGGCCTTTTTACAGCCGCTTGCTCTCCGTTACAGTCACCCCCTCCGAGATGTGTCTAAAGGCTTGGCACCAATGGATCACACTATCTAACGGCGACCTGGAGCCCTCCTTCGGTGCCGAAGATGTGTTGTGTTATGTGTTAAAAAAAACGTGGCCCAAACTAGGATTTCTCCTGTGTCGTGGGTGCGTTTACAGACATGAATTCCACACACAATACACCCAGACCCGAAGCAACTACCTGCAGATCATACAAATATTTGTTCCGTTTGGGAATCAAACTCACGACCTCTTCTTGGGACTATTTTAGAAATCACTTAATAATTGGGGCCAATTTAGTTTAAACATCTAATAGAAAAAATCATAGTCTATGTTTTTCTTCACCAACTTATTTCCTTGAGAAAACTTAAAACGTTAAACTTGAGTTTACTTAACTCAAGTTTTACGTAAAAGATGACCGCTCCAGTGGTTTTAGCCGGTAAGAGTCCGGCACACCCCTTCACCCTTCCCCGTGGCGAAGGAAGTTCCATGTGGAATTTCCACTGGACACCAATAAAAAAGATGGTGATCGCATTTTGTCGTTATAATCGCGAAAGAATACTGCTGCCCATCTTCTTGATTAGTTATGACAAAAATATGTTTGTTCATGTAAAACCGTTTACAGGCACTTACGAACAGTCAGACTTTAGTTTTCGCATTTGAAGATGTAGATATCCTGGTCCATGGAGGAGAAAGGGCAAAAAAAATCCATGATTATTTTTTTAAAATCATAATAACTTGTTACAATATTTTTCGGTACATTGTACTCGAAATAAATGTCTAGCATCACATTTATTTCAACGACAACGTAGGAGTCTGGGTTCGCGGGTGCGTAGATTGGGGAATCTGCGTGCCCACACCAAGCGACCCAAGAGAAGACGGTAGCACGCATATGGTCACGCGCTGCCGTGGGACGTTTTGGGGGATCCTTTACAATCCCCCTGGGGGGGTGACCGCTTTACAGTCACCCTCTCCGAGATGTGCCAATAGGCGTGGCACCAGTGGGTGGCTCTAGTGTGATCATACGAGGACCTGGAGCCTCCCTTAGGTGCCGAAGATGACCGCTCCAGTGGTTTTAGGTGGTAGGAGGTGAGGTAGGTGGCATACCCCTTCGCCCTTCCCCGGGGCGAAAGAAGTTTATGTAGAATTTCCACTAGACACTAATAAAAAAAGGAAAGAAGAAAAGAATCTAAACTTCTTAAAATTTTGATTGTAATATTTATTAAGGTTTATGATAACAAGATCGAGCCTTACTCGCCTTTTACGAGTATGTGTGGTCTATTTTTAACCGGGAACCATACGAACCCAGATATTTCACATGACTAGTATTTTCCTTATTAGTTCCCTGTGCTTCGTTTACTCCAATAACATTATTTTGTTAATAAACACAAAGTCGAGTCTTGTCAATTCACCGCTGTAATTGGTTTAAAATTTTAATAATAGACGTCGAGCTATCGTCACGAGGATCTTCTTACAATTAATTTATTACCCAAGTTTACCGTATGTAAAGTTGCTAAGTAGAAACCAGCATACGGTTGTGTTCAGTGGGTGCTAAGCAGCGGAAATTTAATTACATTTTGATTTGTTACCGCTTGGTTAAAGAAAGATATAAAAATAGTAGTCTTCGCTTCAGTTGCTAGTAATGTTTTAATATATAGGATAGAATAGAATAGATTATTTATTTGTGAAACATAGGTAATTACATACAAAGGTCTAAAATAGTTAGGTAGTGCGCTATGCTTTGCCAATCATGACATACAAATAAAAAATCATGACATACAAATAAAAAATCATGACATACAAATAAAAAGTACACTTTGGTCTTTTGCGAATTTCAAGCTACCTTTTTGTCAAATATCATCTAAATTTATGAATTCATTACCAACATTTTCTCAAACATCTCTCAACGAAAATTTCTCTTACATGTTTATAAATCTCTCTAAATATGTTTAATGAGTGAATATGCTTCAGCCACCTACGGTACTCGACATGATAGGAATTAGATAGATAGAAGAGAATAGGTCAAGCGAAGGGCTTGACCAAATCGTGATTGCTGTTAAAGATGGTTAACAAATTATGTTGATCAAAATGTAGAAGATGCGCGTCTTACTCATATATACTTGCATACAATCACCGGGCTACCTGAAATCTTGATGATTATAGCGATATATAAGTAAGTAATATTGCTATAGGAGGTTTTTGAGCTATTTTACACCAGAAATAATAAAAATAAGATTCAATACAGTAAATGACACGTAAAGATAAAGGCCGGTCTTATCGCGCTCAGTGATTTTTCCGGATAACCTAGGATGGACAGATTTTCAAGTGAAAAAGAAATGATGTGTTGACATCACGCATTAGTGACGATTGTCATACGATACAACTAGATTGCCACTGTTATATTGCAATATTTTTTTTCCTCTGTGGGTAGTCACAGCAGAAACACATATTTCGTGTGCTCTTAGTTTAAATATATATTTTTTATTAGATTTGTTCATAATTTAATGAATTAAAACAGTTAATTGTGTGCTAAACCCCCTATACTCGCTATTTATTGCATCAAGTCTCATTAACACTTTGATTCAATTGTCACTATACATCATCAATAATATGGACACTAAACTCGCTGCCAGTCTGGATGATCTTGAGAAGTTGTTTGGCTCCAGGATGCGTGAGTACGAGAACAAATTACAGAAAGTTACCACTGCATCTGGACAGGTACCTTCAGATGTCACATCCATTTCACGTGAGTTCTCCGAATTCAAGTTGTTTGTTTGCCAGGCACTGTCCAAGTTGAAGGCACAAATTGAGCTACTCGCAATTGGGTTTGATAGGCATGAAACAACCATGCGAAGGAAGGTCCTCTTAATTCATGGTGTTCCTGAGAAAAAGGATGAAAAATTGCATGACCTGGTTTACAGCATCATATCTGACCAAATTAAATTATCAGAGGTGGGTCAAGATAAGAACATAATACATGTCTGTCACCGTCTAGGTTCATCTCAACAAAAATCACGACCCATCCTAGTTAGGTTCTTCAAGATGGAACACCGACAAGTTGTCTGGGATAGTAAAAAGGCACTAAAGGGAACTGGCATCACCATCTCAGAGTTCTTGACTCATTCCCGACACCGTATTTTTATTGCTGCCCGAAAACATTTTGGCATGGCTAATTGCTGGTCAATGGAAGGCAGGATTGTTTTGATTGGCCCTGATAAAATCCGTCGGAAAATTGAGACCATGGGCGAACTTAATGATTTAGTTGCTAGATTCCCATCTTGTTCTGCTGAAACTGAGGATGCTGCGAGGTCTGAAGAACCGGATTCCCCAATAGACACTACTTTGGAGACCACCACAAAGGCTCAGAGAAGGACGCGTCGTCGCAACTAAATGTTTACATTCGTTGCTTCTAATGTTGGCTGAAGTGCATGGTTTTCGATGTTTAATCTTTGAGCCGGTACTTACAAATTGTTATCATTTGTTTCACTGTTTTTATTTAGATTGTTTGCTGGTACCGGCATAAAAATAAAATTATTTGGTATGACACGGGAACTTCCTTGAGGTGACATTACTTTGAGTTGAGTGACGTATGACGTCCATTTATCTGTCAGTTGTCATAATGTTGTTGTTTGTGTCATTTCACTGAAGGCAGGCAAAGGTCAGAGACATGCAGCCTAAAAACTGTTGTCATATGATTTAACAACATTCTTAAATACATGGTGCACTTCAGTCGATTATTAAGTTGGTTTATTATTCGTAGTTTAATAGTGCTTTTAAATTTAATATTGTAAAATTTCTACCAAGAAATCAGCGAGTTAGGGTGGTTTTTTTCAGTTTGAGAAAACGTATTAATACTAGTTTTAGTAAAAATTGTTATATATTTTAATTTATAATATTTATATTTAGTTTATAATATTTATTTACTATCGTACCACAATGAATGAGGTAGCTGATCTTAACGACAGCTTCTTCTCATGCTCTTCTACAAGCAGTTTTGTTAGTGCGGACAGTGACTCTTCTCAACCTCTTTGTTTACATGACAATATCTCTTCAATTTTTTCTAAACACCCGAATAACCTGCATATTGCCCATATTAATGCTCAGAGTGTTCCTGGTCATTACACTGAACTTCTGGCATCCTTTAGCAGCGCTTGTCTTGACGTGCTTCTGATTTCCGAGTCTTTTCTCAAGCCCTCTCTCCTCTCAACTCAGTATGCACTTCCCGGCTTCGTCCTTATCCGTAACGACAGGACTGGCAAGGGGGGTGGTGGTGTTGCTACCTACCTTCGTGCTGACATACCCTATAGAGTTGTGTGCTCATCTCCCACAAAGTACTCGGAGTCGGCTGAATATCTATTTCTTGAGATCTCTATTAATCATACCAAAATTTTACTCTCAGTTTTTTACAGTCCCAATCTTCTCATAGATTATTTCGAATCTCTTGAATCTGTGCTCAATGATTTATGCCCCATATATGAGCATTCAATCTTTATGGGTGATTTTAACACGTGCTTGATTAAAGATGACACTCGCGCACACAAACTTCGATCGCTCTTTTCTTCTTTTAATCTCCATATTCTACCTTTATCTGCCACCCACTATTTTCCTAATTGCTCGCCTTCCTTACTTGATCTTATGATTGTCTCTTCTCCAGAAAATGTTTCCGATTATGGCCAACTGACTGCTACCTTCTCATATCATGATCTTATTTATTTATCATATCGAATTCGCACTCCTAAACTTAAATCTCAATTTCTTCACCTTCGTAGTTACAAGAGCATAGATCTGGAGGCATTGCACCGCGATGCTGGTAATATCGACTGGGCTCCAGTGTTAGAAAGCACTAGCATGGATGTAAAGGTGAATTGCTTTAATAATATAGTGCTAGGTATATTCAATCTGCATGCCCCAATCCGCCGAGTGAAAATCAAACATAACCCTGCACCATGGATTACACCTTATATTAAAGACTTCATGGCTCGAAGGGATAAGGCTAAAAGTAGATATAAGCGCAGGCCTTCGGAGCTGTACCTTAACTCATACAAAGTTTTGCGTAATCGTTGCAATCGTCTGTGTAGAGATGCCAAAAGACGCTACTTTCATGAATCTCTCGATAATCGCAGCTCTTCTGATGTGTGGAAGTTCCTGAAGTCAGTTGGTATTGGCAAATCTCCCATTAATACCTGTAAAGACGTTAATCTGAATGATCTTAATATAAATTTCTCATTTCCTCCCGTTTC
Organism: Diloba caeruleocephala; assembly: GCA_947459985.1. NCBI lineage: Eukaryota > Metazoa > Arthropoda > Insecta > Lepidoptera > Noctuidae > Diloba > Diloba caeruleocephala. The sequence continues at coordinate 28,453,701 of OX381607.1, forward strand.
TCTGGATCCCAATATCAAAACTCTTTCACTACTGGATCTTTCCAAGTTGCCGATGCCAAAATGTTCTCGTTTTATACTGTGTGCTGTTTCAGAAGATGAAGTAAAAAAATCAACCCTTGCAATCTCATCTTCAGCTGTCGGCAATGACAACCTATGTTCGAGAATGATTGGTCTCCTTCTGTCATTACTGCTCCCTATTCTCACTCACATTTTTAACTTTTCATTAAGTTCCGGCTATTTTCCGTCAGTCTGGAAACGGGCTCACATCATACCTTTGCCCAAAACAAAAAGTCCTTCCTTATTATCAGACTATAGACCCATCTCTATCCTCCCTTTTCTTTCTAAAATTCTCGAGCACATCGTTCATCGGCAAGTTTCTATGTTTTTAGCGTCCAATTCACTTATTTCTCCTTACCAATCCGGCTTTCGTCCAGGTCACAGCACTGTTACTGCACTCCTAAAAGTCACTGATGACATACGCTGGTCTATGGAGAATAAATCTCTCACTGTACTAGTATTACTTGATTTTAGCAGCGCGTTCAACTCAGTTGACTTCGATATTCTACTAGGCATTCTCCAATCTATTAATTTCTCTGCTACTTCTTTAGCCTGGTTTGATTCTTATCTTCGGGGCCGCTCTCAGTGTGTCCGCCTGGAAGAAACCTCCTCTGACTGGTGTGATCTCACTATGGGTGTGCCTCAGGGTGGCGTTCTTTCTCCTCTTCTTTTCTCTATCTTCATTAATTCTGTTACTTCAGTCATCTCTTCTAATTGCCATCTAAATGCAGACGATTTGCAACTTTATCGGCATTTCCTAGTGGCTGATGCTGATTCCGCCATTACTGCTATGAATTGTGATCTGGCTTGTGTCTCTGAATGGGCTAGGTCTTACGGGCTAAAAATCAATCCTGCGAAATCTCAGGCTATGATCATAGGCAGCCGGTATATGCGTAATAGACTTGACATGACATCCTTGGCACCTTTATATCTTGATGGTATCCAAATCCAGTATACCGAAACCGCCAAGGACCTAGGAGTAATTATTGATTCAAATCTATCATGGCGTGCTCATGTCAGTGAGGTAAGTAGAAAGGTGCATTTTTCCATTCACTCGCTAAAATGCCTCCAGAGTTTCCTGCCCTTGAATACAAAAATTTCTCTCGCACTAACATTGATTCAACCGATTATCGATTACGCTGACGCCTGCTACTTGGATGCTAACGAGGAGCTATTAGACAAGCTTGAGCGCCTACAAAACCTATGTATTCGTTTTATTTTTGGTCTTAGGAAGTATGACCATGTCTCTCACTTCCGTAAGCAGCTCAAGTGGCTTCCGATCCGCCTTCGCAGGAACACTCGGGTATTATGTCTCCTTTTCAACATCCTTCACAACCCCTTATATCCCTCCTATCTGCGAGAGCGTTTCTCTTATGTTCGCCCATCTGACGCCCCGTGTAGATCCCACCTCAAAACCCTTCTTAAGTTCCAACCTCATAAATCCGATTTTTATTCTTATTCCTTCACTGTCCACGCAGTAAGATTGTGGAATTCACTTCCACCTAATATTCGCGATTCAAAAACCATTTCGGTCTTTAAAACTCGTGTTAAAGAGCATTACCTCTCCTAATTATTTGTAATATTTTAGTATATATATATGTATGTATGTATTTAAATTGATATATATTTATTGTATTATTTTATTTATCTTTTCGTTATTTTATTTGTGCTAAATTATATATATTTTCATATTATGTGTTTAAATTTTAAGATTTATACAATAATTATGTAATTTCTCCTCTTCTACCATTACACACTGCTGTCTACATTTTATAACTTATCTCTCCTGTCGCAGGTCTGCTGGCAGAAATTTCTTTTGAAATAAGCGGTACCTTTGTACTCAAGTGTCTGTATATACCTACTGTATCTTAATACATTATCGCTGTGTGTACATAAATTATAAATAAATAAAAAAAATAATAATTTAGTCTTACTACATTTTGTATTAAATAAGTAGCTAGCGCGTTTATATATATTATATAGTTACAAATTCTGTCACAGAACCAATTGGCTATGTCTATATTGGACGATATTATTGTATTGGTGGAGGTGGATCTCACGTCAAATTATCAGAATATCGCAATGCAAAATTATTTTACGATATAGTTAGCATCACATTCATGTGTAGGAACCCAGCTACAGAAAACCGAATGATAAGTGATATCCGAAGTTCATGAACATTTATATTTTACGTACCTACGTTTTAAGTACCTACACAACGTCATACGTGTGGTGTCGGGATTAAAAATAGAGCACCACTCATTGTCCTGCCACGGATGTCGCAAAAGGTGACTATAGGGCGGAGGGATGGGCAGCCGCATCCTTTCTGTAGAAAAGTGGCCATACTACGCTCAATAACTCGCCTGCCAAGCGTGGTGAGTATTGGAAAATTTCCACCAAAATGAAATGACACAGTTGTGGAAAACTATGATGACGATAACAACCTATAAGGGGAAGGTAGAATGTGAATGGAGAGGGAGAAGGAAGAGAAGTGGGGTTCCAGTTCTCGTCACTGGCTATTAAGATATGCAGCAACGCAATGCTGTTACTTTACGCCAGCATTTTGTAAGAGTGATGTATTGTGTGGTCTTTTGTTGGCTAGGGCTAAGTTTTATTACATTAATTCTTTAAGAGGATGGATTCGAAAAGAGTGCGTTAGTGGATACTATTTACTGGAGCAGTACTAAAATTCTAGATATCTGTTTCGTAATTAAATTCCGGGTGAAAGGTAGAAACAGCCGGTGAATTACTAGAACAAAAGGCATTTCAACTTAAGCTTTAGGTCGACAAAGCATCGGTAATCACTTGATTGGTGTCCATGGGTGGAGTGCCGCTTATCATCAGGTACGCTCATTTGCCGTGCCAAAAACAAAAGAGACTACTGGTTGTACGTCTTTTAATGCACCCCTGAAAGGTGCCCGGGGACGGCCTCCGTACATTCACCTCCCTTGCATTAGGAGGGGTGATCACTTTAGAGTCTTTCCCTCTGGGTTGTGCCTAAAGGCATGGTACCAATGAGCGGCTCTAGATGGAGATTTATCGAGTTCCTGGTGCCCCTTCAATGCCGAAAGTAACCACTCTGGTGGTATTAGCAGGTAGGATTCCAGCATGCCCCTCTACCTTTTCATGAAAAAGGTCTCTTATTTGAAGAGTCCAGCTAAGTAGGTACCACTGCAAAGTGTTCCAGTCAGAAGGCCATTGTAGCTAGTGAAACTACTGAAAGAAAGAAAGAAGAAGAAAGAAAAGTATTTATTGGCACAAACAATTACACAGCAAACAAAAACATAACATTAAAACAAAAGTGCCAAAAGGGCCAACAGCTCAGCATGATGTCAGGTGGTAGTACCAAGTACCACTACCTAAACACTGATTTTCAGCAACCCACGAATGCCATACGCACGAAACTAGTAGAATAAATTAAAAAAAATCTGTATGTATATAATGTATGTATGTGATATAATAATTAGGTTATGCCCATAAGAGACTAAAAGACTATTCTAGATGACAAGCTCAGTCGCATTACAGTTATTATGGGTAGGCATGACACTTACCACCAGGTGAATGAATCGCTCATCTCGTCTACAGGTTGTATAAAACAAAAATCTATATTTAATCGTCCGCTAGCGCCTTAACATCCACAGAATCTCATCCATCGCTTGTAACCCCTAATAACGTCAGCTGTAGACATTTTTGGGAGCCCTCATATTGTTGGAACAAAGATGATTATATTTAAACAAAGCTTACCTTTGTATCTTCGTTTTAATTATGTCTGTTATTCCGTTGGAATTTTATGAATATTATAAAATGCTGCTTTGAAATCAATACTTAGTGAGATTACCTGGTTTACTTATTTTACGGGTTCTGAAATAATATTTCTGAGAGGATTTCAGCGATGGCTGAACCTGGAATTCTATTACAGACTTTATTCGAACGAAAGTAATTGAAAGTTAAAATGTATATATATATTTATCTATCTAGTTTACTTTATCAAAAGAGATTTTAAAGTCAAACAGGCACATTGAAATACACCAGTAATATATTAGGTTTTCGCATATCTTACTCATTATAATGAAACATTTTTAGATGGACTATATAGCGTTTATTATAGGTATTTGTATTTTTGAAACGCTTTGAACATTTTGCAACAAAAGAAAAACTATTCAACCGTACGACGTTGCCGACATTTTTGAGAAATTACTTATGAATATGATGATGGATGCCGTGTGGTGGCGGCTCAGAATACCACCACCCCATCTCCTCCCGTGGGTGTCGTAAAAGTCGACTAAGGGTTTATCCGTAGGATGGGCAGCAGCGTCCTTCGAGTATATTAACAACTCAACTGCGATCGCCAACCCGTCTGCCAAGCGTGGCGATTATGGCAAGACCCCCCAATGAACCCACAGCGCATCCATATCGGTCGTTGTGGTGATCTTTGGGGGAGGCCTGTGTCCAGCAGTGGACTTCATTCGGCCGAAATGATGATGATGGTTGATTTATCTGAACACTGTACAACGTTGCCTTAATGTTATGTTACATTGGCGAAATTGTGAAAGATACTCTACAGAAGCTATACTCTAAGAGAAGAAGAAGTAGAAGTAATAAAATACTATTGTAATCGCAAATAATGTTTAAAAAAGGAACGTGTCTTTTGGTGGTTTTTTTAGTAGCTCGAAGTTTAAAATTATAACGAAGGGGCATAACACCCTCAGAGTTTAAGAAAGAAAAAACATTTAAAAGTCACTTGCATTAAATAATCAGTTGTGTGTGTCACGGATATATGCATGAGCGTGATATAACTGATAATAATAAACTCCGAACATGTACACCGTCACCGGCTAGCTGGCACCCAGATTTCAAGTTGTTTTAATGCAACTACAGTGGCCTTCGAGCTGTCCTCATAAATATATACAGGGTGTCCAGTAAATAGCACGACATACTGCAGGGGGTGAGAGCTTGGGTATATACTTACCAAAAAAACAATACATGTTCAGCAAAATCTTACGGATTTTTTTTTTCACCACTGTAGGTTAAAGTTAAGCGATAAGAAAATTGTACTGTGAAAATAAAAATGAAAATTGTATTTCTTGCAAAACATTTTAGTTTTTAATAGAATTAAGACTTATCAATGAGTTAAGTAACTATTCACAAATAATTTGAGGTAAAAAAACTAGAAAAGGAATTTTTCATTACGAGATGCTTAAAAATCTGTGTCAAGGTAGATTTTTCAATATTTCGGAAATTTTGTACTACTGTAAATCCGTAAGATTTTGCTGAACATATTTTGTGTTTTTTTGGTAGATATTGACCCAAGCTCTCACCCCCTGCAGTATGTCGTGCTATTTACTGGACACCCTGTTTAACAGACAATTTTGTCGTGCGGTTCCCGGCCTAGAATAGATGACAATGTTGATTGGTATCGTAGTATTTTATTATGGTATTAATATAATGAGAAAAATGTTGGTTAAAGAGTATAGAAGGAACATATCCCACAGTGATAATATAATAAATCGTTTGCCTTTGCATTTACCGGTGGACCAGTTCCGACAGACGCCACGAATTCACGACCATGATGCAAACATCAGCATCGCTTGGATGCGTCCCTGGTACCTCGAGCTTGTCACTATGTCAATTTCCCCTACAATCCTCACAATTATTATGGCAGTCATAAATGAAGGCAGTTAAGCAGTGAATGTCCACAACTTGATACGATTAAACAAGGTCATGTAACTTGACCTTAATTTGTGTTTTACCAAATCGGTGGTCAATTTGGAGAAATTATTTTCAAATATTTGAGGAAGGATCTTACCACAAAATTGGAGTTGTCTGCTTCAGCGGTTATGTAATCAGTTTAATTACTAGAGATGTTGACTCGACCTCCCTACCTTCTGGCGTTCTTTGAGATTTTGTTTGTACATGACGGTGAGGGACACATATTTCTAAATTTATTGAAAACCTTTTTTATTTAAGAAGTTGCAAACACACCTATGCTTTGCCGTGTGATGCCGGCTCAGAATGCCACCACCCCATTTCATCCCGTGGGTGTCGTAAACGTCGACTAAGGGATTAACCGGAGGATGGGCAGCAGCGTCCTTCGAGTACATTAACAACTCAACTGCGATCGCCAACCTATCTTCCAAGCGTGGCGATTATGGCAAAACCCCCCAAAGAGCCCTCAACACACCCATATCAGTTATATTGTGATCTTTGGGGGAGGCTTGTGTCCAGTAGTGGACTCCATTCGGCCGAAATTATGAAACACAACAAAAATTTTTTTTTTTATTATTGATGTCCAGTGGAAATTCTACATGGAACTTCCTTCAACCCGGGGAAGGGCGAAGGGGTATGCTGGACTCCTACTGGCTATAACCACTGGAGCGATCATCTTCGGCACCGAAGGGAGGCTCCAAGTCCTCGTAAGATCACACTAGAGCCGCCCATTGGTGCCACGCCTTTAGGCACATCTCGGAAAGGATGACTGTAAAGTGGTCACCCCCTCTAGTGGAGGGAAGGAGACTGTAAAGAGGTCGCCCCCCAGACACTTCTTGGGGAGATGGAACACACCTATGAACTTTGAGGTTATGGTTCAATGGTCAAAATAAATTAAAATGTATTAATGTTTCTGTGCGAAAAATTATAGTCATAAATGGATCAGTCGTAGGCAGTATACTTTGTGATGATGATGAAGGATTCATTACTTTAACTCTCTGTCTTTTTTCTCATCTAATGTCTTATGCCCAGAAATTTCACTAGTTACAATGGCCTACAAACTGGAATACAATAATGTTCAAACAATACTGGTTATCAGCAGAATATCTGGAACTGTGGTGGTATATACCATTTTTTTAATAACCCTGTAGAGATGTATCGTGTACAACCTCCGGCCTGGGGAAGAGCAGAGGGGCATGTGGGACTCCTATCGGCTAAAATCACCAGAGCAGTCATCTTCGGCACAGTAAGGGAGCTCCGGGTCCTCAATACAATCACATTAGAGCCGTCCATTGGTGCCACGCCTTGAACCATATCTTGCAGGGGACTGTTCGCGGTTCAAAAGCGGTCACCCCATCTAGCGGTTGGGAGCTGACTGTAAAAAGACCGCCCTCCCAGGCACATCTCGCGGGGATTGTAAAGGATCCGCCTGAAGCCTAGTTATGTGCTGTGCTGTGCCCGTGACCTCGTGCGCACCGCTGCCATGTTCCCGGTTGTGGTACATACCTAACCGTCTTGCAATAAGGCAGCTACTACCAGTCAACTGAGGCCAGTAACACATTTTACTGAAGGTTGGTAACTTCAAGGCCGTCTACATTCCTATTGTGACGCTTTACTAGATTTGTGAGGTCTTGACTGACAGACAATTGCTTATACTCAGCATTATTCTTCAACAACATATTAAATAACTTACAACCCGCTGTTATTACAGAAACGTCGAAAGTATACGGTTTGTAATAATCCAACTATTTCTAAAACCAAATTCAGCTCAATGTATGTTGGATTTCTCGGCCCATATCTGTACAACAAAATCAACAAAGCGTTAAATATCTACCCACTAACGAAAAACCAGTGTAAATTAAAACTACGTCAATACTTACAGAAACTAAGTTGTGAAGAAACTGAACAACTGCTAAATATAACACAGTAAATAGAATATTTGGTAAACATTTATCATGCAAAATCACACATAGTTTTACGTCCACACACGCACACGCCTACACTCACGCGCACACAACACACACATAAACACAAACTATGGTCACACTTACGCATACACTCACCCTCTTAAACATTTCACTCACGTTCTTATGATTAAACACAACCTAGAGTGTATAGCTAGTCAAACTTTTTAAGTTTAATTTTTTGTTTTTTTTGTTTTAAACGATAAAAATAATAACACACACATCCATTGTAAAATATAGTACAACCTATTACGAGTAACTACATATCGTTGGCTATTAATAATGTAAAATAGTTTGAGGGGATTAGCGCTGATAACCGAAATACAGGCATTGCCTAGTTCGGCTACAGATGCTACATTCATTTGTTTAAATAAATACTGCCAAATTGTTATTTGAAACATAGTACTAAGTTTTTAGACTAAATAAACTGTGAAGTCCCCGTATAATACAGGCCGAGCTTTATTAGTATTTGAATATAATACCACTACATTTCCTCCCGTGGATATCTGAAACGGCAACTAAGGGAGTTTAAACTGCAAGTAGAACGACGGTCGTTCTGGGCTCACCAATATATAACAGCAGCCAAATTATATCTACTGCTGAATAAAGGCCTGCCCCATAGATTTCCACAATTGTGTCGTCATTTTGAGATGGAGTAGTGCTATATTGTTACGCTTAAGGTGAATTAATATTGTATATGATTAACCCAAGTGTAAACAACTACCTTTTGAAGGGACGTATTATATTAGAACAAAGTTATACCATTACCTACCATAGAAAACCCCATAGGTTCCCTTTGAATTTAAATGATAATAGTTCAATGACAATAAATGCATACAGAGCACAGTAAGTTGGGGTAAAGGGGTCAGAGCAGCCATAACCCAAGGAAATAATAATAAATTTTGATTGCTTATGGCTACTTGCATCTGTCCCCGCAATATCAAACGACCTCTAGTGATGTGCCATTGGATAGAATTGGTATCGTTGACATTTCACCGTTTTATATGTTATCGTTGGAAGGTGTTAGTGAAATGGCTGGTCGAATAATGTATTGGCTTCAATAAACTTTAATACTAATGTTTACACACGCATCAGAATATAGTTTCTAAGTAAGTGCCAGACAGAGTTTGTTTTAAAATGAATGTGCTAATATTAATAACTATCAAGTGGACTTATATTGGGTGTTCACTATTACACACGGCATGGTTGACATTGTGGCTAGCGATTAGCACGGAACAAATGTTCGTATGACTTACAGGGGCTATGAATGCCCATGGTCTGGGCGTTACTGTACGTATTTTTTATTATTATTGTTAACATCCAAAGATATGAAATCTCTTTCTGGTTCTCAGCCATAGATAGAATAGAATAGAAGAACAATGAATAACAGTTATGTGTAGGCCTGGATTCCAAGTCTTTTGGCCATTTTATAAGTGCTGTTGTAATAAGTTTGGCCTGGATTCCAAGTCTTTTGGTGCCATTTGTTAATAGTTTAGTCATCATAGTGTTTATATTTTTATCGTTTGGTTAGCCATGCCATAATAATAATAAAATATAAATTTCTAGCCTACGTGTATGTTTATCGTGTGCATCGACGTTTGTCGCAAAAATAAATCATTTTTCTTTCTATTGTTATAGGAAAGAAGTGTGGATCAATGCTTGGCATGTATTGTACAGTAAAAAAAGGCAAGATTTTATTTTAATAAATCTGCCTTTTAGATAAATGAATTAGTACAAGATTAAAAACTCTGTTAGTAGGAACAATAAGATAACTAGACACAATAGGGAAATCGTTGTTAATCTGTACAAATAACTCTAAATAATGAGTCACCAGATCATCTGCGTGGTGTCCATATTAAGAATATAGTACCACAGAGTACCCCTCCATGTCCTTTCGTGGATGTCGTGAAAGGCGGTTTAAGAACTCTAAGCCAGGGGGACGGGCAGCGTGGTTCCTTCTGTGGAACAGTAGCCATACTGCACCCTGCCTGTCAAACGTGGTATGGCATGGCATGCAACCGGTTGTCTATCGGGGAGCCCTTTGTTCAGCAGTGGACGTCTTTTAGCAGATATGATAAGCAACTTTTCGCTTTCTAGAACATTCGTGGGAGTAGATATAGTGATATATTTTTAATTCGGACACCACACCGAAATCGTTTCTAAATTTTAATTAGTTTCGTTAATTAACATTCCAAATCATTAACTCATCCTTCAATCTCATGAAGCTCATTTTAATCTGAATACTAATAATCTGGCACGATAACATAATTTAATATTCCATTCTGTCTGATAATTTTGTCCTGAAACATTTTATTTAAATTCTGCAGCTAAATCAAAATGTTAACTATGCAAATCCACATTTATGCTCTTGCAATATCGCCAGTAATATTATTATAGTCAATATTATTGTAATTGTGTTGGAAGCGACAAAAGTTGGGAAGTGATGGTTAATAATTGATAATGGTGTTTGTGTGTGTGGTGCCGGCTCAGAATGCCACCACCCCATTTCCTCCCATGGGTGTCGTAAAAGTCGACTAAGGGATTAGCTAGAGGATGGGCAGCAGCGTCCTTCGAGTACATTAACAACTCAACTGCGATCGCCAACCCGCCTGCCAAGCGTGGCGATTATGGCAAAACCCCCCAATGTGCTCACAACACATCCATATCGGTGGTTGTGGTGATCTTTGGGGGAGGCCTGTGTCCAGCAGTGGACTTCATTCGGCCGAAATGATGATGATGATGATGAATGATGAATGGTGTTTGTAATAGAAACAAAAAATATTCACAACTGAAATATATATTTTACGTTTAACCACGTTAATTGCTGCTATGTTTGTCAAAACTGCTCATGCCATACTCATTTTGGTGATTTAATCGTGGTTTCTTCCGTGTGGTGTCCGGATTAAGAATATAGCACCACTCCATCTCCTCCCGTAAATGTCGTAAAAGGCGACTAAGGGAATCTCAACCAGATGGATGGGCAGCATCGTCCCTTTTGTGAACTGGTAGCCATACTGCGCTCACCAACCCGCCTGCCAAGCGTGGTAACTAATGGCAAATACCCCCCGAAATGATGAAACAGTTGATATGCTGTGTGGTGCCAGCTACGAATAGCACCAACCCATCTCATCCCTTGGGTGTCGTAAAAGGCGACTATAGGATTAGCCGGAGGATGAGCAGCAGCGTCCTTCGAGTACATGAACTATTCAACTGCGATCTCCAACCCACCTGCCAATCGTGGCGATTATGGCAAAACTCCCCAATGAGCATACAACACACCCATATCGGTCGTTGTAGTAATCTATGGGGTGGCCTGTGTCCAGCAGTGGACTTGATGGACTGAAATGATGATGATGATGATGTTGTAATTTAATATTAACAATGATAATGGTGCACAAACAAAACATTTGTGAAATGAATTTTGTTTAAAAATGGATTAATTTGAATATAAAACACAACATTTAAATCATTTACAACATGCACTCCCGACTATATTAAAGCATGAATGCTGAATTACGCAAATGAGATAACTCAACGTTCATAATTTAATATTGTTAGTGCGTAAATGATATGACGTTGACATACATTTAGACTGGATTGGTTTGAGCAATGATCAAAATTTAAACTATATGACTGGCGGTGCGGTTGGTGCAGTGGCTGATACAGTCGGCTGCTGCGCACCGGGTCGTGGGTTCGATTCCCGCACGGAACAAATATTTGTACGATCTGCAGGTAGTTGTTCCGAGTCTGGGTGTATTGTGTGTGAAATTTGTGTTTGTAAACGCACCTACGACACAGGAGAAATCCTAGTGTGGGGCAACGTTTATACATAAAAAATAAAAATAAAAGTTACGATCACTTAGTGGTAGGAATAAATCAATGTGTAGAATTTAATTTAACCAATAATATTTATGGCAATATTTGCGAAAGACAACCAGTACCTCTATAGTAAGCACACCAAATTCGTTTGTCTAAAACAAATTTTGCTCGTATATTGCAGAGCAGAGCTTATAACTATTCAATTATGTTCTTTGCGAGATCTTATTGACACAAATACGAATCAAGCTTGCATCTGTGATACTGTATACTGTTTCGTTTTAAAAAACAACTATCTCTAGTACATACAAATATTTTTTACGCATACGTTAATAACGAATGTGCCAAACATGACGTTATCTGGCAAGTTAGTTCTTTTTGACAATAAAATGATCACCAAATTTATGAAGTTAGAGATTACCAAGCGCGCCATGTGAGATAAATGTTTGGAAGACCTTGATAAGGAAGCAGATTATAAAACGGAAATATATAGAGTTCTTTTAGCCTCATACAGAATTTCTGTTTTAAATTTAAGAATATTTTAATATTTTATATTTATTAAAGGCTGCGCGGGACAGAAATAACTTATTTGAGATAGTCTATCAAGGATCAGGATAAATCTAGACTGCAAAAATGTTAAACAATTGATATACTGCAGCTATATTTTTCGAGCTCATATTTCAACTAGTTTAAAGTAAGCACTTCACAATCGAACCCTTTAAATCCATACATCATAGTGACGGGTACAGACCTGGCATCGTGCCAGCTGATGGCAATTCTGATTGACTTATGGCCTGTACGTAATATAACAACGGATTAGTTTTGTGTGAACTCCGCGTCAGATTGGGGTCGCCTTTGAGGGTTAGCGCACTTTGATCGGTGCGTGGTTGCTTTGGCGTTGTTGTTTTGTGAATAGAAAATTGAGTTCCGATTTAAATTTTACAGAGAAAACAAATATTCTCCTCAAATTTTGTCGAAAGATCAAATTTTGCTGTGCTATTAAGCTAAAAGTTTTTAGCTGAGCAATTTTGAATGTTTGCTACTCCTTTGAAATATACGCTGCTTTTTAAGTCCATGGTGGTAAAATAATTATGACATTGCGCACGATTCATTTTTTTTAAAGTACTTAAGTTTTCACATTTTCCGTTGGCTCAGTGATCCAAAATTTGTCTTGACATCTAATAAGAGAGGACGCCATGCAGTTCAATCATTGCATGATGCTCGTCAATCGTTAGCTTGCAGCTCTTTAAAATCAACCTACACTTTATCGCTTCAACGATATCTAGGTTGACCTACGGGACATGGCCCCATCGGTTAGCCCAAATAGAGCCTATCTTAACTCCTCATACTTCTCCAATTCTCTCAGTGTGACCGAGATTTTGAGGTCCTGAAAAAATTGGATACAACGGTACAATTTTGCGTTTTATGCAATTTTATTTCAGTCAATTGAAATTGTCTAAGAACTGAGTATCACAAGCATATATCTCAGAAACCAGAGTGGAGGCAGAAAAAGAGAATTCAGTACAGTTGTACATATTTTAGTTTTCCTAGCATGCGAGTCTACCTGTCAGAAGAATGAATAATATTTGAGTCATCTGCAAGAAATACCGAACAGAATTATCTCAATGTTAAATGTAAACATTGCTTTCCACGCTATCCCGATAATACTAGCACAATATTTTTAACCTCGACACCGTTGTTGGTGATCTGGATACGGTCAGCAGACCAAGCTGGCATTGAGCCAAACTTCCACATAACATTATAAGATCTATATATCTATAAGGTGGATATTTAATATTGAGAATTTTTTGTGGGGTGCTTTGCTGTGTTGTCCCAGCTACGAATAGTACCAACCCATCTTATCTATTGGGTGTCGTAAAAGGCGACTATGTGATTAGCCAGAGGATGGGAAGCAGCGTCCTTCGAGTACATTAGCAACGCAACTGCGAGCGCCAACTCATGGCCAAAACACCCAATGAGCACACAGCACACCCATATCGGTCAGTGTAGTGATCTTTGGGGGAGGCCTTTGTCCAGTAGTGGACTGGATGGCCTCGACACCGAAAAGTGGAGTGGATCACTCCGGTGGTTTTGACCGGTAGGAGTCTGGCACGCCCCTCCGCCCTTTCCTGGGGTGGAGGAAGTACATGTTTTATTTCCACTGGATCAATAAAAAAGGCAACCTGCCCATCCCGCGAAGAACGCGGCACGCGCGGGGCCACGTGCTACCGTGTGCGCAGCACAGCGCACAGCGAGGCTTGGAGGGATCATTTACAATCCACCCCGAGAAGTGCCTGGGGGGCGACCTTTTTCCAGTCGCCTTCCCCCCGCTAGAGGGGGTGTGACCCCAGTGGCTGGCTTTACAATCATCCCCTCCAAGATGTGTCTGAAGGCTTGGTAGCAATGGGCGGCTCTAGTGTGATCTGACGAGGACCTGGAGCCCCTGAATAAAGTCCACTGCAGGACAAAGACCTCCCCCAAAGATCACTACAATCACCGATATGGGTGGCGTACCGCAGGCGGTAATGCCACTTGCCAAGTGCGCGCCGCCGACCTAGCCGCCTCAGCCTGTCCAACGACCCTGGAGGCGCGCTTTTGCCGCTCTGGCGGAGGGAGCATGTCTGATCGACAATAACCTACCTACCACCAATAAAAAGTATTGCACTTCAGGTTAGTTTGCCCTGTATCTTGCACGATATTCTCTGAAAGTACCACCAGGATACAGATGAACTCCAATGCTAGATAAACTTAGTTTGGAAAGCTATGAAGCATGCCAGCTTAAATCAAGTTAGTGTGACTAGTTCAAGACTGAGAGAAAGTCCAAAGCACAAGTAGGTTCTATCTAAACTAACTAGAGGATTTAAGCTTCTTATGTACAGTCAGTTAGCGACAGTTAGTCTTCCAGTATGATAAGTAAAATAGTAGGAAGCAGTAAAATGTAGGTGTAAATGTAAACGTAGGTTAGACGGCACGGTTGGTGCAGTGGCTGATACAGTCAGCTGCTGCGCTCCGGGCTGTGGGTTCAATTCCCACACGGAACAAATATTTGTATGATCTGCAGGTACTGCTGTACAATATTAAGACCACTGAAAAGGAAAATGCAGACCAACCAGAAGTTATATTTTAAACCTGGCCCCGCCCGATTTCATAAATAAAGTCGTTTTTCCTTTTCAGTGGTCTTAATATTTTTATATCGTGTAAGGTTTTTGAAGTCGGTATATTTTTTGTTAATACGTTTGTAAATAAATGTTAGAACTTTTTCCAATTTGGTATCCGTATTTAACACTCTGGTTAGAATTTATATTCTTTCGTCTTCTTTTTTTTACCTTATATTCTATACAGTATCCTGTACAATCCCTCTACCCCTTGTTATCTAAAAGAACGTTTCGAGTTCCTTCATGATACACATTAAGATTCTTAAGATGATTGAGATTCTTAAGGTCATCATAGAATCTGACGTTGAAAATGCCAACACATTCCAGTAATTTCGTTGGCAAATCTTTCACACACAGATTATACACTAATATAGAAAACTTTTACAATCCAAGCTGCTCGCTTATGGAACGTGTTACCAATAATAATTAGACGTGCTAAGTCCCTATCAATATTTACAAGACTATTAAAAGAACACTAACTATCATTCTCTGTAATGTCATACATCCATCTTTCTGTTTACTTTTATTTGATATGTAATATAAATTGAAGTATGTGTTATGTTACAATTATTGTTACACCGTGAACTACCTCTTTCTTTTTTACTTGCAAATCTGTCCATCCCAAGGTTGTCTGGAAGAAATCGCCGAGTGCGATAAGACCGCCCTTTGTACATGTCGTTTGATGTATTTTATTTTCTTTTTATTTGTTATGTCTGGTGTACAATAAAGAGTATTGTATTGTACGATTTGTTCAAGCAAACCAAGCCTTTGACTTGGCTTAACCACTGCCGTCTAATGACAAGAACTGGGACCAACGACTTTACGCACTCTCCGAAGCACGGAGATTCTCGGTTCAAATACAGTCACCCATCCATACACTGACGGCGCTGGACGTTGCTTAACCTCACCGACCTTTTACCGATCAATGAGCACGTCTGATATGGTTGGTTATATGACAATAGAACATCAGTGTAGTAATTTGAATCACCAATCGCAAACAAATCTTACGGTTATTAACTAAACAAGGATCCAAATATAACCGCACCCTCAAAGTCCAACTTTTAGCTGTGAAACCGAAACACAAATATTGGCAACCAACAAACTACTGGAACCCGAATATGTTTGGCAAGGCTCTATGGTTATCGCGGCTGACGTCGGAAAACTCTAGAAAGTTCGAAGTTTGAACAGATTTGGCATTAAAGTGATGCGTTGCTGGTTTAGAGGACCCAGCTACTAATATGATGCTTGAATACAATAAGAAATAATGTATGTACCATGTAAAAGTTACTGTAGATACAAAAGAATAGAAAAATTATCGAAATTTTTTGCCTCGAATTTTTATCAAAACTAAAAACAGCTTTATTCTGAGGTTCGGGGGTGCAATTCTCTAAACTCAAATATCCATACATCCTTGAAAACATAATTGAAGGAACGGTAATAACCGAATATGGTATTCGCTGAGACTGGTCCTCATGGCTCACCGTCAGCAACGTGTCCTTGAATAGCTTCAAACATGTGTTAGCAAATACCAAATTGGTTTTTCACCGTTATTTCAATTCTACATTGAAGAATGTATGGATGCTTGAGTTTAGGGAATTGCAGCCCTGGTTGTAACTGTTTAGTTACCGTGTGGTGTCAGAATTAAGAATATAGCGCCACTCCATTTCCTCCTGTGGATGTCATAAAAGGCGACTTAGGAACTCTAAACTAGAGGAACAGCAGCATCCCTTCTGTGGAACAGGTGGAACAGTATCCATACTGCACTCACCAGCCCGCCTGCCAAATGTCAAATTCCCCCCAAAATGATGACACAATTGTGGAAATCTTTGGGAGAGGCCTTTGTTTGGCAGTGGACGTCTTTTGACTGATAATGATGAAGATGTTGCTGAGATGGAGAAATCACTTCATAAAATTCTTAAGAACAATAAGTATTATGTACCATCTGAAGCATTCTTTGATAAATCATACCGAATCAAAGGCCGTAGGGGCCTCCTTCTTTAACTGTTTCACAATCTGTATCAAGTCGGTTTTTACTTCTTTTAAGTTTATTTTCAGCACGTGCATGGTATGAACTTGTGTAGTGGACCGAGAAATTTAAGGTCATAATTGGATTGTTGCCTGCTCCTAGAGCATGACTGACAATTCTTTAACCTTTATTTTCCGCTGTTCTGCACCCGCCTTCTAACTAAACTTGTACATGTGGAAAACTAGAATGTGGTTCATCTGATGGCTGGCAGCTACTGCCCTGTACAATTGTACATTGCGATATAAAAGGAGATTGGGATCATCATTTCGGCCAAATGAAGTCCACTGCTGAACACATGCCTCCCTCAAAGATCACCACAACGACTGATATCGGTGTGTTGTGTGCTCATGGAGGGGTTTTGCCATAATAGCCACGCTTGGCAGGCGGGTTCTTGACATGAGACACTGAGCCCTTCCCTCTACGATTGGGTACCATACATACTTATTTTAGCTAACACATACAAATTGGTGGCAGAATTTAAAAAAAAACTTGAGGAAAGACAAGTACATAACATGTAAGCTGCAACTGTTTTGGTTGGATGCCTCCCTCAAAGACAACCAGAACGACCCATATCGATGTGTTGTGTGCTCTTTGGGGGTTTTGCCATAATCGCCACGCTTGGCAGCCGGGTTGGCGTTCGCAGTTGAGTTGTTAATGTATTCGAAGGATGCTCTTCTCAATCTAATCCTCAATCGTAAATCTAAACATTTTAGATTATATTGATTACTAGTTTTGGCCAGAGTTTAGAGTCCTGCGGGAAATCACGAGGTTCCAACCGATCAGAAAATCAAAATTAAATTCCTAAAGGATAATGACGGCCCCAGAGGGATGTTATTATATTTAGTATTAGTAGATTTCCATATGAAGGGCTTAACTGGGGCGCTACTACAGTCTTACATACATACTTACATATATATATGTGTATGCTTAGTTGAGTTGAGTGAAGGGTAGAAACAGCCAGTGAAGTTACCGGAACACAAGTTATAAGAAAGTAAGAAAATAAATTTATTTGACACAGACAATGTGATACACATAAATTGAAAAAGAAAAAAAAAATACAATAAAAACACAAGGAGAACAATAATAAACATATAACGCATTCCATCTTAAGCTTTAGGTCAGCAATGTAAACCCTGGGATCTTGGGTGCGCAGATTGAAGAATATGCGTACTCATACTGACCTTCCCCCGAAAAGACGGCGGCGCGCATATGCACTCCGTAAGATATGCTTAAAACCGTGGTAGCAATATGATTGTTTACGAGTTCGTGGAGTCCCCCTTCGATAACGAATACGGCATGGTAATTTTAGCCAATAGGAAACTGGCATGCCCCTCCGCCTCTTGCCGTGTGGTGCCAGCTCAGAATACCACCACTCCATTTGCTCCGCCGGAGGATGGGCAGCAGCGTCCTTCGAGTATATTAACAACTCAACTGCGATCGCCAACCCGTCTGCCAAGCGTGGCGATTATGGCAAAATCCCCCAATGAGCCCACAACACATCTATATCGATGATCGTTGTGGTGATCTTTGGGGGAGGCCTGTGTCCAGCAGTGGACTTAATTCGGCTGAAATGATGATGCCCCTCCGCCTTACCTCGGGTGGAGATGTACATGATGTATGCCGAATAGTAATGACTAGATTGCTGATCTTCATAGGTGCAGTTATCATTAACGGCGTTGCTCATTAGTCGTGACTATTATTTATTTTTGCTTGTAACACTTCATTAAATAATATTGTAAAAACACTTTGTAAGGTTCAAGCATTTAGACCACATCCGAACCAAATATATTAGGAACTTAGTCTTGAACTATTTCTAGACTTAGATAACTGTATCCAGACACCGCTGGTGCACGGAAACTTAGCTTAGCTTATAGAAATGATCTTTGTACCAGACATCGAACGAAATCCCTTGAAATGTATTTATCCAGTGTGTGTAATATCTTGAAGTTAGTTTTGAGCATATTTCTATTTTAGTTTAATTTATATTTCTTCTGTCTGGGTTAAGAATGTGACACCACTCAATCTTCCCTCTTAGATATCGTTAACGGTGACTAAATGAATCTGAACCAGAGAGATGGGCAGCAGCGTCCCCTCTATGAAACAGTAGCCATACTGCGCTCACCAACCCACTTTTCAAGCATGATAAGTACTGGCAAATTCCTCCCAAAAATAGCACAATTTTGAAAATCTATGTATAACGCCTTTGTTTGCTGAACATCTTTTCGTTGATATGAAATGATTGAGTTTTAAATTATTCTCGTTTGCGTTGCAATTTAAAGTAGAATGCAGACGACACAGAATCGCGAATACTTTTTTATTTTAAAATAGACAACTTTTTGTAATTCAAGGCACAGGAAACGCATACATGTACAAACACCAGCCCGTAAACATTCTAATTGACAATTACGGGCATGGTTAAAATGATAAGTAGTACGTAATATATGTAGTATATTTTAAACCTATGTATTTGACCGTATCTATAGTATGTAGATTTTTATGTACTCGTATGTTTAACTTATGATTAAACTTTTGTAATATATCAGTTTTGTACCTCTTTTCGATGCATTTCTTTGTAACCCTCAGATTGACTGGTAGAGAATGCCATATGGCATTAAGTCCGCCTCGTGTACCATCATTGTGCATAAAAGTATAAATAAATAAACATACACTACTCAACACGTACCTCTTAATGTTCACTACAATAATCTGTCATAGGGAATATTGCCATAATCACGACGCTTGGCAGAAGGAATGATGATCGCAATATGTTGTTATTAGCAAACAGGAGCGTTCGGCTGCCCATCCTCGTAATATCCATTCCTAATCGCATCTTCAAACACCCAACGGCGAAGAGGGGAGATTTTGCCGAGACTTACACAAAATGGGAACTACAAAAAACTAGAACCGCACTGTACTAAAAAAATCGGTGCCCTTGTAACCGATAATATCAGCCTATCGCTATATAACTGGCACATTGCAGGCAATTGCCTTTTCTTACGACCATCACGGCTTCTTACTGCGTGTTGATGATTTTAGACCTTAGCTCTAGGTCTTATAATGGCGTTTTCCCTAATCTAAATTCATTGGTGTCTTAGAATAAGTAAGAATGTAAGAAATTACATATAAAGTATTGTATGTAATGCCTGGTTGGAACCTGAAAAACCTAGAGATTCCATGCAGTGTTCGGATTAAGAATTTAGCACCACTTTGGAGTGAAACTAGGAGGAGATGGCGCCTCCCGTGGATGTCTTAAAAGGCAATTAAAGGACTCTAAACCGGAGAAATAGTCGGCAACGCCCCTTTTGTGTAACAGTAGCCACATTCCACAACAATTCGCATGCTAAACATAGCAGGTACTGGAAAATTGTCCCAAAACTACGACACAATTGTGGACTGCTATGGGGGAGAACTTTGTTCAGTACTGGACGTCCTTTGGCTGATATGATGAAGGTGAACGTAGTGCATAAGAAATGAGTGTTTAAATCTCCGTACTATGATCCGGAGTGACAGTTGTTTAAATTGAGAATGGAAAAAAAGAACCAAGCTTAACTGGTGGTGGATGTCTTGTTGCAAGAGACCGGCTAGGTGGGTGTCCCATCTCTAGTGTGATCTTACGAGGACCTGGAGCCCCCTTCGGTGCCGAAGATGACCGCTCCAGTGGTTTTAGCCTGTAGGAGTCCGGCATACCCCTTCGCCCTTCCCCGGGGCTAAAGAAGTTCAATGTAGAATTTCCACTGGATTACAATAAAAAAAAAGTAGGTGCCCCAGTGCCAGATATTCGCCACTAAGTAGTACTGTTTAAACTTTAGACATTACTGTTTTAGAAGCGCACCTAAGCTAGTGAAATTTATAAAGAGGCTTACTTTAATAATGGAAAATATTTTAGGAGGTAAATCTATAGGTAGCAATGATGCGTTTTAGCAAAATGAATAAACGTAACATCAACCTTTATTTTATCAAATAGTACAGAGTAAGTATATCTTTCGCCAGTCGAATGTTTGAATATTGATTTATTTATTATCAGTAAAACCGATACTTGATATTTGAAATGAATTCTATACCATTCATAGAGCCTAGCCTTAAAATATTTTCCATTATTAATGTAAGACCCTATATAGTTATACTTGATGTACAGACAGTGTAAAAGGCAGACTTAATACCGTAGGTATTTTCTGCCTGACGACCTTTGAGTGATGCAGAGAACTACAAAGTAGATACACCAACAGCATATGGAAGAAATTAAAATTTGAATTGAAATTAGTGGCCATGATTCAAAATAACTTATTATCACGGCGTGATGAGCGTAGTATGGTGCCAAGCAGGATTATCCCTCTTAAGTACGTTTGTCAGTAACCGCAAACTATGTTCTCTCATATTTTGATAATTCAAGTTGTCAATGAAAGATCATCAAAGATTCGACACTTGTAAACGGATTCTATCGCGTACATATTAGATTTTAGTTTTTCCTGACGTTCCGAACACTTTGCTGGAATTGTAGTCGCAGGATGAGTAAGGTGACAGGCTTCGTTAGTGTTAGTCATCTTCAACAATCCAACGTGCACTGATACCATTAATTATAATAAAAATGTTTTCAAACCCATACCAATACAAAAACTTACGACAGTTTAATTATTATCTATCGAATACACTAACAGCCTACATACTCACCCGTTTTGTACATTAACCAAGCGCAAAAGTATTGCGGAGAAGATTGGTACCTACCACCTGATCATATGGTAGGCGCATGAGGCTCTTCATGAGTCATCGTTACCCATAATGATATATATATTTTATTTATTTCTCACCTCAATAAAAGTTACAGTAGATATTATTCAAAGTTACTATGGGAGACTGGTGCCTAAACTAGGCTGAAGCCTGTTGAGGTCACCAGGCCTTCCACCCCAGAAGTTCAATTTTGCTCTTCCATGATCGATTTTTTCATTTGCTTGTACTTCGTGTATCTGATTCCATCAAGTTGTTTCCTCTTGTTAACGTTCTGTTGAATACTCTCCAATAAGTTGATATAACTTTATCAGGCCCCGATACTGTTGATTTTGTCCTTTATAATCCAGTTATCATCTTGCATCCAAAGATTGAAATCTCTTTGCTTGCATCCCATGAATGCGCATTTTCGCTGCAGACACCATCTTGATAACAATAAACTCGTTGTTCTAATAAAATGTGTATATTATGGCTTTGATATACCCAATAATTTAATAAATTATTATAAAATTTTCATAGCTTGTTTTACTTGACACTTGACATTTTGATATATATATATATATCGATAATCGAGCTGAAATAATCGAATCAAAACAAGATCTACTCTAAACATGTATAAATATACTATTGATGTCCTGAATATTGCTCCATCATTCAATCACATACTAAGTCTTGCCTATCATATCAAGTGACGTCATGGTTGCTTCGATTTATCATTTGTATTCTTACGGCCCGCCTTCCGTTGCGGATACACATTTTCTTATCGTAAATGCGAATGCTGTATGTGATGTTTATGCATACATAGAATATATAGATCATCAAGAAAATACGTCATTTACGTCAGATTTCTTACATGTTTAATTAAGTTGCTGGTAATCATCATTTCGGGCGAATAAAGTCCACTGCTGAACGCAGGCCGCCCACAAAGATCGTCACAATGAGCTGACTGTGGGTGTGCTAATTGGGGGTTTGCCATAATCTGGCAGGTGGGTTGGCGAACGCAGTTGTGTTGTTAATGTACTTGAAGGACGCTACTGCCCATCCTCCGGCTAATCCCATGGACGCGGAATTTCTACTACAACGCGATCGTGTTAGGATCTGCAGATTGTTTAAACCACAGACTGGTGTTTGGGAGGAACTCTTGGCCGAATGGCAATGCAGGTGGGACACGTCTATTAAGGGCCGTTACCTATACCAGTACTATCCATTCGTTCGTGAGCGGCTGGCAAGTGCATGATTGGAAGTTGATCATTGCGTGGCTCAATTTCTCACCGGTCATGGTAACTTTAAGAGTAAATTATTTAGCTTCAAGCTTGTTACCTCACTATTCTGCAAATGTTCAACACCGGACTGTGAATATGAACAGTCTGCTCATCATATCCTGTGAGAGTGTATTCTTTGGCAAGATGAACGCAATATTATGTTTGACAGCATGCAAGTTACATCCGGGGTTGTCAACAATACAGACCGTGTTGCGACTATGACGAATTTCCGTGCGATATAGTTACAACATAAGACCCGTAAATAAAAAAATAAAAAAATTGTACCCGTGGTGCTTGGCAACTGGGCTTAACCCTGTTGTAAACTCTCATTTATTGTGCCTATGGCCTA
This sequence comes from Diloba caeruleocephala, assembly GCA_947459985.1. Taxonomy (NCBI): domain Eukaryota; kingdom Metazoa; phylum Arthropoda; class Insecta; order Lepidoptera; family Noctuidae; genus Diloba; species Diloba caeruleocephala. The sequence continues at coordinate 28,476,758 of OX381607.1, forward strand.
TCGTTTTTCTCTGTCTCCTGCTTGCAACGGAGGGAAGTGGAACGTATATTCTTTCCTACTCCTCCTTTTTCTTTTCTGATTAATTCCGTTGCGGGTTCTCGGACAGTTATTCATTTCTCTGGGACACACCGAGCTTCATTGATCGGTGTTCTTTTCGGTGATCGCCATTGTAGATCCTGGCTTCCAAGAGTTGCAGTGGTAGGGAAAGCATGGCGGGTTTGTCCCATAAAAAAAAAACCCATAGTCGCCTTTTACGGCACCCACGGGATGAGACGGGTCAATGCTATTCGTAGCCAATACCATACTGCAAAGTTGCTGGTAATATAAGGTATGAAGTAGCATTAAGCGCAAAACTTTGCATCGAGATCATTTAAGTGATTATTTTATATTGTTTTGGATCGGCTTATACCAAGCCTGCCCAATCCCAGGCCGCAGGGTTACAAGCGGCCCGCCAGCGCGTTTGAATTAATCCACCAACAATGACCAGCTGGCGACAGTGGCACCCACCGCGCGATCCATATTCCCTTAAATCAGATATTTACTGAAACAGATTCATCTCAACCGTAGCAAGCTTCAGAAATTTACATGAAACATTGGAAATTAGTACCATAAGAAGACTTTCCTGCAATGTGTGATCTTGGAGATTTTAAGCAGGTTTCGCTTAACATAATTATGTTAACATAAAAAGTGTTATAAACTCCGCTTTAAATAGTCAAATATCGTACTTAACTAAAAGCAAAACATATTTCCGACCTGATTTTATAATCGATCTCAGATTTGTCAGTTTTTTTTTTAAACTTTGCCCCACACTAGGATTTCTCCTGTGTCGTGTGTGCGTTTACAGACATCAATTCCACACACAATAACACCCAGACCCGGAACAACTACCTGCAGATCATACAAATATTTGTTCCGTGCGGGAATCGAATCCACGACCCGGTGCGCAGCAGCCGACTGTATCAGCCACTGCACCAAACGCCTATATTGATAAATTTTTAGCAGAAAAATCTCTTCCTGGAAAAACATTTTATGTCTCAGTGATTTTTATTATTACATTATTAGAACAGAATAGAATAGAATAGAATATTCTTTTTTGTACACCATTTTAAAAACAACTACTAGGAATAATTTAATGAACAGTAATTGTACAATGGGCGGTCTTATCGCTATTAGCGATTTCTTACAGACAACCTTTGGATGGATAAGAAAAAGATGGGCAAAGACAAAGGGGTATTCCGCGGTGTACTTATTATATTAATATAATCAAATAGTGAATCTATTAAATATAATACAAATAGGTATTTATTCCATAAATTACTTAAATAATATGCACACATATAGAACAATATATAATACTTTATACAATACATTGTAAATAATCCATATATACATATATACAACCATATACTATACTTTATCCAATACAATATAAATAATCCATAAGAATATTGGATACATACATAAACATAATAAATATATGGTAAATACACAATCAGAAGAAAGTACTATATTGGTAAATACAACAAACGATTAAACAGACAAGTAATATTCTTTACTAGTTTTTTAAAAGTTACCAATGACTGGGCACGCTTGATTGATACAGGCAGTGCATTCCATAATCGGACAGCCTGAATGGTGAAGGATTTATCACAAAATTTGGTAGAATGCATTGGCATCTCAAGTCTCAGATTCTCTGACGATCTCAAGAATCATTATTATTTAAATACACTTCAAGTTTTGTTCAATTTAAATATTAATCTGCTACTATAGGCCTGTTTTGTTCACTAGATGGCCTTCCAGCTGAAATAGAACGGAAATATAGCCCTGGAGTTTTAAGATTAGTAGGGCAGCCTTGGCTTATACGTCTTACAGTCTGCTGTAATAGATTAAAAGTGACTTCTAGATACACGAACATACACGTAGTTTAGAAGTAGGGAATTCATTTTAAATCTCGAGCTTCGTTATTTAAGCCTTTTATGTTTATTGCTCCTTAGTAAAATGTTAAAAACTTAGGCATTTGCTGAATTAATTTTAAACTAAAAAGATAATTTTGTGAAAGAATTAGCTGGAACACAAATTTATTTATTGCGACTAATTTGTTTCATGAAATGCGAGCCATGTAATTATCAAAGCTAATAAAATGCGAAGTTTTTTTAAACAGTATTATTTATGTGTCAAACGTATACTGCGCATAAAGCGTTTTTTTTTTTTAAAACGTTGCCCCACACTAGGATTTCTGATGTGTCGTGGATGCGTTTACAGACACAAATTTCACACACAATACACCCGACATACATTCTACCGATATGTTTTTTGTTCTACAATGCTTCTGCTGCCTTGACGTTATCTCATTGCCAAGGACGCATTGCTTCATCAATAACATATCATATTTTGCATAAAATGGTAACGAATATGAGATAACTGTTACAAGTTTATTACATTTATAAAACTGTAATCCAAAATACTAAAGTAATAAAAAAATTGGCAATATACTGAGTGTTTCTTTCTGTAATTCTAGATTTATTTTTAAATAAACTTCAGTTCAGTATAATAATAATTTTAGTCAATCAATGGATCATTTTATTCTTGTCTTCATACTTCGGCAAAACTATCTCAGGCATGTACCTATTACGTGCTTACTTAAGAAAACTGAGGGTTTGAGATAACTTTATTATCACAAGAATATTTTTCATTCATAATAATGTCTTCGGTTTTCGCGAGTATTACACATTTATAATAAAACACTTTTAAACGGATTCTATCGCGTATATTTTAGATTTTTGTTTTTCCTGACGTTTCGAATGCTTTGCAGCATTCGTGGTCGCAAGATGACTCCTAGAATATACGCGATAGAATCCGTTTAAAAGGGTTTTATTATAATTTTTCATTCACTTAAAAAATATGTACGAATTCCTGCTTTAGTTTCTTGCACTCATTATTCTTTTCAGCATGTTGCTATTATGTTTATCATAATCTAATATAAAACTGACTTATTTGAGGAAAATATATAGCAATTGACAATTAACAAGCTGACACAAACTAATGGAAAAATAACATAATGTGGTAATATAGGAGGGATAGTAATTATTGCAATAAGTCAACGTCAGCCCGAGATTTACGATGAAGAATTATGATTGATAATAATGAGCAACGGTAAATGAACAAGAAAAGAAACTATTCTTGTTTGTTGTTACGTGTAATTGTCTATGTTCAGAAAAATAAAATAAAAGAAATGCAAGACAGCACGAAAATATATAATATATCTAAGCCATTTGCTGAAGAGAATGATGAAAAAAGTTAGTATATATTTATGAAAATACAATGCAGGAATTAACACGCAATCACTTTTAAATCGCTAGATGTATTTATATAAATACAAAATAGGAATTAACACGCAATTACTTTTAAATCGTTAGATGTTTTGACCAGAGGGCCAATTCTCGTAATTTAAAAACGTTCAAAATATAGTTCCGATCTAGTCTCAGTGTCATAAATGTCACAAATGGTATTCTCCTAAACTAACAAACAACGTCAAACGTGAACTTACACTGTGATGAGATCGAAAGTAGATCGAAAGTTGATCGATGTCAAAATGGTATTCTGCTAACATTTAGAACTGTCACATGTACTAAATTGTCATTGAATAAACGTCAAAACTGAGATTGAAATGAGACTAGATCGAGATTATACTGAAATCGGACTGAACTTTAAGAGTAGCAGAATACCATTTTTTCGGTCAATTCATAATTTAATCTCAGTTCAGTCAAGTTTCAGTCACAGTGTCAATTAATTACGAGAATTGGCCCTCAGGTTGCACTGATCATGGTCACAAGTAGACTTATGTAGTGAGATCACTTCCTTTGTGAGGTAGATTTATCTTCAATCAGTCCTATTTTTTTTACCCTAAACCGAAGAGCATGTATGAAGGGAATAATGATAGTGGACGAAGCGAAACAAGTATGTAAGGATCATAGCAAGTGGAAAGAAGTGGTCTCTGCCTACCCCTACGGGAGAGAGGCGTGATTATATGTATGTATGTAGTCCTATTTTTCCTTTATATATTTTGTTAACGCCACACTTTACAATCACTGTGTTATAATTAACCTACTGAAATACCGATTGTATTATTATAATCACTAGGTTTTATGTCGATGTCAAACCAGTGTATAATATATTCGGTATATCGTTCAACAGATGTAAAGCACAGCGTTTATGGGGATACCTGAGTACAAAGTTATGTACTACTCACTTATAAATAAAATCTGCTGCCATATTTTAGCGACACTAGAATGTAATTTTCAGTACAGACACAGCGTGGACTATTGAAAATAAAGAAGATATATAAGACCATATATATGAGAATATATATGGTTTTGAACTGAATGATAATACAAAGAATAATAACAGTGAAATTGGAAAAATACCAATAAATATTTAATCATCATCAGAACAATGTCAATAAAAATATTAGAATGTCATAAATTATTCAATAAATGTCATGAAAAAGCATTATACATTAAAAAGCAAATTGTTTTAAAAAAAAGAAAGAAAATGAAATGTCATAACGGCACATAAAAATAATGGCCGATCAAAAATGTCCACATTTAACAACATAAATATGCAAATAATAAGTATGTTAGATTAGAACAGCTCAATCCCAAGCATTTATGTCATCCATATAATCTGTAACTATATAGAAACCCTTTTTACTAAAACAAACAACATATAGTTTGCTTTTTATAACGGACTTAAATTTATTAAAACTAAGATTTTAATACTACTTGGGATCTTGTTTTAGAAACGTAAGCGTTGGCACCAAAATGAATTACAGTATTTTATTTCTAGTATTGACGCTATGTAAGTAATTTTTTCTAAATATAAATGTTTGTTCTTTTTAACTTATATTAGATTCTCATATATATATTGAGATGCGGTAGTCAATATATTTCATTTTTTTAATTTATCCCGCAGTGAATGCCAAGAGCTTAGTTTATAAATTGCTCTTTTGCAACACAAACATATTTTTAATGACGGTAGTCGGACGGGTAGGTAGACTCCACAACAATATGCCATACGACATTATACTATGAAAATGAATTGATTTCGCTATTTCTACTTTAGTTAACTGGCGTATATTACAGACTGCTAATCCATAATTTCATTATTTTCATTCTCATTCTTAATACACGCAAGGGGCTAAAATTTTCCCATAAGATTTACTTAATGTGAAACTAACTCAACACATAAGAACACCACAAACGCTCCTTCGATATTCAGGTCCTATTACATCCATGCATTTAAATATCTTCAGTCACTGGTAATCCTTGTACTGATACAATAAGTATGACACCAAAGGTTTTTCAATCTTCATATGGACGTTTGAATTCCTCCCGTTAAATGTAATCTACATTTAAGATCTTCAACATTACTAAATTTATACCTTGTTGAAATAGATGTAAGTTTATTTTCAGCTGTCAGAATAATCTCAGATGCTTCAGTGAGACGTGGTACGTTGGCTCACATTCATTGTAAAAGTATTGTTAGGTAACAAAAAGAACAAGATATTCTCAAATGTTAGAAAGAAAGTAATTGTGTATTCTTGATTCGTATTTTATATTGTTATTACTGTTGTATCGATAACCAGTTATATTTGGAGATAAATACAAGGGCATTTATTTTATTCGTATACTGGGATCAGAAAAAAACAATGAGGTTATTGTAAGTGCAATATTGTCTATGATAGATTTGTATAGCGGTAGCTTAGTTACTTTTTGATCGAACAAAGGAGAATTCTATAAGATTGCTTGGATATTTTTTGAAGCAGCTTACCAGCTATGTTTGTTGAGTACTAGCAAGTACTAAAATGATGAAACAATTATGAAAACATATGGCGGACAACTTTGTTTAGCAGTGAATATACTTTAGGTGATATGATGACAACAGACGTTGCAAATGCTGGATGAAAATAATGAGGCATGTTTGGTATAAGAGCTACTCATAACGTATCCCGTCGACAAGCAACAATTACAATGTGACAAATATAAAGCTATCAAACATTGGCTATATCTTCTCAGTGGCTAACGTGGTTACAACAATCAGTATCAAGAATGCGCTGATATTTTATTTTATTAAATCTATCGATTGTTAGTTTGTTATGTACAACCCAGAGGCGAGAATAGCCAGTCATCAGATGGCCCCGCTTTCCCACAGCAATGGTAATACTACCCAGAACTACTTCTGCGTGGTACTACATGGCACACATCACCTCGAGACATTAGTTATTTAGTGTCTTATGCTCAGTAATTTCACTAGCTACTGTGACCTTCAAACCGGAACGCGGTAATGTTTAAAATTTACACACCACTGCCTGGCGGCGAATACTTGGCACTGCCCAACTAGGCAAATTTTTGCAATGAGCTACCTTCCACCTGTAAATATTATGTTTCGTATCCGGTAGCCAAGGTGTTAAAGCTATTATGTTTCTTCGGTGTCGGTGGGATACATAGACATCGGAAGATAAGCTCCTTAACGTCATCTGAAGGTTTCAACTTAACTAGAATCGGTGTCTAAGGAAGGGCAATGTTGAAGTTGTCACGGATGGAGTCGAGTAGGACTACAAATTTTAAGTCCTACATCCACCATATTCTCTGAATGTACAAGTCAAACTTTCTCAGTGCCGACTTTTGGTAATCGGGAGTGACACTCAGACGTTACAGGGAAGCACGACCGAAACATGCAAGGCCAAGCATCCAAATTGACTTTTATAGTCTATGAGATACTTGTGTGGGTCTTAGTTACTTGAAATATATACATATAATAATGTAAGCCTAAATAAAGACATGGTTTGCCCTTACAGGGTAAATAAACCCATGAATCGAGGGACATCATCAAAATAATTATCAGATAAAAATAATAAACAGCTGTCTGACAAAAGAAAAATATTATTGACCCTCTGCTAAATATAGTACAGGATCACTTACCTTACAAACACCAAGCGAATCAATATCAATGATAGACCAAGTTATCTAAACTATTGTTTGCTAGTAGCCACTCAATTTGTTCTGACTAACTATTTGATCAGTATTGTTTCTGGCAACTTTAGTTCCTTAGTTCAAGCCATGACGTTTGGACTACGACAATTGTCCTATAAATATATGAACTACAGGTATTCATATATAAAACTCTAAGTATAATGTATTTGTGTTGCATAGGCTTCACGTATGTATGGAATAGTAAATTTTTACATCATAATCAGCCCATCACTGTCCCACTGCAGGGCACTGGCCTTTTTTCTAGTCGACTTTTATGAACATTGCAAAGATTTTGATAGTTAGCTATGGTTTGCGGTTTTGCCATAATTTATATGTAGAGTCAACTTTGCCAAACTATATCAATAGTCTGCCTCGCATCTATTTGAGTGGACTAAACACGTTTTGAGCATAACTTTTCCACTTCACGCATTTAATCAGTCCATTTGTCGTATCCCGGTGTTATTTTGATTACTCATTAATTTCCACACGCCTTTTGTCCAAACGGAACTGTGAGGAGGCGAACAGTTTGTTTAAATTTATAGCACAAACATACTAGCTGTAGCACTGTAAAAGATGTCTAAACAAATGAAGTTATTATAATAAGATAACGATACGATGGGACTTGGACAGTCCCATCGTACATTTGGAGTAAAGTACCCCTCAAAATAAAGAAAAACAAAACCACATGAATTTTCAAGCCAGTATAACCAAAGCTAGAGGTTTCAAATTTTACCCAAAAAAAATTCAAGTCAGTTACAACTGAAATTGAATGGCGACAACATTCTTTGTGAAGGATTTTTAAGAGGAAGTGCTACTAGGTGCGTAATATTTTTTAAGAGGAAGTGTTACTAGTTTTCGTAATATATATGCAAAAGAATCATGCATCCCATAAAATACATACATTATCCAAAAAATCACTAATACGGTGCGATCTCTCCATCGATTACAAATTTACTCCCATCTAATGTTAAGGCAATACTTGTGCAGACATTAATTTACCCATATTTATAATTAGTAGCCCTGTATAAATTTCCTTTCGCTATTTGACTACTCACAGTTACGCTGTCTGTCCACCTATCATGTTTTGTCTTTAGATCACCCTAAGGTCGATTGGTAGAAATTCCTAATGGCACTAAGTCCGCCCCGTAAAGTTTTAGTGCATAAAGTATCAAACAAATAAATAAAACAGTACTTAATAAGAAAACTTATGTCATCGCTATTCAGACTAAGAAAAATTCAACAGAATTATATATTCATAGAAAAAGCTAAATGAAAACCATAAAAAATAAAATCAGGACGCGAGAAGAGTTGCCAACATGCAAAAACAAAAAGCATCCGTCATCCTTTATGTCGAAAAAATACTTTTGAAACCATTCGTGTACGTCACATATACGACGTTTTTGTCTCAAGGGAAATTAATAGATGTATCAGGAGCTTCTTACATGCGTTACAACCAATAAAAACATTGTTCCTTGTCTGGAGCATGAAATATGGATGCGTTTATTGTTGATTTTATTAGGACAACCACTGTGGAAATGTTTGATGGTTTCATGGCAGAAAGACGCGCCATGACGCTCCAGTCCACTGATGATGCTGAAGCTTACCGACTGCACAATAGACGGATATCGAAGTCTTTGCGTCACGGTATACGCACCTTTAACACCAGTAGTGTTCAAGAGATGACTGAGTGGAATCAAGGCTCCAAAGTGTTCGCAAGAGACAAGTCTATTGGACAAAGTCGTATTATAAAGATGAAGACCGGTGGTACATTGAAGTGTTGAAGTGCTTATACAGAAACGCCACCATATCGGTCCAAGCAAGGATGCTTTCAAGCTACTAGAGTGGATAGGATTCGACATTAACATCAATGGCGAGTATATCACTCACCTTCAATTTGCTGACGACATTGTGGTCATGGCAGAATCGCTGCAAGAGCTCAACGCAATGCTCGATGATCTCAACAGAGTTTCCCAACAGATGGGCCTTAAAATGAACATGTAAGATGAAAGTCATGTCAAATGTCCATGTCGTGCCCATCCCAGTATCCGTGGGAGCTCTTTTAAGTTGTTGATGAGTATATCCGCCTGGGACAAACTGTCTGGTGAATAAACTGTTAGGTAGGTCCAACTTTAAGAAAGAGGTCAATCGTCGAATCCGACTTGGCTGGCCAGCATTTGGGAAACTTCGCAACATCTTTTCTTCAACAATACCGCAATGCCTCAAGACAAAAGTCTTTAACCAGTGTGTGTTACCAGTGATGACATATGGAACAGAGACGTGGTCACTCACAATGGGCCTCATAAGAAAGCTCAAGGTCACTCAGCGAGCTATGGAGAGAGCTATGCTTGGTATTTCTCTTCGAGATCGAATCAGGAATGAGGAGATCCGTAGAAGAACTATAGTTGTCGACATAGCTGAAAGTAAACTGAAGTGGCAATGGGAGGGCACATCGCTCGTAGAACTGATGACCGTTAGGACAAAAAGTTTCTCAAATGGAGACCGCGCACTGGAAAACGCAGCGTGGGCCGACCTTCAACAAGGTGGACTGATGACCTGGTGAAGGTCGCTGGGTTTCGTTGGATGAGAGCTGAATGTAACCGCTCGTTGTGGAAATCTAAAGGGGAGACCTTTGTTCAACAGTGGACGTCCTCTGGCTGATATGATGATGATCTCGATTATATTTACATATTATAATCCACTGAGTACTAACTGACTGAATACAGTTTTGATGTATCATAGTCTCAATTAAAAAAATATATAAATTTATTCAAATGACATTGTTTTGCGGTTAAATTACTGCACCGGCTGCACCTGAAATTACTTACTGTGTTCTAAATGATGACTACATTTAACTGAATATAAATTAAAGTAACGGACACTGCTAAGCATTGTTTAGTATACAAATGTCTTTCGGAATTTGAGGTTATAATATTAGACAAACACGATTCATCACACACACGTCGCAATAGGAAAATATCTGTAACAAACGCTAAAACGCAAAATAGATTAAGATTACCTAGGTTTTACCCATAAGCATTTCATTTCATTCTATTAGTCAGATGTAGTCAAAAAAATTACCAGTGATGACATATGGAACAGAGACGTGGTCACTCACAATGGGCCTCATAAGAAAGCTCAAGGTCACTCAGCGAGCTATGGAGAGAGCTATGCTTGGTATTTCTCTACGAGATCGAATCAGAAATGAGGAGATCCGTAGAAGAACTAAAGTTATCGACATCGCCACAAGGATTAGTAAACTGAAGTGGCAATGGGCAGGGCACATTGCTCATAGAACTGATGGCCGTTGGGGCAAAAAGGTTCTCGAATATACTATTACTATTACTATCGGACAATATCTGCATCTGCCTGTTTAATCAGTTATTGACGGCACGGTTGGTGCAGTGGCTGATCCAGTTTTATCTGCTGGCGTCGAGAATAAGATCAAAAACGTACCATTAAAAAATCTTTACGAGATTATGGAGTGTCTGTTTTGATGACATATGGAACAGAGACGTGGTCACTCACAGTGGGCCTCATATTGCAATAATAAGTAAAATTAAGAATATTAAAATAATAATATTCCATGTTGTTCATCGGTGTTTATGAAATAAGTCAAAGTGAGATACTGGCGGAACTTCCACAGCAGTATCGTTAGATACAAACAATAAGATAAGATATTTTTGATACATTGATATCTTGAATTTGTACAATAACATTTGCATTACCGGTTACTTAAAGAATACTCAACCCTCGCATTAAAATGTTAGGGTTTGATATTGTTTGGGTGGGCAATTCAAAAAGGAAGCTATTGAGGGCACCATGCCATAAGGATGTTCGCATATAGGTATACTTTGGGGAATTATGTGCTGTAAGAGAGCAGGAGAGAATGGAAAAGAAGAAAGATTATTAAAATGTTTGTGTTTTTGGATATTTTTAGGACATTTTCATCGCTGTTGACTAAGTTTTTGTGTTTATGTTAGGTATATAGTTGAAGGTTGGGTGCTGATTTTATTACTTGCGATTGGAGTTGGACAGTTTACATACATTAACAACTCAACCCGCCTGCCAAGCGTGGCGATTATGGCAAAACCCCCCAATGAGCCCACAACACATCCATATCGGTGGTTATGGTGATCTTTGGGGGAGGCCTGTGTCCAGCAGTGGACTTCATTCGGCCGAAATGATGATGATGAATAAATTTAGTTTCATCATACCCGAACGATATTGCCTCAATTCTTATCACGATAGAGTCAGTATCCTTTGCCGTAACCATCTTGCCAACAATCTTGTATTGCCGTGAACACCGTAAGGTGTTTATTTTCTATACTGGAGGAGAATCCTTCCCCTTCACCGAGCTGTGCAAAGCACCGGGGAATACCGTTTCGATGCACTGCAGATCTCGGTGCCCCTCCATAATTGCTGAAGACGGCTATGGTGGGAATTTAGCTGGTAAGAATTTGGCATGTCTCTCCACCTCCACCATGGAGTAAGTCCATGAAGAACTAATCTGTGGGTGCTCGTGATTCATTATGGCATCCTGTGATGGTCTATCAGATACATTACCTACTATTAGGTATTGGGTACCTACGTATTAGGTATCTAACTACATCACAATAGACCGTTGCATTGTCAGCCTGATAAAATAAACTTCATCCCTGTTTTGTGTCTTCTCCAGTGCGTAAACTAGAATTTTATTATTGGTTTTATCATTCCATTCCTACTAATTCATGGCTGTGAAGTAAGCTCCACATCGTGGCGTAAACCGGTAGCAGTACTATGGTATGTAGTATATAGCATAGCGTACACCAACCGAAGAATGGAGTGCCATAAGATTTACTATATATACTTCTTAAGCTTTCTCGATTTGAGTACATTACTTTAAGCTCATATCGGGTTACGTTAAACACGGATTAATATCAAAATAATATCTGACTCGATATCGACGTTCAATCAAGTTGCATCTGTTTTAATATATATCGATTACAATATTTGCTCTAGACAAATGTATGCGCATTTTATTACCTGTTGGTGATGGAAAAATAATAGAAAGTTTTTTATTCAGCCCAGTTGAGCGAGATGAGCAAGTTTTTTTTTTTAACCTTTGCCCCACCCTAGGATTTCTCCTGTGTCGTGGGTGCGTTTACAGACAGGAATTCCACACACAATACTCCCGGACCGACCCGGAACAACTATACAGATCATACAAATATTTGTTCCGTGCGGGAATCGAACCCACGACCCGGAGCGCAGCAGCCGACTGTATCTGCCACTGCACCAACCATGCCGTCATTGCCGTCATTTGCCTGGTGTTAAGCATCACGCCTGTCCACCAGTTGTAAAGGTAACCAGGACTAGTCTTGCGTGGTCTCAGATTTCGTTTTCGCCTCAAGACTCCTTATTTAGTCTTTGACGCTCAGTAATTTCACTAATTACAGTATCTTTCAAACCGAAACACAGCTATATCTAAGATTTTGACACTACTGCTTGGCGGCAGAATACTTGGTAGTCCAGTCATACATATTTTCATAATATTAAATATATAAGCACCTTTTTTTTATTGGTAGCCAGTGGAAGTTCATGAAGAATTTGCCTCAAGCTTCAAGAATTTTGCGAAGGGGTATGCCGGACTCCTACTGGCTAAAACCACTGGAGCGGTCATCTTCGGCACGTAAGGGAGGCTCCCGGTCCTCGTATGATCACACTAGAGCCGCCCACTGGTGCCACGCCTATTGGCACATCTCGGAGAGGGTGACTGTAAAGCGGTCTCCCCCTGGGGGGGATTGTAAAGGATCCCCCAAAGCGTCCCACGGTAGCGCGTGACCACATGCGTGCTACCGTCTTCTTTTGGGTCGCTTGGTGTGGGCACGCAGATTCCCCGCGTATCGGAATTAGGCGCCAGGGCGGTTGTTACCCCGGCGCCGTCTCCAAATATATAAGCACCTACATAAACGAAATACAAAGCAATATTGGAGGCAAGGTTATTGTCATTTACCACGCAGGTTCCCTACTTCCGGAGTGTAACTGAAGAGAGAAGAGATTGAACCTATGACCGCACGTTTGGGAGCAGTAATTCTGAACAGTAGACCAATGAATCAGTCTACTGAATTTAATTGTGATCAAGCATCTAAGTTCTTGATTGAAATATATTTTCACCATCACTTCAGCTAAGTAGTTCACTGCAGCTATACCGTCCTAGACAATCAATTCTCCACTTCCTGAGGCTTAGTCTACACAACACTCCTTTTTTCTGTCAAAAAAGCCTGCATTTCTTGCCTTGAACTCACATATTCTAAACGGAGTTTATCTCTGCAAAATAAACCCTTCAATTTTTATGTAATTATTCAATCAAATAGATCATGGAAAAGTATTTACTCATAAACGTATATTAAATGACACACAGGTTACTGTGACAGTAAAGGATAAAAGGTAAAATATATAAGGGCACTCTCATACTCATTACGAACTCACGAACAGTTGAGTATAATTTTTCATCACGCCGAAAATACATTAGTAACTACAGTATAAACGGGAAACGTCTCATTATCACACCTCGGTATGGTATAATTGTCAACCCCCTTTGTTTGCAGACAAAAGTCTCAAATTAAGGGTGGGACTGAAATGTTTGGAGCAATTGCACCGTGTGAGAGAGGTGGAATATTATTATAGGAACATGCAAAGCATCGTTAGCTTGAGTTGATGTAACACCAACCACATTTATTTTACTACTAGCCTTTTCATTTGAAGTCAAAATATGGCTCAGAAGGTTTACCCTGTTTTTAAAGTGCTAGTCAAGATTCGCCATAAATGCTGATAAGGGCTGAAGGGCTCAAAGTTCCTGGAGTATTTATGTCACACTAAAATTACCACTTACCACTGTAAACGAGAGTTGCTTTTCGTATTGACATTCTTTTCCCCTCCAAAACAACCGAATGTCAAAAACAACATTTTAAATGTAATGGAATTCTAACCGGGGAGTCTCCATGGCTGTACTACAAAAATACAGTCGCCGATTATCCCGGGTGATATGCAATCCTGAATGCGCTTTGAAGGTTCGCTCACAACTGATTAAAAAAGAATCATGTCAGCCTTTTTTTATTTATTGATCTGATGGATATATCATCATTTCGGCCGAGTGAAGTCCACTGCTGGACACAGGCCTCCCCCAAAGATCACCACAACCACCGATATGCTCATTGGGGGGTTTTGCCATAATCGCCACGCTTGGCAGGCGGGTTGGCGATCGCAGTTGAGTTGTTAATGTACTCGAAGGACGCTGCTGCCCATCCTCCGGTTAATCCCTTAGTCGACTTTTACGACACCCATGGGAGGAGATGGGGTGGTGGCATTCTGAGCCGGCACCACACGGATATATATCATGTGCCTATCACCTACCTTAAACTGTTAAGAGTAATGATAAAAATGGCGTCTGCCTTTTAACCTTTAAGTAAAATTAAGTGGCAGACGGTGACTCGCCACTCACAAGATCATCATATCAGCGAAGAAGCATCCAACGCGGAACAAATGCCTCCCCAACAAACGACCGGCTATGATAATACGACACGTATTTTTTAGGAGAATTTGTCATACTCATCACACTTGGCAGGCGGGTTGGTAAGTGCAGAATTGTTGCTGTATCACAGAAGGGACGCTGCTGCCCATTGCTTTGGTTTAGAGTCCCTTGGTCGTCTTTTACGACATCTACGGGAGATGAAGTAGTGCTATAATTTTTATCCGGACACCACACGGATTGACTCATAAGCCCTAAGCCCTAAAAAGCCACTACAACAAGTGACAGGGGAAAACAGTGAGCGACTTGGGGTGTCGAGAGATACGGCACCGATTTCACCATCGCACATCTCGGAGCCAAAATTGAGAGTTCTGCGGGCACTCATGGATGTTTATGCCTCTTACTAATTTAATGGAACTAATAAAACTTACGTGTTAAGTTCGTCATGCCAATTTAGGCTTACCGAAATAATTACCGGTGTTATTCAAACTTCTACCTTACAGCTCAGCCTCAGGTTAAAACAAACACGTAATCTCAACCCCCAAAAAAACCCTTCCACAAAACGCCCACATCACTTAGTATCATGGCTTACACACACCGAATTACTCCCCAGAGTTCTATCGCCATTTCGCGATATTTTCCTGAGTCGTAAACCAACTGATAAATGTATATCGGAACATAGAAACCGATTCAAATCCCAAAGGAAGGGAAGGGAAATTTTCAAAATTTAGCTCAACCGTTTGAGCGATTTCGTTCGCAATGAATAGAATACGTTTGCATCCCCTTTTAATTTGACATCTATTTGGACTGCTCCGAAATAATATTTGTATTTTGAAATGATCTTTTATCGGTTGGGATATTTCGCCGGCGTTGTTATTAAACTTGGTTTTCGCAGAGGAACTAGGATGATGTAAGATTTTTATTTTTTGTAAGCTTTTAGAGTATCTAAAGTGGATCATCCAAAAACTGTAATAACACTAAATTATTATTATTGTCAAATTAATCGGTACTTGTGTTAAACTAATAAAAGCGAGCAAGTGATTTAGCTTGACCCTGTTAATTATCTTTGAAAACCTTCCAATCAACAAAAATATCCTTCCAATAATAATCATTCCTTATTAAATATATTGCAACCCATCCTTGTCGAAGATGGTCATGAGGAGAAGTAAATAAAGTCTGAAGCGGAAGAAGTCTTGTTTAGTCGGAGGATTGGCAGCAGCATCCTTCGAGTACCTTAGTTACAAATCAACTACTATCGAATACCCACCCGCCAAGTGTGGCGATTGTGGCAAACCCAAATGAGTACATAAAACAAACCTAGACTGGTCGTTTTGGCGATATTGTTTTGGCTGAAATGGTAATTGGCAAAAAAAGACCAAAACAAAATAGTACTATCATATACTTTTAAATTAAATAAGTTAGTTGTCGGTCTTCACTCAACAATACACGCTTCAGCAGCAAGGCTTGCGAACATAGGTTTAATACGGCTTTGCATACAAATTAATTCGGCACCTAAATCGGATTACGTCCTACTTTTGTCGGTGAGTTTAGGAAACAACCCTCTAGAGCGATCAAATTGGACAAATGAGTTCATTTTGCTATCCTTATGCTATGCGTTTGATTAGAAAAATGTGGTGTGTTAAAATTAATTGGGAAGTTTTCAATTCTCGTTTTTGGGTGTTGTAATTGAGGTTCTGAAATGTATTGTAGCCATATTTCTTTGTGTAATTTAAGTACGGTATATGTTTCTTCAGTTGGTGTCTCTTACGATGTTGAGGAATCTTCAAGCAACAGTAAGTATCTCTAGGAATTTGTCCTGGCATTCTTCGTTCTTGGTGTCAGAGAAAGAAAAGTTTATTCAGACACAACATAATAAATAACACAAATACAAAATAATAATATGGGTAAAATAATAAAACTCCTCTGGGTGACTATGAGATAAGGCGGAGAATGGGCAGCAGAGTCCTTCGATTACATTTGTAACCCAACTGCAATCGCCAACCCGTTTGCGATTATGGCAAAACCCCTCCAATGAGCACACAACACAAACTCATCGGTCGATGTGGCAATTTTTGGGGAAAGTTTCTCTCCAGTAGTGGACGTTTTTCCGCTGAAATAATGATGGGACATTCGCTATCTCACCATGGGATAACGCGACGCCAGAGTGCACATTAAAGTAGCTTACTCACCGTTTCCTCCTTTTTGATACAACGAAATTGTATCCATAGGGAGATTTATTAAGACGCAGGACAGCTTATGGCGAGCTGTATGTGAGTGGCGATATTACTTAACCGAAAGCCCCAGAGAATCATCATCAATCAAACATTACTGACACGCTAATTATAATAATTAGATATTATAAGCAGCGAAAACATAGCCTCTTATATTATTTTCATCATGTTCTAACAAAAGACAGATCCCCAAAGATCGGAACTAATCGGTCTAGGTTTGTGTTGTGTGTTCGTTATTCATTTAGCCATAATCGACACGCATGGTAGGTAGACTGGCAATCGCAGTTGAGTTGTAAATATGTATATTCAAAGGACGCTGCCGCTTACACTCCGACTAATCATACAGTCGTATTTTACGATGGTTATGCTATTCATAACCGGCGCCACATGCTTTTGTTTGGTGACGTTATTTCCACTGCTTCTGTACCTGACTATTATTTATTGTAACTCGAGTATTAAAGTTTCAGAATTTATCTCCTATAATAAACGTAACTTATTTTCACATTTAACTGATTATAGAGAATAAACTGATGCATTACCTTTGTTCTTTTGACTCCCAGATGTCTATAAGGATAATTTTCCCTCTGAAATATTTGACACATTTAATTACCAAGTTATTAACTTTCTTTTATGGTGAGCTAAGTTGGGTTCCGTTTATCAATCAACCCTTGATTGTTAAATAGATTGCAAACGTGATTGAATGAAGAATGTACGTTAGTATGAGCTAATCGACTATGAACCCTTTACAATGGTTAACAGTATTTTTGTATTTTCATTATTTCCTAGTGTAATTTTCTAATTCTGGGATTATTTGAAGCTCTGATTTTGAATACAACATTTGTTTTTCTAACAGTTTGTTGTCTAACTCTGATAATATTAATGATCAATGTAATTCGAAATCTTTAGATTTGGGACTGAGAACTTGTTTAGTTTTGTGTTAAGTGTGATCCTAATACAGTAACAGGTTAAATTCAATATCTTAAATCTGGGGATTTTGGACTAGATTGATTGTTAATTTCACCCGTTAGATACCACGCGTCGTTTTATGTTCTATCTCACTCATAACTACTATTATTTTTAAGCCATATTGGCTAATTTGCTCAGACGTTCTTTGCTTAATTCAGGTTCATTTGTTATATTTGTGGAAAAATATTTAAATCCTATCGCTAACTTTCTTAAAACTATGTATTCTAACTTCACACTCACATCAGCCTGTCAACGTCTACTGCTAAGAGTGGACTTCCCATTGAGTAGACATCAAGGCTGTTGCCATAATCATCACGATTGGCAGGCAGACCACCAGTCTGCTGTCGCTATCGCAATATGCTGGTATTAGCACACGGAAAGGTGCTGCTCATCCTCTTGATATCAACTCTTAGTCACCTTTTGGGACATCTATGAGCAAAGAGGGGTGATCTATTCTTTGCCGGGAACAACACGGAATGTATTAAAACAACATAACAATGAAACTGTATACCAAAATTGTATTGTGTGTATGGCTTTACTCCAAATAGAAAAGTTTATCAATCAATGTGAGCTTGAATATAAATTTAAATCCGAATGTTTTTAAATTTCGCCCTTAGTCCGACGTATTAAGCATCGTACGCGATTGAGAGTTTGTGAACTCTCCACTCGTTTAACTACTAACGAGAACCCACTCCTGTTTGAAGAATATGGAGCTTAGTTAGGGGGTTGAACAGAACTACTAGTAATAAAAGTTCAACCTCCATTGATCCATCTTTTTATTTGTTTAATATTCAATACCCTTGTACTTGACCGCTATCTAACTTGATGTAAAAGTCCACTGTTGAACATGTCCTCCCAATGATCACTACAATAAGTAGTCTTTTTGCCATAATCACCATGCTTGGCAGCCGGATTGGTGATCACAGTGAGTTGTTATTAGCACTCAGGAGGATGCTGCTGCTCATCCTCTTAATGTCAACCCTTAGGGGCCTTTTACAATACCGATGAGTAAAGAGGGGTGGCTTATTCTTTGCTGGGAACCTTGTTCCGGTATTTCTTCTCAGAGGCAGTCAGTATGAACTGCCGGTTTCATCTTTGACCAATGAAAGTCCTTGACTATTTGCTAAATAAAGATCATTTCATTTAATTTCTACGACACGGAACAATAATTTAACAATCGTTACATGTAAATGTCTTTAAGTACAGTCAGCAACAAAAGTAGCACAACATTTTAGTTTTTAAACATGGGATTGTTTGGAAATCTAATTTATGCACAGTAAAAGGTTTAATTTTTTTTTAAAAGATTCTGTGACTATTTTGTGACTCGGAGACTACTAGTACATATAAATACCTATGTATTGTTGTTTCATCATCATCATCATGATCATTTCGGCCGAACGAAGTCCACTGCTGGATACAGGCCTCCCCCAAAGATCACCACAACGACCGATATCGGTGTGTTGTGTGCTCATTGGGGGGTATTGCCATAATCGGCACGCTTGGCAGACGGGTAGGCGATCGCAGTTGAGTTGTTAATGTACTCGAAGGACGCTGCTGCCCATCCGCCGGCCAATCCCTTAGTCGAGTTTTACGACACCCACGGGATGAGATGGGGTGGTGGTATTCTGAGCCACCACACGGCAAATTGTTGTTTGCTGTCGTCTAAATATAATTATTTCTTCTTTCTGCGATATTTAAAGTTTTCATTGTCGATTAATTAGATTTCCAAATAACGCAACTACTAACTACTTACTAACTAAAATGTTCTGCTACATTTACAACTCACAATCTTCCATTTTCGTAATTTAAAACTCCCACAATCTTTAAGTCAGAGCATATCTCATTTATTTCGATTACAATATTTACGTATGGTAATCATGTACGTGTGCGGATATGGCAGACTTTATTTCGTACAATTTATTCTGCGTAATTTATTCTCGGAGGCGCATTACGTACGTGACGCGGACGTGACGTAGGTTCATGTATAGGATGTTTCGACTGCATGTTTTTATGATTGATATTTCTTCCTCTATTTGTTAGTTTTGGTCTGTAGAGTGAGTAGAAGCACAAGCTGTATTCAAATATTTTAAGTTGTAAGCAACACTAAACATTTTTAGATCTTCAACTAAACGTGATTTTTCGTTCTTTACATAGGTAATTTGTGCCGTGTGGTGCCGGCTCAGAATACCACCACCCCATCTCCTCCTGTGGGTGTCGTAAAAGTCGACTAAGGGATTAGCTGGAGGATGGGCAGCAGCGTCCTTCGAGTACATTAACAACTCAACTGCGATCGCCAACCCGGCTGCCAAGCGTGGCGATTATGGCAAAACCCCCCAATAAGTCCACTACACACCCATATCGGTCATTGTGGTGATCTTTGGGGGAGGCCTGTGTCCTGTGTCAGCCGAAATTATGATAGGTAATTTATCTGAGGTGAGGTGAAAGTGTCGTCCGTGTGGTGTTCGGATTATGGATGTGCTATACATCATCACTTGCACTCCCATGGGTGTCGTAAAAGGCGCCTATGGGATTAGCCGGAGCATGCCGATGATGGCAAAACTCCCCAAGATACACCCAGATCAGTCATTGTGGTGAGCTTTGGGGGAAGCTTATGTCCAGCAGTGGTCTTTGTTCGGCTGAAGTGATGATGATGAAACAATGTCTTATTTACCAATCTTATGTACATTTATTTTTTTAAACTTTGCCCCACATTAACATCTCTCCTGTGTCGTGGGTGCATTTACAGATTTAAATTCCACATACAACACAATACACCCAGAACCAGAAAAACTACCTGCAGATCATACAAGTATTTGTTCCGTGCGGGAATCGAACCCACGACGCGGAGCGCAGCAGCCGACTGTATCAGCCACTGCACCAACCGCCTTTGGGGGAAACTTGTGTCCATCAGTGGTCTTTGTTCGGCTGAAATGATGATGACGAAACAATGTCATATTTACCAATCCCATGTACATATTCCAAGTAAATCAATGAATCCCCGTGTGCGCATAGCTCAGCACACAGGGACGCTACAGTGGATCCTTTACAATCCTCCTGGGAGGGTGACCGCTTTACAGTCACCCTCTCAGAGATGTGCCTATCGGCGTGGGGAGGCCTTTAGAATAGAATAGAATATTCTTTATTGTACACCATTTTAAAAACAACTACTCGTACTAGGAATAATTTAATGAACAGTAATTGTACAATGGGCAGTGTTATCGCTATTAGCGATTTCTTACAGACAACCTTTGGATGGATAAGAAAAAGATGGTCAAAGACAAAGGGGTATTCCGAGGTGTACTTATTATATTAATATAGTCAAATAGTGAATCTATTAAATATAATAAAAAAATATTTATTGCCTTTATTCAGCAGTGGACATCTTTCGATTGACATGACGTTTATGATGCAATCGATACAATAAAATATGACAATTAGATCACTATGAGTAATTTACTGCAAACAAGTAATAAAACCTACGTAACCTGAGCTTATTATAATCCCATAATAATAATACAGTTTATTCAGATCAGCCATTTATACGTCTACTGCCGAACAAAGGCCTCCCCCATAGATTTTCACAACTGTGTATATATATATATATATATATATAAGTAGTAGCCAATACTTACCACGCTTGGCAAGCGGGTTGGTGAGCGCAGTATGGCTACCGTTTCACAGAAGGGACGCTACTGCCCATCCCTCTGGTTTAGATTCCCTTAGTCGCCTTTTACGACATCCACGGAAGGAGATGGAGTGGTGCTATATTCTTAATCCGGACACCACACGTAATAATACAGTTTATTAAATAAAATAAAACTGAATGAAAAAAAAATACAGCATTCAACTCACCAGACATCGACGCTCGTCCTTGGGAACCCAGTATAGATAAGCCTCGGCAATATTTCGTCATTAAATGTGAGGAATGGGCGCTGGTCTCCTATTCCTTTGTCAGTAAATTCTCATTACAACTAAGGTAAGTAAATAAACACAAATGTCACCATTGTATTATTACGTGTATAAAGATTTCTGTTAAGAAGTTCGCACAAAAAAGGTTAATAATAAAAACGGCTTCATTTTGAAAGCACAACAAGCAATTCTACTTTTTAAATTGACGATCGCTTACTACGTTTTTAAAATGAAATTTCTGTTCTAAGGGAACATAACAGTTACGCGTTAAACGTTAACGGGTGTATAGAACGCATAAGCGTTCCTAATAGGGTTACCGATCCGTTACTCGGATTCAATCTTAGACCCCAGACCTATCCAGGAAAAATCGATGGTAAAAGATCTCTTTGACAAAATCGACTTTCACAAGGTAAAAGTATCAATCGATTCAAAACATCGAATATCGAGCTTCAAAAAATTTATCTTTGTCAAAATAAACGTTTGGAGTAATAAACAATAACTCATTAACTGTTACAAAGCCAGACACAATTAAAAATCTATTGTGTCTCGCCGGTTGCCGGAAATTGACAGAGGCAGCGCAGCGTCGATAGCGTTCATAGCCTTACACATTTGAAAACAATTTTCTGTTATATGGCTATTTACAATACAGGATAATAGTTTACGTAATAAACTAAACACTACTCGGCAGATGACGCATGGCTGACAGTTCTTAATACGATTATACAATACAATACAATACAATACAATACTCTTTATTGTACACCAAAAATAACAAAAATAAGATCCAATGTAGAAAAAGACATGTACAAAGGGCGGTCTTATCGCACACGGCGATTTCTGCCAGACAACCTTGGGATGGACAGATTTGTAAGCGATAAAGAAAAAGGTAGTTCGCGGTGTAACAATAATAAAGTTAATACATAACATGATATATATAATAAAAAATATTGTTATAAATATTATTATAATAAATACATATAAATATACAAATGTAATAAATAAATAAAAGAAGTAAAGGAGAAACTATAGTGATAGATAATGCTCCTTGACTAGTCTTTTAAATATTATGATTATGGTAAAACCCTCCCCAATAAGCACACATGACAAACCCATACCATGCCGGTCGTTGTGGCAATCTTCTCAGGGCAGGCTTCTACTCAGCAGGGGGCGTTTTTCGGCTGAAATGTGGTGATGATGTGTTCTCTTAATCCGTGTGCGTTTATGTAATAAAATTATGTAAACAATTTTCTTGCTTTACTGTGTTCAAACAAACAAACAAGGCAACGAAACTTTATATTACCTAATTAAATGTGAAATAACCATTTTTTTTTGAATAAACGCTATCCCTAAAACCTACTGAAAAAAGTACTCTATGTTTGTTTTTGCTCCATATACAAAGGTTTACTTGGGTAAAATAAAATGTTTGCCAATAAGGATAAATGAAAGACAGTAGTTGTGTGTATATAGTAATCATTGGGCTTAAAGTAGCCGGTAATATGGAAGGGTCGACATATCCCGCGTTTCTTCTCTCCTTAAGTGTTGGGAAGGACGAACGGTTCTCGTGTTTCGTAAACGGAAAACTCTATTTTGTAAGTGCACTTCATCATTTCGTTTGGTTTTAGTGGCCAACCTTGTGTCAGATTTGTTCAAGCGGCCCAAAAGCCTCCTGGAGCCCCCCTTCAGTGTCGAAGATGACCGCTCCAGTAGTTTTAGCTGGAAGGAGTCAGGCGTACCCCTTCGCCCTTCCACAGGGCGAAGGAAGTTACCAATAAAAAAGAAGGTATTGTCCTGTTGTTTTTTTCTGAAATTTGTACAATAAATGGTTTCCTAATCCGTAGTTGTTCTTGTTCTGGGAATCGATTGTCAGAAACCGATATCAACGTAGAAAGTCGGAAACTTGTTTATATTTATATAGTATGTAAATTTATGTATTAACAAAGTAAAGGGCCAGTCTACGTAAGTTGTAGATGTAACATAAATATGAGTAAATGCGTAGACTTAAAAGCTATCCACTCCCTCAAAGAAAACTAAAATTAAATTTCCTTATGAAATATTATCCTATAGTTTACTATCATCATATCAGCCAAAGGACGTCCACTGCTGAACAATAGCCTCCTCCATAGATTTAGAATTATTTTTCCATGTTCTTACAAAGTCATCAAATTTTCAGCTACGTTCAAAATTTATCTAGCTAATCGGAAAGTTAGTTTAAAATCAATTACAAAATTTCACCCAAACAGGCATAATTACAAGAAAGCAAGTCAATTCAATCATGGAGAAAACCACACTGGTCATGCATTTTGCAGTCACGTTCCGCTAGTCATCTCTGTCCCTAGCCTTTCCGGTCATCAGACCCATCGCAGATTTGGCTCACCACATTATGGCCGTCGCCGCGTCGTTAACATTACGCTGCAAATTGAACTTATATGATATGAACCACAAACGTCAATTGCATTCGAGCAAACGGTAGTAGGTAGTTTGCCGTGTGGTGCCGGCTCAGAATGCCACCACCCCATCTCCTCCCATGGGTGTCGTAAAAGTCGACTAAGGGATTAGCCGGAGGATGGGCAGCAGCGTCCTTCGAGTACATTAACAACTCAACTGCGATCGCCAACCCGCCTGCCAAGCGTGGCGATTATGGCAAAACCCCCCAATGAGCCCACAACACATCCATATCGGTGGTTGTGGTGATCTTTGGGGGAGGCCTGTGTCCAGCAGTGGACTTCATTCGGCCGAAATGATGATGATGATGAAACGGTAGCTGAGTCAAACATTCGGTTAGAATGTGATCTTGTGAGAAATGAGAAAGCTTTCCGTTTGAAAACGTTTATTGAAATATTAAAAATAATATGACCAAAGTTATCTGGGGTGAACTTTATGTGTTGGAGAAAATGGTTTTCGTTTTGTGGTTCCAAAACAACTATTTCTTTTCTTTTCTTTTTATTAAAAAAAAAAAACGGTACCTTCACTAGGATTTCTCCTGTGTCGTGGGTGCGTTTACAGACATAAATTCCACACACAATACACCCAGACCCGGAACAACCACGTGCAGATCATACAAATACTTGTTCCGTGTGGGAATCTAACCCGGAGCCCAGCAGCCGACTATGTCAGCCACTGCACCAACCGTGCCGTCGATTCAGTTTAACTACTTATTTAATTTTGTTCAACTACTGTCAAGCTTAGTAAAATGTTGCGTTGTGTGTGAGGCGTTGTATGTTGGGTGGTTAAGTTCCTTCCATTATGACTGAGCTGAGCCATGCTGATACGTAATGCCCGTGAACGGGTGCCCTCTGACGGAACTGGTCAGCTCTTAACTGCAGTAGCAATCTCAATTCATTATCGGTACCTGGGCGATGTGATAACTTAAACCTGTGAAAAGCTGCTTACACTCAATTAATTTTACTTCTTTGGAAGCCATAAGAGACCAGCAGAGCCATTTTTGAGAATTAAATTAAATAAATATATTATTAGCGTTTCCTAAATCAATTTCTTAAAGAAAAAGAGATTACCGACAAATCTAATCAATTATTAAAATTTTAATAATATTATAATAACCACCTTATAACCTTCAAAATCTTATCAGCAAACTTTGTTCAACTTATCTCTAATGACATCAATTATATTATAAAATGATGTTACTGGTACGAAGTATAAACACACAATGTTAGAAAAGCAGGTGAGCTTTGCAATTGAGCAGGACATTTGGCAAGTCAAGGTGATGGCAGGTGGAGCCAAAGCTTGACAGATAGACCAAAACTTGGAGACTGGAGAATGGAAAACAGAGCGAAGAAATGCAGCGCGATAGGTCGACGATATTAGGAGAATTAAACACAGGATGTGGATGAGATTAGGACAAAGAAAGTGGCATAAACAGAGGGAGGCTCACACTCAGCAGTAGGTAGAATCAGGCTGTGGATGATGATGATGATTTAAAGAAACTCGATAACAAAATAAAACTTAGCCTATATTGTTTCTTTATATACTAACACAGTGCCAAATTTTATTAGAATCCTTTCAGCTGTTTGAGCGTCAGCAGCTCAAACATTGAAACATACTATCTTTCTTACATATTTATAACGTATCTACTCCCGTAGATAAAATAAAATAACTTTTTAAAATCTGTAACGACAATTGTGTAGTCATTTTGGAGGAAATTTGGTAGTACTCACCATACTTCGCAGGGGTTTTGTAAGAGCAGTATGGTTGCTGCTCCACATAAGGGATACTGATGCCCATCCCCCTGGTTTAGTCCCTTAGTTACCTTTTAAGACATCCATGGGAGGAGATGGAGAGGTTTTTTATTCAGAATCGGACACCACACGGGAAAACGAGTATGCAAAACCAAATAAAAATGCGCCTTAATTAATGACTTTCATAAGAGCCTATATGAAATCAAATAAAAAAATATCGTTAGACGTTCAAAGGATATAATAAAGGACGACGAGATATTGGAAGGAAGTACCAACCAATACCTCGATAAAAAAGCGATTACTTCCTTAAATTAAGTTGAAGCGAAGACTAGTTTTCATATATATTTTTTTTATTTAGACAATATTCTGTTTTGATTATTTAACGTTGATAGTGCACTATTTTTTACTCTATTTTATTTATACTTATAATATTAAATGCAGCTTTTGTTATTTTTTTATTCAGAATTGAATGTAATGAATGTATTATTTCAATGAAATTACCAAACCTTTGTTAATTTAAAAATATTTAATTTAATAATATAAACGTATTTTATCGTCGTGAGTGTCCGTAGGTCACTAAGGTCCTATCTGAAAATCAGCGTTGCAACACTTCGTGTTGTAGCATGTGCTGAGATAGGTTCCATTTTTGGATTCGTACAGCAATTTTTCTTTCTTTGTTAATGTTTTTCATCTATTCTATATATCTGTTGTATGCTTATTTTTTATTGTTATTGTCAAGTATCTTATTTGTTGTGCGGGGCCAATTTTTTTCTTTCTTTCCTTCTTTATATAACCCATAATTTAATATTAATACTTCTATTTTAAACCCTCTTCCGACTGAAGCTATTCTCTTCGAAATATCAACATCGATGTAACTTTTCTTCTAAGAGTAAATACTTGTTACGGTTACCAGACTAGAAGTCCGCAGTTTCTTGTTGGTACTTGCCGTTAGAATCAACATAGTGACGTAGCGTCTAATACCTCTACAGTTGCGATGGCTTAATTAAATAAGAAGTACCTTACATAACTCTGTCTGCGTGAAAGCTCAGAAGTTAAGCTTGTATAAAAACCTTTGTTAGCAGATGCATATGTCAAACAAGGAACCTACCCGCCAAGTTTTAGAATTGCAGGCTTGATAGGGTGAGGTTCTGTTTTAGTGGGGGTTTTAGGTTCTGTTTCTGTTAGGGTGAGTTTCGTCAAAAAAGTTTCACAGTCGCAAAACAAAACGTTAAAAATCGAAATACAAACAGGATAAGTATGAATGATAGAATAGGAGTGAGCATGAAAGTAAAGCTAACTAAATCACGTGTCGTGCCGGCTCAGAACACCACCACCCAATATCCTCCCGTGGGTGTCGTAAAAGTCGACTAAGGGATTAGTCGGAGGATGGGCAGCAGCGTCCTTCGAGTACATTAACAACTCTCCTCAACCTCAACCTCAACTGCGATCGCTAACCCGTCTGCCAAGCGTGGCGATTATGGCCAAACCCAGCATTGGACTTCATTCGGCCGAAATGAACCAAATCAAAATCTCACACCCTTTTTTATTTTTTATCGATGTCGAGTGGAAATTCTACATGGAACTTCCTTTACCCTGGGGAAGGGCTAAGGGGTATGCCGGACTCCTACCGGCTAAAACCACTGGAGCAGTCATCTTTGGCACCGAATGGGGGCTCCAGGTCCTCGTAAGATAACAGTAGAGCAGCCCATTGGTGCCAAGCCTTTAGGCAATTCACGGAGGGGATGACTGTAAAGCGATCACCCCCTCTAGCGGAGGGAAGGCGACGAAAAAGGTCGCCCCTCCAGGCACTTCTCGGGGAGGATTGTAAAGGATCCCCCCAAGCTTCTGCTACCTAGTCATTTTCGAGACTATGTTGGGGTCAGATTCCAGTCTAAATACCGCTGAATATCAACACTTTACACGGACTGACTGCCATTTGACTTCCGCAACCCCGTTACTAGGCATTAGCGATGAACAATTGTTATTGAAAAAACATACACATAAAACGACAACTGTATCATCGTGTATGATTGTTGATTTATTTGTCGAAACGAAGGAAAATAAACTATCGTATACAATTACATGCAAGTCTTCATCATGACGTCTAAAACAGAGCACGGCCGAGACGGCCTGTTTTCTTCCATAGGAGTAAAAGTAGAGTAGTAGTAGTTGATTTCGGATACAATGAATAAACGTAAAACATCGAATCCCAACAATCGAGTCAACAATTGCGCAACGCGATTCGGTGGAATCAACAATTGACAATCGATATTGCGTCGCCGTATGAAACTTTGCTCACTCCACAATCAAACAATGTGTCAACGATTGTGAATCGCGCACAGACAGTAGATCAATCAAATAGTTCGATTTGTTATCCAAATATAATCGATTACCGGAGCATCATCGCCACTATCACATCAGCCAAAGAACATTTTTATTTCCACAATTAATTTTGTTTACTGGTCTCTTATGGCAAGAGTCCTAGAGTCCAGGAACAACTGCAGTGCTAGATATTCTGCCACCGAGTAGTAGTGTTAAAAAACAAAAAAAAAACAACAAAAACATTGCTGTATTCTGGTTTTAAGGGAACTGTAGCTGAAATTACTGGGTATGAAAGAAAAATAACGAATATCTCGAGGTGACACAGGATACAAGTCCACCCAGGACTACCTGGGTAGCATAACAATTAATATGAGCAGTGTGGCACCCACCGCCAGGCAAATAACTTGCAAGTCTCGTGAAAGAATGGCCTGACAAAAACCAAAATTGGGCTTGATTGCGTATTGCGCGTATGATGTTTCATGTATTTATTATGCACGAATGTAAGTATATGGTATAAAATATTGCATATATTTGTTCATTAATAATATAATAATTGTATGTCCTTGGAATGTACATTGTATGTATGTATACCACATCGCACGTATGGACGGGGCACGTAGGTATCATTATTTCAGCCGAATGAAGTCCACTGCTGGACACAGGCCTCCCCCAAAGATCACCACAACCACCGATATGGATGTGTTGTGGGCTCATTGGGGGGTTTTGTCATAATCGCCACGCTTGGCAGACGGGTTGGCGAACACAGTTGAGTTGTTAATGTACTCGAAGGATGCTGCTGCCCTTCCTCCGGCTAATCCCTTAGTCGAATTTTACGACACCGACGGGAGGAGATGGAGTTGTGGTATTCTGAGATAAATAATGTAAAAAATAAACGCGTTATATTTCCGTAAGCTACTTCGATTTAATCTATTGATTAAGTCTATATGAGATAATTATTTTCACCAGTTTCAGTTGACTACTAATAACTATATGAGTCCACTTCTCAACATACGTTAACATAAATTTTGTATCACCAATACATCCAACGGCCAACTCCACTATAAACTGCCTCATCCCGATCTGTTAATATACTGCAACTCCTCAGCTAGAACATTTTACAAAGTGTGTCATTTATATCTGTTTTCCGGGTGGACGCGCTAAATAACGCAGGTAAAGTGGAAAAAGCGGCCATTAGCTCTCGAAAGCGCTTTCGACGGCCGATACGAAGCCATAGTACAAAAACTATAGAAGGCCGACCTGTTTACAAGATATTTAATTTAAGCGGTCCGCATCAGTCTTAATACATAAGTGCATGAGCAGTACCGTTTATTTATTTATTTATGTTGTACTCTCAGAAATATTTAAAATTTAATTACATAGGAAAGAAAAGTACAAAGGCACTGCTTGTTTCTTTAAGAAATGTCTTCCAGCAGACCTGCAAAAGGAGAAGTCGAAGACAAGAAATGTAGACATGGCGTATAGAGAATATACAATACATATAAACATACATAAAGAGTACTATACTTACACACTATATATATCTAAATAAACATAGATATTAATACATACATAAACAATTAAGTGGATAGAGAGAGATTGTGCTCTTTAACTCGTTTTATTAAACTAGAAACTGTTTTGCAATCTCTTATGTAAGGCTGTAGCGGATTCCACAACCTAACCGCATGTACAGATAAGGAATAGGAGTAGAAGCCAGTTTTGTTCAGTGGGAATTTAAGAAGGGTTTTAAGTTGCGACCTTTTTTTTTTCTTTTTTTTTATTGGTGCCCAGTGGAAATTCTTCATGAACTTCCTTCGCCCCAGGGAAGGGCGAAGGGGTATGCCGGACTCCTACCGGCTAAAACCACTGGAGTGGTCATCTTCGGCACGTAAGGGAGGCTCCAGGTCCTCGTATGATCACACTAGAGCCGCCCATTGGTACCACGCCTTTAGGCACATCACGGAGGGGATGACTGTAAAGCGGTCACCCCCTCTAGCAGAGGGAAGGCGACTGTAAAAAGGTCGCCCCCCCAGTCACTTCCCGGGGAGGATTGAAAAGGATCCCCCCAAGCCTAGCTTTGCGCTGTGCTGCGCACACGGCGGCACGTGACCACGTGCGCGCCACCGTCTTCCCGGGGGTCGCTCGGTGTGAGCACGCAGACTCCCCAATCTGCGCGCCCGCGACCCCCGGGGCCCCCCACCATATAGTGACGGCAGGGGGCTCAGGCGTGTTGGACTTGGGAGCCGGGACGGTTGATGCCCTGGCGCCGTCTCGTCCTTCTCCTTGCGGGATTTAAGTTGCGAGCTGCAGGGCGCGTCAGGCAGAAGGGTGTAAGAAAAGCGTTCCCGCAGATAGAATAGGGCCGCCGGGCCATATTTGTATCTTCTGCAGGTATTTGTTCCGGGTCTGGGTGTATTGTGTGTGGAATTTATGTCTATAAACGCACCCACGATACAGGAGAAATCCTAGTGTGGGGCAATGTTTTTCTAATAAAAATGTATATTTATTAAACGGATACATAAATTCTGTATGAGAGAAACCTATCCTTAATTATTTGGCAAATGTATTTTTGATCCTTTCGTCGTTATTAGGACATTAGCGACGCGGCTATATATTCTGTTGTAATTATTCCTAACGTTTATTTAACGACTCTCACTGAAAGTTTTTCCCCAGGTATGATATATTTTTGTACTGGTAAAAATAGATTCTTCATTTCGGCCGAATTAAGTGCACTGCTGGACAGAGGCCTCCCTCAAAGATCACCACAACGACCGATATCAGTGAGTTGTGTGCTCATTGGGGGGCTTTGCCATAATCGCCACGCTTGGCAGGCGGGTTGGCGATTACAGTTGAGTTGTTATTGTATTCGAAGGACGCTGCTGCCCATCCTCCGTCTAATCCCTTAGTCAGCTTTTACGACACCCACGGGACGAGATGGGTTGGTGTTGTTCGTAGCCGGCACTGCAGGAAATAGATTAGATAAACATAATTTATTACCAAACTAAACACACATAGTTCGTTCAATGTAGTAGATACAATTTTCTTTTGTGTAGTATGGTAAAAAGTAGCCCTAACAATGTTGGCAGTGCGCAGTGATTAAACCACGCACTGGTCAACGCTGGTTTTCATTGCGTCCCCTTTACTACAAATAATAAATAACAAAAATACACGGGTACCACAAAAATAATAATAACTAATTAATCAATAAATAGGTAATTTAAATAACTGACCCTAGTTGGGATGCGAAAGTCAATATATTCAGAAGGTAAATCTTCTCCTGTACGGTGGGTATAATTAACAGTCACTCATTCACATGACATCCAGATCCAGAACAACTCC
This sequence comes from Diloba caeruleocephala, assembly GCA_947459985.1. Classification (NCBI taxonomy): domain Eukaryota; kingdom Metazoa; phylum Arthropoda; class Insecta; order Lepidoptera; family Noctuidae; genus Diloba; species Diloba caeruleocephala. Next base: position 28,508,253 of record OX381607.1, read on the forward strand.
AAAAATATTTGTATGGCCTACCATATATATTTTTTTGATGTCCAGTGGAAATTCTACATGGAACTTCCTTCGCCACGGGGAAGGGCGAGGGGATATGCCGGAAATCCTACCGGCTAAAACCACTGGAGCGGTCATCTTCGGCACCGAAGGGGGGCTCCAGGTCCTCGTAAGATCACACTAGAGCCGCCCATTGGTGCCACGCCTTTAGGCATATTTCGGAGAGGGTGACTGTAAAGCGGTCACCTCCCCGGGGGGATTGTAAAAGATCCCCCAAATACATAACGTATAAACATTGAAAACTAGATACCTATTTTTCTCGGCCTCGTCTAACAAAAGTTCTTACACAATTATGAAAAGGAACTGTAGCTGCATAAAGCAGATTGATTTCATTTAAAGACGTTGCAAATTAATCTCAAATAAAATGATGTATAGGAGTCCGCCACTGTTCTTTGGGACTTAAGAAAAAAAGTAAGACCTCCTCTCTCCAACCATGGGTGACGTTAAAGGTGACCAAAGATTATGAAGCGCATAGGCAGGAGCATCTTCCCATATGATAATAACAACTCTAGGTCTAGGTACTAGCAATCTAAATGCACATTGCCACTTCAGCTTACCATTCCTTTCAACTATGTCGGCAGGTTGGTGCAGTGGCAGTATAGTTGGCTGCTGCGCACTGGGTCGTGGGTTCGATTCCCCCACGGAACAAATATTTGTATGATCTGCAGGTAGTTGTTCCGGGTCTGGGTGTATTGTGTGTGGAATTTGTGTTTTTGTGTTTTGTTGGTGTTTGTAAACGCACTCACGACACAGGAGAAATCCTAGTGTGGGGCAACGTTTAAAAAAAAAAAAAGAAAAAAAAAGAAAGCTTTGGTTCATCGGATTTACGGATCTACTTATTCCTGATTTTTTTTTCTTGTAGATAAATACCAAGTAGAGCTCTTTCCACAGGTCGCTGAGTGACCTTGAGTTTTCTTATACGGCCTATAGTGAGTGACTACGTTTCTGTGCCATATGTCATCACTAGCAACATCTATGTTTGCTTTCCTATAAAAATAAAATAAACAGTACTGTGTGAGTACGTAATAAATTTCGTGCTTTCTTTCTTTGTTGCGAAAAAGCTAACGCACGTGTTTCGAGCCATCTGGGTCGTTTCTATTTGTGCGTCAGATTTTTGTGACGAATTGCATGGAATGCAACTTCTGTGTGCACATATTTTGTGACTATACCGACATTCTATCCATATTGTGTTGAGGTTTTAGAATGTAGAGGTTTTCAGTGCTATTAAGGCCTCTTAAAAATATGACACTATGCATAAACGAATTTATGGGTTATTTTTTCAGGCTCTATTTTGCTCCGTGTAATTCCAGCGGACCATCCTGTGGATGTCATAAAAGGCAAGATAGGAATTATGGCATAAGAATGGGCAGTAGCATCGTCTCGAGATTATATACCAACATTATGTGACCACTGTGTTACAGCCGCGTGGTGCCGGCTCAGAATGCCACCACCCCATTTCATCCCGTGGGTGTCGTAAAAGTCGACTAAGGGATTAACCGTAGGATGGGCAGCAGCGTCCTTCGAGTACATTAGCAACTCAACTGCGATCGCCAACCCGTCTGCCAAGCGTGGCGATTATGGCAAAACCCCCCAATGAGCCCACAACACACCCATATCGGTCATAGTGGTGATCTTTGGGGGAGGCCTGTGTCCAGCAGTGGACTTCATTCGGCCGAAATGATGATGATGATGATGTGACCACCAATATATATATCAAGCGTGGTTATTACAAATCTACTGGTGCCAGGTCTCTTCCAAGAGTCTTGATAGGTAGGTGTCACCGTAGTGCCAGATATGCTGCTGCTAAAGAGTAGGCAGTGTATAAACTTTAGACATTACTGTGTTCCGGTTTTAAGGGCTCTTTTGCTAGTGAAATTAATGAGCCCAATACATAATCAGCTCATTACTGGTCGAGCACTGCTGAGCACGGGCCTCTTCTCACGGTGAGAAAGGTTATGATTTAGTCTACCATGCTCGCCTAGTGCATGTTGGCCGACTATTCACACCATTGAGAACAATTTGTATCCCCCTTAGGTGCGCAGGATTCCTCACGATATTTTACCTAACTGTTGACGCAAGTGATAATCAAAGTCTGATCCGCACAGGAATACGAAAAGTCAAAGGTTCGGGCCGGGATCAAACTAAGGCGTTTCTGTATGGAAGGCAACCAAGTTCAACCACTACTCTTTACAGTCGCCTTTTCGCCCCTAGAGGGGATGATCTCTTTACAGTCATCCCCTCCGAGATGTGCCTAAAGGCGTGGCACCAACGGGTGGCTCTAGATGGAGATTATTCTAGTTCCTGGAGCCTCCCTTCGGTGCCGACGATGATCACTCCGGTGGTTTTAGCCGGTAGGAGTCCGGCATGCCCCTTCGCCTTTTTCCGGGGCGAAGGAAGTACATGAACTATTTCCACCTGAACAATAAAAAAAAAGGCTGTCACTGCTTAGCATAAGCGACTAGTAACTAATGTCTGATGGTGACGAGCGCAGTGTGGTGCCACGCAGGACTTAGCCTGGGTAGTATCAGAATAGGTATGGGCAGACGTGTCGCCTACCACCGGACGAATGACTTGACCGTCCCATCACAAACCGGTTTAAGTAAAATGCGGCTGCTTCAATTTCAACGTTCAGCAGTAGACGATGAAGACAAAAAAATTGTTCTAGGTGCAACTTTATCGTTATTCTTTTTCGAGATACTAGTAAAGTTAAAAAAGAAACAATGCGCCAAATGTATTGTTTTCGTTGTATTAAATTAATATTTTTCAATTACAGTTAAGATAATAATGTCATAGCGATAGCAAAAGACATCGTGTATGTAGGTTTTCTGTAATCTTTCCATGTATGCATGCCATATTGATCTTTAACCATGACTATAATAGATATAGACACGAAACTTCACGAATAAATTAAGTCATACGTACTGCCCATAAAAAAGGTTAACCTCTTAGCAATCACATTAAGTTCCTGCCCATTTATCGTTAACTTACGGCATGGTTTTTACGTCCCAAGATCGAATTTAACATTGCTGAGAGAGTGAGAGCAGATAACTCACGCAGGCTTCTGGGGTGAAACCTGAGTTAAAGTTCTACAAAATCGTGCGATCATAAATGTCGTCATCATGTACGTTTGGAAATAAAACATGGTTAAATATATTATAAAACATTTGGGTAGGTCCAGGTTCTAGGTCTTGGTTGAAGATTAACACATCAATCGACCTGCAACTTTGAGCCGCACCACTTACGGCTTGCATAATTCTTTACCTACATTTCAAAACCCCTCCAGAACACGGAAATCTTTTTTTCTTTTTATTCATCTCTCTGACTACACCTTTTTATATATTTTTTATTTGTTCCAGTGGAATTTCATCAAGAATTTCCTGGGGCATGCTGGACTCTTACCGGCTAAAACCACTGGAGCGGTCACCTTGGACACCAAAGGGGGGCTCCAGAGCAGGATAGCTTAAACATTTTTTTAAACTTACCCGCACTTGAAATAATGATCGATTTTACATTTAACCATCGTATGATAGAGGCATTTGAAATTCCACGCTGATTTGACTATACTACACTAACAGTCAAAACATGTATTTTATAAATAAATTGATTCCTCTCATTAGTGGTATTTGTGCAATGAAGTAATTAAGCAGATAGACAACGAAGGATGTGTTGTAGTTACTTGTTTTATAAGTCCTGAAGCTTGTTACTTTATACACGAGATATTACTAAACGTGAAAGAAATACTGCAGACGGTAAATATGAACAAGAACATTGAAACAAAAGAATCGCAACCAATCCAATCTACAGTGAAATAAAATCTGAAAATATATAGCTAGAAATCTACGCGGAGCAAAAACAATACGTTTTTGTTTAGCTCGATAGGTATCTAGAGATGCCGAGCGAAGCAGGTGATATCCAACCATAAGCGGGGCCACAAAGACGGCTGTTTTAAACGTCGGTAGTTCAAAAGTAAGATATTTAGAAGGCCCACTGAATGGGGTCAGCGCGGGGGTACGCGTTAGCGTAAAAACAATGACGAAGGAAAAACAATACGACTAAAGAAATATTTATGACACTAGCAGCTTCGATCGACAAATTATGCCTTGTTCCTCACTACACTACACGTTAAAACTACGATTTGTGGATCTGTTACAAAGAATTAAGCGTGTTCTTCAAAGTATAGAGACTAATAGGTAGTACATATTTATAACCATATATATATATACATTGTCAAAACGTCAAGTGTCAATGTGCAACAAAATATGAAAAATTGAAAATAAATTTTGCTAAATCGTCAATAATTGGTGTATTAAAGCCATAATATACACATTTTATTATAACAGCGAGTTTATTGTTATATCAAGATGTTGTCTGCAGTGAAAGTGCGCATTCATGGGGTGCAAGATGATAACTGGGTATAAAGGACTAAATCAACCAGTATCGGGGTCTGATAAAGTTATAGCAACGTATTGGAGAGTATTCATTAAGAGAACCCTAACTAGAGAAAACAAATTTATAGAATCAGATACGCGAAGAACAAGAAAATGGAAAATTTTCGCTTGGCACAGTTTATGAAAGGACTATGAAATTGTACTTCTGGGGTGGAAGGCCAGGTGACCTGAAATACAGGCTTCAACCTAGTTATACCAGTACCAGTCTCCCACAGTAAATTTGTACAATACTGAAACTTTTTCGTTATTGTGGTGAGAAATACATATCTAAGGTTTTGGCACATTGACACAAGATAAGGGAGCACCTTATTTTTCTACGGCTATGATTTGGTACGGTATGTTCTTGAATATTAACCGGACATTAGTCTTTAATACACGCTCACTCAAGATGAGTTCTCTTATCAATTGAATTAGTAGAAAGATAGACCTACTATTATCACCTAAACGTTTATCCACTACTACGATTGTGATGAAGTCAACTATTACAGTTATGACTTGATAATTACATGGAAAATAAAACATTAAAATATTTATGCTTGCGTGCTAGCAAGCAAGCATATGTATTGCTTCGAATGTGTATGCAATTCTTGAAAATTTGTCTGTAATTGTCTTATCCAGAAACCCTACAATGTTTGTGTATGGAGTGGGCTTCTCGCATCTATTCGTATTGTGGTATTCGTTTGTTAAAATGTTTATGCGTTGTAAATACTTTCTTCCAAATTTTATATGAACCATTGTTATGGTCGTTATAGTTCAATTTTAACAGTGTTTTTAGTTTTATTGGTACTAAACACATTGTATAGCTTTTACGGGATTTTGAAGGTATCGTGCCAATTTTTATGAGGTCTTATGAACTCAAGTACCATACGGATTTTAGCTGTAGATCACAAATTATGTTTCTAAATAAGATAATAATCAATTATTATGTACATTTCTTTAACCCTGTGCTCACTAATAGGGTACTCCCATTACATCCCGTGGGTATCATAAAGGTTGATTAAGGGAGTTTGGGACCCGGTACGCACCATTAACTACTTTGGGTTAGCCACAGGTGATGGGTAAACCACCAATACTAGCTTACCCAAGGAGATTTGGCGTCAGGCAGGCGGCCGCAGCCATGCCGTGTGGCTTAGAATACCACCACCCAATCTCATCCCGTGGGTGTCGTAAAAGGCGACTATGGGATTAGCCGGAGGATGGGCAGCAGCATCTTTCGAGTATATTTATAACTCAATTGCGATCGCCAACCCATCTGCCAAGCGTGGCGATTAGCACAATGAGCACACAACACAAACCCATACTAGTCGTTGTGGCAACCTTTGGGGGAGGCTTCTGTCCAGCAGTGGAAGATTTTAGGCTGGAATGGGAGGCGGCCGACAGTAAAACTCTTTTGCTAAAACCTTAGTCATTCCATCTACTCTGCGTAATTGCATTTCGCAGATGGAGGCATTCAATTAAAAAGTACATCGACTTGAGATGTTACAAACTTTATTTCTGTATATAATTGTAAGACAAGACAATCCAAAATGAAAACTACATAATACATATGTATTTTTTGTAGTCACGTAGTAGGGTAATTCCTTGAAACTTATGATTATGTTTGAACTGCTGTCAAGTCGACTCAATTACATAAATTCTATCTCAAACTAGAGGACACAATACCATTGGTTTAATATTTAAAGTCAGTCTAATATTGATAAATATTTTAGTATCCATTTGTGTTTATATATATGAGTATTATTCTGAAATGCTTGGTTTTCTTTATTGTTGATAAGAATTATAAAGCTGTTGAAAGATCAAGATTACATTACATTGTATTGTAAATTACAAATGTTATCGTACAATAATATCTGATTTTATTCATGGTAGCTGCCTAGCTGTAGCCAATACTCGTAGTTGGCAATATCTTAAATACTGACTTAACTGTGGAATGGGAAACGTAGTCGCAGAATATCAGCTTTAAGTAGCAACATTCTCTTGCTGTGTTTCGTGTAATGAATCAAGAATATAGGAAGCGAACTCACCATCGTTTTCTTTTGTTCATATTTAATTAGATGTTTGCTAGATTTTTTTATAGGGTTGTCATATTTTACCAACCTACATATATTAAAATTTTATTCGTATAATATTTGTCTCTCTCTGTTTTAAGAGCCCCACTTGGTAGTTCGATTGTTTCCAAAAATTCCAGGATTTGATTCCGTGAACTGGCACCTATGGATTGGTTCGAAAACACTTCGCCAACGCTATATTTTGGTACCGATCACTCACACCTCTGCGTTTTCATAACAAACGGTTATATTTTCAAGCCCCTATCAATTTTGGAGGGTTTGGTAAAAGTGTTAGATGAATTTGTATAGAGCGTACTGTATTCTTTGCTTTTGCAAGGTCTCATAGTAAAACTTAACATTTTCTCATAAGGATCCATATGATTGGTTCCGTTACCTAAAGCAAATAATAGCTTGTTTTTCTACACGGACTGTCTTTATTTATACCTATACTTATTTGTTTAAGAAAAATTGTTATGTTTTCGACGACTTATATTTTTTTAAGAGTACAATTAAATTACTTGTGGTGCCGGCTTAGAATATCACCACCCCATCTCATCTTCTGCGTGACTTAAAAAGCGATAATGGGATTATTCGGAAGATGGGCAGCAACGTTCTTCGAGTACAATTATAACTCAACTGCGATCGCAAACCCGCCTGCCAGGCGTGGCAATTTTGGCGAAACTCTCCAATGATTACAAAACATAACCAGATTAGTCGTTATGGCGATCTTTGTGGGTAGCCTGTAATAAACAGTTTATTCCACTGAAATGATGATGATGACGAAAATCCAATATCAAAAGCAAATGTTTATGTTCTGTTCAATCTATATGGGAAAATAGCCCAACGTCAAAAGACATATAAACATATAACCAGTAAATGCGTAACCATATACAGAGGAATTCTCACAATTCGTTTGTTATTACCGATATTTTTCTTCAATTACTAGTTCTATAGGCTCAATGTAATTGTAGATACAATCTCAATATTATGAACCATCCACGGAATTTAATCATAGAGCCCACGATGTTGTTGCTTAAAACATTGTAAAAATAATGTCGATATACTGAGTTTCTTCAGGATATTGCGAATTAAAGCAAGGAGCAGTTTGGGGATATATTTTTGTGTATCTTATAAGTATTTTTAGTAAAAAGGGATACCAATTTTAGGGATATCCTACCATATAAACATGAAAAAAGCAAACCTTAAGTGGTTCTCATTGTTAGTTGGATATTCATGATATTTCCGTGTGCTGTCCGGATTAAGAATATAGCAGCACTCGATCTCCTCCCATGGAAGTCGTAAATGGCAACTAAGACACTCTAAGCCAGAGGGATCGGCAACAGCATCCCTTCTGAAAATCAAGAGCTATTCTGCGCTCCCCATGCGTGGTGAGTACTAGCATTTTGCCCCAAAATGACCACACGATTGTGAAAATTAGACACTCACTTAATAAAACTAACAACTATATACACATATACACTTTCTTAGATTAATCTATGTAATTTAATCAATATATTTGTGGATAACTAGCTGGTAACACACGACTTCGTCAGCAAGAGAACTAAATAAATTTGCGAATGCAATAAAACGTGTCCTGTGTTCTATTCGATGACCTAATCTACCACTGTAACAAAATTTACTACATTCTGTTTAGCCGTTTGAGTGTGATGGAACCTCAAACATACAAAGTTTATTACAATTTTTTAAGGAACATAATATAAAGAATTCAACTGAGGTACTAAAATCCCACGTATACTTAAGCTTATCACACACAAGAGTATCATCATCGACCACGCTAATACTAGCAGCAGAGAGAACGCCACGCAGGTGCTACGCGTTGTAAAGGAAGGTTCCATAAGAGAGGGCCAAAAAATTACCCCTGCGGAACCCCACACGTATTTTACTTCACCAAACGCAACCTCCCAGCCCACGATACCACGTGCTTGCTCTCCAAGGTAAGGTACCCTAACACAAAATTCCAGCTTAAAGTAGCAACATTATGAAACTGCGTTTTGTACAATGAGTGACGGGTGTTGGAAGCCTACTCCCCCTCTTTTATCCATTATTTCCCTCTCCATTCTACTTTTTTTCACCCAATCAAAGTTCTTCTTGAACTTCTACCACCTTGAGAAAAAGTGGAGATAACTAGAGTCAGCCTGCTTTTTTTTTATTTTTTTTTTATTTACTGATGTCCAGTGGAAATTCTACATGGAACTTCCTTCACCCCGGGGAAGGGCGGCGAAGGGGTATGCCGGACTCCTACCGGCTAAAACCACTGGAGCGGTCATCTTCGGCACCGAAGGGGGGCTCCAGGTCCTCGTAAGATCACACTAGAGCCGCCCATTGCTGCCACGCCTATAGGCACATCTCGCTCAGTCATCCCGACTGTAAAGCGGTCACCCCCTCTAGCGGAGGGAAGGCGACTGTAAAAAGGTCGCCCCCCCAGGCACTTCTCGGGGAGGATTGTAAAGGATCCCCCGAAGCCTCGCTTTGCGCTGTGCTGCGCACACGGCGGCACGTGACCACGTGCGCGCCACCGTCTTCCCGGGGGTCGCTCGGTGTGAGCACGTAGATTCCCCAATCTGCGCGCCCGCGACCCCAGAGAGAGTCAGACTCCTATCGGTTAAAACCACTGGAGTGGTCATATTGGGTACTGAAGGGCGGCTGCAGGAACTCGCCTCTAATATATCTCTACAGCCGCCCACGCCCACCTTTAGAGACATATCGGCGGAGATGGTCGAAGTGGTCACCTTTTCCGCAGGGGAGGCGACTATAAAGTGACCGCCACCACGCAGATCTCGAGTAAGATTTAGAGCATCCTCCTGAAGTCTCGTTGTGTTCTATGCTGGCGCACAGGGCAGCAAGTGATTACGTACCCGCCGCCATTTCCCCGGAGGTCACTCGGTACAAGCATCTCTCTCCATTCCATACGATCGCTTACCATTCGTGTCAGCCGAAAATCGTCAATCACTAAGCCACGTGGAGCTTTGACTGAAAATGTTGAATTTCTAACTAGCCTGTTCTCTTTTGTTCCGTGTCATCATCATCATCATCATTGTGGCCGAATAAAGTCCACTGTTGTACACAGGACTCCCCCAGAAATTACCACAATGACTGGTATGGGTGTGTGTTGTTTGCTCATTGGGGGGTTTTGCCATAGGCGCCACGCTTGGCAGACGAGTTGGCGATCGCAATTAAGTTATAAATGTACTCAAAGGATGCTGCCGCCCATCCTCCGGCTAATCCCAGTCGCCTTTTACGACACCCACGGGATGAGATGGAGTGGTGGTATTCTTCTTAGCCGGCACCACATGGCTTACCATTAGGCGATATATTATGGCCATTCCTCAGATGTATAAAAAATTACTACTTAAATATGTCAGAACAATTTTGGGACTGCCATGTACGCGGTACATCAAGGAGCCGATTCTTTTTACTAGTTGTGTGAAAACCATCCATTCTTATGTACACATTTCAATATTTCATCATCTAGCTTGATGGTGTACTGCACATATACTGGTCGCCCTTCCCTTGGCAATCATAGTCCATTGTACGCCTCGAAACAACAATGGATATTTGCTATTATAATATTGATGGCACTGGTTCCGTTACTTGTTCCCAAGAGAATATGTTAATGGTATTTGCCAATGGTGTTATTCGAAGTTGATTTTGTTTGGTTTGAATGCTGTCCTTATTTATTATTTACCAAGAACACGTGTGGTGTCCGGATTAAGAATATAGCACCACTCCATCTCCTCCCGTGGATGTCGTAAAAGGCGACTAAGGGAATCTAACCAGAGGGATGGGCAGCAGCGTCCCTTTTGTGAAGCGGTAGCCATACTGCGCTCACCAACCCGCTTGCCAAGCGTGGTGAGTATTGGCAAATACCCCCCAAAATGATGACACAGTCGTTGAATCTATGGGGGAGGCCTTTGTTTAGCAGTGGAAGTATAAATAGCCGATATGAAGAACACGCTCCGACTTCGCATAGATAACATAATGTATGTAGCTCATTTGTAATTTGTCCCAATATTTTCCCAAAATATATAATAGATTAAATATACTTTTAAATCGTGCTGAAAAATTGTGTGTGTTCCACAAAAGAGACGCTGCTGCCCGTCCCTTTGGTTTAGAGTCCCTTTAGTTACCTTTTACGTAATCCACGGGAGAAAATGAAGTGCTGTTATATTCTTAATCTGAACACCACACGAACGAAATCTGGACTAACTTTGTAAAATACTTAATGATTCATGGCAACCCCGATTGGTCCATTCACGAGTCTCTATCAGCACCGGTCAGCTAACTGTTTGCTCCGATTGTTTAAGTACTCAAATTATATATTTCGGTTCAATAAATAAAACGGCACCGGCACGGTTGATGCAGTGTTTGATACATTCGGCTGCTGCGGTCCGGGTCGTGGGTTCGATTCCCGCACGGAACAAATATTCGTATGATCTGCAGGTAGTTGTTCCGGGTCTGGGTGTATTGTGTGTGGAATTTGTGTTTGTAAACGCACCCACGACACAGGAGAATTTCTATTGTGGGGCAAAGTTTAAAAAAAAAAGAGTGACGTCACAGTACATTACGTACGATCATCATCATTATGGCCGAATGAAGTCCACTGCTGGACACAGGCCTCCCTCAAAGATCACCACAACGACCAATATGGGTGTGTTGTGGGCTCGTTGGGGGGTTTTGCCATAATCGCCACGCTTGGCAGACGGGTTGGCGATCGCAGTTGAGTTATTAATGTACTCGAAGGACGCTGCTGCCCATCCTCCGGCCAATCCCTTAGTCGACTTTTACGACACCCACGGGAGGAGATGGGGTGGTGGCATTCTGAGCCGGCACGATACGGGTATGATAAAGGATACGATATTTTGGGTCTAATAGTCAGCTGAGCCCAGTTATAAATACATGAATGAGAACGTTATACGCTGTCGCTCGTTGCCTTTTACCTGCGTCTCGCTTGTAGAACTAGTTATTAGGTGTCAGAGTTGTTCTGTAATTTTTTGTCTTTGTTTAGTGGTATGGTATATGCCTTGTGGTGTTGTTAAAAATATAGCACCACTCCATCTCCCTCCATGGGTGTCGTAAAAGCGAAAAAGGGTCTCTAAAGCTGAGCAGAGGGTAGCAGCGTCCCTTCTGTGGAACAGCAGCCATACTGCGCTCGCCAACCCACCTGCCAAGCGTTGTGAGTATTGGCAAAATCCCTAAATGTTAACACTGTTGTGGGAATATACGTCTGGCTAATATGATGTTTATGAGTCAAATCACTGTCAATATAACAAAATAGATTACAAACCTGTACCGTAAGTACGTACGTTCCGTGTGGTGTCCGGATTAAGAATATAGCACCACTCCATCTCCTCCCGTGGAGGTCGTAAAAGTCGACTAAGGGACTCTTAACCAGAGGGATGGGCAGCAGCGTCCCTTTTGCTGAGCAGTAGCAACTCTGCGCTCACCAACCCGCTTGCCAGGCGTGGTGAGTATCGGCAAATTCCCCCCAAAATGACAACACAACATAAGCACCGGCCCCCAGTTCCCGGCAGCCCCGCCATTCCTGGTCATGGTAGCGGCCACGGAAACGGCGGGGCAGGGGGTGCTAAGAATCTCCGGATGGGATCCGGCTACCACCCAAACCGAAAACTGGCCCTGGTGACATATAACACACGCACACTGAGGGCAGACGAAAAGATTGTTGAGCTGGAAGAAGAAATAGATAAGTTGCACTGGGATATCATGGGTCTATCAGAAGTCCGAAGAGAGGGGGAGGACACGATAACCCTGAAATCCGGCAACTTATTCTACTACCGGGAAGGCGAACATCTGTCTCAAGGTGGTGTCGGGTTTCTCGTCCGCAGGTCCCTCATTAACAGTATAGTGGCCATCGAAAGTGTGTCGAGCAGGGTAGCGTACCTTATACTCAGAATATCCAAGAGATATTCGTTGAAGGTCATACAGGTCTACGCACCGACCTCGACACACCCAGATGATGAAGTAGAGAGTATGTATGAGGACGTAAGTAGGGCCATACATACCTCGAAGACACATTTCACTGTTGTGATGGGGGACTTCAACGCAAAACTGGGCACTCGATGCGATGGTGAGTTGAGAGTGGGTCAATTTGGATATGGGCAACGGAACCCCAGGGGACAGAGGCTGGCCGACTTTTTGGAAAAGGAGGGACTCTTTATGATGAACTCCTTTTTCCAAAAGCCGCCTCACAGGAAGTGGACCTGGATGAGTCCCGATGGTTCCACGAGGAATGAGATTGACTTCATCATGACCAATAAAAGACAAATATTCAATGATGTCTCTGTGATCCACAGGGTGAAAACCGGTAGTGATCACCGAATGGTAAGAGGCACATTGAATATTAATCTCAAAGTTGAGAGGTCTCGTCTGATGAGGTCTACGCTCCGGCCCTCTAGTGCTCATATCCAAAACCCCGAGAGCTTTCAACTCGAACTCCAAAACCGCTTCGAGTGCCTGGAACATTGCGTATCTGTGGACGATTTAAATGGTAGGTTTGTAGAAACTGTCCAAACGGTTGGGTCTAAGTTCTTTAAAGCCCACCGTAAAGGTAGACCAAAAAAGTTCTCCGATCACACTCTCGACCTTATGGCAGAAAGACGCGCCATGACGCTGCAGTCTTCCGATGATGCTGAAGCATACCGACTGCTCAATAGACGGATATGGAAGTCCTTGCGGCACGATATCCGCACCTTTAACACTAACGGTGTTAAAGAGGCGATTGAGCGGAATCAAGGCTCCAAAGTGTTCGCAAGAGACAAGTCTATTGGGCAAAGTCGTATTATGAAGCTGAAGACCGAGGACGGCAGTGTAGCGTCGACTAAGCCAGAGGTTTTGAGAGAGATTGAGAACTTCTACCGGCAGTTATACACCTCGGTTACTATACCTACCATTGGCTCTGACAAAGACCCGCGAGCCAAACTAACCCGACACTATACCGAGGATATCCCGGACATCAGCCTGTACGAGATTAGGATGGCCTTGAAACAGCTTAAAAATAACAAGGCGCCGGGTGGAGACGGAATTACGACAGAGCTTCTGAAAGCGGGTGGAACACCGGTACTTAAAGTCCTTCAGAAGCTATTCAATTCCGTCTTACACGAGGGCACAACGCCGGAAGCGTGGAACAGAGGTGAGGTGGTGCTCTTCTTCAAAAAGGGTGATAACACCCTATTGAAGAATTATAGACCCATCTCACTTCTGAGCCATGTTTATAAGCTGTTTTCAAGGGTCATCACGAATCGTCTCGAGCGCAGGTTTGATGACTTCCAGCCTCCCGAACAAGCCGGTTTCCGAAAAGGTTTCAGTACCATAGACCACATCCATACGCTGCGGCAGGTTATACAGAAGACCGAGGAGTATAATCTGCCACTATGCTTGGCGTTTGTGGACTATGAGAAAGCCTTCGATTCGATCGAAACCTGGGCAGTGCTGCAATCTCTGCAGCGGTGCCAGATTGACTATCGGTACATTGAAGTGTTGAAGTGCTTATACAGAAACGCCACCATGTCGGTCCGAGTACATGAACAGAGCACGGGGGCAATTCCATTGCAGAGAGGTGTGAGACAGGGGGACGTCATTTCCCCGAAACTGTTCACCGCTGCAATGGAGGATGCCTTCAAGCTACTGGAGTGGAAAGGATTCGGCATTAACATCAATGGCGAGTATATCACTCACCTTCGATTTGCCGATGACATCGTAGTCGTGGCAGAATCGCTGCAAGAGCTCAGCACAATGCTCGATGATCTCAACAGAGTTTCCCAACAGGTGGGCCTTAAAATGAACATGGGCAAGACAAAAGTCATGTCAAATGTCCATGTCGTGCCCACCCCAATATCCGTTGGGAGCTCTGTTCTCGAAGTTGTTGACGAGTATGTCTACCTAGGACAAACTGTCCAGTTAGGTAGGTCCAACTTCGAGAAAGAGGTCAATCGTCGAATCCGACTCGGCTGGGCAGCGTTCGGGAAACTTCGCAACATCTTTTCGTCAACAATACCGCAATGCCTCAAGACGCAAGTCTTTAACCAGTGTGTGTTACCAGTGATGACATATGGAACAGAGACGTGGTCACTCACAATGGGCCTCATAAGAAAGCTCAAGGTCACTCAGCGAGCTATGGAGAGAGCTATGCTTGGTATTTCTCTACGAGATCGAATCAGAAATGAGGAGATCCGTAGAAGAACTAAAGTTGTCGACATAGCTGAAAGGATTAGTAAACTGAAGTGGCAATGGGCAGGGCACATTGCTCGTAGAACTGATGGCCGTTGGGGCACAAAGGTTCTCGAATGGAGACCGCGCACCGGAAAACGCAGCGTGGGACGACCTCCAACGAGGTGGACAGACGATCTGGTGAAGGTCGCTGGGAGTCGTTGGATGAGAGCGGCATGTGACCGCTCGTTGTGGAAATCTAAGGGGGAGGCCTTTGTTCAGCAGTGGACGTCCTGTGGCTGATATGATGATGAAGTACATAAGAATTTAAATTTAAATTTCGAATATAAAATAAAATGCTTATTCATTTCAGAATGAGTCTAATTGTTTCTTAGCCATTTTGTTCATCCATACCCAATATCCGTGAACGTCTCTATTTATACAACTTCAGAGAGGCTTGGTTACAATAATCATGCTGTAGACATTTTCAATACAGTATCAATAACCCTTAAGAACGTGATAGCGGTCCGACGATTAAGTGACGTCATTATATGGAACGAGGTCAAAATGTGGATTAGTGGGCAATATATCATCTTGTATGGGCGCTAATGGTGTCGCGATGAGATTCTAAGGGCATTTCGACTACGTTTACAATGTAGGTACACTTCTGTTCATTTATAGGTAGGCGTAATATTAAGTTAAAATACTGTATGATATTTGGTCTTCCATATAAGAGGGTCTGAATTCGATCCCGGCCTCGCATCTATGACTTTTAGGATTCATGTGCGGATGAGAATTTGATCACTTACGTGAAAGGTGAAGGAAAACATCGTGAGCAAACCTGCTCTCCTGAAGGGGCTCCAAAATGTTCTCAATGGTGTGTGTAATTCGCCAACACGCACTCGGCCAGCGTGGTGGACTAAGGCCTTATCATTCTCATCATGAGGAAAGGCCCGTGCCCAGCAGTGGGAGAGTAATGGGCTGATTATGTTCTGTGCCGCATCGTAACGGCAGCGCCAATGCCTGTCCATGAAGTTTTATGGCATTTTTGACTCCCATAGCACTGTCATATATTTAGTCTATGATTTAGTTCCATGAAACTTTGTGGATGAAATAGAATAATCATTAACTCTTATCTTTCTGGGAGCTTATCACCCGCCGTATTCTGTATTTCTTTTTGAACGATTTTAAACAAGATATCAAGATGATACGAGATGCAAGATATAAGCATCCTGTTTTCTCCTGTGTAGTGAGAATTATATGTGGTTCATCATTTCAGCCGAATTAAGTCCACTGCCAGACACAAGCCTCCCCCAAAGATCACCACAATGACCGATATGGGCGTGTTGTGGGTTCATTGCCATAATCGCCACGCTTGGCAGACGGGTTGGCGATCGCAGTTGAGTTGCTAATGTACTTGAAGGACGCTTCTGCCCATACTCCGGCTAATCCCTTAGTATCGACTTTTACGACACCCACGGGAGGAGATGGAGTGGTGGTATTCTGAGCCACAGCCACACGGTAATGTTAATATTTTCAATATTAGTGTATAATCTATGGTCGCAGGAAGACTAAGGTGAGAGGTGTCGTTACAGATTTAAAAAGTCATTTAATTTTATCTACCGTATAAGTTTAATCAAAAAATTGTTTCGATGCACGCAGTAATCACTCACAGTCCAAGACTACAACAGTATACTAGACACACAGTGTCCTGATGTTTCTTAGTGCGGTAAGTTATTTGGAACTTTATTATTTTAATAACTGGATCCCAAACAGGTGGTTTCAAAATTTATTTATTTACGTCACACGTCTGTGTTTGGGTCGTAGAAGTTCATTATGTCTGTCCAGTAGATTCGAAGCAAATTGGCTGTGACAGACGGACAAACAGATAAGAGTGATCCTCTAAAGTTTCCGCCGTTTTTTCATTCGGACGTTCGGAACCCTAAAAAGTAATCAATAAAAATAAAGCATTGCTCCTCTTCCTTTCTAGTCCACAGAATCCCAATATTTCTAAAGGAGAAAGGGATTCGTTTCATATCCAATACCTTAGCTTCCTTGGATAGCATGACCAAACACTCCTTTCGCCTTAAGCTCTGTAATTTAATGCAAACAGAAGTTCGTATGTAAAATTTCATTTATACCCATCCCTATTGAAAATGTTGTTATAATAATTAAAATAACGTTTGTAATAAGGTTTATTTTATATTTGTGTTTTAGAAGTTAATTTTACCTTTGATCCAAATTCATTGTGATTGTTATTTTATCTAGTTTTTTATTACTATACGATCCCTTGTACCAGTAATTTCTTCTGTGTCGTGGGTACAATTTACTGATACGAATCAATAAAGCCTGCTATTTATTGCCAAAATACCTCTAATTGGACCTACAAGTCTCATGTACTAACTCACAAACAACATAACAACTTTATATCAATGTTTTGTGTAGCAGCCTTTGCTCACTGGTAGATTTAGATCTACAATTATTTTTCTACTGATGCCAGTTTCCACCATCTATAAAGAACTGTATGTAAACTATTTAATAAGTTTTGAAACGTGAACTATAGATGTCGTTACCTTCCATACATAACATTTTTACTGTCACATATATGAAAGTTTCACCCCCCTGCGACCACGAACTCTGCAAAGTGTTCGAAACGTCAGGAAAAACAAAAATCTTAAATATACACGATAGAATCCGTTTAAAACTGTTTTATTATTAAGTTTGTTCGTGAGACAAATTATAGGTACAAGAGAGAATTAAAAAATAGACAACATATTAAGCAATTTACCTCTACATTCCGGTACCACACATACTTTTTTTAGTTACAACAAACAAATTAGAGGCAGATAAAAAAAAACATGGTGGATAACATGTTTATCGTACGGAACCCTCTTCACGTGAGTTCAACTCGCACTTGTCCTGTTTTTTTTAATGGAAAATGATGGTACAATATAGACTTAATGCCTTGAGGCATTTTCTATTAGTCAACATTTGTGTAAGACAATTATTGAGGTAATTTTGTTTTTAATATATCTCTTTATTTAAACGATCTATATAGTATAAAATAATTATCTCTTTAGTGAATTATAAACTAAAGTTGAGTTAAGAAGAACTAAAGTTGTCAACATAGCTGAAAAGATTAGTAGGGCGGGGCACATTTCTCGTAGAACTGATGGTCGTTGGGGCAAACAGGTTCTCGAATGGAAAACGCAGCGTGGGACGACTCCAACGAGGTGGACAGACAACCAGGTGAAGGTCGCTGGGAGTCATTGGATGAGGGCGGCATGTAACCGCTCGTTGTGGAAATCTAAGGGGGAGGCCTTTGTACAGCAGTGGATGTCCTGTGGCTGATATGATGATGATGATGAGGACCGGTCGTTGTGGCAATCTTTGGGAGGCCTGTGTTCAGCAGTGGAGGTCTTTCTACTGAGATGATGATGATGATAAATATGACAGTATCTCCGAATTGTATCGGTTGGCCAGTTGACATTTTGGTTGCTCCAGCCAAGTTGTATCCCATTCTTCACCTACGTTATCATCACATCAGCTCGTAACCGTTACTAGTGACCATGGGCCTCCCACTGGTCGAGTAGAGATGCCATAATCACCGTGATTCCTAGGCGAGTTGTAGTTGGGGGTCGCGGGTGCGCAGATTGGGGAGTCTGTGTGCTCACACCGAGTGACCCCCGGGAAGACGGTGGCGCGCATGCGGTCACGTGCCGCCGTGTGCGCAGCACAGCGCAAAGCGAAGCTTGGGGGGATCCTTTACAATCCTCCCCGAGAAGTGCCAGGGGGCGACCTTTTTACAGTCGCCTTCCCTCCGCTAAAGGGGGTGACCGCTTTACATTCATCCCTTCCAAGATGTGCCTAAAGGCGTGGCACCAATAGGCGGCTTATATACTTAATGTGGGGTTGGGTGGGTTGGGTTTCTAGTGTGATCTTCCGAGGACCTGGAGCCAGTGGTTTTAGCCGGTAGGAGTCCGGCACACCCCTTCGCCCTTCCCCGGGGTGAAGGAAGTTCCATGTAGAATTTCCACTGGACATCAATAAAAAAAAGGCGAGTTGTAGTTTATATTATGGCTACTGTTGTAATACCTGCTTTACGCTGCTCATCCTTCTTGTTTATTACCCCTTAGTCACCTTCTATGACAGCTGCGGGTGGAGATAGAGTGGTTATATTCCTAATCTGGTCACCACATGGAATATAAGTAATGTAAAGATGTAGGCACTCACACTAAATACTAATTTAATTCTTAAGAATATAGTATCAAGCAAAATTAAAGACCAATTCCAAAATAACGAACGTCGACTATTTAATCACTGTAAAATTTTCATTCATATACAATTTAAATATGCACTCCTAAAAGAACAGTTATTTAACAATACTTTAAATAAAGAGATCAAACATGCTGTATACACGAGAGCCATCGCTCTAAGCCAGCTTTGCACGACTCACGCAAACAATACCTACGGCGAACGCACATTTTTATATCTTGTTCCTCGGTTAATTAATAACTTACCTTCAACGATATTAAAAGAAGTAGATATTATAATAAAACACTTTTAAACGGATTCTATCGCGTATATTTTGATTTTTGATTTTCCTGACGTTTCGAATACTTTGCAGCATTCGTGGTCGCAGGATGACTAAGGTGACAGGCGTCGTTACAGATTTAAAAAGTTATTTTATTTTATCTACCGTACAATTTTAATCAAAAAATTAGTTTCGATGCACGCAGTAATCACTCACAGTGTCTTGATGTTTCTTAGTGCGGTATCTTGTTTGGGATTTTATTATTTTAATGACTGGATTCCAAACAGGTGGTACCTGCCAACCATCTTCTCTATTAAAATTAGGATGTTTTTTAATTTCAATAGCCTCACGAAACATTCTAGGTACATATCGGTTCTCTTTCGCGAGTACTTGAGGTTGATCAAAACGAAGATAATGGTTTGGTTTGCCTAAGGCATGTTCACACACTGCAGACTTTGTGGAGCGTCTATGCTTGACGTCAGCTATATGTTCTTTTATTCGGGTGGCTATGCTACGCTTTGTTTGCCCTATGTATGATAAACCACAATCACAGTCAATCTTGTAGACCCCTGCATCTTGTAAGGGTATGTGACATTTCACTGGTTTGAGAAGTTGGCTGATCTTCTTGTGCGGCTTGAAATAGGTTTTTATAGAAGCACGCTTTAAGATATGACCAATTCTGTCCGTGACTCCCTTAATAAATGGTAAAACAGCGGGCCGTCGATCAACCGTGGTGGGTTTCGGGCGGCTTCTGCGACGGGGATGTGGAGCTTTCAAATTGTTATTTTGAAGAACTTGCTTCACATGGTTAAGCTCCCCTGCCAGGTGGTCGGCGTCGCAGATGCCGTGTGCTCTCTGTAACAAAGATTTGGCCACAGTAGCTAACTGACAAGGATGGTGGTGAGATTCACCGTTAAGGTACCTGTTTGTATGGGTAGGCTTTCTATACACAGTGTGGCTAACAGAATGATCTGGATTATGGATGAGAAGTATGTCAAGAAAGGCTAAGCAATTGTTATCCTCCAATTCCATAGTAAATTGAATTTTACTGTGTATTGAATTTAGGTGTTTTAGGAATGCAGAGACCCTATTGTGAGGCAAGATGGTAAATGTGTCATCTACGTACCGTTTGAACATCTTTGGTTTAGCCGGGGCTGTCATCAGTGCTCTCTCCTCAAAGTCCTCCATGAAAATATCGGCGACTACAGGAGAGACCGGTGAACCCATGGCCACACCGTCAGTTTGTAGGTAAAACTCATTGTCCCACAACAGGTAGCCGTTGGTAAGGCAGTGCTCAAGTAACTCTGCATATTGAAGAGGCATGTTATGCTCACTTAACCTTTTCTTAACAACATCCAGGCAGTCCTTTACTGGTAAATTGGTAAATAAGGACTGCACATCAAAACTGACCATCACTTCGCTTTCAGCCAGTTCAAGGTCTTTTATTTGGCTGACAAAGTGATAGGAATCCTTCACATATGTGCTAGACGTTCCACGAAGTTTTGAGAGTATCTTCGCTAGATGTTGTGCCAGTTTGTAAGTTGGTGTATCAATCTGGCTTACTATTGGTCGTAGGGGAACATTGCTTTTGTGAATTTTCGGCAACCCATACAGCTTTGGTGGTTTTGCGCAAGATGGAATTAATGTTTTTACGTCCAATTCTAAGATGTCGGAGTGTTTAGATATTAACTCAGAGGTCTTTTTGAGAATCTTGTTAGTTGGATCTTTGTTTACCTTTTTATATGTACTTTTGTCCGACAGAAGTTCTTGAATTTTATGTTTGTAATCGGACGTGTTCATTATAACCGTAGCATTACCCTTATCGGCACGGAGGATAGTCAGGTCTGGGTCTTCATTAACGGTTTTCAGCGCAAGATATTCATCGCGAGAAAGATTCGGTTTGGGCGGTTTGCCTCGACGTAACACTGCTGATATATCTTGACGAATCGCCTCCAAATCTTCTTTTTTCACGTTATTTTTTATCAGACAGTCCTCAACGTTGCATATTATGTCTTCATAAGGGATTTTTCTAGGTGCTAGCGCGAAATTTAGGCCCTTTTTTAAGACTTTTACGGTGTTTTCGTCCAGAGATTTATTAGACAAATTAACAACAGGATTTATTATTGATTTTGACAGATGGTCAGGAGTATTTTCGTTTTCTAGGTTAATTTGGATACTAGTATTTTTGCCACACAGTTTTTCATACTTTGTAATTTGTCTTTTTGTATAAAAAATAAAAAATCAAAATATACTCGATAGAATCCGTTTAAAAGTGTTTTATTATAATGTGTAATAATCGCGAAAATCTAAGACATTACTATGTGAACCAGTACGGACTGGAATTCGCCGAAAAAGTTCGCCGAGTGGAGTGCCTTATGACTAAGCGCTATAATGTTGAGATTTTGTCCAGAGAACTGCAAAATAAATTGTCAAAATCAGATTATGAAAAATGTATTAATATTAATAGTAAACGAGCCGCCGCTAAATTTGATGAGTATACAAAAAGACAAATTACAAAGTATGAAAAACTGTGTGGCAAAAATACTAGTATCCAAATTAACCTAGAAAACGAAAATACTCCTGACCATCTGTCAAAATCCATAATAAATCCTGTTTTTAATTTGTCTAATAAATCTCTGGACGAAAACACCGTAAAAGTCTTAAAAAAGGGCCTAAATTTCGCGCTAGCACCTAGAAAAATCCCTTATGAAGACATAATATGCAACGTTGAGGACTGTCTGATAAAAAATAACGTGAAAAAAGAAGATTTGGAGGCGATTCGTCAAGATATATCAGCAGTGTTACGTCGAGGCAAACCGCCCAAACCGAATCTTTCTCGCGATGAATATCTTGCGCTGAAAACCGTTAATGAAGACCCAGACCTGACTATCCTCCGTGCCGATAAGGGTAATGCTACGGTTATAATGAACACGTCCGATTACAAACATAAAATTCAAGAACTTCTGTCGGACAAAAGTACATATAAAAAGGTAAACAAAGATCCAACTAACAAGATTCTCAAAAAGACCTCTGAGTTAATATCTAAACACTCCGACATCTTAGAATTGGACGTAAAAACATTAATTCCATCTTGCGCAAAACCACCAAAGCTGTATGGGTTGCCGAAAATTCACAAAAGCAATGTTCCCCTACGACCAATAGTAAGCCAGATTGATACACCAACTTACAAACTGGCACAACATCTAGCGAAGATACTCTCAAAACTTCGTGGAACGTCTAGCACATATGTGAAGGATTCCTATCACTTTGTCAGCCAAATAAAAGACCTTGAACTGGCTGAAAGCGAAGTGATGGTCAGTTTTGATGTGCAGTCCTTATTTACCAATTTACCAGTAAAGGACTGCCTGGATGTTGTTAAGAAAAGGTTAAGTGAGCATAACATGCCTCTTCAATATGCAGAGTTACTTGAGCACTGCCTTACCAACGGCTACCTGTTGTGGGACAATGAGTTTTACCTACAAACTGACGGTGTGGCCATGGGTTCACCGGTCTCTCCTGTAGTCGCCGATATTTTCATGGAGGACTTTGAGGAGAGAGCACTGATGACAGCCCCGGCTAAACCAAAGATGTTCAAACGGTACGTAGATGACACATTTACCATCTTGCCTCACAATAGGGTCTCTGCATTCCTAAAACACCTAAATTCAATACACAGTAAAATTCAATTTACTATGGAATTGGAGGATAACAATTGCTTAGCCTTTCTTGACATACTTCTCATCCATAATCCAGATCATTCTGTTAGCCACACTGTGTATAGAAAGCCTACCCATACAAACAGGTACCTTAACGGTGAATCTCACCACCATCCTTGTCAGTTAGCTACTGTGGCCAAATCTTTGTTACAGAGAGCACACGGCATCTGCGACGCCGACCACCTGGCAGGGGAGCTTAACCATGTGAAGCAAGTTCTTCAAAATAACAATTTGAAAGCTCCACATCCCCGTCGCAGAAGCCGCCCGAAACCCACCACGGTTGATCGACGGCCCGCTGTTTTACCATTTATTAAGGGAGTCACGGACAGAATTGGTCATATCTTAAAGCGTGCTTCTATAAAAACCTATTTCAAGCCGCACAAGAAGATCAGCCAACTTCTCAAACCAGTGAAATGTCACATACCCTTACAAGATGCAGGGGTCTACAAGATTGACTGTGATTGTGGTTTATCATACATAGGGCAAACAAAGCGTAGCATAGCCACCCGAATAAAAGAACATATAGCTGACGTCAAGCATAGACGCTCCACAAAGTCTGCAGTGTGTGAACATGCCTTAGGCAAACCAAACCATTATCTTCGTTTTGATCAACCTCAAGTACTCGCGAAAGAGAACCGATATGTACCTAGAATGTTTCGTGAGGCTATTGAAATTAAAAAACATCCTAATTTTAATAGAGAAGATGGTTGGCAGGTACCACCTGTTTGGAATCCAGTCATTAAAATAATAAAATCCCAAACAAGATACCGCACTAAGAAACATCAAGACACTGTGAGTGATTACTGCGTGCATCGAAACTAATTTTTTGATTAAAATTGTACGGTAGATAAAATAAAATAACTTTTTAAATCTGTAACGACGCCTGTCACCTTAGTCATCCTGCGACCACGAATGCTGCAAAGTATTCGAAACGTCAGGAAAATCAAAAATCAAAATATACGCGATAGAATCCGTTTAAAAGTGTTTTATTATAATGTGTAATAATCGCGAAAATCTAAGACATTACTATAGAAGTAGATATGTTACATGCGCGCCAAAAGTAAGAACTAAAACTCCCCCAATTGTAGCACCTCGCAATCAGTTCGCCCATGACATGACAACGAGCACACACACACTGTCACAATCTGTATTGTTTTATAAATCTATACAAATAAATAAAATTGAAGTGTCTGTTTGTAATTTCAAAATAACAGCTTTTTACTAAATGCATATGAAAGTATATACGGGACCTATAACAAAAAAGCAATTTTTAATTTTTTTGTCTGTCTGTCTGTCTGTCTGTCTGTCTGTTTGTTCCGGGTAATCTCCGAAACGGCTGAACCGATTTTGACGGGACCTTCACTGGCAGATAGCTGATGTTATAAGGTATAACTTAGGCTACTTTTATTTTAGAAAAATAATTAGGGTTCCGCGTAAAAAAAATAAACCCCTTAAAATCCAATATTTATATTCTATGTCAAGTGTCTATGTCGAAGTACTCTAAATTTCTTTTAAATTAAACGCGGGTGAAACCGCGGGTCCCAGCTAGTTAAGTAATAAAAATGCCGACATGCGTATAGAAAATACACAAACTGTCAAGCAAAAATAAATAAAGAACAAGAGATGTCATACCACACGTGAATAACAAACTATATACAATATTTTTATAAAACTACTACTCAAATGATCTATAAAATAATATTCTCGAACAAAACACAGGCCAAGCAAAGAAAAGAGACAACACATATATTCTATAACAGGTGCGACAAAGACATCAAGTACACGTGTTGTCATTTTAGATAGCTATCTCTTTTACTCTCGTAGTTTTTGTATCTTCTTTCTTACAGCATAGGTTTATAGTTGTATAGCTTTATACCTTTTCTTTTTTTTTTTTTTTTTTTATTGGTGCCCAGTGGAAATTCATCATGAACTTCCTTCGCCTCGGGGAAGGACGAAGGGGTATGCCGGACTCCTACCGGCTAAAACCACTGGGGCGGTCATTAAGGGAGGCTCCAGGTCCTCGTATGATCATACAGCGAGACTGAGTTTTGCGCGCCATTTAATATGGACGTAACATATCTATGGTATATTATTATTGCTTACCTTCTAATTTGCGTAGTGACTTCACGCCAAGTAATATTAAATTTAAACTTAATTCTTACTTCTTGGAGCACGTGAAATGCTAATTGCTTGGAAATGCACTCACGAACTTTCAGTTTACTTTAGTATACTATTTCATTTATTGATTAAAACTCTCGATGTAGACTACTTGTAGCATTAATTACAAACCTTTGTGGTTAACGTATGCTATATCAATTATCTGTTTACTCTGTATTTATTTAAATGGTAAACAATATAAAAATAATTGTCTATTTATGCATATCATTATTTGGTTATTAAACGAAAAGAAGCAACATACCATTTTACTTATAATCTATGCTTACAAAACATTTTGTACATCATTAAATAACCTTATCCATTTTTAAAGATCCGGACTTTCCACCTTATTACAAAGGCAGAACGAATGGTTGGGGACAAGTTGAAGTTTAACCCACACATTAAAATATATATTTCAATTTGCAATTTATGTTTTAATGTAATAACTTGTTTTATTTTTGATGATCAAAACAAAATGGGATTGTGTGAGTTGCCGTATTCGCGGTATTTAGAGCAAGTTCATTAGAGGATTCAGGTATTGGGTTTTAAAATTGGGTATAAAATAACGAAAAGTAAATGTTATGTGGGTAATGTCATGCTTGAGATTGCCATTTAAAAGCAACATGCAAAACGCAGTGAGAGCGGAATCTGGGAAACTTGCAAAGTATATTATATTAAAATCACCGCTGTCTGTCTACATGATAATTATTAACCTGCGTACAAATTGAAATTTAACTATTACCAGACACATTTGATATTCCCGAGGATTCATCCTTTTCAGCCATTTATCCTTTGGGACATTAAATTTACCTGTAAGGACTTAATGTTGTATTATAACGGCCTTTGGGCCTTCTAAGGTTTGGTCTCACGACGCAATTCCTTCTGGACCACAAAGTACCTGTCTGATTAGGACCCAGGTGTATTGATAAATCACTTGATGGGTTGAAATAAATTAAATGTTTGTTTAGGTTTATTGATATAATTCAGCATTGATTAAGCATAGCAGTAAACTTCCACTGCTTCTTCTTCTGTTTTTTTCTTTTTCATGTGGTTAGTGGACAACCTTGTGTCAGAGTTGTTCAAACCGCCCAAAAACCTTCAACTTGGCTTAATGACTGCCGTCTAATGACAATAACAAGGAGCCACAATTTTACGTGCGCTCCGAAGCACGGACGACGTTCACTTCAAATACCACTCTGGGGCCCCCATCTTTAGACTGACCGCGACAAGCGTTGCTTAACCTCACCGATCGTCTAAGTGGCTGGCTGCTGGCTATGAGCGCCGTACTTCTGTAAATGACGTTGATCCATCACTATAATGAGTGGTCATAGGGGTATCTGCATGCGCATACCGAGGAAACCCAGGGAAGACTCTGGTGCGCACATCGTCACATGTTGCCATGTATTACTTTAAGGGCATACCTTACAATCCCCCCGAGATGTGCCTGGGGCGAAGCTTCCTGGGATGTTGCCATAATTACCATGCTTGGAAGGCAGATTGGTGATTGCACTTAATTGTTATTAGCTCAAGGGAGAATGCTGCTGCCCATCCTGTTGATATCCAGTCTTAGTCACCTTTCACGGCAACCATAGGTAGAGAAGAGTGGTCTATACTTTGCCGGAAATCACACGGAAGCATTGGCGACCCAGATCATTCTGTTCTTGGACGGCCAGTTAAACCAAAATTTTTTTTTTTAAATATTGACACTTAAGTTCCTCATTCTAGCGGTAATACAATTTTTCATCAGAGTTAATCAGAATAAAATATTTAAAACGTTCATAAACAATTTATGAAAAACTCCATGCTATATTTACATTGGCAAGCAAACGGAAGATGGCGACGCCGGCGTTAAGTCATTTACCGCCAAGTTTATGGCGGGACACATTAAAATGCTTCTTTTGTAATTTTGCGTCAAATATAAAAAATGTGATAGCATTTTACTGTGTGAATTGGGTTTTCTAAGAAATGCGCAGTTCATACCGCCATCGCTTTGCATTTAATCAACAACTTGTTTTGAATAAAAGCAAGCTTGAAATTTTTCATGAAAAGAAAGAGTTCTCCTTATTTTATTGTAACCTTGTGAAAAATATCGTTTATATATATACCGAGGAACTTCAAAAAAACTTCATCTGGAGCGGAGCCGCCCATTGGCACCACGCCTTTAGGCACATCTAAGAAGAGATGACTGTAAAGCATTCACCACTTCTATCGGTAGGGAGGTAACTCTAAAAAAGAAGCTTCGCCCCGGCACATCTCGGGGGGATTATAAGGTATCCCCTCGAAGTAATACACGGCAACATGTGGTGACGGCAACGAGGTACCCCACTATATAGCGGTGGCAGGCGGCTCAAGCAACTCCCGGGAAGACCGGTGCGGAAGTGGTCACGTGCAGCCGTGTGCGCAGCAAAGTGCACAGAGAGGCATTAGGGACCAATCAAATGTAGTACAGTACTGTAATATACGGAACTATTCGTGAGTAAGTCATCGTTAATTGTTAGTAAAATTAACAATTTTAAAGTAATTATTTGTATCAACAATAAACGATAGTCTACGTAAACATAAGTCTGTTGGGACTGGTCAGTCATTAACTGCCACGGCAAAAAAATATTATTATGGTACGTTCCATCTTTAGACATTGACCTACATTTTTCTCGGTACATGTTGTACAATCATTTTTGTATCAATCAGCATTGTAATCTCCATTATTTTAAAAGAGTATCCATGGAGTTTCTTGCCGGCTCTTCTCCATGAGATCGACTATTTGGAACCGTGCAACTTAGATTCTGACGTTTCATAAGTGCCAATATTTGGTTTATTTGAAATAAAAAACTATGACTTTGATAGAGTAGCAAATTATTTATAAAGCAATGAACTTCTTCTCACCCGCTTCATGTGTGTACATTGTAAATGTAGTGTATTTTTTTTATATAGTAAGTATATATAGTATATAGTATAGTATGTATTCTTTAACCACAATAAGAAAGAAAGAAATAAAAACAATTTATTTTCGCCTCAAATCAACGCACAAGCACAAAAAAGATTAAAGATCGACATAAGGCATGTCTTACTAGATACTTAAAATCTAGATACTAAAACTATGAATATACTTCATGAGTAAACGTTTATATCTAATTACATTTAAATACACGCGCGGGCAACACTGACCATTTTTAATACGTCATACAAATTTCCTTGTTATTGACAACAGTTAGACTCAATATATCTGTCTCTATGCCAAATTTCATTAGAATCCTTTCAGCCGTTTGAGCGTGATGGAGCCTTTTTCTTTCTTTCTTTCACATTATGGTTAAAGGATACATACTATATTAAAAAAGGAGTAGTACGAATGTTAGGATATTATAACAAATATCTGTATTGGTGTGTCATGTAACACTATCTGTTTAAACAATATATATTTGGGACACATTTCTCTACGAAATGATACATTGTATAATAAACGGACTGTTCTGGCGGAATACTCAGTTCCAGGCGCTTCCAACCGTCCCATTTTAAATATATTCTTAAAAGGTGACAAGTTTTAACAAGGACATGCTTGACGTGTAACAAGATTAAGTGCTGCGGCTTCCGTTTCCATGGCAACGGAGTGCCTCTGAATATTCAGCGTCTGGAACGTTTGCACTGAATTAAGTAAGCATCTAACCAGTTTGTTAACAGCTTGGGAATATCTGAAGTTTAACTGTTATATATTATATGATAGTTTTACGGAGGCTGGTTTAGGGTTGACGGTGCGAGGGAGAAGGTACCGGCAGCGAGCCCTATTGGCAACGGCTGAGACTGCACAAGTCATTGGTAGGATCCGGGAGATAGGTCTCGTGGTGGCCCTGAACAAATCGAAGGCTTTGTGTTTTCATGGGCCCAGCACGCGCCACCTTCAGGTCCCACATCGTAGTTGGATGCGTTCGCATCAGTGTCAGGGAAGAATTTGCCAGTTTTCACCAGGTTTAGGGGATTGGTGAGCGCAGTATAGCTAGTGTTCCGCAGAAGGGACGCTGCTGCCCATCTGTGGCCTAGAGACCCTAAGTCGTCTGTTACGTTCCATACATGTGAAGAGATGGAATGGGGCTTAATCAGAACACCACACACGGTGTAGCCAAATTTCAGTCAATTTAATTTAACAATTCTACAATTACAGACCTACAGATATAATTAAGCATAAAACAAAATGTAAAAAGTTCATGACAGCGCTTGTATATATTACAATATATGCCCAACCTTGAGCCTCGGCCTGGCAACTTTACCTACAAATCATTGGCGTATTATCGTAAAAGGCGAATCATTATTATCATTTCAGCCGAATAAAGTCCACTGCTGGACATAAGCCTCCCCCAAAGATCGTCACAACGGCCGGTCTGGGTGTGTTGGTGCTTTAATCGCCACGCTTGGTAGGCAGGTTGGTGATCGCAGTTGAGTTGTTACTTTTACGACACCCACGGGATAAGATGGGTTGGTGCTATTTATGGCCCGCACCACACGGTAGGTGACTATGAGACCCTAAACGAGAAGGATAGGCAGCAGCGTCCCTTTTGTGGATCAGTAGCCATACTGCGCACACCAACTTGCCTGCCAAGCGTGGTGAGTACAAGCAAATTCCCCCCAAAATGACGATCGTTGTGGAAATCTTTTGGGGAGGTCTTCGTTTAACAGTGGATGTTCTTCAGCTAATAAGATTATGATAAACTGGTGAATTGGTGACTAAAGTATGTCGTTCTTGGCACACGGGAAGATGCTACTACCCATCCCCTTGATATCAAGCCTTAGGAGCCTTTTACGACACCCATAGTAGAGAGTGATCATAATCACACAACAGTCCTCCACAATTTTATCAAGATTTTTTGCGTAAAACATATGATTTATATGTGCCCAATGTAGCCAATAATATACGCAACACTTATACCTAAACTTATATCTGCTTTAAACCGAAGCAATAAATTTTGATCGCAATGAATAATTAGGACAGCGTTTAAAAATTGCACCATATTTCGTCAGGGCGCCACCTATAGGGTTGGTGGATAACAAATGACGTGTGAATTGATGGCGCGAGGTGAGCGAGGGATGGCGATAAGTGGGCCATATATTGGTTTATGTCATTTCATTTGCCGCATCGTTAACTTTCACATTGCCTTGTCAGCGTAATCGAGGCCGTGGTGGCATTAGATTTACAATTTTGCAGGTTTTTGGTTGTTTAAATTGTATAGGAGCTTTCTTTGTTATGTGTTGGCTTTTGATAGTATGCTTCTGGATTATATTTGACACTTGAATTCTTATTGAGATAATAATTTATTTGCGAGTGATTTGGGGAACTGGGTGTCGGAATGTATGAGGTTCCAGGAATGAGTGTTTGATCATACATCACAGTAGCTAGCCTCTTGCTTTCTGTAGTTCGTGTTGCGGGTTCGCTTCCCACCCGTAACAAATAGATGTATGGCCTACGGAGAGTTGTGTTGTTCGGAGTCTCGTTGTTTGTGCGTGTGAGATTTACACTATGTAATCTTTACCCACGATACAGGAGAAATAAAAGGGTGTATAAATAATTTCGGCCGAATGAAGTCCACTGCTGGACACAGGCCTCCCCCAAATATCACCACAACGACCGATATGGGTGTGTTGTGGGCTTATTGGGGGGTTTGTCATAATCGCCGCGCTTGGCAGACGGGTTGGCGAAGGCAGTTGAGTTGTTAATGTACTCGAAGGACGCTGCTGCCCATCCTCCGGCATATAAATATATTACATAATAATATATAATATAAAAGGGTGCAGCAGTGTTTAAAAAAGATATATAATAATGTGTTTTTAAAATAAACTAGCTAATGCCTTGCAACTTTCTTTTTTATTAGGTACTTTCAGGCGAATGCCAATAACAGCTGTACAAAGTTTCAACTTAATGTTCATGTACTATTAATCCAATTGGATTAATAGTACATGAACAAATACGGCAAACCACGAAATAAAAATAACTTATAAATTTTTATTTTGGCGCATTTACTGGATTCGCGACATCCACTTATACAATGTGCTTTCATGGTTATTGCAAACTGATCAATCCCCGTGAACCGACAGATTTGTTGTGCTAGAGTGAACTGTGTGAAAACACGAAATAGACTGCCTCGCTGATCTTTAAATTCTCCCGCACAAAAACCCTGCCTACGTGAATCACGGGGATGTTACCGTAATGCAAACTTCACAGGTAGCAAAAATACTATGGAATCAAATGAAATCCCTTTTATCTTAAAATTATCGTTAGCTACGACTTACTAAAACATATAGATTATAATCTTAATGCTATAACAAGTAAGCGTAGTTTTCTGTATCAATATACTAATGTACTACTACTAATCCTGGAAAAACTAGAAAAATATCTGTAAGGCTTTTAACGTCTTCAGCTTCGCCAAAAATTGTCACCATAAATCGCATGCGATGCATTAAGCGCTACGCTCATGAATAAATCATAAACGCTAGAATTCAAAACATTGTAATTGATTTATACTAATAGATTTTATTTTATAACTGATGTTGATACACACTTATTATTATCTGCAAAGAGGAACCGGGTCTTTTTATAGGCTTGCGAGGGGACATGGGTCCAACACGCAGAGGCTCTTCAGAGAATTTTAATCTAAAATGTAATGAGACATTAAGCGGGGACACTCCATAGCTGCACTATACAGGGTGTCCAGTAAATAGCATGATATACTGCAGGGGGTGAGAGCTTGGGTCAATACCTACCAAAAAAACACAATATATGTTCAGCAAAATCTTACGGATTTACAGTAGTACAAAATTTTCCGAAATATCGTAAAATCTCTACCTTGACACAGATTTTTAAGCATCTCGTAATGAAAAACTCCTTTTCTAGTTTTTTTTACCTTAAATTATTTGTGAATAGTTACTTTACTCATTGATAAGTCTTTATTCTATTAAAAACTAAAATGGTTTCAAGAAATACAATTTTATTTAAATTTTCACAGTACAATTTTCTTATCGCTTAACTTTAACCTACAGTGGTACTACTGTAAATCCGTAAGATTTTGCTGAACATATATTGTTTTTTTGGTAGGTATTGACCCAAGCTCTCACCCCCTGCAGTATGTCGTGCTATTTACTTGACATCCTGTATAATGAAGTCACGGACTGACTTCGATGTAGGACTATTGTATGAGATTGAAACTATAACGATAAGGTCTATTGCAACAGTTGTTATATGGAATATAATCTTAAAGAAAAACGGGACCCACGGGCGCGGTGGACTGCTTTTCAACCTATAAAGTGAAATTCTGTGGAAGACGGTGACTCACGCACGACCACTTTAATATAATTTAGTTAAATAAAATAATACAGATTGTGGCAGAGTATGCTCGTTGCCCTGTTTTGGGCGACTGATTGCGAGGTGCTACAATTGGGGGAGTTACGGTTCTTACTTTTGACGCGCATGTAACATATCCACTTCTTTTGATATATAATATCATTGCTGCTAGCCATTTCAGTAGATTGAGTAGAGACCATGAATCAGCAAACGTAACGAAAATGAAACTGAAAAAAGGCTTGCTTCTGATGTCCACTGGATGCGGTAAGCAAAAGCAAGACTGTTTTGGTATAAATTCGGTCAGGATCAGGACTTAACAGCGATAGCCTATACTTCAGTAACAAATTTAGATAAACAGGGCGAGTCATCATCATCATCATCATCATCATCATATCAGCGGAAGGACACCCACGGGTGAACAAAAGCCTCCCCGCATATTTCCATAGTGACTAGTTACATGCCACCTGCATCCAACGACTCCCAGCTATATTTATCAGGTCGTCTATCCATCTTGTTGGAGACCACCCTACGCTATATTTTCTGGTGCGTGGTCTCCACTCTATAACCTGTCTGCCCCAACGGCTATCACGTTGAAAACCTTTTCATTTCTATTTTTTAAAAAACGTTGCCCCACACTAGGATTTCTCCTGTGTCGTGGGTGCGTTTACATACACAAATTTCACACACAATACACCCAGACCCGAAACAAATACCTGCACATCATACAAATATTTGTTTCGTACGGGAATCAAACCCGCGACCCGGAGCGCAGCAATCGACCGTATCAGCCACTGCACCAGCTGTGCCTGCCCATTGCCATTTCAGCTTGATAATCCTTTCCGCTCTGTCAGCAACCTTAGTTTTTCTACAGATCTCTTCATTTCGGATTCGATCTCGTAGAATAATAACAAGCATAGATCTCTCCATAGCTGAGTGACAAGGTAAAAGTTTCAAATATTCATTCCCATTACTTACGTAACATTGTATACATTTGTGACGATTGGGAATATCTTTCCATCACTAGCGTACAAGTACAGGTAGAGTACAGTAAATACGTTACAGCTTACTTTTACGATGAAATATAAAAACGACGTTAAAACAAACATGTACGGTGTTATTCTTTATGATGCACGTAAATGTTTTAGGAGTGTATAAGAAGGACTATTGACACGAAGATATAAAGGTTAGTATGTTTTATAAATTTTCGTGTGTGGTGTTTCTTCCACAATCGTTCTACTGTGTGATGTGCTTCATACTTTGTTACTTTTTTCGAGAGATTTCTGAAGCATCGTTGGGAAAATTGTTCTGTTAAAAAGTTTTAAACATGGAAACTTCGGTTGTAAGGGTTGTTGTGTGTGGCAGGAAATTTTCTTTTTTGTTAATAATGATGTTGATAGGGGAGGTTTATTTTTAACCATTTCCTTTACGTATTCCTTGGGTAATATTTTCTAATTCAATAATGGAACATTTCATTTCTTCACGTGGTGTTTTCACTTATTTAGTATTGTTCACCGTCCAACCATTTGCTACAGATGTTACGATTGAAAATAAATGGTTTTTTATTGTTTTATGTAGTTATTTCTTAACTTATACAATTACTTTCTCTATATAAAAGGTTAGTTGGAAAGTTCGCGGGTAATTTAGATTATAACCGATGGTTTTTTGAAAGACCATTTTCTAATAATTAAAAACAAACAACAATTTTAATCTTAATATATTTGTTATAATTTCCGCGATTGGAGGATCTCACTGCCCAAATGTGACTCTTAATCTTAGCCCAACTAAAGATAGGTTTTTTTGTTTTAAAAGCCTTGTCCCACACTAGGATTTCTCCTGTGTCGTGGAAACATGAATTCCACATACAATACACCCAGACCCGGAACAACTACCTGTGTTAGCGTATTTTATATGTCATATTTAAACAACTGTCTCTTTATAGCAAATGACTGTTAGGTCGATCTAGATAACTAGATAAAAAAAACCGTTCGTTAATGTACTTCACATTTTGTTTATATAAATAAGCAATCCATCTGCCGTTAAGCCTCACACCTACCCTTTACAATTGTAATACTACCCATAACTAGGGCTGGGTCACCTCAAAAGATAAGTTAATTAGTCTCTTATGCACAGTACAGTACAGTACAGTAGTAACAGAAACACGGCATCAAAGTTAAACCACGGTTGGTCTCTCGCTGCAACAGTCTGGATAGGTAACTATCCAGCTAGACTCTTAGTGATACCTTTTTTTTTTGTTTTTATTGATCCGGTGGAAATACCTCATGTACTTCCTTTGCCCTGGGAAAGGGCGAAGGGGCATGGGGAGTGATCATCGTTGGCACCGAAGGGAGGCTCCAGGAACTCGAAAGATCTACATCTAGAGCCACCCATTGGTGCCACGCCTTTAGGCACATCTCGGAGGGGTAAAGCAGTCATCTCCTCTAGCGGAGGGAAGGCGACTGTAAAGAGGCCACCCCCCAGGCATCTCTCGAGGGGATTGTAAAAGGTTCCCCACCACTCAACCTACTTCCGTGGATACTCCAAATGACTACTTAGTGACACCTACCACAAGTAAAGTCTTTGCCCCCTTTTTCCAATAAGCTTGCATAATCTCATTTTTTTACACGTACTTACAGCCACTCACTCGTCGGTAAACGACCAGAGGTTAAACAATGCTTGACGCGGACGGTCTGCAGATGGGTGCCCACATAGTGATATTTGAATTGAGTGTCTCCGTGTTTCGAAGTGCACGTAAAATCGTCAGTCCTGGTTGTTGGTATCAGACGGCAGTCGTTAAGCCAATCCAGAGGCCTTTGGGAGCTTGAACATCTCTGACACAAGGTTGGCCACTAAACAAACGAAAAGACAGGAAAGCTCTATTATACTATGATTTCGGGACTTTTCTCGCACAGATAAATCAAAACAATATTTTGACTAACCTCAACGTTTCGGCCAAGTTGCATTGACCGTGGTCACGAGAAGACTAAAGTTTGTGGGTGTCATCGTCTGGAGCGGCGGGTGATTTTTTAATCTACCCACGGTTGATCTTGGGTGACGCACACGTCTGAAACACGATATGCTGAATCTAAAACACACAATGCTAATCGTTTCGGCGGACACAGTTTTTAAAAATTGCGACGTGCACATTTCTCGATGACTGTATTCTACGATGAGGACAGCCTATATCCATCATCCCGATTGAAATTCTTGTTCTTTTTTATTTCAATAGTTTTTTTTTTTTTTTGTTTTTTAAACGATGCCGACGAAACACTAGGATTTCTCCGTGTCGTGGGTGCGTTTACAGACACAAATTCCACACACAATACACCCAGACCCGGAACAACTACCTGTGCAGATCGTACAAATATTAGTTCCGTGCGGGAATCGAATCAACGACCCGGTGCGCAGCAGTGGAAAGGATTTTTGGGTCGTGTGGCTTAATCCAGTGGTTTGGTCCTGATTCGAGCAAATTCGAGGAAAGCTCTAATTTATAAAGTTTCCATCCAGCAGCAAACTGTTCAACTGAATTGATAGATTGGAATCATAAGATGATATGTTATACATAGATATGTGTACATTACGCATTGACACTCTCGCAACAATTCCAGTACAGTACAAGCGTCCTTGGAATGCAAGTCGATGTATTCTCGATATACTCGTGTTATGTTAATCTGAGATTGGTTTAGGCTTAAATTGTGTTAGTAATCATTTGCACCTGACCTAAGATATTCATTTATATGAGCACGGGCCTATTATTACGATGAGAAAGGTTAGGCCTTAGTCCACCACGCTGGCCTAGTGCAGGTTGACGGACTACACACACCATTGAGAATATTTTGGTGCCCTCCCAGGTGTGCAGGTTTCCGCACGATGTTTTCCTTCACCGTTAACACAATTGATAATCAAATTCTGATTCGCACATGAATTTTAAAAGTCGGTTGTGCGGGCCGAGGTTGAACTCAGACCCTCCTGTATGGAAGGCAAGGCGTTCAACCACTAGGCTATCACTGCAATAAAAATATAATATGAATAATTTATTCGCAAGTTTTTGCAGTGCGTTACCAGTGATGACATATGGAACAGAGACATGGTCACTCACAATGGGCCTCATAATAAAGCTCAAGGTCACTCAGCGAGCTATGGAGAGAGCTATGCTTGCTATGCTTTACGCAATAGAATCAGAAATAAGGAGATCACTAGAAGAAATAAAGTTGTCGACATAGCTGAAAGGATTCGTAAACTGAAGTGGCAATGGGCAGGGCACATGCTCGTAGAACTGATGGCCGTTGGGGCACAAAGGTTCTCGAATGGAGACCGCGCACTGAAAAACGCAGCGTGGGACGACCTCCAACGAGGTGGACAGACGACCTGGTGAAGGTCGCTGGGATTCGTTGGATGAGAGCGGCATGCGACCGCTCGTTGTGGAAATCTAAAGGGGAAGGCCTTTGTTCAGCAGTGGACATCCTGTGGCTAATATGATGATTAGCATAATATGGGCATACTAGTGGTACAAACAAATGATTATAACAATAATTATTACCCGCATACTGATCATCACTTAACTCAAGAATAACGCCACCGTCTCTTCCCATGGTTGTCTTAAAATGCGACTATTAACCGGAAGACGGGCACCAGCGTCCTTCGAGTATTTTTTACAATTCAACTGTGATCGCCGACCTGCCTTCCAAACATGGCGACTGTGGCAAAATACCCAAATGAGCAAGCAACCCAAACCCAGATATCGAACGTTGTGGTGAATTTTGGGGGAAACTGTAGTCCAGCAGTGGACGTTATTCGGCTGAAATGATGATGACGATACCCAAATATTATCATCATATTATTATCATCTGATTCGAAAACATTTAAATCAAGGGCAATGAAAGCCTGTGCGTATGCTTTGATTCAAACTGTGATTCTTTTTAATAATATTTTCAAAAGGAAAAGACTGTGAGTATATTTCCTTCTCTTCAAGAATGGTGTCTCTCAGATTAACAGTTTCTCAATGCTCATGCATAAACTAAGAGTTTATCCCAAATATTAATCTGTAGTTTAAATAATCTACAGATTTCACGCGATAACGTTGTGATCAAATCCCGCATCTATGTTTTCTCTCATTTAGTATTAGGTGAATCCTTGGCTGCACGATAGCTGCTGTCGCTATTTAAGCTAATCAGGGTGCGGGACCAATTTGCGACGTAGCTGGTGAATAGCCGCCTCAAGTGGCCCACAAGAGACTGCAGTGCACATACTCACGCGCGGGCTGGAATGCCATCCGGGCCGGTTGCGGTGTGGCAAGCCTTTAGGCGGCCAACGGATTGGCCCAACTCCTCTTCCAAAACCGCCAACTCCTCGGCCAGTGCAAGGCGCTAGGAGGTGGAGGGAGCCGGATCAGTCGCCCCGGAGGGCACTACATTGCAGCACGTCACTGTACCTCAAGATCGACTGGTAGCACACATGCTAGTACAGGCATTGCTTCAGTACTTACTGTCCTACATACCTCACACAAAAATGCCAACGCTAAACGCAAACGCAATGAAACAAAGTTTACAACAGGTAGATATAGGTAGTGGCTGATACAGTCGACTGCTGCGCTCCGGGTCGTGGGTTCGATTCCCACACGGAACAAATATTTGTATGATCTGCAGATAGTTGTTCCGGATCTGGGTGTATTGTATGTGGAAATCATGTCTGTAAACGCACCCACGACACAGGAGAAATCCTAGAGTGGGGCAACGTTTTTAAAAAAACAAAAAACATCATATCAACTAAAGGACGTCCACTGTTGAACAAAGTTTGTCCATCATAGGTTTTCACAATTGTTTCGTCATTTTGGGGGGAATTTTCCATTACTCGCCACGCTTGGCAGGCGGGTTGGTGAGCGCATTATGGCTATTGTTCTACAAAAGGGACGCTGCTGCCATCTTTCTGCTTCAGAGTCAATCGCAATCATCGAATCGCGTTTAACGATATTCATGGGGAGAGATAGAGTGGTGCTATATTCTTAATCCGGACACCACACGGACAAAGTACAGCTATAATACAAAAAAATATGCATTACTTAGAATTGTATGAAACCCAATACAATACAGGACTCCCGTATCGTTAGTAACTAATCCTTTTGACCCCATATCTAAAACACAACTATAAGTTCCTTACTGACGCGCATTCGAGATACCTGAGATCATGGGAGAATCTGAGACTTGAGATGCCAATGCATTGTACAACATCTTTTGACAAATCCTTTACAGTCCAGGCCGTCCGATTATGGAATGCACTGCCTGTGTCAATAAGAAGACCACAGTCACCGAGCTATTTTTAAAAATCTCGTAAAGGAACATTATCTGTATGCCTAAATATTTGTTGTATTTACTCTTATTTTTATTCATTAAATTTACGTACGATATATTTTTATATAGATCCTATATTATGTGCCGTGTGGTGCCGGCTCAGAATACCACCACCCCATCTCCTCCCATGGGTGTCGTAAAAGTCGACTAAGGGATAAGCTGGAGGATGGGCAGCAGCGTCCTTCGATTTCATTAACAACTCAACTGCGATCGCCAACCCGTCTGCCAAGCGTGGCGATTATGGCAAAACCCCCCAATGATCCCACAACACACCCATATCGGTCGTTGTCGTGATCTTTGGGGGAGGCTTGTGTCCAGCAGTGGACTTCATTCGGCCGAAAATGATGATATTATTTATACAAAGTTTTATATATAGATTTATATTTTATTTTATTTTTATGTATGTATTATCTTAGTATTTTAGGAATGTAATATTACCATCTATATTAGATTGCCTAGATAAGGTTTTTGATTTTTTTTTGTATAATAAGTACACCACGGACTACCCCCTTAGTATTTTTCCATATTTTTCTTGTCCATCCAAAGGTTGTCTGTAAGAAATCGCTAATAGCGATAAGACCGCCCATTGTACAATTACTTGTATTATGATCTATTTTTCTACAAATTACTATTCTAATGGTGTACAATAAAGAATATTTAATTCTATTCTATTCTATAAACCTGACCCCTACATTTAAAATATGGACCTCCAGACAGGCTGTTACTTAAAACTAACTTTTTACGACGAAAAACAGCTTCAAGATGCTTCTTAAGTTTTAAGCTCTCAGTTAATTGCGCCATAAAAGAATAAAGTGCAACTAGGGGACGATATAACTAGATACCATACACAGCTGCAAAAGTAAATGTCGCAGGAATGTTACTGAAATAAGAAGCAAGAATAATGTTCATCGTTTCATTTCGGCCGAATGAAGTCCACTGCTGGACACAGGCCTCCCCCAAAGTACACCACAACGACCGATATGGGTGTATTGTGGGCTCGTTGGGGGGTTTTTGCCATAATCGCGGGTTGGCGATTGCAGTTGAGTTGTTAATGTACTCGAAGGACGCTGCTGCCATCCTCCGGCTAATCCCTTAGTCGACTTTTACGACACCCACGGGAGGAGATGGGGTAGTGGTATTCTGAGCCGGCACCACACAGCAAATTTTATGCTTCTTAGCTATTGATTAGAAACGTGTAAATGGATCTTAAAACGCAGAAACTATTCGTGCATTTGTCAGGAGAGGAAGAAAAGGAGAGAGTACATCTATTGAAGTGAAATTTCTGTAGGTGTGACTAAAGGGTTACTAAATTGGATTGAATTGCTTTGGGTATCGTATTGGAAGCGTAAAATGACTGATGTTTATGTTTTCAAATGTATTTCTGTTTTATTTGTATATAATTAAATACTAATTACTTTTTAATAAATATAAAGAAAGAAAGAAAGAAAGAAAATTTATTTTTACACAAACAAGGACGCATTAAGCATAGAAACAATATTATATAAAAACGTAAAAGTAAAAACTACATAATTTTAACATCAATAAAAAATAATTAAAAGGACAAATTGGCCATACAGGTTTGTCCCAGCTATATATGTAAGCGCAGCCTGGCGGTAGAACGCAAAACGAGTGTACCATGCACATAGCACCCAGCTAGGACAAAAATAAATAAATAACAAACAAATAAAAAAATTAAAACCATTAAGTTTACTGGTGTTTATCTGTATATGTGCGTCACGTCTGTGCAAAAAAAGGGTTGTAGCTCAGCATAAAGCCGCGATTTTGCGACAGGCAACTCCGACAGCGCTGGTTTTCAGTTACAAGCCTCAGTGACACATTTTCGTATTACGATTTTCGGTACTGGCAGTGACGTATATCGTGTATAGTTTGCTATTTCGTAGTTAGCTATGGCGAATTATACTAGTACGATGGACAGAAAACAAAACATAAAAATAGAAATAGAGTTTAAATACACGAAGTTGTGACACCGCAACTTATAAAATATGAGTTCAGTGACGTGATTAGATTATAAATAATTAATTATGCTGGCTGGCTGACGTGATTAGATTATAAATAATATCGTATTAATACCATAAAAAATAAACTATAAATAATGAAAACTTGAAGGGACATAGGACACCATACAGAAGCGAAGCTTCTCACGCATTGTATATGAAATCGAATTTATCAAGGCCATAAGCAATACAAGTAAAAGATTTTTAATAGGAACGTAATTACTTTATCTTATACCACCACCCCGTCTCCTCCCGTGGGTGTCGTAAAAGTCGACTAAGGGATTAATCAGAGGATGGGCAGCAGCGTCCTTCGAGTACATTAATAACTCAACTGCGATCGCCAAACCGTCTGCCAAGCGTGGCGATTATGGCAAAAGTGTCCAGCAGCGGACTTCATTCGGCCGAAATGATGATAAGTAAGAAAATAATAATTAATTTTACAAATACAATAATAATAAAACTTTACTTCAACCGCGCGTAAAGGTTACATGTAAGTTCACAATTAATTTACTGTCGCATTGTCATCACAACTTTGCATACTTTACCACTATGCCTGCAACATGAACACAGACATTGTTATTTGACACTAATTAGATATTACATCACAACAGTGGCTTTACTCCATAGGCTGGATTATGGCTAGTAAAATTTGATGCTAATTGTTATTACTGCAGAAATATGTAATGTCGCTAAGAATTTCCCCCTTATATTTCCCCAAGGGTATTGTAGAGTAAGGTTCTAATTCAGGTAAATGATAGAGCCATCCACTTTCCGTATATTGACGTCAGTAGGTACGAGAATCCAGTTACCGTAATGGCGAGCTTCACTCCTGTGTATTTTTAAGTAATATGTTCGAGGTAACGAGGTTCGAGGTGCCGTGTGGTGCCGGCTCAGAATGCCACCACCCCATCTCCTCCCATGGGTGTCGTAAAAATCGACTAAGGGATTAGTCGGAGGATGGGCAGCAGCGTCCTTCGAGTACATTAACAACTCAACTGCGATCGCCAACCCGCCTGCCAAGCGTGGCGATTATGGCAAAACCCCCCAATGAGCTCAAAACACATCCATATCGGTGGTTGTGATGATCTTTGGGGGAGGCCTGTGTCCAACAGTGGACTTCATTAGGCCGAAATGATGTTCGAGGTACAGATCTTGCTAATCAAGATACTTGTGCAATTACATCCAAACTCATCCCTGATAGGTAAGCTAAAGCAAGATAATAAACAATAAAACATCCAAATAGCCCATCTGCTTAATTTACTGTTTCGTTAGCTGAATTAAAATGGGTTAATTAGTCTTTATAAATTTCTTATAATGACTACGCTTTACAATTGGTCCAATGAATTTCGCCAGTTTGGCCCACGCTAAGTCCTTTAATGGACCA
Source organism: Diloba caeruleocephala (assembly GCA_947459985.1). NCBI lineage: Eukaryota > Metazoa > Arthropoda > Insecta > Lepidoptera > Noctuidae > Diloba > Diloba caeruleocephala. The sequence goes on from OX381607.1 coordinate 28,550,461, forward strand.
CCAACGATTTAGCTAAATGTAATGTTTGTTGCTTATGAATATATTAAATTTGGTCATGGTCAGATAATTCGCAAAACGGTGTTAAGAAACGCAGCAGTTCTTGTTGTACCAATGTAGGACCAATTCGTCATTTTCTTGGTTCTAAAATTGTAGAACCACACAACTTGAAAGGTTACAGCGGAGTTTTAGTGAATTCCTTGCCTATAAAGACACACGTTGTCCATAAACGCTTACTCCCCAGCAACGCCCTTAGCCGAGGTCCGTGTCCCGCAGGGGACGCCCTTAGCGAAAGTTGCTGGCTGGAGGCCTCTTTTGGCTTCGCCAGAAATTACCGGTTAAGTGGTTGCTTTAGCTTAACTTCCCAGAAATGTATGCGAGCACCCCAACAAAAAAAAAAACAAACGAAAAAAGGTTACTGATTATAAAAGTCGCTTAAAACATGTCCGTCTTGATACTTTGGAAGTTCGACGTACAATAAACGATTCAATACATTTACATAAACTTATTCATGGAAACGTGGTTGTATCCGATTTTAAGGGAAATCAAATTTAATACGCATTTCTCCTAACATTCTTGTCTATAAACGGCGACGGCACGGTTGGTGCAGTGGTTGATACGGTCGGCTGCTGCGCTCCGGGTCGTGGATTCGATTCCCGCACGGAACAAATATTTGTATGATCTGCAGGTAGTTGTTCCCGATCTGGGTGTATAGTATGTGGAATTCATGTCTGTAAACGCACCCACGACACAGGAGATATCCTAGTGTGGGGCAACGCAATTTTTTTTAATAAAATAAAGAATCGGTTGTTATGGTGATCTTTGGGGGAGACCTGTGTCCATGTCCAGCAGTGGACTTCATTCGGCCGAAATGATAATGACATACAATAAACAAGTATGTACTTGTGTGTCAGTTTTGAAGAGTTTAATATATGAATGTGAGGTGGATTGCGATGCTATGACGAATTATCATAAAAACAGCATCAAATTTCAACACCTCTTATCCACGTTTTAAAATAGGAACATGAAGAACGAGCTAACAAGGCAAAACAAAAATACACAAAAATTGTCGCCAGCAATTTTTTTATATAAAATTAAAATACACACAGCACTTTTGCTTTTTTGGCAGTGACATCGTCGCCTCGTAGAAATCTTAATTTTCAACGTTGGTCTTCATTAGCTTCATTAAATTTTATACTGTTAGCTTTGTCTTGAACGAAGAATGTCTTCTAGCCCCTAGCGTTGGGAGATATATAACAGTTATTAGTGACGTTGATGGATTTATATGCAAATCTGATAAGATTGCATGCATAACCTCATCTAACCATCAATTAAAAATCATCTGAGTATCTCTCTACGTTACGGACTCATTAGTGACTAGCGTACCGTACCTACTTTGCACGGGTAGACATTTATTTTTAAACATTTTTGGATAAACGTAGAGTCGATAGCTCGTAGAACTGATGGCCGTTGGGGCACAAAGGTTCTAGAATGGAGATCGCGCACCGGAAAACGCAGCGTGGGACGACCTCCAACGAGGTGGACAGACGACCTGGTGAAGGTCACTGGGAGTCGATGGATGAGGGTGGCATGTAACCGATCGTTGTGGAAATCTAAGGGGGAGGCCTTTGTTCAGCAGTGGACATCCTGTGGCTGATATGATATGATGAGAGTCGATAGAAGATTCTGTTATCCTTGAGTGATTGGTGACTAATGGCTGTCGAGGCGAGGCAATTTATGTTATTTCTTAAGTAAACATGGTCTGATTTTGGTCGGCATTTCTATCAACTTTTAAAATGTAAAAAAGAAATTATCGTTACATAACTACAATAGTTGGACATCTGGTGCTGCGCAGTTTTTTGTAGATACTGATATTTCCTTTAATATTGTAGAACATTTTTTTGTTCTATCATGAATAGTTTCCGCAGCGCATGCGATGAAAAGACATTTTATGGCGAATTTTTTTCCACCTTGGGTTCTATTATTGAAGTTTTAGTGGAGATCAGTATTTTTTTACAGTAGTAAATATAGCCTTTGTTACTCAAAGATAATGTAGCATTTTAATTGTGAAAGATTTTTGATGTCAGACTCGTAGTTTTTGTGTTTATTCGTTACAAACCTACAAAAATACAAATCTTTCGTCTTTACAATATTGATGTAGATAGGCCTGAGTCGCATTCAACGACTGATTCTTTTCTATAAACGAAATAACTATTTACTTGTCCTTATAAATATATTATGAGCCATTCTATTATTTACCTAGTTAGACATTCAAATATACCGTGTACTCAAAGCGCTTCAAGCAGTACACACAAGTGAAAAGAATGTGGACTGTCATAGTAAAGACCATTAGATTGGAACAAAAACATGTTTCGGCTTATTGTTGCCATTTTGTTTGATGTATGCTTTTTATAATTAGGTTTTCTTACGTCAGCTTTTTGTTGTGATCCAATTTCTGATAAATGGATTACTTTTGTTTTTTATTCGCTATTTCGTCAACAAGGGAGGAAAACAAATTGGGGTGTATTTCTGACTCGATTTAAAGCCCCAAGTTAATTAAAAATATGCTGATCGAGAGCATTATTAAATTCTTCGCGCGTTCTAAACTACAGTTTATAGACAACTGTTTCTATATTTTAACAGCTATATTGCAGCAGACCAATTATAATGTCGTATGCTCTACGGTTTCCAGGGTCCAAACGATACTCCACAGCTACTCTAATCAATATTAGAATGCATGCAATTTTTTTTTTTTTCTTTATTTATTTAGAGGCTTTTGGCCATAACATAACCATGTCAGCCCCATCGTAATCCATACACAGAGTAACATCCTTAAGCTATAAAACATAAAATACACTTTGTTAGGTAAGCGAGTTGCACACAAACTTATAAATTTTACAAGCCTCAACACTACATGGCTTGGATAGGATGCTTTGAAAAGCACCCAAATCTAACTTATTGACATTTAATTCGGCTAGTAAAGTTTCTCTTTCCCTATTATTGCGGACACATTCTACCAACAAGTGATGCACATCTTCTACAATCCCGCAGTGTTCACAATTTGGATTACTAACTTTTTTCATTAAAAAGCCAAACTTATTGAGTGGCATATGTCCTGATCTTAATCTATGTGCTATTTTAATATATTTTCTACTTATTCTAATATTGGCAAACCAAGGAATACGAGGAGTGAATGCACTGCATTGTTCTGTACCAAATACCTTTTTCTAGAGACTTCTTGTCAAAATATTCTTTCCACATTTTATTACAATTTGATTTATATTTACTTAGTAATTCAGAATAGTAACATTTGATTTCAATAACTAATCCTTCTAAAGCCGATTTTTTCGCTAGTAAATCAACCTCTTCGTTTCCCGGCAAGCCAACATGAGATGGAACCCACTGCAATCTCAGATCCCTATTGTTACAATTAAATTCATCATTTTTATTCAGGCGCATCGAGCTATATGCTGAAGGGAACTCTTACTATCTGTAAGAATAACTGTTTTATCGTAACCTTTGTTCCTAACATAAGTTAGAGCTTCTGATATTGCGGTAAGTTCCAATGTCATAATAGATAAATTACTATTATTGCTCTTAAAAGAACCGCTGTTACTACAGCTAGGATCATAGTAGGCTGCCCCTAGTCCACTAGCGCTCTTTGAACCATCGGTGTATATTCTACACCAACCGTTATATTTAGTACCTAATTCATGTGAAATTTCATGCTTTTCTTCTGATGAAATTTATAAACTTTTGAATAATTAATTTATATATTTTACACTCTAGAATTTTTATCAACTTTACAGTTTCCTCAAATAGTGTGAGTACTTAAAACAATTGGTTAATATATTATTATTATTTGTGCCCATAAATAATGGACGCAGCAGGAAACATAAGTGGTTAACCGTAGACTGATGTCATATAGTAGTAGCTCATGCCAAATCAACCATTCCTCGTACCCTTACTGCACTCAACGCTTTCTTGGAAGCAAATACTAATTGTAATGGTTGCGGATAAATAGAAGACTAGTAAGTCGGTATTTTTATTTACTGTGCGAAGTTTGTGTAATAATGGTCTCTTTAATTAATGTTAGTTTACGATCGTTCTAATTAAAGTAAAATAAATTAATAAACGCGCTTGATCCTTGCCATGCCTTTTACGATGCGCATGGCGGGTTTATATTTTTGCTAGAAATCACGCAGTAAAGGAAGCGTGCTCAACTGTAAATTTTAACAAGCTTAAGCTTAAGAAGCTTGTAAGTCTACATTCGCGTGTCACGGTAAAATATTTCACGAACCATTTACGCTGATGCACTGCTCGGAAGCACTAATGTATTACGCCATTGCATTTGATTTATTCCATGCAGATATCTTAGGTTACGGAATGTAGAAACGGGGATGGCTCGAATAATGTAGAGAGCGACTCGACCCCGTGGTACTATTCTTTGCACTTCTAAATCTTATAGCGAAAATAGTAGGTTTCTTGTTGTTGCTGAGATTTAAACTCATCATATCAGCCAAAGGAGGTCCACTACTGAATAAAGGCCTCCCCGGAAGATTTACAGAACGGCCAGTTACATGCCATGTTATTTTGGGGAGGAATGAAACCAATTATATGTAGTCATTCTAATTATTATATTCCCAGTAACTCCACCAAGTGTGTCGTGAAGTTCGATATAGTATGGGTTCAGTTAGCGGGATCGAATTTACAGCCGATTATTCGCTAGTCAGACGCTTAAACCGAAGAAGCCTTGCCACTTTTTAACCACATTTATTTATTTATTCAAGTACAGCCACATCACTTACATTACAGTTATCGCTACTTAATTTAAAACAGTATTTTGTCTGATGTAAATAACAATAACGGCGTACATAACACTTAATAATTAGTTGGCTATGTTAGTAACAAAACAAGAAACAATGAGAATTCAAAAATTGTGAAATAATAATAATGAAGATTTGGTTAGTTGTCAGACCAAACTAAGACATAAATAATAATATATACCATATATTTGTACCATACTTAACAATTCAGTGGTGTCCGGATTAAGAATATAGCAACACTCCATCTCTTCCCGTGGAAGTCGTAAAAGGCGACAAAGGGACTCTAAACCAGAGGCATGGGCAGCAGCGTCCTTTCTGTGGAATAGTAGCCATTCTGCGCTCACCAACCCGCCGTGGTGAGTACTGGCAACTTCCCTCCAATATGATGACACAGTTGTGGAAATCTATGGGGGAGGCCGTTGTCCAGTAGTGGACGTTGTATGGCCAATATGATGAGGAGTTCCGTTGGCAAAATCCAACCGCTTCATTACTTTTGTCATCATTCATCACCAAACGTAAAAACGTTTTTAAAGAACATACTACAAGAAGTATATCAGATGATATTAGATCCTGATCATTACACAAAATTTCCTTGTCCGTCATAATCCATGTTGTGATCGATTAAGGATATAGCACCGACTTATTTCGTTCAGTGGATAGCATAAAAGGCAACTAAACCAGAGGGATAGGCAGCAGCATTCCTTGTGTGGAACAGCTGCCATTTTGCGCTCATCGGCCCACCTGCCACGCGGAGTGGAAAATTTGTCTCAAACTTCGACACACAGCATTTAAGCGCCCCTGGAGGCGTGTCTTCGCCGCTCTGGCGGAAGGAGCGTGTCTGATCATAGAATTCGACACGTTCTAGGGAATTCTGAAGCGTATTAGAACTTGAAATGAAAATATTTTAGAATTTTGTGACTAAGAGAAAGCCATTTTCGAAGCGCCACTTAATTTTGGATGATTAATTGTTGTTTTGTTTTAACAATTATGGCAGAAACTTTATTTGCCTACTTACGGTATTTACCTTACCTAGTTACCGAGAATTCCCATAGGCGTAGTGTTGATTCGATATCAGTGATACATAACATGTTTCTACTAATAGGTTCGTAGAAAAGGGACCCATTTGCAGTACACTATGTGTACCTGAGGTTGGAAAAAGCAAATTCCACCACAGAAATTGTGAAACACAATGGAATAAAAGTGGCTTTTTAATTAACAATACTAAACAAAAACCTATTTGAAGAAAAGATATGAAATAATTTGTCCCCCTGATGGCGCATTCTTGACCTACCTATAATCAACAAAAGCTGAGACAGTATTTTTCTAAATAAAAATCCCCTGTACACAATTACAGACTATGCAGCTCGTCCACTTTACGATGTCGGCTAGGTACGTGCTCAGCGCAAGTTTGCATCGCTCTCACTGGGCACCCTCAACTAGAGTTGCAAACTTGTGTTAACTACTGTACGTGAGATGTGGTGACCCTTAATAAATTAGGAAAGTCTTTTTATTAGCAGTTTTATAAAAAAAAAAAATTATTCTTCTAAAGATTTTAAGGTTTGAATATGTAATACAGCTCCACCAGTAAATAAAACTCAATGCAAATTTTCAATGGTTCCTCACTAATGGAGGACTATCAGTAAAGTTCTAAACTTTTGAGCTTCAGAATTTCAAAACGTCTGAACTTTATCCTGAGCTATTTGTATAAGCTTGCATCTTCTGGTCCTTTTTGCAAGTTGTCAGATTCTTACAACTCTTAATAAGGACGCTGAAGTTAGTTGGGTTGACTTATAGCTGGTATAACTTTGTAAGGAGAGGATCTAGTCAAATTGTTGAAGATTATGAATAGCTAAGTTATATTCGAACATACAATTTTACTTTTAGTATATTTCGGATGGAATAGGTATTTGGTGTGAATTGGTAATGGTTGGCAACCATCCTGACGGTGTAAATCATTCTATGACTGATCTTCCAGACATTGTTTATGAAAACTTCATTATTATGTCACAATATTAATTTAATAAATGAATTATACTGCACTGATTATATAATGATTCAGGAGTGATCCGTATCACAGTTAAGAGATGTTGACAGAACGAGTGTCGCGATCGAAGTGCCCTCTACGCCCGCACAGCGCGCTACATTATAATACGCCATATATAATAAGCCTGAGAATACTTTTCTCCGAATTAGTAATTTAATGGATTGCAGTAGTTTTATCTGAACAAATAAATAAAATTGAAGTGTCTGTTTGTAATGTCAAAATAACAGGTTTTTACTAAATACATATGAAAGTATATACGGGACATTAAACAAAAAAACATTTTTTTTTGTCGGTCTATCTGTCTGTCTATCTGTTTGTTCCGGGTAATCTCCAAAACAGCTTGACCGATTTTGACGGGACTTTCACTGACAGATAGCTGATATTATAAGGAATAACTTAGGCTACTTTTATTTCAGAAAAATAATTGGAGTTCCGCGCAAAAAAAATAAAACCCTTGTAATCTAACATATATATTCTATGTCAAGTGTCTATGTCGAAGTACTCTAAATTCCTTTTAAATTAGACGCGGGTGAAACCGCGGATCCCAGCTAGTAATATATATAATAAGTTAAATATGCAGCTGACCACACCAGCGAAAGCGCATCAAAGTATTTTTTTATTCCAAGGGAACCAATCACTGGCACTTATGAAACGTCAGAATTCAAGTTGCACGTTTCCAATTGGTTGATTCTATGGATAGGAGCCGGCAAGAAACTCCATAGATGCTATTTTAAAAATAATTGAGATTACAGTGTTGCTTGATAAAAAAAAAATTGTAGGTTAATGTGTAAAGGTGGAACATATTATAATAAAATAATGATGGCTGATCAGTCCTGAGAGACGCCTGGCACCTGTTCACGAGAATGATGCATGTATCAGTTTCGCATCACGACTTTGTGAGGTTTCATAATGACGGCACGGTTGGTGCAGTGGCTGATAGAGTCGGCTGCTGCGCACCGGGTCGTGGGTTCAATTCCCGCACGAAACAAATGTTTGTACGATCTGCAGGTAGTTGTTCCGGGTCTAGGTGTAGTGTGTGTAGAATTAGTGTTTGTAAACGCACCCACAACACAGGAGAAATCCTAGTGTGGGGCAACGTTTTAAAAAAAAAACTTCTTTGTTTTTGAACACAATTGAAAAAAAAATTGAAGTTTCTCGACTTTTTTATATATTAAAAGATAATGTTGTCTACGTATATGACTGGTTTCATTTTAGAGTAAAAACTATTCTTAAACCAAAAGAGACATACCACGAGACTTCACTCGACTTCACTCGATCGAGAGAGACGACTAGTGGGATGATTTGTGGGTCAGGCAATGAAGCTGAATTCCGCCTGGATTAAATGATTAGGCAACTCATACAAGCCAACACAGAGCTAACGACGTTAATCCTCTTAGTGAATAACGAAACTCGTGCTGCATAATGCGGGTCATGAAAGCAGATAAGTACAATGTTTGATTCAATTTAATTTTAATATCTTGTTTATAAAATCATTTTGGAATACTATAATGGGGAAAAATGGCTAAAGTTGTCGCGGAGTGCCTCCCTCCGTGTTCCTTCCCGGTTAGCTCAACTGGGAGGCTCTCTCTACGGCAGCAAGTAACGGAGTTCAGTTATTGACATTCAATAAAACGTAACATATAAATTGTTATATAGGTATATTTGTTATTCACAACTTCAACACTTCGTGGTGATGTTTATATATTTAAAATATAGCTTATTATCACAATTTACGCTAGTTTAAAATCAGTAATTGTAATGTTGCAGGAGATTATTTGTCAGAGCGACAGCTGTGTGTTGAACCACTAGCGTTCAGAATCCAATGTGTAATGATCATGATCAAAATATGAAGAGCGACTCTACGTCACATAAATTCAAATTTTGATTTGAATAAAGAATGATTCGTGAGGTGGACAGTGATGGAGATAAAAGGTATGAAGTCATGAAAGAGGTTGATTGAAATGAAGATGAAGGATGACTTCGTCACAAAGTAATCACGCTAAATGGCTAGTTAATGACTAAATCACATCATTCTCACCTTGTGCACCGACTGTGGTGTATAGGCTTCCTTTTAAAACGCCATTTTTTCAGCCCTCGTCAATTGTTGTCCGACAATCTAGTGGTTTGGCAGTATTTTGGCAACCACCTACCATAATTCTGTCAATCCTTTGTCCATCTTTTTCTCTTAGTCTTTGTCACCATCTTATGGCATTTATGCAGGCAGATTAATTTTATTAAGCTATCTATTTTGCAAACGACAAATTGATCTCAATATACCATCCACATATTTGGGGGCTCTGCTTCATCCTGTTTAGTCCTCAAATAGATAATGTGATATAATTTGAAGATCATGGCGATTTCGATGGTGCACTTCTCCTTTTACTAATTGAATGAGCGGTAAACATTAAAATGAAAAAGAGTGTATTTACTTGTGGTACATTCAGGTGTTCCATATGGACAATACAGCTTGATCAGCACATTTGGAAACACAAATTTGTGTTGGAGGGATGAATACAAGAGCGAATACAATTAATGGATAAGAAATTTAATTACAAATATTGTGAATCTGTCCGTCACCCGCCTGCTCCAGTAAGCGTTTATTAAAATAGATTTTTGAATTTTTATAATCCAAATTTGCTACATCTTAATCCATTTTTTTCCCATATATATGTATGTAATCTACATATATGCATCATTATGCGCCGACTACCAGGAATTCTTTCAGTCGTTCGTGAACATGAAGGGGCTTCAAACAATGAAATCCTTACACATAATTTCGGCCAATCACGTCCACTGCTGAACAAAGGCCTCCCCCTCAAACTACCATTCCCTGTGTCGTCATTTTTGGGGAAAATTGTCAGTACTCAACACGCTTGACAAGTTTTTGCTGTGTGGTGCCGGCTACGAATAGCACCAACCCATCTCGTCCTGCGGGTGTCGTAAACGGTGACTATGGGGTTAGCCGGAAGATGGGCAGTAGCGTCCTTCGAGTACATTAACAACTCAACTGCGATCGCCAACCCACCTGCCAAGCGTGGCGATTATGGCAAACAACAAACCTATCGGTCATTGTGGTAATCTTTGTAGGAGGCCTGTGTCCAGCAGTGGACTTTATTCGGCCGAAATGATTGGCAGGTTTGGTGAGCGCAGTATCGATACTGTTCCACTGGCAGGACGCTGCTGCTCCCTCTGGTCTAGAGTCCCTCATTCGCCTTTTAGGACATCCATGGCAGGAGATTGACAAGTGCTATGTTCTTAATCCGAATACCACACGGTCAATTCTATTTTACACCCACATTAAAACTTTAAATAGATTTGTTTATTTTTGTTCTTAAATTGTAATCAAGTTGTCTCCGCTCTTCTTCTTCTTCTTCTCTTAGATTATGGCTTCTGTAGAACATCTTCCACAACTTCGCCAATGTCAAGTATAAGGCAACGTCGTACGGTATTTAGATTGATAAATCTTTGCATCTCTCATCAGCCATACATCGTCCACTGCTGAACACAGGCCTCCCCCATAGATTTCCACAGCTGTGTCATCATATTGGCGGGAAATTGCCAATACTCACCACGCTTGGCAGGCGGGTTGGCGAGCGCAGAAAATCTACTGTTCCTCAGAAGGGACACTGCTGCCCATCCCTCTGGTTTAGAGTCTCTTAATCGCCTTATACGACATCCACGGGAGGAAATGGAGTGGTGCTTTATTCTTAATCCGGACACCACACGGAAAGTCCGGATACCACACGGAAAATCCGGGCACCACACGGAAAATCTTTGCATATTCATAAAATATTTTATAAAATTAAAAAATTCAAAAAATATGTCGGCAACGTCGTACGGTTCAATTGTTTTTCTTGTCTCCGCTCTAAAATCGTGACAATGGTGAACTAACATTAGACGTTGGCGATAAAGCGTATCGCGCTTTAAGCATGTAGGAGTTTAACGTTTTCCCGCCGAATTCAGATCAGTATGGAAATAAAAAACCGAGCCATACATACTGAAATCCCTTCAGCATTACAGCGTGTTTTATCTCTCCTGAAATGGTTTGCTGGTATTAGCAGATGATTTATACTAATGCCTAAACCCTTGAAAAATTGCTTACACAACCCAGTTTTAACGGGCATGATAACATTTTAACGTTGGCGCCATTTATAGTTCTGAGACATGGCGATATTAAAGTCAATAATGGGTTATCGTAACATAAAAATATGCCCAGTGCGCAAAGTTGAGTTTTTTATACGCATATAAAATATACCCAAGTAAAACTTACTTACAGGATTCATACAAAAAGTTCAGCATCACCAAAATCTACCTCTCGTAAGTGAAATAACCCGTTCTCGGACAAACTAATCAAGCATAATTTCAAATGTCTGTATTTTTATAATAGTTGTGAAGAAAGTCATAGTGGGATAGTAAATTGTTAATATAGAGCATAATTAAAAAGTAATTTTTAAATGAAGCGTTTATTGAAATCATCATGTAATATTATTATTGTTTAATTAATTACGCTAAAAAGTGTATACATTTTGGTGCTTACAATGGACAGTGTAAATGTTTATGACATATGATCATGACGGGTAAGTAAAGTAAGTAACTTTACTTATTCACTTGATATTAAACAGTTCTTACTTGAAAAACAATATGCATATGGAGTAATTATTTAAGTGTAAACCATCACATTGTTGCGCTTCGTATAATGCAGTGTATGCGTTGGCAAAAGGCGTTGGCATTGGATGCGTTGTGAAAATCCATAACAGACGTTTTCGCTCTGGGGAAGGGTGGTGGTGGGTGCTTGACTCTTACCGACTAAACCCACCTGGCCGCTCATCTTCAGCACCGAAAGGGGCTTAGGTTTCCAGGAACGAACAGACACAACTCGTAGGAGGTGATTATAAGGCATTCACCCACTCTAGTGGAGGGAAGGCGAATGTAAAGAGGCTGCCGTCCCAGGCAAACTTCAGGGGCAAACTGCGCCTGCAAAGGTTCCCCCCCAAAGCCTCGCTATGCATTGTGCTGCAGGAACACATGACCAAGTAAGCGCAGCTGTCTTCCTGGGTGTCGCTTGAGGTGAGCACGCAGGACCTCCAATCTGCACGCCAGTGAACGCCCAGGAACAAAAGCCTACCCAACTAATCGCTTCAATTTACTTGCTTTAGCTACTTGTAATCCATCATTATTATTATGTCAAGTAGCATCGATGATTTTCTAAGGAAAAACTGTTTTCTTATCGCAATTAGTGGGTTGGCTCCATAATAAAAGTTGTTCACAATAATGAGTACAATGCCTATGACCAATATTCTTAATCCGGACAACACCGGGTGGAGTCTGGATTAAGATTATAGCACTACTCCACTCCCATCTCCCATACTCCCATCATTGTTGTGAAAGGCGACTAAGGGACACTAAACCAAAGGGATAGGCAGCAGCATCCCTATTGTTAACAGCATCATTCTGCGCTCACCAACCCGCCTGCCAAGCGTGGTGAGTATTAGCGTATTAGCAAACCCCCCCAAAATGATGACACAATTGTAGACTTGGGGGGAGGCCTTTGTTCAGCAGTGGACGTCTTTTGGCTAATATGATGATGATTTCCGAGATAAATGACTATCTTGTTTTTATGATAGGCCGAAGCGTAACCTCTTTCTAAAGTTTTCCGTACATTTTCATTTAGACTCTGTATAGTATGTCTATAGAGAGTGTAAAGGGTGCAAATTCTCCACTCGAAAACCTTTCCGTCTTACAGCCATTAGTTCTACAAGCAATGTCGACGGCACGGTTGGTGCATTGGCTGATACAGTCAGCTGCTGCGCACCGGGTCGTGGGTTCGATTCCCGCACGGAACAAATATTTGTACGATCTGCAGGTAGTTGTTCCGGGTCTGGGTGTGTACTGTGTGTGGAATTTGTGTTTGTAAACGCACCCAAAACAGGACAGGAGACATCCTAGTGTGTGTAGTGGCCAAGTTGAACACGACACAGGAGATATCATAGATTAGGGTAAAGTAAAAAAAAAAATTGACCCGACCATTGCCACTTCAGTTTACCAATACTTTCAGCTTTGTCGGCAACTTAATTCTTCGACGTAGACGTAGACGAATTGGTAAAGGTCACAATCGTCGGATGCGGGTACAATGTATCTGGTTGATGTGGAAATCTATGGGGGGCCTTTGTTCAGCACATCCTTCGGTGATGATGATGATGATGAATAGTCAGATTATGGGTGCAACCCAGTACTTAGAAGCGACACCTTAAATCTCCGGGCTAACACGACATTTTGAACTGTTAACACAGAGAGACCTCAGGAACGTCTTTCTATATATTTATTCTATAGCTAAGAGTGTCCTTGAAAGAACATTGCACGGCAAAGGCATTTCATTCATTCGAACGTAATATTATATCAAAGTTAGGTACCCAAAATTCTGGCGTACATTCCTGTACTACAGAACAATATTCGTATAAAGGACCTTATGAACTTGAGATTGCTACAAACAATAAATAACCAATATCAAATACGTCTTGTCAGTAGCTGTTAGCCCGTTGTTTGTTAAATAGAGCGTTATATTTCTCTTGAATTATTTATATAAAAAAACTATTTATTTATAATATTTGCTCGCACATGTCATCAAAGTACTTCTGTCGCCTTCTGAGTATTTTGTCAATCTGTCCTACCATTCATATTAAAAATAGTTAAGCACACTAAAATAGTACTTCTAACCGTGTTACATCAGCTAAGGATGCCTATACTATTATAGAGAGGCGCGGCTTACGTCTCTATTTATTTAAGTCGATGTATATTACCTACCTACTTGCTACTTAATATCAAATAATAGCATTGTATCTCATCTTAATGATTAGAAAAATGATCCTCCACTATCAGTCATATGCACAGTGCAGTTGAGGTCTTAGTAGAAGTCTTAGTAGAGAGTCTTAGAGAAACATAACATTTGAAATATAAGAAGTATTCGGGCTCCAGCTCCCTATCTTTGTATATAAGGGTGGTCCAGACTTGTATGAATAAATACCACTACTTGGACTAATTACAGGTATAAAGTCTTCTAATGTCTTTGTTTTAGCCTAATAAAGTCCACTGCTGGACACAAGCCTCCCCCAAAGATCACTTCAACGACCGGTCTGAGTGTGTTGTGTGTCCATTGGGGGATCATACGACTTGGATTCTTACATTTTTTATCGCGTATAATAATGGAGTCAAGGTCACAGTCTACTAAGGCCTCAACTGCACTGTGCATATGACTGATAGTGGAGGATAATTTTTCTAATCATTAAGACGAGATACAATGCTATTATTTGATATTAATTGGCAAGTAGGTAGGTAATATACATCATAAGGAAAACATTATCTGGCGGAAGCGGTGTAAACGCAATAAGAACTTATTGCATAGACTACTTAAACCAATAACCAAAACGGTCGAGTGTTGGTTTCTAACTAATTAGATTATTCAACGAACTGCAAGAAGCCATGTGGCGGAATACGGTAGCTGAAACAGAAATAACGAGGGAAAGTTACAGACAAAGTTTCGATGAAAAAGATAATCTACAGATTTATAAGTTGTGGAAACAATGATGTCTTATGAGTAATTAAAAGGCTACATGCAACTATTGTAGATGTTAGTCACTTACGGCAAATATTGTTATTTTACACGTTATATTAGTTAATTTGTGTTCATAAATGTAATGGAATCTTGGAATAAAAATTTCACTGACTTCTTGAAATTCTGCAGACGTATAAAATATTGTACCATGATGATGTCAAGTAAACTGGTTGACAGTGTATTTGAAATTCAGACCACTACTTAGACGAAAATTTCTAAGGTAAAATTAAATAAACAAGACTATTTACAAAAATTGTTTATCACATCAGCCAAAGAACGTAAGCACACCGCGCTACCTGACGTCCGGTTCTGTAGTGTTGGCCCGTAACTATACAGCAGGGGCGACAAGTGGTCACCAGGTAGGGTTGTCAAACAGATTGGACCGATCGCGTATAAAGTAGACGTGGGGCGCGGTATCGGGGGGCGTAGACGTGTTGATCAAATTACGCCTGTACATAACAAGAATCGTCATTCATTAACTCGTCCACCTAAACAAAGGCCTCCACATAGATCGCCATAACTACAAATTATGTTCCGTAATCTCGTCCTCATTTAGTACTATGTAGTTTGCACCTTGCACAACTCACTGCATCACAATTTTAAAGATGAACACTTTCATCAAAAATTTTAATATAGTCTGTGGTTCCTACGCGCTCTTTCGCTATCTGTAATGTACATGTCATTGTACTTTTTTGTGCCGCTCGCTGTATACGCAACTCAAGAAAATCTTCCAATTATCCTCCTTTTTCTTCAAAAATGGGGAAACACTGGCGGAGGAGTAAGGATGAGGCAATAGAAAAGCTAAATAATTGATTGTGGGAGCCCAAAAAAAGCGGGAGTCTACACGACCGTACCGGTAAGTTACTAACTACATGTTTCACAGGATATGGATCCGCAGTGCCGCAGCAATATACACTATATGCACGTAAATCTAAAAGACACCACCAATAGAGCTTTCACGAGAGGTCAGCCGGTGGGGGTTATTCGTTTACAAGGAAGAAGACAGGTCAACGGTGACAAGTTTATAGTGCCTTATTTTAAAAATAAACGACACCACCAATAGAGCTTTCACGAGAGGTCAGCCGGTGAGTTATTCGTTTACAAGGAAGAAAACAGGTCAACAGTGCCTTAATTTAAAAATAAACGACACCACCAATAGAGCTTTCATGAGAGGTCAGCCGGTGAGAAGTTTATAGTACCTTATTTTAAAAATAAACGACACCACCAATAGAGCTTTCACGAGAGGTCAGCCGGTGAGTTATTCGTTTACAAGGACGAAGACAGGTCAACAGTGCCTTAATTTAAAAATAAACGACACCACCAATGGAGCTTTCACGAGAGGTCAGCCGGTCGTGTATTCGGTTACAAGCATGAACTCGAGGTCAACCGTGACAAGTTTAAAACGACACCACCAATAGAGCTTTCACGAGAGGTAAGCCGGTGCAGTATTCGTTTACAAGCGAAGAACGAGGGAGCTTCCACGAGAGGCTAGCCAGTTAAGTATCTTTTATTAGCAAGATAAAACGCTGTTTGATGCATCCTTAGAGCTTTCACGAGGGGTTAGCCTTGGATTTGCAGTCAGGAGCCTAGATGATTACGAAGACCTCTTCAGTCGAAGCCGAGGTAGTTTACCACACGGACAAGGACAATGTTTTTCATTACATGAGCGGAGCTGATGCAGTCAAGCTCTAATGAACCAGGTGCAAACACCTTTCCGTCACCTATCATAAGTGGCTACAAATATAGTGTCTCACCTAGTGATGAAATCAGATAAAAGAAAGGAGGGGGGCAGGCTTGCAAAAATAGTGCTCACCTCTGAGATAATTCAGTAGGAATAACACGCAATATACAAAAAAAAAAAAAAAAAACGACTAATCATGCAGAATGGCCTTAAGATCTAGATCCACTATAATCAAGAAACATGGCCCTATAAATAAAGCATACAAGCATTTATGGAAAAGTCAAATCAATGCTATTATGAGACACTTAGTACTATCTCAACCCTTGAAAAGATTTTCAACAACATGATTGTACACAATGAGATGAAAACCACATTTCGCAATCAGTGATTCAACTGGATTGCTATGCAACTTATTGTATGAAGTTATAGCCTGCACATCATTGATAAATTGATATCAGAGAAGCCTGCAATCTCATAATACCTGTTTGGGAACAAACTATAGGATAAAGTAAATACCATTAAAGCTGTTCAAAATCTGGGTGAGAATGAAAGAATACTCCCAGTGAAGGTAAGTAGCTATCAAAATCCCCTACAACTTGAAACTAAAAGGGGGGAGTACAACAGCTATAAATGTCTTTCCAAGCGGGCAAAACCATGTCGAGTCCAACAACATATGTGAATAAATTGCTGGTGGTTTTCGTGATATTCTGGCGGAGACACCACTATCCCTGTTGCTGAGGCCCTAGCCTGGATCCTGATCAATGATGAATAAGGTACATACCAATCAACTGAAATACTTTTCCTACTACTGCGATACTAGGTATCACTAAAAGTCCTACCATACACAAATGGTTTAAAGGTTATACTATACCTTTCACTAATGTTCCTGTACAAACCACTGCTCCATTAAATAACCAGGTTATTTAGAAACTGAGTAAATTTTTATCAAAATGAGAAAAGATTTTAAAAATTGTTGCAACAAATTTTTTGTAAGATTTAAAAAAATGCATATTGTACTGTCAATAAGGGAATCTGATAGGAAACACTCATGTTCCCTATTTCCAGATTTTTTATTTGTATGAATTTACATGCCATCCCTTCAGGCTTAGTACAGCACCATATGATTTTACCTAGATCATGAAACTGCTAATTTTTACATGAGATCATTGCATCGGTTATCAATAATAATTCTTGTCTTGCTGACTCCTATGAAAAGTGTAAACTAAATGTGTCCACCAACCAAAATTTCTTAGAAAATCTTGGTGTTTTCATATCAAAGAAAATATGCCTAAATGCTAAACAAAAATAGCAGAATTTGGGACCCATATTAGATTCCATGCAATTTTTTCTATCTTGCTCTCCCAGAAGAAGATAATATTTTATTTCTAAATTCTAGAGAAACCATAAACGGGTGCAAAATAATAATTATCTCAACCAAAAGGTGTCCTTGTTTCAACATAGCTTAACATTGTGCATGGCCCAGCTATAGAATACATTTGACTTTATACCTACCAATGTCATGGAAAAATCTTACAACAGTAGCCCTGAAAAAGTAATAGTGCAATCTTATGTATATAGGATACATTTGCACATACTTAAATGGTGGCCTCCTATATTGAAAGGAATTAAAACTAAATGAATTTACCTACACTTATAAGCACAGAAACCAGTTGCTTTTGAAATAAAACAAGGTAATATTTCACTTGGAATAGATATGAACCATAACCTATATTAATAAGATATGGGCACACACTTCAATGGCATAGAAGCTGTGGTAGTTTTGTAGTCGTTTGATCATATTATATGTGTAGAATGCCATTGCTAATAAAGAATGAAAGTGTTTCATTCGGAAATTGAAATGGAACTATGTGGCCGTAGCCTTTGAACCACTTACAGCTAATCTTGGTGAACGATAGAATGATGTTTGCAAATGGATGTATTGCTAATTGCATCAACTATGTATCATGGGTTCCTGACCTAGATACACCATAGATGCCTCTACTCTTGAATGGCATGGGACATTCTTCTGTGTTCCCTCCATTTGCACTCATAGATAAGTAGATTTTTATTTTTTCGGAAAATAAAAACAGAGCATTGTAATTATATATATATGGGTGTATAGTAAGATATATATGTATATATATATATATACATATATATCTATAATAAAAACTAAAAGATGTGTATATACATAGATTATTCTGCGACCTAGTATATAAAAAAAAAAAAAAAAGTAAAAAAAAAAAAAAAAAAACAAAGATGTCTATATACATACAATATACTGCGACCTAGTCGTGACTTACTGTCGTATCCTTCCAGGGAATCACAATCCTTTACACAGGATTCTAACACTGATTGCCACCACATTTTCAGGAGAGCGCGTTTCTAAGAAGTATACCATCCTCTTCAACGGACAAAATGTTAGCTTCGTTATAGAACAAAACAGGATGGCAGTATTAATCTGCAATAATCAGTGAATCCCCAACTGTAAAAGTTATGATGTGCATCCCCTGGTTATATTATTCTTAGCATCGAAGTTTAATTAATAATTAAAGGTTTTCCTATAGCTCACTCAACACTGAGGTCAACAATTTTTTTTTTTATCCTCTCTTCCTACACTTAGGATCGCACTTGAGTAGAGATGAGAGAAGAACAAAGTTCTTTAAGCAAATATTTAAAGGTAGGGCAACAAACCCTAAGTATTATGTTGTACCTATGTGACTTTAACATTAAGAATAATTATTGTTGAATATGTTTCCCAATGCAAGCCTGTGTGGAATTACCCAAACACGGGATCAAACCTTGTTGCTGATTTGTATAGATAAAATTACCGTTAAAGTAGATAATATCAACATAAAAATTACAAAATGGTAAAAACATCTAGATCTTACCTTTTGTCTTACCATTGATCTTAACCATTTTTAATACTAGCATTTCTTACCAATTATTTTAAAGATAATTGCCATTAATATTTGTCCTGCAACAACCTTACTTTGTTATTTAGATGTTAATAAAATAAAGGACGAACTGTAATACATAATTATTACATTAAGGAAGCCTTATTACGGCGCCTCCACCGCATCTATTAAGCAGATGGTTGAAGTAAGTTTTAACTAATAATGGATTGGATCCTAGTAAATCTACAGCATACTACACAAAAGCAAGAAACGTCTCAACTTGGCTTGGTTTTGCAAGAGGCCAAATGTTTATTTATGATCCCAATGGCTCAAGCTATGTGTTCTATATGGATATTTCTTAAATAAATAATAAACACAAACTAAAATACTATAATATAATATACACCATATAATCATATAAATTAGAAATGCAAAGAATTGCACTTTTGGGAGTACGGCAGTGCTTCCGCCAAGTTTATTTTTACATGAATAATGCGAAACGTATTTATTTATACCTGTTCATCTACTATAAGTCTTAGAGGACACAAGACTGAGGTTCATAAATAATTATAATAAATTGTAATAATGTTTATTAACGCATAAACAAGGTTGATTATTAACACAACTTTCTTCTTTGAACATCTACATAGTACTAAATGAGGACGAGATTACGGAACATAATTACAAAGATCGGACTAACTTACCTAGTGACGTCCGATCCTCAATTATGTGAAGTAATCTCGTCCTCATCGAGTCCCAACCCATCCCAAATAAATCTAGAATTCTATAAAATTGCAATCTAGATCCCTGCTGAAAGTTGTGTTCTTATTTCATTCATCATTTCGGCCGAATGAAGTCCACTGCTGGACACAGGCCTCCCCCAAAGATCACCACAACCACCGATATGGATGTGTTGTGGGCTCATTGGGGGGTTTTGCCATAATCGCCACGCTTGGCAGGCGGGTTGGCGATCGCAGTTGAGTTGTTAATGTACTCGAAGGACGCTGCTGCCCATCCTCCGGCTAATCCCTTAGTCGACTTTTACGACACCCATGGGAAGAGATGGGGTGGTGGCATTCTGAGCCGGCACCACACGGCATTCTTATTCTTTGAATTAATGACATGTACATTACAGATAGCGAAAGAGCGCGTAGGAACCACAGACTATATTAAAATTTTTGATGAAAGTGTTCATCTTTAAAATTGTGATGCAGTGAGTTGTGCAAGGTGCAAACTACATAGTACTAAATGAGGACGAGATTACTTCACATAATTGAGGATCGGACGTCACTAGGTAAGTTAGTCCGATCTTTGTAATTATATGCATGCAACAACTCCCAGCTACGTTCACAAGGTCGTCAGTCCATCCAATCCCAGCTTAGGACACTTCAGTTTACTAAAAAGCAATTATAAAAAAGATCTAATAGAAAACTCTCTTATTACATTAATTTTAAATGCTTCAACACACTAATAGGACAGCTTTCTCAGAAAACCTTTTAGCATTTGTATTTTCATCTCAAATCACCTCAATATACTGGGTCGTTCGTTTATGAATGCATGACAGGCCACTCGGGAGCTTGTCCTACGAAAAGCCAAGCCGACATAAGATGACAAAATACGAAACTAGGTTAAGCTTTTACTTAAATGCATCAGCATAAAATACTGCGAGGGATATCAATCCCTCGCAATATTTTAAAATAAGTTGGTAACAAAGTAACAATGAGGTCTCACCGTGTCGTTCACTTCAACGCTCCTGATCACGATCTTTTTGTGGTATAGATTGTGATGATATTCATCTTCTATATGTGATGCTAAATGCATTAAATAAATAAATCATATCAGCAGGCCGTGTGTTGCAGGCTACGAATGATATCAACCCATCTCATCCCGTGGGTATCTGCCAAGCGTGGCGATTAGGGGAAATCCCCCCAATGAGCACAGACCGAGCGTTGTGGTGATTTTTAGGGGAGGCCTGTATCCAGAAGTAGCCTTTTTGGCCTAAATTTTAAAATAAAAGTACTATGAGCACCTCATCATTTCATCATTTCGGCCGAATGAAGTCCACTACTGGACACAGGCCTCCCCCAAAGCTGACCACAACGACCCATATGGGTGTGTTGTGGGCTCATTGGGGGGGAATTGCCATAATCGCCAGGCTTGGCAGACGGGTTGGCGATCGCAGTTGAGTTGTTAATGTAGGAAGGACGCTGCTGCCCATCCTCCGACTTATCCCTTAGTCGACTTTTACGACACCCACGGGAGGAGATGGGGTGGTGGTATTCTGAGCCGGCACCACACGGACACCTCTGATATATATATTAATCAATAAACATATTTCATCTTACCATCGCTTTCTCCATTTTCTAGTTCTCGGCGTTAGCAATATTGTAATTACAATCCTCTCCAATTTATATTTCATTAAAATAGTAAGCAAAGGCAATTTTGTACGGAACACTAAGTGAAATTGTAATTTTTATTATTTCAACATTAGTGGCTTAAGCCTGAATTTTGAGACCCCTAAAAGTAAACTCTCAAAGTTTGTTTTACGCCTTGCCAAAGTGATTGATAATAATTAAACAGAAGTCAAAATTAATGTCAAGGACCAAATTGTTTGGGGCAACAAAGTAAGGGAACGTCTCTACTTTGTTTTCTTTTATACTGCTACGCTGCACGGACTTGAAAGAACATTGCCATAATTCCCACGCTAGGAAAATGGATTGGTGGTTGCAGTATATTGTTATTAACTCATTCACTATTGTGCTTTTAGCAGCTTGTATCTGTTCCACTGCCAGGTCTCTTTTCATCATTCACATCAGCTATTAATACATCCACTGCTGAACAAATGCCTCACCCATAAATGTCCACTATTGTGTTATCATTTTGGGGGGAATTTGCCAATACTCACCATGCTTGGCAGGCGGATCGGTGAGCACAGTATGGCTACTGTTCCCCGGAAGGGACGCTGCTGCCCTGAGCTGGTTTCGCCTGGACGCCTTTTACGACACCCACGGGAGAAGATGGAGTGGGGCTATATTCTTTATCCGGATACCTCGCAGAACCAAACTTCGAGGTCTCACTAATAAGTGAGACCTCGAAGTAAATAGAATCTTCATATCTTCAGGTCGTCAATCTTCAGTCCAACTGTCTGGAGAGTGGGAACATCTCATTTTTATCGATTCGCAGTCACCAAATCAATGCTGCGTCTGCCCAAGCAGCCATCAGTCCTTCGAAAGTTATCGCTAGTTTTCTTCAACTTGCTGATTTTACAAGGTATGCTTCTTTCGGATAATATGACGGAACGGTTGGCGCAGTGGCTAAGTGCTTAGTTTTCGGCGTTACTGGTCATCGGTTCGATTCCCATACAGAACAAATATTTGTTTTGCCTTAAAGTAGATGTTCCGGGTCAGGGTGTTGGGGAATATTCAGGTCATAAACTGTATAAGAGAATATCACTATAGAATCACTATAGAAGAGAAATCCAATGGTAGGATAAAGTATAAATAATTATTGAATGACTATTTTTTATTTTTTTATTTTTTTTATAATTTATGTACACACGGAGTGAATTGATTAGTTACAAAATGTAATGACACTTGAGTACAAAGGTACTGCTTATTTCAAAAAGAAATTTCTGCCAGCAGACCTGCGATAGGAGACAAGAGTTTTATATACTCTTTCTCAGTGGAAGCCTGGCTTAATTCACGCTGCGCACATGATTTACATCTTAAAAAAATACTTCTATATCCCACTTTCGTTAACAACATAAATTCATATTAATAAAACTTCTGTGAAATTTGTTATAACACAAAGATAAATTATACCCATTCTGGCCCATTGTATTACTGCAAGCAGCTCATATAAACCTCATCTTGATATCGCCTAAGGCTCTGCGCTCTGAAGGAAAAAGAACAAACTACATAATCTGCTAAATATTAAAGCAGTAACAACAGTATCTCATCTCGTTCAATTATAGACTTTATATCATAGCTATAAGGTTATAGTTGCCAATATAGTGAAACTAATTAAAAAAATATTTGTTCAACGTATGCGGAAGATAGCTGTAGAGATTTTTAAAATTAATTATAGCCGTAACCGACATGAACATTTTCCAGGAAACAAAAGAAGGTTTATGTGTCTAAAGATATTTAAGTATTAAGTATAATTAATTTATAATCAAAGCACGATCTTATCGCCTTAGTGAAAATTTAAGTTAACATTTTTTACTTAGCTAGTACTTTGGAACTAAACAGGCTAAAAATATTAGAGTCTTAAAGTATAAAGTTAATCAAGCAATTTTCAATATTATCTGTTTTGCCTTCTCTATAGCAAGTTTTTCTTAAGTTATAAGTATATTACCCCACCTTCTCCCGTGGGTGTCGTAAATGTCGACTAAGGGATTAGCCGGAGGATGGGATTAGCAGCGTCCTTCGAGTACATTATCAACTCAACTACGATCGCCAACCCGTCTGCCAAGCGTGGCGATTATGGCAAATATGAGCCTACAACACATCCATATCGGTCGTTTTAGTGATCTTTGGGGGAGGCCTGTGTCCAGCAGTGGACATCACTCGGCCGAAATTATGATATCGAACTTTGCGTTTGTAATTATTTGAAATTGTATCGTGTGTGTGTGATGTACCTATTTACTTATCTAATGTGTTTCTATAAGACATAAGTTGTGCGTTTGTATGGGTATTCAAGTGGTGTTTACAATAAAGTTATCATTATAATAAAACACTTATTAACGCGAAGTAATCACTTTCGCTACACTAGTTGCGTCTTCTCACCCTTCGTCAATTTTTTTTTTTTTTAATTGATGTCCAGTGGAAATTCTACATGGAACTTCCTTCACCCCGGGGAAGGGCGAAGGGGTATGCCGGACTCCTACCAGCTAAAACCACTGGAGCGGTCATCTTCGGCACCGAAGGGGGGGCTCCAGGTCCTCGTAAGATCACACTAGAGCATTCTTCGTCCCTGTGGTGTCCGAAATAAAAAAATAGCACCACTCAATCTGCTCGCGTTGGATGTCGTAAAGGCGACTAAGGTACTCTTAACCAGAGGGATGGGCAGCAGCGTCCCTATTGTGGAATAGTAATCTCGCCGCACTCACCACCCCGCCTGCCGAGCGTGGTGAATATTGGTAAATACCCCCAAAATTACGAAACAATTGTGGAAATCTATCTGGGTGCCCTTGTTCAGCAGTGGACGTATAAATGACTGATATGATGATAATGATTCACTTCGCACTTATTATTAGATTATTATTTTCTAAAAGTGCAGTGGCTGATACAGTCGGCTGCTGTGCTCCGGGTCGTGGGTTCGATTCCCGCACGGAACAAACATTTGTACGATCTGCAGGTAGTTGTTACGGGTCTGGGTGTATTGTGTGTGGAATTTGTGTCTGTAAACGCACCCACGACACAGGAGAAATCATAGTGTGGGGTTAAGTAAAAAAAAAAACTCATATATAAATAAATAATATACCATTATTAGAACTGAAAACGGGATATTTACCATGTTTTTTATTTGCTTTGAGTCACTCAGTCTACAGGAAATTGACTCACACTGACCGTTATCTACACGCGAATTCGCATCACCATCCCAGACAACTGAATTCTGTAGTGACATCACTCACCAACCGCGCGTATGATTTATGCGAAGAGGAACATTTACGTACAGAACTAGCGCATGTGCAAAGGGTCCTACAGAGGAATGGATATACATCGAAGGCCATACACCGTAGACAAAAAACTATGTTTAAGCATCGGAAGTGCGAGGTTGAGCGGCAACCGGCATTTTTGCCGTACGTGAGGGGAGTGACAGATAAGGTTGCAAACATTCTTCGGAAATACTCCGTAAAGACTATCTTCACTCCATTCAAGAAAGTGTCTCAAATGCTACGTTCGCCGAAGGACAACTTTCCCCTCGAAAAGCCCGGAGATTACAAGGTTGACTGTAGTTGTGGCAAATCGTATATCGGTCAGACGAAACGCACTGTAGCTTGTAGAATCTCAGAACACATCAGAGCGGTAAAAAACAACGAAGAAGAAGAAACAACCACTGGATCGAGTTACATAACCCTCAGGTAATCTCAACAGAACGCCACTATATACCCAGACTGGTAAGAGAAGCCATTGAGATTACCAAATATAATAACTTTAACCGGGAGGACGGGTTTCAACTGTCGAAGGCCTGGATTCGATTGTGTAAAGACCGAAAAAGTGCCGTAAAAAGTTCGCGAGCGGACACAGTGAGTTTCGTGTGTCGGGAAAAAAGTCGAGTTGTGAGTGACTTAAGTGATAGTGGTAGCGGCACCCAGCGCACAAAACGTATAAGGAAGAGGGTAGATCGTTTTGTCTGCTCATTCCGTGTCTGACGCTCGCCGCAGACGGTCGTGCTGTGCTCGCGCTCCCCGATCAGTGTGCCGTGTAGTGTTTGTTCGCAATCCGTCCCGTCGGATTGCAGTCACTTCATTTAAATCACGCGTTGCCTTTTTCAAGGCGACTACTGATTTTTGTTTCTTTGACCGATTAAATTCATCGAGTTATTGTGCCCCTTCAGGGAAAAACCACTGTTTGGTGGTCCTCGGCGGATACCTTACGGTGCCAACGAAGCCGAGTGGGGTGTTGACCCGGCACACCCGCCTAGCCCCATCAGGGCAAAGCAGTTAGTCGGCAGCGCACTAGGACCACCGGCCTTCCTTACCCTAGTCGACCCTAGTTCGAGTCTACATTTTCAGATTATACAGTCTCTTGCGGGCGATACCTTATCGCCCCTTGCAAAAGAGCTGTCAGGGACCCGTTTGCCCATTAAGACTGGCCACGGATGGTACTAGCTTAGGGCTCACCACAGGTACTCACACCTCCCTGCCTATACCCGGCAGGGAGGGTTTGTTACACACCCCCGGGCCCATCCAACCCGGGAGGTTAGGGACCGCGTAAATCGCGTTTGTTCCTCCGCGCTTATAGCGTATTTTTGTTTTCGTCCCCCCGTCCGCCATTTTGTTTTATAAACAAAATGGCCGACGACGCCACGCTGTGGAAAAATATTAGGGAGATCCTCCTAAAGGACCCCTACTTTGTTGCCAAGTATGGCAACCTTCTCTCCCCACTAGAGCCAGGCACAAAAGTGCAGCCCCCCTATCCCGAACCCAAAAAAAGGGGCACAACCCTATCATCCGCCCCTCAGGCAAAAGCCCCCCTCCCCACCGCCAGCACGAACGCCTCCACGTCCCCCGAAGCCGACATGCCCATACTCTCGGACGTGTCGGACATGTCAGAGAGCGAGGACTCTCCCCCTCCCCCCCAAATCCCCTCCTCCGATTCGGCCTCTGACGAGTTCCAACTCGTCAGCGGTAGCCGTAAAAAGCGGGCCCGCAAGGCCAAGTCCTCTGCTCAAGCAGCGCCCGCTAAAGCCCCGAAAACGGACGAGGCTTCGTCCTCCGCTCCGCCCTCTGCCCCTGTCCCCACAACGGCCTCTTCTCAGGCCAGTCTTCCCCCTACCCCTACCCCCACTAACTCCCAATCCCAGCCCGCCAAGGTCCCTAAAAAGGACAAAAAACCGCCTGCTATATACATTCAGGCCAAGGACAAGTGGAATGACGTGTCCAAAATGTGTATAGAGCTAGGTATTAACTACCTAAGTGCCCGCACCACAGCCGTCGGGGTCAAAGTGGCAGTTCCCACTGCCCGACTTCAGGTCTTTGACCCGTGCCCTCCAAGACAGGAACGTGTACTTTCACACGTACTCTCTCGCTGAGGAACGCCCACTCCGGGTAGTCCTTAAAGGCATCCCCAAGGAGATCGACACCGACTCCATCAAAGACGACCTTCTGTCGCAAAGTATCCCCGTCCTCGAAGTTCATCGCATGCACGCTGGTCGCAGCGGTGAAGCTTACGATATGGTCCTCGCCATATGCGAAAAGACCGCCGATAATGATCGGAAGATTTTTAATATCAAGACTGTATGCCACCTCTCAGGCATTAAAATCGAACCTCCCCATCGTTATGGTCCTCCCGGGCAGTGTCACCGCTGCCAACTCTATGGTCACGCGTAGCGACACTGCTACGCCAAACCTAGGTGCGTTAAGTGCCTAGGTGACCACAGCACCTCCGACTGCGATCGCCCCAAAGATCGCACGCTTTGCACAGAGCCTCCGAGTTGTGTGCTTTGCGGTGAGTCGGGTCATCCCGCGAATTATCGCGGATGCCCCAAAGCACCGCGCGCTAACAACAAGGCAGCTAAGCGCAAAGCGGCTACCCAAGCCTTCGCGGCCGCCCATTACGCCTCTCAGGCCCCTCCCACGTCCCAACGACTCAGCCCTCAAAGGCCATCGCCGTGGAACGCGCTGAATCATCAGCAAGCGTTCCCCGCCCTGAGGCCTAGTTTACTGACCCAACAGGCGACCCAAGCGTCAGCGATTCCCTCGCTGATGACCGCCCCCCATACGGCACCGTACCTTCCCGTGCCGTACAACCAACCCGCACCACAAGTGCACTCTCAGAGGGCCGCCCCTCCCTCACCCCTTCTCAAAACTGACGACCTCTCAGTTTGCCTCGGTCTTCTCAACTCTGTCGACCCGAACAGAGTCGCCCAAATGGCCGCAGCCATTAGGGCAAACCAGGGCCAATACGGCCTCATGCTAGTTCTCAGCGACTTCGCTGATGTTTCATCCGCCCTCCTCTCCTACCGCGTTCATCCGTAATGGATTCACAAAGCAGGTGCAGAATAAAACCCCGATCCCTTAAAATAGGCATCTTCAATGCCAACAGCATTAATGGCCAAAAAGACGAAATCGCCTTATTCCTCCGCGACCACCTTATTGACATTATGTTGATACAAGAGTCCTTTTTGAAACCCTCTCACAGGAACCCTAGAATTGCAAACTATGATATAGTGCGCAACGATAGGACCCACTCCCGTGGAGGAGGCACTCTTATCTACTATAAGAGATCCCTTTATTGCATGCCCCTAGATACCCCGTCCCTTTCCAATCTAGAGGCATCTGTGTGCAGAATAGGCATGACAGGTCATCAACCGATCACTATAGTGTCGGCTTACCAATCCCCCAATGCCCAAGACGATCCAATCCAATCGGATCTCGAAGCACTCTTCGATCTAGGCGACTCCGTCATAGTGGCGGGAGATCTCAATGCCAAACATGAGTCTTGGAACTGTCTCACCCACAACCACAGAGGAAGTAAATTATACTCCCTCAGTAACCTCCTCAATTTTGACATCATCGCCCCGATGTATCCCACTCACTACCCCAGCAATGTTAATCATCGCCCGGATATACTCGACATAGCACTTCTAATGAATGTCAACCTCAAGTTGCATTCCATTGAAGTACTACAAGAGCTAGACTCCGATCACCGTCCTGTGATCCTTCACCTCACCTCCCGCTTTGGCCCCACGGACACAGGGCTACCCCCTCAGACCATTGTGACGACGGACTGGAGGAAAGTTAGGCAACGCCTCAACGACCCCTCGTCCGCTCAGTTAGATAGAATTCCCGAATGCATAACGTCAGTCGCAGACACGCTAGGCGCGATCGACTCCCTCACCGGGCATGTACAGTCCGTCGTGGACGAGTGTTCACGGCGAGTTCCTGCGATGGAAGACCATCGCATGAAACTCCCTGACGATGTACGTGCACTGATGACGGAGAAGAACGCAGCCCTTAGAGCGTACTCATCTTTTCCCAGCGAACCCAATCGCCTCTTTATGCGCCACCTGCAGCGTGCTGTCAAGGAACGTATCAAGGAGTGCCGAGAGGCTAACTGGGATAAGATGTTGGGCGACTTAGAGCCAACCCACCTTGCGTTCTGGCATCTGCAACGGAAACTCAAATCCGAAACATCCAATGCTGTCCCCCCCCTCAACCGTCCCAACCAAAGGCCGGCCTTTGATGACGACGAAAAATCCGAATGCCTAGCTGACAGTCTAGAAGCGCAATGTTCCCCAAGCACTCTACCTGTAGACCAAGCTCACCTCAAAAAGGTTGACGCTGAAGTCGAACGTAGAGCAGCTATTCCGCCTGCCGAGGACCCTGACGACCCCCTCCCTCCGGTCACGGCAGACGAGGTCAGAAATCTCGTGAAAAAGATTCACCCTCGCAAAGCCCCCGGCTCTGACGGTATCACCAACAAGGTGATTAAACTCTTCCCCGAACGTCTTATCGCCTTAATGACCGTCATCTTCAATGCGGCATTAAACAATAACCTATTTCCGCATACGTGGAAACAGGCCACCGTTATCGGTATTCCCAAACCCGGTAAGCCCAAGTGCGAGCCTTCCAGCTATCGCCCCATAAGCCTTCTCAATTCTCTTGCGAAGATTTATGAGCGGATTATCTATTGCCGATTAAAGGATTATGCCGATTCCAAGAAACTCATTCCCGACGAACAGTTTGGTTTTAGAACCAAACACTCGTGTGTACAACAAGTCCACCGACTAGTTGAACACATCACGTTCGGATTCTCACGCGGCCTGATGACGGGAGTCCTCTTTTTCGATGTTGCGAAAGCATTTGACAAAGTCTGGCACAATGGCTTATTATATAAGTTGTACCAACTCGGAGTGCCCGACCGTCTCGTTCTCATCATACGAGACTTCTTGTCAAATCGCAGTTTCCGATATCGAATCACGGGCGCTCTCTCTTCCCCCCACCCCATTAGAGCCGGAGTCCCACAAGGATCCGTGCTAGCCCCATTATTGTTCACACTGTACACCAGTGACCTCCCCAAAAGACCTGCTAGTACGACCCAATTAGCACTGTTCGCAGATGACACGGCCATATTCTACTCTGGTAGCAGTCCCGATAGTATAACTAAGATCCTCCAAACCACAGCCAACGTCTACGGTAAATGGTTTAAGAAATGGCGGATCGAAGTTAACCCTATCAAAAGTAAAGCCGTCCTATTTTGCAAATTAGGCGACGACCACCCACGCTTCAGGGAGATCTCGATGCTGGGCCAATCGGTTCCTTGGGAACCGCACGCCAAGTATCTTGGAGTCACCCTAGACAAAAAACTGACCTTCATTCCCCACACAAAGATGGTGCGTGCCCGCGCTGCCTTTGTGCTCGGTCGCCTTCACTATATTCTGAACGCTCGTAGTAAATTATCCCTTAGAAATAAGGTGAGAATTTACACCACATGCATTCGACCCATCATGACCTATGCCAGCCCAGTGTTCGCACACGCCGAATCATACCCACTCCGTAGATTAGAATCCCTCCAAACCCGTTTCATGCGCAAGGCCACCGGAGCGCCTCTGTACATGCGAAACGACCAACTCCATTTCGACCTTAACTTGCCGACCATCAGGCAATTTATGAAACAAGCGTCCAAACGCTATCTCGATTCTGCCCTGTCCCACCCAAATCCCCTTGTGGTATCAGCCGCCGACTACGAACCCTCCCGTATCAGTAGAGTACGCCGCCCGAGGCACGTTCTGGTCGATCCAGACGATAAAATCACGTTAGATCACATGAAGAGACTCGCGTTGTCTCGTTCACTGAACACCCGACCGTTGTACCGCCCTCGCCGCCGAGGATGCCCGCCTCACCGACGTCGCGGAGGCCTATCGCCGCGTCACCTTCCCGTCCAAGTTAGCACTTCTCCCTCCCGTCTCTTGCTCGCGCCGGCCCGTGCCGAGCCTGTAGCTTTAAATGTCCCTTAATACAATTTAAATAATACCGATCCAGCTGTCCCCAAAACAATAGCTTGATATCCCCAGCAACGCCCTAAGCCGAGGTCCGTGTCCCGCAGGGGGCGCCCTTAGCGAAAGTTGCTTAGTTTTTAATAATTAACTTAAGCCTGGCTGGAGGCCTCTTCTGGCTTCGCCAGCAAATGACCGGTTAAGCAACCACATTTCCCAGAAATGTATGCGAGAAGCCCAACAATGAAAAAAAAAAAAAAAAAAAAAAAAAAAACAATTTTGTCTGCTCTCAAACATCCACCCGCAAAAACTTTAGTTTATCCGTGAACATGGCGCTTGCAACAGCGCCGAAATATCGGGAACTCAAAGCAAATAAAAAACATGGTAAATATCCCGTTTTCAGTTCTAATAATAGTGCCAGTGACCATGTCAGTTTAAAAATAATATACCTATACGTAGTTAGTGAAAAACTAATTATAAAATACTCTATTTACTTGTTGATTGCTTGATTTAACAAAATGTTTTCTAAATGTTAATATACAAACTAACCTAAGACGTTAGTCTTCTCTCAGTCTTAGCCCCCTGTCGTCTTTATATGGCGGGGGGGCCTTGGAGGTCGTATGCGCGCCTATTGAAAAATCTGCGTGCTCATACCGAGCGACCCCCGGGAAGACAGCGGTGTGCATGTGGTCACGTACCGCTGTGAGCGCAGCACAGCGCATAGTGAGGCTTCGGGGGAATCCTTTACAATCCCCCCGAGAAGTGCCTGGGGAGGTGGCCTCTTTACAGTCACCTTCCCTCCGCTAGAGGGTGTGACCGCTGTACGGTCATTCCCTCCGAGATATGCCTAAAGGCATGACGCCAATGGATGGCTCTAGATGGAGATTATTCAAGTTCCTGGAGCCTCCCTTCGGTGCCGAAGATGACCACTCCGGTGGTTTTAGCCGGTAGAAGTTGCACTTCCCCGGGGCGAAGGAAGTTCATGAAGAATTTCCACTGGGCACTAATAAAAAAAAAAAAAGAAGTCTCATACCCCTCCACCCTTTCCCGGGGCCGAGGAAGTAAATGAAGTATTTCCACCGGATCAACAAAAAGTTAGGTTATTATATTAGGTCGTACTATACAACCTAACCTAAGACTGAGACCGCATTTTGGTATTTTATCTGAGATCTTCGAGAATCATCGAGTCCAGCTGTTGTCAGTAGCCGGCAAACGTCAAGCCAAGTCGGAGACTCATCAGGATGATCAGTCATCCTGCGACCACGAACCCTGCAAAGTGTTCGAAACGCCAGGAAAAACAAAAATCTAAAATATAAGCGATAGAATCCGTTTAAAAGTGTTTTATTATAATGTGTAATACTCGCGAAAACCTAAGACATTATTATGTAAGTCATTTGTTTTTTTATCGGTATTCAGAAACATGTCCTCTATTTACAAAGCATTTTTCCGGCTGTGTTGTTCGATAGCTCCAATTTTTGTTTCGCATTAGAAGCGAACAAAAATGCAAAATCATCAATTCGATTACGTGAGACGTTAGATTGTAATCTATTCTGCGGGACGTGAAGTTACAAAGCTTACACGTCTGTTTTATCCTAAGTTGCAGGTATAATTTGCTACACCTGCGCAAGAACCTATCACCCTTTACCGGAATAACTTTCGATATGGTAATGAGTTTTTAAGTTTTCTACTGTGTTTTGTTAGGGTTTGGTGGCTCAGAAGGTCGCGCGCTTCTCTATGTGACGATGCGGCTGGTCGGGTTTCAAAGCGGAATGTGGTGAATCAAGACCTGCTAAGAGTGAAGTCACAGCGTAAGTGAATTTCAAACCCGACGCAAGGTAGCTAGAAACTCCATGTTAAGCCGATTAGAGTCCAACACACATGAGTCTTCCCCAGGGCAGAGGATAACCATCAGGATTTCTCCGAGAACGTGGATTTGGGAACGCAATATGTTTAGAAGTAAAAAGCGAAGCTACTGACCAATATATGGGTAGACTCGTAGTCACCAAATAGCAAGGTAGCTAGAAACTCCATGTTAAGCCGAGTAGAGTCCAACACACATGTTAAGGAGCCTATTGTATATTTCGCATATATGCTTTGTTTATCACATACCTAACTTTTCAAAATGTAATCATAAAAATAGAGGTATATGATCTTCTTTCCTACTCCTTCTTTTTCTTTTCTGATTAATTTCGTTGTGGTTTCCAAGACAGTTATTCATTTCTCTGGGAGACCCCAAGGTAAGAGTAAAAAGTAAGGTAAGGTAAGAGAAGGAGAAAATTAGGGCCTATATGATGACTTTGATGTTTCATCGTATCAACCAAAGAACGTCCACTACTGAACAAAGGCCTCTCCACAGATTCCCAAAACGACCAGTTACATGCCGCCCGCATCCAATCACTCCCAGCGACCTTCACCAGGTCGTCTGTCCACCTCGTTGGTGGTCGTCGCACGCTGCGTTTTCCGGTGCGCGATCTCCACTCGAGAATCTTTTTGATGTTTCAGGAAGTCTATTATATAACCTTTGATGCCCACGAGAATAGAGGTGGCGGAAACCACACAAATATGATTTATTCAACTAAGTTATTTAAATTGTGTGGGTAGTGTCATTTAACATATAACCGCCTATAAACTTAGGCTACCGTCAGTAATTCAATGAGTACAATATTGTAACAGTTGGTATGTAAATTCTATTGTTTTGTTAAATTGTTTCGGGTACAGGAATTTTGATAGGATTCCTGCTATGATCTATGTTTATTTGAATTTAATTCGTATTATTGTACCCAAGAATTCTGTCTTGAATACAATCGAGAGGATGAATACATATACATGTATATATTTAAGCAGAGCATGAATACTTACAAGCTATATAGCTAAGCGATACTTTAGATAGCTGTTTACGCTCAGGTTTGGTTAAATATTTGTAGCCACACCAATGTACGGTCACAAACTTTAATATGGTAGCCATTTCTTAGATTCGTTCTAAGAATACTCATATGCAATAAGGTCTAAAGTCCCAAATCAAGCGTATGACGTATCAAAGACGTTTAAATGTCTTATCGAATGAAATGACGCCTTTTTGCATAAAGCAGAAAAAAGGTTATAGCTTTTATGCTAAACACATTTGCTGTACAATATTCAACCGTAAATGGGTTCCAATTTTTTTAAAGTAAGTTGCTGCACACTAGGATTTCCCCTGTATCGTGGGTGCGCTTACAGGCATAAATTCCACACACAATACACCCAGACCCGGAACAACTACCTGCAGACCATACGAATACTTGTCCCGTGCGGGAATCGAACCTGCGACCCAGAGTGCAGCAGTCGACTGTATCAGCCACTGCATCAACCAAAATAAAAGTTTATGACTTCATCTTCATATAATTAGGTTGTTCGGAAAGTTATTTTGGCGTATTACACTTTTTTACTATTGAAAAGGTAAACCGCTGTTCAAGCAAGAATAACATTATCCGATGTATATGAAGAAGATGTATATGGAGAAATGTATTGACCAATTCTGATACACTTATTTTGATGTGATGAGGATGTTGAAGATGAAGCACATTCTGTAAGGTCAGTGGAAGCTGACGATGACATAATAAATACAACATTTCGTGAGATCGCTCAGAAATTAAATTGAATGGGCAATACATAATTCAATAAAATATTTACTCACTATAGGAAAATCGTCTTTAATTTTCATTAAAAACGATATTACTTTCTGAACAATCTAATATATCGGTCTAAAGGTCACTTCTCATAGAGAGTAGGAACAACCATTGATCACACGCTTGCTCACTGCATGTTAGCGATTTCGTTGTGGTATCTTAGATGCTTCAAAACTTGAAATGTACCAATGTGATTTTGTTATGTCATATGGAATCTTAAACTAAGAATCCGCGACCATGCATTGCATACAAAGTCCATAAATCTGACATCAGGTATTTTTATTTTTGCATTTTCATCAACAACCCCGTGCAGTGCCGGCTCAGAATACCACCACCCCATCGCCTCCCGTGGGTGTCGTAAAAGTGATTATCCGGAAGACGGGCAGCAGCGTCCTTCGAGTACATTAACAACTCAACTGCGATCGCCAACCCGTCTGCCAAGCGGTAAAACCCCCCAATGAGCCACAACACACCCATATCGGTCATCTTGGTGACGTTGGGGGAAGCCTGTGTCCAGCAGTGAACTTCAATCGGCTGAAATGTTGATCATCAGCCCCGCTGTTTTCCTACCTTAAAATAACGTTACATATACACATACACATTTTCTGTACATTATTGTATCTGTCGTTAATATACTAAACCAACACTCTCACTAAATGAAAGTACTAATCATACTAATATTATAAATGTGAATGTAAGTTTTCACGCGAAAACTACTTAACCGATCATCATGAAACTTTGTACACATATTCTTGGAGATATTAGAAGTAACATAGGATATTTTTATTGATAAAAAATTACTTATTTAATGGCTTCAATGCGAGCGAAGCCGCGGGTTTTTACCCGCGGCTTCGCGCTTCGGCTAGTGTAGTATAACTCTTTTTAAGCGATGCTGCCTCCGTTTTATCCCTCCAGTTTACAGACATCAATCTCACATGCTCAAGCGCCCTAACCCGAAACAACTATTTGTAGGTCATATTATAATATTTGCTCCGTGCAGGAACGAACCCGTGAAACGTAACGCAGAAGGCCAAGCAACTAGCGACTGCACCAAAGGCGGCATTAAAAGATTATTTTATTAAGTTTTAGGCAGAGGGCCGCCATGTGCGCAGCTCGGCGAGGCTTCGGGGGAATACTTACAAGTCCAATCCAATCCTTTTTACAGCCACCTTCCCCGCGCCAGACGGAGTGACTGCTTTACAGTCATCGCCTCCGAGATATGTCTAAAGGCGTATCATGAGCGGCTCTAGTGTGACCTTACAAAGACCAGTAGCCTCCCTTCGGTGCTGAAGATGACCGCTCCAGTGGTTTTAGCCAGTAGGAGTCCGGGATGCCCCTTCGCCCTTCCCCAGGGCGAAGCTAGTTCATTTTTTGTTCGATCCAGAACATAAATTTCTGACGCGCATTGAGTTCCTTATGCGGTCCGTAAATTTGCGCCCTAGAATAATCCCTAGAATGCTTCGTCCCATCTCCCAACTCACTGGCAAAGTTCAAGTGTGGACTTTAGACGCAACGTTACTGATTACATGTGCATTCCATAGGTGACTATGTAGCTCGGTCTAATAATTTTTGATTAGAAGCAGAAATTAAACACACTTGACGTACATTGTGACGGTTCAAAACAACTGTGAAGCCAGCTAGACAAACCTAATTATCGGTTGTGAGATCATAGAGTGATATGAATACGAGGGCTGTATTATGGCGCTGTAAGGAGAATAGCTTGCTTGGGTTTTTTAACTAACGGAGCACTGGAGTCTTTACAGGTGATGCTTTATACAGGGTGGGCCATAAGGGTGTTGGCGGTTTTAATATTCAATTAAAAAAGAACTACGAAACATAACAAAATATGTTTGTATTTAAAAAAAAAATTATCAGTAAAAAGTTATTTATATTGTCTTCCCCTTCATTATAAGTTGAGGTATATGGCGATAATCGTTGTGATTAATGTTCGTCAAGCAGGGGTACTGTCGGATGGCGTCAATAATGAGCTCCATGGCACGTTTCACAAGCAGTGCGTTGCAGCAACTATTGAACTAGCAAGGATTAAGCGGTAGAAATGGTTGGAGGGCGGTGGTACTAGTGGAATCCATTTAACTAGTGATTCCAACGCCGCAGCGTACTCCTACTCACTCATCCTCTCTTCTCACTCTATCACGCTGTTTGCGGTGGAAGCATTTCTATGAAAAATTTGTAACATTATGAATGACAAAATAAAAATAAATGTAATTTCAAAGTAAACGGTTATACGTGAGTACAAAATATTTCTATATTTTATCTTTAGGTAGTAGTTATAGCATAATTCGGTTTAAATCCTGAAAGGTTTCTAGGAATTAGAAAAAGTTTTGAAGATTGAAGAACTTGTTGCTTCTTGAGGAACGGTTTTCCATAGTGATCCTGCAAAACTTTTAAATATAGGAAGTTGATTCTTGAATAATAGATGTAGCCTAAAACTTTCCAGGAATTAAAAATATCTTGAAGGTTGAGGAACCTGAAGTGAAATATAGAAAGTTAACACTTAAACAGAAGGATATTAGAGAAGTATGAACTAAAAAAAATATAGTATCAATATTAATTAAAACAATCAAAATTGCAATGGATGAATTGGGCTGTATTCTAATGTTAAGTAACGTTAAAGACAAATTTTCGGAAAACTTTGCGACATCTTTTTGTCAATAGTACCGCAGTCGCAGCCGGTCTTTAACCAATGTGTGTTACCAGCGATGATATATGGACCGGAGATGTGGTCATTCACAATGGGTCTCGTTAGAAAGCTCAAGGTCACTCAGCAAGCTATGGAGCAAGCTATGCTTAGATTTCTCTACGAGATCGAATCAGGAATGAGGAGATCCGTAGAACAACTAAAGTCGTCAACATAGCTGAAAAGATAAGTAAGCTGAAGTGGCAGTGGGCCCGCACATTGCTCAGAGAACTGATGATCGTTGGGGTAATAAGGTTCTTGAGTGGAGACCGTGCACGGAAAATGCAGCGTCCAACGACATGGACGGACGATACATAGCAATTATTAGGGGCAGGCGTGACGCTTACCACGAGGTGAGTACGATGCTCGTATTATCACTAGGATCTATAAAATAAATATTTTTACTGCAAGAACCAATCAATCAACTAAATATTAAGGATATTCACGTATCGCAAAAATGAAAAATTAGTAATGATACAGCTGCAATAGGGTAGCAGCAGTTACAAAGAAGAAACTCGGGTTAACAATTTTATTCCGATCTCTCTGTTTTTCGTAGGCGTAAATCCACTTTCGGGAGACTGAAAGTCGTGACCTCCAGCGATGACTTCCAGCCTCCCGAACAAGCCGGTTTCCGAAAAGGTTTCAGTACCATAGATATATATACATACGGTGTGACAGGTTATACAGAAGACTGAGGAGTATAATCTGCCAGTATGATTAGAGTTTGTCGACTATGAGAAAGCCTTCGATTTGATCAAAACCTGGGCAGTGCTGCAATTTCTGCAGTGGTGCCACATTGACTATCGGTACATCAAAGTTCTGAAGTATTTATACAGAAACGCCACCATGTCGGGCCGAGTACATGAACAGAGCATGGGGGCAATTCCATTGCTGAGAGGTGTGAGACAGGGGTGAAACTGTTCACCGCTGCAATGGAGGATGCCTTCAAGCTACTGGAGTGGAAAAGATTCGGCATTGGCATCAATGGCGAGTATATCACTCAACTTTGATTTGCCGACGACATTGTAGTCATCGGATTAAAAATATAGCACCACTACATCTCCTCCCGTGGATGTCGTAAAAGGCGACTAAGGAAATCTTAACCAGAGGGATGGGCAGCAGCGTCCCTTCTGTGAAACGGTAACCATACTGCGCTCACCAACCCACCTGCCAAGCGTGGTGAGTATTGGCAAATACTCCCCAAAATTATGACACAGTTGTGAAAATCTATGGGGGATGCCTTTGTTCAGCAGTGGACGTATAAATGGCCGATATGATTGTAGTCATGGTAGAATCGCTGCAAGAGCTCAACACAATGCTCGATGGCCGATAGAGTCAGCTGCTGCACTCTGGGTCGTGGGTTCGATTCCCGCACGGAACAAATATTTGTATGATCTGCAGGTAGTTCTTTTGGGTCTGGGTGTATTGTGTGTGGAATTTATGTCTGTAAACGCATCCACGACACAGGAGAAATCCTAGTCAGGGCAACGTTTTTAAAATAAACTAGCTGAAACGCTTTCTACGTTCTAGATAAAATCAAGCAAATCTTACAAGATCGCGCATGATTTTGCATGCATGATTAGTCTCACAAAATTAGTGTGAGATCTCGGTATTTCGAGATCTCCGTATACACGTTTTGCATTAATTCGTTTCCACACGTGAAGAAATTTTTGTGTCCAAAAAGTTGAGGTTCTTTGAAGCATTTTAACCTAAAATAGGATGGAATAGGATTATAACTTTGGACTCTAAACGGTTGCACTATAGAAATACAGACACAGATTTTCCCTTGTGTGTAGTTAGTACTATTGTAAAATTCATAGAATATGGTAGCTAAGATCGTTTATTCCTAGGGATGCACTAGGTACTGGTGAATCTAAAGTCTAAGGTTATGATAGAAAACAGCGCCTCCTTTACAATCTATAAATGCAAATCAGGCGATGCGTTGATAGTCAGTTGCACTCAATTATTAGTAGATGATAGATGAGTTTAAGCAACGCACCATTCGGTTGGTCTATGGATGGGCGACCGTAAAGTACTATTTGAACTGAGGGACTCCATGCATTGGAGGGCACGTAAAATCTCCGGCCCCAGTCGTTGTGTTTACACGCCAGTTCTTATAAAAAATAAAACAAAAAACCCGCAAGTTACTTGCTAGAATGGTGCAATATTATTTACATACATTTAAGTATTTCGAAAGTTTAAAAGTAGCAAATAAAAATGTGTTGAGAGAAAAAACCAAAATCGCCAAAAAGCGCCAATTTAACACCGCTGTTGTTTCTACCGTTCAGCCGCATCAGTATAGTCCGCAGATACATTTTGAAACCTAATGGAATGCTGGATCCCGGTTATTATGGGATTTTGCGTATGTGCGGATGCCGACATTGCAATAGCTGAAATTATTTTGCTGGTGCTATGTCCCTAATTGTGGTTTCCAATTTTGGGGCTTGCACAAGTCAAAGGTTTAGTTTTTAAAATGAACTATATCCCATCTGTAAGAATAAGACTTTTCTTTTGCACACCTTCAATTAACAAATAACACATAGGTGGTCAAGCTCTCTACCCTCTTTTTTTATTAACCCGGTGGAAATAAATATATCATGTACTTCGTCCATCCCTGGGAAGGGCGGAGGGGTACTCCTATCGGATAAAATCAACGGAGCGGTCATCTTCCGAAGGGGTGCCTAGGTCCTCGATACAACCACACTTGATCCAGCCATTGGTGCCACGCCTTTAGACACATCTTTAGATCATCTTTAATCACATCTCTTTTTGTACGTAAGGATAATCTAATGAACTTTTCCAACCTCTAAAAATGCAAATTACACCTGCGTTATGGGAGAGCCTCTCTCGTATTCGTCAGCAGTGCGAGAAATAGTTAATTGCCTTCAAATTATATCTACATCTCAACTGAACCATAACTTTGGGAATGTTTAACAAGATTAGTACTAGAGGCATAACTTATAACAATGGTCACAAGAACTTAGAATAATCTAACTGTATCAGGCAATAATTTACCGTATTCTGTATATTATTGAGTTTAAGGTGGGTTCAGATTACATTTAACAATCTGGGCAGATAATGTGATCCCAGCAGCCATAAATAAAGCAGATATCAGTTTAAGGTCCCTGAATGTAACAGAATTTCTAATAGAAAATCACATTAAGAATGTGATTTTCTATTATTATATTACATAGGTAAGTATGAAAGTTTAAAGAAATTGAACATAGGACCTTTATTTTTATTATATTTTACCCAGGGTGATAAGTGCGTAGTGCGTAGTTTTTAAAGTCTTGTTAAATTATAGCTTTTAATTAGAACATTGATATAAAGGTAATTGAGGGGATACATATCTCTCTTTTTTATTTTTCTTCATTATATTTCATAAAATTCTTGTTCATTTTAGGGAAGTCTTGCAGATTGCGATAAGTCCATTATAATGTACCAATATACAAAATTTATCATGTTTTTTTCTGATGTATACATTTATGTTGTATGGGTTACCAACCACACAAACAGTAACAATTAAATACATATTTTTACTTTAATTTTTATATGATATTGCAGTAGTACAAACGTGAATTATATTTATTTTGTTAATATAATATGAGTTTTGTCTTCATTGGCAGCGAGAGTTTAAGGCAACCACAGTGGTAGCTCAAATGCACAATATATGTCCTCAGAGAATCAAATGCAAAAGTTAAAGTGTTTACCGACTAGCATATTAAGATTGGACCACACAACAGTTGCCTCCAGCAAACTACAGTTGACTTGAAAGTGAATTTAGTGAATGGCTGACAGGACCATTTGACCAAAAACTAGAACATTGATATAAATGTAATTGAGGAAGCCTACCTTGAAACTATTGAGCTTGATGAAATATAATTTAAAAAATAAGTGGCACTCCAGAAATCTTCAATGCTAACCCTATCTATATATAACATTTGGTTCGAACCATGTAAGCAAACAATCGAATCGACAATCTCTACTGGCTAATTAATTTAATTATTAAAATTTTATATATTTTATTTCTATCTAGGGTCCTGTCGGAATGCCAGCACATGATATCATTACTAAGATCATCCCGCTTCCTATACTGAAAAATTTAAGATCTTAAGAAGCATTTTAAAGCGTATTAAAGACTATGTTAAAGATAGGGACATATGGCGTTAGTTCTTTTCTGTACATGTGGCTTCCAAAACCTAATATATCTGAAGTACTATTTGTATTGTACAGCTGATGTATTTCTTTTTTATTAATGTAAAGATAACTGTTTAAACACCTTGTAAAAAACAAGTTTTGAAAATGACATAACAAAACAATTTTTGACCAAATAATACTTTTTTTAATTTTATTGGTGCCCAGTGGAAATTCTTCATGAACTTCCATCGCCCCGGGGAGACCAAATAATACCTAACCCTGTGTTTCTTTCGCTATTTCTTCTGAGAGGTTATTATGTAGCGAAATGCCCTCCGTTGTTTCAATATGATATGTAAAAGTGTGGTTTTGCTTGATTACTGAATAAATCACTCTATTCTATTCTAATTTAGTGTTGGAAACAAAAAACCACACACTATACAGCTCAATTGAATCGCCCATAATGTGGCTAGCTCCTAAGCTAAAGTAATATGTATGTAAATGACTCAACACATGTACAATTAGTACATAAGTGTACAATGGACAGGTGGTTTAATAAGCTCTTTGACGTCGCCCAAACTTGCGCCCACGAAGCGGGGAAATGTGGCTGAAACAAGAAATTATTTTCTCCCCACTTTAGAAATAATTTGGTAAGCTTTGAGGGTTCTTAGACTTAGTGTTGACTATAAGTAAGAATGTACTTGAATAATTTTCATAAAAATTACTCTAAACATTAAAACTAGCTGGGACCCGCGGTTTCACCCGCGTTTAATTTAAAAGAAATTTAGAGTACTTCGACATAGACACTTGACATAGAATAAATATATTGGATTTCAATGGTGTTTTTACGCGGAACCCTAATTATTTTTCTAAAATAAAAGTAGTCTAAGTTATTCCTTATAACATCAGCTATCTGCCAGTGAAGGTTCCGTCAAAATAGGTTCAGCCGTTTCGGAGATTACCCGGAACAAACAGACAGACAGACAGACAACAAAATTTAAAATTGTTTTTTTGTTATATGTAACGTACATACTTTCATATGCATTTAGTAAAAAGCTGTTATTTTGACATTACAAACAGACACTTCAATTTTATTTATTTGTTTAGATTAATATTATTTTAAAGCTAAAATTAATAAAAGTAGGTTCTATCGACCACCCCTCTCCACTTATAAATGTCGTAAAAGGCGACAAAGGGACAAAATTCAGAGAATGGGCAGCAGCGTCATCCCTTGTGTCAATAACAACATACTGCTATCACCAATCCAACTGTGAAGCGTGGTGATTATGGCAATATCAGAAAGACAATATTCAGCAGTGAACATTTCCGGGGTGTGTGTGCGGGTTCTGTAGTATGACTAAAGCAAACACTTTTTCTTGGTCAAATGGCTGAAATTGCAATCACTGATCACCAAGTCTAAATATCAAAGCAACCATTTCTTACATTTGCGTAATGGCCGAAGTTACGATCACTAACCACCAAGTTAAAAGTAACCATTTCTTAGGACTCCTATCGGCTAAAACCACTGGAGTGGTCATCTTTGGCACCGAAGGGAGGCTCCAGGAACTCGAATAATCTCCAGCTATTAGTGCCTCTCCTTTAGACACCTCTCGGGGAAATGGCAGTACCACCTTGGCTGATGCTATATAAATATATAGCTTTCTCTATATGTCACATATTTATTTGCACTGCGCGGGCTGTTTCGAGAGGGTGATAGATTTCTGAAGCGAGCTATAGTGCCCAAACGATAAATGCTAATAACCAAACCTCTTTCTACATGCGTTTGGTTAGTATATATTATTTTGTAGTTTCTGCTTTTCCCAGTGATTTTACAAGCAACATATATTATTCACCTCTAAGCCGCTTCTGTACAATTATTAGATCCGACAAACTCATTAACATTATGTACGATAGTAATAGCGCGTTAATGTTCTTCGAAAAGCCACAATTTTCTAATTAAATTTTGTGTACGTAGCAAACTTACGTTGTTCTTTAATATTTGAGTACCTGTAAGAGGATCAATTTACTTTACCGCTCGTCTAAAAATTAACATCAAAGGAAAAAATTGCCTGTGAAAAATCACAATTACGAATAATAGCGCCTGTTGATTATAATGTCACCGGTTTAATACATTTTACCTCTTTGCGGGTTATTATGGTATAATGCTATTATATCTGCTGTGTATATACACTAATATACTTACGGGTAGTCCTGAGACCTTTTGTGACAGGAATAAAATCTTCCGGATAGAATGAACGCAAGCAAAAAAATTAAACTGCCAACAAACTTTTTTTAGAAATTTATGTTGACGAGGAACTAAATACTCGTACACTTACTTCTTACTGATTTTTAAATAATAATAATATCGTTTTTAATCATGTTTGTTGTTATCATTTAATTTATTTATTTAGCAAAGGTACGACACAGAAAGTTGACCATTTTAACAATGGTAGTTTGCATAGCTAAAGACATGTACCTATTATGCTTTGTGTCATGCCGGAAGAGTATTGGATTTTAGTGTTATAGGTGGATATTTCTAACCATTCCATAATTGATTGTGTCTGGAAGATAACTTGCAATGCAATTTGGCTGCGTAGTCAGGGGCATTTAGCAGTATGTGTTAAATCGATTTAGATGATATTATATACAAAAGCGATTGTTGTAATATACAGATATTGGAACAGTTTGTGCAATCTAAGTTCTCTACGGATTTTATACGACTTATGTAAGATATATTTTATTTATCTTGAAAGGATATATTGTGTGCTGATTAAAATTAAGAATCAAAATTAATCTTTTGAGACGGATTTGGGTTAGGACATGCACCAAAAACGTGTTGAATATTAGTTAATTAAATATAAGTATACTAATATGTAATACCGACTAGGATTTTATGGTATGCCCCCATTAAGATTATGCCATGAAATTCCACCAATTTTGCGCTACCCATTCCAATGCAGTGATTATAAAATATAAGCTAATTAGATAATTTAACACGATTGTAAATACTGTTCACACCTTTAAGTGACAAGTCCACCATAATAAAAAATGTTCAAAAAAAATCTTGGAATTGTAATAGTGAATAATTAACAGTAACATAAATAAATAAATTAAAAAAAACTGTGTTAACGCATGTGAACCACAAGCAATAAAATCAATTAGTAGGAATTAATACATTACAATATGTTGTCAGCTTTCAGCACAATAGAAGCGAATGTTGTATTTTCTAGCCCACATCAATACAAAACACATTAGTTTGAAATCTCTATAAAAACCGTCTAGTTTGCACCCTATCTCAGTTTCTAGAACTCAAATGAAAATCATTTTTTCTACGAATGGAGTACCGCTGAAGTAATTTCGCTGTAGATCCAGCAATAAGTTCTGTAATTATGCCAATTCTTCAGTCCGGATATTAAATGTGTTCTAAGTGTAAAGTTAGAGCTCCAAGGATATGTTTTAGTGGTTTATAAACAACTAGTTTCCTTTGCATGATATATTCGGTTCTTGGATTCGAGTCGCGTATCTACCGATAGGTACTGCGAAATGTGTAAAGTTAAAATGTACCTACATTTTTCCACATAATGGAGTTTTTCCTATAAATTAAACCTTCTGTTAATTAATATCATCATTTCGGCCGAATGAAGTCCACTGCTG
Organism: Diloba caeruleocephala; assembly: GCA_947459985.1. Lineage (NCBI taxonomy): Eukaryota > Metazoa > Arthropoda > Insecta > Lepidoptera > Noctuidae > Diloba > Diloba caeruleocephala. Next base: position 28,595,330 of record OX381607.1, read on the forward strand.
GACACAGGCCTCCCCCAAAGATATCCACAACGACCGATATGGGTGTGTTGTGGGCTCGTTGGGGGGTTTTGCCATAATCGCCATGCTTGGCAGACGGGTTGGCGATCGCAGTTGAGTTGTTAATGTACTCTAAGGACGCTGCTGCCCATCCTCCGGCCAATCCCTCAGTCGACTTTTACGATACCTACGGGAGGAGATGGGGTGGTGGCATTCTGAGCCGGCACCACACGGCAATTATTAATTGAAATACTATATATTTATTTCTTGGTATTCAATTTTTCTCCACGTCTTGACATAATTAAATGTATGTGCCACGAACTCTCTTCTTATGACAGCTAAGTCACTGGCCCAATACTAAATCATATAGTACAAAAGTAAGCCATGACGCATTTTTTGAATGTCATTCTAATTCTTGCAGAAATGTAACCATTCGTGAGTTACATAGTATTTGACCTCTGTGGGAGAAGACCCATTTACATATATATCAGTACCAGCATATTTCTACCGGCTGACTACATAACGCTTTATTAAGACGAAACAAACTTACATTAATATACAGACACGCTTTTCTTAACAAGAATGTTCCCCGAAGCATTACAACTGCGCAAAGAATTCCTAACTTGTTCATAGTATTTTCAACAGTAATCGTTTCGCTGGAGAAGCGCCGACGCCTAAACGACGCAATTTTTTTTTTTTTTTTTTTTTTTTTTTTAAACATTGCCCCACACTAGGATTTCTCCTGTGTCGTGGGTGCGTTTACAGACATAAATTCCACACACAATACACCCAGACCCGGAACAACTACCTGCAGATCATACAAATATTTGTTCCGTGCGGGAATCGAACCCGCGACCCGGAGCGCAGCTGCCGACTGTGTCAGCCACTGCACCAACCGTGCCCCTTATGCGAGGTTATGCAAGGTCATGAATAGTTGCAGCGATCAAATCGATCTGCACTTTGACACTTTGAGCAAATTAAAAGCCAATATTCACAAGTATACCCCCGACTTAAATTAAATTAACGTTTTATTATCTCGCATGTAGTCAAACGTATTGTAAGTTGTTTACTCCATTTTAATTTGAACCTAGATAAGATTATTTTTGTACAACTTCTTTATGCATGCGGAGTTTACCTATAAGTAATTGTTACACTTATAGATACTTTTCTGACATGTAAAATTTAGCTTATCACTAGTGTAAACAATTGTTGGTGAACCAAATAAATAAAAATAAACACTATGTCTTGTACCTTAGCCCATATGTAATGTTATGTAATGTATCCCCATATCAATTTATCTTTACGCACCTTCGGGATCTATGCGTATATTATCTACATGTAGCGGCCGCCTTGCCACCGTCGGCTTACCTATATAAATTAGATAAATGGCCTGGCCACTTCCATACGTGTCAATGCGACTGAACTTCTGGAGTATCCAGACATCATACATCATCGATATATCCTTGAATACAGAATTGAAATAATGATGATAACATGAGTTGGTATTTTCTAAGACTGGTCCTCATGGCTTACCTTCTGCAACGTGTCCTTGAATAGCTTCAATAATGTCTTAGCGAATACCAAAATTGGTTTTACATCGTTATTTCGATTCTTTATTTAAGGATGTATGGTTGTTTGAGCTTAAGGAATGGCACCCAGGTCGCACGGCATAGACGCAGCACCTAGCGGCCGTGCCGCTGCTTACGTAATTCGTCCCATATTCTCGTGTAATTCGACAGTTACAGTGGCTACGCAGCTCGGTTACGTAGATATTATAAGACTCTTACTGTTTACATAATCCGTAAAATATAGGCACGTCACACAAAAAGAGCAAAAATATATTTTTTTTCTTCCTAATAAGTGGCACACACTTCCAACCGCTTGCTTTCATGATGAATTGAAATGATTCCGCGTGACACCATCAAATCGTCTGACAAATGGTGTGGTGTACAAAAAAACTGTGTATTTTCATCCCCTACAGGTTTTTGCTCCGTTCTTTTGTTTGAATATCAAATTGATTTCAGTGGACGTGACCTGTGTAGGTAGTGGTATTATAATATCGATAAAATGTAATGTAATGGAGTGGGAATTATTGAACTCAAAGATACGGAAAATTCAAGCGGTTTTCGATGATGATAATATGATCGTTGGATTCCCATTTAGAATGGATATTATCAATTGGTACCGTCTTCTGAACGACGTGACATCTCGTCACTATTTATGAAGATGTGAAGTAAAACAAAGACGAGAGCTGTTGAAGTTTCTGACGATTAATTTAATGAAAAACTGTCCGACTGTCTTCTATAGGCTTTCACTTGTTAACATTGATGAAGAACGCCTATAGCCAAGTCGAGTCTTACAAACACAACTAATCGGGATGAGTATATCTGTAGGCAATACCATATCTGTGCCGTGCGTGCATCACATCCGTGATCCGTAAAGCAGAAATCAATTTTTCTATCGACACCATTAATGAATCCATTACTCATAGACTCTTTAGCACTAAAATCTGTTTGAGATGAAACTTTCTATAACCGCTCATCGGGCTATGAGACCGACCAGTCAGATTTGTGGCCATATTTCGGTTTCGGCTTTATGATTTTGAGTCTCCGTGTAGCTTCCTAATATTAAAATAGTATTGTTGCTAGTTGTAGTAGAGTAATAGTGACGCTCAATCTGAGCACGTATGGTCTTTACACTCTTCGGTCTGTGAGACCGACGCGGGTATACATGTAACGTTTTTTTGTTTGGAATAATGGCAGTTATGATATGCTCTGATTTCTACTTCAAGACCTTTTATGAATACTCCTGAAATAAGATAGTCTATAGAGCTTTGTTCAACATTTTAGAGGTTATTATAATTTAGTTCAATTGAAATGTATTTTTCTTTGGTTTTGTTACTACCTAAGAAAAAGTCAATTACTCCAGACTTATGAAAGGCTAAATTAGTTATAAATTTAGATTTATATTCTTATTTTTTTTACTTGATAAATTAAGTCCTTTATTTAACAAAAAAACAAATTATCAAAATATATTTAATTATTGAGTAATCACATGTAATTTCGGTCTGATAGACCATACGTATACGTGTAGTCAAGAAAGGTGCGGGTACAGAAAGGGTAAAAGACTTCGACACAGTTTGACCTATTACCATGAAGGTTGGCAAATAATTATGTTTGTTTTCACGGATAATGTTTCCCTGTTATCCACATAACTGTAACTTGCCACTAGATGATGTTGCAGCACATCAATTTCTATACCGTTCAACCGATCACCATGAAAAAGGCAGGACTACGTGTGCCGGGTTTTGCTAGTCATATATAAATTCAACAAGATCGACGGTTTCCAGGGTTTATAAAATAATAATCGTATAATCGTATATAAATATTTTATAATAACACGCCAAAATACACTTAAATCATAAATGTGTAACTTTAAGTTACAAATCTTTTAAGCGAGCGAAGCCACGGACATACCTGTTTATTATAAAGAACTAAAAAAATATTGCCTGGTAACTGTTGGATTTTAATTAAAACATTTTCGATTCGACCTAATTAGCATTAATTCGAAAATAATTTGACAATTTCGTACTCAAGTGACGCTCGGAAAAGTTCGTTCATTATAAAAAACAATTACCCGACGATTAATTAAATATGACACGGCTGTTTACATTCGAACATGAACAGCCGCGCCCCCTTAACCCCGAAACTGTGGGTGATAAGCAGCATTTTCTAGGATTACATGGGGATATCTAATCCTAGAATCGAAATAGATCGTTTGTATACTGTAAAAATCAAGAATTAGTTTTTTGATTATACATCGTAGAAATTTGGGCGACGCAATGAAATATCTTTTGTTACCAGTACTATTATGCTCATGAATAATTTGATCCCACTTTAGTACTGCATACTTGGTAGGTGCATAGGTGGTGTTTTTCCATAGAAAAGGGAGGATCTTCCAACCAGGCGGGTTGTAAGCCTGGCGGGCCAAAGCCCAACGGTTGATGTTGGGCGACTGTATATATGCAGCGTTGTGTGAATACTTTACAAGCGTGATTCAGGATTATTTGACGTCATCGGAGAGTTGCGCTTAATGTTCAAGTAGATGTCGCTGTAACTTGTGGTTATATGGTGGCGATGTAGGTGTTGCCACAGTTTTCAGTGATCATGTCAGCCGAAGGACGTCCACTATTGAATAAAAGCGGAAGGTCTCTATAAATACCCCTATTATAGGTTAATAGATTTCCATATTAACAGTGACGTCATGGGGGTATTTGCTATTACTCACCTCACTTGGCAGGCTGGTTGGTGAGCGCAGAATGGCTGTTATTTCACAGATCCCTTCTGCTGCTGCTGCCCATCCTTCTGGCTTAGGGTCCCTTAGCCGACTTTTACGATACCCATGAGGGCATGGAGTGGTACTATATTCTTAATCTGGACAACATACGGAGGTTGGCTAATTAGACTAATTAAATAATGATAAATTATATGATTTATAATTGGCATAGTAAATTGTGCAATAGTCTAATTTCGCGACAAGTAGACTGTTTTACATAAGGTTGATTATCATTTCTACTCTGAAGTAGGGAAATTTTTCCATTGTCATCATCATATCAGCCGAGGGACGTCTACTGTAGAACAAAAACGTCCCACATAGAGCACAGCGACTCTTCGGGGGATCCTATGCAATTGCCCTGAGAAGAGCCTGGGGGGCCTTTTTACAGTCACCTTCCCGCCGCTAGAGTGGGTGACCGCCTTGTTGTCATCCCCTCCGAGATGTACTTATAGGCGCAGCACCAATTGGTGGCTCTAGTGTGATCGTACGAGAACCTGGAGCTCCCCTTCGATGCCAAAGATGACCTCTCCAGTAGTTTTAGCTGGTTCGGCATGCTCCCCCACTCGCCTCCGGGACGGAAGAAGTACATGACGTATGTCCACAGGGTTAACTAAACAATTTTGAACAAATACGCAAACCATATCATCATTTATCAGGTCGTCTGTCCATCTCATTGGAGGACGTCTCATCTTGCGTTTTCCGGTGCGCGATTACCGCTCAAAAACCTTTTGCCCCAACGGCCATCAGTTCTACAAGCAATGTATACTACAATTATAGCATCTAGTCACAAACAATTTACATGTAAAGACTCCATTCACTCACGAACATATATTATTCATTCTTCGCTTCATTAATTCATCGCTAATTCTGAAGCATCTTGTAATATTTTGGATTATAGAATAACCGTCTATTAATATTATTCTAAAGTGCCGTCAGTCCCAAACTAGGCTAATCCTTCATTTTGTATTCAATACAGAGATTTGCATTAATTTACATTTTGTAAACTTCATACGCTCTTAACGTTACGCGTTAATCCACGAGAATGTATCGGAATGGTTCGTCAATATGTGTTGCTTGAAAGTGTTCGCGTGTGAGAGCCTAGGTTTAGTCATCGGTTGACTAGAGCTCGTAAATGGGTTGGCTCGACCGGGCAAGTACCACGTTGTCACAGAACTTACGGTGAGTGACGAATACTGAAAGCCCAAACACCAAAAATATGGAAGACATACTACATAGTGCCGTGTGGTGCCGGCTCAGAATACCACCACCCAATTTCCTCCCGTGGGTGTCGTAGAAGTCGACTAAGGGATTAGCCGGGGGATGGGCAGCAGGGTCCTTCGAGTACAACTCAACTGCGATCGCCAACCCGTCTGCCAAGCGTGGCGATTATGGCAAAACCCCCCAATGAGCCCAAGACACATCCATATCGGTGGTTGTGGTGATCTTTGGGGGAGGCCTGTGTCCAGCAGTGGAATTCATTCGGCCGAAATGATGAATGAATTCAGAAGGATACGAAGAAGTGGCCCTCCGCTGAAGTGGTGCTCTGTGGAACATTAGCTATTCTGCATTCATCCCGTCTGCCATGCGTAGTAAGTACTGGCAAGTTCCTCCCAAAATTACGATACAATTGTGGCAATCTATGGGGGAGACCTTTGTTCACCAGAGGACGTCCTTTAGCCAACATGTTAATTTATAGGATAGGCATTATCAATTTAGAGGGATACTTGGACGGGGTGGCACGCAGCATTCGCTGTAAGTGCTCACCCCGTCCAGTGCTCGTCCTGGGAGACTTCAACGCTCACTCTAGAGCTTGGGGCAACCGTCGGGACGGGCTGAGGGGGAGAATAATGCAAGACTGGGCGGTGTCACTTGACTTCCGATTGCTGAATCGGGGGTCCGTTAGCACCTGCGTTTGGTGGCAGGGGGAGTCAGTCGGGGACCTGACATGGGCGGCTCCTTCTGTGGCCCGCATGGTGTCGGGTTGGCGAGTAGCGGAGGAGGTGGTCACACTTTCGGACCACCGACACATTATGTTCGACGTGGCCGTCGGCACGCCTTGCCCGAGCCGTTCTAGTCCCAGCCCGCAGTCACGGCGTTGGGCCCTCACACAGCTGGATCGCGAGTTGCTCGTCGCAGCTGCCAATGTCGCGGCCTGGCCAGAGGTCGATCAAGGGATCTTGCCCGATCCGGAGGAGAAGGCGTCCTGGTTCCGGGAGACGATGACTTCAATATGCGACGCATCCATGCCCCGGGCCAGGCACTCCGGCAGTGTACGGCAGTGTACTGGTGGTCAGATGAGATCACGCAGTTGCGTGCGGTCTGCCTGGCATCTCGCCGCCGGTACCAACGAAGCCGACGCCGGCACAGTGCTACAGCCGGAGAGACTGACGAGGCCTATAGGGCCTACCGGGCCGCCACGCTGGCGATTCAGACCGCCATCAGCGAGGCGAAGGCTCGGTCCTGGAACGAGCTCCTGGAGGGACTAGATAAGAATCCGTGGGGGAGACCCTACCGTATGGTAGTGGGCAAGTTGCGCCCATATGTCCCCCCGGTGACCGAAACCATGGCCCCGGATTTGCTGGAGAGAGTATTTTCAACGCTCTTTCCGGCGGTCCAGGACCATCCTGGTCCCTCTCCACCACCGACTGCCTTGGACTTGGCCGAGGAGTTTGGGGTTTCGGAAGGGGAGCTGGGCTGAGCCATTGGCCGCCTGAAGAATCGCAACCCCACACCGGGTCCAGACGGCATTCCGGGCCGTGTGTGGGTGTATGCACTGCAGTCTCTCGGAGACCGCTTGAGGCGGCTGTTCACCAGTTGCCTCCGTAGTAGCGTGTTCCCGTCCGGCTGGAAGGAAGCTGGATTGGTTCTCTTGAAGAAGGAAGGAAGGGCTGCAGGCAAATGGGATGGGATGCAGAGAGAGACTCCTTTGCATACCGTCCCATTTGCCTGCTCGACGAGGCTTTGAAGCTATTCAAAAGAATAATTACCCGAAGACTCGTTGAGCACCTGTCGCGAGTTGGCCCCGACCTGGCTGAAAGTCAATATGGCTTCCGGTAGCGGCGGTTCACCATAGATGTGATTTTTCACGTCCGCTCGCTGTCGGAACAGGCAGTGTCCCGGCGGGGTGGGGTGGCGTTGGCGGTCAGTCTAGACATCGTCACTTCATCTCCATCCCGTGGGGCGCTATTAGGACGGCACTAGTCTATCATCGGTGTCCGCCCTAATAGCGCCCCTCTTATGGAACCTCGCCTACGACGCGGTCCTGCGTATCGTTCTCCCTGCTGGCGTCAGCTTAGTTCTGTTACGCTGACGACACTCTGGTGTTGGCCAGCGGGGAGTCCTTCGAGGGAGCAAGCGGTGGCATGATAATTCATGGCCAAAATCCACGCCCTGGATCTGCGGATAGCGCCTCAAAAAACAGAGGCGCTATGGTTCCACAAACTGCCGAGGAGCAGAGAACCACCCAGCTCGTGGATACTCGTTGGTGACGCGCGAATCGGGGTGGGCCGGTACATAAAATACCTGGGCTCACCCTGGACAGTCGCTGGGGCTTCGAAGAGCACTTCCAGCGCCTCGTCCCCCGAGTCGAGAGGGTAGTGGGTGCACTACACCGGCTGCTGCCCAATCTTGGGGGACCATGTGAGGAAGTTCGCCGTCTCTAAGGGGGGGTCGTGCGGTCCGTGGTCCTTTACGGGGCACTTGTATCGTCAGCTCGACTATCAGGCGCCCAGCGCTGCAGAACCAAAATTCATGGTCTGCAGCGCAGAGTGGCTATCCGGATCGCACGAGGATACCGAACAGTGTCCTACGAGGCGGCAACTCTCCTGGCACGTTTTCCGCCTTTTGACATCCTGGCGGAGATGGATGCGTGGGTCTACGATCAGACACGCTCCCTCCGGCAGAGCGGCGAAGGCGCGCCTCCAGAGGCGATGGACAGGCTGGCTCGGCGGCGCGCACTTGTAAAGTGGCGTCATCGCCTGCGGATGCAGTTTGCAACCAAGCGCGTCGTCGAGGCCGTCTTGCCGCTCTTTGGAGCCTGGGTCAGAAGGAACGAGTGCGTCACCTACCGCCTGACGCAGGTGCTCACCGGGCACGGTTGTTTCGGTGCGTACCTGCACAGGATCGGACGTGAGGCCACGGCATAATGCCACCATTGTGATAGCGACCAGGACACCGCACAGCACACGCTCGAGGCGTGCCCTGCATGGGCCGTCGAGCGGTGGATCCTGGTCGATCGGATCGGGCAAGATCTCTCTCTGCCAGCAGTAGTGTCGGCTATGTTATGTATGTGTCAGCACGAAAACTGGAATGCAGTGGTCTCCTTCTGTGAGAGCGTCATGCTCCAGAAGGAGAACGCAGAGCGGGATCGGGAGAGGGCCGATCCCACTCGAAGAAGGAGGAGACGGCGCCGGGGTGACATCCGCCCTGGCGCCTAATTCCCATACGCCTGAAACCCCCTACCGTAGCTACAAGACGGGGTACCTCTGGGTTCGCGGGTTTGGTTTGATAGATTGGGGAATCTGCGTGCTCACACCGAGCGACCAAAGAGAAGACGGTAGCACGCATGTGGTCACGCGCTGCCGTGAGACGCTTTGGGGGATTCTTTACAATCCCCCCGGGGGGTGACCGCTTTAATGACTGTTACTCTCCGAGATGTGCCTATAGGCGTGGGCGGCTCCAGTGTGATCATACGAGGACCTGGAGCCTCCCTTAGGTACCGAAGATGACCGCCCCAGTGGTTTTAGCCGGTAGGAGTCCGGCATACCTCTTCGCCCTTCCTCGGGGCGAAGGAAGTTCATGAAGAATTTCCACTGGGCACCAATAAAAAAAAGGCATTATCAATTTACTGGACTCGCCTAAGAAAGAGGTCGAGAAGCACCAATGCCGTAAAAACTGAAAAGAAATGGCACAGTGCCCCGGTCATACCCTGCTCACGCTAAAACAAGTGAAGTTTCCCAGGACCTCCTATTAATAACATGTTTAAGCGTGACCTACATTCTATTTATTCTTTGTAAGCAAAAATAGATCACATATTTCTGTTCCAATAAATAGCTGTGTATGCTTTTCCAATTAGATAGGAAAACATCTTTGTGCTGTTAATAGTTGAATATTGAGCGGAAATTCGTGTGATGGATCTTGATACCTTGAATTGTATGTTATAAGCATTAAGCGGGATTCCAAAATTATTATAATATTCTGTATATTATGATAATTTTGCAACTGACAACGTACGTAAAACTTTGGGAAGTTATATAGGCCTATTATCAAAATAGGACAGCCATTTTTTGCTCGTAGGACCGGTGGCCGTAGGGGTGAAAAGGTTCTCAAGTGGAGACCGCACACCGAAACACGCAGCGTATGACCACCTCGAACAAGGACAGATGACCTGGTGAGGCTCGCTGGGAGTCATTGGATGCGGGTGACATATAGCTCGTTGTGTAAATCTATAGAAAAGGCCGTTGCTCAGCAGTGGACGTCTTTTCGCTGATATGGTGATGATGATGAGCTATTTATCTCGTAAATACTATCTTAAGGTTTTTATCATTTTTGTATCTTAAACAAGGCGATCAAAACGCTACGTGATCACTGTACTGTGTGTGATATTAATAAGCTACTGCAAGCGATGACATAATTCATGAACTGTAGCGAAACAACAGTCGTTTAGTTTATACTTACATTGCAGATTTATGTGAAAATATATAGTTTATTATGTAGTATTCTCAATAGCGTTAGGATAGACGAAAACAATTATTTAATACTGAAATCAGTTAAATAAACTGGAAACAAAAAAGCTAAATATTTATGAAATGCCCGACGCAAAATTCTAACGCTGAGTTCCAGAATCGTGTACTAAATCCACGGTATCAGTTTTCGTTACGCTGTCATTTACAGCCGTTATATGGTTTTTTAAATAAAATGAGCATAATTTGAAAGTTTTGGATATTAATGAAAGTTACATACGCAAGTGACTGACGGCACGGTTGGTGCAGTGGCTGATACAGTCAGCTGCTGCGCTCCGGGTCGTGGATTCGATTCCCACACTGAACAACAATTTGTATGATCTGCTCGAAGTTGTTCCGGGTCTGGGTGTACTTGTATGTGGAATTCGTGTCTGTAAACGCACCCACGAATCAGGAGAAATCCTAGTGTGGGGCAAAGTTTAAATGGTCTAGTTACTTGTACTACAGTTATTAGGTTACCTGAACATGGGCAGCGTTGAAAAAAAAAATGGGCACATACATTTTATTCGGAAGTTTTAATAAGTGTAAAGAAAGCAAAGTTTTCAAAGCCCCACTCATTCAGTTCTTTCATTTCCATGTTCAGGATCGAAGGGAGAGGTGAAAGACCAAGCTTTACCAAAAAACAAGACCTATTACGCACGACTATGATTAAAGAGAAAGTTCACCTTGTTGCTCCGTCATTGGATAAAACATATGAAAAACATGTCTCTATCGTTAACATCGTTTTTTATCCAGTATGTTGTTATTAGCACTCCGGAGGTTCGTGCTGCCCATCCTCTTGTCATCTACCTTCTGTCACATTTTACGACACTCACACGGGAAGAAAGAATTTTAAAAAAGAAACACATAACCCCGGGAACCTCACAGAACGCTGGGAACCACACAGAGCGCCGTGAACAACCCGGAATTATTTAGAAGTCACAAGATACTAAATATGGCTGAACATTTCTATCTAAACAAGGTTTAAAATACAAGGTTTAAGACTACTAAATAATATGACAAGCACTGTCACTTCCCCCAAATCACCGAAGCCTCACAATACCATGATAAATAGACATTTATCGCTTATAATTTACGGCCGCGCATATCAGAACGGTCTCAATTTCTCTCATTGATTGATTGCGTCTACCCAGGGACACCCCTAACTGGATTCGCACATTTTTCAAACGGTGACACTCCTGACAATGGCTTTATTGAATGACGCTGTCTAAAATTGATAGTTCTGTTAATTTTGTACTTGTAAATGGATGATTTTAAGATACATTTACAGGTCTAGATGAAATTGACCTCCAGGGATTGTAGAGTTGGAACATTTTTTTAACATCTAGATATTTCTCGTGGGACTGAGTAAATCTACAACTCTTGTTAAAAAGGTGTGGGCCAGGTGTTTTCTCGACCCTGTGGGGTGACCGCTTTACAGTCACCCTCTTCGATATGTGCCTATAGGCGTGGCACCAGTGGGCGGCTCTAGTGTGATCATACGAGGACCTGGTGCCTCCCTTAGGTGCCGAAGTTGACTGCTCCAGTGGTTTTAGCCGGTAGGAGTCCGGCATACCCCTTCGCCCTTCCCCGGGGTGAAGGAAGTTCATGAAGGGTTTCCACTGGGCACCAATAAAAAAAGTGTTTTCTCGAGTAATCGCGTTTGCTTTGCGTAAAGAAAATGCACCTTAGATTTAAAGTATATATAAATATAATTACTTATAGATAGAATTCAATCATTGCGGCCGAATGAAGTCGACTGCTGGACACTGGCCTCCCCCAAAGATCACCATAATGACCGATATGGGTGTGTTATGGGCTCATTGGGGGGTTTTGCCGTAACCGCCACGCTTGGCAGACGGGTTGGCGATCGCAGTTGAGTTGTTAATGTACTCGAAGGACGCTGCTGCCCATCCTCCGACTAACCCCTAGTCGACTTTGACGACACCCACGGAAGGTGATGGGGGGCTGGTATTCTGAGAACGCGCCACACAGACTTCGTTCTGTCAAAAAATTTTGACGGTAGATAAAATAACATTTTGGAGGGTATTTTTTACTTTTTGATATAAAAAACTAAATAATCTTAACTATTTTATATTTTTAGTTTGACATGACATATGTATAAAGCGGTTACTGAAGTCGCGAGGGATTTGCTGTTATCCATTGAGGAGTTCCCTTTTTTATATCCAAAGACTAGTTTCCCTAAATTCATCATTTCGGCCGAATAAAGTCCACTGCTGGACAGGCCTCCCCCAAAAATCACCACAACAACCGATACGGGTGTTTAGTGTGCTCAGTGGGGGTCCTGACATAATCGCTACGCTTGGCAGACAGGTTGGCGATCGCAGTTGAGTTGTTCTTTGCTCGAAGGACGCTGCTGCCCATCCTCCGGTTAATCCCTTAGTCGACTTTTGCGACACCCTCAGGATGAAATGGGGTGGTGGCATTCTGAGCCGACACCACACGGCAAATTCCCTAAATTATTGGAAGATAAAAAAATACAATGGTTCTACTATATATCTCCTATACTTATATTATGCTGATAAAATGTTTGCTGTGCCCGCCATAATATCTAAGATCTCATATATTTAAGTTACCACATAAATTCACATTGTGGAATCGAAAAAACAATTGAGAATTGAGATATTCATCAGATCTCTGTGTCTATTCTGTGGAACACCAGCTATTCTGCACTCACCAATCCACATGTCAAGTGAGTACTGGCAAATTCACCCCAAAATGATGTTGACCATTTATACAGTATGTTATGTTATACAAGATAATTTGTTTTTTATACAAAAACCTCCAACTTCGTTAACCATCACGATAATCCCGAGGCCGCTGAATATGTATGAGACTAGTATTAAACCGTGTGAATGGTGGGAACATCTGACCACTCTTCCCTCCCAGTTGGCTAATACTTTTGCATTCAACTTAATTTACATGTGGTCGTATAAAGAGACTCTCCGTCGAACAAAGTTTTGAATAACTAGTGTACTAGCGTGTTGCGATTTCATGGGACATGGCTATTTTAGGATTCCTTTTATTACAATTTTGCATTTACGCCATCCAGTTTTTTTGTTCAAGGTTGGTTGTACATGTACACATGAATTTAAAAAGATATCTGGGTGGTCATCTTCTTCTTCAAGCTTCAGGATCTCGACACTTAACGCCCCTTAAATAATTTTACAACCTGCATGTTTCGCTACAGTATCCGCAAAATGTTTTGTTTTGTATTTTTATTTAAACGTTGCCCCACACTATGATTTCTCCTGTGTCGTGGGTGCGTTTACAAACATAAATTCCACACACAATACACCCAGACCCGGAACAAATACCTGCAGATCATACAAATATTTGTCCCGTGCGGGAATCGAACCCGCGACCCGGAGCGCAGCAGCCGACTGTGTCAGCCACTACACCAAACGTGCCGTCTGATGACTGTTGAACTAAAATATCAATTTTGAGAACTTCAACTACCATATGTAGGTAATTCTGTTTCTATCCACTTACCAGGTAGTGATTATTATCATCATCATCATATCAGTACACCCGTGGAGCGTGCGTGGGAGCGGACACGCACGCAAAACGAATACAATGGGCGATGTTTCACACTTCAAGTCGCCCTATACCTACCACAACGGCTCATTATCTGCGGCGTAATCGGCTCGATATGCAAGCGCCGTGAAAATGGGCCAACGTACTGCAGGAGGCGCCAGCCACTATACTCACAAATCAATCGCTGAACGGGCATCTGCTGGGCTTCACTCGGGAAACCGGGTGTCTCACCCGGTAGCGCTCAATCGCCGCACGATTTGTGTGAAAATCTTCAGGCACCCCTGCTATTAAAAATTAGCAGCAAGTCACCGAGACGGCCTAGTAAACCGTCCGGTGTTATAGGGATCACACAATCTCGGTGCTACTACCACTTAAAATACAGTGGACACCCAATAACCGGCCTACAATTTTATAGGCCGCGACCCATACACACAGGCACGTATAATCGTATTTCGTATATAAAGATATTATAACCTAATAAATACAAAAAATGTAGCAGGCAAAATGACAATTTGTAGTGTAATTTAACAAGGAGTGAAGATTTCATAACCCAAGGTGCTCGAATAGACACTTATGATTAGTGATGTAACCCATTTATATGTACTGATTGTATCAAAAATGTATTAATAGTACATACGTTACACAATAGATACCGAGTACATTTAATTGAAAAAAAACGTGTAGTATTTGCTAATGTAACGCGTTTTCGAATATATGGTTTTTTATCATTATTGTTAGACCCTGAAAATATGAAAACAGTGCACTGTACATCTACATTTTTCTATAATCTAAGCTATTATGTTAAACATATATAACATACTGTGGTGTCCGGATATTCTGTGTGGTGTCCGGATTAAGAATATAGCACCACTCCATCTCCTCCCGTGGATGTCGTAAAAGGCGACTAAGGGAATCTAAACCAGAGGGATGGGCAGCAGCGTCCCTTCTGTAAAACGGTAGCCATACCTCACCAACCCGCCTTCCAAGCGTGGTGAGTATTGGCAAATACCCCCAAAATTATGACACAGTTGTGACAATCTATGGGGGTGGCCTTTGTTCAGCAGTGGGCGTATAAATGGCCGATATGATATGATATGACCCATACAAACTTCGGGTAAGTACAAAACTTATCGGTCCTGATTCCTCGCACCCCTTGCGGGCGCGTAGAAGAACTTATACCAACATATGAGTAAAGGACGTTCACTGATAAACACAAGCCTTACCCGTAGATTTCCAAAAAGTTCCAAATTTTTGGGGGAATTTGTCAATAAGCACCAAGCTTGGTATGCGGGTTGGTGATCGCACTATGGTTACCGTTCCACAAGAGGTACGTTGCTGCCCATCCTTCTGGAGTTCCTTAGTCGCATTTTACGTCAACCATAGGAGGAGATATAGTGGTGCAATATTCCTCCTCACACGGGTAGTGAAAATAGAACGATTGCCCTTAATATTTTGATACAGTGTCTAACGCACTATTGCATGGTTAATAGACTGCGTTCTGGACACGTTCCAATAAGAAAGATTTGAGCATCTGATGCGAAGGTCGAATACACCAAATTGTGAAATAAGTAATATTGTAGATGATGTTCAACACTTACTGATGGAATGTGTCAAGAATCAAATCAAAAGAAACGAATTTATGGAACAGTTTAGAGTCAACCATTTGAATGTCGGTATTATTCAAAGTATTTTGGCTTTACCAACTTCGAAACAAGCAATGAGTCTATATGATTTAGCATATCGTAATAATAATTATTAAAATGTTGTAGATAATTAAGTTGGTAGTATTTATGTTAAGGTCTTATGGGACTGACATATCCGTACAGGATAAAAGTCACTTAAAAAAAAAGAACTATTGCGGTATTTTTAATGCTTCTAATTCTCCTTTAGCCATCATCAAGCCACTGTTGATATATTACCGGTACGCTATTGTATATTTTGATTATTTTTTCATCCTTTAAACATAAGATTAGTATATTAGATTCCGTAGAAAAAAAAAACACCCAAATATAGTTAAATTTTTCTCCCAAAGCATGCACACCCAAATCCGAGTATGGACACAGCATCAACATAACATTAACGCGTGTTCATAATTGAAACGCTAGGGACTTGGCCAGTTTTTTCCAAGCTTACATATTTTCAAAGCAGCTTATTTACTTCAGACGAAGTTTAAGAAAAGCTCCTAAGATTACTTTTTATATATTCTCTTATGAAGCAAGTTAGTATAATGAGTGAGCTTCGCCCAACTTCCTTGACTCTACGCCTGAGGAAAAATTGATTATTCAAAAGTTTATAGGATGATTTGCGTGTGTGAAACTATGGACCAAAGTTATATAATTTTGAATTTAGTCGGATCAGTGGGTTTTGGTTTATTTTATATAACTTGTCTTTCAGCAACCTAAATTGCACGATCTGACAACCTTTGAGCAATGGGTACAATTGCGCATTCCAAAAAAGCTTCATGATATCATTACCACAGTCTCGACCACTTGTGATTCGTGACCTGAGGCAAAGGGAGTCCTAGTATACGAATGTCAAACGTTGATTTATTTCAAAGAACATCTTAGGTACCGAACATAGACATTTCTTACTGTTAATGTATCTCCTAACCTGCGATACATATCTCCACAGGCATTCTACATGTAAACCGAAATCAAAACAGAAGGTGCACTCCTATAATTACGCGTACGTGAACGAATGAATACTATGGAGAAATGGTCACCCACATACTCGCCCGATGTTGTAAATTTCTTCTTTTAGAAACCACTTTTTACTAACTCGAATGAAATACGTCATGTACTTCCTCCATCCCGGAGAAGAGCAGAGAGACGCAATTTGCTCCAAATCTACTGTACCGATTAAGTTGAAATTTGGTACACATGGATTTCCGCAACCCAAACATGGACGTGTAACATACATAAAATAATTTTGAGTATGGGGGTCACTTTTGGGGGGTAGTATGTCAAATTAAAGAACAAAGTTTTACAAACTGTACCGTGTAATATATCACATAAAAGGACTTATTGTGAGGGTCTCTAATATATTAATTTTATAATATATGGTTTTAAAGTTATTTAAGAAAATAGACGAAACTGAACATTCCCCCCCATAATCTCCGAAACTAAGATGTGCTTATAGACGTGGCACCAGTGCGCGGCTCTAGTGTGATCATACGAGGACCTGGAGCCTCCCGTAGGGCCGAAGATGACCGCTCCAGTGGTTTTAGCCGGTTGGAGTCCCTTCGCCCTTCCCTGGGGCGAAGGAAGTTCATGAAGAATTTTGTTCCACCCTAACTTTAAGAAAATCTCGAGAAAATAAATGCACATGAGATAAATAGACTTAAATTAAATACATTAATTAAAAAAGTCGAGTTGTAAGTGACTTAAGTGATAGTGGTAGCGGCACCTAGCGCACAAAACGTTTAAGGAAGAGAGTAGATCGTTTTGTTTGCTCTTAAACATCCACCCGCAAACTGGGCACCAATAAAAAAGGCACATTACGAAGGGATTGTAAAGGTTGCGAGGCCTCGCTGTACACTGTGCTGTGCACACAGTGGCACGTCCTTTCATACACCTGACGATGACACTGAAGGAAACACGCCTAAAAAGAAGTCAGTAGTTTCACTTGTCACTTAGAAACATCTATACAAATAAATAAAATTGAAGTGTCTGTTTGTAATGTCAAAATAACAGCTTTTTACTAAATGCATATAAAAGTATATACGGAACATATCACAAAAAAACAATTTTTAAATTTTTTGTCTGTCTGTCTGTCGGTCTGTCTGTCTGTCTGTCTGTCTGTTTGTTCCGGTTAATCTCCGAAACGGCTGGACTGATTTTGACGGGAATTTCACTGTCAGATAGCTGATGTTATAAGGAATAACATAGGCTACTTTTATTTTAGAAAAATAAATAGGGTTCCGCGCAAAAAATGTAAAACCCTTGAAATCCAATATATATATTCTATGTCAAGTGTCTATGTCGAAGTACTCTAAATTTCTTTTAAATTAAACGCGAGTGAAACCGCGGGTTCCAGCTAGTCCAATATATATTCTATGTCGAAGTGATCTAAATTTCTTTTAAATTAAACGCTAGTGAAATCGCGGGTCCCAGCTAGTAGAGAATATGAATGGAGTGAGGACCTTCTGCTCCTATTTGTTGCGTGGCTGAATCGTTTGGCGTCCGGCCACTGTCTCGAGTGTGGTCTAACTTCGAAATATGTGACTAGGTGCAACGGCACTACAGTACTGTGTACAGTTGTTTGAAGTATGCAGCAATAATGCTTTGGTATACTAAAGTAGTTAAACTCTGTGAGGAAGTACCTGCAGAGTAAACTTCTAAGGGTTAGCCTCCTAAGCTGTTATTATATGTATTTGGTTAGACGGCACGGTTGGTGCAGTGGCTGATACAGTCGACTTGCAGGTAGTTGTTCCGGATCTGGGTGTATTGTATGTGGAATTCATGTCTGTAAACGCACCCACGATATAGGAGAAATCTTAGTGCGGGGCAAAGAAATGTGAAGTGTTGGTAACCGACATAGCGCGAAGTACTACTAAACTTAAGTGGCGGTGGTTGGAGCACATTGCTCGTAGAACGCATGGCCGATGGGGCTGATAGGTTCTCGAGTGGTGACCGCATACCGGAAGACGCAGCGTGGGCAGACCCCCCACGAAATGGACCGATGACCTGGTGAAGGTTGCGGGAATCCGCTGGATGTTAGTAGCGCAGGACCGGTCATTGTGGTGATCTTTGGGGGAGGCCTATATTCAGCAGTGGACGTCATTCGGTTGAAATGATGACGATGATGATATTGTTTCGCTAGAGTTCACGGATGTAGTCATCGCTCGCAGTAGCATATTGATATCATATCATAGTACAATAACCATGTTACGTTTGGATTGCGTTATTCACGATACATTGCGCGCTCAAAAATGACAAAAACTGCAAGTTATTATTTCTGAGATGGCTATCCTATTTTTATTATAAGTTTACTTCGGCTGCAGCCTCTTCCAAAAGTTTTCGGTATGTTGTCGCTTACAGTTAGTATAATTTATTCATTTAACTTTAACCTCTTAAACCATTATGAATATACAAGATTACAAGTAACATACCAGAATTTCAGTAATAACGGGAATATTAGCACTTTAGTCTTATAAGTATGTAGCATATATACATCTATAACAGTCTACAGATTAACTATAAGCGCCTTCTGGGTAAGACTCAAATAATTTTTATTTAATGTGCATATCATAGTGATATTACTAAGATGGGCACATCGAATAAAAACTATTTACTGCTCGGCAAAACATGTTGCTTGGATTTTTGTCTTTACGTGAACTTAGCCAGTTCATTTGAACAAATGACACTTAGTATGTACCTGTTTGGGGTGTCATGGATACTTAAAGAATTATTCTGCAACTCTCTCACTGGAGGTCAAAACTCTTTTAATGCACAAAAGGAACAAGCATTTGTCGCTACGTTGCTTACTGCGAGTTGGCGACTTCTGAACAGTAGGTTCAGGTTCTTGCAATGTTTTATTTCGTCTACAGTCCCGGGTGTCTAAAAGAACTAAAAAAGTACAGTAATTATAATTTGAACACTTTAAATTGGTATACCAGGTCTTGAACCCGTAAAAAGGTATTTATGAAGCGAGTTCGTAAATATCCAGCCTTTTACGACACAAAATATTATAACATTAAGTACATAATACTACGACCTATTAATTTTGTCCGCCACTATCTATTATCTGTATAGGTATAAAGATTAAGACGAGAGTCAAAGGCAGCCATAATATGATCTATAGAGTCTACAGATTAACTGTAAGCCTCTCCTGGGCAAGTCTTAAAGAGTTCTTATTTAATGTCTATCTTATGCCAACTTTATTAGGCCGAAATATTAATTAAAAAAACTTAGTACTGCTTGACAAAACCTATTGCTAACATTTTTATTGCATGCATATATAAATGTAATGTAGTCTTGCAATTCACTGTTGGCTTAAAATCTCGAAGATATATCAAGGACCGATGACACTACAATAATTTCACAGGACTATGATCTGTTGCTGTCACCAGGATGATCAGCTTATGATAAAAAAATCCTAGTATTAGGTTATTATTATGCACTAGATACGTGTCAATAATGAATTTGAGTCTACAGGTAATGAATTTATATGTTATTAGAATTAATATGGCTAAATATCGCAATAATTAAAATTTAATTTTAGGCTAAAATAGTAGTTCATCATATCAAACAAAGGACGTTCACTTCTGAACAAAGGCGTCCACATAGATTTCCACAAATGTGTCATAATATGAGGGGAATTTGTCAGTAATCACTACATTTGGCAAGCGAGTTGGTGAGCGATTCCGTAGAAATAACGCTGCTGCCTATCTCTCTAGGTTAAAGTCCCTTAGGTGCCTTTTACGACATCCACGGAAGTAGCTGGATTGGGGCTATATTTTTAACCCAGACATTACATGGCTATAATAGAAGATTGGATGGATACTTACGCAATAAAATAACTTTGATTTTACAATTCATTACTGGATTAGGTCTTCTCCAATGTTCCATCCATTAATCTGTCCTCTGCCGTAAATATATCATCTTCCTGCCAGAGGAGCTATTTTAAACGCGTGAAATTTTTCATGTTGCTTTCCAGAACGTTTCGACAGAGATCGGTATTAAAAATCTACCAATTCTGAGTGATGTTTACGAAAACACATTTTTTATAATCAATGTGTAAACCTTAAAAAATATTGTTGTCATATTGTAAAGGTTTTGGCAAAGGATTTTACAGTCGGCCGCTTACCTGACACGAACCCTTCCTTAGCATACTTATATCCTTACTAACATACGATAGTGTTGGTGGTTTACTCGCCGCCTGTGGATTGCCCAGTGCTTAATGGTAACCGGGTTCCAAACTCCCTTGAAAGAATAGAAAATATTTTTATTTCTGCATTACGAGCGCAGGTATAACAATAATAAAAAAGACAATTTAAAAACTATAACTAAGTCACAAATAACACCTATATATAAATAAAAACTTTTCAACATACAATTTTTTTTTATTCGCAGTAGAATGTACAATACTAAATATAGTTCTAGGCTCAAATTTAAATTTTAAAAAAACAGATATCAAGTGCGCTAACGTGTGCAGAAACAGGTTGACACTCTCACACACACTCTCTCTCACACACACACACACACATACCCTTCGTCGACTTCTACGACATCCACGAAATGAGATCGGGTGGAGGTCCACCCGAATAGGTAACAGGTATTCGTGACCGGAGCTACACGGTCCATTAATCCGTTCGCTGCCTTGCACGTTCAGCCCATCAAGAATACTCCACATACAACATACAAATTAATCGCTTCGTAAATACGCTCAGTCAGTAAAAGCCCTTAGTACTGGCACGAGGTAAATACTTTGCAGCGAAATTGCTTTACTTACTGTTTATAGTGCTGTTAAAGAATGGAGAAGGAATACTAATAGTCTTGTGGGAGTTTAAGGTGTAAAGACTTGTTTTCGGGCTGAAATCTAGTGGGAATGGTAACAGATTTAATGGGGCCGTTCATTCTAAAAAGGAATTATTGTTGTATTATTGTTATATTCTTGTTAATGATGCCAACGCCATTATTTTCCAGGCCTAAAAGTTGAGGCGGCTGTAATCAGGCAGTTTGGTCTAGAAATGCCTCTCCATAGATTTTCACATCATCATTTCGGCCGAATGAAGTCCACTGCTGGACACGGGCCTCCCCCAAAGATCACCACTATGACCGAGATGGGTGTGTTGCAGGCTCATTGGGGGGTTAGCATAATCGCCACGCTTGGCCGACGGGTTGGCGATCGCAGTTGAACTGTTAATGTACTCGAAGGACGCTGCTGCCCAGCCTCCGGCTAATCCCTTAGTCGAATTTTACGACACCCATGGAAGGAGATGGGGTGGTGGTATTCTGAGCTGGCAAACGGCAGATTATCACAATTGTGTCGTAATTTTGGAAGGTATTTGCCAATACTCACCACGGTTGGCAGGCGGGTTAGCGAGCACAGTATGGCTACTATTCCATAGAAGGGAAGCTGCCGCCCATCCTTCTGGTTTAAATAAAAAATTAAACGGTTAATATAAGACTCAATGCAAACCACGCGCACAACACTCACGCACACATTAACTTGCTCACCCCTACTACAATTTTCATGTATTTCGTTTAACTAACACAAAATCACTTGTGCTACTGTGTTTTATAGCCTTTGAATAATCACATCCAGCATCGCGAATTTCACTCATATTAGACTATGATATCGGGACTTTTCGCGCAAAGGTAAATCAAAACAATATTTTGACTAACCTCAACGTTTCGGCCAAGAGAAGACTGACAGTCTTCTCGTGACCACGGTCAATGGAACTTTTAAAGATACCATAACAAGTTTTAAAGATACCATAGTAACTTTAAAACGTGTATATTTTGTGTCTTTGGTTGCACTGAATAAACGTTTTTAATATCTAAATAAAAGATGGGTCAAAAACTATGGCAACTGATTCTTTTACTGATTCTAAAGACACTATTTTCAGGTTTTATATAAGCTATGAATAATCTTTACTAATATAATAAAGCTGAAAATATTGTTTTTTTAGAACTTACTAATTCTCTATTCCCGTCAGATTTAAAAAAAGCTTTCTGCAATTCATAGCCTAGATCTTGAGGAAGGTTATAGACTATAAAAAATCACGCTACTTCCTTTAGCAGCCGAGCAAAAAGAAAAGAGGCTACAGAAGTCAGAAGGAACGCTAAGTCAAAACAAAGTAATATCGCAGGTGGGTGATGCGACCCTTCGAGCCGGGCCCCGACGAGAACCGAGCATTACCGACAAGAGCCGAACTTTTTAAAGCCCTACATAAAAAAAAAAAAAACGTGGTTTACTGATAGTGATGTATAAGAGTCGGTGCACATTAACTTTATTTATATTTGTATCCTATGCCTATGTATGTATTATCTTATTTTTTTTGCTTAAAGCCATTAAGGGTGAGATTCCGAAACGAGTCTAAGCGTGAACTTACGCTTCCATCTGTCAAAATGCACTACTTACGCTCATAATTTTGACAGATGTAAGCGTAAGTTCACGCTTAGACTCGTTTCTGAATCTCATCCTAAGACTCTACAGGTCGGAAAAACCACAAACCTACTTAATTTAGATTATTCTGTCTAGTTCCCGTACAACATTCCAGTTTTGGTTTGACCGATAAAAGGCTCAAATTAATCGATATGATTAGCATTAATGATGCAACGAACACTACTTCTACAAATATGAATAAAAACGCAGAATGCGGCGAACACAAATATGCTGGACGTAATTATTCAAAGGCAACAAAACAGTAGCAGCAGAGTGGTTGAAAGCTTGCTTTGTATCCAGGTGGATCTGAGTTTGATCCTGGCTTACGCCTTTGATTTTTAGAGTTCCGAACGTCCAAAGGAAAGAACGGCGGAACCCTTATAGGATCATTGGTATGTCTGTCTGTCCGTCTGACACAGACAATTTGCACCGAATCCTCAAGACCGATTAAGTTGAAATTTGGTGCACATATGAAATTCTACGACCCCAACACGTACGTGTAACGTAAATAAATAAATTTTGAATGTAGAGGGCAATATAGAAAAATAAAAAGTAAAGTTTTGGAAACTGTCCTTGTAACAGATAAAAAGAAGGGCTTGTTGTGAGGGTCTCAAATGTATTTATTTTATAATTTTAAAATATATTATTATATTATTTTGGCCGAATGAAGTCCACTGCTGGACACAGGCCTCCCCCAAAGACAACTACAACGACCGACACGGGTGTGCTGTGTGCTCATTGGGGGGTCTTGCCATAATCGCCACGCTTGGCAGACGGGTTGGCGATCGCAGTTGAGTCGCTAATGCACCCGAAGGACGCTGCTGCCCATCCTCCGGTTAATCCCTTAGTCGACTTTTACGACACCCACGGGATGAAAAGGGGTGGTGGCATTCTGAGCCGGCACCACACGGCATATTAAAATATATATTTACAGTTAATTACAACGAAAATCCCCCCCCCCCCCTATCTCCGAAACTATATAGTCTAAAATTATGAAAAAACAGTATATAATAAGCTCTTTACCTATCGATTACAGGAAAATCTATGAAAAGTCTATGTTCTTAAAATAACACGGTAAATTTTTCAATATTGGGCGTACAAACTTACGTCTTTGCGGTTGGAATGTAAAATTAGGAAAACATGATTTTCAACTACGACGTTAAGTTTTTGGGATAATTTATTGGTACAAGACCGAATGCAACATTAGACAATATATTCTACATCAATTTCGGAACCGTATCCACGCGAGTTCAACTCGCACATGTCCGGTTTTTTCGGATTCATGTGCGAGTCAGAATATGACTATCAGTTGCGTTAATGAGTAAAGAAAATATCGTGAGAAAAGCTGCACACCTAGGAGGGCTCCAAAATGTTCTGAATGTTGTGTGTAGTTCGCTAACCTGCACGAAGCCAGCTGGTGAACTAAGGCCCAATCTTTCTCATCGTGAGAAAATGCCCATGCCCAGCAGTGGGACAATAATGGGCTGATTATGATGATGATGAATTCAGATCAGACTCTTGATCAAGCAATTCGCGGTCTCATAATAACCATTAAAAATGTAAGCAACAGCGATAATACGAGCATTAAAATAAACACCTATATAGCTACTTTTAATTCCAATTTTACGTGAACTGTGCCCACATTAAATTTGCATTAGCACCAAGCCCCCAAAAACTCGTGACCACAAAAGACAAGAGTCAACCCTCTCTTCACTCCATAATGGAACATCTGTGTTGTAGGTACATTCGACCACTTTTTTACGAAGCCGACCCGCGTCAACTCTGTCAACCGCAATGTTTTAGAAAAACAGTGCGAAAATGTAAGTACCTTGACTGGGGTTAGGGTCCGCGTCACAAAGAAGGCAGAGCGAGTAAGGATTTTTTTATAATATACGAGTAACGTGATGCCAAATGACAATGTTTTTTTTTAACTTTGCCCCTAAGACCAAGTTTTACTTTTGTAAATCCGATCACTGTTATAGGCTATTCATACAGCCTAAAATATGATCACATGTCTATTGCCCTACTGATGATATGACATTAGCGTGTTAAATTAAATTTTTCATTCGTTGATTTAATTCATTGTTTGCGTTTGCAACTTGAATTCCAGGCTGCCTTTGCTGTATGTTTTTCTGTCGTTTAATTATTGCTTATTAATCGCCAATACTATTCCGTGTGCTGTTCGGATTAAGAATATAGCACCACTCCATCTCCTCCCGTGGATGTCGTAAAAGGCGACTAAGGGTCTCTAAGCCAGAGGGATGGGCAGCAGCGTCCTTTCTGAGAAACGGTAGCCATACTGCGCTCACCAACCCGCCTGCCAAGCGTGGTGAGTATTGGCAAATACCCTCCAAAATGATGACACAGTTGTGAAAATCTATGGGGGAGGTCTTTGTTCAGCAGTGGACGTATAAATGGCCGATATGATGATATGATGACGTCAATACTGTTATGTATTCTGCGCCCTGACACCATATGTTACGTACACTTTGACATAACTTATCTTTCACAAAATGATATCAACTGGCTTGCATAACTAATGAAATTGTAATGGGTTGGCTTCGATTTGGAGTATAATTAGTGTATACATATTTTTTGTTCTCTCAGACCTCAGACCTTTTTTGTATGGCAGATGATCCCATCTAGACAGTACTAAATAATATAAAATAAAGGGCATTTAGCATTGGTGTGCCACCAAAGCTGTAAATAATGTCATATTCTATAATAATTAAATAATATTTTCTACAGTTTACGCGAAGGCATCTATTGAATCGAAATAGCTTACGCAAATGTATCGCTTTCGTTTCATTCATCCTATGTAGGTACATACGTACAGACTCCATATGTGACTCTCACAGAAGGAGACCACAGCAGTCAAGTTTTCGTGTTCTGCCAACATAGCTGACACTACTGCGGGCCAATAGGTTGCTACTACAATATAATAAAAAACTTATATTTGTGTCGCGTATTACGAATGTTATATGTAGTGAAAATTGCTTTTTAAATGAATGCAGATTTATTCTGGATATTTAAATGTTTTCAAAGATATAGATTAACGGCGGCGCAAGTGTGATAACTGATAACTAGAAACATGAAGCTACTAGCCATAAGAGACTTGCAAGAAACCAAACTATAAAAAGCGCGCATGGCGCTCTTTTATAAATATTTTTTTTATCTTCGTTGGCGGCTGATCCCTATAACAGAATGCCATACCGCATAATGCTCTAGAACAAGTGGCTTTGTATGAAAACATTAAATTGAGGTTCATTATTGTATAACAATGTCTTGGGATCCAAAGCCAACACACACACCTAATATATCAGTCCGTAAACGTCCACGTAACATGCACATAGGCCAGCATGAGCCTTCTAATGATCACTAGAGCCGAAATCAAAGTTTTTTTTACTATCATTAAAATGTTTTTAACTATTTATTTAAGTGTTTTGTATGTGCCAATAAAGGATTTTACTTTCTTTCTTTCACTACAATGACTGATAATAGGGTATAATGCCGTATTCACCACACATGGTAAGGCAGATTAGTGATTGCAGTGCCATATTAGCACACTGGAGGATTCTGATGACCATACCCTTGACATCGACCCTTAGTCGCCTTTTACTTTGTGTACAAATCCCTTTTTCAAGCTGGATAATTATGGCATGATTCTATCTCATCAAGATTATCGTTGATTGCACTGGTCTATAAGAAGTCCTATGTCGAAAGACATTTTTTTTCTTATCTTTTTTAAAAAACTTTGCCCCACACTAGGATTTCTCCTGTGTCGTGGGTGCGTTTACAGACACGAATTCCACATACAATACACCCAGACCCGGAACAACTACCTGCAGATCATACAAATGTTTGTTACGTGCGGGAATCGACCCGGTGCGCAGCAGCCGACTATGTCAGCCACTGCACC
The DNA here is from genome assembly GCA_947459985.1 of Diloba caeruleocephala. NCBI lineage: Eukaryota > Metazoa > Arthropoda > Insecta > Lepidoptera > Noctuidae > Diloba > Diloba caeruleocephala. Next base: position 28,621,970 of record OX381607.1, read on the forward strand.
AACCGTGCCGTCAATGAACATTGATTGGAGGGCTATGACAAGAATATCGTGCTACCCATTCCCCTGTTACATTCCTTTAATCACGTTACGACCTATGGAAATAAATTGGGTAGGCTCCGCTGGCAAATTCAAATTAAAATTCAATCATGTATTCAGTAATTAGGTCCTAACAGACACTTTTGCACGTCACATTGAACCAACGGAGGGCAATTTCAATACATGACAAGCTCTGAGAAGAAATGCCAAAAGAAACTCAGGGCTTGGTCTTCTTTGATTAATTATCTTTTTTTATACTTTTTTTTACAAATGATTTAAAACAGCTGTTATACAATGAAATACATTTGCAGCTATACAATACAAACAATGCAGATAAAATTTTGTTTCCAGGGAAGCGCAGATAGTCGCTTGCCCTCCGCTAGAGGGGGTGACCGCTTTACAGTCATCTCCTCCGAGATGTGCATAAAGGCGTGGCACCAATGGGCGGGTCTAGTGTGACCTTACGAGGACCTGGAGCCCCCCTTCGGTGCCGAAGATGACCGCTCCAGTGGTTTTAGCCGGTAGGAGTCCGGCATACCCCTTCGTCCTTCCCCGGGGCGAAGGAAGTTCATGAAGAATTTCCACTGGACATCAATAAAAAAAAGGGGAAACGCAGATAATAGATAAGAATTGATAAAAATTAACGCCAAACATCCCTATCGGCAACATAACACGGCAAGGCTGTAAGGTAACTCTTGAAAAACAAACGGCAGTAATTAAACAACTTGAATCATCAAATAACATTGACTGTTAATTAAAAGGAATGTTTTGGTAATATTTTATTGAATCGATTTTCAACGACTATGTATTATGAGGTATTTCGCCTCAAATATCATTATCACTATCATCAGCTAAACAACGCCCACTGTTGAACAAAACCTTCATCAATTTTCATAAATATGTCGAGTTTTGGCGAGTATTTGCACTGGCAAATACTGATTTCACGCTTGGGATACGGGTTGGTGAGTGTAGTTTGGCTATTGTCCCTTAGTCGGCTTTTACGGCATCCACAGGAGGAGATGTAGTTGTGCTATATTCTTTCTTAGTCCAGACACCACACCTAACGAGCATGTTTTTATACTTACATATTCATTATAATAACACTACATACGGTAGATATAACATAATATACAATAATATACAACATAGTATATAATAATAATATGCTGACGGCACGGTTGGTGCAGTGGCTGATACAGTCGGCTGCTGCGCACCGGGTTGTTACAGCAACGAAATAACAGCGGTCAACTAACCATATTCTTACAATTCCACAGTAGTGTATTTCGTGAAGTTTCTCGGGATATTTGTTGACCCAACTAAACTTACAACGGTGAAGGGTCTCAAAAGCTTTTGTAAAGCGTAAGTACTCTTGAAGACATTCCAACAAGTCATTACCGACGTGTATTTATTTATTTTCTTTGGTTTACCAACACGTATGGACGTTGCGTATTGGTGTAGAATAAATGGAACAAACAATAACATATTTCCTAGTTCTTTTATTTATTAAATTTATAGAAATGTTAATTTTTAATATTAATAACCACATATTTAATCTTTTTTAACAACGTTGCCCCACGCTAGAATTTCTCCTGTGTCGTGGGTGCGTTTACAAACACAAACTCAACATACAATACACCCGGACCCGGAACAACTACCAGCAGATTATACAAATATTTGTTCCGTGCGGGATCGAACCCGCGACCGGAGCGCAGTAGTCGACTATATCAACCTCTGCACCAACCGTGTCACTAACCATAGTAAAACCATTCACAGTAAAATCATAGAATATTCGACAGTAGCTGTCTTTATACTCATTAATGTGTAATTATTATCTATACAAATAAATAAAATTGAAGTGTCTGTTTGTAATGTCAAAATAACAGCTTTTTACTGATTGCATATGAAAAAGACAAAAAAGTTAAAAATTGTTTTTTTGTACATATAACAAAAAAAGAATTTTACCTTTTTTGTCTGTCTGTCTGTCTGTCTGTTTGTTCCGGGTAATCTCCGAAACGGCTGGACCGATTTTGACTGGACTTTCACTGGCAGATAGCTGATGTTACAAGGAATAACTTAGGCTACTTTTATTTAAGAAAAATAATTAGGGTTCCGCGTAAATAAAACCCTTGAAATCCAATATATATATTCTATGTCAAGTGTTTATGTCGAAGTACTCTAAATTACTTTTAAATTATACGCGGGTGAAACCGCGGGTCCCAGCTAGCCTTTAATAAAATCAAGGCAATGGGGCATAGAGAAAGGTTTTCACAAATCACTTCCAGCTCCGTAGCCAAAGCCCGATGCAGTCAAAGTGAAATTGTTTTGCATTTCCTTGCATTTAGATTATCGAAAGCTGCCTCTGCGAGCCCTATGCTTCAATTACAGTATCAAGATAAGGAATTTACAATGAACTCGGAATTTGTTTGTTAGGTTGTTTTAAATTCTTTGAAAGTCATTTAGGTGCACAGGTACAGAAATGGCTAAAATAAAAATACGTGTGCCGACGAAATTTAAACAGATAATTAATTTAAAACAGTAATCTGTTTAAAATATCATCATTTATTTATATATATATATATATATATATATTTATATTTACACACATACAGCTACCATTACAGGAAAATCCTAATACGATAGTGTAGTTACTAACTTAATTAACAATGAAATAAAATAGGTAACAATCAACATTTACGAAAAATAAAATAAAGCAATAACCCAATGTAACATGTTACAAATAACATAATATATGTAATGTTACTCTTGCAAACTCGCTCAGTGAACATGAGAATAAATCTAATTTATTAGCAACATTAGTTTTAAGTGTGTGCATTGTTCGCGTGAGAGGGTTATCATATCAGCCAAAGATGTCCATCGCTGAACAAACGCCTTCCCCATAGATTTCCACATTATTTATTTATTTATTTATATATATAATAACCGGATTCACTGGGTTCCAGTTGTTTGTTTGTGTCGTCATTAGGAGGAAGTTGCCAGTACTCACCTCGCTTGGCAGGCGGGTCGGTGAGCGCAGTATGGCACGGTTGGTGCAGTGGCTGATACAGTCGACTGCTGCGCACCGGGTCGTGGGTTCGATTCCCGCACGGAACAGATGTTTGTACGATCTGCAGGTAGTTCAAATAGGCAACGTATTTTCAAAAAAGAAGAAAATAAAGGATTGGTTTTGTTGCTGTCAAAATTAAACTACTATCTACCAATTTATTTTAAAGTGATATAATTGACCCATTTAAAGGAGGTGCTTTAAATAAGTCTATAACTTTGACCTACTTCTCATCGTCTACTTTGATTATGGACCTCAAAAGTAATTGGGTTGTTGATATTTAATGAGTTTAACCCACTTAAAAAATTGGGCCCAAATTGTGTTCATTTGTTTTGGACAGCAGTGAAGGGTTAATTCTTGTAAATTTGTTGCCTTTTATAATTGGTTTGTAGCTGGAGTGCTTGATTAAGTTTTAAAGAAAGTATTTTAAAAATAATTTAGATAATATTATTATTAATGACAACTATAAACCTGGTGGGCCTGCCTGCATCTGCTTAGCGTGACTTCCTGGGTTCAGTTTTTAGGTCTAGTATTAGTATTCAGTAGGTTAAAGTGCGGCTGGGATGCCTCTGGGTCACTTCGAAGCCGCAATTATGTATACAGAGCTTGCCAAATTTAATAGGCCGTGTGCGGAAGTATACCATAGCCATACCTATATATATAGAAAATTCTGCAACTTGATAAATGTACATGCAAGTCAGGGTTAAGAGGTTTCTGTTTTTGGTTTCTGAAACAGGGGCCTGCAGGAATTCCATGGAGCTGATCCACATATGGCCCTAAGGTGAATCAGCGAATAAAATTCAAAGGTTAAGGGTTACACTTGGCAGATCATTGATGTAAAACAAGAATAACAGAGACCCAAGAATACATCCTTGGGGTACCCCAGAGATATTGACCCTATACGAAGATCTGTCGGCCACTAATTCCCGTTTATTATTTACGCTCATAATTTCATATCAGTTCTCTTTTGCGAGGACTTGAAGTTGATCAAAACGTAGAAAATGGTTCGGTTTGCCTAAGGCATGTTTACATACAGCAAACTTTGAGGAGCATCTATGCTTGACGTCAGCTATGCATTTTTTTATCCTGCTGGCTTATATTATGCATACAATGTTTTGTTTGCCCTATGTATGACAACCCACAATCACAGTCAATCTTGTAGAAGAATATGACACTTCATTAGTTTAAGAGGTTGGCTGATCGGGTTGAATTAATTTTCATGGAGGCACGCTTTAAGATATGGCCAATTCTGTCGATGCCTCCCTTAATAAGTGGTAAAACAGCAAGTCATCGATCAACAGTGGTGGGAGGCTTTTATGACGGGTATGTGGCTCTTAACTTGTTATGTTATACCTGATGATAGGCGTCGTCTTGTATTTTTTGATAAATCACTATTTGCTATTTCTATACGAGTTCAGAATAAAACATTTTCTTTATTCTTTCTCTTAAACCTTATACACTGTCGTTTTAAAAGTAATATTTACCTAAAATAATTGCATATCAGTATTTTGGGTTACAAACCAAACGAATACATAATGCGATTCCATTTATAACTTTCCGAATTCAAAACCACCATTTATCACCAACATTTTCTGAATATTATCTCCAATGTTCCGTTTCGCCCACTATAAATTGGGAAGAACGCATACCCTCATATCTTTTAAAAATCCTCTGATAGGATATCGGTAAAATATTCTGAATCTATAACACTATTGCGAACGGCTTCAACTTGAATAAAAATATTGTCTTTTGGAACAAACCTTTTTTTATCTTTTGACGGGCAAGGCATAACTTCTCGACTCTATTTCGTTTAGATTTCTCTCTATTGAATTGGTAACGTCTTCTGAAGGAATAAATTGACAAAAAGCTAGTAGCGATTTCGGGGTTCTGCAATCATTTCTTTTTAGATGAGTTTAGTGATGTTGTTGTATTTGAGATCTAAGCTGGAATTATAATGTAGTATTGTGAACACATTATCTGTAGTTTTATATCTATAAATGTTAGATGTAGTTATATACCAGTCAAGTCATGCTCGTGTCCTCTCTCTGGAATGGTCAGATTTTATTTATACTATGTTTATCTTATTTTCCACTTGAGAGCTTTTTTACCACAACAGCCATCAGTTCTACGAGCAATGTGCCCCGCCTATTGCCACTTCAGTTTACTAATCCTTTCAGCTTAGTCGGTAAGTTTAGTTCTTCTACTGATCTCCTCATATCTGATTCGATCTCTATTGCTCGCCGAGTGACCTTGAGCTTTCTTATGAGACCCATTGTGAGTGACTACGTCTCTGTTCCATATGTCATCACTGGTAACAAACACTGGTAACAAACACCGGTTCAAGAATTTCGTTTTGAGGCATTGCGGTATTGTCGATGAAAATAGTTGGATGAGGGTGGCATGTGACCACTCGTTGTGAAAATCTCTGGGGGAGGCCTTTGTTCAGTGGTGGACGTCCTTTGGCTGATATGATGATGATGCTTGATCTTATTTTCTGGGGAATTAATTAACCTTAAACATAATGTTATGGTGTTATATTTAGAAGAGATGCAGGCAGCCTTTGTTAAGTAACAACAAAAAATAAAAAGAATATTTTAATCCACTTATAATTACATTATATTGTAGTTACGGGCACCATTTAAACTTGTAAGTGTAAAAGTTTGTATGTTTCAACGTTTGAGGCCCCATCACCGCATCAAACTGTCTCAGCAGTGCAATTCTCTAAGCTCAAACATCCATACATCCTTGAAAACAGAATTGAAATAACGCTGAAAAGACCAATTTGGTATTCGCTAAGACATGATTGAAGCTATTCAAGGACACGTTCCAGACGACAAGTATACGAAATGAAAATACGCACTGTGACTTCTGGCTTACGATCAAGTTCAGCCCAATTGTAGTATTCCATGTGCTGTCCGGATTAAGAATATAGGCATCACTCCATCTCCTCCCGTGGATGTCGTAAAAGGCGACTAAGGGACTCTAACCCGGTGGGATGATTTATAACTATCCTATAGCATTTTCGTTAAAATTTATACGACAAACACAATTCGTATTATTTATAGGTATGAAGTCGAAGGGAGTCGTTGGATGAGAGCGGCATGTGACCGCTCGTTGTGGAAATCTAAGGGGGAGGCCTTTGTTCAGCAGTGGACGTCCTGTGGCTGATATGATATGATAGGTATGAATAAAGTCTTCAGTTTAAATAAAAAATATGTGCGAGTCAAGTATTTTCAATTCAAAATTCACTCATATTAACGTTATAATTACGATACTTCACGTCAAAATATTCGTACTAGGTCTTCTGTAGTTTAGACGTTAGCACGTATGTAATCACGCGCTGCCGTAGGACGCTTTGGGGGATCCTTTACAATCCTCCCGGTGGGTTGGCCGCTTTACAGTCACCCTCTCCGAGATGTGCCTATAGGTGTGGCACCAGTGGGTGGGTCTAATATGATCATACGAGTACCTGGAGCCTCTCTTAGGTGCCGAAGATGATCGACCCAGTGGTTTTAGCCGGTAGGAGTCCGGCATACCCCTTTGCCCTTCCCCGGGGCGAAGGAAGTTCATGAAGAAATTCAACTGGGCGCCAATAAAAAAAAGGTCCTATGTAGTTTAACTGCTCTCACCGACCTGTCTGTCAAGAATGTGAGTACTGGAAAATTCCTCCCAAAAATACGACACAACTGTGGAAATGTATGGGGGAGACCTTTGTTCAGCAGTGCAGGCTTTTTTTAAAATAAGATAAGATAAAGATAAAAATATTTTTATTCATATAAAACCAATTACAGGCACTCATGAATAATCAGACTCTAGTTGCCGCATTCCAAGATGTAGGTTTCTTATGGAGAAGAACGGGCAAGAAACACCATGGTTACTCTTTTTAAATCAAAATAGTTTTGTTACAATATTTGAATACATTGCTCTTGAAATTAAGGTTATGTGAGGATAATGTAGGAGAAAAGGGTCTAAATCACCTTAAGTCTAACAATAAACAAGCCAGATTTTGATATTTTATAAGCTTATGTTTAAATTGCCATGGCTGTATTAAGCAGACCAGTCCCAACAGACAGCACTCGTTCACGAGCGTGACGCATGCATCAGCGTCGCTTAGCTCAACCATATTGTAGGGCAACCCAGCGACCCGAAACACGACGCCACCGTAATTAGGACACTTGAGTGGGCATGACATGCCTAATCTACCAGACAAATATCACGTCAACTGAACAAAATGAATTAATAACCCACATGGTACTCGCACATACACTTGTCATCTGTATCTAATCAAGGTAAACTGTGAATATAAAAAAAAGCCCTGCACTAAGCGGTCTCCTGTGTCGAGGGTATGTTTAAACACACAAATTCAACACAATACACCCGGAACACCTACCTGCAGATCGTACAAATATTTGCTCCGTACGGGAAAAACCCCCGACCCGCAGCACAGTAGCTGACTGTATCAGTCACTGCATCAACCATGCCGTCAAAGGTTCTATGGCTGTTGTATGGCGTTCTACGTAATATGTGTGTATCCCTCCAATATTTTATGTGTTTCTTCCTCAGTTATTAATAAGTATATACATGTTAATATTTTGCCGTAGCCGCCCGTGGCATCAACATAGATGCCCTATCAGAAGACCAGCGCTGTAGCATAAACTGCTGAAGCATATGCTGAGATAGGGACCTTTTTTGGCCTCGTACAGCACTACTAAGTCCATATACTTTAGTATATTCTAAATATTTCGTTTTCATTGTCATTGTGTACGAGACCAAAATAAAACATTTTCTTTCTTTCTTTCTTTATATGATAGGAGTAGGGCGGACCACTGCAGTGCCTGTTATTCTGCTACCAAACAGTATTTTTGTCTCGAGGTAACACATGCGGTATGCTGCCACGCAGGACTACTCTTGGATAGCATTAAATTTGTTAGCAGCATACGTGATGCTCACCAGCAGTCGAATAGCTCAGTGGACTCGTCATGAAGTTGTTCATCATTTCGGCCGAATGGAGTCCACTGCTGGACACAGGCCCCCCCCAAAGTTCACCACAACGACCGATATGGGCGTGTTGTGTGCTCATTGGGGGGTCTTGCCATAATCGCCACGCTTGGTAGACGGGTTGGCGATCGCAGTTGAGTTGTTAATGTACTCGAAGGACGCTGCTGCCCATCCTCCGGTTAATCCCTTAGTCGACTTTTACGACACCCACGGGATGAAATGGGGTGGTGGCATTCTGAGCCGGTACCACACGGCATATGTTGTTAAAAACCAATGTCTCTAAAGTTTGATTTTAGGGAAAAGTCGTAAAACAAATCCTATTAACTTTAGTACCCTTCCAGCTTAGTACTTACTTCCTATCTGCTTGTATTTTGAAAATATTCTCCACTCTCGTTCTTCTCAATTTAAACTCAAGGACCCTTAAAGCCGGCCGTCTGTTAGAATAAAATTCTATGAGAACTGTCGTAAGCCCTTTTTTGCTTACTTGATAAAGTGCTCCAGTTCTGCACTGCGTGTTGGCGTCTTTCTTTTTTACGTGTAAATTCTATCAAAGTGCTTTTACATTATTCTTTCGGAGATTGTTGTTTGTTTTTATTGGTAGATGTTGACATGTTTTGTAGTTTTTGGGAGAATAAAACGTCAGAGGTTTGTAGAGAAAGTGCTGCAAACTTTTTGCATATTTTGTTAGCGGTGAATTTACAGACAGATTTAATACTCTTACAAAGCAAAATAGGTTTCCCTTGTGTGGTTTTATTACCAATACATAGAAGAATTACCTGGTATTTTACGTGTGGTGTCCGGATTCAGAATATATCATCACTCCGTCTCCTCCCGTGGGTGTCGTAAAAGATGACTACGGGAGTCTTAACCAACGGGATCGGCAGCAGCGTCCCTTCTTTGAAACAGCATCAGTCTGCGCTCACCAACCCGCCTACCAAGCGTGGTGAGTATCGGAAAATTTCCCCCAAAATAATGACACAATTGTGGAATTGTATAAGGGAGGCCTTTGTTCAGCAGTGGACGTTCTTAAGCTGATATGATGACATAGAGGAATTTTACCAAAATCACGATATTTTGGTAGGTGAAGGTTTCTGCTGTAGATTGTAATACAAGAGACCGGCCAGGTAGGTATCACCGTAGTGCCAGATATTTTGCCGCCAAGCAATAGTAATTAAACTTTAGACATTACTGTGCTCCAGTTTGAAAAATACTGTAGCTAGTGAAATTACTAAGCATAAGAGACTGAGTAACTAATGTCTCGAGGTGACGGGCACATTGTGGTGTCACGCAAGACATCCTGGGTAGCATTACAATTGTTATGGGCAGCAGACGCGTACCACCAGGCGAATGATGTACTGATATCGTCACCAAGTTACAAAAAAAATTACAATATTAATATGAACACTGTTGCTTTACCCATGGGAAATAATGAGGTAATTATATCTCGTAGCTACCAAATACTTACCACTTCAAACCACATCTCTTAAAGATTCTCGACACTAATTTACATCGAACTCCTCGAAAGACAAATCCCTCCAAAATCACGCGGCAACATTGTTCCAACATTACAATATCATAAATTTTACAAACGTCCGTGGTTTCTTATAATTGATCATGAATAATGTATATCGGCTCATTCATCGTTCTGTGCAAGATAAATTGATTCCAATTGTATTAATATTCCTTGGGGATTCAGGTAAATGGGAATTGCCAGTAAAGGTGTTTCAGTATTACCAATTGACCTCAATGCGGATGGCTACATCGGAAAGGATTATTTTGAAATGTGCTATTTATCAAGGCCTGAACTTAAGTAAACTGAACGTGGTGGCAACAAATCGTTAAAATCGGGTATCCGAATGCAGATGCTACGCTAGAGAACTATGTTGAAAAGCTGGCAGTGATTTTAATATTGATATTGATTTTGTTAGTTACTTTTGTGATGTAGGTATTATTCGTGATGTCCCAATACAACAGTCAAAGATCTTTTAGTACCGGTTAGTATATGGACAGGTGTGATGCTTACTACCAGGTGAATGATATGCTGGTCTCCGTCAGTGGGCTGTATAAAAACCGATCGTCTGTGTGCAAACTTGCCGACCGCACATTCCTCTAGAGGGGCGTGCGCAGAGCATGGCGCGCCGCCCTCTTGGGCCTACTTCTGTTTTTCTAGCAGGCCGCAACTCACGGAGGCCAGCGATCGGTCAGTGTTCTCCACCGGCATCCACACCCGGGGCGTTTTATGCGGTGGGGATCAGAAGTGGTCTGCTCCCGTCCCTGCTCCCGTGAATCAGGTCTTCGCAAAAGTAGGCGATGTCGAGGCCACGCACTCGCACTCCGAACAACGGACTAAACCGCGGTCGGAAGTGAGAGGTCACTATCTTTGACCACCGTGTTGAGGTTACGGCACTGCGTTGCTAAGCTGGACAGTCCACCAACGTGTACGTGTCTTTCGGACAGTTTCCACAGTTATGACAACTAGGCATCTCTGCTCAGTCTGTGTAACAGAGATATTTCCCGAAACGGAAGGTGAGGTGCCATTCCATCAAATTGCTATCGTGGCATGCCATAAAAATAAACTAAAGTAAAGGGTGAAATACGTGAGTGTTTAACTGGGTGGAACCAAATCGTAGAAATCAGTGACCCGATACAAGGCTCAGGTAGAGATGACCGTCGGCACGCACTCGAGTTGTGGCAGCGGCTGATTCTTCTACCACGGTACACGCGAAAGCGCTGCGTCGAGGCTATCTTGCCATTTGTAGGAGCCTGGATGATAAGAAGCAGAAGCCTCACTTTTCGCCTGATGCAGGTGTTCATCGGACATGGTTTCTCTGTGAGTATCTAAATAAAATCGGATGCAAGATTACGACTGACTGCCACGGTTGTGAAGATAACCCGGATACCGCACAGCACTAGCCTAAGCGATTGCGGACACCCAGGGTTAATACGCGCAGGGTTCATGAGCACATTGTGCGCTCATTCCGAGAGTCTTCTGGAAAGACGGCGGCATGTATGTGATTTCATGACGCCATATTCGCGGCACAGCAACGCTTCGATGGGATATTTTACAATCGAGATGTATCTGGGGGATGGTCTCTTTACAGTCGCTAAAAGCGGTAACCGCTTTATTCTCACCCCTAAATTTAAATTAGTTTACTAAAATTAGACTAAACTAGTTCTTTTTGAACGTCATTATAAGACAGCACCCATATAAGCTCACCCTTCACCGCTTCCTAGTCTGCAAGCTATAAAGGCGAGGCAATAATGGGTGGCCCTATTGTGTTCAATCTCGAGAACCTGGGGTCTCCTTCGGTGCTAAAGATGATTGACCAGAGATCTTAGCCATTATGATTCCAGTACACCCTTCCACCGTTTCCGAAGGCGGTGGAAGTTTGTGAGGGTTTCATATGAAAAGAAAAAAAAATACAGATGACAGTACATGCCTGGGAACAGCTGGGGAACATTTTCGTCTAATCGCGCTCCCTATAGGTTGATTCCTAAAGAACCGAATTAATAATATATTCATTATTCATATATTTTTTTTTACGAATGGATAGTAGGTATTTGATACATTTACTGGGTCGTCGTTTTATGACACCAAAAATGACATGGAGTACAACATTACTTATAATAATCACCATAATGACAAGAAATGGATTGGGATGAATGGATGGAATCCGTCAGAAACAATCTCTAATTATTCTGTGACTATTTAATAACAAAATAGATTAAAAGACTCCAAAACTAAAAATACCTTATGGAAGCTTTACATTCAATCACTCAGAGCATATGTACAAAGAAGGTTAAGAATCAGAGTAAACTTAACAAAATATCATCTTTGTCATTATTTTTCAGCTGGCCATGTACGAATTCATCCACGCCGCAAATTAGAGGTGGGACATTAGCATAATTTAGCTAATAGTCCATGCGGGCAATGCACCGATATACCTTATAGTTGTCAGTATCCACGCAGGACAGAACACTGAATCGATTGAATAATATTGGACATGTAGGTTAGATGAAATCAAATTATATCAGCCTATAAACTTTTAAGAAGATCAAGGATTTGATCGCTTTAAACGTGAAAAAGGACCTGTAGAAGTTGGGCAGTATGATTTATATTGTCATGATTTCATATCAAATTGCCTTACTTCCTGATGAAAATAACCCTTAGCTGATAGCCCGTAGAGGCTTTTCAGACTGCCACAACCACAACTGCCCGACGCGACGAGCGGTAAGCTTAATATGGTCAGGCAAATAATTGTATAAGAATATAGTCCTATTCCCAGGTATAATCATACATTATAATTATATCGTCGAATCCGACTTGGTTGTGCAGCGTTTGGGAAAGTCCCCAACGCCTTTCGTCAATATTACCGCAATGCTTGAAACAAAAAAGTCTTTAACCAGTATGTGCTACCAGGGTACAAGTTGATTGTAATAAATACTGTTCACCCTAGGAACAATCCAGCGCCATATATTTTTGAAGCTTCACATATATTCATACAATATTAATTTATTCTGACTGAAACAAAAATTGGTGTAATCCATCTCTCCCTGACCTTTCTAGAGTTAGGATTAAAAATAGTTTTTGGAATACGTAAGCACTAACTTTTGGCTGCAACTTCGTCTACGTTAATGATTTAACTTGCATAAGTCTAGTTAGTTAAGTTTGGGCCGGATTATTTCCTGGGTGCTACTTTTAACGTCTGATTTGAAATTGGTTTTTTAGGTTTCACTTTCGTATGATCTGACAAACATTTGACTCGATTATTTTACCAGATTATAATTTATATTATGCAGAGTGTATGTATACAAAGCATGGTTGAAGTAAGAGGATGGACGTGGCTCAGGTGTGATTCGGGCTTGAAATGATCAATTTATTCACACGTGGCGAGACGCGGTGTGGCTATAGTAGAACTGTGTATTAGCCTGTAAAAAAATCAAGGTGCTGGTACACTCATTTAAAAAATCAACCTAAAATACCCTCTAGTTTTTCTCACATCTCACCTACGAACATTTCATCTCAGTTAATAGTCATATAGTTCAACGCCCCTCTAAACGAATTTCATCCCATTTTGGCGTCTTATGAAAAATTTACATCATATTCGCTCAGCATTTTATGCACCTAATCCTTCAAAATTTCGGGATATTTTAATATAACATTTTCACGTTGTAATAAATGAATGCCGTGTGGTGCCGGCTCAGAATGCCACCACCCCATCTCCTCCCACGGGTGTCGTAAAAGTCGACTAAGGGATTAGCCGGAGGATGGGCAGCAGCGTCCTTCGAGTACATTAACAACTCAACTGCGATCGCCAACCCGCCTGCCAAGCGTGGCGATTATGGCAAAACCCCCCAATGAGCTCACAACACATCCATATTGGTGGTTGTGGTGATCTTTGGGGGAGGCCTGTGTCCAGCAGTGGACTTCATTCGGCCGAAATGATGAATAAATGAAGGAAATGAGATGAAATATAGTCTGCTGCTTGTCATTTCGGCCGAATGAAGTCCACTGCTGGACACAGGCCTCCCCCAAAGATCACCACAACCACCAATATGGGTGTGTTGTGGGCTTATTGGAGGGTTTTGCCACAATCGACACGCTTGGCAGGCGGGTTGGCGATCGCAGTTGAGTTGTTAATGTACTCGAAGGACGCAGCTGCCCATCCTCCGGCTAATCCCTTAGTCGACTTTTACGACACCCATGGGAAGAGATGGGGTGGTGGCATTCTGAGCCGGCACCACACGGCAAAGCCGGCACCACACGGCAAACGTCTGCTGCTTAATATGTGAAGAGTCTGCTATATATCAGGGGAAAATGTATTTCTAGCAATTTCAAACTCTTCGAGCTCTTATTTATTTAGCTGCAAATGCGTATTTGCCATTGGTACCAATCAGTTCAGTAACATTTTAGTCTCATTGTATTCTTTACAAATATATTCTTATTTTTCTTTTTTCATCTATTCGTACAAATTTTCTTGTTTATTATTTATTCTTGAATTCCGGTCTGGATAAATAATATAGCACCACTCCATTTCCTTCCATAAATGTCGACAAATGCGACAAAGGGTCTCTAAATCAGAGGAAATGGCGAGCAGTGTCCATTTTATGAAACAGTTCACTCACCAACCTGCCTGCCTACGGTCAAGTTCTGGCATATTCCCCCCAAAATAATGACACACTATGGTAATCGTTGAGGGAGGCCTCAGTTTAGCAGTGGATGTCCTTTGACTGATATGATGGTTCCACTTTTGACCTGAATTTCACCTGATGGAAACCGATGGACGTGGTCTAACCTGATAAAACAGTTATTACTGGTATGCATTAATCGAACATTAAACTGTGGGAATTACCTCAAAACGATACTTTTGAACATCAATTGGACATTTCAACGTACATCGAATGTGATAGCAAGCTTAATTTAGATAACAGGTGCAAACAGTTATGAACGGAGTCTGCCCTTACTTTATTGTAATATTTGTTTACTCGTGTCCCATATAAACGGTTTCTAAATTTAAATGTCCCGAGCTATATGATCATCACTCGACTTACCACTAATTACTTACTAAACGTGAGATGCGTAAATCGGGCTATAGACAGAGTGAGACACTGATGCTAGCTCTCATAACTAAATTATAAATTTAAGGACTGACAGACCTGATGTTGTCTCGCTTTGGCCCACTGCAGTCCATATCATAGTTAATAGTGACGTCATACATGAATGGAAATTATGGCTTAAGGGTGTTTAAATGTCAAACCTCTTCTAAATATAAATTTATTTTAGCAGAATCTTGTTGCATGAAAATAGCCTTCACTAATCCAATTGATTTTACGTTTTCAGTCTTTTATTGGAAAGTTGATTAAGCTCAGTCAAATTAATTGGTAACATCAATTTTCCCGATCGTTGCCATATATTATTTTGTTTCAAGAATTGGCAATAAAAACAATGATTGTACATAACAAAGAATTTTTGTGTATAATTTTCTATATTTAACGCAATATCAGTTATCAAAAAGATTTACCTATGTTTAAGATTTATTTTTAACCGACTAATGAGGAGAAGGAGATTTATCAACTCGATGCGTATTTTTTTATTTGTTTTTATGTAGGTATGTACACCGATTACTCCGAGATTTGTAGACCGTTTTAAGCAATTGGTTTTTTATCTAGAGCAGAATGTTTTCGAGTAGGTTCCGTATAAATTTCATTACATTTGATTGAGTAGTTTTTTAACCAGCTTCAATAAACAGGTTAATTTGACTGCGCCTATCTAGATGATGTCTTATTGGTATCGATTCCTATCAGATCAGAGAGCCGATTTGTCATTCTTATTATTAGTGTTAAACACTGATACCAAATTGGAATAAGTTCTTACATTAATTTTCACTAAAAAGAATTAATAAAACTTTTTTACAAAAAAAATACCTTTTTTTTTTTTTTTAATTGGTGCCCAGTGGAAATTCATCATGAACTTCCTTCGCCCCGGGGAAGGATGAAGGGGTATGCCGGACTCCTACCGGCTAAAACCACTGGAGCGGTCATCTTCGGCACCTCAGGGAGGCTCCAGGTCCTCGTATGATCACACCAGAGCCGCCCACTGGTGCCACGCCTATAGGCACATCTCGGAGAGGGTGACTGTAAAGTGGTCACCCCCGATTGTAAAGGATCCCCCAAAGCGTCCCACGGCAGCGCGTGACCACATGCGTGCTACCGTCTTCTCTTGGGTCGCTTGGTGTGGGCACGCAGATTCCCCAATCTACGCACCCGCGAACCCAGAGGTCCCCTGCCTCGCAGCAACGGCAGGGGGTTTTAGGCGTGTGGGAATTAGGCGCCAGGGCGGTTGTTACCCCGGCGCCGTCTCCTCCTTCTTCGAGCGGGGTCGGCCCTCTCCCGATCCCGCTCTGCGGTCTCCTTCTGGAGCATGACTCTCTCACAGAAGGAGACCACTGCATTCCAGTTTTCGTGCTCTGCCAACATAGCCGACACTACTGCTGGCAGAGAGAGATCTTGCCCGATCCGATCGACCAGGATCCGCCGCTCGGCGGCCCACGCGGCGCACGCCTCGAGCGTGTGCTGTGCGGTATCCTGGTCGCTATCACAATGGTGGCATTGTGCCGTGGCCTCACGTCCTATCCTGTGCAGGTACGCACCGAAACAACCGTGCCCGGTGAGCACCTGCGTCAGGCGGTAGGTGACGCGCTCGCTCCTCCTGAGCCAGGCTCCAAAGAGCGGCAGGACGGCCTCCACGACGCGCTTGGTCGCGAATTGCATCCGGAGGCGGCGACGCCACTTTCCAAGTGCGCGCCGTCGAGCTAGCCGCCTCAGCCTCTCCAACGCCCCTGGAGGCGCGCCTTCGCCGCTCTGGCGGAGGGAGCGTGTCTGATCGTAGACCCACGCATCCATCTCCGCCAGGATGTCGAAAGGCGGAAAACGCGCCAGGAGAGTTGCCGCCTCGTAGGACACCGTTCGGTATCCTCGTGTGATCCGGATAGCCACTCTGCGCTGCAGACCGTGAATTTTGGTTCTGCAGCGCTGGGCACCTGACAGTCGAGCTGACCATACACGCGCCCCGTAGAGGGCCACGGACCGCACAACCCCTCCGTAGAGACGGCGAACTTCCTCACATGGTCCCCCGAGATTGGGCAGCAGCCAGTGTAGTGCAAGTGCTCTTCGGAGCCCCAACGACTGTCCAGGGTGAGCCCCAGGTATTTCATGTACCGGCCCACCCCGATTTGCGCGTCACCAACGCGTATCCACGAACTGGGTGGTTCTCTGCTCCTCGGCAGTTTGTGGAACCATAGCGCCTTGGTTTTTTGAGGCGCTATCCTACAAAAAAATACCTAGCGACTTCAAAAACCCTACACTATATAAAAATATTAAAACTACTGAAAAGATAAAAAAACTTTATTTATGAAGTCGGGCGGAGCCAGGTATGCCCCGACCATAGTTCATGCAGACCAACGAGAAGTAATATTTTATACCTGGCCCCGGTATTTGTTTTGTAAAAAGTTTTTTTAAACGCATTTACAATAAAAAATTTAATTGTCATATTAAGCCTGAAGTAAACAACCAGATAGCTTGATACAGACTGACTTTATTTCCGGACACCCTCAATACATTTTAATAATTACTTATAAATAATCATGCAACATCTTCCTCCTTAATTAATAATGAGCATATTATTAATTATATACGGTTAATGAATCTAACATGCGTTTAACAAGAGTAGACATATATTACTTATTTTATTTTGTTGTTTACAATCACCTTGTACTAAAGTATAAGGGAGTAACAAACTATGCATAGTAAAAGTAACATTGTAATTTAACACTTACTTGTACATATACTATTAGTACTATCATATATGTTACTACAATAACAACAAAATATATTTTAAACATTACAACAGCTTTTATTAAGAAGGTCCCTATCATTTTGCAAATATTGTTTCTTTTATTAGTAATTTAATTGCTTTAGTTTATCTTTAGCTACCCTTGCAGCTGCCCTTTCAGTACGTGAAGGATTCTAGAATTGAGTAAATGGTGAGTTTGTCGTATCCTTGTCATCGCGGTCTGCGCACAAGTCATAGCCTTCCAAATTGCAAGAATAGTGATGGTCGGTATCTCCCTGGATCAAGGCGTCTTTACAAGTTACCTGTCTCGGCGAAGGTGCTTCTGCTGGTACAGAGGAGCCGAGCTTGATAAGGTGCCTCCGATTCCTGCGCAACACTCTGCCAGCATTATCTACCACAAAGTAGGACCGGGGCTGTGGCGCGCGCTGCACAATACGTGCATGCTGTCGGCGCGCCCCCTCCAGCACCACCACGTCATCGCCCACTTCTAGTTCGGGAAGTGGTCTGGCACGAGAATCGTAACACGCTTTGTTTCTATTTTGATTTCTAAGAGTAAGCGGGCCCATTGTCAGAGAAGCATCACATCGCTGGCTCAGGAGTTTAAGTACGGTAACATATTCGTCGATGCTTTCTCCGACCTCTTGACATCTTGTAAAAAATTTGAATCTTACCATGGCAGTATTAGATTTCGTACCGAAATGAGCATTGAATTTTTCTATAACTTTTTCAATGTTTTCCTTTTCAGAATCGCTATCAAACTTGAATGTTGTAAAGATATCATATCCCTCCGACCCAATCAAATTGATTAACAAACTAGCTTGCACCTCATTAGATTCCTTGTAAACTCCTGACGCCTTCAAAAATACTTGGAACTGTCGTAACCACTTACGCCACGCGTCAGCCCGGTTAGCCGGCCCTCCTTCTAGACACAATTCTGCCGGTGGCCGCGCATGTTCCGTTGTATTTTTCGTTATGGAATAGTTTGTGGCGAATATAAAAACACTTTTCACTGTCTTAACACCTCGATATATACGCTAAGTTTAATTAATTCACGCACCGCTGTCACCATGAAGTAAATAACCAGATAGCTTGATACAGACTGACTTTATTTCCGGACACCCTCAATACATTTTATTAATTATTAAAAATAATCATGCAACAAAGCCCAAAAGAACTAACATTTCATCTGTATGTAAATTAAAGTCGATTAAACTAGGTTTATATTTTTTCATTACATCGATTTTCCAGTTCATGGCACTAACAATTTATTTCCCTTCGGTTCAAGAATAAGTTGTATCTAAGTGACAACTTTCCGTGTTGTGTCGGCTTTTCCGTGTAGTGCCGGCTCAGAATACCACCACCCAATCTGTTCCCGTGGGTGTCGTAAAAGTCGACTAAGGGATTAGCCGGAGGATGGGCAGCAGCGTCCTTCGAGTTCATTAACAACTCAACTGCGATCGCCAACCCGTCTGCCAAGCGTGGCGATTATGGCAAAACCCGCCAATGAACCCACTACACACCCATATCGGTCGTTGGGGTGATCTTTGGGAGAGGCCTGTGTCCAGCAGTGGACTTCATTCGGCCGAAACGATGAAAAAAAAAATGATGAAGTGGTAACAAAACCAATTATTGTACACACGGCTACATATGAAGCTATACCAAACCAGTATACGCTAATCTCTTAACATCCTGATAGCCTATACAATGCGAGATCAGCTTATATTGGAATTCTATAGCTTGATGTGTAGCCGTGTGTACCGACAAAGAATTTTCTGGATTTACCGACGTTTAAGTCTAAGGACGTCTCAATAATCGCAACATTAGTTATCAATTAAAGAATATTGTTGTACAAAAACCATTTTAGGCCATACTTTCTTCATCACCATCATCATCATATCAGCCAAAGGATGTCAGCTCCTTAGAAACGTCCTGCCCCATAGATTTCCACAATTGTTGGCACACACGCTTGGCAGGCGGGCTGGTGACCGCAGTACGACTACTGTTCTACAGAAGGGTCGCTGCTGTCCATCCCTCTGGCTTAGTCTCTTAGTCACCTTTACGTACGATACTGTACGACTCCACGGGAGGAGATGGACTGGTGCTATATTCTCAATCTAGAGACTACATGGACAACTATCTTAGTAGTCTATACAAATAAATAAAAATGAAGTGTGTTTGTAATGTCAAAATAACAGCTTTTTACTAAATACATACGTAAGTATATACGGTACCAATTTTTATTGCCTGTCTGTCTGTCTGTCTATTTGTTCCCGCTAATCTCCGAAACGGCTGGATTTTTATGCGACTTTCACTGGCAGATAGCTGATGTTATAAGAAATAACTTTGGCTACTTTAATTTTAAAATAATTAAACCCATGAAATTCTCCGGTTTCCTTCAAATGAAACGGCGGGTGAAACCGCGGGTCCCAGCTGGTAAACAATAAAAGTTAAAATCGTCATATATATAAAGCCCAAACAAAGTAACGTTACGCGTACTCCATCCTGAGTGGCGTGCTGAATCACAAAACTCATTTTTCATTTCCCATTTGAAAGCATGTATAAGAGACCGAGCAAATAAGAAGAATTCATTACGAGACGTTCATATTGAAAAGTGTCCAAACATTGTTGTTTGAATAATTCAGAGCGAGAAGATTCGCTGTAGCTGCAATAAAAATGAAAACGTAACTTTTTATCCGAATACAAACATATTTATGGTTTACGATGAATGATGTAATTGGCTTTCGATGTAAGTGTTAGAGGTTACGGAAAGAAAGGAATATTGAAAGTGCTTTTCATTGAATATCCAGGATGAATTGACACGTTTCGTGCAATAAATAATTCTTTTTACCGACTCAATTCGATTCGTTTTTTTTTGTACACCGGTTACTCCAAGATTAGTAGACCTATTTGAGCTATTCATATTTTAACTGATGCAGAATGCTTTCGAATTGGTCCCATATAAATTTCATTTCATTTCATTGAGTAGTTTGTAAACCAGCTTCAATAAACAGGTTAATTTTACTGCGCTTATCTAGACGATGTCTTAATAGTTTCGATTCCTCTGAGATCAGAGAACCGATTTGAGTCATACTTATTTTTAGTGTTAAATACTGATATCAAATTAGAAAAAGTTCTAAATTTATTTACATTTTAAATAAACAAATTAAACTTTTAAACAAAAAAACTACCGACTTCAAAAACCCTACACGATATAAAAATATTAAAACCACTGAAAAGGAAAAAAAGAACTTTATGAAGTCGGGTGGGGTTACTAAATCCTTATGCTCAAACATCCATACATCCTTAAATACTAGGTATAAAAAATAACTTCTCGTTGGTCTGCATGAACCATGGTTGGGGCATACCTGGCCCCGCCCGAGTTCATAAAGTTCTTTTTTTCCTTTTCAGTGGTTTTAATATTTTTATATCGTGTAGGGTTTTTGAAGTCGGTTCGAATGAAGAACGAACGAATGAAGACGGCACACCGGAATACTCAGCGTAGGACGAGTTATAAAGAGGTAGACACACGACCTGGTAAAGGTCGCTGAGAGACGTTAGATGCGGGTGGCATGAAATCGGTAGTTGCGAAAATCTATGAGAGGTTTTTATTTAGCAGTGGACATCATTTGGCTAACATGATGATAATGATGATATTAAAATAAACAATTGATTAATTAATTGATTGATACTTGTAACTAAAGACTCTATTCTCTACCTCTATCATCGGTATAAGAAAAAGATAATGTCTCTCTTCTAAGAATGATGCTGAATGCTCGCATAAACTATCCGTGTACCATCGCACGACCCCGGAATGTCACGTTCGAAGTAATCTCGATTCGCGTGAATACGGGTCGATCGGGGTGAAAAAGGTCGATGTGGGCTATCATTTATGTTAGTACGTTCGTAGATTCTTTACACATTTCCTTATAGTGCATAGTTGTGGAATTGTGCATGTGTGTGTTTCTGTACAGCTTTTGTAAAGCATCTATGCCGTGTGGTCTGGATTAAGAATATAGCACCACATCATCTCCCGTGGCTGTGGTAAACGGCTTTTAAGGGACTTTAAAACAGAAGGATGGACAGCAGCAGCAGCAATTCTGCGCTCACCAACCCGTCTGCCAAGCATGGTGAGTACTGATAAATTCCCCTCAGAATAACGACACACAGTATGTAACCTCGTCCTTGTGGAAAGCTACGAAGGAAGGCTTTTGGCTAATATGATGATGTAAATTGTAGGTTAACGTTCATTTTATGATCCGGTAGTAACCTAAATTAACCGGTTTATGATTTCAGTGTGCTTACGATGCGACACGGAGGAGTCCAATGGGTGCCTCACTGATAGAAAGAACACGACGGCACGGTTGGTGCAGTGGCTGATACAGTCGGCTGCTGCGCACCGGGTCGTGGGTTCGATTCCCGCACGGAACAAATATTTGTACGATCTGCAGGTACTTGTTCCGGGTCTGGGTGTGTTGTGTGTGGAATTTGTGTCTGTAAACGCACCCACGACACTGGAGAAATCCGAGTGTGGGACAACGTTATAAAAAAAAAACACGAGGAAGGATTAGAAAATAATTTATGTTTGCATCAATAACGACACACAACAACTAAAATTAAGTACATTATGAGTATGCAATCAATGAACAACGCGAAAAACCTAACCATGAGGAATAAACTGGCAACACAGTAAAATTTTAATGCATATTTTTATATACAATAGATTAGATACAATAGAAATCGTTAACAATAGATAACCCAAAAATATTTGTAGAGCAAAAAAAACATACATTATAACTGTAAGTATTGCGTTCCTGCTAATTTCAGACTGATTATACAACTAAAAACACAATAAAAACAATTTTCGACCTTATATTTGAATTCAAAATAGAAGATGCCTTGCGAATTAAAGATTCACTGATGAAAACAATTACAAAATTGACACTGTACTGAAAAGTAACTTCGTATAGATGGTGTACCCATGCTTTAACATGACTGAAGAGAAAATGTTATGGGGAGCATGGTGTGGTGTTCCTCCATAGAATAGGAGGCTCCTCTAACCAGGCGGGTGTTGTACCTAGCGGGCCGAAGCCCAACGGTTGATGTTGAGCGTCTGCGTTTCTCACCACAATAATGAAAAAGATATAGTATTATACAAATTTACTGTGGGAGACTGGTGCCTGAACTAGGCTGAAGCCTGTATCTCAGGCCACCAAGCCTTCCACCCCAGAAGTCCAATTTTGCTCTTTCATACACTGTGCCAAGCGATTTTTTTTTTTCAATTTTCTTGTGTGGGTATCTGACTGTATCAAGTTGTTTCCTCTTGTTAAAATTCTCTTGATGAATACTCTCCAATACGTTGATATAACTTTATCAGGCCCTCTCACTGCAGATAACATCTTGATATCACAATAAACTCACTGTTGTAATAAAATGTGTATATTTATTAGTTTATATGCAGCGTTGCGCGCATACTTTACCAGTGTGATTAAGGATTGTTTGACGTCATCGGAGAGTTGCAATTAATGGTCACGTAGATGTCGCTATAAGTTGTAGTTTATATGGTGGCGATGTAGGTGTCGCCACAAATATTATTTCAATTCATCTCTTTCCTTCACAAACTTGACGAATTTATTTTTTCAGCAGCATACAAGTAATACTTTATACACACGTGACCAAGTAACTCATCTCGTTTTATGAAATATTCTCGCGAAGTTCCAGGCTTACATTGTCACGTACTAAGCACAAACGTAGCGTAAGATATTATCTTGCTGACTGGTACACTGCCGGTGCTAAGCTCCATACGAAGCTTCGAAGTACGCAAGCATGCGTGGATTGCAGTTTGAAAGTAAGTACTTATGTTGAGCTAACTTAGACTTCGTCGTCTAGCGTCTATTATTAATGTCTTCTATTGTTAAACTTCGCTGTGCTTGTGGAGTGTTTTTAAAAGCTGCATGAACCGTTTTTTGTCTATATTATGTTCCAACGCACGGCATATTGATCGTATGCTTGGCGCAATAGTTTAGTTACATAACGCTACTTGTAACTTCTGAAAAAGTGCAGCAAACCCTATCTCGAATATTCTGGGGGTATTTTTGAAAGTCAAAGGACGTTCGCCCACTCTAGAATTTCTTCTGTGTCGTGGGTCCGGTTTTTAAACATGCATAAACACGCAGACCCGAAACCACTATCTGTAGATTATACAAATATTAGTGGTGTACGGGAGCGAACCCGCACCTAGTTGCGCAGTAAGCCAATCGCTTACCTTCATTTTTATTTTTTTTATTGGTCATCATCATCATTTCGGCCAAATGAATCCACTGCTGGACACAAGCCTCCCCCAAAGATCACCACAGCGACCGATATGGGTGTGTTGTGGGTTCATTGGCGGGTTTTGCAATAATCGCCACGCTTGGCAGACGGGTTGGCGATCGCTGTTGAACTGTTAATGTACTCGAAGGACGCTGCTGCCCATCCTCCAGCTAATCCCTTAGTCGACTTTTACGACACCCCCGGGAGTTTTTATCTCATCTAAAAATATGCGTACCGCGCTAGTGGTAGCTTATAGCAAAAGGCCGGCTAAGTAGATACCACCGCAGTACCAGATATTTGCCGCTAAGCAGTAGTGTTTAAACTTTAGACATTACTGTGCTCCGGTTAGAAGGGCACTGTAGCTGGTGACATTACTGGGCATAAGAGACTAAATAACTTCACGTCTCGAGGTGACGAGCGCAGTGTGATGCCTCGCAGGAAATGTCCTGGGTAGCATCCTAATTGCTCTGGGCAGGCATGTCGCTTACCACCAGGCGAATGACTTGCTCGTCTCGTCACAAGTTGTATATCAAAAGGTACACATTTATTTTCTCTTTGAAGTGAAAACTTCTTTTAGCGCGGTACGCATATTTTAAGATGAGTAAAATCTCTGGACTCGCGACACCGTTACGAGACGCTTGAAGTAAAAACTTCTTTTAGCGCGGTACGCATATTTTCCATGAGACAAAATCTCCTAACGCGCCAAAATAAGTTTTCACTTCTGTCGGCACTCCCGGAGTGCATTTTTTTCAAAACGCTGCCCCATACTAGGATTTCTCCTGTGTCGTGGGTGCGTTTACAGACATATATTCCACTCACATGTATGTTTCTCATATTCTTTTTAAGTACTGCAACTAAGCTTAAATTATGGTTGCGTTGAGAGCAAGTTGTTGTTGCCGACAAAACTAAAAGGATTGGTCATCTGGAGTGTCGGGTAGTGATGACATAAATCGGATTCATTCTTAATGCGACGCAAATGCAGCCGGCGCCCCCTGTTTCGTTTGACGTTGCCAGCTACCTTAATCGGTCAGCCGGCCGCGACCGCCTTTTTCTTACTGGATACATGTGGATAGTATTACAACTATGAGAACCAGTAAATAAAAAATAATGGTAGTTTTTGAAGTGAAAACTTCTTTAAGCGCGGTACGCACATTTTTAGATGAGATAAAACCTCTGGACTCGCGACACCGTTACGAGACGCAGCTATAGTGTGTAATGATAATGATGATGATACAAAGGTTGTCGAAATTGTTAACGATGATTTATAAAAGAATATTAAATGTATTTTAAAGTTTCTAATAATTGATAAAATACAATTCATAAATAAAATGCAAATCATAACCCAAAAACCCTAGTACCCATCTAAAAATGTCTAACGCGCCAAAATAAGTTTTCACTTCTGTCGGCACTCCCGGAGTGCAACCCGTATATATTTGTTTATCATATGATGAAATAAATACAACAGATTTATTTTTTACATTAGCTTAAGCGTTATTCAGAATACTGTGGACTATTAAAGTAAGACCTTATAATTATTGACTTGTAGTAATTTATCCTTATAATATACATTATTAGGATCATTTTCACACCTATACAAAATGTTGTATGTACGCGGTTACAAAACATACTTCCCTATGATTCTCGTACATAACAGTGTATGCTTGGCTGATGACGTATCAGGCCCGCTTCCACATGAGAGATTTATCGCGCACATTATGAACATACACATTTACATTACTCATGACGTTTCCTTTTGCTATGTACGGTGTATTTAAAATGTATGTTTGATCTACGGTTTAAATATACGTTTCAATTATTCGGTTTGATTTACGTAATGTTTGATTGTAGAAATGAGGATATAATTATTTTCTGTAATATCCTTAGACTTGCCGTGTGGTGTTGGTTAAGAAAAGCACCACCCCATCTCATCCCGTGGGTATCGTAAGAGGTGACTATGAGATTTGGAGGAGGATGGGCAGCAACGTCCTTCGAATGCATTCATTTTAACTATACCGTGATCGCCATCCCACCTGCCAAGCGCGGCAATTTTTGCTAACCCCCCTTGTACACAAAACAAACCCAGTCGTCAGTCGTACTGGCAATTTTGGGGGGCCAGCAGTGGACGTTTTTCAGCTGAACTGTATTATGAGTGCATGATGTCTATAGACAAAGGTCTTTCATAAACATGTTTCATAATATAGCAGTAGAAACTTCTTAGAAGAAGTCTATGTAGTTAGCATTTAAGCCAGCAATGGACTGCGATAGTCATTTGATTGAAGCCTTACATTATAAATGATCTTGATTTAGTAAGTAGAAAGGAAGAAGAAAGAAAGAAAACAATTTTATTCCAAGTAGGATATTTTTTTTAAAAACGTTGCCCCACGCTTGTATTTCTCCTGTGTCAATGCACCCAGCATTTACAGATACGGATTCCACATACAATGCACACAGACCCGGAAAAACTACCTGCACATTATACAAATATTTGTTCCGTGCGGGAATCGAACCCAGGACCCGGAGCGCAGCAGCCGACTGTATCAGCCACTGCACCAACCGTGCCGTGTTTCAAGAGACACTATTACTCGTCTATAAATTATAATTAAGCTTTGTTACAAAATGTCCAATATAGAAGCCAGAAAAGTGAAGTCGGTGACTGGCTCATAACTGGCCCACTGTAGTTTCAATAAGATAAACCAGCCCAGTAAGTCTATCATCCCACTCAATTTTTGAAGCCAGTGAAACTTGTGGCACCTTCGCTCCAGCTTGCATTAAACTGGCTCTATCTATTATCATCCTGGCTGACGATGCGTTACTTTGAAATCAGAAATGATGCGGTGAGAGCAAGAGTGGTTCATCTTTTCCAGATACAGTCAAAATAATTTATGTCTGGAAAAAATGGACAATCTTGCTCTAACTGCCGCAAATATGGACCGTGTGGTCTCCAGATTAAGTATACACCACCACTCCATCTGTTCCCGTGGATGTTGTTAAAGGCGACTAAATGACTCTAACTAAAGGGTTGGTGCCGTGTGGTGCCGGGTGCTGTGTGGTGCCGGCTCAGAATGCCAACACCCCATTTCCTCCCATGGGTGTCGTAAAAGTCGACTAAGGGATTAGCCGGAGGATGGGCAGCAGCGTCCTTCGAGTATATTAACAATTCAACTGCGATCGCCAATCCGTCTGCCAAGCGTGGCGATTATGGCAAAACCCCTCAATGAGCCCACAACACACCTATATCGGTCATTGTGGTGATCTTTGGGGGAGGCCTGTGTTCAGCAGTGGACTTCATTCGGCCGAAATGATGATGACAACCCGCCTGACAAGCGGTAAGTACTAGTAAATTCTCCCCAAAATGACAACACATTTGTGTCAATCTGGGGGGAGGGCTGCCACTGCCGATGTGGCCGTCCTTAGGCTTATATAATTATAAAGATTAGGTAATTAAATCCAAAGCATGGTAATAATCAGTGCAGTAGGTTCTCGTTGTATAATTCAGGCTATTGAATGCTATTGGACTTTAAACGAGTGATACAATACCGTTGATCCCCACACAAGTTAGTGTTAAAACTGATAGACAAGCATATCCACCACACTTCCAGCTAACTCAAAACAGCATACCATAAAATTCACCCAAAGCTGTTGGAACAAATATGGCCGTATTTCACTAACATCGGACAGCGGTTTATCAAGCAGAGGATTGTCGCATTAATCAAACTGTGAACGCTCTCCGATGCGATATGGCCTGAAAAATTCAACCAATTTGGTCGGCTGCCGTAAATTGGGTGGTTAAGTGGTTCCGCTGGATCGGTCAGTTGTCTACGGTAATGAGATTGGCCGAGTACTCACCTGCTAATTATTTCGGGGAAGTTGGGCGAATACAGCGAGGGTTAATTTGGCCGTGTATTGGCGCTGCGGATTCACAGTACCACAATTACTGCGAAAGCTTTTGAAGATAATTTAATTGGTGTGATTTTAGGGTTATGATAGGCTTGTATTTATACAAGAGTCTTAACAGACGATAAAATCCGCCTCCCAACGTAGCGGAGGCCTATCACCGTCTCACCTTCCCGTTCAAGTTAGCATTTCTCCCTCCTGTCTCTTGTCTTGCCGAGCCTGTAGCTTTAAATGTCCCTTAATACATTTTAAATGATACCGATCCAGCTGTCCCCAAAACAATAGCTTGTTAGCCCCAGCAACGCCCTAAGCCGAGGTCCGTAGTGAGAGTAGTGACGTAGTGACAGTAGAGTGTATCCGCAGGGCGCGCCCTAAGCGCAAGTTGCTTAGTTTTTAATATTAATTTTAAACCTCTTTTGGCTTTGCCAGAAATGACCGGTTAAGCAACCACATTTCCCAGAAATATATGCGAGAAGCCCAACAAAAAACAAAACAAAAACCGATAAAATATGATTATTCGCTTTTGCCGTGTGGTGCCGGCTCAGAATACCACCACCCCATCTCCTCCCGTGGGTGTCGTAAAAGTCGACTAAGGGGATGAGAGATGCCAGAGGATGGGCAGCAGCGTCCTTTGAGTACATTAACAACTCAACTGCGATCGCCAACCCGTCTGCCAAGCGTGGCGATTATGGAAAAACCCCCCAATGAGCCCACAACACACTCATATCGGTCGTTGTGGTGATCTTTGGGGGAGGCCTGTGTCCAGCAGTGGACTTCATTCTACTACTACTTCTACTAACTATGTGGGACACATAAACAAAACAAAAAAAACTTGACGGCACGGTTGGTGCAGTGGTTGATACAGTCGACTGCTGCGCTCCGGGTCGTGGTTTCGATTCCCGCAAGGAACAAATATTTGTATGATCTGCACGTAGTAGTTCCGGGTCTGGGTGTATTGTATGTGGAATTCATGTCTGTAAACGCACCCACGACACAGGAGAAATACAAGTGTGGGGCAACGTAAAAAAAACAATACCGTTAACAATAAAAACACAAGGAAAACATTTTTGTGTGCCACAGCAGTGCCAACAGCAGTGCCAAACAAGCCCGTTTCAGCGAAAATGCCAGATGGTGCCTGGCGCGGATTTTTAACAAAAACTTAAGTTAATCTAGTTCTAGTTAGTACTTGAATACTAGAAGTAAATGCTTAACGTTGCAGCTCGCCAAATGAACAGCAAACACTACAGCGACTAACAGCTTGTCCAGGGGCTCGGTACTAATCTGCCTGCATGATTTATCGTCTTTCTTCTAAGAAAACTACGTCTTCTCTTTATATTATGTGTTTCGATATCAAACACTTATGTCAGTGATATGAACATACTCATCTTCAGTTTTATAACAATGAAAAAGAAAAATAAGGATCAGTTCTGTATCTAAAGACATCCGTTTTCAATATCCCTCCCAAAAATATGTCAAGTAGCTCGACCCTCGCAGCATGCCCTTTTTCCATTTCAATTCGTTATTGGATGCCATTATTCAATTTGAAATGTAAGCATTTCTTTCCACGTGTAAACATTTTTTATTATAGGACAGCTCCAGCTATTAAGGGACTGGTGATAGAGAAGTCACTATAGATAAAGGTAAAAGATAAAGTAAAAAATATTTTTATTCACGTAAACCATATACAGGCACTTATGAATCGTCGAGACTTTAGTTGCCGGGATCCAAGATGTGGATTTCCTATGGATAAAAACGGACAAGAAACTCCATGGTTACTCTGACACAATTGTGGAAATCTATCGGGGAGGCCTTTGTTCTGCAGTGGACATATAAATGGCCGATATGATGAATCGGACATGCAAATAATCGAAGTATACTTCTTTTATATCTGAAAAGTATTACATCGGAATCCCATTCAACCATAACGAAAACATAATATATATGATATAAATAAAGAAAAATTCTAACATAGCACCCTTTCCGATGAAAATTAACAAAACAAGCCGACCGTCCACCCAACAATAGACGTCCAACAATAATGGACTCGCGGCTGATAAACTATCCTCTCATCTCAGCCTTTCTTCCGGCCTATTGTGGCTTCAATTCGGCAATAAATCGCCTATTTGTGGACTTCGAGTATTCGTCGTTGATTGGTTTTCTTTGCTTCGGTTGCTGGCTGTTTAACTTTTAGAATATCAGTAGCGATTCGCTTCCTTCTTTCAAGTTTTCGCCGGGAGATAATATACTATTACTAAAATCTGCCGTCTCAAAATGTAATTGTGAATTTGTATCGCAATTCACATTAGCCATAAATTACCTATTCTAAACGAACATGGGGTTCCACAGAAAACTCTCGCTGCCATGGAAAAAAGATTTCGGTAGTGAGCATATGTATGTTATGTGTAGGTATTGTTATTGATAGATAAGATAAAGATATTTAATTACCACACACACACATAATTATAAAAAAAAAACATACATAAAATATTGTGTAGTATGGTAAACGGAACAGGCTCAGCAATGTTGGCAGTGCCCAGTGATTAAACCACGCACTGGTCAACGCTGGTTTTCAGTCCGTCCCCTTTACTACGAATAATTATTAACAATAAGACTGCAGGTCCTACAAAAAACAAAAAACACATAGAAACACGAAAATAAAATCAAAACAAAATGGTGTAACAAAAAAGTAATTAATACATCAGTAAAATATGTCTTGCTTATTTTGTGCAGTAGTTTGCCTGCGCATTATAATTACTAGATAAGGTAACCGATTGCATAAAACCGGCCGGCCGCTTGCCGCACACCTGCATGTAAACAAAACATATACGCATGGCAATTATAGGATATGACATCCATGTGGTGGCCGAATTAAGAATATAGCACCACGCCATATCTTCCCGTAGGTGTCGTAAACGGCGACTAAGGGACTCTTAACCAGAGGGAGGGGCAGCAGGATTATTTCTATGAATTATAAGCCATACTGCGCTTCTGTAAACTCCCCCCAAAATGACGACACCATTGTGTAAGTCTATAGAAGAGGCCTTTGTTCAGCAGTGGATGTCCTTTGGCTGATATGATAATTATGGATTATAGGGCTATACACGATTATGACAACATCGATTATGAAGAAAAAGATATGCCTAATTAGTTATTCGGTGTGACATTATGCCAAATAATTAGGGTGACAAGTAAAGTTGTGCAACTATAGAATAGGACATTGGATGTTATGCAGCCCAATGGGGAGTAACATAGACTTCAAGACGTTCGTGGTGCGGATTCTGACTCAACATTTGGAGGCCTTCTTAAGGAAGAATCTTGGCTGGAATGTTTTGACATTTTCGTGGAAGGCAACGGGACACCACTCAGCGAAACACGATGCTGACAGTATGTGTAGTTTGTACAGTGATTTCAAATAACAAGTATACGTACGTATATTCATCACTAGATAGCAACAAGCAACAACTATCTACATAAGATTTTCAAATCAATCCAACACCGATAATAGCAGTATTCTATAGTATACATTATGTTTAGACGCAGGCGTCCATTTACTAGTAATTATGCATACATCCACAACATAATAACATCCAGCCCATAGTTTAGCATCCAATCGTTTAATATGACGTCATCGCCGCAACAATGGCTCAACCGTGACTTCAACCGGACCGAGCAGTCGGTTTGATGCCAGCCCTTTGTTACATATATTGCGCTCTATCTATTACAAACACTTTTAGCTTAATTGAACAGCGTTTCAGCACGTAATTCATTACTAATTTCGATTTTGATCGATAGATGGCGTTGATAATGTTTCCTAGTTTCACTCCGATGATGAACGTTTATTTGAATTGAAATTTATTGTCTGGAAAACAGAGACTTATGCATTTTAGAAAGTGCAGGGCCAATTTACCTTTATTACTGCACATTTACTTCTGTCACAAACATATGTAGTGGGTATCCCTTTTATGGTACTTTCCTTGTCTCCATTCCATTCGTATGGTTATGCTGAAAAAATGATTAAAATATAATATTACATGTTTTCTATACTGGCGCAAGTTTGTACGTACGCTGGGGCTATTTTCTGAGACTACGATCAAAATTCTGCAAATTCTTACATAACCAATCCATTACTGTCCCACTGCTGGGCACAGGCCTTTTCTCACGATGATAAAAGTTAGTTAGTTAAAAGTCAGACTACACACACTACTGAGAGCATTTTGAAGCCCTATCAAGTGTGCAGGTTTCCTCACGAAATTTTTCTTCACCGATAACGCAAGCGATATGAATAAAAAATTATGCGAATACGAAAAGTCAGAGGTGCGGGCCGGGATCGAACTCAGACCCTCTCGTATGGATGGCAAGCGTTCAACCACTACACCATCAATGCCTACTGCCAAAAATTCTTTACCACTAAGAAACTACTATTCCAAATGATATAATAAAGGCTATAATCATCGCCACAAGCAAGAATGGGCGGGAAGTTAATAAGGATAATTAGAACCCAAAAATAATTCTATGTAATAATTTAAGCATAACACAAAGAGTTACTCATTATTTTAATACCTAAGGCCGTGACCTCTACGGTTACATTTAGGCCTCTCATTTACATCATAATAATTTCCCTGAGCGCCACAAAGGGAATGACAAACAGAGTCTAGTTGTACTCATAAGTACGTAACAGCCTAGAAAGTTCTATTATAATAGTCATAACGTTTAAATTTGTTTGTTTTGGTGAGTGGATGTGTATTGACTAAACTACAAGCGTTACCGTGGTATTCCTTTGGTAATAATAAGCGAGGAATGTGTAAAAGACACAATCAGAAGAAGCTAGAATTGGACAAGAAAACAGATAGGTTTTTTTTAATACCTTAAATGGATTGGACCCTCTCATAAAGCTTCTGAATTTGGAAGTACAAGGCTTTTTACAAAACAAAATCAGAGCGCCAATTCTCGTAATTAATTTATGATTTATGATTATGACTCAACATTCACCGAACTGAGATTAAATTATGAATTGACTGAAAAATGGTATTCTGCTACTCTTAAAGTTCTATCAGATTTCAATATAATCTCGATCCAGTCTGATTTCAATCTCAATTTTGACGTTTATTTAATGTCAATTTAGTACATGTAACAGTTCGAAATGTTAGCATTATACCGTTTTGACTTCGATCCATTTTCGATCTCATCACAGTGTAAGTTCAAGTTTGACGTTGTTTGTTAGTTTAGGAGAATACCATTTGTGACATTTATGACACTGAGACTAGACCGGAACTATATTTTGAACATTTTTAAATTACGAGAATTGGCCTTCTGATTATCGCCATTCAAGGACAAAGTGTGACTGCCAATATTCCTCTGGTGTTCCGCCAGAGAAGTTGAGGCTGCCAACAATATTGCTACTTCACGCTAGTATCCTACGGTGATCGGCAACAGAAACGGTGAAAATCAGTTTGGCAGTCTGATTTAGTGCAAAGGGCAGAATCGTTTCACAATCTTGTAACAATGCTTAGAGAAATTTAAACAACGAGAAAGCGTTCCCATGAGAATCCCAATTTGATTGTCTGCGGTTAATATACCTCATTCTATAAGAAGTCTTCCTCTAATCGTTTCTTATAAAGTTTTATTTTGATTTAAGTTAAAAAGGTCACAGAGAGTGGTCACTTACCATGGGCCTCATAAAAACTCAACAAACTATGTAGAGAGCCATGTTTGATATTTCTCTACGAGATAGAATCAGAAATGAGGAAACCCGTAGAAGAACTTAAGTTGCCGACATAGCTAAAACTATTAGTAAGATGAAGTGGCAATGAACTGCACATTAACTGAAGGACGTTTGAGCAAAAGATTCTCAAGTCAAGACTGCGCACCGGAAAGCGCATCGTAAGACGGTTTCCAACGCGATGGATAGACGACCTGGTGAAGGTTGTTGAGAATCTTTGGATGCGGCGAGCATGTAATCAGTCGTTGTGGAAATCAATGGGAGAAGCTTTTGTTCAGCAGTATTACCTTAAGCACCTTAGGCTGAAACGATGATGATGTTGATGAAGTTTTACACTGTGCAGGTTTTTCAGCTGTACGTTAGGCAATCGTCACTGAAATGGTATAATGAGTTTATAGAGAGAAGAATATTACTCAACGGGCTATGAAAATATTCAGAAACGAGGAAGAGCACAGAAGGCAATTGCTAATATATTTTTCTAGAAAAAAACATTCCAATTTATTTGGTCAATAACCAATAATATTATTCTAAAGTCTCGCAGCTCACTCGTGTCTTACACTCCATTGGCGCAAACACGACAGTCGAGTGACGGCAACAATGTATTCAGAGTGAACGTGTTTCCACGTCCCGCTAACCGTTGATAGGTGTAACATTTTCTTTATGTAGATCTACGAACAACGGCGAGTAATTAAGATTAACTGATATCTAGTGGAGCAATTAAACTTGTGTAATTGTTTGTTTCGGTAGCAAAAGTTTGTATTTCTTATCAAAAACTGAGCTTATGTAACAGGATAACGTTATGCGGCACGTTTGGCGTAATAATCATTTCAGGAAGACGTCCAATGCATAGGCCTCCTGAAAGCTTGCCACATCAAAAGTCCGAGTTTTGTTGTGTGCGGATTGGGAGGTTTAGCTAAAATTGCCACGGTTATAAGGCTGATTGGCAGTTGAGTTGTAAATGTACTCGAAAGTCTCGAAACTCGCTGCTGCCCAATCTCTGGATAATCCTACTGGCGTCTTTTTGACACCCACAGGAACACATGGGGTGGTGCTAGTCTTAGCGGGTACCATACGGTGGTTTAGTTAGCGCAGTGGAAGTGGCGTTTTAGCCAGCTGTCTAGTGAAATGACCAAGTCAAGAGCGCGATGTGGCGCTTATGGGTAGGTGAGGCGCTCCAAAATAGGCGTACAACCTGCTCGTCTCGTCAAAGTCGTAGAGTAAAAAGTGGCTTATCACTTGGCTTTAAGCACCGTGTCGCAAATCGATTTCCGTACATTAAAAATGTGTGTCTGTCCTACTGATAGTTGCTTCAAGTCTAGGTGTTTGTAATCCTAGGATGCGGAATCCATTGTTTTATTAAGAAAACAGTTATTATCCCAAACGGACTGGCCGAAGTTTGCCTTTATATTGGCAATCATCTGCGGCGATAACTGTAGAAGGAATTTGACTTTATCACATCAGCAGAAGGCCGTCTACTGCTGAACGTTGGCCTCCCTCATAGATTTCCATAATTGTGCCATCATTTGGACGGGAACTTTCTGGTTTACTTCACGCCTGGCAAGTGGGATGGTGAACGCTAATATATGGCTATTTTCCACAGAAGGGTCGGATGTATTCCTTCTTCTTGATTTACAGTTTAACTGATCTGTGAACAAAGTCAGATTTAGTTACATTGTAGTCATCATTTCGGCCGAATAAAGTCCACTGCTAGATGCAGGCCTCCCTTAAAGATCATTACTACGACCGATATGGGTGTGTTCTGTGCACATTGGGGGCTTTTACCATAATCGCCACGCTTGGCAGGCGAGTTCGCGCTCGCAGTTGAGTTGTTAATATACTTGAAGGACGCTGCTGCCCATCCTCCGGCTAATCCCATAGTCGCCTTTTACGACACCCAAAGGAAGAGATGGGTTGGTGCTATTCGTAGCCAGCACCACACAGCAAACATTGTCGTGCCTCGTAGCTATTGGAACAAAGCTGCTCTTGCGATGGTAGTGGTGCGGGTTACATACCTAAATAAATGGTTAGAGTCAAATAATATGCACGTGAATATCGAAAAGACGAAACTAGTTAATTTCCAAACATACAATTCTATCGTAAAACCTCCTACAATACGATATAACAATTCATTATTGCAACCAGTAGCATCTACCGTATTTTTAGGAATAGTTATAGATAATCATTTAAATTGGAAAGAACACGTAGACAAAGTTTGCAGTAAAATTGATAAATTTGTATTTGCCCTTCGTAAACTAAAACGAATAACTAATAAAGAAACAACCCTAAGCGCTTACCATGGCTATGTTTCATCAGTGCTGCGTTATGGCATTGTGATATGGGGTAATTCTGTGGAGGTGAATAGAGCATTCATTGCACAAAAAAAATGTGTCCGAGCCATATATGGGGCAGAATACTTGGACCACTGTAGACCTTTATTTAAAGCGCAAAAAATTCTTCCACTTCCATGCTTGTATATATTTGAAATTTGTTTATTTGTCAAGAGATATGCTCATTTGTTCCCATTATATGAACACATTTCCAAGAGAGTAAACAACAGGAATCCAAATAAACTACTTGTACCTGTCCAAAGACTACATTTGTACAGCAGAAATACCTACTGTATGGCAATTAAAATTTTCAATAAGTTACCACCTCACTTCAGATTGTTACCCCTTAATAAATTAAAGAGTCAATTGTTTTCCTGGCTTCTAGACAAATGTTTTTATTCTATTAATGACTTTTTTAATCAAAAATTTTGACATTCAATCTGTATAATTTCAATAATTAACAACAACATATACCTAACATTTAATTAATGAAAATTTCATAATGTATGATTTGAATTGGAATTTATAATTTAATTTACTTTAGATTATTATATAGGATTTCATAATTAGATGCTATATTAATATTTCTACACCGGGAACGGTAGTATATGTGAATCTACTTAAATATTTAAGATCTCAATGTACCATGTACTCAGAAATAAATATATAAATAAATAAATAAATAAATAAATAAAATAAATTCCTGGGTGCCTTCGAAACCAGGATAACCTGTCGTCAAATCCGGTGATCAGCGGAATGCCATGGGACTGCCGTTAGCGGTGAGAAGCCGAAAGGTACAACGTCTTACAAGAGATTAAACCTCAGCATAATGGTATCCCTCCTTGATCACTTTGTAGAAGGCGGGATGATAGCTACCTTCTCCGTGTAAAATTGTATTGGGTTATCATAGTTTTATTTGTTCAACTGCATCCAGGTAGACAGAAAGCCGACTCCAAGTTAGAGGAAAGCCTAAGCTAATGATAAGCTTCATATCTTGTGATATTAATCAAACATACCCAATCCTTCATCGTATGATTGTTTTAAGTTTCCTATACGAGTCACCCACCCCTTAACATAGAGAATTATGAGTAAACTTGTTCATCGCCATGTTATGTGTGCCAACATATCAATACATATTTACGGTATCATAAAATATGGTCGTAAACACACTAATAAAACCGCCATTCGGCTGATATTGAGACAGACAGATAGGTTACAGCCAGTGAAGTGTGAAGTGATAAATCCACGTCTTCCTGCCTTATCCTGACAAAACACAGTATCTCGAAAAAGTGTAAGTGTTAGACATGATAGTAACAGACAATGACGTCCTCGGTGACTATCTGTATGACTATCCACCGTGGACGACCACCTGGAGATCTTCTTGTGCTTGTAATGCGTTGTTGGGGTAACATAAGGCCCTTGCTGTCTCCCTAGATATAGGCTAAAAGCCGTGGATAGGGCCTGTCTGCTGAATAAGCTCCTCGCATACATACGATTCCTGTATCATCTCTTACAACTCTATATCTGACTATTTTAATGAGCGGTCAATTACAGTAGTCCAGATGGTTGCCTTTCGGACCTGATGTTGATCAATAGTCGTATATATGACAGAACCTTTTCCTGCTTCCTAATCTATGAGTTGATGGAAAAGCAGATGACAGTACAGTCTCAGAAAAAATCTGTTCTCTGCAAGAGCCACTATACATGGAGGTGGAATATTTGTTCAATTACACAGGCCATCATAGTATTCCACAAAATGTATTTCAGGGAATAGTAATTGGTTGATATTTCATACTCAGCACTTCCCCTCTATCTTCATTATACGCACGCCAAATGTGTGGACTTCCTGCCAGCGTGTGTGCTGCCAACTACTTTTAATGTAAGAGTGAATAGGCAGCTTTCTGCCGTGCTCGTTCCATCGTAGACCCCATCCAATCTTTCCATGAAGTGAAGTTACGGTCAAAGTGAACCCATTCAATAATATAAAAGAAGCAACCTGTATTTCTATCTAATATATTGACTTACTAGATACATCTGGATCTAACTTGATGAGAAGCTGATTCCTCAAAATTTCAGATCCGGTTAGGAGGATGATAAGTATAAACAATATAAATATATCTGAAAGTAAACATTACTTCGTTAATTAATCATCTCAAGAATTAACAAGACAAAACTCCTGTGTAAAAGTTTTCATTAACTGCTGAACACGTAATTGAAATTAATTATTCGGGTAAAAAAAACGGGAGATAAATTTAAATAGCAAAAGCTGGAGAATTATTATTATATTTTATGCTTTAATGTTGATTTTTCGATGGAAAATAAAGCGGTCATAATTTTCGTCACAGCTTGTAAGTGTTGTCTACTGGGAATTGTATTTCTCCCATCAGCTAAGCCTTTTTCAATTTTAGTCCGCACCAAAAAGTTTTTGCTTCACGAGTACCTCATGCCACTTTCGTATCCATAAGCTAGTACGAATATAGTAGCAATGGATAGTGATAGTACATGATCATCATTATAATATCAGCCAAAGTACTTCTACTGCTGAATAAAGGGTCTCCTCCATAGATTTGAGCGTTTAATATGCTGACCTGGCAACGGGTGGAGCACATAGCTCCTAGACCTGATTTTCGTCGAGCAGAGACAGCGCACGGAAAACGCAACGTGGGATGGACAGACGACTTGGTGAAGGTCACTGGGAGCCGATTGATGTGGCTGGCATGTAAGCGGCCGTTGTGGGAATATGGGAAAGGTCTTTCTTCAGCCGTGGAACTCCTTTGGGTGAGAAATAACTTTTTTGTACTTACAGAGTTTTATTACTATGCCCACAGTTAGCTTTTCGCTGTATCGTTGGTACAGCTTACAGACATAAATCTAACATAGATGTTTGCACTTGAGATTTATGTCTGTGACCCGGAAAAAATATCTGAAGGCCGTACAAATATTTCTCCCATACGGGAATCGAATCGGCGTCTCGCATTGCGGAGAACCAATTACTTAAACACTACAATCACGTATACAATCAATCACACGCCGAAATTTATAATCAGATTAATACAAAATCTGCAGGATGAAGATTTTGTACTTCATCCATTTTTTTGTTAGGATCACATTTATACGAAAAAGAGACAAATCCTTAATCCAAAATGATTTTAGCTTAGACTGATTATTAATTGCTGTGTGGTGCCGGCTAAGAATATCACCACCCCTTCTCTTCCCGTAGGTGTCGTAAAAGTCGACAAAGGGATTACTCGGAGGATGGGCAGCAGCGTTTTTCGAGTACATTAACAACTCAATTGTGATCTCCAACCCGTCTGCCAAGCGTGGCGATTATGGCAAAACCGCCAATGAGCCCACAACACACCAAAATCGGTCGTGGTGAAGATCATTGAGGGAGGCCTGTGTCCAGCAATGGACTTCATTCGGACGAAATGATGATTATTAAGCGGTACCGACTACGAATAGCACTAACCCATCTCATCCCGTGGGTGGCGTAAAAGGCGACTATGAGGTTAGCTGGAGGATATCCATCCTTCGAGGATATTATCAACTTAACTGCGATCGCCAACCCGCCTGCCAAGCATGGCGATTAAGGAAACACCCCCAATGTGCACACAACATACCCATATCGATCATTGTGGTGTTCTTTGGGGGAGGCCTGTGTCCAGCAGTGGACTTTATTCAGCCGAAATAATGATGACTCATGATTATTAATTTTGGCCATGAATCAACCATGCGTTCCAAATGTAAAACTAGTAATTAATAAGCAAATTGAATAATAACTAATGCTTTTTGTAGATAAACTTTGATAATGTACACCATGCTGGATGAAGATAAAAGTCCCATCCACGTCAGTTAAGTTGCAGGGGTGCAAGCGCCTCTTTATGCATTCCCGAAGTATAAAGAATCAGCTCAAAAATGTTGATTATAGTTTTGGTTCCTGCTTCATAGTACAATTTAACTTAAATCATCATATCGGCCAATTATACGTCCACTGCTGAACAAAGACCTCCCCCATAGATTTACACAACTGTATCATCATTTTGGGGGGAATTTGCCAATACTCACCACGCTTGGCAGGCGGGTTGGTGAGCGCAGTATGGCTACCATTTCACAGAAGGGACGCTGCTGCCCATCCCTCTGGTTTAGATTCCTTTAGTCGCCTTTTACGACATTTACGGAATGAGATGGAGTGGTGCTATATTCTTAATCCGGACACCACACGGACTAACTAACTTAAGTCGAGGCATTAATATGATTTGTATTTCTATTGAAATGCTGTACGACAAATAATTTAACTACCAATGATGTTTGACTAGTTCAGTTGCCTAGTTTACATAAATAGGTAAATTTTGATGCATTTGTTTCGATGCAAATCACGGGGGAATATGCGTCACATGAATGATGGAATCAGTAAAGCGATCACATCCGTATTTCATGTTGACCTGTCCAAATTAGCATTGTAGGAAAGTCTAATTAATACATTGCATATTGCAGTACAACTTGAATATTTACCTTTTTTGGGTTATGTACGTCTGAATTTCTGTAACAATATGGACGTGTCATGTAAATAAATGAATTTTGAATATGGGGTAACTATTATTCTATATTATACTAGCAATGTCCGTGCCCATGCGTAGCAGTACAATTTTTCTTCTTGAACCGAACAGGACTTGAGTATTAGTATCAACGTTTTACCATTTTTTGAGCTCCAAGGTAAAAGTTACGCTTAGTTTGTGGTTCACTGATAAAAGTGTATTACTGATGTTGCTTTTGATTAATAAACATTTTGATTTGATTTGATTAAAACATACTTATACACCGTGTGGTGTCCGGATGAAGAATATAGCACCGTCTCCTCCCATAGATGTCGTAAAAGGCGTTTAAGGGACTTTAAACCAGAGGGATGGGCAGCAGCGTCTCCTCTGTAGAACAGTAGCAATACTGCGCTCTCCAATTCACCTGCCAAGCTGAGTTCCCCAGATTTCCCCCAATATAATGACACAATTGTGGAAACTATGGAAGAGGCCTCCAGGCGATGAATTGCCAGCATATGTCTAGTATTTTTCCACTATGTTGGTTTCAGAACATAGCAAAGCTCCGGATCCCCCACAATTCCCCCTGAGATCAACATGTGGCATCTTCACAGGCACCTTCTCCGCGAGGATGTTCTGATGGATGATGTAACGTTCGTTCTTATGATCCCGGAGTCCTTGTTCGGTGCCTATGAGATCTATGTCTGTAAAATGTACCCAGGACACAGGAGAAATCATAGTGTGGGACATTATTTAAAAAACAGTTAAACCAGTACCAAAAAGTATACACAAACCTTAACGAACTCTTTTAATAATGCAAATATTAGCTGTTTTTTTTTTTAAAACGTTTTCCTACTCTCGGATTTCTCTTGTGTCGTGGGTGCATTTACATACAGAAATTTCACACAAACAATACACCCAGACCCGGAAAAACTACCTGCAGATCATACAAATATTGGTTCCGTGCGGGAATCGAACCCGCGACCTGGAGTGCAGCAGTCAACTGTATCAGCCACTGCACCAACCGTAGCCTAATAACAGGTCAAAGGCTGACATTAGTTTACACTCCTCTTAAATTAAATTAAATCTGTTGATTTTGAGTCAGGTGTATATGATTTTAAAACAAAGCACCTCACACTACGAGTTCTCCCAAATCGTGGTCGCGTTTCGAGACAACAAATCTCGCACGCACGAACACCCAGATACGTAACAAATATTCTCTATAGGCCATACAAATATTACTTCCGCACGAGGAACCAATACGCGATCTATGGCATTGAATGCCAAGGGCTTAGTCACTGGGGCCGTTATACGTGCTTATACGAATATGTAGCTGGGAAATTTTGTTATAAAATTTGTCGTTTCCTAGATCCCTAGATGCGACGCGACAATGCCACACACATGGACAGTCCGAAAAATTATTTAGTTTATCTCTTTATGTGCTCGCTAGAAATAAGACCCGTATTGTCATGTTCTAGTGGTTAAAGGCGTACATGGGAAACAAAAGTTAGCCAACTGTGGTAACCTGGTAATTTTGACGTGGGCAACACATAGTGAGGTCAATATTGATATGGTCACTGACTGCTCAACTAATTGTTTTACTGTATTACACATTCACACAGCACTCACTGAACGGTAAACGATCGGTGAGGTTAAGCAACGCTTGGCGCGGTCAGTCTATGGATGGGTGACCGCAGAGTAGTATTTTAATTAAGCGTCTCCGTTCTTTACCGTGTGGTGCTGGCTCAGAATACTACCACCCCATCTCCTCCCGTGGGTGTCGTAAAAGTCGACTAATGGATTAGCTGGAGGATGGGCAGCAGCATCCTTCGAGTACATTAATAACTCAACTGCGATCGCCAACCCGTCTGCCAAGCGTGGCGATTATGGCAAATACCCCCAATGAGCCCACAACACACCCATATCGGTCGTTTGGTGATCTTTGGGAGAAGCCTGTGTCCAGCAGTGGACTTCATTCGGCCGAAATTATTATCGCCGTTCTGTGGAGGGCACGTAATGTCGTCGGTCCCGGTTATTGTCATGTCAGACGGCAGTCGTTAAACTAAGTTGGAGGCCTGTGGGCGGCTTGATCAACTATGACATAAGGTTGGCCTCTAGCCATACGAAAGAAAAAGAATACTATATTTGGCAATTGTTGCTGAGTAAAAATGGATTCTAAAATCAATATGTATTGAAATTGTTGTAGACTCAGAATCATAAAGACTATAATAGCTTGTACAACTTTAGCTCTATTTTAATTCAATCGAAATTTAAATTTGCATGAATCCTTTCATGTCCAAAATGTTCTCTAAAGACCTGAATTAGTTCATATAACATTAATCTGAACTTCCATTGCGGTGCAACACGATAACATAATTAACACTGCTTCGTGAATTCCCTTAAAGTGCTTACTTTATAATCGAGTTTAATTGTTTGAGGAGTTTAGAGCGCCTGATAGAGAAATTCTCGTAATAGGTTCCGTGTTCCCCAAATAAAGAAACCTTTATTTATTTATTTATTTATACTTTCATGTACAACAATGATACACAAGGCGGACTTAATGCCATATGGCATTCTCTACCAGTCAACCTTTGGGTTAAAAAAGAAAAGCATTGAAGGAGGTACAAAAAACAGATACTTTAAGAATGATAATTATAAGATGCATACAGATATAGATACTAAAAGTACGGTAAAAATACATAATACATATTACATATATATTAATTAAAATATACTACATATAATACGTTATTATATTCTAATAATCATTATAACGATGCCCATAAGTGTCGATTAGGAATGCTGCGATTTCAAATAGTATTCCCGAACTTTTCGTTTGAATGAAGATTTACTTGTAGCTTTTTTTATGTGTAGGGGAAGCACGTTCCAGAGTTTGATTGCTGAGACAGCGAAGGAGTTAGAAATAAAACCTGTGTGGTGAGAAGGAATCTGGAGAATTAAATTTTCGGCAGCACGCAGGTTACGGCTGTGAGAGCTACCCAAAACATGGAAACATTCTTTAAGATACCCAGGAGCACAGGAA
The DNA here is from genome assembly GCA_947459985.1 of Diloba caeruleocephala. NCBI lineage: Eukaryota > Metazoa > Arthropoda > Insecta > Lepidoptera > Noctuidae > Diloba > Diloba caeruleocephala. Next base: position 28,665,241 of record OX381607.1, read on the forward strand.
TCGTTAATAACGGAGAAGAGGAGACAAACGGCTCTGAGAGACCTTCTCTGACGGATAGGCAGCCATTGAAGCTGGGAACGGTAAAAAGAGATGTGGTCGTATTTACGAAGTCCAAAAATAAAGCGGATGCAGTTGTTAAGAAGGCGATCCAATTTATTGAGAAGGTATTGAGATAAGTCCGAGTAACAAACATCAGCATAATCGATTACAGGAAGCACAAGAGACTGGACCAGAAGAGTTTTGGTGCTAGATGGAAGGAAATGCTTGAATCTATATAGAGATCGTAGTATGACTGTCACATTTCGGCTAACCTGACAGACTTGCTTATCCCAACTTAGCTTATCGTCAATATGTAAACCTAAATCCTTTATGTAGGGTGATAAAGGAATGAAAGAATTGTTGAATATGATAGGCGTTAGGTGATAAGTATTTAAGTGTTTTAGATGGTACGAGCTGCCCATGAGGATAGCTTGACATTTGCTGACATTTACAGAAATTCCGAATTTATGAGACCAGTCTTCGATCGTATTCAAGTCCGTGTTAAGCGTAGAAATACAATTATTTAAATTGCCGATATCAGCTTGAGCGTAAAGTTGCAAGTCGTCGGCATATAGATGGTAAGAGCATTTGAGGATGTCAGTAATGGAATTAATAAATAATGAGAATAAAAGGGGAGAGAGTATACCGCCTTGTGGTACACCAGTTGCCACGTTACACCAGTCAGATAATTCCTGATCAATACGCACAGCTTGCTGGCGACCACGAAGATATGATAAGAACCAACCTTGGGATGACGACGAGATCCCGATTTGAGACAGAATTGCAAGGAGGATATCGTGGTCAACGGTATTAAAAGCGTTGGAAAAGTCTATTAAAATTAAAACCGTTAGTTTCGAAACCTCCATGCCACGCCTAATATCTTCTGTGACTTTAAGTAGCGCAGTAGAGGTGCTGTGACCAGGCCGAAATCCGGATTGGTATTGGGATAGCAAGTTATTGTTGAAGATGTAAGAGGAGATTTGTTTATGAACAACTGCTTCAAGAACCTTAGATTGGAATGGAAGTATGGAGATCGGCCTGAAATGATTAGCTGAACTAGGGGTAGAATTTTTAGGAAGAGGGATAATGAAGGCCTTGCGCCAGATTAAAGGGAATACCTCAGTCTGCAGAGATTTGTTTATGAACAACTGCTTCAAGAACCTTAGATTGGAATGGAAGTATGGAGATCGGCCTGAAATGATTAGCTGAACTAGGGGTAGAATTTTTAGGAAGAGGGATAATGAAGGCCTTGCGCCAGAGTAAAGGGAATACCCCAGTCTGCAGAGAGGAGAGGAATGGAAGTATGGAGATCGGCCTGAAATGATTAGCTGAACTAGGGGTAGAATTTTTAGGAAGAGGGATAATGAAGGCCTTGCGCCAGATTAAAGGGAATACCCCAGTCTGCAGAGAGAAATTGATGATATGTGTGAAAACGGGAATTACACTGTCAAGAACTAGCGATAACATGGTCCTGCTTACACCGTCCTAGCCCACAGCTTTGGACTTTAAGGTGGCAAAAGTCTTACGGATCTCGAGGTCAGTCACAAGGGAAAATGAAAAAGAATCGGGAGGTATACTAATTACATGTATAAGCTACAGGGTCATGTCATATGGGTTTTATATGTCTAAGTAATTCTCAAATTTCAATTTCAAATAAATAAAATTGAAGTGGTTGTTTGTAATATCAAAATAACAGCTTTTTACTGAATGCATATGAAAGTATATACAGTAGAGCAAAAAAATCATTTTTTTCTTTTTTATCTGTCTGTCTTTTTACTCCCGCTAATCCCCAAAACGGCTTAACCGATTTCTACGGGACTTTCACTGGCAGATATCTGATGTTATAAAGGATTACTAAGGATTTTTTTATTTTAGAAAAATAAGTAGGTTTTCGTGCAAAAATATTAAAATTCTTAAAATCCAATATACTATATATATACTTACTCTATGTCAAGTATCTATGCCGAAGTACTATAAATTATTTATAAATAATCCAATTTCTTCTAAATTAAACGGGGGGTGAAACCGCGGGTCCCAGCTAGTTTTTAATATACTATGAAAATGTTGACTTTTTTAGATATTTTTTTTTTTTAAAACGTTGCCCCGCACTAGGATTTCTCCTGTGTCATGGGTGCGTTTACAGACATACATTTCACACACAATACACCCAGACCCAGAACAACTACCTGCAGATCATACAAATATTTGTTCCGTGCGGGAATCGAACCCGCGACCCGGAGCGCAGCAGTCGACGGTATCATCCACTGCACCAACCGTGTCGTCAATATAAGAGGGTAAACGAGCATGTAGCACGAGCACCTAAGCGGTCAGCACCGTTCATAAACATCCGCAATACCAACACTCATCTGGGGTGCAATTCTCTAAACTCAAACATCCATACATCCTTGAATACATAATTGAAATAACGGTGATAACCCGATTTGGTATTCGCTAAGACTGGTCCTCATGGCTTACCTTCTGCAACGTGTCCTGGAATAGCTTCAATCATAACTTCAAACAAAAATTGGTTTTACACCATTATTTCTCACATCATATTTTGGTCACTCACAATGGGCCTCATAAGAAAGCTCAAGGTCACTCAGCGAGCTATTGAGAGAGCTATGCTTGGTATTTCTCTACGAGATCGAACCAGAAATGAGGAGATCCATAGAAGAACTAAAGTTGTCGACGTAGCTGAAATAATTAGTAAACTGAAGTGGCAATGGGCAGGGCACATTGCTCGTAGAACTGATGGCCGTTGGGGCACAAAGGTTCTCGAATGGAGACCGCGCACCGAAAAACGCAGCGTGGGACGACCTCCAACGAGGTGGACAGACGATCTGGTGAAGGTCGCTGGGAGTCGTTGGATGAAAGCGGCATGTGACCGCTCGTTGTGGAAATCTAAGGGGGAGGCCTTTGTTCAGCAGTGGACGTCCTGTGGCTGATATGATGGATGTTTGAGCTTAAGGAATTGCACCCGTGATTGCCGACCTTGGAGCGGGCAGACATAAACATTTTCCATGTCGTGTGTCTGCCATATTTTATGGGGTTGGGCTTCCGGTATTCGTCGTTCAATGTACGAACGCACCAACATGTCTTACCAATAATGTTGCTATTTCACTCCAGTATTGAGTGACGGCATGGACTTCCCCAGCCGAGCCAGCTTATTTACGAGCTCTAGTAAACTAATGACTACTCGAGGCTCCTCCACGCCTTTCATTATCATCATTTCGGCCGAATAAAGTCCACTGCTGGACACAGGTCTCCCTTAAAGATCACCACCACGACTGATATCAGTGTGTTGTGTGCTCATTGGGGGTTTTGCCATAATCGCCACGCTTGGCACGCAGGTTGGCGATCGCAGTTGAGTTGCTAATGTATTTGAAGGACGCTGCTGCCCATCCTCCGTCTAATCCCTTAGTTGGCTTTTACGACAACCACGGGATGAGATGGGTTGGTGCTATTCATAGCCAGAACCACACGGCACACGCCTTCCACGCCTTGCCTTTATATAATAAATTTTCATAAATATTGAATAAAATGTATCGTCAGTTTTCCTGATTCACTTCTAAAACTTATTGTAACGTATGTGTATAACAGTATTCTTTATTTGAATTACTAAAACTCTCTACTACGAACATGTCTAGCCGAGATATTACTATAAGGAACGCACTACAGCACCTTCCAATATAAAACAGAATTTCCAATAAATTATCATTGTAAAATAACTGCCACTACAACCCCAAAAACCTATTTCATTAAATGTCGTATTGGTATTCGAATGCACTATGCAGACACAGTTAATTACCACTATAAAAATGTACTAAAATACTAACAACTGTAATTAATCCCTATAATTCTACAGTTATGGTTTTAATTCAAAATTACTTAGTAGCTGTAATATTTCGGGAAAATACACGAGCAACCATTAAAAGTTTAGCTTCTGCAATACAGGAACGGATGTTCTGAATTCATAACTTAGTAGCTGTTGCCTCGGAGGTCGTTCAGGTTAATTAATTCCTTGCTTTTGCACCAAGCTGAAGGCGATATCAATGTATCATATTGTATGACTCATGCATTTGCTTACAAATAAGATTCGGTAAATAAAACTAGGCAGCATGATATGTTTTTAATGTCGTATAATATGTCGTCGATATTATTACTTATACAACAAGTTTGACGATGCCGTAGATCAACAAAATTATGATGACTGAAAGATCATCGTCGTATCGGCTATTTATACGCCCACAGATGCCACAACTGTGTCATCATTTTGGGGGGTATTTGCCAATACTTACCACGCTTGGCAGGCGGGTTGGCGAGCCCAGCATGGCTACCGCTTCACACAAAGTTCTGGTTTAGATTCCTTTAGTCACCTTTTACAACATCCACGGGAGGAAATGGAGTGGTGCTATATTCCCAATCCGGACACCACACAGTTTACTGACTGAAAGATGGTACTATAAAAACACAACTGATCCATATAATCCTGAAGGTATATACGTTGGCATGTACTCAAAAGTGGGGACTAAAGCAACTACTACTATAAATCAAAGTTATATCATGCAAGGGTAAATTCATATAGCTCGTTATTATTTATTCTAAATTTTAAATACAACGTGATAATGAGACGAGCAAGTTATTCGCCTGATATTATTACAATTTTCTTGCCTGCTCATAATAATTGTAAACAACTACTACATTACTAAATAATTCGAGACATTAAGTCTAAGTAAAAATGCAAATTCTAAGAATTGTCGCTTACGATAAGTCGGCGGTTAGGACTCGAAGTGTAGAGTGCAAGTACACTGAGATCAATTTTTGACCAATTACTTTTATCTGGATTTCGGAGCATTCCCAATGAACACTAACTTCAATATTGCCACCACAGACCACCTTATGAACGCAATAAACGCTTGCACGCTTAGCATGAAGTCCTGTGTTAACAGGTCAAAGCAAAGAACATAGCTAGATTTGGAAGAAAATTGATAACATTTCCAGTTGGTACTATATTTCGCAAACCCCCCAACAGTTAAAAACGTGGTGATTATTTGTTTATTGTTGTAGAAGAACAAAAGTTGCCAACATAGCTGAAAGGAGTTGTAAACTGAAGTGGCAATGGGTGGGGTGCATTGCTCATAGAACTGGTATTTCTCTACGAGATCGAATCAGAAATGAGGAGATTCGTAGAAGAACTAAAGTTGCCGACATAGCTGAAATAATTAGTAAACTGAAGTGGCAATGGGCGGGGCACATTGCTCGTAGAAATGATGGCCGTTGGGGCAAGAAGGTTCTCGAATGGAGACCGTGCACCAGAAAACGCAGCGTGGGACGACCTGCAACGAGGTAGACAGCCGACCTGGTTAAGGTCGCTGGGAGTCGTTGGATAAGAGCGGCATGTAACCGCTCGTTGTGGAAATCAAAGGGAGAGGCCTTTGGTCAGCAGTGGACGTCCTTAGGCTGATATGATGATGACAACTAGACTCCGTAATGAACTCGACCCCGACAACTCGTCCCCGCCTACTCGACCGTGACAACTCGACCCCGTGACGATCTGACGGCATGATTGCTGCAGTGGTTGATACAGTCGGCTGCTTCACTACGGGTCGCGGGTTCGATTCCCCACAAAACAAATATTTTTAGGATATGTGGGTAGATGATCGGGATCTTGGTGTATTGTATGCGGAATTTGTGTCTATAAACGCACCCATTACGGGAGAAGTCCTAAAGTATGGCAACGTTTTAATGAAAAAGTACTCTTTGTTAGGAATTTTGTTTTTTTTTGCTTTTTATTTTATTGTTTTAATTTTTGGAACGAAGTTCCTTACGGCAGGCTTGGAGGGGATAGGGATTTTGCTGCGCGACCGAACTGAAAAAAATGTGATAGTAAAACCGTAAGAAAAAATCCGTGGAAAAAATCCGTGGAAAAAAGTGCGTGGAATAAAACCGTTAAATGAGACGTGCGCAGATAATTTTCGTAAACGAACTAGAATAGTGAACTATTGCCACATATATAGATATTATATATGCTACATAAATCTCGTACGATTTTCGAGTAAATAACTACAAATTATCAACCCTCTTCGTCTTTAAAACAACAATCTCGAGCAACTTTAACGAGTTACAGGTGACATCTCCACTAACATCTATATCTTCATCTATGTACATCGAGCTGCTCACTCAGACAATTGCTATTCATCCGAGTGGAGCTCATGTCGAATGTTTCTGTGTCGAGTCTGACGCGGAATTGTACTCTGCGCCCTTTATCAATTGCCTTACGTGACTCGCTTTTTGTTTGCGACGATGCGAATTAACTGAATAGATTTATTTTGGAGTTCGTGCTACGTTTTCGTTTTTATTACTGTCTATTGTCTTGGATAAGTAATGTTAAGATAGTAGAATGGTTTTGTATTTATTTGATAAAATTCTATTATGCGGCTAATTTAAGTTCATCATTTCGGCCGAGTGAAGTCCACTGCTGGACACAGGCCTCCCCCAAAGATCACCACAACCACCGATATGGATTTGTTCTCGCTCATTGGGGGGTTTTGCCATAATCGCCACGCTTGGCAGGCGGGTTGGCGATCGCAGTTGAGTTGTTAATGTACTCGAAGGACGCTGCTGCCCATCCTCCGGCTAATCCCTTAGTCGACTTTTACGACACCCATGGGAGGAGATGGGGTGGTGGCATTCTGAGCCGGCACCACACGGCAAATTAAGTTAATTTAAGTTAAGAAATGATAAATGAATGAAAAGCAAACTCATTTTTATTTTATTCTTTTCTGTTTTTAAAAACGTTGCCCCACACTAGAATTTCTCCTGTGTCGTGGGTGCGTTTACAGACATGAATTCCGCATACAATACACCCAGACCCAGAACAACTACCTGCAGATCATACAAATGTTTGTTCCGTGCGGGAATCGAACCCACGACCCGGAGCACACAGCCGACTGTATCAGCCATTGCACCAACCGCGCTGTCGTTGATGTCATTGATGATTACAAGATTTATTAATCAAATTTTATGACGTCAGTAACTAAGAGTACGTTTGTGCACAATGTCATCAACTTAGTCTTTATACTGCAACCATTGTTAGGAAACACAAGATAGGGTGTGCACTTTAATCATTGTGCATATTTATTTATCTAAGTTTTCTTTACACATGCGGATTTAATGCTATGTAGCATTCTCTACATGTCAACTTCTACCTCATTATATAGGTTCCTTACAATGGCCATCTGGCATCTGACATCTACAATCCGACAATAAGGAGATACCAATGTCATCATATTGACGAATCATCATATAAAACCTCATCCAATGTCTCCTACTAACTTAACTAGGTTATCTATTGCTTTTGTTGGACTCCCCACGATACATTATCCTGTACGTAATCTTCACTTGAGAACCGTTCTGCCTCAATAAACATCAATTCTACAAGCTGTATGGCCACTTCAGCTTACTAATATTTTTAGCTATGTCATCAACCAAAGCTCTCTCCATAGCTCGCCAACTTACCTTGATATTTCTCATGAGGCCCACGCACACGCTATCACTGTTTAAAGACTCTCGTCTTGAACCACTGCAATATTGTTGACGAAAAGACGTTGCAAGGTTTCCCGACCGCTGCCCAGATAAGTCAGATTCGACGATTGACATGTTGCTCGAAGTTGGACGTACCTAGCATGCGGTTAATCCCAGATAAATATTCGTCATCAACAAGTCGATGTTAACATTAAATCCTTTCCATTCTTAGAGTAGCTTCAACGCATCCTCCATTGCAGCGGTGAACATTTTCGAGAAAATAAAATCCCCCTGTCTCACACCTTTCTACAATAAAACGGACCCCGTGCACTGTTCCTGTACTCAGACCGATATGGTGGCGTTTTTGTGTAAAAACTTTAACAGTTCGATGTACCAAAAGTCAATGTGGCACCGCTGCAGAGATTGCAGCACCACCCAGGTTTCGATCGAACCGAATGCTTTCTCATAGTTCACAAATGCTAAACATAGAAGTAGATTATATTCCTTGGTCTGCTGTATTACCTGCCGCAGCGTATGGATACTGTTTGTGGTATTGAAACCTTTTGAAAACCTCGTTTAGGAGCCAGGAAGTCATGAAACTTGTGCTCGAGACAATTATGATGATCTCTGAAAACTGCTTATAAGCACGAACGTACCTCGCAGTACTCTTTTTGGAGAAGAGGACCACTACGCCTCCTTTCCATGCTTCCCACGTTGTATCCTCGAGTAAACTGGATTCGAATAGCTTCTGTAGGTTTTTAAGTAATGGTGTTCCATCCACTTTCAGCAGCTCTGTTGTAACTCCCTAATCGACCGTTCCTTGTTACTTTTGAGCTGTTTCAAAGCCATCGTAATCACGCACATTATGTCGTATGGTGCCGGCTCAGAATACCACCACCCCATCTCCTCCCATGGGTGTCGTAAAAGTCAACTAAGGGATTAGCAGGAGGATGGGCAGCAGCGTCCTTCGAATACATTAACAACTCAACTGCGATCGCCAACCCGTCTGCCAAGCGTGGCGATTATGGCAAAACCCCCCAATGAGCCCACAACACAGCCATATCTGTCGTTGTGGGGATCTTCCTGAGGCCTGTGTCCAGCAGTGGACTTCATTCGGCCGCAATGATAATTAAAATAAAGTATCGTGTAGGTATCATTGAAAATATTGTATGCGGAAGAAGTTCACTGTCCCGAGTAACGTGTTAATAAAAGATTATGTTTTATCAATTTCATTTCCTTGTATCAAAAACTTTTGGTATTCAGATGCGCAGAATTTTCGATTTTTTCGTAATCAAAAAACATTTTGAATGCCAGAATATACATCACAAATATTATTCAGTTCTATCACATCTGTAAATAATCAAATTTGAGCCCACTATTTGCATTAGGAGTTACTGTGGTAATTGAACAGTTATATTTTCCACATACCCTTGAGGGTAATAGGCATGATGGCTATTTTAATAAATCAATGTTTGTTAAAACGCTCTTCAGCCAATCGAAAATTCAGGGAAAAGGAAAAGAAAATATCAATCTACTTTGTTTTTTCAGATGGTCTTTTACGTAACTTTACGAGGTCTATATTTTATGTATTTATACCACCCAACATATTGACTGAAACTTCTGGGCATATTTTATGTATTTATACCACCCAACATATTGAATGAAACTTCTGGGCGATAAGAACCAAACAATTGGGTAGTCCATTAGCAAGTGTCTTCGAAAAAACTACGTTTCACTTCACTATATTGCCGAGTGGGATGTGCTTAAACGGCAACGTATCAATTATATGATCGCTGCCCAAGAATATCCAGAATTACGACGACATAAATTTTATAGCGGTTTCAGCCATAAAAATGGGAAATTATCAAACAGTGACGAAATTACTTCAATAAATTATTGCGTTAAGGGCGAATGTTGGAAGTCATTAGGCACTTTGCTGTTGATACACCAGATTGGATTAGCCAGCTTAATTTATCTTGGGAATTGCAAGGGCGGAATAGTGATTTGAGACTTGAGGAAGAGGAAAAGTAAGACAATTGATGTTTCTTATTTGTTTTTCTCAGTTCAGCATGTTATTTGACAGTGTACACTTTATCTTAATCTGTGTGGTGCCGGCTACGAATAGCACCAACCCATCTCATCCCTTGGGTGACAGAGGATGGGCAGCAGCGTCCTTCGAGTACATTAACAACTCAACGGCGATCGTCAACCCGCCTGCCAGCGTGGCGATTATGGCAAAACCCCCAATGAACACACAACACACCCATATCGGTTGTTGTAGTGATCTTTGGAGGAGGCCTGTGTCCAGCAGTGGACTGTATTCGCCCGAAATGATGATGATGGCTTTATCTTAGACTAATGCTTACAAATCTAGTGATGATTCCTATGGTATTTTATTTTACATAACCACTTACACCTTCAGAAATTATAGGGGAATGGTATGTTTTATAATTACACTATTAATACAGTCGAGTATTATTAATAAGAACTGGTAACAAACATCAGATGAGAATCGTATTTGCGTATATATTCCTTTTGCTATACAAATCTCCAACAAGTAGGAGTAACATACGACCTTTATTTTTTAGGTTTTTTTTTTATTGATGTCTATTGGAAATTCTACATGGAACTTCCTTTACCCCGGGGAAGGGCGAAGGGGTATGCTGGACTCCTACCGGCTAAAACTACTGGAGCGGTCATCTTCGGCACTGATGGGGGGCTCCAGGTCCTCGTAAGATCACACTAGAGCCGGCACTGTTGCCACGCCGGACTACTGGCCGAAAAAACTACGCTTACTTTTCAATTACACGAAAAGTTCGTATCGTAGTGTGTGGAAGTGTCATCATATTTCATTTCATGTCGGGTCACTTAGCTTGGCACTGTTTCCGTTGGCTCACGATACGATCATGATATAGCATGTTATCGTTTTTACTTGAAACGTAAAGCGCGGTGTCACGGGAGCTTTTGGTGTCACAATATGGTGTTGTAGTAAATTCACTTCTTGGACTCATCCTAATGAGTCTAATGGTTGTATTGATTACTGAGCAGTACGGAGCAGACTTTGTGGTTATTAGTTACAAACATTACACACACTTTTGCATTCCCTCTGTAAAAGTTGTGATTAATTACAAACGTTAAAATTAACGTGATTTGTGGGATGTTCTGGAATGCTTCTATATGTGTGCTTCACATTATGTAACATTATAGAGTAACTCAATGCGGGAGAAAAATCGCTTGCTTCATTTCGGCCGTTACTGTGTCCATTACACGGCAGTCATCAATTATACTTTACCTCTTGGTTCATCAAGAATTCAGAATGAGTCGTACAAATTTGATGTTATATACTGGCTTTCTGATAATTTTTGGCAAGCCTTGAGAGCCGCCTTCAGGTCGATTACGGGAACTTAAGATTATTTACCATATAGCGTTTTTTTTATTGATAAGTTTTGTTTTCTTTATATTGATGTATTGAATTTTGTATTTAAAGATGACGAGGTTGGTTTGTGTGCATTAAATATTGGATATTATGTGCCGCCACACGCTTTTAGCTCTTACCTGATAAAGTTCCTGAAACTTATAAATATCATTCACATAAATCACAAGAGCTTGTAGTTAAATTCCATGCAGCTTCCGATTTACTTGACATAATCATACTCCACCTCGTATTTTTAACACGGCACACAGTACATACAGTATTGCTAGTAACACTGGCATCACAAATCTTAATAATCTTTTAAACCAATAATACCATTATCTGTGAAATTTCTAGAAACAATAACTTGTCACTACCGCAGCCGTCTAATAGTCACGCAGACAGGTGGAATTGGTCATCCGATGGCTATTTGCTAAATGAGTTAACAGTTTCTGGTCACGTAAAGAATTACCCACAGAATGTTGCTAGAATTATTGAAGCTTCTAACGACGGTTAAAATCATATTGTATTTAGGGATATGGAAGTTTTAGATTTGATGGTTGATTCAATTATAGTAGATAATATATTTTTTGTTAGTTCAAGCGTATGGTACGACTAAGATTAGCACCGTCTCATCCTGTGGGTGTTGTTAAACCTTTAACACTAACTAGTCACCTGACAATGGAATTAGTACGATGATGAGCAGCAGCGTCCTTCATGTACATTAACAACTCAACTGCGATCGCCAATCCGCCTGCCAGCGTGGCGTTTATGGCAAAACGTCCCAATGAGCACACAACACAAACTTAGGTCGGACAGTGTGGGGGAGACTGCGTGCTCAGACCAAGCAACCCCCGCGAAGACGGTGGCACGTACATGGTCAAGCGAAGCTTAAATCCTTTACAATTCTCCCCGAGAAGTGCCTGAGGGGCGACAATTTTACAGTCACATTCTCTATGCTAAACGGTGACCGCTTTACAGTTATCCCCTCCGAGATCTGCCTAAAGGCACGGCAACATGGGCGGCTCTAGGGTGATCTTACAAGGACATGGAGCCCCCCTTCGGTGCCGAAGAAGACAGCTCCAGTAGTTTTAGCCAATAGGAGTCCGACATGCCCCTTCACCCTTCCCCAGGGCGTTAAAGTTCGTGATGAATTTCCCTTGGGAACAAATAAAAAAAAGACCGCCCATGTGGTGGATTTGGGGGCAGCTTATGCAGTGAACGTGGCTGAAATGGTGATGAGACTTTAGTTATACAACGAAAGTCATAAAAACGAATAAACACAAGTAAGTAAAGTAGGATAATGATGATGATGGAATAAGGACTCGCATTCAAAAAGCCAAGGGAATCTAGAATTACAATATATAATTTCATATAATAATTGTAGAAAATCAACAGAAAATGTGTAATTAATAAAACACTCCGTAATCTGGAACCTATCTAATAAAACGTATCCGCGTGAACTCGTTTTGAAATCGATTACCGGCTTCAAAGCGTGGCATCAACACGGGACGCATAGTAATGAGTTTTTTTCTGAAACACGATATTTTAATTTATTGGTTGGGAATATCGAGGACCATGCAGGTTGAATGAACACTGGATTATGAGTGTCTTTGAGCAAGGGAGCATTAAGTGCCTCTTGATAAACTTATTGGTTCATCATAGTAAGCGATGTGATAAAGTTGACATTCCGTCAAAGTCAAGATGTTTGGATGTCTAATTCAATTTTGGTATGTAAGTATTCTCGTGTGTCTATTTAAATTAACTTCGTCCAAGCTTTATGAATAAAAAATTGGATTTTCTGATGTTGTTATCTTGGATTGAATTTATATAAAAAAAATATTATTTTTAAGACTGCAAATAGCCCAGTACATATATGAAAAATTATACAATTGTACACTTTATACACCTGTAAAACAATAACATGTATAAGCTCCAGTCCTGAATATATACATTAATGATAAAGCATTCATACCAATGCATTATTAGTAATGTATTAATTTCATATATTTTTTTAAATTGCCCCTCTCTAGGATTTCTCCTGTGATGTGGGTGCGTTTACAGGCACAAATTCCACACACAATACACCCAGATCCGAAATGACTACCTGCAGATCATACAAATATTTACTACATTTGGGAGTCGAACCCGCGACCCGGTGCGCAGCAGCCGACTGTATCAGCCACTGCACCAACCGTGCCGATATCCACCTCGTAATAAAAAATCACCTAGTCATGATAGCATTACCACGGTGGAGATCCACTGTGTACACTGAATCCCGACTATTCGCGACCAAGGAGGTCAGGCCAGCCAGTTCCAGCTCATCTGCTTCTCCGAGCGCGATTGGCCCTCTTTCGAATCATCACTAGATACTTAGTTTAAGTTGTGCTTATGGGGAACAAGGTGTGGTGTTCTTCCATAAAAAAGGTAGGATCCTCCAGCCAGGCGGATGGTATGCCTGGCGGGCCGAAGCCCAACAGTTGATATTGGACGACTATATATATGCTGCGTTGCGCGAATACTTTAATAACGTGATTCAGGATTTTTTCAAGATGATGTCAAGTTACTAAATTTATTAGTAAATAAGATTATTAGTAGATAGATTTATTAGTAAATAACATAAAAAAATATGAAATTTCAACTGAGTCTAGTCAAATGTCAAGGTATATAATGTCAAGGTGTACATATTTAAGTAAATAACATAAAACATGCTATTTTAAATGAGTCATATCGACTTATTTTACATTAATCATGTAATCAATGTTTAAATATTAAACCCTTGATTGCAAGTTCAAACAATGCAATCATATCAAATATAAGAAGCCTTAAAATAAATTATACAGCACCAGAGGCTCGCAGTGTGCAGAAGGCAATCGTATGCCAGACATCTTTATCATCGATGATTGATACGATTTATGCTATAGCAGGCCTTCGACATTAAAACACGTTTAATCAAAGATTTGAACTGTAGTTCTGGCAAATCGGTAATACTAGAAGGAATTTTGTTGAAGAACCTAACACTGTTTCCGATAAACGACTTGTTGGTTTAGTCTAAAGCCAGGCAAGACAAGCTTGTTCTTATTGCGAGTCCTCATCCATGGGAAAGGCCTATGTGCAGCAGCAGACATTATTTGGCTGATATGATAATAACGATTAGGTAATTAAATCTGCGTGCTCTTTAAGTCAGTCCTTTTTGTGTCACGGAGAACTACGGAGCGGCCCATCATTGGATTCATATTACAAGTTCAACTCCTTACTATCGAGATTCCTCTTGTATCCTGTCTGAAATGGCATTTAGTAGGATATTTGGCACGGCGAGGTGATGGCAGCTGGAGCCGAACCTTCACAAAGTAGAGACTGAGAAATAGAAAATGAAGCGTAGCTCTAGCACAGACCCTTTTCTCCTGCTCACAGTTTTGACAGTCGCGACTCACTTAGCGTTTCTAGAAAATTGAGGCGAATGTAGTGATTCAAAGTTGAAATACGGGTAACTCTATTAACGTCGTCGTGACAAGGAACTCAAACGAGGCACCTCACGTGTGAGGGACCTATCACTAATCTGTAGGTTTTATACCTATATTTTATACCTACCCATAACATTTAACGCAGAAAGCAAAGATTGCTTCAAACGTTCCATTTGATTCAACACTTTGTAATAACACTATGCTTATTTAAAATAAATACATACAAGGGATTTTATATTAACGGGTATGAATCAGGGTCCCTCCTCTCCTTTATAATACATATCCATATCCTTTATTCATAAAACCTTTTCAAGAACGTATTTTACCTGCAAAAGTAAATATTACGAACACGTTTCAAAGCTAACTTTTCGGGTGATTTCGTTTACGTAACATTATCGTAATAAAGTGGTTTTGTTCTTTCATTTAATCTTTTAGGTCGTTTATAGCATAGGTGTAATGTCAGCTGTTTCAGTATATTTGTTTATATATTTATGTAGGGCAAAGTACGTACGCGCAACCAGATGGGAAGTTATTATTTTTGCCCATAAACATCCATGTAGAGTAGTCGCTGATAAGTTGATAAGTTTAAGATGGGGGACAACAAAAAGGGGGCGGGAAGAGTTGAAAGTGGACTTATGTGAGACCGTTGTACTTTCCCGGTCGAGTCAACGAGTTTTATGCTGTAGTCAATTGCATCTAAATCATACAATAGTATCATAATTAGTTTAATCACGATAATTCTATCGTCAATCGTTGCTATTCTCAAATATTAGTCGATTTTTATGATTTATATTGGATTATGATCAGTGAAGCGTAGGTATCAGTAACGGTGAGGGAAAACATCGTGAGGAAACTTGTACATCTGAGAGGGCTTCAAAATGTTCTCAATGGTGTATGCAGTCCGCCAAACCCCACTAAGTCAGCGTGGTGGACTAAGGCCTAATTCTCATTGTGAGAAAAGGCTTTTGCTCAGCAGTGAATCTGCAATGGGCTGATTATGTAAGACCACTGCCAGTAGAATATGTTTGCAACAAACAACAGCTGCGATAGAATTTTTAAAAGCATCTTAAACAAATAGTAGGTATGTATATCTTAACTTATTATTTTTAATATCATATACAATGGTGTTCATAATGTATTATTATTAACGAATACCGTTTATTTATTATGCAATTTTCCATTCAATATGCCTTATTAACTATAGTGTCCATCTCATACAATAGCCCCCGCATATCCCACGAAAATACGTCTCTTTATTTCTGCAGTCGTAGAGTCCCCGATTAGTGCCTAAGGGGCCTATGCCTGTTTGATACATCATCATTTCGGCCGAATGAAGACCACTGCTGGACACAGGCCTCCCCCAAAGATTAGCACAATGACTGATATGGGTGTGTTGTGGGCTAATTGGGGGGTTTAGCCATAATCGCCACGCTTGGCAGACGGGTTGGCGGTCGCAGTTGAGTTGTTTATGTACTCGAACGACGCTGCTGCTCTGCCTCCGGATAATCCCTCAGTTGACTTTTACGACAGCCACGGGAGGAGATGGGGTGGTGGCATTCTGAGCTGGTACCACACGGCCTGATACATGTCGCATAAGATTTTAAATGATTAGATTTCTCCTTACATTTAAAAAAATACTGTGAAAGAGAGACAATTACTGATTATATCGGCGTTCATAAAAATGGCACATCTGGTTGAAAAGATGAAAGATAACAACAATATCATGCAATTACAATAACAATAAAAAGATAAAACATAATTAAAAGTTCATATTAATTTACTGAAAAAATTAGTAATTTAAATTGACACTTTTACATGACAGTAATATGAGCGTACATGATCATTCTGTACACAAATATGCAATGTATCCGACAGAATATCAAGAGTAATCAAAACGTACAATTGTACTTTATTTAGCTGTCCAACTCAATTCCATACTGTATTTGCTGAGCACAAAATTATACCAATCCTTAATCGGATAATAGAAATGTGGATACGAAAACCTTTGTGTTGTTTATTTTTCTGTAATTTAGGCAAATTTGTACTCGTTAGTAATAATTGCTTCCATAGTGGATAAGCCTTCATACACACACATGCCCGTAAATGTCCACTGCTGAACCCATTTTTTTATTTTTTATTGGGCTTCTCGCATACATTTCCGGGAAATGTGGTTGCTTAACCGGTCATTTGCTGGCGAAGCCAACAGAGGCCTCCAGGCTTAAATTAAATATTAAAAACTAAGCAACTTTCGCTAAGGGCGCCCCCTGCGGGACACGGACCTCGGCTTAGGGCGTTGCTGGGGATATCAAGCTATTGTTTTGGGGACAGCTGGATCGGTATTATTTAAATTGTATTACATTTAAACAGGCTCGGCACGGGCCAGCGCGAGCAAGAGACGGGAGAGAGAAGTGCTAACTTGAACGGGAAGGTGACGCGGCGATAGGCCTCCGCGACGTCGGTGAGGCGGTAATCTGAACCCAATGACCGCTTTAGATATTTTATAGAGGACTGCAATGACAATCATCATCATCATATCAGCCAAATGACTTCGAATGAAAAAAGGCCACCACCATAATTTTCCACAACGAGCGGTCACATGCCACGCTCATCCAACGACTTCCAGCGACCTTCACCAGGTCGTTTGTCCACCTCATTGGAGATCGTCCCACGCTGCGTTTTCCAGTGCGTGGTCTATACTCGACAACCTTTTTACCCCAACGGCTATCAGTTCTACGAGAAATGTGCCCCACCCATTGCCACATCAGTTTTAGCTTTCAACTATATCGGCAACTTTACGTTCTTCTACGGATCTCCTCATTTCTGATTCGATCTCGTAGACAAATACCAAGCATAGCTCTCTTCTTAGCTCGCTGTGTGACATTGAGCATTCTTATGAGGCGCTTTGTGACACACTGGTAAGACTTTCGTGTTATGGCATTGCGGTATTATTGCCCGAGTTTCCCGAACGCTACCCGGCCAAGTCAGATTTGAAGATTGACCTCTTTCTCGAAGTTGGACCTACCTAACCGGATGGTTTGTCCGCTGTAGACATACTTGTCAACAACTTCGAGAACAGAGTTCCCAACGTATATTGGGGTGGGTATGACATTGGCTTTTGACATACCTTCCGTGTTTTCTATGTTCATTTCAAGGCCCACCTGTTGGAAAACTGTTACAATAAATTTTCTAAACTTATCTTTGTAATCCGTTCCATGTGGTTCCCGACAAAGAGTACAATGAATTTTTATTTTCAAAAGCAGTAAAAAAAACAGTGAAGGATATTTGAAATTATATATTATCAAGTACGAAGCCTTTGACTCTACATGCATTGTCTTATTGGCTATTCTATTGTATAATTATTGCCAGTCAGAAATTTATTTTTTATTTTTATTTCTGTTGATATTACTATTATTGGTCATAAAATCGCTACCTTAATGCAAAAAAAACCTAATTGTTAAAACAAAATAATTATAGCGCGCCCTTTTATGATTATAAATTTCATCGCAACCTAAGCCTTAACTCCAGGACTAAGAAGATAAAAACAAAGTACGAATTACTTTTTTACTACTTATATGTACAACTAGAGGCCTATGTCCAGCAGTGGACTGCGATAGGCTGATGATGATGTACAACTCGTATGTGAATAATGTTATTATGAGTATTTCTATAGGTATATGTTACTGTAGCCGTGTGGTGTCCGGATTAAGAATATAGCACCATTCCATCTCTTCTCGTGGATGTTGTAAAAGGCAACTAAGTGATTCTAGACCAGAGTGATGGGCAGCATTCATTGGAACATTAACCATTCTGTACTCACCAACCCGCCTGCCAAGCATGGTGAGTACTGGCAAATTCCCTCTATAAGGCTATGACATTAAACGAATAATATGTGCCGTGTGGTGCCGGCTCAGAATACCACCACCCCATCTCCTCCCGTGGGTATCGTAAAAGTCGACTAAGGGATTGGGCGAACGATGGGCAGCAGCGTCCTTCAAGTACATTAACAACTTAACTGCGATCGCCAACCCGTCTGCCAAGCGTGGCGATTATGGCAAGACCCCCCAATGAGCCTACACCGCACCCATATCGGTCGTTGTGGTGATCCTTGGGGGAGGCCTGTGTCCAGCAGTGGACTTCATTCGGCCAAAATGATGATGTTCATCACAAAACTTCAAATATTTAGTTATTTTTCTACACCTCAACATGAATGTGTCTAGTTAGTGTTTACAATAAATATAAGAGTTGTTTCATATTTCTTCTTATCTTATTTTTCTTATTTAAAAAACGTTTCCCCACACTAGGATTTCTCTTGTGTCGTGGGTGCGTTTACAGACATGAATTCCACATACAAATAATGTATAATATAAAAGCTTAATTACTGTTTAATCATCATATTGACATGGGGAATTGGGACACTTCACACTTCTTCTGTCTTCTCTTCCACAGTTATATATTCCTGAAGCCGAGTTTATTGGTACATCAGTAACAACACGCAATTAGATTCCCTCACAATTTCACCTCTCATTTACTACTTTCTCATGTCGGCAATTACATTTATAGCCATGTCTCTGGTGCGTTATTATGTAACTGGGCGAACGAAGCTGTTGCCTTCATTGTAAGATTTTGTTTTTCTTACTTACTAGTCTTTATTAAAGTTGAAATATTGGCATCAAGTCTTTTTGGTAACAGTGTCGATGCAGGATTGTTTGAATAGTCCTAATTTTGGTCTTTGCGTGCTTGCGATTTTAATGCTTGCACTTAAAACTTGCAATAAATACCTACAAAATCCAATTAAGTGATTGGATAGTATGGAACGTTTTCAAACATGGAATCTAAAATTTGATGCGTGAAAATATGATGCACTTTGTAAAATATGAGTTAAATAATAATTTTTTGCATATTAACGTTGAAACTTCAGTATTTTGCACAGTATCATGAAACAAGGGCCCCGTTTGGTTTCTAGCGTACTCTTCTTGAAGTTTTGTATATTTGTATGTTTGATCTCAAGCCAAGGCAAAGTGTAATTTGGTTCCACAGTTAGAAAACTACCCCTTAAAAGGTTAGCATGAAATATTGCTATATAATATGGTGACAATCCTACATATTACATTAACTATAATGAAGTTATCAGTGCAATGTGAAATACAAGACAACAACTACGAACGCACAACCAGTAGAAATTGTTTTGCCTACAGTAAGCCACCCAAAGCTGAGGTGTCCATTCTGAATACGTATACGATAGTCAGGTGATCCGAGATGTATGGCCATCATTAATCGCAAGAACTATTCTGTTCCCACTGTTTCCTTTAGTTTTCTGTTGCCAACTGCCGTTATCTAAGCTATTTTGGTAAGTAGTCTTATTAGAGTACCGAAACTTTGGATGGCAGATAAAATCCTTTAGTATATTCTCTACATTTATAAGTCTTACTTTTTGTGCTGTCTAGGGAATAAAAGAACATCCTTTTACCGTTTTTTGGACCTTTTTTTTTATTGATGTCCAGTGCAAATTCTCCCTGGGGAAGGGCTAAGGGGTATGCCGGACTCCTACCGGCTAAAACCACTGGAGCGGTCATCTTCGGCACCGAAGGGGGGCTCCAGGTCCTCGTAAGATCACACTAGAGCCGCCCATTGGTGCCACGCCTTTAAGCACATCACGGAGGGGATGACTGTAAAGCGGTCACCCCCTCTAGCGGAGGGAAGGCAACTGTAAAAAAAGGTCGCCCCCCTAGGCACTTCTCGGGGAGGATTGTAAAGGATCCTGCCAAGCCTCGCTTTGCGCTGTGCTGCGCACACGGCAGCACGTGATCACGTGCGCGCCTCCGTCTTCCCGGGGGTCGCTCGGTGTGAGCACGCAGACTCCCCAATCTGCGCACCCGCGACCCCCGAGGCCCCCCACCACTGACGGTAGGGCGCACTCGGTCGGTAGGTATCGGTAATCGTTTGCAAATTAGTTTTTGTGTTTTGTCAGTACTTATGCGAAGGAAACGAAACAACGGGCATTGTAACAAATAGCAGATACTGCTACGTAATCAAATAAAATAATGAGAATCAATATTAAAACATGAACATCAAAATAAACTCCAACGAGAATGGATATACAACCTGGTGAAGGTCGCTGGGAGTCACTGGATGCGGTTGGCATGTGACCTGGTGTTGTGGTTACATAACCACAATGTATGGGGGAGGCCTTTGTTCAGCATTGGATGTCCTTTGGCTGATATGATGATGATGATGATGCAATCTACTCCTCTCTACTATGTTTTTGCCCAGAAATAGAAGTGAGAGGCCATGGTATAAATATAAACTTCGGCTTTTGATTTTGTCCAACATAGAATGTACCTACAAATTACAAAGCCAACACTTTGATAGGTAACGTAATTAATTGGCTAACCTGACGCAACCAACCGGCAATGCAAGTGAAGATCGAAGCAAACCGCAGCATTTCCTGCAAATGAAAATGAATCCTTCCTTCCTGAAAATGTATGTTTATGTGTGTGAATTATTAATATTTTATATTAATATTAGACGTGTGTACACGTGTGACTATATAAGTAATAGGATACTATTGTATGAGTATATTAGAATACTCTATATAGAAGACAGTTTGATGATAAATAATCTTCATTCATGTAATAATAGATTAAATATACTGTTTTATATAAAATAATAATATATTTAACACTAGCTGGGACCCGTGGTTCCCGCGTGTATATTAAAAGAAATTTAGAGTACTTAGACATAGACACTTGACAGAATATATATATTGGATTTCAAGGGTTTTATTTTTTGCGCGGAACCCTAATTATTTTTTTAAAAATAAAAGTAACCTATATTATTCCTTATAACATCAGCTATCTGCCAGTGAAAGTCCCGTCAAAATCGGTTCAGGCGTTTCGGAAATTACCCGCAATAAACAAACAGACAGACAAAAAATTTAAAAATTATTTTTTTGTTATATGTATCGTATTTACTTTCATATGCACTTAGTAAAAAGTTGTCATTTTGACATTACAAACAGACACTTCAATTTTATTTATTTGTATAGAACATTACAAACAGACACTTCAATTTATTTGTTTGTATAGATAATAACCATTTTTTCAAAGACAAAACTTTGTTTTTAGATAGAAAAATGTATAATAACATGTGACACGTTTGCAGCATTCGTGGTCACAGGATAATTAAAGTGACAGGCGCCGTTACAGATTTTAAAAGTTATTTTATCTACCGTAACAGTTCTAATTAATAAATGTTTCGATACACGTAGTTACGTGTTACTTATACATAATTACAAGCCGAAACCGTGTGGTGCCGGCTACGAATAGCACATACCAATCACATCTCGTGGGTGTCGTAAAACGCGATTGTGGAATTAGCTAAAGGATGGGCAACAGCGTCATTAACAACTCAATTGCGATCGCCAACCCACCTGCCTAGTGAGGCGATTAAAACAAAACCCCCCGATGGGCACACAATAAACCACGACCGGTCGTTGTAGCAATCTTTGTGGGAGGCCAAGGTCCAGCAGTGTACTTTATTCGGCTGATCTGATGATGATGATTGTTATGAAATTGTGGCAAACATCAAAAAAATTTGCATGTTTTGATTAGGGCACAGAAGAATACTTTTGTCCATTCTGCTGAATTTGTTTATTAGGCCTTTTACGACACCCACGGTGGTATAACTAAATTAAAGTTGCCAGCATGGCTGAAAGGACTGGTAAGCTGAAGTGGCAATGGGTAGGGCACATTGCTAGTAGAACTGATGCCCGTTGGATAAAAAGGTTCTAAAGTGACCGCGCACCGGAAAATGGACGGACGGCGAAATTGATGGAGCACTTGGTTAAAGGTTGCTGGGAATCACTGGATACGGACGGCATGGATGGGTGTTCAACAGTGGATGCCCTTTGGCTGATATGATATTGATGATTCATTGACGATGACGTTGAAGATGACATTGGTGATGACGTTGACGATGACGTTGATGATGACGATGACGCTGACGTTGACGTTGATGTTGACGATGACGTCAACGTCATGGCGATGATGATGATGACGATCATTCTTAGTCTGGTACCATAAGGCCAGTTTATGTTTCGAAACAAATAAATACACATTTTTTTATATATTGTTAACATTTCGTAATACCTTAACATTTCACATAAAATATGTAAATGTCGACGTAAAAGGGAAATCCAAAGGGATTAAAAAGGTTTGCACAATTAATTTTGTAGCGTTATAATGTTATTAAAATGTTGAGGCTTAATTTAGCGAATTCATAATTGTACTACATTATTAATAATCTCTCAAAGACGGGGATGAAATCGAAAATTTAAATCATATAAGTATTTATTACATTTTCTGAAATTCGACCACCTTCATTTTTTTTGGATTATCCTCCCGACCCTGTTGGAAACGTTAGAGGCACAAACACTTTTTTACGAATTTTAAACGCATAACTCACAAAATCTTTACTTAAATAAAATGTCTTTTTGAAATTTCCAAATCAAGACCCATACGCTTATTTGCATGTTTCATCCCTTAGTTCACGTATAGAGTGTACGCCCTAAATTTCTTCGTAATTGTACTTCGCCTTTGTTTAGCGGCTCATCGAAAACCACCAACCTTCCTAATTTTATCCTTATGGCGCCAAGTCTCCGAGTGAAATGGCTGACGAACGGACAAACGGACAGAGGGACAGATAACAGACCCACATACGGGATACGTTTATAATGCTATCTTTACTTACGCTTATCGCCTACCACTGCTTCGAGTTGTGCCACAATCCATCTATCTTCCACAACCACTGCAACTATAACTGTGCACTATTGACTGCTGCATATATGGTCCAGTTCAGGATTTTTCCTTATACTTAGGTTACCTTACACCGAGAACATCTCAGACCTTCGATTGGCCGACGATATTATACTTTTGGTAGAGTCGATGGATGATCTGAGCGGGACGCTGAATAGTCTCAACGTAACCCCAAGACTAGTTAGCCTTGGTATGAAATTAGAAAAAAACTAAGATCATGTCAAATAGACATGTTGTGCCAAGGCCGATTAGCATCGAAGGTATGGACTAGTACGCCTACCTCAGATAAACACTCCGGTTGGGTAGACACAACTTTGACAGAGAAGCCGACAGAAGGAAGGCTGAGCAGCATTCTGTAAGCTTCGTCAGATCTTATTGTCGCCTTATATTCCGCAATGTCTGAAAACGAAAGTTTTCAACCAGTACGTCCTACCGGTCATGATATACGGAGCCAACACGTGGACACTAACAGCTGGACTAGTCCAAAAGTTTAAAGTCACTCAGCGGGCTATGGAACGTGCTATGCTCGGAGTATCTCTAGTGGATGGAAAATGGTTAATGTCCCATTACATTTTAGATTAAAAGTATCAAACGGGCCTGTACGTGATGTACCCGTGCCCGCGTAAGCCTTTCAAAAGTCCGGGTTCCTTTTTGCATAGGCTATTAACCCGTGAATAGAGAGATTAATAATAATAATAAAACCCCTCTGGGGTACTTGTTATCTCACCATGGCATAATGCAATCCTCGAGGGCAGATTAAAGCCACTTTCTTACTTCTTCCTCACTTTTAAAACAATTAAAGTATATCATAGAGAGATCTATTAAGAAGCTTGTAGAACGCATGGCAGCTTGTGGCGAGACGTATGTAAGTGGTGACACTGCATAGCCGAATGCCCCGGAGAGGCGAGTGCAAATAAGCTTGTAACTAACTAATTAAATCAATGCTGCGCGTTGAAACAATTCTGCTGGAACGCGTTCGCCCAACACGCAAAAGCAGCATTTATTGTATTTCCAAGAAAACTCGAGTCATTCCTCCAAATTGAGTTGTTTTTACGTTACCTTTTAATTTTTTCGCTTCGAGTAAATGGGACAATGTATATATTTTCTTCCCGGGGGGTATTAAAATCTAATTGTGTTTGAAAATTGAGTAAAACGTTATTAGTTTATTGAATTTCTATATTGTTTTTACATTGTCTGGCGGTATTTTCATCGTGGTTTTTATGTTCTTGGAAATTATAGGTATTATAAACGTGAATACCACTTTTTATTTTTTCGTGTGGTTAGTGGTCAACCTTGCGTCAGAGTTTTTCAAGTCGCCCGAATGGCTCAGACTTGGCTTAACGACTGCCGTCCATCGGTGGTGATCGTTAACCGATTAGTGAGAGCAACTAGTACTGAGTACCTTAGCAGTAGTGGTGGTTAATATAGCGTCTAGCGCGATTAAACAGCGGGCTATATTACGCAACGTATAGCACACGCTATGCCGGTTCCAACTTGACGCTATAAAAATAGCGCCATAAAAAAATAACGAGTAGCGAGAATAATAGCGCGAGCAAAAGCATAGCGCGGGCGTGGCGAGCCGGGCAGCAGTCATCGCGAGAATTCGCGCGCTATCGGTCGTTACCTAACGCGTTGATTATTATATTTATTTATTTTAGATACGTAAACAATGTACGTACATTAAAATTTCGTGAAATTTAAATATATAACATACATGACATTTGATACAGTAAGAAATTCTTAATGAAATAAATAATATTATATTATCCTATGTTTATTAACACATAAAAATCTATTATCCCAAGCATGGAAAGTATGAGGAAAAGTTCATTATGTTCATTACTTTCTTTACTGCTCCATTTTATTTTGATATATATTATTTTACGTATAGAAAATACTATAACGTATTCAATATCAAGAATATAACCGAAATAGCGCGATATCTTCACACGGCGCGCTATCCATCCAATGAAATTTAGCTTGATTCGAGAATATTCACCGCACTTTAATCGCGTCATTCGCGTACGCCCAGTTCGTTATAATTTTAGCATGTAAAATAGCGCGCTATTTTACTATAGCAAATAGTCTGTAGCGCGCTATTGCCATATAGCATTTTTGAACACCATTACTTAGCAATATAATGAACAGCCTCAAACAGTTTACATTAAACAATGGCCCGAACAAAAATTCAACATCGCTTATTTACCTTAGATCTCCCACAGAACATTAGCATTATCAATTCAAACGTTTTAATGTTTGTCTGCCTTATTTGGTTCATCATCATCATTTCGGCCGAATGTAGTCCACTGCTGGACACAGGCCTCCCCCAAAGATCACCACAACGACCGATATGGGTGTGCTGTGACCTCATTGGGGGGTTTTGCCATAATCGCCACGCTTGGCAGACGGGTTGGCGATCGCAGTGGAGTTGTTAATATACTCGAAGGACGCTGCTGCCCATCCTCCGGCTAATCCCTTAGTCGTCTTTTACGACACCCACGGGAGGAGATGGGGTGGTGGTATTCTGAGCCGGCACCACACGGAATAGCTCTCTAATTCTATTAAATTTGTACCTAAGTAAGTATTGGCCCTAAATATGGTGCTTGATCACAAAAGAAACACTTTGGCACTTCAGTTTCTTGCAGTTCCACTAAATTAGAGCTTATTGTGTTAGCAACATAGTAGTATCGACATCGTCTTGGGCCAATGCCATCAATTAATGTGTCATAAGGCGGTGAGAGTATGTCGAAAAATGGTTACTGATCTCTAAACAGAATGGGAGAAACAGCGAGGTAGCGTGTACGCACGGCAAGCTGTAAATGTCTAGTATAAGCTGATCTCGCATTGTATAAGGAAAACCTTACGATAATAGATCAGCTTAAACTAGATATATGTAGCTTGATGTGTAGCCGTGTGTACTACATACAGTACAAACAATTTATGTGCTTAAATTGTTTCGTTTGAACTGCACCGTGTAAGTAATACTATTGTTCGGTTGTGAAAGCTTTGGAACGTGTATTACGTCGATACCTTTAAAACAACTATGGTCGATTTTATAGTAAGATACCTAAAGCAATTACTGATCTCATAGCTAGGAAGTTCAAATCGCACGTCAAATCAGTTTTCACAAAAAAGGATATTGTACGATTACAGACTATGTTGATGACAGGGACATCTTGGTGTTAGTTCTTTTCTGCACATGTGGCTTTGCTGGAAACCAAATACAATTATCTGAAGTACTATTTTTCTGTGTATAGCTGTTACATTTATTTATTGTCAATGCATAGGTAACTGTTTTAATGACCTTTAAAGCACATACCTATAAAACACTTTTAAAAATAAGGAATAATTACCGAAAAGATCTAACCCTGATTTTGTGATTGGAACAACACTTTAGGAGAAGTAGGTAACGATAAATATTCGCAATAAGATAATAAGTGTTGATATTTAAAACGATGCTTCATACTAGGTTTTCTATTATATCGTGGGTACAGCTTACGGACATAAATATCGCATGCACAAACACCCGTACCCTAAACAAATATATGTAGATCATGCAAATATTTGGTCGCAACAGGTAATCACTTAGCCACTCCGGCAACAGTGCCATCGTTTCAAGTTTGAAACTTGAATCTCATAACATGGCTTTGGGCTATCGGCTCAATCATCTTGAATAAACTGAAACTACGGATATTGTGCGGGTGTCCAAACTTCATATTAATGTACTATCAGCCAACAGTAAACTTTGGGATGAGCCAGTTAACTTTGAGTATCGTAAAGAGCGGGATTGAATAAATAAAATTGAATAAATGCGGATTCAGAAGTGAGTTTGAGTTCTCACAGAATAGCACTGCAGCTCCCAAGTTTACTCTTATAAAACGCGCCAAAAATTACTAAAATAAAAAAAAACTATCTTAAAGCCTGCAAATTCCAGTAGCACGATATGTTTACCAGTTCAAGTATAGTTCGCTTTACAATATTCTAACAATTGTATTATAACTATTAAGTGTCCCTGAACCTTGGCTGCCGGTCCTTCTTCATAAGGCCAACAACTAGGAATGATACAACCATATAAACTCTGATTATTCAAGAGTCGCTGTTAACGGTTCATATGAACAACAATCTTCTAATAAGGTCTCGATATAATTTGATTTAGAAATTGGTATTAGATCCCACGTGACCTAGGCTTGGCCAATAATTTCTTAAATATGGTTGAAATACTATCGAATCAGCAATGAGGAGATCCGTAGACGAACTAAAGTTGCCGACACAGTTGAAAGGATTAATAAACTTAAGTAGAAATGAGAGGGGCACATTTCTCGTAGAACTGATTGGCCGTTGTGTTGTAAAAAGGTTCTCGAGTGGAGACCGTACACCGGATAATGCAGTGTAGGATGACCTCCAACGAGATGGATGAACGACCTATTGACACCCACGCCACAAGAGAAATCCTAGTGTGGGGCAACGTATTTCTAAAGATAAAGATTACCAGAATATAAAAAGACTCTAAGACACAAATTTTCATCAAATAGTCCGATGATCTTTTTGTACTAGACTATTCCGTGTGGTGTCCGGATTAAGAATATAGCACCACTCCATTTCCTCCAGTGGATGTCGTAAAATGCGACTAAGGGAATCTAAACCAGAGGGATGGGCAGCAGCGTCCCCTCTGTGAAACGGTAGCCATACTGCGCTCACCAACCCGCCGGCCAATCGTAGTGAGTATTGGCAAATACCCCCCGAAATGATGACACAGTTGCGGAATCTATGGGGGAAGCCTTTGTTCAGCAGTGGATGTAAAAATGGCCGATATGATTGATTGACTTCCAGAAGTATGATTCATAATTTATTCATATGTTAAGGCTTCTATGCTCATAGAATGTGGACTCATTTCTGCCTCGTGGCGAAGCGTTACGTCTATCTATAACATTAGTAATGCTATCCAGGACTAGTTTTGTGTATCACCACAATTTGCTCCTCACCTCGAGATATTAGTCACTAGTCCCTTATTCCCAGTGATGGTAATAGCTACTCTTCAAACCAGTACACAGTACTGTTTCAATACTACTGCTTGCTTGGCAGAATACTAAGCGTTTGGTGGTGTCTTTTTTACTTCATCATAAACTTCCTCCACCCCGAGGTAGGGCAAAGGGGCCTTTCAGAATCCCACAGAACGGGGGCTCCAGGTCCTTGTATGATCGATCACAGAGTCTTCCATTGGTGCCACGCTTTTAGACACATCTCGGTGGGGATGACTGTAAAGCGGTCACTCTGGGCGCAATAAGAGACCGAACATGAGCGAACTAATAAAATTGTCATATAAATCTTTGAACGCTAAATTACCCGCATGAAGTCTACAGTATATCTTCATTACTGCGGGGTGCTTTCTCGCAACGCGGCGTAGCTGTTAATTAACCTATTGACCCAACTATAAAGGTCACGAGTCATAATGTTTCGCTGTTATAAGCTGTTACATACTGCTCCAAAGCCAGCGCTTAGCGTTGATATTCTTGTGCAAGGCATATAGGACAGTAAGTACTGAAGCTCTGCCTGTGCTAGCAGGTGTTTTGCCAGTCGATCTTGAGATACAGCGACGTGCTGCAATGTACTACTCAACTAGAGAAAACATGGACGCGGAATTTCTGCTACAACGCGATCGTGTTAGGATCTGCAGATTGTTTAGACCACAGACTGGTGTTTGGGAGGAACTCTTGGCCGAATGGCAATGCAGGTGGGACACGTCTATTAAGGGCCGTCACCTATACCAGTACTTTCCATCCATTCATGAGCGGTTGGCAAGTGCATGGTTGGAAGTTGATCATTGCGTGGCTCAATTTCTCACCGGCCATGGTAACTTTAAGAGTAAATTGTTTAGCTTCAAGCTTGTCACCTCACCATTCTGCAAATGTTCAACACCGGACTGTGAATATGAACAGTCTGCACATCATATCCTGTGGGAGTGTATTCTTTGGCAAGATGAACGTAATATTATGTTTGACAGCATGCAAGTTACATCCGGGGTTGTTTACTATACAGATCTTGTTGCGACTAGGACGAATTTCCGTGCGTTCAAGTGTTTTTGCCATACCTACTATTGGAATCAGTCACAATAGCTCACAACATAGGACCCGTAAATAAAAAAATTGTACCCGTGGTGCTTGGCAACTGGGCTTAACCCTGTTGTAAACTCCCATTTATTGTGCCTATGGCCTATCGTTTTTCTCTGTCTCCTGCTTGCAACGGAGGGAAGTGGAACGTATATTCTTTCATACTCCTCCTTTATCTTTTCTGATTAATTTCGGTGCGGGTTCCAAGACAGTTATTCATTTCTCTGGGACACACCGAGCTTCATTGATCGGTGTTCTTTTCGGTGGTCGCCATTGTAGATCCTGGCTTACAGGAGTTGCAGTGGTTGGGAATGTGTGGCGGGCTTGTCCCAAAAAAAAAAAGCTGTTACATAATAGTGGCTAGCAGCTACCGGCAAAGCTCTGTGGACCTTTAAACATAACTTTACAAGAATCTGTGATAAAATGTGTTATGATATGAGGAAACCTGACCAAATTTGAGAGACCTATATATTCAGAAGCCTGCTCTAGTCTGGCTATTATGGAATCATATCCGTCCTTTTTACCGACTCCAAAAAGGAGGAGGTTCTCAATTCGATGCGTCTATATATTTTTTTTAATGTATGTACTCCGATTACTCCGAGATTTGTAGATCGATTTGAGCAATTATTTTTTTACTGATGTAGAATGCTTTCGAGTTAGTTCCATATAAATTTCATTATATCTGATTGAGTAGTTTTTTAACCAGCTTCAATAAATAGGTTACTTTGACTACGCTTATCTAGATGATGTCTTAATAGTTTCGCGTCCTCTCAGATCAGAGAACCGATTTGAGTCATTCTTATTTTTAGTGTTAAATACTGATACCAAATTGGAAAACGTCATTTATTTACACTAAAAAGAAACAAATGAAACTTTATTTATGAAGTCGGGCGGGGCCAGGTGTACCCCAACCATGGTTCATGCAGACCAACGAGAAGTTATATTTTAAACCTGGCCGCGCCCGACTTCATAAATAAAGCTTTTTTCCTTTTCAGTAGTTTTAATATTCTTATAATAATAATAATAGTAATCTGAGACTGCATTTTATAGTGTAGCCATGGAGAGTTCCCGGTTAGTGTCCCATTACATTTTAGATTAAAATCTTGGGTTTACGTCTTTAGAGACGGATTCACAATAAGCTCCCCCATGCAAATTGTGCCTCAGGTTTAAAGATTAAAATTATAGAATTTCAGATTAAAATTCTCTAAAGGGCCTAGTAGGTTCTCTAAAGACCGGGTTCCCCCTTACAGGGGATATAAACCCGTGTAATAGAGAGACATGATAATAATAATAATTTATTATATTTGCATAAAATATGGTAGAAAAGATGGTACATTTTAATTATAGGATCACATATTTTGCCATCATAAAATGGCATGCAAATTGTTGTGTTAATCGTGTCACAAGAATACTAAATATTATATTAATTAAAAACAAACGATTAAATTCAGGTTTACCTATGTCATGTCAATATAAGGGAATGTCCGAATAAACCACAAGCCCAAACAAAAAAGCAACAATTTATAGTCATATTATTAACATTGACATCAACAATTACATTTAAGTACCTTTTTATAATATATTCCCAAAATGATATGAATGAGACGAACATTTTTTAAGGAACTCATCGATAGAATAATAACTCTCTTGATTTAACCAATGACGTAGAGAAACACAGAATTTACTATAAGGTAAATCAATAATACTCTTCGGCAGCGAGTTGTAAACAAGTGTATGTAGTTATATCATGCAGGGATTTTGGAGTCCATTAACCAAGAGTGCCAAGTTACGAAAAACGCGTGAGCACGTATTGGCGCGGATGCTTGTCTATTGCTTGCCCCTATTAAGATATTTCTCATACGCAAAACTTTGCGTTGTAAACGATATACAGAGCACTTTTAAACGGATTCTATCGCGTATATTTTGATTTTTGATTTTCCTGACGTTTCGAATACTTTGCTTTGCAGCATTAAAAGTGTTTTATTATAATGTGTAATAATCGCGAAAATCTAAGACATTACTAGATATACAGAGCGTTAATGACTTATACTTAGGTCAATTCACATGCCGTGTGGTGCCGGCTCAGAATACCACCACCCCTTCTCCTCCCGTGGGTGTCGTAAAAGTCGACTAAGGGATTAGCCGGAGGATGGGCAGCAGCGTCCTTCGAGTACATTAACGTAACGTAATGAACCATTGAGAACTAGTTTCAATATTTAGAAAATGATGTTCTAGAATATACTGTTTCCCATTAAAACAACTTCATAATGTAATTTCTTTCTTCATTTTCAAAAGATATTTGATTAAATCAAATTGCGTGAATTCATTAACATTTTCTATTAAAGGCACACAACTATCGTAATTGCGTGGGCATAGACATTTTCTTTTAATTTGTGAATAAAATACTTTTTTCTTTTTCTTGTGACCTGTTATATAGGGAATCATTAAAAAGAGATTACTGAGCGCTGAACTCGTAACATTTTAACCTAGGCATAACAAATGAGTCTAAGCTTGCCGAATCACCAATAATAAAATTGTCTAGACTCAGGATTCTTATTCATTTAAACACTAGAGAAGTAATGTTTTTCATTCAATTCGAGTCTTCTTGTAATCGTATCTAAATATATTGTTACATGTATGGTGTAACGAAAAGGATATTTACATATGAAAGGAGATCATTATATTCATTATCGTGAACAACTTTTACTAAGGGACCAACCCTGAAAAGGTGAAAAAATCAACTGCCAACATTAACGACATTATTCGTCGTGCTTTTGCCACCGCCGGCGTGCCAGCTGTATAAGAACCCAATGGCTTGGCACGCAACGATGGCAAAAGACCAGACGGTATGTCGTTACTGCCTTGGAAAATGGGTAGGCCTCTGGTGTGGGACGCAACTTGTGTCGACACCCTTGCTTCTTCCCATCTTCCAAGCACGGCTGGCTGTGTTGGTGCTGCCGCTTCTGCAGCAGAAAACCTCAAACGGCGCAAATATAATAATCGCATCGGAAATTATTGTTTTGAGCCGTTTGGGGTCGAAACGCTTGG
Organism: Diloba caeruleocephala; assembly: GCA_947459985.1. Taxonomy (NCBI): domain Eukaryota; kingdom Metazoa; phylum Arthropoda; class Insecta; order Lepidoptera; family Noctuidae; genus Diloba; species Diloba caeruleocephala. The sequence continues at coordinate 28,697,648 of OX381607.1, forward strand.
GTCATGGGGTCCGAGTGCACGTCTACTTTTCAAAGACATAGCTAGACGGTTGGTCATCACTTTGCGTGATCAGAGGGCTGGCCTTTTCTTTGGCCAAAGAATAAGCATTGCCATTTAACGTGGCAATGCTGCCAGTCTTCTGGGAACATTACCGGCTGACAGCGATGGGGAGGAGTACTTTGACGCCTAAATGTCTCCTTTTCTTAGGGTTTTGATTTATTGTTAGTTATTTAAGGCATACATACTGTGTATATTTTTTAGTTATATGTATGTATAAGTTTTATCTTTAGTTATATTGTATACTAGCTGGGACCCGCGGTTTCACCCGCGTTTAATTTAAAAGGAATTTAGAGTACTTCAACATAGACCCTTGGCATAGAATATATATATATATTGGATTTCAAGGGATTTTATTTTTTTGTGCGGAACCCTAATTATTTTTCTTAAATTAAAGTAGCCTAAGTTATTCCTTATAACATCAGCTATCTGCCAGTGAAAGTCCCGTCAAAATCGGTCCAGCCGTTTCGGAGATTACCCGGAACAAACAGACAGACAGACAAAAAATATAAAAAATTGTTTTTTGTTATATGTCCCGTATATACTTTCATATGCATTTAGTAAAAAACTGTTATTTTGACATTACAAACAGACACTTCAATTTTATTTATTTGTATAGATATATATATATATATATATTTGTAATCGTTAGTTTAATCATAAATAGTGTATATATATTTAGTTTTAATGTGTACATCAATATTATAATAAATTTTAAGTTAGTAAAAAAAAGCAACTGATCCATAGAAAATCATCGATGTTGCTTGAGAATATGTATGGATCTGCTGATTTTGTTTTCGAGATTTCAGGGTTGGTTCTATTGTAAAAGTTGTTCACAATAATAAGTACAATGTCCCACTTTCCGATGTATACACTCTGTTCCGTTACACTCTGCATAGAGTTCATCTTCATACATTCAGTCATTCGCCGTAAGAGCAATATCGCGCGCACCGTAGGAGGCAACAGCAATATCGACGTTTAAAAAATATAAAGTGGTCGATTCTCCCGCTTAACGCAGTGGATGTGCAACAAAACCAAAGGTTATCCTAATTGGAAATCGCTCACATGAATATGCGACGATCGCTTCACACGCACTCGCGCACAAAACGACTAATCTTTCTGGAGCGTCTTAATTGAAAGATCACGGTATCAGTTCTAGTATTTCTTTCAATCGCACATTTAATTCCTGTCCCGTATTTTGCGAGTAACTGCTAGTTAGGACAACGCCCAATGTATAGCAGATGTCACGGGGATACTCATAGTTACTGTACTGGTGGAAGAATCAAAGTGGCCAGTATCTAGAGCACCTTAGCAAAATTTCCTGAAGTTGATACTTACTAGTGTCGCCGTGACTCAAGCCAAAGCTTAAGCCACATTTGACGGCCGCTTGGCACAGTGAGACTTAGGGTTCTGCGCTGCATGCCTCGGGCACGACCCGTATAAAACAAATACTTGTATGGTCCACAGATAGTTCTTCCGATCTGGTCTGATCTAGGTATTTTTACCCTCGATAAAGGAGAAATCCTAGTGTCATTTACCCGTATAAATAGTCATAGTATTAATAGAAATATAAAAATGTTGTCTTGTCAAGCCGACTTTGTCTAATCTAAAGGAATGGGCGTCATAAATATTAAAAAATAAAAACTAAGTATGCTTTTCTGTTGTGAATTATGTAGAATGACTATTAATGATCAGTAATTTTGTCAGGTTTTAAAAAATAAACTGATATGTTGAACAAATGGATGGGCAGCAGCGACCCTTCTGTAGGACAGTACCTATACTGCGCTCACCAACCCGCCTGCCAAGCGTGGTGACTACTGGCAAATCCCCTCTAAATGACAGCACTATTGTGGAAATCTATGTAAGAGGCCTTTGTTCAGTAGTGGACGTCTTTGGGCTAAGGATGATGATGACTATTGTGGCCAATTCGTTAACGCGCGTCTAGTAAATCAATTGTTAATTCACTCAATATTCATAGTAAATCAATTGTTAATTCACTCAATATACATAGTAAGTCAATTGTTAATTCACTCAATATACACAGTGAATCAATTGTTAATTCACTCAATGTTCATGACAGTTGCCAATGCAATTGTCTGTGTACTTAACTCTTTTATCGTGTGTTTCTCAGTATCACCTAATTTTCAAGGACATTTCCATCCAAACTTTATATGTGTGCCAAATTTCAACATAATCGGTCTAGTAGTTTCGGATCAAATTGGCTGTGACAGACGCACGAGTGATCCTATAAGGGTTCCACAATAGACAATATATTCAGCAATTTCGGAACCCTCTCCATGAGAGTCCGACTTGCTTTTGCTAACGATACGCTGTGGGTCCGTTATGTTTGGTTCCTTGTAAGAGTTATTGTGATTTAAAAAGAGTAACCATGGGTAAGAATGATTGTGATTTAACACATAAGATGTCTCATACAATATAAAATTTATTTGACTACTAGCTGAGACCCGCGGTTCCAGTTCACTGATCAATATTATATTTATACTGAGCGTTTACCGACCATATTCATGAAAATTCTGCCCACATAATTTAGTTTCATCGAATGTGCCACTCTAGACACCTACATAAGTACCTTTAGTACTATATATCATAGCATACGCTACCTTGGTGCTTCAAAGAATTTTGTAGAAAGTTCAGAGTAGGCGAAAAGATACCAATTTTGGATATCAGTAGTTTTAAATTTCAGATAACGGTATAACTTTTTTGGTCACAATGTGGGTGTAAGTTTTGCAAGCTGAGTCAATGTACATAGGCTGCACTAAAAGTATCGGGAATGGAATATTTCCACTGTTCCTGTCATATTAAAATCTTTTTAATTGAAAACTCCTTGGTTTTACAAATCGAATACCATTTATTTATTTAAAAAAAGATTCACGGTCTTGTCACAAGGTTTTGTCAAACTTGTTTAGTCGTTGAGAAAATGGAATTGACTCGAGAAAATTCAAGAGCGATGATTTATTATGACTTTCGAAGTGGTTTAACACAAAAACAGTGTGTTGACCGGATGATTTCTGCATTTGGTGATGAAGCCCCATCCAAAACCACAATTTATCGCTGGTTTGCTGAATTTCAACGTGGACGTGTCAAGCTCAGTGATGATCCTCGTCAAGGTCGTCCAAAAACTGCAGTCACCCAAGAAAACGTTGATGCTGTGCGTAAGCTGATTGAGGAAGATCGACATGTGACATACCGCGAAATTCAGGCAACTTTAGACATTGGCATGAGTCAAATACAAATAATCTTGCATGAACAATTAGGTGTAAAAAAGTTGTTTTCCCGATGGATACCGCATTTGCTATGTGAAGAGCAAAAAGCGGCTCGCGTTACTTGGTGCGTCAGAACTCTCGAAAGATTCCACGCAGGATCCTCAAATGCTGTATACAACATCGTATCAGGTGACGAATCCTGGATATATGCGTACGAACCCGAAACAAAAAACCAGTCACGAGTTTGGGTGTTCGAAAATGAGTTAAAGCCAACAAAAATTGTTCGTTCACGGAGTGTTGCAAAAAAAATGGTGGCCACGTTTGTCTCCAAAACCGGCCATGTTACGACTATTCCTCTTGAGGGACAAAGAACGGTTAATGCAGAATGGTATGCTAGCATTTGTTTGCCACAGATCGTTTCTGAACTCCGTAGAGAGAACTGCAACCGCCGCATCATCCTCCATCACGACAATGCGAGTTCTCACACCGCGCACAGAACAAAAGAGTTTTTAGAGCAAGAAAACATAGAATTATTAGACCATCCGCCGTACAGCCCCGACCTAAGCCCTAATGATTTCTATACTTTCCCTAAAATAAAGGATAAATTGCGTGAACAGAGATTTTCATCACCTAAAGAAGCTGTGGACGCCTACAAAACGGCCATTTTGGAGACCCCAACTTCCGAATGGAATGGTTGCTTCAATGATTGGTTCCATCGTATGGAAAAATGTGAGTAATGTTGTGTCACTTCCTTGATTCCCGAAATTTTCAGTGCCGCCCTCGTATTTGTACGTAAGTTTATTGAGATATTATGTTGGTTCGATTATTTTTTTAAACAATATTTCTATGTGTAAAGTGATTTATACAAATAAATAAAATTGAAGTGTCTGTTTGTAACGTCGAAGCTTTTTACTAAATGCATATGAAAGTATAACAAAAAAACTATTTTTAAATTTTTTGTCTGTCTGTTTGTTCGTAATCTCCGAAATGGCTGGACCGATTTTGATGGGACCTTCACTGGCAGATAGCTGATGTTATAAGTAATAACTTAGGCTACTTTTATATTAGAATAATAATTAGGGTTCCGCGTAAAAAAATAAAACCCTTGAAATCCAATATATATATTCTATGTCAAGTGTCCATGTCGAAGTTCTCTAAATTTCTTTTAAATGAAACGCGGGTGAAACTGCGGGTCCCAGCTAGTAATAAATAAATCCCAAATCACTGACATAATTTTGTTACGGTCCACTTACCAACACCACAATTAGCATATTTTTATAATTCTTAGATAAATTTATAGACACCCGTCTGTTCATGTACTGTGTACCTACTGTGTGACATTAAACGACTTACAAGATAGAATCGAAATAGGATCAGTATCAAAAGCAAAGTCCTAGAATTGTTAGGCCTGCATAATTAATGTTCAAACAGAATATCAAGCAGTTCAAGTATAAATACCAAGATTGGATTTCAACAATTCGACTCAGCTCATGTAACAAACTATCTCAGTGGTGTTTAAGTTTCGATAGTTCATCAAAAGTGTCTGGAATGTTGCAAGTCTGGGGAATTATGTTAATTTGCTATTTGTGGTTCAAATCATACTATTGTAGTTAGTGTTAATCTAAGGTCAACTTGAAAGAAAGAAAGAAAAAACATTTATTTGGCTACAGATACATGTGACACCATTAGGATGTTGTTTACATTAACATAGTTCTAAATATAAATAAATATGACTTGCCTTATGATTTAATTATGCAACTATATCTTAAAAATACATACTATCATTGTGTGTCTCATGTCCGTGTCAAACTGGTATCCAGCTCAGCATAATGCCAAGCAGCAGTAATGCCCGGCGCTGGTTTTCAGCTGGAGCCCATGGTGACATGCGGATGCCAACCAGTAAAAAAATAGGTACAATATAAAGCTAAATAACAAAATATTTTAAAATTGACAGTGAAATTCGGCTTTACTCTATTGATGACAATTATACGTAAACGTGATTATATTGTTTATGATTTTTTAAGGCTTCATTTTTTAAGACTTCATTTGGTACTTCACACACATTAATCGTTTTAATTATTTCGCAAACGAAAGCTAAATGTATGCAATGGATTATAAATAATTTGTTAGACCTGTAACCAACCAACTTATTCATCCCATCAGCCAAAGGACGTCCACTGTTGAACAAAGGCCTCCCCTATAGGTTTCACAATTGTGTCGTAATTTTGGGGGGAATTTACCAGTACTCACTACGGTAAGCAAGTGGGTTGGTACTACTAGTTTTTGCCCGCAGCTTCGCACGCGTGTAATTTGGAAATCAACATCATGGACATTCATCTCATCATCATCTTCATTTCAACTGAATATAGTCCACTGCTGGACACAAGCCTCCCCGAAAAATATCGCCACAACGACCGGTCTGGGTGTGTTGTGTGCTCATTAGGGGGTTTTGTCATAATCGCCACGCTTGGCAGACGGGTTGGCGATCGTAGTTGATTTGTTACTGTACTCGAAGGATGCTGCTGCACGTTCTCTGGTTAATCCCATAGCCACCTTTTACGACACCCACAGGATGAGATGGGTTCGTGCTATTCGTAGCTGGCACCACACGGCAAACTGCTTTTATTAGGATGCAACACCACACGGATATTGTTCATACAAAAATACTAAACTCACGATAAAAAAATGCGGGGTAGGGGTAGGAGGGTAAAAAATACTTTAAGACCTATTCTTACACCTACCGCAACATACAAAAAAAATCATTAAAATTAATCGAGCCGTTTTGGAGGGGTGTGACTAAAAACACCGTGACACGAGATATTTATGTAATAGACTAGCTGGGACCCGCGGTTTACCCGCATTTAATTTAAAAGAAATTTAGAGTACTTCGACATAGACACTTGACATAGAATATATATATTGGATTTCAAGGGTTTTATTTTTTTACGCGAAACCCTAATTATTTTTCTAAAATAAAAGTAGCCTAAGTTATTCCTTATAACATCAGCTATCTGCCAGTGAAGGTCCCATCAAAATCGGTCCAGGCGTTTCGGAGATTACCCGGAACAAACAGACAGACAGACAAAATATTTAAAAATCGTGTTTTTGTTAAATGTAACGTACATACTTTCATATGTATTTAGTAAAAAGCTGTTATTTTGACATTACGAACAGACACTTCAATTTTATTTATTTGTATAGATTAAACGTAGCGGCACGGCGAAAATATCAAACCGATTCGCTCGCCCATGGAGATGGTACCATATAATTTTCCCCTAACAGATTCGCTGGATTGAAATAAATTAGGGGGGTGTTCAGAAGCCTTGATGGAAATATTTCATGATCATTTTCACACGACAGCTCCCATTCAATTTCGTGCGTAACACAATTCATCGGTATCACTTGTTTCTCCTAATCCGAAAGAGCATGACGCATATATGCGCCGGATAACCGCAAAAATCTTGTTTAGACGCGTTGAAATCTTCTCATGCGAGAGCGGCGACGGATTAAGCCGTAATAACATGCAAATTAGTCCCTCATTCCTTATTGTGGGGCTCGAGATGGGAGATGAAGCTATGGAGCTCACATAGGCTGTTCGTAGATGATCTTGCTGTTGTGTTTTGTGGACTGATACCCACAATGGTATAAAATATAGTTACAGCGACTTAATTACAACGTAAAGCAATTTTTATGACGTAGAGATGAATGGAAAACAGAATCAACTGATGTTTTTTAAAATTGTAGAATTAAAAAATACGGGTTGCACTCCCGGAGTGCCGACAAAAGTGATTTTTTTTTTTTTTATCTAGGCGCGTTCGCGGTCTGCTATATGTACATGCATATATGCACACACTATAGCTGCGTCTCGCAACGGTGTCTCGAGTCCAGAGATTTTATCTCATTTAAAAATATGCGTACCGCATTAAAAGAAGTTTTCACTTCAAAAATTGTTAATTTTACTTATTTACATCGACTTGATATCCGTACGTTACCTGGGCCTCCTATCGAAAACCAGCGCTGGAATACTGCCTACGCAGTATTTTAGCATATAGCTGAATGGGAGACCCGTTGTTGGCACAATGTGTAGTTTTGTTGTAAGAATGTATGTGACTATGTATATTGTGTGCCAATAATAAAATCTTTCTTTCTCTTTCTCTTTTTGTAGTAGGCAACTACAGCTCAAAAATTGTCTAGAAGTATTAGTATTCTATTCTCACTCAATACCAGCGTAAAGCAACCACATTGTACTGCTGATTTTCTCGCAGTGAGTAAAGTACCAAAAGCTAACCACTGATATCTATACCTTCTTCTCACTCCTCCAAAAAAGTGACTCTTCTAATGTTGTGAATGGTTCAGATGTGGTGTTCATGGACGACGGTGATTGCATATAATGGGTGACATAAATGCTCTTTTCCATTTTAAATCATGGTATATATAATACCTTTTTTTATTGGTGCTCAGTGGAAATTCTTCAAGAATTTTTCGCCCCGGGGAAGGGCGAAGGGGTATGCCGGACTCCTCCGGCTGAAACCACTGGAGCGGTCATCTTCGGCACCTAAGGGAGGTCCTCGTATAATCACACTAGAGCGGTATATATAATACCTAGTAACATCAAACTGCCGAACTTTGGATCACCCAAGGATTTTTAGACGGCACCGTTGGTACAGTGGCTGATATAGTCGGCTGCTGCGAACCGGGTCGTTGGTTCAATTCCCGCACGGAACAAATATTTGTATGATCTGCAGGTAGTTGCTCCGGGTCTGGGTGTATTGTGTGTAGAACTTATGTCTGCAAACACACCCACGACACAGGAGAAACCCAAGTGAGGGCATCGTTTAAAAAATATTTAAAAAAATCGGTGTTACTGAAGAACTACTGCCATTAAAAGTTATAATGTCAGCACGGTTGGCACAGTGGCTGAGCGATTGGCTTTCTGCGCTACGTGCGCGGTTACGGGTTCGATTTCTGCACGTAACAAATATTTGTATGATCCACAGATAGTAGTTTCAGGTCTGCGTGTATTTGCATATGACTCACGATATACGAGTCCGGATTAAGAATATAGCACCATTCCATCTCCTCCCGTGGATGTCGTAGAAGGCGACTAAGGGAATCTAAACCAGAGGGATGGGCAGCAGCATCCCTTCTGTGAAACGGTAGCCATACTGCGCTCACCAACCCGCCTGCCAAGCGTGGTGAGTATTGGCAAATACCCCACAAAATGATGACACAGTTGTGAAAATCTATGTGGGAGGCCTTTGTTCTGCAGTAGACGTATAAATGGCCGATATGCAGATATGCATACGAGTAGAACAAGTCCTAGTATTGGGCAACGTATAAAAATACAGCAACAGCCTTGAGCCACTAACCGACATATGTATTTTTTATATCTAATCTTAGTCTCGGTACCGTAGCGGTATTATAAAGAAAGAAAGAAAGAAAGAAAAAATTGTTTATTAAGATCTCGCACAGGAAGTTACAAATAACATAAAGTAAAAAAATATGATAATAAAATTGAGGCAACCTGGACGAGGCCAAAAAAAGGCCCTATCTCAGCATAATGCTGTGACATTTAAATAATAAAAAATGCCGCAACGCTGGTTTTCAGATAGGACCAATACAGTAGTGATACCACGGGCGGTTATTATCACCGCCCTTACTGCATGGTTACCGGCATTTGCCTTCTTAACGCAACACTTATCGGCGCAGGGCGGCGGCATCGAGACGTCAGTACAGTACAGTAGAGACGACCACTTACGTTCTCTAGCGGGAATTGATGTGTGAAACGCCATATGACGACACGGTTAGTGCAGTGGCTGAGGTAGTCTGCTGATGTACTCCAGGTTGCGGGTTCGATTCCTGCACGGAACAAATATTTGTTTGATCTGCAGGAAGTTGTTCCGGGTCTGGGTGTATTGTGTGTGGAATTTATGTCTGTAAATGCACCCACGACACAGGAAAAACAATGGTGAGGGTCAAAGTTTAAAAAAAATTGTAAAGACTCGAGTTCATGTTAATTTATTGCGATACCCAAGTATATTAAGTGATTAGTGTGTCAACCCAGCCCCATAACATACCGCTAAAATAAAATAGTCAAATCAGTCAAAGCTTGGCGTAACCTACTTATCCGCTGTCCCCCACAAATTGCCCTACATAGCCACTCATACATAATTCATGCACGGTAAGTTTTAGTTTTTCAGGTACACACACTGAGCGACCTGTGGGTTGCTTGCTGTTAACCATCTAATATCAGCGCTTGCTGGATCAGTTTGTTGTGATAATCCTTGCTGAGGGCAATTAAGCAAAAATTTCTTCGAATTTGTCCAGCTAGTCAATTAAACCCGAGAGTTTACTCTTGATAAGCGCGCTCACTACTCAATGACGCGATCTCGAAAAATCGTCTGTCGTTAATAATGCCTTCAGTCATCAGTTTACTCTGAGAACATAATAAATTAAAATCAAGATTTAGATACAGCTCAGACATCGTAAATTGATGTGTCAACTTTAAATCCCTAAACAAGATTGATCTTTAATTCTCGAGATAAATTAAATGTTGTTTCGATATAGGCTCGTGTAATAAAATGACTCTTAACATTAATATTAGTTGAAATTAAACTGCTAGTTGAAAAGGTTTTTCATTGATTTAGTTTATGATATACATTTTTTACTTTGGATATGTGACTCGCCATATCAGTAGCAGTATTCAATTTTTACGAAAAGAAATCCATGCATGCATCATATAAATGGTCGTCATTTACGCCATCATACAGCCTATGGAGTTGATCCCAAACATCTTTTGGATTTGTGAACCTGATCACCTTGTCCAGCGTTTCATCAGTTATATTGTTTGTAATTAACAACAGAGCAGTACTTTCCAACTTTAGGTACTCTCTTACGTTTAGATCATATGCAGCCATTGCCTCGACAGGAGCAGCATGACTATCACCACCACAGGCTTCTCAGGCTTACATGTCTTCCCCTGTACGATGTTGATGAGTCCGTCTATGCCACGCAACAACGCCGACATGCAGTACTTCCACGATACCCAATTATTTACATCTAGCTTTGAAATCTGGATCTTACTAAGCTCGATTTTCCAAATCAATATGTGTATCGCCAAAGATCTTTGTTCATCGCACGTAGTCTGGGCCCATAACCAGTTGAAATTAAACTGCTAGTTGAAAAGGTTTTTCATTGATCATTTTTTATTTTGAAGTCAACGAACTCATCTATATTACTACAGGTTTCACATCGTTCTGTGATAACAAAAGAGTTTGCACTCTAACAATATTTATCTTTTAAAAAGGAATACTAGTACCATTGGGAGTATATTTGATGTGCTGACGTCTGATTTAATTAATTGTAACAGAGCTTACCTTAACTAGACTTGACCTTTTTTTCACTCTTCTTTAATACATCGTATGCTTTCTCCGCTCCGGAGAAGGGAGACGGGGCATGGACTCCTATTAGGTTAAACTTCAGTACTAAAGGGGCTCAGAAACTTGCCACCCTTTGGTGCCATGCCTTGCCTGTCATCCTCTCTAGCGGAGGGCTGGCGACTAAATAGACCACATCATCTCGTCACTCAGTCGTTTGATTGGGGAATGTGCATGATGACCATTCCCCAATCTACGCGCCCGCGACCCCTGAGACCCCCGCTATCTAATTATGACAGCGGGCTCGGGTGTGCTGTGTCAAGGTGCCGGTGCCGTCTCGTCTTTCTTCGAACCTTACTTATCCTTTTAGCTTTGCGTAGTTATACAACATTATTTTTAGTATATACTAAACCTGAAAATAGTTTGTTCAGAATAAGTAATGCGCGGGCAACGGGTTAATACAACATGCTAATTTTGTGAGTTTTAATTATATGTTTTTTATTTTCTTTTTACTAAGACTTTTTAGGAAAAGCTTTTCTCAGCTTTTGGTGTACAAAACAAAAAATAATTATGTGAAATGAGAATATTTTCTGAAACATCTTCTAATATAACGTTCCGTCCTTGAACGCAATACTTGGCTGGTTAGGTTTGAAGTTACCATGTAAAGGAGCGTTTTGTACGTGTGCGTGCATAGAACGGTAGATCTAGGAAGTCAAGTATATGGGTTTTAGTTGATATTTATTATAGTTAAGAGGCGCGTATCTGAAGAATTTATCACCGAACACATTATATTCGGGCAGATATTGATGGTCGCAGTTCTGTTAGTCATTGTTTGTGTATCGTTTGTTATATGCTCTAAGCTTGCTATTATCTGGGAATAGGAGAATAAGTTATGTTTGTACTACAGTATCTTTCTGCAATAGGAAACAAATATGGCATCATTTCGGCCCATTAAAGTCCACTGCTGGACATAGGCCTCCCTCAAAGATATCTATACCACAACGACCGATATCGGTGTATTGTGTGATCATTGGAGGGGGTTTGCCATAATATGAAATTAAGTTTTTAAATCCAGTTGCATTTGCCTATTGGATGGGTGACTGCATAGTGGTTTTTACACTGAGTGTCCCGTGCTTCGGAGGGGAGATAAATCGTCGGTCCCAGCTTTTGACCTTGTGGGAACTTATAACCTGCTGTGGGACAAGCTGAGTAACATAGATTTGGCACAGGAATTCATCAGCATTTTCCAGTACTGGTATGCACACCAATGCAATAGTGTTAAATGGGCGGGGGTAACGTCGGAGTCCATGTGGTGTCCAGATTAAGAATATAGCACCACTCCATCTCATCTCCTGGATGTCATAAGAGGCGACTAAGGGAATCTAAACCAAAGGGATGGGCAGCAGCGTCCCTTCTGTGAAACGGTACCCATACTGCGCTCACCAATCACCAACCACCAACCACACCACCCACAACCCACAAGCCAAGCGTGGTGAGCACTGGCAAATTCCCCCCAAAATGATTATACAGTTGTGGAAATCTATGGGGGAGGCCTTTGTTACACGTCGTAAAACATGTCGGCTGCCACATTGACGGAGTTTGTGTCAATAATCTGAGTTATGCGGATGACATGGTGCTATATTCTTAAGTTACATGGTGCTGAGTGCGTCGGTCTGCGGCTTGAGGAAGTTGATATGGGCATGCGAGGAATATACTTGTGGCCACAGATTATTGTATAACGCCAAGAAGAGTCAATACATGATTTTAGAGGCCGCTAGTGCGAAATGCCCTGCTGACATACTTCAAATTAAATTAAATGGTGTTCCTCTAATACGCGGGGCATTTACTCACTGTCGATCTCAAGGACGATGCAGATATGGAATGGGAGCGGTAGGTGTTGTCTGTCACCCCACCGAGATTCCCACGTTGTCGTCGTGGTGGGGCTTGCGTGTCTCGATGATCTTTGGGGCTAAGCCGGTAGAGTCACTCATGCCGGACAGGTCCAAAGGGAGAGACTAGACTAAGAGGAATCAGCGGTGGAGTCCAGTGTGGACTACCGTGTGGACGGGCCGCCCGATTTTATCGGATGGTGCCCGAATTTCGCTCCTCATATTGCTCTGTTTAGCAGAGAATACTGAGGATGTGAAACCGAGACGGGTTTCGTCAGTCGTGGACACGATTGACGGACTGGCAGCAATGCCAACGTCTCCACATCGTAATCCTGAGGTATGCCGAGTGTCGTGGCCATGTCTCGCGGCTCAGCATAAGGACCGAGGGTCTTGGCTTAATCGCCCGGACTGCGAGGAAGAAAACCTCTATAAAATAATTACCCCGAATCCCAAGTTGGCGTGCGGCGAGGGGATGCATGGCTGATGGGTAGTTCAGTCTCTAGCACGCAACTCCAGGGCACCGGCGGAAGCTCTGGTAGTAAATACGCTTACCCGGGTACAGGGGGCACTGCTCGGGTGGACCTTTTATTTCCCCCATACTCGTGGGATTAAGTATGGAATCAAATAACCTAAAAAATAAAAATGACGATGTTGGTGTGGAGTCGGGATCAGACTCCATATCGGAGAAGGGGTCGGAGATGCAGAGCACCCCGGCCGGAGAGACTTTTCAGGTACCGAATCAGGCTGTGGTGTCGGTCATGACGCGTGGGAAATTTGTGCTCCCACGCCCGGCTACACCGGTCAGTAGTGGGATGATGAGCGATGGTGGTGAGTCCGATTGCTCACAAATATCGCTAACCTCCCAGACGTCAGCGGTGTCGGTGGTGTCACGCGCGCGAAAGCGGATACGGCCGACTGGAAACGGGGAGCTTCCTGGGCCAAAGAGGATGACGGTCCAGAGTGGGACTTCCGGCATTGCTGGTGAAGAGGAGGAGTCGGAACTGAAAGGGCCTACATCCAGCACTGGAAGCAAACAGGTTTTGCCTGGGATAGAGGACCTGACAAAGGAGATGCAGGCGCGGCAAACAGCTGATCTCGGTGCTTGCATTAAGCAGCAGCTGGAGGCTGTTGAGAACGTGGCGGACAAGTCCCGTAACCTTAAGGGGACCTTCGCCCGCAGCCTCCGATTGGCCGCACGCACGGTGCAGGCCGCGGCGGATGTAGTAGCCCAGCGCACTGCTACTGGGACACACACTAATAGATTGGAGAGAGAGAACGCGGAACTGCGTTCCCAGCTCGCGAGTCTCTCATCTCAGGTGGGAAAACTGACGGAGGAGATCAAACTCCTCCGTCAGCATGGTGATCTTGGTGCGGAGCCCAGCAGGGCCGCCCTTCCGACCTCTAAGTCAGAGGATGAGTTTTTGCGCTCCATCATGCTCGCGGTTGGCGGCATGATGGACGCTAAATTAGAGGCATTCGGAAGGAGACTGCCTCCCGAGCCTCTTCTCCGTCCATCACTTGCGGCGGACAGAAGAGCGCAGGCAGCGCAGGCCCACCAGGTGGCTACGTACGCGGCCGCTTCCAAAACTTCGTTGTGTGCGGCCACCACCAAGGCGCTGTCTAGCGCACCGGGGAAGAAGACGGGCAGCCGCAGTGCGGCGAAGCGGGTTGGGATAACCGATCAGACGGCGACATCTGTCCGAACTACGGCATCCCCTGCATCCACAGTGGCTCCAGAGGCTACTGCTTTGCCAGAGCCGACTCAGGCTTCCCAGGCCACGGGGGAGACCACAGAGGGGTGGTCTACTGTGGGAAAAAGAGGGCGAAAAGCCAGGCCCCCTAAGGCTTAGACAGGAGCAGCAGCTGCGCAAAATGCGCAATCCATTCCCCAGAAGGGAAAGAGGCGAGGAGGAAAAAGGGGAAGGAAGAAGGTCAACCTCCCCAAGGTTCCCGCAACGGCCGCCATTACGGTCACTGTGCCGGAGGGCTCACCCGACACTCGGTTGGGTGATGTCATGGCCGAGGCTAGGAAGAGCATCAAACTCGCTGACCTCGGCATCGGTCCTGACACAGTGACCATCAAGAGATCAGCCAGCGGCGGAATGGTGCTGTCCGTCGCTGGCGAGGAATGCGGCGCTAAGGCCGATAACCTGGCGAAGCGTATGCGGGAAGTGCTCTCCCCCGTCTTTGCCGTGCACATCGCGCGGCCGTTAAAGACGGCGGAGATGAGGGTGCGTGACCTGGATGATGCCGTCACGCCGAAAGAAGTGGCTGAAGCTCTCGCAGCGGTGGGTGGCTGCCAGCCCGAAGAAGTCAAGGTGGGCGACATTCACCGCTCACCCATGTCCTTGGGCACCGTCTGGGTGCGCTGCCCACTGGAGGCAGCTAGAAAGGTGGCGTCTGCTTCGCGTGTCTGCGTGGGGTGGACGTCAGCTAGGGTTGAGGCATTGGCGGCACGGCCCTTGCAATGCTACCGATGCCTCGAGCTCGGGCATATGCGCCTCCGATGCACCCTACATGGGGGAGTCGACAGAAGTGACCGTTGCTTCACCTGTGGCGGCCAGGGCCACAAAGCGAGACAGTGCACGGCGCAGTCACTGAATTGTCCGCTATGTGCGGACTTCGGCCTTCCAGCAGAGCATAGGCTGGGCAGCAAACCATGCGCTGCCCAGAAAGGCAAAAGGGGGAAGCGAGCCCCCACTGCCTCTGCCAATAGGCAAGAGTTGATTGCGCTGGCGGCACCAGCCGCAAGCCCACCGGAGACAATGGAGGCCGAAAATTCACAGCCTTGAAGGTCCTTCAGGGCAACCTGAACCACTGCCGCAACGCGCAGAATATACTGATGCAGACTGTTGCGGAGTGGTCGGTTGCCTTGGCGGTAGTGGCGGAGCCCTACGGCGTCCAGGAACATCCTCGCTGGTTCAGGGACGCCGCGGACTCCGTCGCCGTTTATTGGGCTGTAGTAGACGGTGGGCCGCCCTGCTCCTTGCTGGATAGGGGGCACGGCTTTGTTGCGGTAGAATGGGGACCTCTGGCAGTAGTGGGCTGCTACATCTCCCCCAATGTGTCTCTCGCCGACTACGAGAGATACTTGGATGGGGTGGCGCGCAGCATTCGCTGTAAATGCTCACCCCGTCCAGTGCTCGTCCTGGGGGACTTCAACGCTCACTCTAGAGCTTGGGGCAACCACCGGGATGGGCCAAGGGGGAGGACTTTGCAAGACTGGGCGGCGTCACTTGACCTCCGATTGTTGAATCGGGGGTCCGTTAGCACCTGCGTTCGGTGGCAGGGGGAGTCTGTCGTGGATCTGACATGGGCGACTCCTTTTGTGGCCCGCATGGTATCGGGCTGGCGGGTGGCGGAGGAGGTGGTCACGTTGTCAGACCACCGCCACATAGTTTTCGATGTGGCCCTCCATCCGCCCGGCCCGAGCCGTCCAGGTCCTAGCCCACCGTCACGGCGTTGGGCCCTCACACAGCTCGACCGAGAGATGCTCGTCGCAGCTGCCAACGTCATGGCGTGGTCAGAGGTCAACCAAGGGATCTTGCCCGATCCAGAAGAGGAAGCGTCCTGGTTTCGGGGGGCGATGACGTCGATTTGCGATGCATCTATGCCCCGAGCCCGGCGCTCACGGCGTACGGCGGTGTACTGGTGGTCGGAGGAGATTGCGCGGCTGCGCACGGTCTGCCTCGCATCCCGCCGCCAGTATACCAGAAGCCGACGCCGGCGCAGTGCTACAGCCGGAGAGACTGCCGAGGCGTATCGGACCTACCGGGCGGCCACTTTGACGCTCCAAAGCGCCATTCGCGAGGCGAAGGCTCGGTCCTGGAAAGAGCTCTTGGAAGGACTGGACAGGGATCCGTGGGGGAGACCCTACCGCATGGTAGTGGGCAAGTTGCGCCCGTGGGTCCCCCCGGTGACCGAAACAATGGCCCCGGATTTGCTAGAGGGAGTGCTCTCTACGCTCTTTCCGGCAGTCCTGGACTATCCTGGTCCTTCTGTACCGCCGATTGCCTTAGAATGGGATGAGGAATTGGCGGTTTCGGAAGGAGAGTTGGACCGAGCCGTTGGCCGCCTAAAGGCTCGCAACACCGCACCCGGCCCAGATGGCATTCCGGGTCGTGCGTGGGTGTATGCATTGCAGTCTCTTGGGGACCGCTTGAGACAGCTGTTCACCAGCTGCCTCCGTCGCAGTGTGTTCCCGTCCGGCTGGAAGGAAGCCGGATTGGTTCTCTTGAAGAAGGAAGGTAGGGCCGCGGAGTCTCCCTCTGCGTACCGTCCCATTTGCCTGCTCGACGAGGCTTCAAAGCTATTCGAAAGAATAATTGCCCGAAGACTCGTTGAGCACTTGTCGCGTGTTGGCCCCGACCTGGCTGACAGCCAGTATGGCTTCCGGCAGCGGCGTTCCACTATCGACGCCATTCTTCGCGTCCGCTCGCTGTCGGAACAGGCAGTGTCCCGACGGGGTGGGGTGGCGTTGGCTGTCAGTCTTGACATAGTCAACGCCTTTAACTCTATCCCGTGGGGTGTAATTAGGGGGGCGCTAGTCCACCATCAGTGCCCCCCCTACCTGCAGGGTATCATTGGGGCATATCTGCGCGACAGGCATGTTCGCTACGTGGGCAGGGACGGTAGCGTAAAGCGGAGGGAGATCACGTGCGGGGTTCCACAGGGGTCGGTTCTTGGTCCCCTCTTATGGAACCTCGCTTACGATACGGTCCTGCGTGTCATTCTCCCCGCTGGCGTCAGCTTAGTCTGCTACGCTGATGACACTCTTGTGTTAGCCAGCGGGGAGTCCTTCGAGGGAACCATCCGGCTTGCCGAGCAAGCGGTGGCAATTGTCGTGGCCGAAATCCACGCTCTGGGTTTGCGGATAGCGCCTCACAAAACCGAGGCGCTATGGTTCCA
This sequence comes from Diloba caeruleocephala, assembly GCA_947459985.1. Classification (NCBI taxonomy): domain Eukaryota; kingdom Metazoa; phylum Arthropoda; class Insecta; order Lepidoptera; family Noctuidae; genus Diloba; species Diloba caeruleocephala. The sequence goes on from OX381607.1 coordinate 28,715,102, forward strand.
CAAACTGCCGCGGAGCAGGGAGCCCCCCAGTTCGTGGATACGCGTTGGTGACGCGCAAATCAGGGTGGGCCGGTACATGAGGTACCTGGGGCTCACCCTGGACAGTCGTTGGGGTTTCGGGGAGCACTTCGAGCGTCTTGTCCCCCGGGTCGAAAGGGTAGTGGGTGCCTTGCACCGGCTGCTACCCAATCTCGGGGGACCGAGGGAAGAAGTTCGCCGCCTCTACGGGGGAGTCGTGCGGTCCGTGGCACTCTACGGGGCGCCTGTTTGGTCATCTCGACTTTCAGGCGTCCAGCGCTGCAGAACCAAGATCCACGGTCTGCAGCGTAGAGCGGCTATACGGATCGCACGAGGATACCGAACGGTGTCCTTTGAGGCGGCAACTCTGTTGGCGCGCTTTCCGCCTTTTGATATCTTGGCGGAGATGGATGCGTGGGTGTATCACCAAACACGCTCCCTCCGCCAGAGCGGTGAAGGCGTGCCTCCAGGGGCGCTCGAAAGTTTGAGGCGGCAGGCTCGGCGGCGTGCACTCGAGTTGTGGCGCGAGCGGCTCATGTTGCCACAGTACGCGCAAAAGCGCGTCGTCGAGGCTGTCTTGCCGCTCTTCGGAGCCTGGCTCCAAAGGAGCGAGCGCGTCACATTCCGCCTGACGCAGGTATTCACCGGACATGGTTGTTTCGGTGCGTACTTGCACAGGATAGGACGCGAGGTCACGGCACAGTGCCACCACTGTGGAGACGATCAGGATACCGCACAGCACACGCTCGGAGAGTGCCCCGCGTGGACTGCCGAGCGGCGGATCCTGGTCGATCGGATCGGGCAAGATCTCTCTTTGCCAGCAGTAGTGTCGGCTATGCTGGCAGAGCATGAAAATTGGAGTGCTGTGGTCTCCTTCTGTGAGAGCGTAATGCTCCAGAAGGAGGTCGCAGAGCGGGATCGGGAGAGGGCCGATCCCGCTCGGAGGCGGAGGACACGGGGCCGGGGTAACAACCGCCGCGGCGCCCGTGTCCAACACGCCTGAGCCCCTGTTGTCTTTATAGGGGGCCTTGGGGGTCGCGAGCGCGCTTATTGGGAAATCTGCGTGCTCATACCGAGCGACCCCCGGGAAGACAGCGGTGCGCATGTGGTCACGTACCGCTGTGTGCGCAGCACAGCGCATAGTGAGGCCTCGGGGGAATCTTTTACAATCCCCTCGAGAGATGCCTGGGGGGGTGGCCTATTTACAGTCGCCTTCCCTCCACTAGAGGGGATGACCACTTTACAGTCATCCCCTCCGAGATGTGCCTAAAGGCGTGGCGCCAATGGGTGGCTCTAGATGGAGATCTTTCGAGTTCCTGGAGCCTCCCTTCGGTGCCGACGATGATCACTCCGGTGGTTTTAGCCGGTAGGAGTCCGGCATGCCCCTTCGCCCTTTCCCGGGGTGAAGGAAGTACATGAGGTATTTCCACCGGATCAATAAAAAAAAAAATAAAAAAAAAAAAAATGGTGTTGTCTGTCAGAGCGAATATGATCGCTCGTAGGTTCGCGCGGTGTTCGAGAGAGGCATAGGAAGGTTACGCTCTTTAGAGCGTACTGTACATCGCTCTACGCTTGCATTCTAAGGGGTGTTAACAGTAGAAATACTTACAGCGGCCTCCGCGTTCAATACAATAATGCGCTAAGGGCGGTCATTGCCTGCCCCGATTTTGTAGCGCCTCAAGCATGTTCGCGGAGGCGCGCGCCGTCTGCTTCCACGCGACCATACGCAAGCGTGCCGTGTCTCTAGTGCGCAGAGTGTGGGGCAGATCCAACACCGTCCCGATGATAATGGATATCCCATATGACTACTCATTGGGAGGTCCGTGTTCAACAGTGGGTGCTTACGGACTGATGATAATGACCATAGCTGATGATGTTATCATACACACGATACCAACTTTTGCGAACTAGTGCCAATGTTATTGCCTCGTGAATGGTTATTTATAGAATGTCTGCGTCATGTTTGATTAGATATTTAGTTCTATACACTTTATTGTACACCACATAACAAAACAAGGAAAAAAAGGTCATAATAGTCAATGTACAAGGGCGTCTTATCGCATAGAGCGATCTCTTCCAGACAACCTTTGGCTGGATTTGAGAAATAGGAAAAGGGATAACGGGCACTCTAGGTGTATATGTACAAAGTTATACATATTTAATTTTACACAAATGTAATGTTTGTTTTGAAGTCGCATCATATTATATATCAGATTTATATATCAGGTTTATCAATTTGGCTCTCGGTGAGATCGATATAGCTAGCATCATCATAGTCGAGGATTGGAAGGAGGAGAGATTGTGCTAGCGCAATTTTAGTAGAAATAAAGAGGAAATTTCGGAGCCGTCTCAGGAATGTCGTCGAAGCAAACATCTTATGACTGACGTCCTGTAGTCGTGCGGTCCACGAAAGTGTTTTATCTAAATAAATCTCAGTTTTTTTTACTTTCTCATTCATAGGAATAGTAATACCATAAAAGAAACTTGAGGAAGCAAAGACCAGTCTATTCTTGAGACCATTCGTGGACTACCAATATCAGTTGCCTGTGTTTTTGTAGGATTCACCTTAAGTACAAATTTTATGCTCCAGTCAACTATTCGCGCCAGGTCCTGATTGATGATTTCCATGCTTTCTGATAACTTGTCAAGAAGAGCTTGGCTATAAATTTTAAGATAATCTGCATAAAGGTGGTAGGAAGGAGTAAGTTGATGAGGGATGGAGTGTATAAGGATCGCGAAAAGTAGAGGAGATAAAACGCCACCCTGTGGTACGCCAGCAGTAATATTGCACCGGGAAGAAAAGGTATCATCGATGCAAATAGGCTGTCGACAACCAAGCAGGTAACTAAGAAACCAATCAATTGCTGATGGAGATAAGTTAAAAGAGCAAAGTATGCCAAGCAAAATATCGAAATCCAAGTATTAAAAGCATTGCTAGAGTCGAACAGTGCTAGGGCCGTTAAGTTTCCGATTTCCATGCCTGACTTTATATCATCCGTAATATTAACGAGAGCTGTGGTAGTGCTGTGACCTCAGCGGAACCTAGATAGGCAAGATAATATGGATATTGGACGATAATCAGAAAAGAATGAAGGTCTTGCTTTTTTCGGGAGGGGAATAATATGAGCATCATGTTATTCAATTTCAGCATGATCTCAATCTAGTCTCGTTTCAGTTTCACGGTAGTCGTAGTAAGTATTCTTTAGCACATATGATGATAATCGTAGTGGTATTCAATTTACTGGTATCATTAGTCTTTATATTCTTAAGGGAAAATTGATACGATTAAAAAGCAAGCAAAAAAAAACAAATGACCCACAATTATATTATTATGAGATGTACTACGTCACACTATAGATAAAACCAAGGGTGCCAACCGTTCTTACTACCGCAAGACCAACTAGGTAATTTCAAATAAACCTCAATAATCTAAAAGAAGTAAAACTAGAACAAAAAGAATCCACATATCCAAAAAACTGATTCCCAAACCTCGAAAAGAAAGATCCGCGCTAACTGTTACCCACAATGCCAGTGTGATTTGCAACAAATTGGAAGCGCTCAGCGTAAAACTGAAATAGCGATTAACTGTTTTGTTTCTGCGGTTCTATTTATTTTCACAGGTAATTTGCATGTAGTGTGGGAGGCCGATGGTACCACCGCGTTGAATATGTTAATCATTGAACCATTCTAGTTTGCCATAGGTTTTATTTTACTGTTAACATTTATAGTTTCGATACTGTTGGCTTAGTACATTGAGTAATATGACAATTTTAACAGTCAGTGATTATATCATTGCAGTGTAATATTTTTTATATATTTAAAAATATTCATTTATTCAGGATGATATCAGAGTGAATGGACAGGTGTGACAAATATTGGATACTCAAACAAGAGTAAGCGATTAGTCTTCAAGGAGGGCCTGAGGTCTGAGGTATTGATTTATGTCACGAAACAGAAGGTGAAACATTTCTATTCTTATACGGGAGTCAAAAGATACTATAAAATATTTAAGCTCCGTTGGTTAGCTAAATACCTAATATATTTCACATAAATAAAGTAGGTACTTGTCTCATTTCATCCCATCAGACCGTTAACGTCCACTGCTGAACATAGGTCTCCCAATGATGTTTACGCTACATTAAACAGTTCTAGGGAATATTTTCTAGTAATTTAGACGGCACGGCTGGTGTAGTGGCTGATACAGTCGGCTGCTGCGCTCCGGGTCGTGGGTTCGATTCCCGCACGGAACAAATATTTGTATGATCTGCAGGTAGTTGTGCCGGGTCTGGGTGTATTGTGTATGGAATTCATGTCTGTAAACGCACCCACGACACAGGATAAAACTTAGTGTGGGGCAATGTTTAAAAAAAAACAAAGAGTAAAAAATTGTTAGAATCACTACAATTGGCAGGTGGACTGGGGAACGCAGTGTGTTGTTTTTAACAAACAGAACGATGCTGCTTCCCATACATTTGATATTCATCCTTAGTCGCTTTTACAATACCTATGTGTGGAGAGGGGAGAATTAACCACGATGCTTTGCAAGGAATCACACAGATAAAAGTCCAATAAAGTACATAAGTACTTTAAAACTAAAACAGGTAAAGAAGATGAAGTTTAGAAATTAAATAGAGGCATACTCATTCCTTGTAGAGTCCCATTACGTGTGGTGTCCGGATTAAGAATATAGCACCATTCAATATCCTCCCGTGGATGTTGTAAAAGGCGACTAAGGGAATCTAAACCAAAGTGGTGGACCAGTAGCCAAACTGCGCTCACCAAACCACCTGCCACCTGCTGCCTGCTGTGGTGCTGGCAAATTCACCCCAAAATTATGTCACAATTGTTGATATCTATGGAGGAGGGCTTTGTTCATCAGCTGACGTCTTTTTTACGGATATGACTATAATGATGATACGCATAGGCAACATAGGTTGAACTTTTATTGATTTCCAGTGGAAATACTACATGAACTTCCTTCGCCCCGAGGAAGGGCGAAGGGGTATGCCGGGCTCCTACCAGCTATAACCACTGGAGCGGTCATCTTCGGCATCGAAGAGGGGCTCCAGGTCCTCACCAGATCACACTAGAGCCAACATAGTGTTAGGTCCTGACCTGTTATATATAACCTGTTATAGTTACCTATATTGCCCATGCCTGTGAATTTATTATGTTTCACGCAACGGATTTAATTTTTTTGATAACTAAATCCTACGGCACGGTTGGTGCAGTGGCTGATACAGTCGGCTGCTGCGCTCCGGGTCGTGGGTTCGATTCCCGCACGGAACAAATATTTGTATGATCTGCAGGTAGTTGTTCCGGTCTGGGTGTATTGTATGTGGACATCATGTCTGTAAATGCGCCCACGACATAGGAGAAAGCCAAGTGTGGCGCATCGATTTAAAAAATAAAATTAAACAGTTGGCGCTTCAAACAAACCTCAACGGTGATTCTACCAAAAATAAAAATATACTTCCAACAAAGCTCATTAAATTAAAACTGAAACAATTTCTTCCGCCTCGATCCTAAATTCATTCAACGTCTTTTTGTTAACAGACACAATGCAGTTCAAAATGAAATTCAAATTAACTATCCGAAGTTGTGGTGCCTGTCACGCGAAGATTACAATTTATAATTAGCCAAGTTTTGCATTGTCAGGTAAAGATCAAGGAGCATTTGTTAATCTATCCAGCAGACCCTATAATTCAAACGCTTGTCGGAACAATCTTCTATGGTTCTTGGAAAATTCAAAATTCGAAATTTATACCATTGTTGTTGAGTCAATTAACTTCTTACGTTACACAATTGTAGTTATTACTAAACTCATAAATATGTTAGCTAACGGGTTATGTTACGCTATATGATTTTAAGCTGTTGCCTTTTGTATTTCAGTTAAATTTTTTATGCAATACATCATCATCATATTTGTATGTAACAAAGGCCTCCCCCATAGATTTCCATAAATGTATCTTCATTTTGGGGGAGTTTGCCAATACTCACCACGCTTGGCAAACGAGTTTGTGAGTTTGCCCTTGCCCATGCATATCGTAAAAGGCGACTAAGGGAATCTAAACCAGAGGGATGGGCAGCAGCGTCCCTTCTGTGAAACGGTAGCCATACTGCGCTCACCGACCCGCCTGCTAAGCGTGGCAAATACCCACCAAAATGATGACACAGTTGTGAAAATCTATGGCGGAGGCCTTTGTTCAGGAGTGGACGTATAAATGGCCGATATGAAGTCAACTTTTATGACATCCACGGGAGGAGATGGAGAGGACACCACACGGAAAAAGAATGCAAAGTATTATTTCACAAGAAAAAAACTGCTGGAAAATTATTTAACTGTATGCTCATAGCGAACAAGTACTAGATCGATGTCATCATTAAAGCTTAAAGTCTACAAAAAATAAAAAACCACGGCACTGTTGTACCGTTCAACATTCGCAGAGAATTTACTTTAATCGCATCATATTTTTCCAAACAGCGGCGTCCGGAACGAGTCCCTCGCGGTTTCTGCAAAACAGAACGTTTATACGGTACGATGCGGATACGTGACGATAGCAGCATTGTCATGTAGGATTTATGTAGGGAGCATGGATAAATATAACAGCCCAAAACTCCATGAAGCGTTACAAGTTCCCAATTTTGTCATTTATTAGACAAAGAATTTTTGCTTTAAAAAATACTTTGCCCCGCGCTAGGATTTCTCCTGTGTCGTGGGTGCGTTTACAGACACAAATTCCACACACAATACACCCAGAACGGGAACAACTACCTGCAGATCGTACAAATATTTTTTCTCTGCGGGAATCGAACTCACGACCCGGTGCGTAGCAGCCGACTATATCAGGCACTGCACCAACCATGCCGTCAATATAGAAACACAATACAATATTCACTTGCGCGTAAACCTAAACAAATTAAGTATTTTATTTATTTTTATCACAGAATAATTGTAATTTTTAATTTGAAATGACAATTATTTTAAGTCTGACATAATACCTTTCTACCTTTCACGGCGGCACACTGAAAGCCGTCTCAAAACCGTTTGCCGTGAAAGTCAATGTTATGGAATAAAAATGATAAATTAATGTAGTCTAATGAATAAGCTTCTTTTTCGTTTTTAATTTTATTTATTTGTTAAACTTAATGTATATAAATAGGTATCAAAGCTAACTCATGTTCAACAATGTAATTTTGTCGCAATACGTTATTAAAATTCAATACCACATTGCACAAAAGTTTCAAGTTCAAGTACCATTATACATTTATGGAATGCTTATAACCTCCTCATATGGAAAACGAAGTAACAGCGTAATAGCGCGGGCGGGATCGAGAAGAGACGAACTGTGTGGGTATTAGGGTGGGCCAAAAAAAACTTTTTATTTTTCTTTAGTTACCATGAAAACATCGTATGAAACGACGATAAAAAAATTCTAATTTCTAGTGATAAATTATAAGAAATAGTCAAAGGTATTCTTTACGATTTAAGGTTGGACTTTAACCTCGAATAACTTCTAAACGAGTCAACTTAGCGAAAAATCATTTCAGACCATTTTTGTAGATAGTTACATTTCCTACAAAACTATGTTTTGATTTCCACGAGACATTCATTCTTTCAAGCGCATTAAAAATACAATCAAATAAAATCCTATGTTATTTAAATGGGAAATAAACAAGTACGATGAGTTACCTCTTAACATTAATATTAAGGGCTCAAAATTTACCAGATTTTTTTTTTATCATCTTAGACGATATTTTCATGGTAACTAAGGGAAAAGACATTAAAAGTTTTTTTTGGCCCACCCTAATCTCCATATGTCAAGAAAACCAGTATATACTAATACCACACGAAAATCTGACTAAAAATATTGTCAATTGCCGAAGTACTCTAAATTATTTATAACACACGGCACAGCTAGTTTCATATACTAGTCCGCGGGACACAGCTAGTTTCATATATTAGTGCACATACGATGCATTAATTCAAATTTGAATGGGTTGTGCGGTGCATGTATATGTATCACAAGTATAGAAGCTGCACGTAGTTAAATAATCATTTGCGTAGATTGGGGAATCTACGTCCCAACGCCAAGAGACCCAAGAGAAGACGGTGCGGTGACGGACGCGCATGTGGTCACGGGCTGCCTTGGGACGATTTGGGGATCCTTTACAATCCCCCCGGGGGGGTGACCGGTTTAAAGTCACTCTCTCCGAGATGTGCCTATAGGCGTAGTACCAGTGGGCGGCTCTAGTGTGATCATACGAGAACCTGGAGCCCTTAGGTGCCGAATATGACCGCTCCAGTCCTTCCCCGGGGCGAAGGAAGTTCATGAAAAATTTTCACTGGGCACCAATAAAAAAAAGGCATAAAATAATTGAAATAAATGCGATATATTTTCGCAAGGTATTGCGGCACTATAATGATAATATGTGCCATGTGGTGTCCGGATTAAGAATATAGCACCACTCCATCTCCTCCCGTGGATTTCGTAAAAGGCGACTAAGGGAATCTAAACCAGAGGAATGGGCAGCAGCATCCCTTCTGTGAAAAGGTAGCCATACTGCGCTCACCAACCCGCCTGCCAAGCGTGGTGAGTATTGGCAAATACCCCCCGAAATGACGACACAGTTGTGGAATCTATGGGGGAGGCCTTTGTTCAGCAGTGGACGTATAAATGGCCGATATGAATGATAATATGTTTAGAGTCAAAGTTGTATTCCAGAAATCTTCTTATCTAAATGTCATTTAAGTAAGTAAATTTATAGTTTTATATTTCAGTAAGTATTATTATTAATTATAGGCTTGCCGTGTGGTGCCGGCTCAGAATGCCACCACCCCATCTCCCCCCATGGGTGTCGTAAAAGTCGACTAAGGGATTAGTCGGAGGATGGGCAGCAGCGTCCTTCGAGTACATTAACAACTCAACTGCGATCGCCAATCCGCCTGCCAAGCGTGGCGATTATGGCAAAACCCCCCAATGAGCTCAAAACACATCCATATCGGTGGTTGTGATGATCTTTGGGGGAGGCCTGTGTCCAACAGTGGACTTCATTAGGCCGAAATGAAATGATGAAGTATTTTCAGTTTTAAGATATTGTGGATAACGCAACGCAAAATATTTTAAAGCATTTTCATCGATAACATTTTATGATACAATTTACTAGGGGCCTATTACGAAGTATTTTACAACTTTATATGAAACTAGCTGGGACCCGCGGTTTCACCCGCGTTAAAAGAAATTTAGAGTACTTCGACATAGACACTTGACATAGAATATATATATTGGATTTCAAGGGTTTTATTTTTTTTGCGCGGAACCCTAATTGTTTTTCTAAAATAAAAGTAGCCTAAGTTATTCCTTATAACATTAGCTATCTGCCAGTGAAAGTCCCGTCAAAATCGGTCCAGCCGTTTCGGAGATTACCCGGAACAAACAGACAGACAGACAGACAGACAGACAAAAAAATTAAAAATTGCTTTTTTGTTATAGGTCCCGTATATACTTTCATATGCATTTAGTAAAAAGCTGTTATTTTGAAATTACAAACAGACACTTCAATTTTATTTATTTGTATAGATGTTAACTCTCATTGCTCATTTAGGGAACTTGATAAATATGTATGATTTATCATTCAATTAATATGCCATGAAAAATATATAAGTACAGCAAGACAGTGAAAAAATTTTTTTACTATAGTTTGCATAAGCAATATTTTCTTTGTTGTTTACCACAACACATCCAGCCGTTTTAAACTTAGAATTATTCAATAATGTAACCATCATTATTTAAATTTAAAAGACAATCTTAATTGTTGCTTTTCTAAATTTTAAACGAACACAAGGACAAATTTGGCGTTCGCCAGACTTTCAAATCGAGCGACAATTATTAAGCAATAAAAGACAAAACAGTCACAGCGATCATTTCGTAGCGCTAACAAAACGGGCTTTTATGCTAGGGTGCCTATATTATAAGATGAAGTGAGACAGTGTTTTGTGTGAAAATGAATACTTAGCTCATACAGAGGTAGTGAATTTTATTTAACGGAGATAATCAGCAGATTATTGTTATTGCATGTATTAAAGATAAGTTGTAATTTCTAATAAAATATTTTTAAACGGATTATATCGCGTATATTATAGATTTTCATTTTTCCTGACTTTTCGAACATTTTGCAGGGTTCGTGGTCGCAGGATGACATTACTTTGTAATTTCTATTTTATATTTGTAATCATTAATAAATAAAATATCTATTTGAGCGCAAGAATACATTTTTTCACCATTTTATTATGAAAACACAAATGATAAACTCGTACCGCTATGAAATGGTAAAAATGTGGTCCAATATTAATCTTATTTATGAAATATTATTTACAAAAAATAAAATTGCTATAACTCAATAAATAGCTTTTTAACAAACGCGATCTCTAAAACCCACTTATAGTCGTCTTGAAATAAATTCAATTGTTTTTGTAGCAGCCTATATATTACATATCACTATGAGTACACTAGTATTTTGGCTGAACCCCTATCGGATGGTTAAGTTATTAAGCCTTAAGAATAGATAAGATTAATACTTGTGCTATCGATATAACACTATAATTCTTACAGAGTGGCATATTCGTGTATACGAAAAAACTCTTTAAATAAAGAGAAAAAAGAGTCAATAAGAAAGCTAAAGGTCACTCAACGAGCTATGAAGACAGCTATGGTTGGTTATCTATCTAAGAGATCGAATCGGAATGAGGAGATCCGTAGAAGAAGTAAAGTTGCCGACATAGCTGAAAAGATTAGTTAAGGGAACATTGCTCGTAGAACTGATGACCGTTGGGGCAAAAAGGTTCTCGATTGGAGACCGCACGCAGGAAAACGCAGCGTGGGACGACCTCCAATGAATGGACAGATTACATGGTAAAGGTCGCTGGGAGTCGTTGGATGTGGATGGCATGTAACCGGTTGATGCGTAAATATGGGCGAGATTTTTGTTCATTAGTGGACGTCCTTTGGCTGGTATGATGATATATTATGATTATATAAGTAATAATCATTCCCACTCAAGCCATGCGTTTCATGAAAGGCGTCTAATGAGAGGATAGACATTAACGCTTATGCTGTAGCATATTGCTTGCTGAAACATCAGCTGAAACAGGTACAGTATTTTGAAGTCACGGAGCCAGAATAATTATTTTTGGCAGTGATATCTTATCATCATCATCATATCGGCCATACAATGTCCACTACTGAACAAAGGCCTCCCCCATTGATTTCCACAACTGGATCATCATATTGGGGGAATTTTCCAGTATTCACCACGCTTGCCAGGCGGGTTGGTGAGCGCAGAATGGTTATTGTTCTACAGAAAGGACGCTGCTGCCCAATCCTCTGGTTGAGAGTCCCTTAGTCGCCTTATACGACCTCCACGGGAGGAGATGCAGTGTGTAGTGATATCTAATGTACCTCTATCAAAAATCAACAATCAATGCCGCATAGCAATCCGTAGCCTCTCCCAAGCTGCAACACAACATCTGGTCCTCCGCCACCTGCATCCAATCTATTTCAGCAGCCTTTTTCAAGTCGTTGGTCTATCTGATTGGGGGGCATCCCACATTACACCTATTCACCTACATTATATAAAATGTGCGAGGTGTACATTTGAGAATTCGTAGTAAAATATTTTACCTTGTTTCTGCGTACTTCATGAATTAAAATTATTTAATCATTATAACCATTATAAATTTGATAGTATGATGTGGTTGGACATATAAGTGAATGATGCACATCTGACTCAGGGCTCTCCGGGATTCGCTATTTCATGTGTTTCCTAAACTACACGCTCGGAGCGCGAAATTTTCATATACAGTTGTTTAGTAAAGTCTTAGGTTTTCACGATATTTACTCATAATAAAACACTTTTTTAACGGATTATATCGGTTCGTGGTCGCAGGATGACTGCGACCACGAACCCTGGGAAGTGTTCGAAACGTCAGGAAAAATAAAATTCTATAATATACGCGATATAGTCCGTTTAAAAGTGTTTTATTATACAGTTGTTTTGTAGTGCATGAAATTATTTAACATGGCATAGCTAGGGCCCAGTCAGTACAATCTAGTGTTACTTAGAAGTACCTTATAACATATATGAAGCTTGCACAGTACATTATACGAAAAAAAAGCAAATACATTAAAAAATCTTTTCACATAATTGATTAATACCGGTTAACATTTAGTACGACTGTGCTGAAGTCCAGACTAGATTAACAATGCAACGTTTAGAGAATCTCGTGATCAATATAATTAACAGTACACTTTTCGTAATTTTACAAGAATACATATTCAATTTACTATTAAAAACGTTGTCGTCCCCAGGTAACATAATACTCGAGAGAATAAAACATGACGGTCACCGAATTATAAATACCCCAGTTCACATCAAAACATGGAAACCCTCTCTTAGTCGCGAGCCAAAAACGTGGTTGCACGATGCTAAAACAGTACTTTACTAGTTCCGTGGAATAAAGTATTATAAATATCCTCTAGAGCACTGTTTACCACAAACAAATGGAAAATACTGCCGTCTCTTTCGTTATGTATAACATTGTTCATGGAAAGTTTCTAACCCTTTGTGTCATTACCTGCAGTTACATAGTTATGAGTAGTTACTAATTTTAGATCTAGCGTTATATTTGCTTGTTATGTTTACGATTTGTTGTTTTAGTTCCTTCTACGTTGTAGTTGCTTCATTGAGGATCGTGCCTACTGAAACTGATACCTTTCAGATTAAATTAATACTGTACTCATTTTGTTGGCAAAAATCCCAATGTGGGCCACATTTTTGCCACAAAATGACATTCGTATGAGCAACAATCTATACTCGTATAAATAAACTCATTATTAGAGATAGATTTATTACTATTTTTTGCATTATTTCATGGAAAAATAATAGTTTTGTATAAATGTCTATCTGTCATGTTTGTGGTGATCTGCATAGATTACGATTGGTGATTTACTATTCATCTAATGTGGATTGACACAATTGTCAAACGAGTGCTGCTAGCATGATTTGATAATTTTACAGTAAATAATGTGTATTTATTCCGATTCTTACTTCTTTTTTGCTTTCTAGACTTGCATAGCTAATATTTATCAACCCGATGTTTCTGGTTGATAGAAACGTCAAGCGAGGGTTGCCAGTCAAATGAATAGTAGTATTTTATAGTTTCGAATTTGTATTGATTTAATTGTGTGCCGTCCTTGGGCGAGAATAAATATTCTGTCTTTATATTACTGTGTTCCAATTTCAGCAAAAACCAGTTTTTTTGCATTCGTATAAAGCAAATGCCTTTTTGACGCATTATCTTATCATCTAATTTGTATCATATAACAGTCGCATTTTTTGCAGATGGTTATAATGTTCGGCGTGAAGTCTTTGCTTCTTCCAAGTTTGATTCCAAAAATATGAAAATTACAATACATACGTCTCATTTAAAACCCAAGCTACACTAAACACATGTAACAGACATGACAACGTAAAAGTATTAAATCATTTTATCGATGCAATATAAACTTCCCACGACGTCGGCGATGTTTTCAAACACTATCTTCATAGTCATGTGGCATGATAAACCTTTATGATATACTTGCTTCGCTCGGGATCGCGTCCGCGTATTGTGCGATTATTGCTGAAGAATAATGAGCATTATAATATTAATAGCAAGGTCTTTGGAATAATTTAAATTTTGTGCGTTTCGTTAAGGAATATTGTCTAAGGTTTCAATTAAGCATTTAATAATTAGGTCATGAATGCTATTATAATAATAAATTTTACTTCAGGCCATGGTCCATATTTTGTTAGTAAATTAGTTGACTGTTATCCATTTTGCGTTTTGTTATCAAATCTTCTGTTCCCAAAGTCTATATAAAACGTCGAAAAGTTATACCCTTAGGCTATATATGGTCGTCCATGAATAAATCTAACTTATGTCTAGGCACTAGTACTTTATAAGAATCATATTCTTTCTGTTGCTTCATTATGAGTTTTTCCAATTCAACACATACTTGTGTATTTTCCTTAATATAGTCTGTAATGTCCGCAGGTGACGCTTCTTTGTCAACGTTATTAATAAACAAAGGAATTTTTATATTAGCGGCTTTAAACTTACATTCCGGTTTCAAATCTGTTTTTATATCTATTCCTCTCTATTACTTGCCGTTCGCTATTTATCTCAGACTGTTTCCATTCTCCGCCTGCCCGTGCAACCTCTGCAAACGATCGATTAACTAAACATCTGTCGGGCGCCGGCGCCGCCGCTGCCTTACCGATAGAGACCGCAGTGGGATTTGTATCGCGCTCTGTGTGCTTAGCGTCCTGTGCATTCTTCTCTATCGAAACTGCAGTCACCATGTTGGAGGTCTCCAGGCGCACTAATTGGTCAAACTGTGAAGGTGACAAAGTTATATCAGAATTACTCGAGTGCGAGCGGGATGAGCGATCACAGCTGTTGTCATCAATCCGGTAATTCATATTTGTTGGTGTTAAGTTTTTAGCGGTCATTTACTTTGAGGACATATGTGGAAGATTGTTTTTGTACGTCATTATAAATATAATGATGAATATGATATCATATTTATAATACGTACGTTATAATATGATGAATAAAATGAATATGTTACGCCTTAGCTTGACGTTGATGTCATATTCAATAGGTCTGATAGGTTTTTAGTAAATCATAACTAGGATTCTGCTTTAGCTTCAGCTCAGTCCATGCTTGAAAATTCAGTAAAATGAAAACTTATTTACCGTGTGGTGTCCGGATTTACCGTGTGGTGTCCGGATTAAGAATATAGCACCACTCCATCTCCTCCCGTGGATGTCGTAAAAGGCGACTAAGGGAATCTAAACCAGAGGGATGGGCAGCAGCGTCCCTTCTGTGAAGCGGTAGCCATACTGCGCTCACCAACCCGCCTGCCAAGCGTGGTGAGTATTGGCAAATACCCCTCAAAATGATGACACAGTTGTGAAATCTATGGGGGAGGCCTTTGTTCAGCAGTGGACGTATAAATGGCCGATATGATGAAAACTTATACTACCAAAAATTTAAATTAAACTTCCCCTAAATCATCAGTACCGTACGAAATTATTACATCGCTCAAAATGTTTCCCAAGTACTTTAGTCCTTTTTTCGAGGGAAAAAAGTTGCAGAGGCGGTGCCCATTAAAAGTTTTCTGAAATTTATTAACGATCGACTACCAAAACCTCACTTCACTTCAAAACCTTAATGATTATTATCTAGCTGTGAACCTTATTGTGGAAGACCAAAGAGCGAAAATACAGCTGGTTGATAGTAAAAAGAACTATGTTGTGTAATCATTTGACAAAATTGGAAGCTGCCGTTACTTTTCTTCACGTGTAAAACTACTGAAGTTCCTACGAATGAGTATTTTTACGAGGGATCCTTTACACCCCCTCCCCACTACGCGATGTGCCTGGAGAACGGCCTATTTGTAGTCGCCTGTCTCCGCTAGAGACAGTTACCGCTGTACAGTCACTCACTCACGAGATATGCTAATAGGCCTGACAACGATGGGTAGCTCGAGAGCTTTGGGTCCCGGAGCCCCATTCAGTGATGAAGAGTGTCCCCAAGGCGAAGGAAGTGCATGAAGTATTACAAACTCGGTGAACAAAAACTACTGGATTTTATTAAGTCATATTACAGACAACAAATATTATCAGGTAGTCGTTTTAATGTACACTCATCATTTTATTCAATCTCATAAACTTCAACAAATTAATATAGCGTGCTACGGTAATGGTCACTGAAGGTAATTTCCAGAAGTTGCATCCTTTTAACATAAAAGCAGTGTCTCAAGGTTTCATCTGTGGCTAGACTGTTTATTATAACGTGATGAAAGTACCTATGTAACTTTCAGTTCTCTAGAATGTCAGTGATTATAGACCCAAACCCATATGCAGTATTTATACTTAATATACACTAGTATACAAAGGCGGTCTTAATGCCATAGGCATTTTCTGCCAGACGACCTTTGGGTGATGCAGAGAACAATAAGGTAGATGCACCAACAAAATATGAAAGAAAGGTATAGATGCGAAGACATATTATACAAATATATAGACGTACATAAACATTACGTCTATAAAAATATATTTATATATACGAAATAAATACATACATACATGTATATAATAAATATACACAGAGGAGAAAAAATAAATAAAATCAGAGTTGAGATGAATCTGCTGACGTCTTTTTGAAAAGGTATTTTCGTAATTTAGTTTTAAAGTTGTTCCGATTCCACAGTAATAATTATGAATTAGAATTTTTCTGTTTTCAGATATATTTTACTAGTGGTAGGTCTCTTATTGCAAGAGACCGGCTAAGTAGGTACCACCCTAGTACCAGATATTTACTGCTAAGCAGCACTAAGGGCACTGAAGCTAATTAAATTACTGGGCATAAGAGACTAAGTAACTTCACGTCTTGAGGTGACGAGCGCAGTGTGATGGCACGCAGGATTAGTCCTGGGTAGCACTACAATTGTTTTGAGCGGATAGGCTATCTAGCCCGCGCCGCCTTCTACGGATGCAGTTCGCGACCAAGCGCGTCGTGGAGGCCATCCTGCCGCTCTTTGGAGCCTGGCTCAGAAGGAGCGAGCGCGTCACCTACAGCCTGACGTAGGTGCTCACCGGGCACGATTGTTTCGGTGCTTACTTGCACAGGATAGGACGTGAGGCCACGGCACAATGCCACCATTGTGATAGTGACCAGGACACCGCAAAGAACACGCTCGAGGCGTGCCCCGCGTGGGCCGCCGAGCGGCGGATCCTGGTCGATCGGATCGGGCAAGATCTCTCTCTGCCAGCAGTAGTGTCGGCTATGTTGGCAGAGCACGAGAACTGGAATGCAGTGGTCTCCTTCTGTGAGAGCGTCATGTTCCAGAAGGAGACCGCAGAGCGGGATCGGGAGAGAGCCAACCCCGCTCGGAGAAGGAGGAGACGGCGCTGGGGTAACAACCGCCCTAGCGCCTAATTCCCACACGCCTGGAACCCGCTGCCGTTGCTATAAGGCGGGGGACCTCAGGGTTCGCGGGTGCGTAGATTGGGAAATCTGCGTGCTCATACCAAGCGGCCCAAGAGAAGACGGTAGCACGCAAGTGGTCACCCGCTGCCGTGGAATGCTTTAGGGGATCCTTTACAATCCCCCCGGGAGGGTGACCACTTTACAGTCACCCTCTCCGAGATGTGCCTATAGGCGTGGCACCAGCGGGCGGTTCTACTGTGATCATACGAGGAGCTGGAGCCTCCCTTAGGTGCCGAAGATGACCGCCTCAGTGGTTTTAGCTGGTAGGAGTCCGGCATACCCCTTCGCCCTTCCCCGGGGCGAAGGAAGTTCATAAAGAATTTCCACTGGAAACCAATAAAATAAAGGTAGGGCTAGATAGCCTTTTTCTTTTTCCCCTCGGGGAAAGGCGAAAGGGTATGCCGGTCTCCTACCAGCTAAAATCACTGGAGCCGTCATCTTCGGCGCGTAAGGGAGGCTTCAGGTCCTCATATGATCACATTAGAGCCGCCCACTGATGCCATGCCTATAGGCACATCTTTGAGAGGGTGACTAAAGCGGTCACCCCCCGGGGGGATTGTAAAGGATCCCCCAAAGCGTCTCACGACAGCGCGTGAACACATGCGTGCTACCGATCTAGCTCTACCTAATAAAGGAATTCATAAAAAGACGGAGAAATGACCAAATTGGTATTAAGTATTGCTATGCTTACGCATAGCGCCTTAGAGGTAGGTGTAGCGTGAGATTATGAGATATAACGGCACGGTTGGTGCAGTGGCTGATACAGTCGACTGCTGCGCTCTGGGTCGTGGGTTCGATTCCCACACGGAACAAATATTTGTATGATCTGCAGATAGTTGTTCCGGGTCTGGGTGTATTGTATGTGGAATTCATGTCTGTAAACGCACCCACGACACAGGAGAAATCCTAGTGTGGGGCAACGTTTAAAAAAAAAAAAAAAAAAAAAAAAATAACAGACGTTGACCCCTTGGTCAACGTAAAGCATTCTTGTAGTTAAGAGACCTTTCTCTTAACTACAAGAAAGCTTTATTTATAAAATATTCGTCTCGTTATAATCAAGTGGTGATGTATTAGTCAATGGCCAGAATGCTCTTTACTGCTTATCCTATAAAACGAATAACGTCATAACACAATAAAAAAGATACGGGTTTTCAAAGTTCATTTTCATAGTAAAAGTTTCACTCGCCGAATGATCTTCAAAATCTTTAGCGTATTTTGCAGTGACACAATATTGAAGTTTGGCACGAAAGTTAGTCTTTTTTAGAAGTGAAGAAATAAATCCGAAAATAATTGATTTCAAATCCCATATGAAATTATTATGAGACAAACTTAAGTTTGCGGTCAATTTCATACAGAGTACACCGCCAGCATCCGAAAAATAAGTTTGTCCCTTAAACGTAAAAAACGTACACTTGAGGATCCCGATTTTCAACAAACTCAGCAAGAGGGTCTTAATCTTATTTGACCTTTCTTAAAAATAAAACAATCACAAATCAGAGGTCGCTAGTAAAGATTTTTTGTTTATTTATCAATGGAATAAGCTTTGGCATCTTAATTCCTAATTTTCCATTATTATTAACGACAATATACTAGTTAGTCACAAGTAAGCAATTTTATATGAATAGATTTCGATATTCAAAACCATTGTGTTTAGTTATAAAGATTCCATAGCACAATCTTATGATGTCTTAAGAACATCTCATCATGACACAATCCCTTTTAAACTACCTAATTACTTCGCATTACCACTTCCAAACAAGAAAACGTCCCTAACATCGCATCCTATTACATTTGCGTACCTAGACGACCTTCTTCGTTACTAGCTCAGTAAACACTCCCATGGCGCACTTTCTTCGCTTTTCGCGAAGATAAAATAAACGTTGTAGGTAATAAACTCGCTTCCGAGTTAATTAAGAGGTACGTGTCACGCCGTGAACTGGCTAAATTAAAATACATAGCTCGCAAGTGCACGATGTTTTGAGATTAACTTCCCAGAGATTGGCCGAGGGTAGTGATGCGAGAAAACGTTCTACGAGAGACTCAAGAAAATGTTGAAGTTAATTTTGTGTGTTAAATTTTCATGATGATTTTTGAGACGGGGAAAATTAGCATGTTCTTGAGCACGGAACATGGATGGTAAAGGAAATTGATAACGTGAATGTCTTTATGAGTAAGATATCTACTGATACGTTGTCAAATTTTACATCAGCGTTTCCTACGCGGTAAGTTGCAGACACAAAAACATGTCTATGTGGGCCCAATATTTTACTTTCATACGTACATTTTTAGGCACTCACAGCCGGTTGCACTAAGTGATCGGTCAGTGTATGGATGAATGATCGCATTGTGGTATATGAACTGAGTGTCTGCGTGCTGCGAAGGTCACGTATAATCGTCGGTCCCGGTTATTTTGATTAGACGGCCGTCGTTAAGTCAAGTTAGAGGTCTTTGAGCGGCTTGAACTATTCTGACACAAGGTTGGTCACTAACCGCACGAAAAAAGAAGAATTTTCCTCAACTCAAATAGCTTATTGTATCCACGTGTGTTAAGAAGACGTACATTGTTTGATAAAAATATAGACAAATAATTTTGTGTAATTCTCATAAATCATCATCATGTGGTTACAATTAGTCCTTATAGATAATATCCCTAAGTATTTTTGGGAACAATGCGTGATAATGTTTTTTTAATAATTTATTGTGCTCTATATTCGGTTTCCTGCTTTATGGTGGGTACAGTCTACAGACTGAAATGCTTTGTGGATGTAAGATATATGTCTGTAGACATCGAGACTAAAGAACTATCTGTAAATCATAAAAATATTTGATCCGTGCTGGGCTGTCGCTACCACGACCGTTCTGGGTTTATGTCGTAAGCTCGTTGGGTTTTGCCTTAATCACCACGCTTGACAGGCAGGTTGGTAGAGAATGTTAGTATCGTATACATATTAACTTATAACATGACATTATTCTTACACAAACGCGATGTTATGTATGTATGTTTGTGTGAAGGGGCTACATAATACAATAAATGACCCAATAATACAAAAATGCCATGCCATACATTCAAACGGCAAATATAAGTTTGTACGCACAAATTTGAAAGATTTACCATATTATGATAAATCATATATGGTTAATGTATAGGTGTTCCTGTAGAATGTAGATAATCTAAATAACTATATTCAGTATTTTTTTCAATTTGTTTTTTAATTAAGCTATATGTAACAACAAGCCCTTCCATAACACACGGTACATTTTGCAAATTTATTTTTCTAATTCACACATTAAAGGTTACCCCCAGTCAAAATTCATTCATTTACGTTACGGGTCCGTGTTAATCGGTCCTGAAGATTCGGTGCAAATTGACTGTGACAGACGGACGGACAGACAGACACTACACCATGAGTGATCGTATAAGAGTTTCGCCGGCTTTTTATTCGGATGTTTGGAACCCTAAAAATATGTTACAGTGAATAAACTGATAAAAATAGTTTATTTTTAAATTAAAACAGTAGCTCCTTAATGTGGCAAACTGCATTGCAACCACGATGGAACCTAGTTATCTAGAATTTTCATAATAAATTATGAGTACAAACTTTCAGCCGTGTGGTGCCGGCTCAGAATGCCACCACCCCATTTCATCCCGTGGGTGTCGTAAAAGTCGACTAAGGGATTAACCAGAGGATGGGCAGCAGCGTCCTTCGAGTACATTAACAACTCAACTGCGATCGCCAATCCGTCTGCCAAGCGTGGCGATTATGGCAAGACCTCCCAATGAGCACACAACACACCCATATTGTTCGTTATGGTGATCTTTGGGGGAGGCCTGTGTCCAGCAGTGGACTTCATTCGGCCGAAATAATAAAAAAAAAAAAAACTTTCAGTACATTCATTATGAAGTACAAAATTATTACCAAATACTCGGTTTCATCGGATAACCACAAAACCGTAGAAATTTCAAAACTATTCTATAATATTTATTTATAATGAAGTTTGAATTTAGTTTACATTTCAATATTTAAAACGAAGAAGCTATTTATATGATACGATGTTTCGCTTAAATTTAAAACGGCACTTTAATTATTATTATATAATATATATTATTTTTCGAGTTGGAATAATATATTCATTAATTGGTATTTCTCTACGTGATCGAGTTAGAAATGAGGAAATCCGTAGAAGAACCAAGGTTGCCGACATAGCTGAAAGGGTTAGTAAACTGAAGTGGCAATGGGTGGGGCACATTGCTCGTAGAAATGAAGGCCGTTGGGGTAAAAAATCTCGAGTGGAGACTGCATACCGGAAAATGCAGCGTGGGAAGACCTCCAACGAGGTGGACAGCCGACTTGGTGAAGATCGCTGGGAGCCATTGGACGCGGGCAGCATGTAACTGCTCGTTGTGGAAATCTATGGGGGAGACTTTTGTTCAGCAGTGGACGTCTTTTGCATGACATGATAATGATGGTGATTCATTCATTATATATTAGCAAACTATTGGCTACCCCTTCTACACAAACAATACCCCGTATTAATTCTATAGAAGCAGCATTAGCATCCTTCTGGGCGCATAAAATAGCATATTGCATCCACAAATTCCACCTTCCGAGTATAATGATTATAGCAATGTTCCCTACGATCGTTTTTGCAGTGGTCATAAGGATGCTCGTGTTCAGAAGTTGACAATTTCGGACTGAAGTGATAATATTATATGATCAAACTGTGATGTATGATACTGTACTGTTAATAACTTATCCCCGTTTTTACGTGGCTGTTTACTAACAGTAACCTCATAATCGGTGCAGTTGGTTCAGTGGCTGATACAGTCGCCTGTTGCGCTCCGGGTCGTGGGTTCGATTCCCACACGAACAAATATTTGTATGATCTGCAGGTAGTTGTTCCGGGTCTGGGTGTATTGTATGTAGAATTTATGTCTGTAAACGCACCCACGACACAGGAGAAATACTAGTGAGAGGTAAAGTTAAAAAATAAAAACTGCTCCTCGCAACGAATGGTGCAATGTGTTTGAAACACAATTACAGAATTAGTAGAATTTTATTTTATATATTTATATCATGCGTTGTGTGAACGTAAGTATACAAGGTAGAACATAAAAATAGATTTATTTTATAATTTTAATAATTGCGTTTATAAATGCAATCATTGTTTGTGCATGGGTGCGCGTTGCAAGTATCTATACCACACGTATGGACACACGACTGCACGTAAGTATATAGAGTGAATAGAATAAACGTGGTATGATTTTCTTGCCGTATGGTGCCGGCTTAGAATGCCACCGCCCCATCTCCTCCCATGGGTGTCGTAAAAGTCGACTAAGGGATTAGCCGGAGGATTGGCAACAACTCAACTGCGACCGCCAACCCGCCTGCCAAGCGTGGCGATTATGGCAAAACCCCCCAATGAGCTCACGGCACATCTATGCCGGTGCTTGTGGTGATCTTTGGGGGAGGCCTGTGTCCAGTGGACTTCATTCGGCCGAAATGATGATGATGATGGATTTTCGTAAGATTGCCTCTGGATATTTTTCTAGTATCTGTAGTGTGTCAACATAACATAGTGATGCGATCATCGTATCAGCCAAAAGACGTCCGCTGCTGAACAAACGTCTCCGTCATAAAAGACCGGCTACATGCCGTGTATTTTGGGGTAATTTGCCAGTGCCATGCTTAGCAGGTAATTGAGTGAGCGCAGTATTCAAATTCAAATTCATTTATTTCTGGTACCAGTATGGCTACTGTTCTACAGAAGGGACGCTGCTACCCATCCCTCTGGTTTAGAGTCTCTTAGTCGCCTTTTACGACATCTACAGGAGAAAATTAAGTGGTGCTATATTCTTAATCCGGACACGATACCAACATATTAGATAATACTTTATATAACAATTATTTATCTTCTTCTTATTAGTTCTTACTGATTGGCATCCGTGTGTTACTATGGGTTCCAGCTGAAAATCAGCGCCCGGCATCACTGTCTGGCATTATGCTGAGTTGTATACCTATTTGATACGGACATGGGACACACCATGAAAATATGTAGATTTAAGGTATACACAATTAAATTATAAGGCAAGTTACATTTTATTTAGATCTATTATTATTTTAAATAAAATAATTGTGTCAGGTGTATCTATGGTCCAAAATAAATGTCTTTTATCTTTATCTAATACGACACGATATATCAAAAAAAAAATTTCCTCAAAATCGCATCGTCTAAACACACCCAAAGAAGCAGAGGCCAAGATAATTCTAGAAACTTGTAAAGTTTGAGAATAATGGTCAACCACGGACAAGTCTTTAGCCAGCGGGGATTCGGAGTTTGATAATACGTTAATGAACTCCATGGAACTCCCATCTTGGATTTGAATAAAGCAAGTTTTTAGTAAGGTCAGAGTTACCTCTAGTTAGTCGGAAGAGATAAGCCGATGACTCAAGGAATTTTAGCTGTAGAATTGAACTACAAGTTTAGAGCCATCCGAGGACTATTAATCCGAAATGTTAATCATGGTTACGTTCCGTGTATTTGCCGCTATGTATAAACACCCCTCTCAAACTATCATGACACTAATGGCTACATTAAGCTCCAGATTAAAACCAGCGTCTGTCTCTTGTGCCTGGAATGAACATCTGGACTCTTATTTGGTTCAATCGTGGACACAGATGTGTATTCAAGGTAAGTCGCCTACCTACATAGGGTTACGTTAGTTTTGACTTTACTAATACTATAACTAATACTGTTGACTGTTGCTTTGTTTTATTTCGTGAAAACTTTATTTTCACAATTTTATTACTGCGGTGCGTGTTTTGTTTTTGTGTGAAAAATATTTTATGTGCTCAAGTAGCAACTTTTTATCCAAAAGAAATGGAAAAATATAGATTGAAATACAACTTTTTTAACACGCTTTTATTAGCTTAGTATGTATCTATGAATCTAAGTATCTATGTATCTATGTATCTTTGTATCTATCTGTCTATGTATCTATGTATATAGATACATAGGTATCTATGTATCTATGTATCTACGTATCTATGTATCTATGTATCTATGTATCTATGTATCTATGTATCTATGTATCTATGTATCTATGTATCTATGTATCTATGTATCTATGTCTCTAAGTATCTATGTATCTATGAATATATGTAATATAATTTTTGAACTCGATTTTCATACCCTCAAAACGTCGGATTGATTTGAAACTTCGCACATTTATCAAGGATTGAAAATGCAATAATTTAAATAGTTGGTCCCATTATCCTTGCCAGGATACTCAGGATTAGCGATTTTTTCATCTCTGGTACCCGGAAAACATTATAAATTCATCGACATACACAAACTTGCACATAAAATAATACCTCTAGAAGATGTAGATTAAATTTTCCGCGACAAGAGTGCGATGAGACTCGAATAATGTCTTATTCCTCAAATAATTTCATCCGTAATGGAGGGAGAATTTGTTCACTTAAACGTCGAAAGGAAGATGCTTGGGTAAATAATTACCACCCGGAGTTATTGAGACTACGGACAGGCGACATGGACATTCAGCATGGCAAAACAAAAAAGAATACAGAGTTTTTGTACAAATGTATAAACTTACATAAACGTTATATATATCTTGATATATATATACTAAATATATACATACATACATCTATAATTTTATTAATAAATACAAATGAGAAGAGAAAAAAATAACAATATCAGAGCCGAGATAAATCTGCCGGTTTTCAAGAAGATACCAAAAAGTATATAATATAGTGTGGTGCCGGCTCAGAAGTGCCGTGTGGTGCCGGCTCAGAATACCACCACCCCATCTCCTCCCGTGGGTGTCGTAAAAGTCGACTAAGGGATTAGCCGGAGGATGGGCAGCAGCGTCCTTCGAGTACATTGACAGCTCAACTGCGATCGCCAACCGGTCTGCCAAGCGTGGTGATTATGGCAAAACCCCCTAATGACCTCACAACACACCCATATCGGTCGTTGTGGTGATCTTTAGGGGAGGCCTGTGTCCAGCAGTGGACTTCATTCGGCCGAAATGATGAATGATATAATATAGTACTTACCTAATCAACCCCTTGAATAATCATTTTCTTTAAGTCATACAATGAAGAAAAACCATAGAGAAATTAATTTTGCGTGCCTGAATTATAAGGCTTCGCAAATAAAAAGACCAATATTATTACTATTATATTAAATTAAGACCTTGTATATAATTGTGTTGTTTGTTTATAATGTATACATACCAATTATATATTTCTTCATATTAATATATAAGTTTAAATTTAAATTAAATACGAATGCTGTTTTCGCTTCTGTGAGCCACTAAGGGGTCTAGTTGAAAACCAGCGCCTGGCGCCTGCCTGGCACATGCTGAACTAGATACCCATTTAGCGCATCTGTGGGGCATACACTTTAATCAAAATGTTGCTTCTTATTTCTCTGTTTAGTATGTTATTGTTTGTGATGTCTCATTTTGTCGCTAAATAAATGCTTTCTTTCTTTCTTTCAATACCGATGTTACTGTCTACAAAGCTGATTAAGTTACTCGGTTCACTACTCTCACAAGTTGTTCCACACCACAAATAGCTTATTTTACCGTTCTGCACTAGAACCAAAAGAAAAGCCTTCTTATTTCCAGATCAAGGTTGAATCGATGAACATATTCCTCCAAATCATCGATTCTGTTAACCTAAAACCGTTTATATTTCTCGTCTTTATCAAAATATTTACGATAACCATAAAAAGTTTACTCTAATTCTGCAGAGATAAAGTTGGGATGTGTCGAAATAAAATCGTCTATCGTTTAGTTTTGTGTCTTCAATACGTTGGAGGGACGTATCACGTGATTTAGTATTTTAGTTGGTACAAAGCACGAGTGAACCGGATTCCAAACTCTTTATTGTACAGATACAGAAATTGTTTTACCACCCCATTAATAATCTCGCGTAAATAGAAAGTGATTTATTCCAGTCACGAGTAGGGATATAGCAAAAACAAAACGAAAATTAAAGAAACATTAAGAGGATTTTTTTTTATTGGGACCGTTGGAAATACTACTACAACTTCCTCCATCCCCGGGAAGGATGGAGGGGCATGCCATGCGTGCATGCATGCGTTTATGTTCCGTTATATATATAAGTATTTATTGTATTATGATGCAGTATTTATTATGCAAGAGCACAGCACAATGCTCGATGATCTCAACAGAGATTCCCAACAGGTGGGCCTTAAAATGAACATGGGCAAGACAAAAGTCATGTCAAACGCCCATTTCGTGACCATCCACATCCAGTCTAGTTAGGTAGGTCCAACTTCGAGAAAGAGGTCAATCGTCGAATCCGACTCGGCTGGGCAACGTTGGGGAAACTTTGCAACATCTTTTCGTCAACAATACCGTAATACCTTAAGATGAAAGTCTTTAACCAGTGTGTGTTACCAGTGATGACATATGGAACAGAGACGTGGTTACTCACAATGGGCCTTATAAGAAAGCTCAGGGTCACTCAACCAGCTAAGGAGAGAGCTATGCTTGGTATTTCTCTACGAGATCGAATCAGTAATGAGGAGATCCGTAGAAGAACTAAAGTTGTCGACATAGCTGAAAGGATTAGTAAACTTAAGAGTCAATGGGCGGGGCACATTGCTCGTAGAACTGATGGCCGTTGGGGCACAAAGGTTCTCGAATGGAGACCGCGCACCGGAAAGCACAGCGTGGGACGACCTCCAACGAGGTGGCCAGATGACCTGGTGAAGGTCGCTGGGAGTCGTTGGATGAGAGTGGCATATGACCGCTCAATGCAAAAATCTAAGGGGGTGGCCTTTCTTCAGCAGTGGACGGCCTGTGGCTGATATGATCAGGCTAGTCACTTGCCCCAATAATAACTTTCCAAGCAATTACTTTTGTGATCACTTTAAAAACTTCCTCCTTGAGTACAAAAGCCCTAAAATCTGAGCAATTTCTCAGGATAAGCTCCTGTCGATTGGCCTCGACGTTGACAGATGACAGTCCACTAATATTGATTATATAAGAAAACACCAACGGTGCACGGTGCCCGTAATTAAACGATATGTTATTTAGAGATGTTTAGTTAAAATTTGAATTGGATTAGAAAAGTATTTATTTGATATACTCTTGATATAGGAATCTCTTTTGTACTCTCTTCAACCTGTGGGAAATTACGTTCTGCAGATACTTGTTTTGGGTCTGGGTATCTGTGAACGTGAAATTTATGTCTGTACACTGTACCCACGACACAAGAAAGTCCTAGTGTGGAACATCGTTTAAAAAATAATCAGAGATATACTTGTATAATTACTAATAATAATATACTTTGTCTTTAAATGAAAAAGACATTTCAAATGCTTAACATAACCTTCTAGCTATGCTTAGTATTTATCTACTAGATCATATCTGAAATGAGAAGAACTAAACTTGCCGAGATAGCTGAAAGGATTAAAAAGATGCGGTGGCAATGGGTGGGGCATACTGCTCGTAGAACTGATGACCGTTGGGGCAAAAAGGATCTTGAGTGGTGCCCGCACCCCAGAATAAGCAGTGTAGGATGACCTACAACGAGATGAACAGCCGATCTGGTAAAGGTCGCCGGAAGTCGTTAGATGCGGGCATTATGTAACCAGTCGTCGTGGAAATCTATGGGGAGGCCTTGTTCCGCAGTGGATGTGCATTGGCTGATATGATGATATTAATGTTTTTATAAATTTACCTTTGCATTATACAAATTGAGAAAAGTATTCAATCAAGCAGCGGTAGTTACTGCGTATTACGGTTATGTCGACTGGCCTTATGTTTTGGGGAACTCTTGTGAGAACGAACTTGTTTTCAAAGCCCCAAAAAGGTGCACCATGGCTAGATGTGTTTAAAAAATCAATGATAGCTGCAAACTCTATTTTGTATCCTTAAAAATATTAACATGACCTTGCTAATACAACCACGAAACAGATTTATTTGTTAAAAAAAATATGAATTTATGTAATTAATGGTGGTCAGCGTGTAAGGAGTGTAAGATTAGAAGAACATAAACATGAATTACGCCTTCGGCCGTCAAAAACCGCGTTAATGCACAAAGTTTCCTTTGCATGGGCAATTTTTTTATTGGTGTCCTGTGGATATTCTACATGGAACTTCCTTACCCCCGGGGAAGGGCGAAGTGGTATGCCGGACTCCTCCTCTTTGGCACCGAAGGGAGTTCCAGGTCCTCGTAAGATCACACTAGATTGCATGGCCCCTAAAGTATTTAATAAGTTGGCAAATAATGTAAAAGACTTAAATCTACCTGTTTAAAAGTAAATTGCGTGTATTACTTTAACAGAAGTGCTACTACACCATTAACGAATTCCTTGTTCTAAAATATTAATATTGACATACATATAATTAAGTTTTGATAGTGTTAACTTTATTATTGGAACTAAAAACGGGATATTTACCATGTTTTTTATTACTTTTGAGTTCCCGATATTTCGGCGCTGTTGCAAGCGCCATGTTCACGGATAAACTAAAGTTTTTGCGGGTGGACGTTTATGAGCAGACAAAACGATCTACCCTCTTTAACTCTAATAACGTAAGATTATATCATGATAATACGAATAATTTTAATTTCGGAAATGTTTTTGATAATATTAATTGTAATAATGTAAATTTTGATGATGATTATTTTAATCATGATAATTTCGAGATTGGTCTATTTTGTCTATAACTTGCTACTTATGCATATAATTAATTAATTTGATGCGGAGATATAATTAATTAAAGTTAAACAGTGTGGTGCTGGGTCAGAATACCACCAGAATACAGAATACCATTCAGAATTTGAATCGCCTTCAAAATATATTTTATATTTTTTCGTGAGGCTAGTGGCCAGCCTTGTGCCAGAAATGTTCAAGGCGCCCAAAGGCCTCTGACGAAGCTTAACGACTGCCGTCTAATGACAACAACCGGGACCGACGTTTTAACCCTCAACGATCACTCACATGAGAACCCTCTCATGTGAGTGATCGTTAGAAGGCCCACTTTCAGCGCGTGCTGATGCGTGTGTGCAAGCAGCTTAACACATATACACACTTTCAGTATACCTAACACCTGTGGTGCCGGCTCAGATTACCACCACCCCATCTCCTCCCATGGGTGTCGTAAAAGTCGACCAAGGGATTAGCCGGAGGATGGGCAGCAGCGTCCTTCGAGTACATTAACAACTCAACTGCGATCGCCAACCCGCCTGCCAAGCGTGGCGATTATGGCAAAACCCCCCAATGAGCCCACAACAAATCAATATCGGTCGTTGTGGTGATCTTTGGGAGAGGTCTGTGTCCAGCAGTGGACTTCATTCGGCCGAAATGAATGAATGACCAGTTAAATTCAAATTGTAGCTAAATCTAATCAAAATACTAATTGATACATGACTTAACGGCACGGTTGGTCCAGTGGTTGATATGAAATATGAAATATCTGGGTGTGTCTGGGTGTATTGTGTTTGGAATTTGTGTTTGTAAAAGCAGCCACGACACAGGAGAAACCCTAGTGTGGGGCATCGATTTAAAAAAAAATATATAAGGCCACCCCCCAAGCATATTTCAGGGGGGATTCTAAAGCATCCCGCCAAGCCTCACTGTGCACTGTGCTGAGCACACGGCGACACGTGACCACGTGTGCGCTGCCATCTTCCCGGAGACCTAGTACCTACCTAGACCTACCGCCAGTTCCAGTACCTAGGCTTAAAAACGCCAATGTGAAAAACCATGAAAGTGCACCAAGATATAGTCGATTTTTTTCTATCTAGACGATAATATGGGTATCCAATCTATTCGCCAACCCTAAGCTTGTGCTAAGTCACGCGAGTAATTAATGTGGAAGCGAAAGGTATCTGTTATAACGAATCGTTTGCGGTTACCATGTTTTGAGAACTCGAAACACTCTGGGGCTGTTCGCGTTTGTTGAAATGGCTTGTTATTTGAAATGTGAACTTCTATCGATATTTCTTTATTTCAAAGGAACAATCAGCCTAAAGGGATCATCATATCGGACAAAGAATGTCCACTGCTGAACAAAGCTCTCCTCATAGATTTCCACAATTGTGTCGTCAATTTGGGGGGACCTTGCCAGTACACACCACGCTTGGCAGGTGGTCTGGTGAGCGCAGTATGGTTGTTGAGAGAGGGATGTGCAGCAGTAAGGATGCTGCTGCACATCCCCATGTTTGTTCTGTGCAGAAATCAAACCTGCGACCCGGAGCGCAGCAGCCGTTGTATCAGCTACTGCACCAACCATGCCGTCAAATTAGTGATAATGGAGAAAACCTTCGACATCGTATTGCTGAGATAGGGGCCTTTTTTGGCCTCATCCAGGTAGCCTCATTTTGATTATAATATTTTTTTTACTTTATGTTATTTATTTGTAACTTCCTGTGCGAGACTATTAAAACTTTTTTTCTTCTTTCTTTCTTTCTTTCTGTTATGTCCAGTAATTTCACTAGCACAATGCCTTTCTAACTGGAGCACAGTAATATCTAAAATGTTAACAATACCGTTTAGTAGCGAGTGTCTGGCACTGGAGTGGTAGGTACTTAGCCGTAAGGGACAACCCACCAATAGAATTATTATGATTTTTTGTTTATTATAATAAGAGCCTAGAGCTATATAGCGCTACATGGTATGTTATTATTAGAACTCAACCTTCACCTAAACTTCACGTAACCGAGAAAGTTATACTTTCATACATCTTCCCATTTTCTAAATTGATCGCAAATATTATATGAGACCTCGTAACTTCGACCTTTTTATTGAGATAATATATTAAGTTTCAGTCAAAACTAGTCGAATTATTATTGGGAAGTTTATATAAGGTTTCTTCCAATATTCCAACTGTCGGGTTGAACTGCCACAGAAATATAATGTTAGTTGTTATACTTCGAAAATTTTCAAAGCTATCATGGTGCTCTTTGAGGCAACAAGTAATAAATAAACTATCTTTGGGATTAATTTTAAATGATGTAAAGCATATTTCATATGGTGCCGGCTTAGAATAGTACCACCCCACCACATCCCGTGGATGTCTGGATGTCTACGTGGATGGTTATTCGTAGCAGCAGCAGCAACCTTCGCGTACATTTACACCGCAACTGCGGTCACCAATCCGCCTGCCAAGCGTGGCGTGTATGGCCAAACACCGCAATGAGAACAACTTTATTCGGCATATTAACGGAACCATTGAAGGTTTTTTTAATTATGACAAATCTTTTGAGTTTCCTGTTAATGCTTAATTATTTTTTGTTTTTTTTTTAACATACACTAGGATTTTTCCTGTGTCATGGTACAATACACCCACACCCGGAACAACTACCTGCAGATCATACAAATATTTGTTCCGTGCGGGAAGTAAACCCACGACCCGGAGCGCAGCAGCCGACTGTATCAGCCACTGCACCAACCGTGCCTTCCCATTTAAATACACTAGAAACTATTTATACAGTCCACTCGTTTTTATTACCACCCGAAGAAACTTTATTTTTCCCATATAGGTACTATCTAAATAAATAAACAAAAGCTAGGAGTAATATAACTCTGGAATAATTATGACACTTTGTCAATAGCGGCAAAGTCAAAGTCAGTGCTTGGATTGGATTCGCTTAGTTCTGCCATGGGGGATGCTCTCATTCCCTATCGATGACATGAATATATTTTTATAAAAGGAATATTAATAATAAATCGGCCTTAATATTATTAGATAAGTACGTATTCTTTTTAATACATTATAAACAAATTACTTTCTTCATTTCTTATTAGTAAATACTGATACTCAGCACAATTATTACACACTCAATATGTAAGTGCAGAATGCATGAATGATTCATTACACACAACATAAATCATAATATATTTTGTATTATATCATACGTGACATTGACATCCGTGGTGTACATAAGGTTCCAGATGAAAACCAGCGTCCGGCACTTAAGCCTGGCATGAAGCTGATCTGGACACCTATTTGGTCCAACCGTGAGACATATATTATTAGGTACCTTCGAAGGTTTACGTTCGTTTTATTTGGACTTGTACATTTTTATATTTTTAAATATTGTTATTTATGTCCCTGTTTTTACAATCGTGTCTCTATGTTGTGATCAAAATAAATCTTTCTTTCTTTTCTTTCTTTATCCAACCTGATTCTGCTAATCAAGTACAACAAACCAAAGATAAAATATAAGAGAAAAAATTGGTAAAATAAATATTTAGACTCGTGCAGGATTGAAATCTGAAACTCGCAATGTGAAAAAGAAACAGCGATACTGCACCGACTGCATTTCTTTAATAAAGAAAAAAACAACTAAAATTTAGTAAAGAATGAAACACATAATCCTATAGAAAATCTTCCACAAAGAATTTACAACGGGCTCTTGATCACATTCGAAGCGAACCTTCCACCAAATATAGCGAAATATACCAACAATACGTCCCCGAAACCGTGGAGGACCGTTTCAAAGCCAGAATTTCGTTTCAAATGGAAATCTGGATGTGAATTTTCATGCAAATTTCCCAGAGGTGTTATACATGGGGGATAGTAACGCGACTGTTAAAATCTCAACGTAAATTCTATTCATGTATGGTAACAATGTTATAGGGTGGAGAGCTTTTGTTTTGGGACTCATAGAACAAGCAGGTTCTGTTACTATGTGTAATTATCGGTATATTGAAAGAAAGAAAGAAAGAAAAATGATTTATTAGAGGACACAAATCACACATACAACAAAAAGAATCGCGCACACAAATTATAACGACAACACATTAAAGAACATTAGATAATCAAGTGGAAGAAAGAAATACACAGTAGGTACGTAATAAATGATGTGCCTAAAGGCGTGGCACCAATAGGCGGCTCTAGTGTGATCTTACGAGGACCTGGAGCCCCCCTTCGGTGCCGAAGAAGACCGCTCCAGTGGTTTGAGCCGGTAGGAGTCCGGCATACTCTTCGCCCTTCCCCGGGGTGAAGGAAGTTCCATGTAGAATTTCCACTGGGCACCAATTAAAAAAACAAGGTACGTAAACAAACAAATGTAAAAAGAACAATAATAGATGGACGGGTCTCGACTTATCTATAGTCTTGGGCTCTCGGCACCATCAATTATCATCCGATCAGCGCATTCATGCACACGCTTCAGTGACATATTACACTTTGCAGTTAGCGGCCGTCGCCCGTCATCGAATGGGTATCGATAGCGCTGCGTGCAAATCATACGGTTTCACACTTATACCCACGTTGTAACGGCTTTACAGTCACCCCCTCCGAGATGAGCCTATAGGCGTGGCATTAGTGACCGGCTCTAGTGTGATCATACGAGGACCTGGAGCCTTCCTTAAGTGCCGAAGATGATCGCTCCAATTGTTTTAGCTCCTACGAGTCGGCATACCTCTTCGCTCTTCCCCGGGGCGAAGGAAGTTCCTGTATAATTCCCACTGGGCACCAAAAAAAGGTGCAACATGTTCAAAACAACATAAAATGTAAGCAATCTAACAATTTATTATACGCACAAGAAAATTTACAAATAATACTCTACACATACCTACACATATTCATCCATTTGCCTGGCTGAAATGATCATAGTAAAAAAATACATAAAGAAATTGTCCATCAGAATGTAAAATGATCTCGTCTAAACAGTGGCTACTGTGGCTTATTTGTAAAATTAAGCACTCTTATAGTCTTGATGGAATTAAGCTGAGTTTCCTGTTCTTTTAGCTATTCACTCAAAGGCATATTCTGACAAAAACATTCGCAACTTTAGTGTACCCAAATATAAAACATGTAACAAAAGTCTATCCAATCAAATAAAAACGTATTACTGATTATATACATACTAGGAAAATATACATAGAAAAACACAAAAAGTAAGGTATTGACTTTGTTTTACTTTACATTCTGAATTTTCTACATATTCCGCAAATTTTCGCAAGGCGAGAACACTCCAGCAGAGTGCAGATCGTAGTATCGTATTTGACGGCACGGTTGGTGCAGTGGCTGATACAGTCGACTGCTGCGTTCCGGGTCGTGGGTTCGATTCCCGCACGGAACAAATATTTGTATGATTTGCAGGTAGTTGTTCCGGATCTGGGCGTATTGTATGTGGAATTCATGTCTGTAAACGCACCCACGACACAGGAGAAAGCCTAGTGTGGGGCAACGTTTCTTAAAATAAAAAATGCTGCCAAATGACATACCCTTAAGAAGAGTTGTTGGTACATGCATTCATAATGAAAAATCAAACTATTAAACATCAAACATTTATGCATTAGAAACAAAACTAATTCCAACAGATTACCATTGTAACCAAACCAATCAACTTCGTGACTAATGAAAATATCGAAGTTGTCGAAACACTTTTGCCAGAACTAAAACAAACTTTCCCAAAACTAAAACAATAAAATAATTTCAGTGGGCAACCTCTCACATCACAGTTTCCGTATTTTGAAAGCGTAATTCATAATAAAAGGGGCGACGACCTTTAGTTCAAAAGTTTTGGGATTGTAAAGTAATTTATTGCTGTGACGTTTTTGCGTTATCATTTTGTCACAAGTAAGAAAGGAACAATTCTAACAGGCGGGGGGATACTTACCACTATAGTACCCCTTCCGTGTGGTGTCCGGATTTAGAATATAGTACCATTCTATCTCCTCCCGTGGATAAATGGCGATTAAGGGACTCTAAACCGTTGCCGTGTGGTGCCGGCTCAGAATACCACCACTCCATCTCCTCCCGTGGGTGTCGTAGAAGTCGACTAAGGGATTAGCCGGAGGATGGGCAGCAGCGTCCTTCGAGTATATTAACAACTCAACTGCGATCGCCAACCTGCCTGCCAAGCGTGGCGATTATGGCAAAACCCCCCTATGTGCCCACAACACACCCATATCGGTCGTTGTGGTGATCTTTGGGGGAGGCCTGTGTCCAGCAGTGGACTTCATTCAGCCGAAATGATGAAACCAGGGGGATAGGCAGCAGCGTTCACCAACGCATGCCAAGCGTGGTGAGTACTGGCGAATTTTGAAAATCAATGAAAAAGGACTTTGTTTAACAATGGACTTTTTTTGACTGATTATTATGAACGATACTGAATAAAGGCACTTGTCTAGTGTACCGACAGTGGCCTTGTCTCATTTAGGGTGACGTTAATACAATGCCCCGGAACTGCCTCAAAATACAACCTGCCATTTGTAAGCAATTGTATTTTGTACTAACTGGGACCCACGGTTTCACCCGCGTTTAATTTAAAAGAAACTTAGAGTACTTCGACATAGACACTTGACGTAGAATATGTATATTCGATTTCAAAGGTTTTATTTTTTGCGCGGAACACTAATTATTTTTCTAAAATGAAAGTAGCCTAAGTTATTCCTTATAATATCAGCTATCAGCCAGTGAAAGTCCCGTCAAAATTGGTTCACCTGTTTCGGTGATTACCCGGAACAAACAGACAGACAGACAAAAAAATTAAAAATAGTTTTTTTGTTTTATGTACCGTATATACTTTTTACATTTAGTAAAAAGCTGTAATTTTAACATAACAAACAGACACACTACACTACACTACATTTTATTTATTTGTATAGACTATATCCGTCAAAATATTCTCATTTACTTATTTCCAATAACATGTTTAAATTATATGTGGCTAGGATTTTGCTCCAAAGAGTTTGAACCCTATAATAATATCATATGGCCATAGCATACAGAGAAGCACAACGATACCCCAGTTGTTAAAATACGACTTGTAGGCATTTTAGGCGATCTGAGGTAACAGATGAACATACAAACACACGTACCTACATAGACTGCGAAAATCATAACCCTGCTTCTGTTTCCATCGTATGTGTAGATTTAACTTATCATCAAAGAATATATAAGGTTGATAGAGATAATATACTATTGCACATGTGAGGATTGCACCTTTAATAACCGATATATATCAATTATTTTTGCATAGAACTTGTAGTACATGAGTATTTTTTATTTACTTACGTTATTCCGTTTATAAACAAATTACTTTTTAAAATTTCGGCCAAATAAAGTCCAGTGCTGGACAGGCCTCCCCCAAAGATCACCACAACAACCGATATGGGTGTGTAGTGTGCTCAGTGGGGGGTCTTGCCATAATCGCCATGCTTGGCAGACGGGTTGGCGATCGCAGTTGAGTTGTTGTGTGCTCGAAGGACGCTGCTGCCCATCCTCCGGCTCGAAGGACGCTGCTACCCATCCTCCAATTAATCCTCCATTTTAAAATATATACAATAAAAATACTTATACAACTAGCAGTAGGCAGGGTTAGAGCTACCGGCTTGGTTATGGTTCCAGAGAGAAGAGCCTCCTCACTATACGTGCTGTGTCTAGGAGTACTACTTTCTGCAACAGGCCCTTGATCCAACCGCCTAACTAGAGCATTTTTGGATGTTGAAAGAAAGAAAGAAAGCAAATTGATGCTGCTCAAGGCTCTTGGCAATAAGGCCATTGGCTGTCAAACTATCGGTACAATGATTGCAAAATCCACATCCTAGATGTCTACAATCTCAAGCGCTAAGTTCAGATACTTTATTAAATTTTCTCGGCTTTAACGCTTATTTTTGTCTCGAGGAAATTCTCATGGACTTCCTCCGCTTCGGGAAGGGCGTAGGGGCTTGCCAGACTCTTACCAGCTACAACCCCACGGAGTCCTTCCACTTACCTCTGGCTGGGGGTGTTACCTCTGTGTAACCTGGCCGGCCGCCCATAACTTCAGAAAGGCACGCGTAGAACATATCGCTGTCTCGGGCTTGTTTCGAGAGCCCTCTCTCTCGGCCAGAGAAAGGAAGAGTAGCGCTAAAGTGCATTTAGAAGGCTGTCTTCATTATTATCATATTATATCATATTATCATGTATGATGGCCATTGGGGCACAAAGGTTCTCGAATGGAGACCGCGCACCGGAAAACGCAGCGTGGGACGACCTCCAACGAGGTGGACAGACGATCTGGTGAAGGTCGCTGGGAGTCGTTGGATGAGAGCGGCATGTGACCGCTCGTTGTGGAAATCTAAGGGGGAGGCCTTTGTTCAGCAGTGGACGTCCTGTGGCTGATATGATGATGATGATGATATGTCAAAGGAAGTCCACTGCTGAACAAAAGCTTCTCACATAGATGTCCGCAATCGTGTACTAATTTTGTAGGGAGTTTGCCAGTACTCACCACGCTAGGTTTGATTCCACACAAGGGATACTGCTGCCCATCCCTCAAGTCCCTGAGCCACTTTTAGAACATCCACGGCAGGAGATGGAGTGATACTATATTCTTAATCCGCGGGTTGATTACCTAAGTCGCAGACGCTTTGCAACAGGCGTAAATTGCTCCAAAGCCGCTATCAAACGTCAATTTGGTATTAGCTATTTGCCGATAGCGACTAAACAGGCGAAAATCTCTGACGCGCCTCGGTCGGACGATTAATGAACTAAAAATGTTCATTCTTTTTAGTTCCACTGGTGGCTACTGGCGCTAGTAACTATGGCTTCACAGGGCTGTCTAACTTAAACATGATAACGATATCGTTCAAAAAGTACTATTTTGAAATAATGATATTTCATTTCAGAGAGCAGCGCCCTTCTTGTAACTCATCTTAGCATTTCCCTATTACTGTTATTGAACGGTTCATTAAATTCGTTCCAGATTGGTTCAATAACTTTTCCGTTCTACCTACATAAACACGTGGCTAAACATATTTCAACATAATCAAAGTTTTGATTGATTGACACGGAGTTCATTGAAGATTTAATTAAAATCAACTGGATACGGATAGGAAACTATTGAACTTTGAGTTTGTAATTATTTATGACCGGTTGGGTTAAGGAATTAGATGTTTGTAATAACTATTTTTATGAGAAATAACATACATATGCAGCCCATTACTGCCCCATTTCTGGACACGAGCCTTTTCTTACGATAAGAAAGGTTAGGCCTTAGTCCAATACGCTGGCCTAGTGCGGGTGGATTACACACACCATTGAAAACATTATGGAGCCCTCTCAAATATGCAGGCGGTGCAGTGTCTAAGCGATTATCTATATATTTATTCGATAACATAAAATATGAAACAGACCAATAAAACGTTTTATTAACATTTACCTCCTGAGACCAAAATTAAGCCGTGGGTCGTTGGATAAATCCAGTTATTTTACCTGAACCACGGACCTAAAACAACATTTATATTTTAAACCACCGTAGTAGATTATTAACTAATCAAAATACTATTTCGGACTTTCGAATTTCAAACACAACTTCGTCAGGTGACGGAGTCATTTGGAAGTTTAAAATTAGATGGCCATGT
Organism: Diloba caeruleocephala; assembly: GCA_947459985.1. Classification (NCBI taxonomy): domain Eukaryota; kingdom Metazoa; phylum Arthropoda; class Insecta; order Lepidoptera; family Noctuidae; genus Diloba; species Diloba caeruleocephala. The sequence goes on from OX381607.1 coordinate 28,753,587, forward strand.
ATGTACAGCATATTAGTAAACGCTAAGAATATTACAGGATCTAAATACTTGACCTACGGGTAAATAATGTGTGTGCCGTGATTGTCCGTTGCTCACTCTAACGTCCTATCTAAATTTCAGCGTTGCAAGACTTTGTGTTGTGTTGTAAAATGTACCGAATTAGGGTCAATTTACGGATTCGTGCAGTTTGTTTTCTTTTCTGTATGCATATTGTATTTATTGTTAGCTTATTTGGTTGCGCGCCGAAAAACTGAATAACCATGTTTCTTTCTTCCTGATTTACATTATTATGCACGTAAAAGGAATTTCCTTCTTCCTCTTTCTTCTTTCGTGTGTTTTAAAGCCTCCGAGTTGGCTTAACGATTACCGTCTAATGCAACAATTAAGATCGATGATTTTACGTGACCACCAAAGCACGGGAGACGCTCAGTTCAAATACCCATAAGCGGTCACCCATATGGATGGCAGCAACTATTGCTTCGGTCAGTCAATGGAGACTGACCGAAGCAAACGTTGCTTAGCTTCACCGATCAGTGAGTGCAACTGGCTATGAGCACCTCAAGTAAATTTCAATTATGCACAATATATATAAAATAGAGTGAAAACTGTTATTAGACGTCATACAACTAAAAACACGATCGAGCAAAGCGTAAAATTCATTCTATTCATAATATTTCCTTCGCTATACCAGTGCAAGTGAAGCAGGTAATACGTTTTGGGCTGTGTGCTGAATCTCTACCTGTCACTAACTTTAAGCTGCTCTACTGCGATCTTTAAACTAAACAGGTAAAGTCACCTTTCAGAGTTGGACCTGCTCCTTTGTACACCTTAACGTTGGTTGGTGATTGTAGTGGTTTTACGTTCATTCACACTTCTACAATACAAATAAGGTCCCTAATGCTTTTGAAAACTGCGTTTACAGTCGGTAAGCTTCTATAAATTCTTCATTGACTTTTTTCTAGGCTTTTCAGTTGGTTCATTATGAAGCTCGTTCTATGACATCTTCGTTCTAGTTACGGTATGGAACCAGCACTACTTCAGCCTGCGAAATCGCATTCGTTTCGTAGCAGTCATATAAAAAAGATCATAGGTTAGTGCATAGTCAAACCATCTTAAGCAATTCTTCTGCAGATCTCTTTTCTCGTAGAAAATCTTAGAAAAAAAAAATTTTTCTGACTTTGCCCCACACTCGGATTTCTCTTGTGTCATGGGTGCGTTTACATACACAAATTTCACACACAATACACCCAGACCCGAAACAAGTACCTGCAGATCATACAAATATTTGTTCCGTGCGGGAAACGAACCCGCGACCCAGAGCGCAGCAGTCGACTGTATCAACCACTGCACTAACCGTTAGTAAAACTAATACCTAAAATAGCAGTAGTATGTCAACAATAGAACATGCTCTCAAAGATCTGTAAGGTCTCAAGTAATGCAGAGAGAGCTCCAGGTTCTCTAGAACAAACACACCGGAGCCGTCCTTTTGTGGCACGCTTTTAGACATACCTCGGATATTTGACTATAAACGGTCACCCTCTAGCAGAAAAGAGGTGACTGTGAAGCGGCCAAATTCCCAGGCACATTTCGGGAGGACTGTAAACGGATCCTCCTGTAGCTTTGCTCTACGATTTGCTACAGACAAGCTGGCATGTGACGACATGCGTTCCACCGTCATCCCGGGGTTATTGAGTATGCGGGGGCAGAGCCCCCACTCAGCTCACTCGCCGCATGATTATTAACTTTCACCTATTCAAGACATAACACATCAACATAGCCCAGCTCTATCTCAAAATATCTCCACAGTAGTCATTTAAACATATCCAAGAGCCTCAGGACCCATTTACATAATAAATCGCAATAAATGATCGCGTCGTCTGACCAAACCACGAACTCCATTATACAGTACATCAAAATGTACACTGTGGAGATGAAGTGCGTTACATTGTTCTAGCTCCACATAACTGTACTAAATCATTCTGGGAGTTCGTCACGCACAACTCTTTTGTTGCCCATTGTACTCGCTTCTAAAGGGTATTGTCGAGTACAGGCGAATGGATGCGGCACTTTATAGTTCAACAACAGGTAGGGTTAGCACTAAAATGTTTTGTGTGGGGCAGGGGTAATGCTTGTAAGGGTCGGGTTTTTCTGTTAGAGTAGTTTTATAGTTTGTGGAATGAGAGTGTTTGTATAACTTGGGGGCTTTATTTACTCCTGTAATGGTGTAGTGTAACTTGGGTCTAAAGTAGCTTATTCCAGTTCTCAATCTGCATCATTAGTCAAATGGTTGCAGGGGAAAGTTTGTTTGAGTTGACATGGGACGTTATAGCATCTGAACTGTTGAAATTTATTTGTGACGCGTTGTGACATAACAATACGCTCAGTAATCATATCAGCCAAGGGAAGTCCACTGCTGAAAAAAGCCTCCCTTTCCACAATGACTGGTCACATGCCACCCGCATCCAACGACTCAATTACTTACCTTCCCCAGGTCGACTGTTCATCTCGTTCGAGGCTGCGTTATTCGGTGCACACAGAAATCATATTATGATGTCATTGAAATATTTGGTGTGGTTCCCGTCAAAGAAGAGACCAGCCCATTCACCTATGGGTATATTAAAAGGCGAATAAAGGTTGATATCAAGAAGATGGGCAGCAGGATCCTCCCGTGTGCAAATACCACCTTTTTTATACAACTTCTTGAGGAGACGAGATCATTCATTCACCTGGTGATAAGCGACATGCCTACCCATATTGATTAGAATGCTATCCAGGGCTAGTTCTGCAAGGCATCATAGTGCACTCATCATATCGGGTCTCTTATGTGCAGTAATTTCACTAGCTACAGTGCCCTTTCAACCGGAGCACAGAAATGTCTAAAGTTTAAACACACCTGCTTAGCGGTGAATATAATGGGGTTATGTAATATAATGGGGTGGTATTGCGTTTATTTTTTATTGGTGTCTGGTGGAAATTCTACATGAATTTCCTTTGCCCCGGGGACTTCTACCGGCTAAAACCACTGGAGCGGTGGTCATCTTCGGCACTGAAGGGGGCTTCAGGTCCTCGTACGATCACACTAGAGCCGCCCACTCTAGCCGGCGTTTTCAATAAGATACCTACCACCAGTAAAACGTACTGCTGACACCAGTCTAGGAGCCAAGAATGATGATTATGGCAACCAGCCCGCTCACTAATTGGGAGGCCCATCTTCAGCAGAGGACGTTAACGAGTTGATATGTCATCAAAATGTTTATAAAATCTGTACAAAAACCCTGTCCGATCCGAAAAGGTGATATTCAGTATCAATATGTGAGCATATTTATGTAATCCTTTTCTGATATAAACATATAAAAAAGAAACTAAAACACGGCTATTAATTGCAATTTCGGACGGTTTTACCGATTGCGTCGCGCCAGACGTTGTACAGCGCGATGCAATCGTGTTCAAACAAGCCCTTATTAATAAAGCTTATTGTAAGGCTAAAGATTACGTTGGTGACAAGAATGTCTGGCTTGGATTCTTTCAACTCATGTGGCTTCTTTGAACCTTATGGACGACATACGCGTTTATATAATAAAAATCAAAATTATGTTGCAAGCAGTAATAATTATTGTTAAAATTCCTGAACTTTTTATATTACATAATGTTTTAAGATACACTTTTAACGTGTTAATATTATTAATATATCTAATATGACATTGAAAGCTACATCATTTCGGTCGAATAAAGTCCACTGCAGGACACAAGCCTCCCTCAAAGATCACCACAGCGACCGATATCCGTGAGCTGTGTGCTCATTGGGGGGTTTTGCCATAATCGCCACGCTTGGCAGGCGGGTTGACGATCGCAGTTGAGCTGTTAATGTATTCGAAGGACGCTGCTGCCCATCCTCCATCTAATCCCTTAGTTGGCTTTTACGACGCCCACGGGATGAGATGGGTTGGTGCTATTCGTAGCCGGCACCACAGGGCAAGGCCGCATTGAAAACTTTGTTCGAACTAATTAGTTGGGACGCTAAAATGTCCTTTATTTTAAATGTCTTCTACATTTTGTTAATGTCTGAACTTCGTCAACCGTGGCCAAATACTGAAACGCCACTTAATATTATGTTAAGCTTTAACTATTCGAAAAACTCGCACCCGGATTAGCTAAAACTAGCGACAGGAGACGCGACAGCAGCTATCGCACAACCAAGGATCCACCGGTGGCAAATCACCAGGGGTGCAATTCCTTAATCTCAAACATCCATACATCCTTGAATACAGAATTGAAATAATGTTGCTAACCCAGTTTGGTTGTCGCGGAGTGCCTCTCTCCGTGTTTCCTTCCCGGTTAGCTCAACTAGGAGGCTCTCTCCACGGCAGCAAGTAACAGAGTTCAGTTATTGATATCGAATGAAACGTAACATATATATTGTTATAATGGTATGTTGATATTCACAACTTCAACACTTCTTCATGGTGATGTTTATATATTTCAAATATAGCTTATTATTACAATATTTAAGATAGTTAAAAATAAGTAATTACAATATTGCAGGCAGACTATTGGTCAGAGCGACAGCTGTGTGTCGAACCACTAGCGTTCAGAATCGAATGCGTAATGATGATGATCAAAATATGAACGATTCGACACCACAACACTAAATTCGAATTTTGATTTGAATAAAGAATGAATCATGAAGTGGACAGCGATGGAGATAAAAGGTATGAAGACATGAAAGAGGTTGATTGAAATGAAGATGAAGGATGACTTCGTCACATGGTATCCCCTACGATACGTCCATGGCTCACCTTCTGCAACCTGTCCTAGAATAGCTTCAATCATGTCTTAGCGTATACCAAATTGGTTTTTCACCGTAATTTTAATTCTGTATTGAAGAAGTATGTATGGATGTTTGACCTTAAGGAATTGCACCCTGGAAATCGAAAGGCGAGGATGTAACTTTTGGTCAATTGATCGTCCGACAGAGTGTGCATCAGAGATCTTCACCTGTTTAATCGCTATTGACAAATATGTAATACAAATGGCCTTATTTATTTATACTTCGGTTAACACGGCTTAAAACAAAAGGTGCCGGCTCAGAATGCCACCACCCCATCTCCTCCCATGGGTGTCGTAAAAGTCGACTATGGGATTAGTCGGAGGATGGGCAGCAGCATCCTTCGAGTACATTAACAACTCAACTGCGATCGCCAACCCGCCTGCCAAGCGTGGCGATTATGGCAAAACCCTCCAATGAGCCCACAACACATCCATATCGGTGGTTGTGGTGATCTTTGGGGGAGGCCTGTGTCCAGCAGTGGACTTCATTCGGCCGAAATGATGATGATGATGATGATGAAAACAAAACCAATTACACTAATCAAATGACACTACGTTACACACATCAAAAACAATCGTAAAATCAGTAAAATTAAAATCAATAACCAACATAAAACACTATCTGACTTGAACGGAATAAACATTTTGTTCACATACAATAAATTACTTAAACATTATTTGAGTCACAAAACTTAAGACACACAGACATTAAGACTTTAAATTCTTTGGCGAACAGGTCGCAGTCCTGGTTGGCTTGCAAGAGGTTATTAAGCACGATCCGAATACGCGGTATAGGAGACGAGGCGCAGGCCACAGTGCGACACACGGGGACGTCTAGCAGTCGGTGTCTCCTGCTACGGAGATAATTACCAGTCCAATCCAATTATCAATTATCAGTCCAGTGTCGAGTCCTCGCCTTTTCTCTTCTTACATCACATACCCATCTTGTAAGGGTAACTGTGAAGCTTTTGTTGATTATGTTTAAGCTTATTTTCGAGACTACTCCCTAAATTATGAGGTGTCACCGCGGACTTGATTTATTCGTTGAGCGGAGACCGTGACACGCGATCGTCTATAGATGCGAAATTAACCTTAATTAATGCTGGAATAAGATAACAGTTGTAAATTTACAGAATAAAGGTAACGTTTGAGATGGGTTCCAAAAGATATAATGACGTAGTTTTAAAATTACGAAATGGGGGTGTTCCAAGAATGTGTATGTCACAGGGAAATGATGAAAACGAAGATTTGATCAAATCCCTAATCGGTTCACCGAAGATGTTAAAATTCTCTTAAAATTCTGTAGGGTGATTTCCCTAAAGAAAGTAAGTGATTTGATCATCTCTTAACTGTATATAATCACGAAGGCCAGAGCCACGAGACGAATCCACCTGATATAATTTATGTTAGAAGGTTAAGGCCTTGGCCATGTGTGGTGCCGGCTACAAATAGCACCAACCCATTTCGTCCCATGGGTGTCGTAAAAGGCGACTATAGTTTAACCGGAGGATAGGTAGCAGCGTCCTTCGAGTACAACAACTCAGCTGCGATCGCCAATCCGCCTGCCAAGGGTGGCGGTTACGGCAAAACCCCCCGACGAGCACACAACTGACACAACACACCCGGAACGGTCGTTGTGGGTATCTTTGGAGGAAGCTTGCGTTCAGCAGTGGACTTAATTCAGCTGAAATTACGAATAGGTAGTCTTCTTCTTCATTCCGTACGGTTGGTGGCGTATCTTGTGTCTTGTTGTTCAAGCCGCCCAAATAGCTCCGACCTGGCTGAACGACTGCCGTCTAATAACAACAATTGGAACCGTGGATTTTACGTACCTTCAGAAGCACGAAGACGTTCACTTCAAATACCACAACGCGGTCACCCATCCACATAATGACCGCGACGAGCTTTGCTTAACCTCACCGATCGTTAACCAGTCAGTGAGTGCAGTTGCACTACTATATAATTAAAATTAATTCACAATATACACATTTTATTAGAACACCGAGTTTATTGTTATATCAAGATGTCGTTATTTAATTTTTAATGCTATTCAAGTAAAGTAAGTTACACCGCCCCTCTCTACCCATAGGTGTGAAAAAAAGGTGACTAAGGGATGGTATCAAGAAGATGGGTAGACATCCTCTCGTGTGCTATTAACAACATACTGTGATCACCGATCTTCCTGCCAAGCGTTGTGATTTTAGCAATATCCCTATAACCGTCTCCTTGCAGTGATCCCTGACAGAGGCATGAAAGAAAGAAAGAAAGAAAAAGTATTTATTTCTGAACACCATAGAGACGCGCATAACATTAACACCAAAGCATAAAACATATTTTTGTTGCAACACTCACGCAATTTAATAAAGTACCTCGCCAAAGGACTTGGAATCCAGGCTATCATTATTCACAAACAAAAAAGGACTTTTATTTTTACAGCATTACCAGCTCTGTTTAGTGCGTGAATGTTGGCAAGAGATTAAAATGTCTACTTAAGGAACTTAATATTAATTTATACTATATAAAACTATGATTAAATTAAAATAATTGTGCGCCGCTCGTATGCAGAAAATGGCTGACACTCAGCATAATGCTGCAGCGTTGAGATAAAATCAACATCAACAGCGGTGGTTTTCAGTATCAGCCTCCTAACCTATGTGACGTCATGGCATCAAATCTTGTTTGTGTAAAAACAAAATACTTTACCTATTATGTGTAAATACATAAAAAATAAATAAGTAGTATTCAATCTAAATCATCAATTGTTAGTACGAGAAAAACAAAAAGGACTCTGCTGTGCTGCTAATTGCTATATCTTTCGCCGGAAGTAAACGGCAAAAACATTAATTTTCCCGTAGCGGGCAGGATTGTGCGTTATGCAATATTATTACGTTACCAGCGTCAAATCAAACAGGATATTATATAATGTCTTACGCATTGTAACGAAAAGGGCACAAAGTAGTTACTGGCATGTACAGCAGTGGACGATTACGGACTGATTGGTGTACGTGTATGTATGCCAAATATACTTATTGAAAAATAACAGTCACTCGTAAATACTATACCACGCTTCATCACATACACATACATAATGTTTAATATTTCGCTTGAATGATCTAGATTTTTCTATAAATTTATTTAATTACACTTAGTTTAATCATAATTTATATGAATTTAAGGTTCAAATATTTTACTTAAGCTGCGTATTTTTTTCTATATGTTTGTTATTACATTATAATATGTGTTATTTAAGTTTCACTGTTTCAGTATTTGATCATTTTAAATGTATAAATTATTACAATAATATTTGACTATATACTCGATTCGTTGTGTAAGCTGTGATTGCCTCTAATAGAATGGATATTACGTGAAATTTTATGTTTATTATTTAAGTGTATCAAACAAAATGTATTGTTCGTTGGTAATCCTTAATCAAATAAATAAATATCTGGCCCCATTTTCTTCAAAATCTACAGTTATAAACTTTTAACTTTCAATAGGTCGATCTACTTAGACCATAGCAGACCGATTTGGAACAAAGACCTTTAAATTGGTTCTTTAGGTGCTTGAAGTAATTGAGCCTACGTGAAATTGAAAAAAACTTCTCAGTCAAAATAACTCCAGAGTCAATCTTCCGCACCTCAAGCGTAAAACTTATTAAAGTTTCTATAAGTTTTTAGCAAACACTCAATATCATCGATTACAAATTTCTGGAAACTTCACTGATCCAATTAGTTCAATCAATCAAACACACTGTCGCATAGCTAAATGATAGCTACATGAGCAATTTGCTTTGAAAGTCTTTAACTTCACCTAACGGAACGGAGTTTCTGTCTTGAATCGTTTTAGTTGGAACTTGTTCCAACTTCTTGATCAGTTTGAAATCTTTGTGCGTATTTCTTTTGGTTTTGAGTTAATTCACTTTTAGTAGTTATTGTTCATTACTAATAAATCTGGATAGTTATATAGATGTTGAAATTTTAGACAATAATAATTATTATACCTGAATCCTGACAATAGCACCGCACTGCTGGCCTCTTACTAGCTTAATCCACTCAGTGTTTCTTCGACCTAGCATTCGTATTGGGTGCGGGATTCGCTAACGCTTGCACCGCCCCTCCGTAGACCGATCGTACGTCCAAACAATAATTATATCAACATATCAGCCAAAGAACGTCCACTGCTGAACAAAAGAATCCCCCATAGACTTCCAGGATGACCGTATGTATACATGTGCCATACATTTTGGGGGATTAGGCCGTATTAGTACTACGCTTAGCAGGGTTGGTGAGCGCAAAATGGTGGCTGTTCCACAGAAAAAAATTGCATTTTACGACATCCAGAGTGATGAGGAATAAATATGATAATTCATTATAATTTAAATTCAGATCTGCTACCTATTATAGCTTATTACTATTATGCACATTCAAATGGTGGGCACTAGATTTCGTATCAAAACTGTAATTGTAAATTTTCAAGTATAATTTGTTTCTAAATCAAAAAAATATTTTAAGGAATATATTTTACAAATACTGAACCACGTTTCATGAACCATAAAAATGATAAATGGTTTTAGCAAAAATGTATTCCTATGAGACTTTGAAATAATAAAATTGTAGTAATTCTATTAAGTGCTTGTCATTTTGCGTTAGTTTTTAGAAGTCATCCGAGAGTAAAATGGATTTTCACTTTTGCTTCTCAGCTACTTTTAAAGAGTAGGTAGGTCTCCACGGACTGCTATGTATATTTTTGTACATTCATCATCCCCATCAAAATCCCACACTCCACTGCTTGGTATCAGTTGTGATTCATATTCATTCTACCTCAACTGATGTGCATCTAGTCTATCTCAGCTGTCTTCTTCTACCTACTTGTATACATGTACATTATACAGAGTGTAACGCAAAAGAAAAACATTCGAAAAAAGGTCATTGTACTCATCAGTCTTATCAACTTTTACTTTGAGACCAACCCTGAAATTCCGAAAATAAAATCAGCTGATCCATACATTTTGTCGATCAGTATCGATCCTTTCTATGCTCCAGCAGATTATTTTTGCGATTTGTGTGTTGTTACCATACTAAAAGATGTTCACAATGATGAGTATAGTGACCACCATTCAAATGTATACGCCATTTCCCTAACAGCCTGTATATAGAAACATTAATGATCACATAGAAACGGTGCTATATCCAGAAGAATTACGTTATTTTGGGCAGTGAGATTGCTGCATTTCATTACTCAAATAATATGAAGTATAAATCTCACTACTACTACTTCCAGTTCCCTGCAATATATGTCACTATGTTACACAGGTATCTATTTTCGAGAGCGGTTTTAGTACATCTATCGACCGATCTGTCATGCGGGTGAATATTGTGATATATTGAAAGTAAAGTGAGAATCATGCTAACAATGATATAACTAATAGGTGAAGGTCACTGGGAGTCGTTGAATACGAGCGACATGTAACCGCTCGTTGTAGAATCTATGGAGAGGCCTTTGTTCATCCTTGAGCTGGCATGATGGTGATAATGCAGTCCTTGACATTTAATGAATAGAATCATAATAAAAGGATAAATTACAAAGCTGAGAAAAAACCAACGCTTTGCATGCTAATTATTGGGGAAGAGAGAATAATATTATGACTATAATAAAATAACCAAAACAACAGTACTCCCGGTTCCTGAAAGCAAAGTAAAAGACGATGAAAAACAAAGTAAATCGAATTTGATGATGTGCAAACAGTAAGAATACTAAATGGGTGAAAGTTTTGCCGTTACAACACCTTCGAGCGTGACGATGAATAAATTGGAATACAATTGTTTGATGAAACATTAAAATATATTTTGAAATATTTGCTTGATTATTGTAATTACTGGGAACAATATTGCAAGAAATTATTTTATTGTTTGAATCATATACGTGTTTTGATAACACTATTGCTAGGACTTAGCTATCACTATGATTACACGGTCACGCAAGGATAGTAGATCAATTTGGTATGTGTCGATTATTTCATTGTGTATCGGACGTGCCTTTTGTTTAAAAGTTTAATTGGAATAATAAAAAATAGGCATTTTGTGATAGCAGGTCTGGAACAAGAATACACGGCTACACATCAAGTTAGAAGTATCTAGTTTAAGCTGATCGTTAACTGCAAGGAAACCCTATAAAATGCGAGATCAGCGTATACTGGAAATGCATAGCTTGATATGTAGCCATATGAACTAATTGCGTTTTATGTGCTACGTATATATTTGGAGTTGATCCACACAGAACAAATATTTCTAAAGCCTACAGGTAATTTATCCCGGGTCTGGGCATTTGAGCATATAGTGTAAAGTGTACTCGTGATATAACATGTTGTGGGGCAAAGAAAAAAGATTAAAATAAAGGTTTTATCAGCAAACGATCACGTCTCCTAACCGTTAGTATGTTATACCTTCCATCAAACAATTCTAGAGATGAGCAGGAGGTAGCACGACATTTTTAGTGCTGGTGTCAGACTAGACGACTCCATTAGCCCCGAGCCGTGCTATCTGAAGGGGTACCAATGCGTTCCACTAGAGGTCTTGAATTCCCTCCAGATGTGTCGAAATCACACACCAGCCTAACTCCGCGTGAATATCGGTAGCAGTTTGAATAATTTCCACTCACAGAATACCTATATACGCGAATCTCTCATTAGACAGCTAAAACTTTTTGTCAATCTCCAATATGGGAGGCAATATTAATAATTAAACTCAATAATTACATAATAGGATGGCCACTCAACGAGCTATGTTTAGTATTTTATCTCGGAAAAGGACTCACCAGTCTGTAGAAGAACTACGTTGTCAACATAGCTCAACAGAATAGTAAGTAGCAATGAGCAGGAATATAACTCGTAGAACTGATGGTCATTGGGGCCTCTTGTGGAGACGACGCACCGAAAGCCGTACTGCGGGATGGCCTCTAACGAAATGGACAGATGATCTGGTGAAAATAGCTCAGAGTAATTGGATGTGGGCAGCATCTAGCCGACTGTTGTGGAAATCTAATGGGGAGGCCTTTATTCAGCACTTGATTTCTTTCACTGATATGATGTGATGACCTTTGGATCTCCAAAGTCTATCTAGACACATGCAATTCAATAATTTTTGAATATAAAAAGACGTATGTATAAAAACAATGTTGACTGTACCAAGCGAGCAGCTCAGTCCCAAGCTTTTCTATCATCAAGACATTAAGATTTTTAATGACATCCTTTATTGCAGAGTTTAGATTCAATATAAGTGTTAAATATCTTAAGGGAGAATCTGTAGAATGGACTTCGCATCGAAGCTTTTCCACTTGGAAAAGCTTGGAAAGACTTACAGCACGGGGCTTTTCTACTGTTAGAGGGTCAGCAACACGCGATTGTGTGTTGCAAGCGTTCATAGGTTAAGGTGTCTGCTTACCAGCAGTCTATTTTTGCCACCTTTGTAATAATAAGTCTAAATTAAGATTTTGCGGTTTCTACCGGCGCTTGCACAATTCTTCTGATTACCTTATAAGACGCAACATCATTATACAGTCAAGTACCTACAAATGTTTTATTATATACAATACTCATCAGTGTCCTTTCAGAGCAAGTCATCATATCTGTTGAAGCAGATGGTTACTGTATTGAGAAAATAATATTTTCAAAGTCGCCCATCTTACTGCCTCATATTTTTACCCCAACATATATTGGACGCATGAATTCTGATAGAATTTATCGTTAGCACTCTTAACCGTCTATGAATACATGGAAGGATAGATTGCCGAGCATGTTGGGAGAAATGGATTAAAAAAGTCAGTACCCTACAATTTCATTGTTTACTTATAACATTACAATGTCGGCACGATTAGTGTAGTGTTTGCATTTCTGCACTACGTGTCTGGGTTTAATCCCGGCAGCGACCAACTATTTCCATCATCTGCAAGTAATGGTTCCGGGTCTGGATGTTTTTGCATGTAAGATTTATGTAAGCAGTACCCATGACACAGGAGAAATCCTTGCGTGGGTTTTTATTTTCAATAACACAAAGCCAACTACTATTACGTTCCGATTCTGAACCTGTAATTAAGTTAGTTTCATTTATAATTAGACTCGACTGGCAAAATCTAATAAGTCATGAAACCAAACCTGACTCAATGAAAAAGTGAGGATAAAAATTGGCTGATAAAAACGAGACCTCCATCCGTGGTATCTACAATGAACATTATAAGTAAATACGTATTTCCATCGCCATACTTTTAGTCCTATTACTCTATATTCTGTTTGGGGTAGAATAAAGTTGAATATACTTTATAACTATTATGTATTCTCGTCTGCTATTGATATTATCCACGGCGTATTTATCCATAGTCAAATCTGTTTCTATCCTACATAATAGAATAAGATCGAGACTGTCTTATTCTGTGTATTTCAAGCACACAAACTTTGTATCGTATCCATTGCTGTATAACAAATAGATCCTATTACTCTGCGCGGCGCTTATAGACGCGTGCTGTGTTTTAAAAAGCAAACCCTGCATTTTTTTGTCTCAAAGATAATAACCGAATATTCTACAAATCTATCACGTATGTCCGAACCGTTAGAAATATATGGCTATACCGGTACCATATCAAATACGTATTGTATCACTAACCTCAGGATCAAAACCAAGGACGTTGAGAATCACATAAAGAAATGAGCTAATAATTATACAAGAAATAAAGCCCTTAATTAAGAATTGTCTTCATTAATAAACTTAGAAGATTTGTCTTTTCTCAATCCACTGTTCGATATTATCGAATTCAATTAAGTTTCGGTAGAATGGTCGACATCTATATCATGTTCATTTCATCAGTGTACTAACGCAAACTACTCAGTACCTATAATCAACAGTATTTTAAGCACTGTAACTACGCAAAGTTGTCTACCTTAGAAAATGAATCCACTTTCTACCCTAGTCTTCAACAACATCAAAAAGTAAATCAAGATTCTCCATTCACTTTGATGACCTAGAAAATCCCGAAGCTCTTTTAAACCAGCATTCTTAACAAAGCTGGGAAAAAAATCTATTAAAAGTGCAGTTAAATTACTAATTAGTTCCAAAGAGTCAGGAAAAAGAGTTGATTCAAAGGAGTTAAATACAATTACGTAGAAAGTTTAAAGAGAGGTAATCATTTCATTCCGCGCGGTCAAAGGAATTATTCAGTTTTATTATTGCAATTAAAATACATGGCGGTAAAGCTAGCAATGCTTTTACGCCTTGTCCTAGTCTTGACTATTCACGATTGCCTATAAATGGTTTTACATGAATAAAAATATTTTTATCTTTATCTTATCTTCTCATATTTGGCTATTGATAGATTAATTATTCCTGTCTATAATGTATCACTCATCAGCCCCAAAACAACTTCACGGGCCTTACAATAAATTGTCATAAGGGATATTAAACATGTTACTGGGGTAAAAAACCGTGTGAACATGTAAATTTTTGGGTAAATTTACCAGTAAAATATAATATCTAGAACTATGTTTGTAAAATTTCTACTAACAAACATATGTAGATACATACATAATATTTTAATGTTGAATTTTGGTACTTAATCCTAAGCCAGCAAGGGTGAGCACAAATATTTGCAGCATAAAAATATGAATATGCATCTACCCCGTCTGGCTTAACGTGTAGAAGTATAAATTATGAGCGAACAGCGGGATTTCTTTTTTGTTTAACAGGCTATGGAACAAGTAAAATATTTAGTAGTTTTATTTCGATTTCGAGAAACATGACATGACATTTTTGCGCACATTTTGAACAATGTAATGAACTACAGATTTTTTACAGAATAGAAGAGGTTAATTTCATAGACAGGTAGATACCCTTTTTGGTGTTATTTAAAAGGCAGTTAATGGATGGTCAGCAGAAAGACTAGAGGGATTATATTATCTATCAGCACCAAAATAGTCCACCGTTAAGCGAAAAGTGATGTATGTTTTACTTGTGGATTGGCCAATGTAATGTAATATTTCAAAATGTTGCCAGAATAAAAATATCTATCTGTCGTATTTAATACTCATCTAAATATTTTATTGTAATACTAAAATATATAAAATAAAAGCCAATTTGTAATTAATAAGATCCAAATACCTATTACGAAACAAAACTGTAATGATTGATATAATGAATAAGATCTGAATACAATGAATAAAAATACCTATTACACTTAGCTGTGAAACACGAATGACGTAAAATCTGACTAATTATTCATTTCAAAAACAATAATTATCTGATATACCAGAAGTTTCCATTCCATATTTTGTCATAGTTACCATTTGGCGTTGAGGCGGATTATGCTGTGGAATCGGTTAAAGGATATTTTTATTTCAATTATAAACTAAATCTATATTCTCAACATCTAATTCACGCCCAATGAAATCGGTGGTTTACAGCCAGTAACAAATATTTGTTTTTCCATTTATGTTTTTTAAAACGTTGCCCCACACTAGGATTTCTCCTGTGTTGTGGGTGCGTTTACAGACATGAATTCCACATAGAATACACCCAGACCCGGAACAACTACCTGCAGATCATACAAATATTTGTTCCGTGCGGGAATCGAACCCACGACCCGGAGCGCAGCAGTCGACTGTACTAGCCACACCAACAGCCAGTAACAAGTAATTTCGATAAGGCCAGTAAATTATTTTAAATGGGAGCATCAAGTAATAAGCGCGTAATGTTTTTCCTGAAATTGTAATTGCGCCCTTGATTAAATTGCCTGATTCACAAGTGCGGACACGCTGGCGTGGGCATTATATACATTGCCGCGTAAACATGTTTTTGTCGGCATGAAATAAGATTTATAATATTGTACTTTTGTAACGCTATACTTTTAAACGTTGGTAATCGCACATTACACTTTCTATAATAATTAATCACGAAAATAAATTAAACGTCTCGAAATAAGACACTCCACAGAACACGTGGTACACAGTAGTGCTCCTTACTGATCACTCGACCGTAATGGCCGCTGTCTCGACAACATCCCACCATTTGCAAACAGGGGTGCAATTCTCTAAGCTTAAACATCCATACATCCTTGAATACAGAATTGAAATAATGGTGTAAAACAAACTTGCTAATCGCTAAGTCTGGTCCTCATGGCTTACCTTCTGCAACGTGTCATTGAATAGCTTCAATCATGGCTTAGCGAATACCAAATTGGTTTTACACCGTTATTTCGATTCTATATTACAGGATGTATGGATGTTTGAGCTTAAGGAATTGCACCCCAGCACCTGGGTTAGATTAGATGGGACGTAATGATTCGACAGTTATGTCCCACGCCCTCTAAAATTATCTAAAGAAGAGATGGAGTGTTGCTATATTCTCAATTCGAAAACCCGGATCACGGAAACACGGATTACACAATTGATTACATCAAGGACGAAATAAATATTCGTAATCTTCGATAAGGAAAGTAAATTGTTATAAATGCGAGCATCAAGTAATAAGAGCGCTGGGTAAATTAATTAGCGCGTAATATTTTTCTTGAAATTGTAATTTTATCATTGATTAAATTGCCTGATTCATAAGTTCGGACACGCTGGCGCGGGCATAATACAAATTGCCGCGTAAACATGTTTTTGTCAGCATTAAATAAGATTTATAATATTGTACTTTTGTAACGCTGTACTTTCAAACGTTGGACAGAAGAATTATGACGTAAATGGTGGTGTAAACTTTTTGGGTGGGTTAGTAATAGTTTCCGGGATCTTATAAATTCTGTCACAACATCATGTCTATAGCCAGTGTGGATTACCAGTGATGATATATGACACTGTGATGTAGTTACACACTATCTATGGACCTCATAAAAAGCTGAAGGTCACTCCATGAGCTATGGAGACTACTATGCTTGGTATCTCTCTTAGAGATCGAATTGTATGTGTGTAGAGAAATCCTAGTGTGGGGCAAGGTTCATAAAAAAAAAAAATTGTATTTCTTGAAAACATTTTAGTTTTTAATAGAATAAAGACTTATCAATGAGTAAAGTAACTATCATTTCAGCCGAATGAAGTCCACTGCTGGACACAGGCCTCCCCCAAAGATCACCATAACGATCGATATGGCGTGTTGCGGGCTAATTGGGGGGTTTTGCCATAATCGCCACGCTTGGCAGACGGGTTGGCGATCGCAGTTGTGTTGTTAATATACTCGAAGGACGCTGCTGCCCATCCTCCGGCTAATCCCTTAGTCGACTTTTACGACACCCAGGGGAGGAAATGGGGTGGTGGTATTCTGAGCCGGCACCACACGGCAAAGTAACTATTCACAAATAATTCGAGGTAAAAAAATAAATAGAAAAGGAATTTTTCATTACGAGATGCTTAAAAGTCTGTGTTAAGGTAGAGATTCTTCGATATTTCGGAAAATTTTGTATTACTGTAAATCCGTAAGATTTTGCTGAACATATATTGTGTTTTTTTGGTAGGTATTGACCCAGGCTCTCACCCCCTGCAGTATGTCGTGCTATTTACTGGACACCCTGTATACCTAAAAAATTATCATTTACTTTTTCAAACGTTTCCATCTAATGACGGATTTATATTATATTAAGGTCCAATATAACCCCAGAAGTAACAATGTACCTTCTATTTCCCGCGTCAGAAAATTTAATACCATTATTCAAGCAATTTAATATTAAATCTAGTCCAATTTAGGCACCGCTTAGGCTCAGGGAATACTTTTAAAACAAAACTCCCGTAATAAACTTAAAGCGAAAAAAAGGAAAAATATAATTTCCTTGAAAGTATGAAACAAAAAATATTATCGTTATGAAGTTGAGCGTTCAGTTTCCATTTTTCTGAAGGTCTGTTGAATGTCTCGTGGGAAATCATGACTGAGGGTCTTAGCACTGTGTCCGTTAATGCCAGTTCTTCATTAGCCAAGAAAGGAACTGTGAAAATTTTGTCTTTGTAACAATTAACGTGTCTTTTCTTTGTGCTAAGTTTGGTAAAGCTTTCTTTTTCTGTGAAGGTTAATACCTAATGTTATTATGTATTTTTTTGTCCTTTTACCGTATTGTCCTTAGCTTAGAATTACCAAACTTAAGGACTTATGAATCTGAGAAGCAGGCTCTGTATATATTTCAGTTTGAAAACAACGTTTTAGTAACCAACTTATCTGAACTTGGAACTTACGTCGCAGCAGAACAATAACAATTGCTAAATAACAGAACAGAACTCAAGATGAATTTGTTATTCTGTTTTTTTACTAATCTTCCCTAAGTGAGTTGTATGTTCATTATTTGTAGCTTTAAACGTCTTTACAACGTAAGGAGATTTTCACAAGCTTAGGTATTCGTCATCCTATCAACACGTAAACGTCAATTGACGACAATCCACCTCCCACTAGACTGCTTTAACAATCTTGTGAAAATTGTAGTTTTTATAGCTCAAGCGTACCCCAATAGCTATACAATGCAATTCCTGTAAGCAAGAGTCTGCAGTGGTGACCACGGGACATGTTGCCGCTCTTCAGAGCCTGGCTCAGCGAGCGCGCCACCTACCACCTGACGCAGGTGTTCACCGGGCACGGTTGTTTCGGTGCGTACCTGCACAGGATAGGACGCGAGGCCACGGCACAATGCCGCCATTGTGGTAGCGACCAGGACACCGCACAGCACACGGTCGAGGCGTGCCTTGCGTGGGCTACTGAGTGGCGGATCCTGGTCGATCGGATCGGGCAAGATCTCTCTCTGCCAGCAGTAGTGTCGGCTATGTTGGCAAAGCACGTAAACTGGAATTCTGTGGTCTCCCTCTGTGAGAGCGTCATGCCCCAGAAGCAGACCGCAGAGCGAGATCAGGAGATGGCCGAACCTGCTCGAAGGTGGAGACGGCGCTGGGGTAACAAACGCCCCGGTGCCTAATTCCTACACGCCTGAAACCCCCTTCTGTCGCTGTATGGCGGAGGTCCTCTGGGTTTGCGGGTGCGTCGATTGGAATCTGCGTGCTCACACCGAGCGACCCCCGAGAAGACTGTGGCGCGCATGTGGTCACGCGCTGCCGTATGCACATGGCACAGCACACAAGGATGCTTCGGGGGATCCTTTACCATCCCCCCGGGGAGGGGGTAAGCACTTTACAGTCACCCTCTCAGAGATGTGCCTATAGGCGTGGAACCAGTGGGCGGTTCTAGTGTGATCATCCGAGGACCTGGAGCCCCCCTTAGGTGCCGAAGATGACCGCCCCAGTGATTTTAGCCGGTAGGAGTATACCGTCCTGCCCCGGGGCGGAGGAAGTTCATGTAGAATTTCCACTGGGACCAATGTAAAAAAATGTAATGGTCGTCATTAATACAGTTCGGCGAATAAACTGTTCATTTATTAATGTCTTAGGTTTTCGCGAGTATTACAAATTATAATAAAACACTTTTAAACGGATTTTAAGATTGGCAATTTTATCTCGTATATGAAATATAAGCTGATGTAGTGGTTAAAAAAGCAACCGCCTTTCCTTAGGATAAATAAATGGACTAAGGGGTAATGCGAGAGAATGGTTACTACCAACGTTTGTACCTATATATAAACTGCGATCCCTAATCCCTGTGCAATACAAAACCATTTTTGTATCTAAGGCCTGTAGTATTTTCTACTTGCTATGGAAGAAGGTGGAAAATATTATCTTTCCTACTCCTCGTTGTTGTTTTGCGATAAATTTTTTTGCGGGTTCCAAGACAGTGACATTTATTGAGTGGTATTATGTCCCGCGTTCACCACTGAAGACTCTTGCTTACAGAAATTGCATTGTACAGCTAGTGGGGTGCGCTTGAGCCATAAAATCAACAACTCACAAGATTGGTAAAACAGTCTAGTGGGTGGTGGATTGTCGTTAATTGAAGTTTACGTGTTGATAGGATGACGAATACCTAAGCTTGGGGAAATCTTCTTACGTTGTAAATACTTTTAAAGCTACAAATAATGAATGTTCAACTCACTTAAGGAAGATGACCGTGTGGTATGGCATGTGGCATACATTTCACACACAGATCAGAACACCACCACCACATCTCTTCCCGTGGGTGACGTAAAAGTTGACTAAGGGATTAGCCGGAGGATGGGCAGCAGCGTCCTTCGAATACTATGGGCCTTAGTCGCCTGATAATAAACAAATATTATTATTAACAACTCAACTACGATGATGATGAAGGAAGATTAGTAAAAAAAACAGACTAACCAATTGATCTTGATTTCTGTCCTGTTATTCAGCAAATATTATTGTTCTGCTGCGACGTAAGTTCCAAGTTCAGATAAGTTGGTTACCTAAAACGTTGTTTCCAAACTGAAATATATACACAGCCTGCTTCTCAGATACGTAAGTCCAATTAAAATAAACTTAAGTTTGGTAATTCTTAGCTAAGGACAATACGGTAAAAGGACAAAAAACATAAAGAACATTATTAATATTTACCGTTAGAAACAACAAAACAAAGCTATACCAAAAAACCTAGCACTAAAAAGGCACGTTAATTGTGGTAAAAGCAAAATATTTTCACAGTTCCTTTCTTGGTTAATGAAGAACTGGCATCGCAAAGACAGTGCTAAGACTCCCCAGCCATGATTTCCCACGAGACATCCAACAGACCGTCAGAAAAACTGAAACTGAACGCTCAACTTCATAACGATAATATTTTTCGTTGATACTTTGAAGGAAATTAGATTTTATATTTTTTCGCTTTAAGTTTATTACCGGAGTTTTGTTTTAAAAGTATTCCCTGAGTGTTAGCCTTGCCTAAATTGGACTAGGTATAGTATTAAATTGCCTGAATAATGGTATTAAATTTTCTGTTTGGGGAGATAAAAGGTACATTGTTACTTCTGGGATTATTTTGGACGTTAATATAATGTAAATCCGTATTTACATGCAAAATTTTGAAAGAGTTAATGATAACTTTTATAGGTACATACAATAATTGAAGAGGCTTTAGTCATGGAATTCACTCGTGAAGGTAACTTGCTGATCTGCGTTTTGATTATAGGTGGTCTTCTTCTTCATGGTATCCGGCACACACCTCTGACTTAGTCAAACAGTGTCACTCTACATTCACTATATGCATTTACTGTAGGCGTTGCATTCTAAGCTAATATATGCGCAACAAATACACATGCATATACTTATTTTTAATGTATGTGTTGTAATTGAGAGCCACACTAATCGTACATAAACTGTTTTTTTAACTGGACTGACATCTGAATCCTTAAAGTTATGTAAGTAAGATTTTTCTTTGTATTAAGTTTATTCTATTGTTATATTTTGAGTGATTTATACAATATCTATCGGTATTTTAATAATGCTACGCTTGTAAAAAATCGTAGATTAACAAAAAATAAGTTTTAAATCATAAATCGTCTGCGTCCGTCTGTTGAGAATTTATGGTAGCCAATTCTCATTTCATAATTCGTCAGTCTCGAGATTTTCTCGTTCCCAAGACAACTAAACCTTAATCATTTCTGATGTACTCATCCTTGTATTTGCCTTTACTACAAAAACATGACATAAGAACACCCTTCACATTATTGTGACAGTTGCATCTTCAATGATACATTATAGAAGCTTTCTATCTAAATTAAATTTTCTTCGAGCCTTCGCTAGCGATTCGATTTTACAAACGATTTGGCCCTTTATACGTTTACAGAATTTTTCGAATACAGCACATTTTATTCGAGAATTTTCTCCAACGTTGCTTTGAAAGCGGTTTTATATCAATTTGGTGTGCATTGGAGTACGATACTATATTGGTGTCAAACGGTGTTAAAATGAATTCATGGGTTTCAATATGTGAGAAATTTTGAGAATTTGTATGGGGAGATAAAAAATATGTGTAAAATATTTGTATTCGATGTAATCGTGTTTCTATTTTCGTGGCTGCGGCACGCCATGTGGTTTTTGGCAAATAATATACCAAAAGTATGGGCAGTAAAACCATCTATGAGCTGATAACAAAATATGACGAATACCAATGATTGCACGGTGAACAGTTTACAACGAATACAATTATGGAACTTATTCGGAATGATATCTTAACATAACATTTAGTACAAAAATTCAGGTTTTTTATTCGCAGCCAAACAAGTCCCACAAATAATACAGGAAATTTGTATTTCTAGTTTCTGTACTGTTTTGTATTTGTTTTGTATTTTTCGCAGGACTTAATTCTGAGCCCTGTGGTGTACATGATATACACATTTGATCTGGCCCCATTGCCTACAATTTAATCTCAGTATCTTTGCTGACAACACTAAGATATTTGCAGACCCATTAATTTACCGCAACCGTCTTCAGTATGACCTAAACAAAATAGCCAACTGGTTGGAATGGTTCACAAATCTCAACGCCTCGGAATGTGCGTATAGCAACATAGGAATTCGTATACGGGTATGATATACAAATTAGGCGATGCTCAACTCATGGAGGTCAAGGTGCAAATGAACCAGATTACGGAGGACCGTGATGTGGATGGAGATTATAACATCGATCCCCAAAAAAGCCTTATCTACCTCGTTAGGAGCACCTTTGGGGTCTTGACACCTGAAATGATGCTCCAGATCCACAAAATGATCGAACTTTATCGTAACGTTGAGGTTAGTCAAAATCTTATTTTGATATTAAGCTGTGTGCGAATAGACCCAAAATTATCTTACAATCAAGTCTATCAGACCAATCTTAGAGCACACATTTCATGTTTGGAGATCTTAAATGGGCAGTATGGCCTCCAGGATTGGGGGAGGGATAGGCCTCGCCCATTGCCAATTTGGCCTACTAATCCTTTGAGCTATAGCGGCATTTTAGTTATACGGATGTCATCACTGCCGATTCGATCTCTAAGAGAGATATCAAGCATAGCAGTCTCCATAGCTTGTGGAGTGACCTGACACTGGTTATATACATGATGTTATGACAGAATTTATAATATCCCGGAAACGATTGCTAACTCACACAAAAAGTTTACACCACCATTTACGTCATAATTCTTCTGTCCAACGTTTGAAAGTACAGCATTACAAAAGTACAATATTATAAATCTTATTTAATGCCGACAAAAACATGTTTACCTGGCAATTTGTATGATGCCTGCGCCAGTGTGTCCGAACTTATGAATCAGGCAATTTAATCAATGGTAAAATTACAATTTCAAGAAAAATATTACGCGCTAATTCATTTACCCAGTGCTCTTATTACTTGATGCTCCCGTTAATAACAATTTACTTTACTTATCGAAAATTACGAATATTTATTTCGTCCTTGATGTAATCAATTGTGTAATCCGTGTGGTTTCCGAATTGAGAATATAGCAACACTCCATCTCTTCTTTAGATAATTTTAGAGGGCGTGGGACATAATTGTCGAATTGTTACGTCCCATCTAATCTAACGTAACCCAGGTGCTGTTGTGCAAATGGTGGGATGTTGATCGAGACAGCGGCCATTACGGTCGAGTGATCAGTACGGAGCACTACTGTTTACCACGTATTCTGTGGAGTGTCTTATTTCGAGACGTTTAATTTATTTTCGTGATAATTATCATAGAAAGTGTATTGTGCGATTACTGCAAATTGCATTACATTGATTCTGTAAAGGTGGTGTTTTCATACTACCAGCCCGATAATACTCGCCAAACCTTTAGTTCGTAGTGAAAATAGCTATGAATACACCAAATACTAACGATGGAACTCTCGAGCCTTTAAATACAATTTTTGATTTTGACACGCATAAATCTACAGCCGTTTGTATTTAACTACCCACATAAAACGAACGAGATAAAAAATCTTAGGGTCCGAACCGACAGACGGACAACATTGTTTACAATTTTTTATTAAATAAACGTGCTCCACACTAAGATCCTGTGTCGTGAGTGCGGTTTACAGACATAAATCTCACATTCCCAAAGACCTAGACCCGAAAGAACTATCTGCAGATCATACAAATATTTGTTCAGTTCAGAGATCGAACACGCAACACGTAGCACAGAAATCCAATTGCTTAGCTACAGCAACAATCGTGTGCTAAGGGTTCCGAACTTTAGAATTTCACAACAACAACACCCTAAAAGAGGCGATTGCTCAACTCACCTTGATCTCTTTTTTAGGTTTCAGTATCTCTATAAACCGATCTAAATCTTCAACCTTCATTACATACATATTTATCCAACTTGCCTTGCACGAAATCACTAAAACTTTTCAAAGGTCACAACAGCCGTATTTATAGGCGTTCGCGCCTCTCGTATTTTCTACTTAATTGACACTTAGTTAGATTAATGCCTGTAGATGGAGATGCCAAAGAATAGTTATATGTTGGAGTGGAGTCAGGTGGAATAGAATAAATGTGTAAAAGAAATAAGTGAACACGATGGATTACAGACAAGCGTAGATATTGGTAAAGTGTAAGTTGTATGGCCACTGACTTAGAATAAGCAACAGCTTTAAGGATTGAATCAGAGCTAAAGAAAGAAAGTGTTTTGTTACCCCAAGAATACCAGAAATATTTTACATATTTTATTTATAGAATGAGGAGTGTAGAAAACACTAGGATTTTCCCTGTGTCGTGGGTACATATTTAGACATAAATCACACATGCACAAGCACCCTGACCCCAAAACCACCATCCGCACGTTACAAATATTTGTAACGTGCGGGTATCAAATCCGTGACACGTATCGCAGAAAGCCAATTGCTTAGGCAAAAAACTCATCATGAATAATTAATACTGTTGTGAATCTATTATTGAAAATATAGTAGGGCATTTAAATATAAAAATTGCATACTAAAAGCGTGCTGAGTTCGAAAATTGATTGTAGTTAGGTGTGTAGGTGGCAAGCTTTTGAACATATACTATAAAGATAATCCGCTATAGAAATGGGTGGACGAATTCTAATTTCATCTATGAAGTCACAATTCACAGTTGATGCTAAGTCCAATTAGTAGAGGACGTCCAAAAATTGATCAGGCATAAAATCTTTCTCCAGCGTCCTATCTACCTCACTGATCATTGTTTTAAGCCTTACAGATAATTGAGCTAAAGCTAAGACAGTGATAAATCCGCCTTTAATAAGTGCTTACACGCAACATTTTGTTACCAGACAGATGCTTGTTGCGATTGCTGTGTGGCATGTATGGACGAGATGAATCAACCGATGTAATTAGTGATTCGATGTATATAGTTGTAAAGTTAAGATTGATATAAAGAAACCGTAAGCGGTAGCTGACACATGAAGTATTTTGATTATAGACTGTGAGAATGAGAAGTAGAAGTCAGGTACAGAAAAAGGAGTTGTGGATGTTGATGAATAGTTACGGAAGGATTGTGAGATTTCATTTTATATGATATTAATAATTTTATAATCAGCCTCTCCTCTCGTGAGTTTTGCAATTGGCAACTAAGGTATTATATTTAGAGCGTGAGAAATAGGGGCATTCTGCGAGTATTCTTCGCTAACTGAAACCAAACTTCATTTAAATAAATGTAATAAGAATATCAATGCATCAAATTATAAAAGTATTTTAGGATGAATGCTTAACAGGAACTGGCTGCTCGAAAACCAATACTGGCTATATTGCCCTGCCATCCGCTTCGACCCTTCAAATATGGCGCCATCATGGTAGTACTTCCAACTCAAACAAATAAAATTCTATTACTTTAATATTTAGGAATAATTAATCAAAATAATTACTAGATAATATATTGCCGATAATTGTTTTGTAATACATCATGTGCACGTTATCTTCAGCATTCACTAAGGCGCCATGCAACATATCATGGACTATTAAAGTGTGTGTAATGTATATTTTGTGATAAATCCTTGTCAATGTAATATTATAACAGATAATAATACAAGTACCTAACAATAAAATAATTTACAACGGATTGCATCCATCGAGTTGTCTCTATTTTAAACTAAAATAGGCTTCCAACATGGCTGCCACCATCACAAACGAGATCTTCTGCTACACTAAAGTTTCCACTTTCACCGAGTCAAGTTAGGCAATACGTCGCCAAATAAACGACATGTAGTTGGATCCAACTCCAGAGTACGTGTGGCTAGAGTCAGGTGCAGATAGTGAGACCTAAATGATGTTGGGTACACTGGTTGGACACAAATATGTAGAGTTGATTAGACTTCGTTAAACTTGTTCACAATGGTGAAGTAGTTCGCAAGTTTACTTTAATACATTAAGGAAGACTGAAACCCTGCTAGGTATACTGGTTCGTCTTTAGCTGAATTAGTAAAGTTAATGATTTTCCAAAATATTGAAATGTACATAATACTGAAATTGAAGTTAATCATGAAAAGTAAACATAATTGTAAGAGATGTATCATTCTGTTCTAGACTTTACTACCTAGATTCTGTAATTAGTTATTGTTCTTCATCATCATCATCATATCAGCCGAAGAATGTGCACTGCTGATCAAATCATATGGGGTGAGTTTTCCAGTGCTCATCACGCTTGGCAATTGGGTTGGTGAGTGCAGTATGGCTACTGCCCCACAGAAGGAGTGCTGCTGCCCATCTCTGTGGATAATTACCTTATGTAGTCTTCCGTTGCTCTGCATTTTCCCATAAAATTAAATTAAAATTTACGGCACGGTTGGTGCAGTGGCTGATACAGTCGGCTGCTGCGCTTCGGGTCGTGGGTTCAATTCCCGCACGGAACAAATATTTGTATGATCTGCAGGTAGTTGTTCCGGGTCTGGGTGTATTGTATGTGGAATTCATGTCTGTAAACGCACCCACGACACAGGAGAAATCCTAGTGTGGGGCAACGTTTAAAAAAAAAAAAAACATTACAAAAGGTCACTTCATCATCATCATCATCATATCAGCCACAGGACGTCCACTGCTGAACAAAGGCCTCCCCCTTAGATTTCCACAACGAGCGGTCACATGCCGCTCTCATCCAACGACTCCCAGCGACCTTCACCAGGTCGTCTGTCCACCTCGTTGGAGGTCGTCCCACGCTGCGTTTTCCGGTGCGCGGTCTCCATTCGAGAACCTTTGTGCCCCAACGGCCATCAGTTCTACGAGCAATGTGCCCTGCCCATTGCCACTTCAGTTTACTAATCCTTTCAGCTATGGCGACAACTTTAGTTCTTCTACGGATCTCCTCATTTCTGATTCGATCTCGTAGAGAAATACCAAGCATAGCTCTCTCCATAGCTCGCTGAGTGACCTTGAGCTTTCTTATGAGGCCCATTGTGAGTGACCACGTCTCTGTTCCATAAAAAAGGTAAAAAATAAATAAAAAAAAAGGTCATAAAGGTCACTTACTTAATGATTTTGCACTGTAAGTCCTCGTCACTGTTAGGAAAACAAGATTTGATATTATGATAATCATATTCCAGACATTTGAGACAGAGAAACATTTTTTATCAACGTACCAAGAGCATCTCAATACAATAAAATTAGATTATACAAATTCATAATAGGAAATGAAGATAAACTACCACCAAATTACACTGTACACAAAAAGATTACAATAAAAAGGCAAAAATATAATAAAAACGTTACCCACATTAAAACACGAGCGGAGAGTCCAAAGTTTTCTCATTTCCTTTAAAAAGATTAACACGTTGTTAGGGAACGTGATCGGAACACAAATTTCTTTAACATTAATATTCATTTTGGTAAGTTAGATTTTTGTAGATGTTAATTAGGTTATCATCTGTAAAAAAAAAATACTTCTCACTTCCTGACTGTCTCAGAAGAAACTACACCTATAACATATAACTATAACTTACAATTGATGACATATCATGGTTGTGAGTGAGCACTGAGGACAATAACAGATTGAAACCAATGTATATTGCTAATGGAACAAATTGAGTTGTTTAAGAGAGAGAGCAACCGCCACATCAATAGTCATCATCATCATCGAAAATCAGCCCAAAAACCCAAAATCTGCGGAACGTGGTTATTTTCTTAGATCGCTACAGTAAAAGATCGCAAGCGAATATCCACCAGGATAGTGGGCTCCCGCATACGTTTATAGTAATAACAGGATAATACAACATAATTTAAGCTGAAAGACGTATGAAGAACAACTGCTGGATATAGGCAACCACCAAAGAACAACAACTGGTCCGGGTTTGTGTTGTCTGCGCATTGGGGTCTTTTTTGTGGGTTAGCGGGCGATTTGGCGATCGCAGTTGAGTTGTATATTTACTCGGAGGACGCTATTACCCCTCCTATAGCTAATCCCATAGTCACCTTTTACGATAACCACGGGATGAAATGAGTAGGTGCTATTCTTACCCGGCTCCACACAGATAACAAGATAGAGCAACCATGCGTGAGCATGCGAAAAAAGCAAACAAAAATATAGTTCGGGAAATTCAAGAATTTTTTTGTGCACTGTAAATACGTAGTTTCATTATTATTGCCACGTTGTATATAAAGTACAATCAGTTAACTACGGTGATAATAAAAACTATAAAATTCGCTAGTCTAGAATTGTTACGACACACTTTAAGAAAAGCGTAAGGCGTAAGATAGAAAAAATGTTTCTATCTTACGCCAATGAATTAGGTAGTAGTTGGTGCCACTAGAATTATTGCAGTCTCCTTATAAGATCAGTACAGACGCGTAATTTTATCTAAAAACGCGCGAGTCTTGCGTTTGCGACTTGCGTTATATTTTATACTGCTTTATCTACTCTATTTCGAGATGTGCGATTTGGCATAATGTCTCAGGAAAATTTACTGCTACAGGGACTACTTAAACTGTACGATACAGGAGCGTTACGATTCTCGGTGCGGTTTTGTGTTGGTACTGATAGATATTCAGTTTTTCCTCGAACAATTTGTACAAAAATCATCAATAATATTAAAAGAAGTAGATACGTTACATGCGCGCCAAAATTAAGAACCAAAACTCGCCGAATTGTAGCACCTCGCAGTCAGTTCGCCCAAGTTACGACAACGAGAACACACTGTCACAATCTGTATTGTTTTATAAATTAAGTAATAACAATGCCATCGTGCGTATAGGAAATGTACAAACTATCAAGGAAAAATAAATAAAGAACAAGGGATCTCATACCACACGTGAGTAACAAACAATTTCTAAAATATTTTAATAAAAATACTATTCAAATTATCTAAAGAATAATATCCTCGAACAAAACACAAGCCAAGCAAAGAAAAGAGACAGCACATATAATCTATCACAGGTGCGACAAAGACATCGAGTACACGTGTTGTCATTCTAGATAGCTATCTCTTTTATTTTCGTAGTTTTTGTATCTTCTTTGTTACAGCATAGGTGTGTAGTTTTATAGCTTTATACCTACATACAGCGAGACTGAGTTTTGCGCACCATTTAATATGGACGTAACATATCTATGGTATAATATCATTGGCAAAAATCTAAAGAATATTCAAACACATACGTAATCTTTATGGATCCTTGGTAATTTAAAAAATACCTGAATATTCAAAAAAGGTCGACTCGTGTAAATTTCGTTTACTTGTCCCAAAGCTAGCGCGAAGTGTGTAGGTAGTGAGGCATCGTCGCGACCTCGTCCGTTGGGAGCGCATTTATGTGATGCTATTTCTTAATTGATATTGTTTTGTTAGAAGCGAACAGTACAGTACAAGAGAATGACTTATTTGTTTAAGATCTCGTCTTTAGAAGCTTTTCATCTTTGCGCTATTGTTGAGAATTGCTACTGCTCAGCAAAAGGACGTTGCTGCCCATCCCTCTAGTTAAGAGTCCCTTAGTCAACTTTTACGACTTCCACGGGAGGTGATGGAGTTGTGCTATATTCTTAATCCGGACACCACACGGACAATATATATACATATATATTCACATGTTATTTTATTTATTAATTTATTATTAATACACAAACATGTACAGGCATCTAGCAACATTGTAGAGCATACATTCATCTTGGAAATCAGTAACCTTTTGATTTTTGCACAATTATTTTCCGATTGTAGACGTCTATAATATTTATCAAGTAAGAACGAAAAAAATCAAAAGGATTATTAATAAATAAGTGTAACGGTAGGCCCGTCTTCACCCATCTCTATTCTCTCACTCTCTTAAAAGTGCTTATTTTGAGACGCTCCAATGTGGCCTCAGACTGACGAAATAGATTTTAAAATTTTAATTATTTCATAACACTTAAGCCTACCTTCAAAAATCTTTTTTACTACCTATGCACTAAAACTGGCAGTATCATCGTCGACACCTATAAACATTTACGCAGTAATTCACTGTACACATTAAGTCGAAAAGCGCCAGATCTACATGACGTCGATAAAACGGCGCGAACAGAAAGACGTAGAACATTACTGCGACATCGGTGTTATGACATTCAGCGACATTAACTTTCTAGTAAAACATATGGGCCAAGCTTACAAGATATGCTGTTAGCTATGAATAAATGACGTGATTGCTACCATTTGCTTTTGTAAGGCAGCAGTTATAGAAATATGCTCCACAGAGAGGGTCAGCAGCTCTCCTAAAATAAATTACACGAGCAAGGTAGGCAGTATTGTAACTCTGTTTGGTGTGCGTATTAAGGATATCATTTCGGCCGAATAAAGTCCACTGCTGGACAGAGGCCTCCCTCAAAGATCAACACAACGACCGATATCGGTGTGTGCGCTCATTGGGGGGTTTTGCCATAATCCTCACGCTTGGCAGGCGGGTTGGCGATCGCAGTTGAGTTGTTAATGTATTCGAAGGACGCTGCTGCCCATCCTCCGTCTAATCCCTTAGTCGGCTTTTACGACACACACGGGATACGAATGACACCAACCCATCTCGGGTTGTTGTCATTCGTAGCCGACACCACTACGAATATAGCTCCATATTATCACATGGGTGTCTTAAAATACGGCTAATGGACTCTAAACCAAAGCGATGGGCAGCTTTGTGAGATCTTGGTGTTTCTGTTCATTTGTAAAATAATTAAACATTGTACTGATAGTGTTCGCGTCATTGTAATAAAATGGTATCGACTCCTGTTTTGTACGAGTATTAATAATTTAACCTAAAATATTTAGCAAAAACTCAGTCTACTTATAATTTATTGTTTTGCAAAAGAAATAGTCGAACTGTTTATAACTTATCCCAAACGCTAATTCGCCCACTCCACTTTATGGGTAATTTTTACTTTTATGTCGTTTCTTTCAGCAAAATTAAATTACTTATGCGATGGGTGTCGCTGAACCCACCCTGCGATATTTCTACTTTCATGTTCATTCGAGTCATTATGGTTAAAATAGGCTTTTATTGAAATGCATTACTAATTTTGAGATATGGGAGACCTATTTCGTACAACAGTGCATATAGCTATATGTTTTGATAGGAGAACCGATGAAAATACCGACAGTACAGCTATACCGAAACGATCAAAAGTTTTGCCTTTAGTAATACATGCGGACGGAAACCCATCCATCAGCCCCGGCAAGACTTTAGGGTCTTGAATCATAAGTCTATCTGTGTTTTATCGGATGCATTTCTGCGAATGTGTATCGTCCTGTATGTATATTCTACTGATAGGCACGAAGTGATTCATTATTTATTATGCGCACCTCTAAGGATGAAATTCCTTGCAGGAATCTGTGTTTCCCGACAATTACATCCGGGGAGTCTTCAAATAATGTGTTATCAGGTTTCTTCTAGGGAAGTGTGTACTATCATCGACAGTATAATTCCTTATCATCACGTGAAATAGTTTGCAATTGCATATATAGTGTATACTGCTATATAGTATATCATCATTTCGGCCGACTGAAGTCCACTACTGGACACAGGCCTCTCCCAAAGATCACCACAACGACCGATATGGATGTGTTGTGTACTCATTGGGGGTTTTGCCATAATCGCTACGCTTGGCAGACGGGTTGGCGATCGCAGTTGAGTTGTTAATGTACTCGAAGGACGCTACTACCCATCCTCCGGCTAATCCCTTAGTCGACTTTTGCGACACCCATAGGATGAGATGGGGTGGTGGTATTCTGAGCCGGCTACACACGGCAAGACACTTGACATAGAGTATATATTGTGTTTCATGTCTTAATTTTTTTGCGCGGAACCTTATTTATGTTTCTAAAATTAAAGTAGCTTAAGTTAATTGTAATAACATCAGCTATCTGCAAGTGAAAATCTCGTAGAAATCGGTCCAGCCGTTTCGGAAATTCGCGGGAACAAACAGACAGAAAAAAACTAAAATATATTTTTTGTTGTAGGTACCGTATATACTTCCATATGAATTTAGTAAAAAGCTGTTATTTTGACATTACAAACAGATACTTCAATTTTATTTATTTGTATTTTTATATTTCCGACACTCATGTACGGAAGTGTAAGTTGGGTATGGCAGAAGAAACATGAAAGCAGAATAAATGCAGTTGAGACGAGAGCGTTAAGAATTATGATAGGAGTTAAACTGAGTGACAGGATAAGAAATAGTGAGATAAGAAAACTTTGTGGTCTGAAAGAAGATGTAGTGACAAAAATTGAGAAAGGTACGCTGAGATGGTTTGGCCATGTCGAGAGAATGAATGAAGAACGATTGACGAAAAAAGTGTATAAGGCGAGTGTGAATGAAAGTGCTGGAAGGGGTAGACCTAGGCGGACGTTTCGAGACCAAATCAGGGACGTCTTGGAAAAAGGCCAGGTCAAGAGAACCCTAAACCGAAGAGCATGTATGAAGGGAATAATGAAAGTGGACGAAGCGAAACAAGTATGTAAGGATCGTAGCAAGTGGAAAGAAGTGGTCTCTGCCTACCCCTACGGGAGAGAGGCGTGATTATATGTATGTATGTATAGATTATTCACAATCGTAGTACCGTGATTTCGTGATGTTTCGATTCGTGGTATAGCGATTCGGGTTAAGTTTATTCGTGTTAACGACGGCCAAGTCAGTGTGCTTTCAAGATGCAGTTTTAGGGTTTCAGGATTCGTGACTGCATACCATATTCCAATTAAATGTATAAACGTCACGATCACCCTATTCTTATCCTTACGTTACTTATAGATAAATAATGACTCGGCAGCATCTGGCATACGGAACCTTATTGCATAATTACTAAACTCTGGACAGGACCTTTCAGGGTTCACCAGAATGACGGCCAGGTTACAAAATACTGAAGTATTTGGAGTGAGAATTAATTTCCTGTGAGTGTGGGTATCGATTGAATTAACAAAATTGTGATGGATGAGATCCATATTTATCTAAAACGAATGGCTTCTGCTGCATCTATATTTGGCTTACCACGTACTATCATATTTCATTTGCTGTTTATATAAAATTTGCAACTCATGTGTAAATGAGGAATCAAAATAAACTAATTCTCTTTCTTTCTTTCTAATTTATATATATTGTCTATATATTAAATACTTTTGACATGTTAATTAATATATTCACTATGCCATTACTTAAAGCTCTGGCTTCTAAAATGCCCTTTAGATAAATTAATTTCCTGTATATTTTGAACTGTGTGAACTTCTTCAACTTGTTTCATCATATCGGCCATTTATACGTCCACTGCTGAACAAAGGCCTCCCCCATAGATTTTCACAACTGTGTCATCATTTTGGGGGGGATTTGCCAATACTCACCACGCTTGGCAGGCGGGTTGGTGAGCGCAGTATGGCTACCGTTTCACGGAAGGGACGCTGCTGCCCATCCCTCTGGTATAGATTCCCTTAGTCGCCTTTTACGACATTCACGGGAGGAGATGGAGTGGTGCTATATTCTTAATCCGGACACCACACGGAATTAAACTTCAACTTGTTTAGTGCAATGCATTAATAATTCTGTATTTCTTATTGTGTATTGTGGAAACAATCGTCTTTATATTTTAATGTGTATTTATTTTACATATAGTCCACTTCGCACATACCTAACTTATCACAAAGTAATAATCGTGCAGTTTCTTGCTTATGCGACCTTTCCAAACCATGCACCTTCATATCGGCCATTTATACATCCACTGCTGAACAAAGGCCTCCCCCATAGGTTTCCACAACTGTGTCATAATTTTGGGAGGTATTTGCCAATACCCACCACGCTTAGCAGGCGGGTTGGTGAGCGCAGTATGGCTACCGCTTCACACTGCTGACGGTGCTGCCCATCCCTCTAGCTTAGATTCCCTAAGTCGCCTTTTACGACATCCACGGGAGGAGACGGAGTGGTGCTATATTCTTAATCCGGACACCACACGTACCGTGCACCTTTAACTGTTGACCTTTCTTAATAGCCTATTAGGGCCTATATTCAATTAAAACTTTTGAATTTGAATGTCTCCACTGTAAAATATTTTCCTCAATTGGTCTAATAGGTCCCAAGGTTACCCTATACATATCGATTCCTGTCCGCCGTTTGGTTAGATCTTAATTTTTATCGTAAGACACGTTTCTAGGCAGGGTTATTGGTAGACAAGTCTTAGATGCTAATATAACAAAAAAAAAATAGCCAAAAGCTGTTTATCTATCTTCCGGCCGAATACTGGTGTTCGACCTATTATTATTATAATATTATTATTATTAACGATCTACCAAATGTAACTAAGCACAAAACTATTTTATTTGCTGATGATACCACAGTCATTGTAAAATGTCATAATAAAAATACGTACGAAAATGAAATAACAGTTGCTCTTGACAGAATTGGTAATTGGCTTAGTAATAATAATTTAAAAATCAATACAAGCAAAACTACAATGGTTCAATTTCAAAACTACAGGAAACCACTAAATAATTTAAATATTATGTATAAAAATAATAAAATAGAGGAAGTAAATTCAACAAAGTTTTTAGGAATAATGCTTGATAAAAACTGTAATTGGAAGATGCATGTCGATTATGTGTGTAATAAGCTTGATAGGTTTGTATTTGCGATTAGGAAGTTGAGAAAAACAGTATCTACTGAAGCAGCACTTAGCGCATACCATGGATATGTGTCGTCGGTGCTCTCATACGGTTTATTGCTGTGGGGAAACTCGGTAGAAATCGTAAAACCTTTTCATACACAAAAAAAGTGCGTAAGAGCGATCTGTGGCGCGTGGTTTATGGATAGTTGCAAACCTCTCTTTAAGAGATTTCACATCCTGCCCTTGGTTTGCCTGTACATTAGAGAACTATGTGTTTTTGTCAAACAGAACCCTAATTGCTTCAGCGTGCATTCACAGGTAGTCAGTAGGAGCGTAATACCGAGGAATAAATTTAAGCTGTACATGCCTCTTTGCAAATTGGACATATATAAAAGAAATGTATATGTAAACGCCATCAGGGTCTACAATAAACTACCTAACATGTTTAAAGAGTTACCTTTGAAGATATTTAAACGAAAACTGACAGAATGGCTTCTAGATAAGTGTTTTTATGACTTAAATGAATATATGATCTATAAAGAACATTAAGTTAGAACATTAAGTTAAGTATTAAGTCGTGAGTTTATGAAATGTTAGCGAAAAAAGTTATAATCCATTAATTAAATTTAAATATTTTCATCATTAATAATAATGCATATTTTGACAAATTAATTATTTTTATAACATTATTCAAAATAATGACAATTGACATTTCTTTCTGTGACATTCATGGGTTCTAACATTATTAATATTTTGACATTGGAATTCCTTTAAATACCTTTGACATGTTTAATTCTTAATTTTTATTAAAGGTTTTATAGTATTGCACACCATTGACTTGGTAGAATGTATGATCTATTATTTTGTTAACATCTCTGTGTACTACATTCTTGCAATAATAAATGATTATGATTATGATTATGATTATGATTATGATCCTTGTCTAGTTTAAGG
Source organism: Diloba caeruleocephala (assembly GCA_947459985.1). NCBI lineage: Eukaryota > Metazoa > Arthropoda > Insecta > Lepidoptera > Noctuidae > Diloba > Diloba caeruleocephala. The sequence goes on from OX381607.1 coordinate 28,789,249, forward strand.
TAGTTTTAAGCTCTATTTAATATTATGCCTTCTACCCTCACTTCTGGTGAAGTGACGGAGATGAGCAGCCATTTTGGCACGATCGAGTCGACGTTCGACTACCGAGAAGAAAGCTGTGTTGCGGTGCCGTGCACGCCTATGTGTCCGAAATCACATTGTACAGCTTGACTTTTCTTCACCTAGTGAATAGTGCCTTCTGATCGTATCAGAACAAAACTTAACATTCAAATGTGTGTGCCTACGATTTGGATTCCGTGAGACTTTTCTAGAAACCTATAGTGACGTCACATCCATCCACGAGGAAGCGAGTTGTCTCAGCAAGCCTGATCCGATCCGGGATAAGCGAGAAGCTTAAGGTTGGTGGAGTTGAGATTACTTTATTCTAGACAAGGATCTAAATTGTAGTCATAGTATCGTAATTCTAAAGTCGTCAAAAGTTCCTCATACAGTCCACTACCTCTTTAGGTCCACGTGCTACATTTTTTGGCCTTCGAGCCGGATATCAGTTCCTATTTCTATTAATTTCATTAAAATAGTTATACCTACATATTCGTGTCCCATTCTATAAATATTTATTTACGTCGTACGTAAAAAATATAAAATCTGTTAAGCCATTGCAAATACAAATTAATATCAATCATACAAATTGCAGGTTTAGTAATTAACGTAACTAATCTGCACTTTGAACCCTCTAGAATCCACCTACATTAAAAATTAATATTGTCAACGTCGAACGTTTCAACGTTATCATGCCTCCTAAAAAAGATGTTTCACAGCAATCGATAGCATACCTGAACCAAGAAAAAGAAGTACTCTTTGAACAACTGCAGTATGCCTATCAAATGTCAAAGGACACTTCCACACCTGATAAACAGGAATTATTTTTATTACGTGTCTCGGACATAGATGAGATGCGTATTAGATTTAGTAAAATAATCTTTAAAATTTGTGAAACGGAATTGGAATCGAACCCAGATGCTACCGTTCGAAACCAGGAAATAAAAACTTTCGATGATATTTATTACACCGTCAAATTAGTTGCAAATAAATTAATGAATACTACAGTGGGTAGTGTGAAGGTTGAAACCCAAACGTCAAACCAATCTCGTCCTCGTCTACCCAAGCTACAATTATTTACATTTGACGGTGATATTGAAAACTTTACAACATTTTATGAGACTTTTTGTTCACTGGTACACAGCCAACCACACATACCAGACATAGATAAATTCCATTACCTTCTTTCTTGTACTAAAGGCAGTGCATTAAATATTGTTAAGAGTTTACCGATCACTGCAAGTAATTATGATTTGGTCTGGAAAGGTCTTCTTGACAAGTACCAAGATAATCGTATGTTGGTAGGTAGATATCTCGATAAAATGTTAGGTTTTACACCGATTTATAAGGAGTCTTCAACTCAGTTAAACACTTTCATTGAAACCTTTGAGCATTCTTACAAAGCCATTCAAGCGTTAAATATCGATAACTTAAATAGTTATGTAATGTGTCATATTGCACTTCGCGCCTTAGATTCACAAACAAGAAAATTATTTGAACAAAGTTTGGATCAAAGATCGGTTCCAACTTTTAATGATTTAATTACTTTTATTCATAATCATATTAAAGTGCTTGATCACTCTGTATCTTACATTAACAATTCAAGTTCCTTGAACTTACAACAAAATAAACGGCAATCATTGAACAAGGATATTTCCCAGAACAAATTTTCATGTTTAAATTGCGACGGCAATCATATGATTTTCAGATGTGACAAATTCCGTGAATTGTCCACTGAGAAGCGCATCAACCGTGTTAATGCGCTTAAGTTATGTCACAATTGCCTTAAACCAAATCATAATGCTAATGAATGCAGAAGTCAGTTTAAATGTATAGTTTGTCAAAAATCACATCACGTGTTATTGCACGTCGACGACAACAAACCGGGTTTTGGTTCGCGCCACTGCGACTTGACTGCATCCCATGCGAAGTTATCGTCAACACAGGCGACATCGGGCACTGGTCTGAGTGTAAGTAACAGTTGCCATGCCGCTTCTATACATACACACGCTAGTACAGTTATATTAGGCACAGCCGTAGTGCACGTGTTAGATCAAACAGATTGTTATCAGCCTTGTCGTGTTTTGATAGATTCTGGCGCTCAAACAAACTTTATTTCCATTGATTGTTTACAACGTTTGGGGTTATCGTCGCGAAAATGTAATTTCGATATTTTTGGGCTCGCAGGTGAAGGTGTAAAACATCATGGTATGACTTCGTTTACTATAAAACCGCGTCATAGTAATGAACCATTTTTTAATATTGACGCTGTCGTACTAACAAAAATTACTGGTGATCTTCCTACAGTAAAATTACCTAAAAGCGTGATTGACGAGTATAGAAATTTAATACTAGCGGACCCGGAGTTTTACAACCATTCGAAAATAGATGTAATTTTAGGTGCGGACATTTTTCCGTACATTTATGATGGAAAGAAATTAATCTTTGGCTCAAATATACCTGTAGCGTTAAGTAGCATTTTTGGTTATGTGATTACGGGAAGATTGTGTCAGTTGGAGAATAATGACTTACACGCAACTACTGCCACTACGTCTCTGCATGCAGTAACGTTTACTGTCAATGATAATCTCCACAATGATTCCCCAAAACGTTTTTGGGAAGTTGAATCCTTGCCGTGCGAGATTCAACAATTAATACCGCAAGACGTTCTTGCTGAAAAAATATTTACTGAAAATTATTGTAGGGATAAAACGGGTCGATACGTTTCTCCAATATTGTTAAGACCAAATCCGCAGTCCTTGACTTCAAGTCAGTTAATACAAGGTTTTTTTGTGGATGACGTATTATGGTCGTGTCCTACGATAGACGAAGCTTGCACGTTGCAAGAGGAATTAACCTCACTTCTTAAAAGTGGAGGATTTGACCTCCGCAAGTGGGCTAGCAATCGTTCAGAACTGCTCACACGCATGACAACTGAGCAGGTAACTGCTATTAATTTTCAAGATGATACGTTATCATCCTCAATCAAAGTGCTAGGGTTGACGTGGTTACCTAGCTGTGATTGTTTTTCTTTTAATTATAATTTAAGCGACTCGCTTTCAACGAAGCGGTCAGTACTTAAATTACTTGCGAGTATCTTTGACCCTATAGGTTTTATATCGCCATGCACTTTTGTTGCTAAGTGTATTGTGCAAGATTTATGGAAATTAAGTTTAGGATGGGACGATTATTTACCAACCGAATTAAAGGAAAAATGGCATAAATTCTTTTCAACCTTGCCTTGTTTGTCAGAGTTGCGAATTGAACGACATTTATTGTTATCGAATTTCAATTCATTTCAACTCGTAGCCTTTTGTGATGCGTCATCCCTCGGTTATGCAGCCTGTATTTATGTTCGTAGCGCTGACAACGCAGGCAATATAAAGGTTCGGTTACTAACAAGCAAATCAAAGGTTGCTCCAATGAAACCATTAATGTCGATCCCAAGACTTGAACTCATGGCGGCCGTGCTGCTATCTAAGTTGGTTAGCTTTGTCAGAAAAAATATAAAGGAATTAGATTCTTCGGTTATTGCACTCAGTGATTCTAATGTTGTTCTTTCATGGCTCCAGACGCCATCATATAAACTAAAAACTTTCATTGCAAATCGAGTCAGTCAAATAACTGATATCGTGCAGCCTAACTGTTGGTATCATGTCAGCAGTGAGAACAATGCTGCTGATATTTGTTCTAGAGGAGCCTTGCCCGATCAGTTTATGAAATTTGCTCCTGAGTGGATCCGTGGTCCTTCGTGGTTATATCAAGAACACAATTTGTGGCCTATAAAATCGCATTTAGTTTTTGACGAAAACAAGGTACCTGAATTAAAATCAAATTATGACACTTTTTGTTTTAGCGTAACTGACAATAACGCGAAAAATTATAACCATAATATAGAAGAATTAATATTTAATAAAATTTCATCTTTTAATAGATTACAACGTTTCATCGCCTGGTACCACCGTTTCATCAATTATTGTAAATCAAAACAAATAGTCCAAGGTCCTCTCACAACCTTTGAGCTTTCTAATGCTCACGATTCTATAATTCGAGTAATTCAAACAAATCATTTTGAATCTGAGATAACCACCCTTTCTAAAAAAGGATACGTTGTCTCCCTGCGCAAACTTTCACCTTTCGTCGACGATGATAAGTTCCTCAGGGTGGGGGGTAGAATATCACAATCTGACTTGCCTTACGGTGTCAAGCATCCCTTACTTTTGCCAAAGGCATGTCATACCACTTTAATCTTAATTGAATACTATCACAAACTTTACATGCATGTAGGTCCGCGCACATTACACGGAATATTATCAAGGAAATACTGGATTATAAATGGTCGAAATGTTATACGATCAGTGTTGTCAAAGTGCGCTAAATGTTTTAAATTTAGACCGACTTCATTTCAACCAATGATGGGTACGTTACCCGCAGCAAGACTTCAACCGAATAAAGTATTTAATCATGTGGGTGTCGATATTGGAGGTCCCTTCATTGTAAAGGAAAGTCAAAAACGTAACGCTAAAACCTATAAAGCCTACTTATGCCTATTCATTTGCTTTTCGACCAAAGCTGTACACCTCGAGGTTTTGTCAGATTTGTCATGCGAGTGTTTTCTAGCAGCCTTTGATAGATTTGTTTCGCGCCGCGGATTATGCAGCAGTTTATATTCTGACTGTGGCACAAACTTCGTTGCAGCCTCGAAATATCTGAAGGAAGTCTGTACATTTTTTAACAGTAAAAAAAATTGCGATGGTATTCTAAATGGTTTGACATCACGATCCGTAAATTGGAAATTTAATCCACCTAGTGCCCCATCCATGGGTGGCTTATGGGAAGCCGGAATTAAATCGGCAAAGCATCACCTCTTTCGTTCCGCCGGCGATAGGATCTTCACATTTGAAGAACTATCAACAGTTTTTTGTAAAATTGAAATGGTAATGAATTCACGTCCACTCTGTCCAATGTCAGATAATCCAAACGAATTTGATGTGATCACCGCTGGTCATTTTTTAATTGGTCAAAGTATGCTATCGGTACCGGAGTATAATATACAGGATGTTTCTTTTGGTAGGTTGTCACGTTGGCAATCACTACAAAGAATTACCCAATCATTTTGGAAACGTTGGTCGCATGATTACCTGCACACTCTGCAACAGAGAGCGAGGTGGTTTTCGTCGCCGCCTAATCTAAAGGAAGGAGACTTAATTCTTGTTAAATCTGATGTCACGCGCCCATCCGAATGGCCGCTAGGAAGAATTGAAAAAATTCATCCCGGTGTTGACAATATTGTTCGCGTCGTTACTGTACGAACAAAAAATAATACTTTTAAAAGACCAGTCAATAAAATTTGCCCATTGCCATACGCAAATTAGGTGTTAGTTATAGACTACATACGTAAATTATATATATTTTTTTGTTTCCTAGTATTTATTAGTAGGTTGGATTTATCCCTCTTTTGTTCATATCTTTTTAAAAAACGTTCGTAACCATTTTATTCCAAGCCTGACTCGTAACCAGACGTGTTAATCTGTTATAATTTATTATTATTTTCTCTTACGGGAAATTATCATAGTAATTTCGGTGGGCGGTATGTTCGATCCTTGTCTAGTTTAAGGTAGTTTTAAGCTCTATTTAATATTATGCCTTCTACCCTCACTTCTGGTGAAGTGACGGAGATGAGCAGCCATTTTGGCACGATCGAGTCGACGTTCGACTACCGAGAAGAAAGCTGTGTTGCGGTGCCGTGAACGCCTATGTGTCCGAAATCACATTGTACAGCTTGACTTTTCTTCACCTAGTGAATAGTGCCTTCTGATCGTATCAGAACAAAACTTAACATTCAAATGTGTGTGCCTACGATTTGGATTCCGTGAGACTTTTCTAGAAACCTATAGTGACGTCACATCCATCCACGAGGAAGCGAGTTGTCTCAGCAAGCCTGATCCGATCCGGGATAAGGGAGAAGCTTAAGGTTGGTGGAGTTGAGATTACTTTATTCTAGACAAGGATCTAAATTGTAGTCATAGTATCGTAATTCTAAAGTCGTCAAAAGTTCCTCATACAGTCCACTACCTCTTTAGGTCCACGTGCTACAACTGGAATGCCAGTTAATATTAAGTCTCGCTTTAACCTATTTGAGCCGCCCGGTTTCGTAACGAAGACGGGTTTCTCGAATACTTGTCCTTCCATGTCAATTTATACTTATTTATGAATTGACCCAATTAGTCAAAATCTCAATGATATTCAACTTCTATTTGATTTTACAGAATCTTTATTGGATTTAGATAGTATTCCAAATAAAAGCGTGCCTATAAATATATCTGAAAGTTAATTAACTATGTACATAAATGAATCGTTGTTATTTGCGTTAATATTATAAACTGGACTTTTAATCTTAAATGAATTCAGTATAGGAAACATGTATAATTATAGTTACATTAATCAATACAACGTTTCATCGACATGTCGGCTGGCAAGACCGCGCATTTATTTAATTATTTCAGCCGAAAAACGTGCACTGCTGGATCGAGGCCTCCCCCAAAGATCGCCATAACGATCAATGTGGGTTTCATTCAGAGGATTCGCCATAATTGCCATGCTTGGCAGGTAGATTTGCCATTGCAGTTGAGTTGTAATTAATGTACTCAAAGGGCACTGCTTCCATCCTCTGGCTAATCCCATTGTCACTTTTTAAGTCACGCACGAGATGGGATTGGCGCTATTCTAAGCCGGCACCACACGGCTTTTACCAAGGACTTATACGACGAATATTTTATTGGTGGGTTTTGTCCGGTGAGTGAAGAGCACTGAAATCCTCCTTCCTTCTCCCCACTCTTGCCTCTCTTTCTTAATCAGCGTCATCAACGCTTCAGCGACTTCTCTGATGTTGCAGTTGTTTACAAGGGGTGGGAGGTCCGTAGCTACTACACGACTGGTGCTGACAGGGAACCGTTCTCACTCTCAGTCATCAGATATTTATATAGAAACGAATGAACAATAATATAATTATAATAAAACACTTTTAAACGGATTATATCGCGTATACTATAGATTTTTCTGACGTTTCGAACATTTTGCAGGGTTCGTGGTCCGTAGGATGACTAAGGTGACAGGCATCATTACAGATTTTAAAAAGTTATTTTATTTTATCTACCGTACAGTTTTAATCAAAAAATATTTTCGATGCACGCAGTAATCATTCATAGTGTCTTGATGTTTTTGAGTACGGTATGTTGTTTGGGACTTTATAATTTTAATAACCGGATTCCAAACAGGTGGTACCTGCCAACCATCTTCTCTATTAAAATTAGGATGTTTTTTAAATTCAATAGCCTCACGAAACATTCTGGGCACATATCGGTTCTCTTTCGCGAGGACATGAGTTTGATCAAAACGAAGATAATGGTTCGGTTTATCTAAGGCATGTTCGCACACTGCCTCGAATAATATAATGTTATAGTAAAATGTCAAATAGGCGGCAGTGATCAATTATTATCAGATGATCAGCATCGGATATCAGATCAGCTCGTTTAATCATCATCACCGTCATCATGTCAGGCAAAAGACGTCCACTGCTATCGTCATTTTGGGGGGAAATTTGACAGTATTCGCGACGCTTAGCAGGCGAGCTGGTGAGCGCAGAATGGCTGCTGTTCCACTGAAGAGACGCAGCTGCCCATCCCTCTGGTTTAGCATCTCTAAGTCACCCATTATGTCATCCATGGAAGGAGCCGGACTGGTGCTAAATTCTTTATCCGGACTCAATGCGGATAAGCTCGTTTGCCGTAATCAGAAAAAATCTTTCACGTGATAATTTATTAGAACTGAAAACGGGATATTTAGCATGTTTTTTATTCGATTTCAGTTTTCGATATTCCGGCGCCAGTGCAAACGCCATGTTCAAGGATAAACTGAAGTTATTGCGAGTGGGTGACCTCTTCATTATTTAAAACGTTTTTTAACCCTTGCCCCACCCTAGAATTTCTTCTGTATCGTGGGTGCAGTTTACGCACATACACCCAGACCCGAAACAACTATGTGTATATCATTCGAATATTTGTTCCGTACGGGAGTCGAACCCGCCACACGTAGTGCAGAAAGATAATCACTTAGCCACTGCGCCAGCCGTGATGTATCTATGTGATAGTGGTACCAGCTCACAAAACGTTTAAGATCGATGTCAAAGCAGACCAACTAGCTAGGGTGGGCTCGAATATGCAGCTCATTGACCCAGAGCCATTTGTAGGAATACCTCATGATACCTACCAACAGGTATAATATGCGTCTTCTGGAAAAGAACATCCAGAGAATGGAGGGAAGTGAGAGGCCTAAACCATTCCAAGACTTTCTGCAGTACAAGGGTAGACGGTATTAACAGACTTGTAAATTTTATTTATTTATATATTACAGTATTATTCAAGTGTATTGTGGGAGACTGGTGCCTAAGCTAGGCCGAAGCCTGTGATTCAGTTCACCAGGCCTCCACCCCAGAAGTAATTTTCTCTCTCTTTCATAAACTGCTAAGTGAAATGTGTCCATTTTCTTCTTCTTCGTGTATCTGATTCTATAAGTTGTATTTTCTTGTTAAAGTTCTCTTGATGAATACTCTCTAATACTTTGATATAACTTTATTAGGCCCCAATACTAGTTGATTTTGTCCTTTATATCCCAGTTATCGATTGACGTTGACAATAAACCAGAACATGCGAAAACAATAAATGTAACCTAAACCCAATTCGGACACTATATAGGTGCAATGACAGGCCTTTTCGGAACCAAGCAGTTCCACAGGATGAAACTTAGTATGACGGATATATGCAGCTTCTATATGGACAATCAGGAGTCAATCATTTTGTGCGCTCTGGGAAGACATAGGGCATATCATCTAGGAATAGCGAAGACATCACCTGTCGACTTTGCGCGACTCCAGACAGGTGTGATTGCGAAGTACCTACAGGGACTCCTTGATTTACCAGCGGCGGAGTAGTGCAGGGCTTTGGGCCGCACAACGGACCCAATAGGGTTTAATTTCGTTCGGTTGTTGCTAAGCCCGTGAGAGCCACAATAGAATAGAAGGTCGATGTCATGTCATGCATGGTATGATCATGTGTTTAAAAACTTATTTCACAGTATAGTCACGTAATACCTTGCATCATAAATAAAATTGCTTTACGAGTTAAAAATAACGTATAAGCACATTAACGGCTCAGTTTAATGCGCTCATACGGTGTGCGGCGACGTGCAATATGCATATATTGTTCATGTTTAACTTAATACTGTTAACGAACCACCAATGTAATGTATTTACTACTAATTAGTATGAGGACGAAGCTCCCACAACATCGATGTGGTTGTTTTTTTTTTTTTTGTAAAAAGGCTACTTGCCAAGAGAAAGGCCCACTTTCAGTGTATGGGTGACGAAAGGGCTAATGACGTAAAAGAAAATGTTAAGGCACTTGTGTTTTATTAAGAGTCGTTGGTAAATATACTTCGATCTAATGCCATCCGGTCGAGTTTGTTGTTGACTTAACACTAGATGTAAATGTGCGTTTATGATAGAATTCTACATCGCGGGGTTAATGTTTTCCTTAGTTCATAGTGGTCTTTAGTCACTCACTTCTATTATAAGGTGTAATTTAAAAAGGCACGGTTAGTGCAGTGGCTGAAACAGTCAGCCGCTGCGCTCTGGGTCGTGGGTTCGATTCCCGCACGGATCAAATATTTGTATGATCTGCAGGTAGTTCCGGGTCTGGGTGTTATAGAGTGTGGAATTTATGTCTGAAAATGCACCCACGACACAGGAGCAACCGTAGTGTAGGGCAATGTAAAAAAAAATTGCAATTAAGTTCTGACTTGGGATCACTGTTTCGCATCCCATACTCTAAAATCGGATATATTTGTTCAGATCAAACCCTCAAGGACCCGAGGGTTTGGCAGACTGATAAAGTGAACAACCTAACCCCCGGCGAGAGGCAAGTGGAAGGACACCGCGGGGTTTTAGCCGGTAAGCGTGCGGTAAGGCCGTCCGCCCTTCCCAAGGCGGAGGAAGTCCATGAGGATGTCCCCACAAAAAAAAGGTTTGACAGGCTACTTAGGTACATTAAAAGGGTAACAACGTGCTTCAGAACATTCAACGATCCCAATCCACCTGCCAAGCATACTGATTACCTATAACAATTTCTGTTAGGACCAATCATCAGTGTGGCCATAAAAGCCTAGGTTTGTTCAGCAGTGGACGTTATAGGTGGATATAATGATTATCATGAGTAATAACGATAGTTTGTTCTGATGAGAATGGAAACAAACGCAAGGATCATCTGAAAATCTATACAAATAAATAAAATTGAACTGTCTGTTTGTAATGTCAAAATAACAGCTTTTTACTAAATGCATATGAAAGTATATACGGTACATATATCAAAAAATATTTTTTTAATTGTTTTGTGTGTCTGTCTGTCTGTTTGTTCCGGGTAATCTTCGAAACGGCTACACAGATTTGGCGGGACTTTCACTGGCAGATAGTTGATGTTATAAGGAATAACTTAGGCTACTTTCATTTTAGAAAAATAATTAGGGTTCCGCGCAAAGAAAGAAAACCTTGAAATCCAATATATATATTCTATGTCAAGTGTCTTTGTCGAAGTACTCTAAATTTCTTTTAAATTAAACGCGGGTGAAAGTGCAGGTCCCAGCTAGTACTGAATAAATAAATAATCTAGTTCGTTTATTCTAATTAGTTAATATAAAAGCGTGGTGTCCAGATTCAGAATATACCACACACTATCTCTTCCCGCGGATGTCGTAAAAGGCAACTAAGGACCTCTAAATCAGAGGGATAGGCAGCAGCGTCGCTTCTGTGGAACAGTAGCCACCTGCACCAATCCGATGCCAAGCGTGGTGAGCACTAGCAAATTGCCCTCGAAATCACGAAACAATTGTGGAAATCAGTGGGGTGGCATTTGTTCAGCAGTGGACCTCCTTTGGCTGATATGATCATGATGAATGAACACGTTGCCTCATAAAGCAATTCTTCTTCTTCTTCTCGATGTCTAGTGGGTTCTGGTTATTAAATCACTAACAAAAAGTAGTTACTTCCCGCTACAAACAAAACGGCATCACATATTATACTCATGTTATAAAAGAAGTAAGTAGTGAGTTTTTTAGTCCCGGCAAAGCATGGAAATCTCTTTTCCCATGGTGTCGTAAAAAGAGACTCAGGGTTAATATCAGAGGATGGGCCACAGCATTCTCCCGTGTGTTTATCAACCACATACATACATCACCAATCCCACTGCTGAGCGAATGTAATCATCTATGGCAATATCTTCTATGTCCGTTCATTTTAGTGATCATTAAGATGCCCATGTTCAACTGTGGACTTCTTGAATGTGTGTCTGTGTGCGTGCGTGTGAGTGTGTGTTCGTGCGTTCGTGGGTGCGTGTGTATGTGTGTAGGAGGATAAGTTGTAATAATACTGAAACATCAAAATCCTATTGGGAAGTTAGACTGTTCTATTCCGGATAGTCTGAGAGGATGTGCTTATGTTTATTCCGTGTGATGTCCGCATTAAGAATATAGCACCACTCCATCTCCTCCCTTGGATGTCGTAAAAGACGACTAAGGGAATCTAAACCAGAGGGATGGGCAGCAGCGTCCCTTCTGTGAAACGCTAGCCATACTGCGCTCACCAACCCGCCTGCCAAGCGTGGTGAGTATTGGCAAATACCCCCCCCCCCCCCCCCCAAAATGATGACACAGTTGTGAAAATCGATGGGGGAAGCCTTTGTTCAGTAGTGGACGTAAAAATGGCCGATATGAATATGTGTTTATTAAAAGAGCGAAGTGATGGCAGGGTGCTGGGGTGCAATTCCTTAAGCTCAAACATCCGTACAACCTTAAATACAGAATCAAAATAACGTATAAAACCAATTCAGTATTCGCTAAGACATGATGGAAGCTATTCAAGGACATGTTGCAGAACGTAAGCCATGATGACCAGTCGTAGCGAATACCAAAACGGTTTCTCACCATTATTTCAATTCTGTATTTAAGGATGTATGGATGTTGGAGCTTAGAGAATTGCACTCCTGGTCACGAATGAGGACCAAACGAACTAGTGGACCAAATGTTACGAAAAGTGAAAACGACAAACTGGCACAACACTTAAAGTCAGAAAAATATAGTATCATTCTTATTATATACGCTTACGATTTAAGACTCTTTCGTACACTTTTTTTCTTTTATCGAACACTGCACCTGCTTACGTACGTGACCTAATCAATAGAAGTAGTAACATGATAATATTATTTCACCAAACTTAGCAAAAACTGCTATACCCTCTCAATCAAAGCAACTTACTAGTGTCGGTAACAAAAAGTTACATAAAACCGGAGCCACCGTCAGCATACGTATTCGTCAGCTAGTGACAAATGTGGGAATCCCCGGCCCGGGACCGATACGAGGCAATCAATCAACGCTCAGCCGGGACCGTACGGATAGAGCTGCCAGTCGTATTAGTATCCCGGGATACGGGATGCCCTAGGCAATAAAAACGACAAAAGAAACATTTGGGAGAGTATTTATTGCTGTTCGGTGTTCCGTAAGTGTAACGTGCTATTTGTTTAGCGAAATTACAAGAAGAAAAATGTAATTTATTCAAAACTATCTGGAACCCGCGGTTTCACCCGCGTTTAATTTAAAGGAAATTTAGAGTACTTCGACAGTCGAAAGAAGTGTCTACTTGACATAGAATAAATATATTGGATTTCAAGGGTTGAATATTTTTTACGCGAACCCTAATTATTTTTCTAAAATAAAAGTAGCCTAAGTTATTCCTTATAACATCAGCTATCTGCCAGTGAAGGTCCCATCAAAATCGGTTCAAACGTTTCGGAGATTACCCGGAACAAACAGACAGACAGACAGACAGACGGACAAACAGACAAACAAAAAATTAAAATATTTTTTTGTTATATGAAACGTACATACTTTCATATGCATTTAGTAAAAAGCTGTTATTTTGACATTACAAATAGACACTTCAATTTTATTTATGTGTATAGATATACTAAAAATGAATATTTTTGAATGTCAACGTAATTTAACACAGCCACCCAAAACACCAAGCTTTCACCGCTTTCTAGTGCTTAAGCTGGGAAGAAATGTTTGTTTTGTTTTTGATTTTTTTTAAACGTTGCCCCACGCTAGGATTTCTCCTGTCCCGTGGGTGCGTTTACAGACACAAATTCCACACACAATACACCCAGACCCGGAACAACTACCTGCAGATCATACAAATATTTGTTCCGTGCGGGAATCGAACCCACGACCCGGTGCGCAGCAGCCGACTGTATCAGTCACTGCACCAACCGTGCCGTCAATAGTGTTATTAAATGTTACGATAAACACCCCAGCAACACCTCGCTCAAACTCTCATTCTGCCCATCATAGACTACGCTGACGCCTATTATTTGGATACCACAGAGGAGCTACTAAACAAACTTGAGAGACTGCAAAATGTATGTACTCGTTTCATTTTCAATCATAGAAAGTACGACCATGTCTCTAATTTCCGCAAGATTCTCAAGTGGCTCCCAATTCGTCTTCGCAGGAATACTCGGATATTGTGTCTCCTTTTTAATATCCTACATAACCCCACAGTAATATAGTAATAATTCCAAGTTGAATACAGCAGGGTTCAGCAGTTATTTGCTCTGTTGAAGATTGTTTTATTTTAAGTACCTATATCACTATCCGTGGTGCCGGCTCAGAATGCCACCACCCCATCTCCTCCTCCTGGGTGTCGTAAAAGTCGACTAAGGAATTAGCCGGAGGATGGGCAGCAGCGTCCTTCGAGTACACTAACAACTCAACTGCGATCGCCAACCCGTCTGCCAAGCGTGGCGATTATGGCAAAACCCCCCAATGAGCACACAACATACCGATGTCGGTCGTTGTGGTGATCTTTGGGGGAGGCCTGTGTCCAGCAGTGGATTTCATTCGGCCGAAATGATGATATCACTATCAAGTCTCCCCGAGTTTTGAATAGTACGAACGAAAATACTTTTGTTTCATACAATATATTTTATTCCAGTCTATTCTTTTCCAGCACTTTCAAATTATAGAATTTTTTTTGATTCATTCTTATTTTTATTATTAAACACTGATTCCAAATTGGAAAACGTTCTTACATTTATTTACACTAAAAAGAAACAAATAAAACTGTATAACAACAAAAAAAATACTGACTTCAAAATCCCTAGACAATATAAAATAAATAAAATAAAACTTTTTTTATTTATCTCTTCACAAAGGTGGCTTATAAATATCTTAAAAATTACGCGACATACAGGTGAGTATAAGCTCCTTTGTGAGAGACTGGAGTCCGTACTAGGGAAACCCTGTGTTACGGATCACCAGGCTCTCACCCTAAGCATCTATTACATTATCCTGTCACCTTACAATAGAACTTAACATTATGACTCCAGTCGAAGAGAAAGAAAAAGAATTAACTATATAATGAGATATCTTTATCTATATCCATTTGTGATACATATTGTTATCACATTTTTATAACAAGATAGCGAGATATTCATAATTTACCAGTTACAAAAAGATCATAATATTTAATCAAAATAAATAGCGCGATATTTCTTTATCAATAATGTCTTTTTAAGGAGTACAAAGATCAAAGATATCTTTTACGACCAGAGTTACTTGTATAAATAAAATATCACTAGAAAAATATTTGAATATAATGGAGGGTGTCCACAGATAAGCCTTCACATACGAGGATAGGTGTAGTAGCTATAAAGAAAATAAATTGCAAGTCCCGTTCTCAATCCCACTCAGTTTCCGGAATGTGCCCCACTTTTGTCGGACCTTATCGATCTCCAGGCTTTCTGTTTACAGCTGACACATAATATCGTGCGTATTATTTCAAGCATATATATACGAATTTGTGTATTGCGATTTGTTAGTGTTCAACATACGGACATCTGACGCAAACGGAGGATATCATATCAGCCACAGAAGGTCCACTGCTGAACAAAGGCCTTAGATTAGATTTCCACAACGATCGGTCACATGCCGCTCTCATCCAACGACTCCCAGCGACCTTCACCAGGTCGTCTGTCTACCTCGTTGGAGGTCGTCCCACGCTGCGTTTTCCTGTGCGCGGTCTCAATTCGAGAACGTCTGTGCCCGTTGGGGCAGATTTTGACTGGATTTTCACTGGCAGATAGCTGATGTTATAAGGATAAACTTAGGCTACTTATATTTTAGAAATATAATTAGTGTTTCACGTAAAAAAAAAACATGAAATCCAACATATATATATATTCCCCTGCACCTCATGGGCAGCAGCGTCCCTTCTGTGGAACAAGTAGCCATTCTGCGGTCACCAACCCGCCTGGCAAGCGTGGCGCGTGTGGCGTGGTGAGCCGTTGGGCCATCAGTTCTACGAGCAATGTGCCCTGCCCATTGTCACTTCAGTTTCAGTTGACTAATCCTTTCAGCTATGTCGACAACTTAGTTCTTCTACGGATCTCCTCATTTCTGATTCGATCTCGTAGAGAAATACCAAGCATAGCTCTCTCCATAGCTCGCTGAGTGACCTTGAGCTTTCTTATGAGGCCCATTGTGAGTGACTACGTCTCTGTTCCATATGTCATCACTGGTAACGGAGGATATATCTGTTAGGGATTATCTCCACAGGCGATTGTATTGCGACAATAATATCACTGTAGCATGAAATTCGATATATGAGTTAGAGCGGCGATAGTTTGAAAGACTTTTTCTCTCTTATCGTGTTAAAACTAACTCAACTCAACGCGAGTTGAGTAAGTTAAAACAAAATTATGCCTCAGTTAAAGATTTGAAGTTTTAGTGCCTGGTCTCTCGTACCCGTATTCCGAATGTCAATGTATGCCCTAGTTTTAGAGCCTATAGATAATCCAGAAATAACAGGAAACCTTTTATTTAATCTGTCATCTCTTTAATAGATGTCTAGAAAGTTTGGTGTTCTCAAAGCGCGAAATATCCACGAAATTCAAGCTGCTGAGTATTGTATGTAATGTATATTAAACTTATAATAAACTGTAGAGTTTACTACGAATTATGAAAATATACTTAAATTTTATCCGTGTGATGTCCGGATTAAGAATATAGCACCTCTCCATCTCCTCCCGTGGATGTCGTAGAAGGTGACTAAGGGACTCTAAATCAGAGGGATGGGCAGCAGCGTCCCTTCTGTGAAGCGGTAGCCATACTGCGCTCACCAACCCGCTGGCCAAGCGTGGTGAGTATTGGCAAATACCCCCCAAAATTATGACGCAGTTGTAGAATCTATGGCGGAGGCCTTTGTCATATAAACGGCCGATATGATGACTTAAGTTTTCAGTCTCTTTCAGTTTCTTCAGTCAGTCACAAATCCAGCCTCATTTGGAGTACTGTTGTCATTTATGGTTGGGAGCACCTGGATACATGCTTGGATCTTTTGAATCAGTTCAGAAATGTACAGTTAGGATTTTCAACGATCCCAAGCTCACAAGCAGTCTAGAACCCTGAAAGAAGGACTTTGCCTCCCTGTGTGCTACCGTTTGCACAACGGGCACTGTTAGGTGTGCTAAGGAATTGGTCGATATAATGCCAACAGCCATTTTCTGCCGTCACAACTCTCGTCATTGGCCGGGAATTCATCCACATACCCTAGAGCCGAAACGGTCTCGTACCGTACGGTCTTACCGCGCATACTAAGGTTGTGAAATTAGTTCCCCGCCGTGGTTTTCCCAAAAAACTGCAGCTTCAAAAGAGACATGTCAATTTTCTATGGGTTCAGCAATCAGCAACGCGTAAGTGAAACGACTGGTGTTGCAAGTGTAACCTTTACCATAATCATTATAGGTTACAGTAACCACTTACTATGGGGCGTGCCGTATGTGGGTTTGCCTAGCTCATTGGTATAAAAAAAACTCAATAGCTTCGTCGATTAACTGATATAGTTATGAATATGCTCCTCGCGATATACGCAGAATAATATTATCATTGATCTCTATATAAAATTACTGCAAGTACCATCTATAACTTTCAAACTTGATGCAGACAGCAACGCTTTACTACAACTAAGTCCCGAGTCAAGTGCTTAAAACTAAAGTCTACGAAAATCTCAAGTCGAGTCTTCGTCTCAAACGGCTCATTGCTCCAGAATTCCAAGAACTCCAAGTCGATTGATACCAAGTTGGAGGCAAAACTTCGCATCTGATTTTGCTGATTCGATCATACAACTTACTCGTTCGAAATACGGAATAACTTATGAAGGAATATTAAGTAGATTAAGCAATAACTTTGTAGGAATGAATGTCCGATGATGGGTTTATTAAGTTCTCTTTATTTACAGGTTTAAAAGTATGAACGTTGTAGGAACTTCGAAACTGTATTCAGAAATAGTATATTGGCGCTTACTGTCTACAGTAAAAAATAAATATATGTCAGATCATCTGTACACGAGACATCTACAGATAAATTGAAAAGAGTATTGGTATGTCGAGTTCGATCAGTCAACGTTCAAAGATGCAATAAACTGGCTGACGGCCCAATACTCAAACGCCATTTAACGTTAAGTCCCGCTTAAACAATTTGAGGCGCCCGGTTTTGTACCAAAAACAGGTTTCTCGAAAAGTTAAAGCGTTAAATGCGTTAAATGGCGTTTGAGTATTCGGCCGTGAGAGATTCAAATATTTGTAGCCTATCTAGTTCTAGGTAATCAACTTTTTGCTTGATTCGGGTGAACTAGGATTCTTATAAGTAAACAGCCGCTATGAAATGATTTTCTAAATAAATCATTTTTTTCCCTAGACATGGCTATTAAAACTGTATATGTATTAAAACCAGCGCTGAGTGCCCCGCGCCAACCAAATGGTTAATTGGTGGCTTTTCCGGCATGGGGGTGCCTGACAGGACATTTTTTAATTTCACCATCATCATCATTACGGCCGAATGAAGTCCACTGCTGGACACAGGCCTCCCCCAAAGATGTCCACAACGACCGATATGGATGTGTTGTGGGCTCATTGGGGGGTTTTGCCATAATCGCCACGCTTGGCAGACGGGTTGGCGATCGCAGTTGAGTTGTTTATATACTCGAAGGACGCTGCTGCCCATCCTCCGGCTAATCCCTTAGTCGACTTTTACGACACCCATGGGAGGAGATGGGGTGGTGGCATTCTGAGCCGGCACCATTTTTTAATTTATTTGACTATTATTGTTTGTGCTGTCACTGTCTCGCAGAATATATATTTTCTTTCTAATACAACAAGCATAAAAATAGCATCTTTTAGTTACTCCCTACATCAGCCCGTAAATGTTCACAACTGAATATGGGGCTGCCAATAATTACTACAATGACCAGTATTGAAATAATTACCACACTTGGCAGACGAATTAGTGATCTCAGTTCAGTTGATATTAGCACTCGAATACCGCTGCCTGTGCGTCTTTATATCAACCCTTGAGACGTCTTATACGACACCAATGGGTGGAAAAGGGTGATCTGTTCTTTGCTGAGCACCATAAGGTACATATTTTTTGTTAGGTACGGCGCATTTATATTTATATTGTTCATATTTAGGGTTCCGTACGTCCGAATGAAATAACGGCGGAATACTTACAGGATCATTCGTGTGTTTGTCTGTCTAACGGTCTGTCACAGCCAATTTGTGCCGAATCTATTGGACCAAATAAGCTGAAATTTTATACACATATGAAATTCTGCGCTCAAAATACGCACGTTTAACACAAAAAAACATTTCAATATGGATGGAAGGGCTAGTTATGAGGGTCTCAAATATACTTATTTTATTTTTATAATACTTATGTATTTATTTAAGAAAGTAAGATGAAACTTCACCAATTACGGCTTCATCTCCGAAACTAAGCTTAAAAAAAGAAAAGAAAAACAGAAAATAGTTCTTTACTTATAGATTACAAGAAAAGCTATAAGAAGTCTATTGTCTTAAAACAACATCAAAAATCTTTCAATACTATGCGTACAATCTTACATTTGTAGTACGTATGGGAGAACATATTTTTCAACTACAATGTTAAGTTTGTTCTTGGCATAAATTATTGGTACAAGACAGAATTCAACAATCTATACAAATAAATAAAATTGAAGTGTCTGTTCGTAATGTCAAAATAACAGCTTTTTACTAAATGTATAAACGGTATCTAACAAAAAAACAATTTTTAATATTTTTGTCTATCTGTCTGTCTGTTTGTTCCGGGTAATCTCCTTAACGGCTGGACCGATTTTGACGGGACTTTCACTGGCAGATAGCTGATGTTATAAGGAATAACTGAGGATACTTTTATTTTAGAAAAATAATTAGGGATCCGCGCAAAAAAAATAAAACCCTTGAAATCCAATATATATATATATATTCTATGTCAATTGTCTATGTCGAAATACTCTAAATTTATTTTAAATTTAACGCAGGTGAAAACGCGAGTCCCAGCTAGTAGACAATAGATTTAGCAATTTCCCTATACAATCAGGTACCATACAGTATCCACGCGAGTTCAACTCGTACTTGTATGGTTTTTTCATTTTCCTCCTGGTAGAATAATGCCTGCAAAGGGAAACACTTTTCTGATTGTATATTTCCTCAAGTATAAAATTGACTTAAAAATAATAGACTTGGATCCCGATCAAAGTCTCAAGCATGTTGTCATACCGTTGAAAGAAATTGAAAATATGAAAGGGCCCGTTGATTGAGTGGCTTTTCAGAACCCTTCCGGAGGCACCATACTTGGATCTCCTTTGTATGGAAATCTAAATGTCCAGTGTTTGATGTGGGTAGAAATGATTTTTGCATTGCAGAGAATACGGTATAGGCATTTCTTTTGTGTTGTTTTATGGAGATATGGGATTGAAATAAGAATAATGTGTTTGTGTTGTTGTACAAATCTACTGTGTGAAAGATAGTGTTGCGAATAACGTTAGTGATTTTATTTTACTATTTTAACAGGGCTATTTTATCGGTTTTAAGATTATTTATTTAATTATTAATCAGTGATGTACCAAACCGCCTGCCAGGTGCCTGGTGAGTAACTACTGGTAAATTCCCACAAAATGGCGACACAAGGCACATTACCAGTTGTCATATGCGGGATATGGGATATGAGGCTTTTGTCCAACAGTGGACGTTTTTGGCTGAAATTATGGTGAACTAATAGTTATACAAGTTAAATGCGCAACTCACTACGTTATGCACACAATATAGAAATGTTTAACTGTCATGAATGACAATGGTAAACAATAGAGGTTATTATAAATTATCTACTTAGTCTAAGTCTTCTAAAAAGTGAGATAGAGTATTGCGAAATGACAACGCCACACATACACATAACATTAATCTACAAGAAATATAAATTAATGAAAATAGTTGTCTGAAAATACGACACTTTGTTAATAAACTGTTGTTTTGTAATACTTGCATATAAGAAGTTATTGAAAAAAGGAATTTAATCAACCCTTGGCATATTCCCTGTTTTTCTGGCGACCATCTGCGTTAATTTGTACGCACACGTGCCAAACATCAAAACGTGTTTTGTTTAATGACATAAATATAAATAAAATAATACTTGGGATTTTTATATCTATATATATTTGTATCAAATACATTCAGTTTGTTAAAAATAAGTTAGTTTTAACGTAAATAGTCGAATATTATTGTTATATGCTTTAATCATTCTTTCCCATTGGTACGTTTAATTACCGCGCTAATCGCTATGTCAAAATGACAATTCATACTGACAGTGCCTGCATCCATTTGCTCTCTCTAGGATCTCTCTGATACCTACATTTGTCATGCTTATACCAACTTTTATTGGATGTGTCGAAGCTCTGTAAAGTTTCTATCATTTGCCTTTACTATGAAATTGTCTCTTGGTGTGAAAGGGACAAAAAATATGCTTATTATGTAAATATTCCCGTAAGTATAGGTGGGTCACTAAAGATTGTATGTTGGTCTGAAATAAAATATTACATATTATAATAATATATATGGTGTATTGTATGTGGAATTCGTGTGTGTAAACGCACCCACGACACAGGAAATATACAAGAGTGGGGAAACGTTTAAAAAAAAGACTGATTGAATTTGAAGTTGGTTGATTTATTATTTGGAGTATTCGAGTTTAAGAATCTATTCATATATAAGGGTATGAAAAATTTATGACTAGTGAAATTTTGTCGAGCCTTAACTAAAATGCGTTACGTTTTTGTACGCACCGACATTGCGCACCTTCTGCATTAAAGTCATGTATGTGTCAAATGTCATTTGATGTCAAAGTTTTATATTATTTCATTTAATATTGATATTTAATATCACTATAATTCATTATTAATACGCAGTGGAGTGATTAAATAAATAAATATAAAATATGATACTTTATTTTTATATATGATACATATCGTACATATCAACATCCGTGCTTTTTAACTTCTTACCCCTAACTGCCTAATAATTACTGAGACAATTGTACTAAAGGTGTAAACTCTAGTCGTGCGTCGGAGCTGACACACACACTTTTTTTTTTGCTATGCGTCGCAAATGTTTGCGTTCTCCAGCGTTCTTGCGGTTGGAAACAATGTAATGTTCAGTATTCAGTCCAGAGTTATATACTTTAGTAGCAAAACTTCCCATGACATCAGTACAACTAAACTTCAAGGAACTTAAAGCAAAATCTTACGCATTTACAGTAGTACAAAATTTTCCGAAATATCGAAAAATCTATACCTTGACTTACATCAAATTATTTGTGAATAGTTACTTAACTTATTGATAAGTGTTAATTCTATTAAAAACTAAAATGTTTTCAAGAACTACAATTTTTATTTAAATTTTCACATTTCAGAAAATTTTGTACTACTGTAAATCCGTAAGATTTTGCTGAATATATATTGTGTTTTTTTGGTAGGTATTGACCCAAGCTCTCACCCCCTACAGTATGCCGTGCTATTTACTGGACACCATGTATACAAAATATTAGTATGATCTGC
The DNA here is from genome assembly GCA_947459985.1 of Diloba caeruleocephala. Taxonomy (NCBI): domain Eukaryota; kingdom Metazoa; phylum Arthropoda; class Insecta; order Lepidoptera; family Noctuidae; genus Diloba; species Diloba caeruleocephala. Next base: position 28,811,369 of record OX381607.1, read on the forward strand.
AGATAGTTGTTCCAGATCTCGGTGAATAGTGTGTGGAATTAATGTCTGTAAACGCACCCACGACACAGGAAAATCCTAATGTGGGGCAACGTTTTTTAAGAGAAAAACAGACATATTCCACTCTGGTTAAATTAATGGTAAACGGTCAGCACTTCAAAATTAAAGTTCGTAAAGACCTACTTATACCTCTCACTCTTATTTTGTTGGAACATCTACCTTGTTGTCTCTGCATCACGCAAAGGTCGTCTGGCAGAAAATGCCTATGGCATTAAGACCGCCATGTTGCACTATTGAACAATAAGAATAAAAAAAACCGCTCAAGTGCGAGTTGAATTCGCGTGGAGAGGGTTCCGAAATTGCTGATTATATTGTCTATTGTTGGATTCAGTCTTGTACCAATCACAAACTTAACATCGTAGTTGAAAAATATGTTTTCCCATACATTCCAACCGGAAACTTAAGTTGGTATGCACGATATTGTAAAATTTACTTCGTTATTATAAGACCATAGACTTCTTATAGGTTTTCCTGTAGGTAAAGAGCGAGATTAGGTATTACCTATATCTTTTTTCAGAATTTTAGGCTTAGTAGTTTTTGAGATAATAATTATTTTTTTTAATTATTAATAAAAATAATTGGTAATGTAATGGTAATGCAATGGTAAATTTTTGTACATTTTCTTAAATAACATAAAAACTATATATTTTAAAACTATAAAATAAATACTTTTGAGACCCTCACAATAAGTCCTTCCATTTCATATGTCACATGGTAACTTTTTTCTTAAATTTCTATATTGCCCCCCCAAGAAGGACCCCTATATTCAATATTCATTTATTTACGTTACAGGTACGTCTTTGGGTTGCAGAAATCTATATGTGACGTATAACAGACGGACAGACACGCGAGTGATCCTTTAAAGGTTCCGCCGTATTTTCCTTCCGACGTTCGGAACCCTAAAAATAAAATTTACAACCCTACAGTGATGACATAGGCTCTGCAGGAGAATATAAAACTATCACTTTGCTTCTGTTAATCAATTCCAAGCAGTACTTACTCGCGTAACTTAGCTAGAATTTCTTGGAGTTCCTTCTATGATAAAAGTAGTACCTATAATATTCTCCCATTGTTTTTATTCCACTTCTAGCTGCCTTTGAATAGAAAGCTAGTTTCTTACACCCAATTCTATTTCCATTACAAGAACAGTTCTAGCTTTATTTTTCTTCTCGGAAGGCACTTGGGGCGAAATTTCAATTAATTTCGATTCAAACACCCGACGGTAACGGGAAAAACAATCGAGTTATTCGCTAATTGAATTTATAGATTTGAGATTAATTTGAGTGTTATATAGTAATTTCACAAGTTAGAAATGTGTTTTCGATCAAATGTTTTTCATCGTCGTTATAATTTAACCTGTTTATGACGCTACCGAAAACGGTAACCTATCGATGTTTTTCACGTCCGAATTTGAATTGCTCGAAATCGGTTGATGGCATTGTCATTTTTTTGTAGTTTTTTATTCAAACTTCTACTATTCCGTGAACAGATTTGTTATTATTTGTATCAAAATTACTGTTTAAATAGTGACTAGTAACGCCATCTAGCACATAATGTAAATCGTTCACTTGAATAAAGTTTAGTCTGTTGCGAACAGTTAGCGTGTTTCAATAGGTTATGGGCCTCTCTCGATTCATCAGCATATTTTAGTGTGTAAAATAGATAAATTGTGTACGTTGTTTCGCGGAAACATGACCACGAACTATATTGTTAGTGTGCCGAAGTTGAAAGGCAGGGAAAACTATGACGAGCGGTGTTTTGCGGCCGAAAACTTGTTGGTGCTAGAAGCCTACGGCAGATAGACAGAATTACCGATCATTTACCATTAATACTATTATCAGACTTTCAGTATATTTGTTTTCTTTAGATAGTATATTTTGTTGGATGATTTAACTTTGCTACCATTCTTAATCTTCTAAGGTGGATCCGACTAGGATAAGTTAGATTAGAAGCCCTGGCTTACTTGGTTATATTTTTACTATACTGAAACCACATTTATGGTTGGTTGGACGCTGTACCTTAACGCTACTTACGTGAAATTTAACATTCAGACTTTTGAAAATACGGAAAATCATATGTGATTAGAAAAGAACGGACAAAATAGAAATCCTTACTCAATAAATTTAGGAATTGTGTTTTTGCATTTCACTGCGTCGAAAAAATGTGAAACTACAAAAGTGAAACGTTTGCGAAAAAACAATAATGTTTACTATGTATACGTTTACTAGTTTGGCAGTATAATAAGTAAACCTTAAAAAATACTGGAATTATAAATAGTTGAACAGTGTTGCTCTTCACATTGATGACATTTATAATTACTTAATTTAGTCAAAAGTATACAAAAAGCAAACTCATAATTTTGTTTTATGTCTAAACTTTATATTGTTTCAATGGCAACTTATAATTCGCCCATTACTTTCCCACTACTGGGCACGGGCCTTTTCTCAGAATGAGCAATGTTAGGCCTCAGTCCACTGGGCTGGCCTAGTGCGGGTAGTTGGGACTTCACACAGCATTGAGAACATTTTGGAGCCCTCTCAGCTGTGCAGCTTTCCTCGCGATGTTTTTCTCCACTGTTAGCATTAGGTATTATCAACTCATTTATACTAAATCATTGTGTAGTTCTTTTCACGCAGTAATACACAGTATTACTAAACCAATTTCATAAATAAAACATGTCATCATTTCAGCCATTTATACATCCACTGCTGAACAAAGGCCTCCCTCATAGATTTACAAATATAATTATTTCATCATTTTGGGGGGTATTTGCCAGTACTCACCACGCTTGGCAGGCGGGTTGGTGAGCGGAGTATAGCTACTTTTCCACAGAAGGGACGCTGCTGCCCATCCTTCTGGTTTATGGGGTCCCTTAGTCGCCTTTTACGACATCCAATAGGAGGAGATGGAGTGGTGCTATATTCTTAATCGGACACCACACGGACTGTCCGGACACAACACGGACTTCAAAACATGACATTTCAGTTAAATCAACTGGTTATGAGGTGATAATGAAGCTTCATGTATATTTGTATGCTTCGACCAAATGTTTTTCCACCAAAAATATTTCACACCGAAGGCACAATTTTTTTATTCAAGACTTTGGTGATATTAAACCTGACCCGTTGCTCTTAATCACAAGCAATAAATCACACTTTTTTTTCTTGTCAATGGCATCTGCTTCAAGTTGCCAAACTTCCTCTCAAGGGAGAGCTATGAGAAAAATATAATCAAAACTAATTGAATGAAAATTGGTTACGTCACCGTAAGAGAAACATAATATTATATTGGTAACGACAAGTTTCCTGTGATCTTGCATTAATGCGAATGGGACAGACTGACCATTTATAAATAATAATATAAAATTTCATGTTTAATGTGTTTATATTATTTTTTAAGTTTTTAAACTATCGCGAATTTTGACTTCTTAGTCGTCTCGTGACCACGGTCAATGCAACTTGGCCGAAACGTTGAGGTTAGTCAAAATATTGTTATGATTTATCTGTGCGCGAAAAGTCCCGAAGCTATAGTCTAATTATACCTATTATTTTATTTTGTTTGTAATTTAATTAATTGAATTTATAATTTTATTGATTCTACCTTTAATGTCGTTGATCTTAAAGAGGATTCGTTGTAATATGAGATTTTATTTTAATGTTTGATAGCTAACTACATTACTAACCATTTCAAGAATCATATATTATTTTTACTTTATATTTCTATTAGCAGTAATGGATCTATGTTGTCTGATTAATCAATAAATGAATTATTATTAATAGTAAAGTTTTAGGACAAAGAATAAATGTTCTTATAAAAGGGAAAACAAACCAATTTGAAACAAATATTTTAATGTTACAACACGTACTCTGGTGAAACGAACATCTATAGAGGACGGAGCTGTCTTCTGAATCATAATATTAATTTAAGCTAGATTAAGTATTTTAAAGAAGGCAAATTACGGATCGTGTGGTGCCGGCTCAGAATACCACCACTCCATTGCCTCCCGTGGGTGTCGTAAAAGTCGACTAAGGGATTAGCCGGAGGATGGGCAGCAGCGTCCTTCGAGTACATTAACAACTCAACTGCGATCGCCAACCCGTCTGCTAAGCGTGGCGATTATGGCAAAACCCCCCAATGAGCCCACAACACACCCATACCGGGCGTTGTTGGTGATCTTTGGGGGAGGCGTGTGTCCAGCAGTGGTCTTCATTCGGCCGAAATGATGATGATCATAATGAAATGATGGAACGTGATATCAGTCAATTTTACGGATCACTTAAGAAACTAAATACTTAGTTCCAAAACACAACTTGAAGACAGACCACACAACCACCAAATTAAAATGGAAATGTCCGGTCACATCGGCCGCATGTCGGAAGAGCAAAAACAATCACAGTGCTTCCGAAACAGCAGGAAATTACCACGTGGCAGACCTCGAAGGTGATGACACGATGAGCTAGAGCCTTATCTGAAGAATTGGCCCCACACTGCAATAGACCAGAAAAATGGATAGAGGAGAGAATGGCCTATGCCCTGCAGTGGATCTCTATAGTAATAAAAAAGGTGTATTAGAGACGAACATTGCAGCAAAGGCGGAGCTGGGTAAGCCACAGTAGTGCCACAGATTGGTGCGAGAGTAAAAGCTGGGGTGGCATATTTTGGCCTGAGGCTACTCACACACACACACACACACGTTGGGTAGATAATAATAAAAACGTAGGCGTAACGTAAGTGGGGAGCAAGGTACATTTCTCGGAACTAAATGGGAAAGGCTCTTTTCAATGTGGATAATTAGATAATGGTGATTTATTTTCAAGTATGTACCTGGGACCCGCGATTTCACCCGGCGTTTAAATTGAAAGAAATTGGATTATTTATAAATAATTTAGTGTACTTCGGCTGGAATAAACAGACAGACACACAAAAACATTGAAAATAGTTTTTTTTGTTGTAGGTAGATATGTAGGTTGTTGGTCCTATCATATCAGCCACAGGTCGTCCACTGCTGAACAAAGGCCTCCCCCTTAGATCTCCACAACGAGCGGTCACATGCCGCTCTCATCCAATGACTCCCAGCGACATCTCCATTCGAGAACCTTTGTGCCCCAACGGCCATCAGTTCTACGAGCAATGTGCCCTGCCCATTGCCACTTCAATTTACTAATCCTTTTTTGTTTTGTTGGTCCTATGCATTTGGTAAAAAGCTGTAATTTTAATATTACAAACAGACACCTCAATTTTATTTATTTGTATAGATTTGTGTGCTGAATGTTGTTTTGATACAATTTATGATATTTTCATAAATGACAAAAGTTTATAAGCGCCACCTTAAACAATATGCTTAAGTGAAAATAACCTGGATGATTCACAAAACTTCCAATACACGATTTTTTACAAACCGCTATGTCACAGCAAACACGTCCAGGAAGCTAAAGTTACGCTCCGTTGAAACGGATTCATCACATTGTTCGTGTCTAAATACGAAAAATACAACCTTTTTTGCCAAACAACTTTTTTATGACGTATTGTGGCCTTGTTCCAAAAAAATATCTAAACGGGTCTGTTTTCCATTTTCATGGATCATAGGTTCGAATGTCTCGTTTTAAATTGGACAATATGCATCAACAATTTTGAAGTTGATGAGTTTAAGTTTACGAAGAATAAATAGACTTAGCTGTAGATTACCTACTTTATATCTTTTCACTCTTCAACGGATCATTATATTTTGATTAACGGCATACATTTTAGTGCCATTTAAATAAGCAAAGCCTGTAAAATCTGAACCAAATGTTCATATACCTTCCATTCCGTTGCCGTCAACAAATCACATTTAAATATGTATACACCAATTTTGCTAAAGCAACATTTGAATTACTTACGCCCACTTTTCCTTTGCATTCAATATTACTTGATCTAACACACAATCTTGGCGCCGTTACTCAAACCAAATTAACACAATAATTGTTACATCTCCGAAGTTAAACTCATAACAATACGTTATGTACAATGTGTGGTTGCCAGATGAAAATACAAAGATGCCAGACGGGGCTGTTAATTTAGTTTGTTTTAAAGTTTATTTTTTAAATAAGCTCCACAACATGATAAGGCTTTGTTTTATTTGCCAAGTATGTATGTATGAACCATCTTGTTTTTCGTTACAAAAATTCGTTATTATATTCGTTAAATAGCACTTGGCTACAGACGAATGATTTGGACGCCTCGGTTGATGCAGTGGCTGATACCGTCGGCTGCTACGCTCCGGGTTGTGGATTCAATTCCCGCACGGAACAAATATTTGTAAGATCTGCAGGTAGTTGTTCCGGGTCTGGGTGTATTGTATGTGGAATTAATGTCTGTAAACGCACCCACGACACAGGAGAAATCCTAGTGTGGGGCAATGTTTAAAAAAAAACAAATTAATCACACTTAGTTTGACGGCACGGTTGGTGCAGTGGCTGATACAGTCGGCTGCTGTGCACTGGGTCGTGGGTTCGATTCCCGCACGGAATAAATATTTGTATGATCTGCAGGTAGTTGTTCCCGGTCTGGGTGTATTGTATGTGGAATGGGTCTGGGTGTATTTTATGTGTAAATTCATGTCTGTAAACGCACCCACGACACAGGAGCAATCCTAGTGTGGGGCAAAGATTTAAAAAAAACAAAATCTAGAGGTTTTCGCCAATATCATAACTTTCCTAGATGTCGATTTTTTTTATTCAGATGTTGGCAATGGGTTAAAAAACATGTCAATTTGTTTCCAGCTGTGGCGCAACCCTAATGTGTTCTATCAAATAACGAGCGACATATTTTAATAATTGGCCATAAAACTTGTGAACAGACGTCGTTAGAGTGAGGGATTGAGACTTTACTGCTGGGTGAATATGAATTTCATTTGAAATTGCCACTAAATTTATTAACTCTGATTATGGATAGCAGATCTCCTGCATGCATCTGAACTGCATCCTCAACTTCAAAACCATTGTTTTATAAAGTTGTACCTGAATGTCTTGTTAAATTTTATAATTGAGTTAAACTGTGAATTATTAATGATTTCCCTTTAACTTGAAAACTGGTAGGTACACATTTTGTTTATTAATTCAACACAATCTGTGCATTTACAACTGTAAATGTGCGAGTATCGTGGAGCCATTAATGTTAAATATTTAGTACTGATATGGTCTGTGCCTGTCAGTATGGTGTGCCATTCTCGCTGAAACGGCTTGCTGATGGAGGCACGGTGCAACGGTTCGTTGGGATTTTTACGATATGGTTGAGCTAAGCGACGCTGATAGTTGCATCGTGCTCATGAACGAGTGCCGTCTGTTGGGACTGCTCAGCCTTTTGCCGTAGCAAATAAATAATATGTGCCTTCTTTACGCATTAACCTACATATTTATTATTATGTGTTTTACCTTAATGTGTAACAATACTCAATACTTTATTGCATTCCATAATGTTTTTACAAAGATAGTGGTGGTTTATGTATATCAGATCATTATGGACCCTGTCGGGCACAGCAAATTAGGAGAGAGGAAGAAGGCTACGCAGCAGTTTGATAGATAAAAGCTAATAAAATAAAAATTAAATATATAAAAAGCATGTACATATTTTTTATCCTGTAATTAATTTGTCGTCGAAATATTCTTTTGTTGTGTAGTAGCATTTAGTTAAAAGAAAAAGCTTTAATTTATTCATAAATATATTGGTTTTATGTTCCTCTCTAATAAAATTTGGTAGTTTATTATAAATTTTAATAGACATAACCAAAGGGCAGGACGAATGTATTTTTAGTCGTGATGTTGGTAAATTTAATCTGTTCTTGAGTCGCAAAGTATGTCTTGTTTTAATCACGAGTGTTATATAATTCTGAATGCTTTCGGACAAATTTGCTTACTTCTAAAATGTATAAGCAGGTAAGCGTAAGTATTTTGTGTTCCTTGAAATGAGAAATCAACAATCAGATCAACACTAGTTTCTTACCGCCTCTTCTCTATATGACTAACCAATTGGAAACGTGCAACTTAAATTCTGAGGTTCATAAGTACCTGTATTTGGTTTCTTCATCATCATGTTAGCCAACTAGTGGAGTAATTGGTTTATTTGGAATAAAAACGTCGACCATTGACCAATCGTCAAGGGGACTATGTTCAATTTGTATGGATTTATGGTTTGACATGACAGATACTATTCATCTTAATATAATATGTATGTTTAATAGCTTATGCTAGTAAGAAACAGAATGTTATTCTTTATTTCTGTATTTATTATGTTAATGTACGGATACAATTTAACGCAGTAACCAAAGCTAATTAGCTGCCTGCGCTACCCGACACGTTCGATCCCCGTATGGTACAAATATTTGTATGATCTAGATATAGTTGTTTCGGGTCTGGGTGTTTGTGCAAGTGATATTTATGTCTGTAAATTCTACCCACGACACCGCATAAATACTAATATAGGGCAACGTTTTTTTAAACCAAATAATAAATGTGAATACCTATAAAAAGCGCCTTGACTGAACAGTACTCGGAATTTCAAATTCTTCTATCTGGCCTAATATTCGTTTTCTAAGAAAAGCACCTGTCAGTTACCATTATTGTAGAATATAATAGAGACGGATCAACCTCTAAAGAAGTAAGTTAAACTCAAGTACTTTCACCGATGACTTGTTTTTATTTTGGGGATAAATCATTAGACAGTTCGCTGAATCGTAATTCATTTTGTAATGTATATATTTTATTTTATTGATGAGCTTTTATTTTATTTTATTACATTGCTCGTAGAACTGATGGCCGTTGGGGCAAAAAGGTTCTTGAGTCCACTCACCACTCAAAACGCAGCGTGAGACGACCTCCAACAAGGTGGAGAGACGATCTGGTGAGGGTCGCAGGGAGCCGTTGGATGAGGGCGGCATGTAATCGCTCCTTGTGGAAATCTAAGGGGGAGGCCTTTGTGATATGATGATGATGAAGCTTTTATTTTATACGAACTAGCAGAGAAAAAAAAAATGGAAATTCTCCTTCGGTTGAGTAAACTGTCTGCTCGTGTTTGCCGAAGCTTTCTCCATTTTTCTTTGCGCAGTAATGTAAAAAAAACTTTTTTTATTGTATGGTCGTGGATTTAGTCAAGTCCGTGGGTCCCCCGGAGACTGAAACCATGGCCCTGGATTTGCTAGATAGAGTACTTTCCACGCACTTTCTGGCGGTCTGGAACCGTCCTAGTCCTTCTTCACCCGCGATTGTCTTGGACTAGGCCGAGGAGTTGGGGGTTTTGGAAGGGGAGCCGGGACGAGCAGTGACTAGTGGCCGGCTGAAGGCTCGTATCACCGCACCAGGCACCAGATGCCGTTTTGGGCCGCGTGTGGGTGTATGCACTGTAGTTTTTTGGGGACCGCTTGAGGCGGCTATTCACCAGCTGCCTCCATCACAGCGTGTTTCGTAATATTTAGAAGTTATTACACTAATTACTACAACTCGAATTATTACAATAATTTCAATCTTTGCCTTGAGTTAGTTTAATAGCTTACTTCGTTTTTCCGTCGAGGCAAAAGGATAAAGTAGTTTACCCTTCCAGGCGTTAGTTACATCATATATATTACGATCACCAATCCCATCTTAAAGCTTGGTGATTATAGAGACATGACCATCTGATAGTTATTTGCATTGGTCTTTTAGGCCCGTTTCCAGCAGTAGCGCTTTGAAGGTGGATTTTCATCATCATCTATCATCACAGGATGTCCACTGCTGAACAAAGGCCTCCCCCTTAGATTTCCACAACGAGCGGTCACATACCGCTCTCATCCAATGACTCCCAGTGACCTTCACCAGGTCATCTGTCCACCTCGTTGGAGGTCGTCCCACGCTGCGTTTTCCGGTGCGCGGTCTCCATTCGAGAACTTTTTTCCCCCAACGGCCATCAGTTCTACCGGTGTTCGTAATCCCGTGGATTTTGATGTAAAAGAATTACTACTTAACCTGTTCATGTATTCAAAGCTCTAAGGTAAGCCAATTTGGTAACAGTTATATGCTAATTTGTAGAAGGTAGTTATGTTGCAATTGCATTTGCACATCAACTATTCTGGTGTCTTAGTATACTGTAGTATCTATTGTTTTTTTTTTTTTTTTTTGTTTTTAAAACGTTGCCCCACACTAGGATTTCTCCTGTGTCGTGGGTGCGTTTACAGACATGAATTCCACATCAATACACCCAGACCCGGAACAACTACCTGCAGGTCATACAAATATGTGTCCCGTGTGGGAATCGAACCCACGACCCGGAGCGCAGCAGCCGACTGTATCAGCCACTGCACCAAATAGAACAACGTCTATCTCAATATGTTCGATAATTTGTAATGTTATTCTCACTTGATCGTCGGTATTGAATTTATTGAAACTGATCATGTTCAGTTCTAGAGTTATGCGGTATAAAACTATAACTATCCGGGATAAGGAGTACTCCATATCCCCATCTCCTTTTTCCCAGTCTCAAGCAGTGCAGTGCAGTGCAGCCGTGTGGTGCTGGCTCAGAATGCCATTATTATTATTATCCATATTAAAACATAACTGGAACTTAGGCGTAAATATATTTATGAGAAAATTTAAAGAACTATATGCAACTACATTTATAAAAAAGAAGCTTAAAATTAATTTAAATAGGACTTCCCGGTCTAATTGGATATCTCAAGGCATCAGAACATCTAGTAAATTTAAACGATTTTTATGCATTATTAACAAGGATGAATGTGATAACTCAATATTAAAATATCGTGAAAAATATTTGACTATATATAGAAAAGTTATTAAATATGCAAAGAAAATAGAAGTTAGAACACAAATTGATCAGGCATCCGATTCAAGTAAAGCCATTTGGAAAATTGTGAACAATCATCGAAATAAAACTAATAAATTTTACAGTAATACTAATAACATAATACTTAAATTGGATAATAAAATATGCGATAACCCCGCAGATGTTGCAAATATAATGTCTATAAAATTTGATAATAACATATTTTTGAAATCATGTGACCTTAGTTTAGCAAAAAAAAATCTAGTAGATAATGTGGTAAGAGTAAAAACATCTATGCTTTTTGATCTAGTTACTCCCATTGAAATATTCAAGATGGTTAAAAATATGGTCAGTAAGAGCTCTTTTGGCGATGTCGAAATCCCGTTGAGCGTTATCAAAGATAATATTGATATATTAGCATACCCGGTTGCCAGCTTGCTTAATGAATGCATCACGGAAGGTGTATTTCCGGATCCATTCAAGGTCGCCAGAGTATTGCCTATACATAAAAAAGGTTCTAAAACTGAAGCAGGCAATTATAGACCTATTTCATTATTACCCGTATTTTCCAAATTGTTTGAAAAGGTAATGAAAGAAAGATTCGTTAGACACCTAAATACTTATGAAATAATAAACTGTCAGCAGTTTGGATACCAAAAAAGTAAAGGAGCTGTAGATGCAATAGACTCGTTGATAATGTAGTTTGCAATTTGAATCGTAAATTAAAAGTTGCGGGTTTATTTCTTGATTTAAGCTCTGCTTTCGATTCTGTAGATCACTGTATCCTTTTGGAAAAATTGGAACATTATGGTATAAGAGAAAACGTCTTAAAGCTATTTGGTTCTTATCTCCAAAACAGAAAACAATATGTAGAAATTAAAGCAGTCGTAAATGGGCATGAAAAAATACATAAATCGAACCTTGTAACAGTAGAAAGGGGTGTTCCACAGGGCTCAGTATTAGGTCCAATATTCTTTATTGTTTTTATAAATGATCTGACAGAGTATATTAAAAACATTATACCTGATACTAAACTAGTAATATTTGCTGACGACACTAGTGCCGTAATTAGTGCCGATAGCTTAAAAAACTTAGAAACCAAGATCAATACTTTACTGTCTGTTTGTGAAAATTGGTTCTCAACGAATAATCTAAAACTTAATGTCAATAAGACTAAATGCATGCTCTTTAAATCAACTGCTAAAAACAAAGCTAGCTTAGAAGTAGTATCACTGGGAAATAAAGTAGATGTTGTAGAAAATTTAAATTTTTTAGGGGTACAAGTTGATGCTGTCTTGAGTTGGAAGCAAGAATTGTCAGTCATCACTAAGACATTAAGTAGTGCGTGTTACGCCATAAGAGGCCTGAGGGATGAATTAACAATTGCTCAACTCCGTGCAGTATATTTTGCCTTGATTGAGTCTAAACTTAGATACAGTATCAAATTGTGGGGGAACAGTTATAAGTATAACTTAAATACAGCATTTATTATGAAAACTATGCTTCGTATAAGACAAACGGAATCCTGCAGGGACCACTTTATCAAACTCAAAATCTTGACGGTACCGTGTCTTTATATTTTAGTCCTACTTAGCCACTTTCTCAAGAATTTAGACAAGGTTGAGACAAAGGAAGAAAGGGAAATTAGAGGAGACACACGTAGAAAAGATCTGCCCAACTTGTTACAACCAAAGCTTAACATAGTTAAACATTGTTCAAGAGTGCAAGCAGTCATTATTTATAATAAGTTGCCAAAAATATTTAAAGGCACTAACAATCCAAATATTTTTTTAAACAAATTAAAAGCTTTGCTACTGAATAAGTGCTACTATATTATATATATAGTATTGACGAGTTCTTTCAAGACAAACATTTATAATATAATAATATTGATATACACAGATAATATTGATGTACAAAGGTACTGCTTATTTCTAAAAGAAATTTCTGCCAGCAGACCTGCGATGGAGACAAGAGTTTTAAAGCGTCGACAAAAGTGTATAAAGGTAGAAGAGGAAAAATAACATAATATTTTGCGTATATCTTAAACTTAAGTACTATGTAAGTTTTTAAACTGACATGGTCACTATTACACGGTGACACTATTATTAGAACTGAAAACGGGATATTTACCATGTTTTTTATTTGTGTTGAGTTCCCGATATTTAATTACTATAGGTAATACTATAGTTAAACAACGATACGATAAATAAAAAAGTACAATATAAATACACACAAATAAAATAGCACAATATACACACACATAAATGATTAATATATACATAATAACATAATATAAATAATACAAATTAGGAGGAAAGGTAATGCTCTTTTACGCGTCTTTTACAGACAGAAATAGTTTTCAAATCGCGAATGTTATGCGGAAGTGAGTTCCACAATCTTACTGCATGTACGGAGAAAGAATATGAATAAAAATTAGTTTATTTATTACAGTACTAACAGTACAATTTGCATGTAAATTATATAATTGTTTTAGTGTGTACATAATAAGTGATAAGTTCAACCTGACGTAACATTAATAAAGGCGCATAGTTTCCAACTCAATTCTAATTCTGCCTTACATTGCAAGTATTCTTTGTACCACAATCCTAACACCAAAGACTACGGGTGTACGAAGCTAATCCAGCGCTCAAGTGACCACATTACGTCGGACATAAACCGAGGCTACTGTCCCGGTATAAATCCAAAACAGCCACCGTATTTTATGGCCACTTTAGTTTTGTACTGTGCAAGTTATAAGAGGCCTGCTACTATTATGGAGCATGTACACAACATTAGTTCTTATTGAGGACTAGCTGGGACCCGCGGTTTCAACCGCGTTTAATTTAAAATAAATTTACAGTACTTTGACATAGACACTTGACATAGACAGACAAGACATAGAATATATATATATTGGATTTCAAGGGTTTTTTTTTTGCGCGGAACCTGCATGATTTTTATCAAATAAAAGTAGCCTAAGTTATTCCTTATAACATTAGCTATCTGCAAGTGAAATTCCCGTCATAATCAGTCCAGCCGTTTCGGAGATTACCCGGTACAAACAGACAGACAGACAGTCAGATAAAAATTTCAGTCTTTTTTCTCCTGTGTAGAGGGTATGGTTTACAGACATACATTTCACATGCACAAACACCCAGACCCGAAACAGCTGTCTGTAGATCATACAAATATTTGTTGTTTGCGAGGATCGAACCCGCGACACGTTGCGCATAAAGCCAATCGCTCAGCCACTGCGCCAACCGTGCCGTTGTTTTATGTAAGTATCTGACATTGGTAAATATAATTCAATATTCATCATCATCTCGGCCGAACGAAGTCCACTGCTGGACACAGGCCTCCCCCAAAGATCACCACAGCGACCGATATGGGTGTGTTGTGGGCTCATTGGGAGGTTTTGCCATAATCGCCACGCTTGGCAGACGGGTTGGCGATCGCAGTTGAGTTGTTAATGTACTCGAAGGACGCTGCTGCCCATCCTCCGGCTAATCCCTTAGTCGACTTTTACGACACCCACAGGAGGAAATGGGGTGGTGGTATTCTGAGCCGGCACCACACGGCATAATTTATATTGCTAAATACATACATACCTACATAAATTCAATATTACTACCTTGAAATTGATTAAATATTCCTATTTTTTTTTTTTCCCGAATAAGCAGGAACATACGCTTAAATTAAAGCCAATGATATTATACCATAGTTTTTTTTTTTTTGTTGGGCTTCTCGCATACATTTCTGGGAAATGTGGTTGCTTAACCGGTCATTTTCTGGCGAAGCCAAAAGAGGCCTCCAGCCAGGCTTAAGTTTAATATTAGAAACTAAGCAACTTTCGCTAAGGGCGCCCCCTGCGGGACACGGACCTCGGCTTAGGGCGTTGCTGGGGATAACAAGCTATTGTTTTGGGGACAGCTGGATCGGTATTATTTAAGTTGTTTTAAGGGACATTTAAAGCTACAGGCTCGGCACGGGCCGGCGCGAGCAAGAGACGGGAGGGAGAAGTGCTAACTTGAACGGGAAGGTGACGCGGCGATAGGCCTCCGCGACGTCGGTGAGGCGGGCATCCTCGGCGGCGAGGGCGATAGAACGGTCGGGTATTATACCATAGATATGTTACGTCCATATTAAATGGCGCGCAAAACTCAGTCTCGCTGTATGTATAAAACAGCACATCTACTTATGCTGTAAGAAAGAAGATACAAAAACTGCGAGAATAAAAGAGATAGCTATCTAAAATGACAACACTCGTACTCGATGTCTTTGTCGCACCCGTGATAGAATATATGTGTTGTCTCTTTTCTTTGATTGTCCTGGGGTTTCTTCGAGAGTATTATTCTGTAAGTAATTTGAATAGTATTTTTATTCAATTATTTTATTTTATTTGTTACTCACGTGTGGTATGATATCCCTAGCTCTTTATTCATGTTTGCTTGATAGTTTGTGCATTTTCTACAACGGCATTGTTATCACATAATTAATAAAAATAGAGATTATGACAGCGTGTGCTCGTTGTTCTGTTTTTGCCGAACTGATTGCAAAGTGCTTCAATTGGGGGAGTTTTGGTTCTTACTTTTGGCGCATATGTAACATATCTACCTCTTTTAATATATAATATCATTGCTTAAAGCGGATGTGTCCGCTTTAAGCGTATCGCTCGCGTCAACTTTTAATTAGAACTTATGGTTGGTACGCAAATGCATTACATGTTTTATTTTAGAGTATGTGACGCTTTGTATAGTTAAGCTCTGTGGTTCAAAAACTAACGATTCGCTTTGCTAAGTAAACTAGAAAGTCTGGGTTTGCAAATCTTTATTGTGAAGTTGTAACTTTCCAACGGTGATAATTGAAGTGAAAGCTTCTTTTAGCGCGGTACGCATATTTTTAGATGAGATGAAATCTCTGGACTCGCGACACCGTTACGAGACGCAGCTATAGTGTGTGCATATATGCATGTACATATAGCAGACCGCGAACGCGTCTAGATAAATAAAAAAACTAAGGCTTCACTTCTGTCGGCACTCCCGGAGTGCAACCCGTATTTTTTTTTATATATATATATATATATATAACGCAAGGGTTAACGACGAAGGTAAAAATTGCGAGGAAACCTGTAATCCTGAGGGGGCTCCAAAATGTTCTCAATGGTTGTCTGTATTCCGCCAACCCGTACTAGGCCAGTGTGGTGGACTACGGCCTAACACTTCTGATCAAACTCTAACTTTTTATTTGATATAGGCTCCAATAGGCACTCAAGAAAAGTCAAGAGCTACGGTGCGCAGTTCAGAATGGTCGATCTTATGGAGAAGAACCGGCAAGAAATTCCATAGGCACTATTGTTAGTAAAATTTATATTAAAATTATGTTTATAACATTCTCAGGTACATAGCTTTTGGGCCCAGTGGAAACACAGGTACGAGTCAACGAAATTCTCACATTTACAGAATGTAGAAGATAGTAAATTATTAAGGGTATTATCCATCAAAGCTGTAAGCAATCTTCTTCTTTTCTTAGATTATGGCTTCTGTAGAATATCTTCTACAATTTCACCAATGTCAAGTATAAGGCAACTTCGTACGGTATTTAGATTGATAAATATTTACATATTCATAAAATATTTCTCAAAAATTAAATATTCTAAATTCTAAAAAATATGTCGGCAACCTTGTACGGTTCAATTGTTCTTTTTCCTGTAAGCAATGACATATTGTATACATTAACATGTCAAAAATTGCAGACGTAATATGCCATATATATATATAAAGTTAATTCTCTTCTATTGTGAGGAAAGGCCCGTGGCCAGCCATGGGACAGTAATAGTTTGATTATGTATTGATCATCATAATCAAGCTATTACTGTCCCACGCTAAGTATTTTCGCTAAGAGAATTTTAGATTTTAACTACATGTTTTTTATTATAAAACACCATAATTTACCCATATTTTTTTACTTAGAGCCTCTAAGCAAATAAAAAAAGCGAATACTACAATTATAATAAAACACTTTTAAACGGATTCTATCGCGTATATTTTGATTTTTGATTTTCCTGACGTTTCGAATCTAAGACATTACTACGAATACTACAATTTTTAATTCGTATAAAATTGATAACTTTTTAATCGTTGAATATTAAATTCATTCAATGCACAAACAAGTGCCGCGTTATTCCGGTCATGAACAGGATATTTTATTGGTGCCCAGTGGAAATTCTTCACGAACTTTCTTCGCCCCGGGGCAAGGGTGAAAGGGTATGCTGGACTCCTACCGGCTCAAACCACTGGAGCGGTCATCTTCGGCACCTAAGGGAGGCTCCAGGTCCTCGTATGATCACACTAGAGCCGCCCACTGGTGCCACGCCTTTAGGCATATCCCTGGGAGGGTGACTGTAAAGCGGTCACCCCCTCGGGGGGATTGTAAAGGATCCCCCAAAGCGTCCCACGGCAGCGTGTGACCACATGCGTGCTACCGTCTTGTCTTGGGTCGCTCGGTGTGGGCACACAGATTCCCCAATCTACGCACCCGCGAACCCAGAGGTCCTCTGCCTCACAGCAACGGCAGGGGGTTTCAGGCGTGTGGGAATTAGGCGCCAGGGCGGTTGTTACCCCGGCGCCGTCTAGAGAGGAGTAGTACCTAGCGACTCAGTAAGTAACCCGGGCGTACCATTAAACACTTTAGTTTACCCGCAGGTAGTGGGTTAACCACCAGCCCTGGCATATCCAACCAGAGTAGGTGTCAGTCAGGCGGCCGACTGTAAAACTCTTTTGAAACCCATTGCATTACGACTGACATATTATAAACAAATAACGTGTTTACATTCACTAAAAACTGCAAATTAAATAAAAACTAAACGGCTGTTGTTTTGGAACAGTTCAGGTAATCAATGAATGATGTGATAATTTATATCATATTATAGTACTATTGTACAATAATCACGTAGCGTTTTGATCGCGTTGTTTACGATACATTGCGTGCTCAACATTACAAAAGCTTTAATATTGAAAAAAAAATATTATTAGGCATACATTTTATCCAAAATTGCTTTCTTTTATCCAGTAGATACGAAAACGTTCCTTTCGGTGAAAAGGGCATGCTTCATCATCGTTACTCTAGACACATCTGAGCTGAAACATTATTCATGAACTGATCGACCTTAGGACCCTAATTTGTAAATTCTAGTTCAGTCGCCTCTGCCAAATAGCTAGTAGGGATAAAGCTGTTAATCTAAGAGTTCTGTGAAATAGAATAATTGTGGCACTGGTTTAGTACTTCTGATAATTTGGACCAAAAATAACGATATAAAGGTTTATTCGTCTTCCAAAGGAGAATAAATTCCTTCGCCTAAATGGAGGAGTACAGAAAAAAAAAGTTAATAAATAGGAAGACCTGGAGTCATAGTATCGGTCTAATAATCATTTCAGCTGAAAACTGTCCACTGTTGGATACAGCAAAAATCATAACATCGACCGGTCTTGGTTAAAGTTGTATGCTCATTAAGGGTTTTGTCATAATCGCCACGCTCGGCAGGCAGGTTGGTGATCGCAGTTGAATTGTAAATATATTCTAAAGACGCTGCTTCTCATACTCCTACTAATCCCGTAGTCGCTTTCCGACAACCATGGTATGAGATGAAGTTGTGCTACTCTTAGCCGGCAACACTCGGCAGTTGGTACTTGTTCTATTAGTACAAAAGTTTAATTAAAGAGCGCGGTTTCCACTTGAGAACTGTTTTGCTCCAATGGCCATCAGTTCTACAAGCAATATGCCCTGCCAATTGCCACTTCAGCTTACTAATCCTTTCAGGTATGTCGGCAACTTTAGTTCTTCTACGGATGTCCTCATTTCTGGTGAGTCATCTAGTAGTCATTTTAATGGATTCTGATTTAATTTTGAAATGTTTTTCTTGAAGCATCTAAGAATTTCTGAGTATATTCCTTACACTCTAAAGAAAACAGAATCAACTTTCATAAAGATACAACACCCTCAGTCTCGTTTTATGTTCACACGTACATGACACGGTCCATTGTTTACGAGTACGCCCAAGTTATAAATAACGTCGATGATTCTAGAATGTCTTTGTCGATAGAGTGTGATGTAAGCCGGTCTTGTGGCTTGTTTATGAGTGTTTTGTGTAGGATGCTTCACATTTTAAGGATAAACAGCGTGTTTGTAAAAGCTGTGAATATGTAAGTTGAATTTGGAGCAGAAACAATCCAACTTAATTAATCTATTTTATGAGTACAAACATTACACGCTCTAAACTCGTTCCTAGTACAAACCCATTAGCCTAGTTGGACGGTAGAAATATAGAATACTACAATAAGAATACTATATACATATATATATTTTTGAAGCTTTGCCGCATACCAGAATTTCTCCTGTGTCGTGGGTGCGTTTACAAACACAAATTCCACACACAATACACCCAGACCCGGAACAACTACCTGCAGATCGTACAAATATTTGTTCCATGCGGGAATCGAACCCACGAAATAGCGCAGAAAGCCAATTACTTAGCCACTGCACCAACCGTGCCATCAAACAATAAGTGGAAATAGGGGATGGGCCATCATTACAACGCTCGGCAGGCAGATTTGTGATCGCATTTGTTATGACGACACAAGAGTACCCTGCTGCCCATCTTTTTTATATCAACCTTTAGTCTATACTTTTCCGGAAACAACAAGTAAAAAAGAGTCATAAAATTCTAGACGAAATCCAAGTGACTTATGGTATCAATACTGTAGACTATGGAGTGCTTCGTGTTCTTTAACAGGAGAAAGATTAAAACATTACAGAGATGTCTATTTAAACATATGATTTTCTAGTTGTTGTCTACTTAATACCTCAATATCTTCTAGAAAAGCGCAAAGCGAAAATGAAGCCAATAAACGTCGCCACACGCCTATACCATCCTATTGTAGCTAGCCAGTTAGAGATTATACTGTAACTATAATAAATATTTCTTCAGATGGTGACTGAAGGGATACGTTTTCCATCATAACATATCAACTACAATCACTGGTAGCCAATTGGTGACGTTACACAAAAACCATGTCACCATTCAAAGGCACCGTTCACCATTATACCCGTTAATTCTCAAACCACTGACTCGAACGCGTTTAAGCCTTTAAGAACACCTCCATTCATGCTGAAATGTTTTCAACGATATTTTTTTTTTTTTTTTTTTTTTATTGATGCCCAGTGGAAATTCTTCATGAACTTCCTTCACCCCGGGGAAGGGCGAAGGGGTATGCCGGACTCCTACCGGCTAAAACCACTGGAGCGGTCATCTTCGGCACCTAAGGGGGGCTCCAGGTCCACGTATGATCACACTAGAGCCGCCCACTGGTGCCACGCCTATAGGCACATCCCTGAGAGGGTGACTGTAAAGCGGTCACCCCCGAGGGGGGATTGTAAAGGATCCCCCAAAACGTCCCACGGCAGCGCGTGACCACATGCGTGCTACCGTCTTCTCTTGGGTCGCTCGGTGTGGGCACGCAGATTCCCCAATCTACGCACCCGTTTCAACGATACCTAAAGCGTATGTTCGGTTTCATATGCCTGAAATTTCAGGCACACGGAATACTCAAGTGGTTCTGTTGAACATACCAAACTACGTTCCAGCAGTCATTCATTGGGCATGCGAAATCCAGTGGCCAATCAGTTGCTTTAATGCCAAATTTATGTTTCAACTAGCTGGGACCCGCGGTTTCACCCGCGTTTAATTTAAAATACATTTAGAGTACTTTGACATAGGCACTTGACATAGAATATATATATTGAATGTCAAGGGTTTTTTTTTTTGCGCCGAACCCTAATTATTTTTCTAAAATAAAAGTAGCCTAAGTTATTCCTTATAACATCAGCTATCTGCCAGTGTCCCGTCAAAATCGGACAGACAGACAGACAAAAAAAATTAAAATTAATTTTTTGTTATATGTTCCGTATATACTTTCATATGCATTTAGTAAAAAGCTGTTATTTTGACATTACAAACAGACACTTCAATTTTATTTATTTGTATAGATAAAGTAGTAAGGTCTGTTTGTCTGTTAGCTATTTTTTCGAGGTTAGGGTTAACAAGCAGTAAATTAACTGTGTTATAATGTTCACCCATTGTTTTTAGGTTCATTTAAGTGACACCATTGAGAATCGGTAAGTTATTTTTTCATAGCCTCACTGTTTGGTAAATGATCGGTGAGATTAAACAACACTCGGCGCGGTCAATCTATAGATGGGTGACCGCATGGTGGTATTCGAACTGAGATTTCCGTGCTTCAGAGAAAAGGTAAAATGTTAAGTCCTGGTTGTTGTAATTAAATCGGAGGCCGTTGGGCGGCCATATTATGGAATCATCATTTCGGCCGAATGAAGTCCACTGCTGGACACAGGCCTCCCCCAAAGATCACCACAACGACCGATATGGATGTGTTTGCCCATTTGGGCAGTTTTGCCATAATCGCCACGCTTGGCAGACGGGTTGGCGATCGCAGTTGAGTTGTTAATGTTCTCGAAGCTGCTGCTGCCCATCCTCCAGCTAATCCCTTAGTCGACTTTTACGACACCCATGGGAAGAGATAGGGTGGTGGCATTCTGGGCCGGCACCACACGGTAATATGGATAATATGGGAATATTACCATGATTACTACGCTTGGCAGATTGGTCGCAAGATGTTGTTATTAGCCTGAGATGGCGGCGTGTGTGTTCTGCGCTCGCCTCTCTATGGGATAGGAGCCAGGATACACAGAGATGGAGCTCGTCAAACAGTGACGGGGGTGCGGTCTAGTGCTAACAAAGCGGACACCTCATCCCCGTAAGTCGAAGGTCATCGTGGGTTTTAGCCGGTAAGAGTCCAGCATGCTCCTCCGCCCTTCCCAAGGTGGAAGAAGTGCATGAAGATTTCCCCATGACATAAACAATGGCTTTTGTTATTAGTACATCGGAAGATGCGTAGTAATTTATTGTTTCACTATCACAAATTCCCAACGATCCCATTATGAATTTAATGTTTAAACTTTCCGTGGTAAAATAATTGCTATTATAATTATAATATAACTTTCAAAGTAAGTAATGAATATCTTTAAGAAAAGTAGTTAAATTATTTTACGACTTTCGAGACTCTAAAGGCATTTAAATGATATTGTGGTTTAATTTCAATGTATTTTAACGGAATTTAATGTATTAGTACGCTTTACTTTACGACAGAAAGATAACTTGTAAGTGTATATCTGCCTTACTTAAAAAGTTCTTGTGGATTAAAAGTTATGGTTGTTCTTCTTACATAATATAAAATCCTCCCAGTGTTACTTGGTATAAACTGCGGGCTTCATGCGTCGTGTGTTAATTTGAATTTAAATGAATTAAATTCCGTGTAAAAGTCTTTTCAAGTTCAATTTCAAATCTAAGATTATGGCTTCTGTAGAGTATCTTAGCATCGCTTAGTTTCTCCCACAACGTCATATGAAACGGCAACGTTGTTCGGTGTAGATGGAAATGAAAAAATCTACCTAAAATGTCGGCAACATCGTACGGTTTTCAACTGTTATTTCCGTCGAGGATTTTGGAACGAAGTTCTTATACGCGGTTTACAGTAGAGTGAACTGGCAGAACTCGTCGTGTAAGGAAAAGAGAGGGACACGAGGATACCGAACGGTGTCCTACGAGGCGGCAACTCTCCTGGCGCGTTTTCCGCCTTTCGATATCCTGGCGGAGATGGATGCGTGGGTCTACGATCAGACACGCTCCCTCCGTCAGAGCGGCGAAGACGCGTCCCCAGGCGCGTTGGAGAGGCTGAGGCGGCTAGCTCGGCGGCGCGCACTTGGAAAGTGGCGTCACCGCCTGCGGATGCAGTACGCGACCAAGCGCGTCGTGGAGGCCGTCCTGCCGCTCTTTGGAGCCTGGCTCAGAAGGAGCGAGCGCGTCACCTACCGCCTGATGCAGGTGCTCACCGGGCATGGTTGTTTCGGTGCGTACCTGCACAGGATTGGACGTGAGGCCACGGCACAATACCACCATTGTGAAAGCGACCAAGATACCGCGCAGCACACGCTCGAGGCGTGCCCCGCGTGGGCCGCCGAGCGGCGGATCCTGGTTGATCGGATCGGGCAAGATCTCTCTCTGCCGGCAGTAGTGTCGGCTATGTTGGCAGAGCACGAAAACTGGAATGCAGTGGTCTCCTTCTGTGAGAGCGTCATGGTCCAGAAGGAGACCGCAGAGCGGGATCGGGAGAGGGCCGACCCCGCTCGAAGAAGGAGGAGACGGCGCCTGGGTAACAACCGCCCTGGCGCCTAATTCCCACACGCCTGAAAACCCCCTGCCATTGCTGTGAGGCAGGGGACCTCTGGATTCGCGGGTGCGTAGATTGGGGAATCTGCGTGCCCACACCGAGCGACACAAGAGAAGACGGTAGCACGCATGTGGTCACGCGCTGCCGTGGGACGCTATGGGGGATCCTTTACGATCCCCCCGAGGGGGTGACCGCTTTACAGTCACCCTCTCAGGGATGTGCCTATAGGCGTGGCACCAGTGGGCGGCTCTAGTGTGATCATACGAGGACCTGGAGCCTCCCTTAGGTGCCGAAGATGACCGCTCCAGTGGTTTTAGCCGGTAGGAGTCCGGCATACCCCTTCGCCCTTCCGCGGGGCGAAGGAAGTTCATGAAGAATTTCCACTGGGCACCAATAAAAAAAAAATAAAAAAAAAAGGAAAAGAGAGGGAAAGGTCGCCTGAAGGGGGCATCCCTTTCCCCCTTGCGACCTTTCCCTCTCTTTCTCTTTCTATTATACACGGTAGGCGACCATTTCCTCTCTTTTGCTTTCTCTCTGTCTCTTTGTACTATGTGTGTGTTTTGGTTGTATGTGCGTGTGTGCATGCGATTGTTGAGATTCAGCCCTTGTGCGCGGTCAGCTGTATAACCTCAAATCTAAACATGCGTATGTGTCATTATTGCAAATAAGGAACTTCGTTCCTGACTGGAGTCCCCCGATCGCACAATTATTATTTCAAATTCGACAAACTGATGGAGTCATAAACTAAAATTTGAATTGGAAATAAATTACTGGCACTTATGAAACGTCAAAATTCTTAGTTGCCGGTTACAAATAGTTAATCATGTGAACAAGAGCCGAAAAGAAACTCCATGGATACTCTTTTCAAATATTTAAGATTAAATTTTTTTGAATTCGAATTTTGAAACAAATGATGGTAAAACATATTGTAACGAAAATAATTTAAGATAATATGTAAAGATGGAACGTACTACAATAATATAATAATAATTTATGTGGCCATGGCAGTTAAGGGCTGACCAGTCCCGACAGACGGCACTCGTTTCCGAGCATGATGCAGGCATCTGTTTCGCTTGGCTCAATCATATATGTGGTGTCCGGATTAAGAATATAGCACCACTCTATCTTCTCCCTTGGAAGCCGTGAAAGGTGACTAATGGCTTTTAACCACAGGGATGGGCAGCAGCGTCCCTTCTGTAGAACAGTAGTAATACTGCGCTCACCAACCCGCCTGGCAAGCGTAGTGAGTACCGGCGAATTCCCCCTAAAACAAGGCAACATTGAACGTATTGTCGTGGCGACGCATTGGTCTCCACGGCTGCATGGATCAGGCATCGGTGGTGAGGACGGTAAAACGGTGTGTTTGAACGTGACTGCGTATGTCATGTGTTTTGTGTGCTACAGAAGTACGGCGATTTCATCGTCGGGATCGATGAGTACGTGCCTTGGGCGGCGGCTAGGTTTTCTAGGGCAGGTTCAATATCAGGCGACCGAGTCAGATTTTTTATAGGGTTTTAATATTTTTATATCATGTAGGTTTTTTGGAAGTCTACATTTTTTTTATTTTTTTTTATTGATGTCCAGTGGAAATTCTACATGGAACTTCCTTCACCCCGAGGAAGGGTGAAGGGGTATGCCGGACTACCGGCTAAAACCACTGGAGTGGTCATCTTCGGCACCGAAAGGGGGCTCCAGGTCCTCGTAAGATCACACTAGAGCCGCCCATTGGTGCCACGCCTTTAGGCACATCTCAGAAGGGATGACTGTAAAGCGGTCACCCCCTCTAGCGGAGGGATGGCGACTGTTAAAAGGTCGCCCCCCCAGGCACTTCTCGGGGAGGATTGTAAAGGATCCCCCCAAGCCTCGCTTTGCGCTGTGTTGCGCACACGGCGGCACGTGACCACGTGCGCGCCACCGTCTTCCCGGGGGTTGGAAGTCTACCTACATGATACAAAAATATTAAAACCACTAAAAAGATAAAATACACCTGTACACCTTTACTTAAGAAGTCAGTCGGGGCTAGGTATAAAATATAATTTCTGGTTGGTCTGTGTGCTATTACTGTACCTGGCCCCGCGACTTCTTGTGTTATTCTTTTTTTTTTTTTGAGGTTTAAATATTTTTAGACCATGTAGGATTATTGAAGTTGGTATTTTGTTGTTTCATCATTTCAGCCGAAAAGTCCTCTGCTGGACACAGGTCTCCCTCAAAGATCACCACAACGACTGACATCGGTATGTTGTGTGCTCATTGGGGGGTTTTGATCACCACGCTTAGTAGGCGGGTTGGCGATCGCAGTTGAGTTGTTAATGTATTCGAAGGACGCTGCTGCCCATCCTTCGGCTTATCCCTTAGTCGTCTTTTACGACACCCACAGGATGAGATGGGTTGGTGCTATTCCTAGCCGGCACTTTTTGTTGTTTAAAAAGTTTTATTTGTTTCTCTTTAGTGTAGATAAATGTAAGAACTTCATCCAAGTTAGATACTAACTTATCTAAGTTAGTAGACATTTACAGCTCACGGATGACAGATCTGATGTCATAATAAACACTTAACCTGACATAATTATATTTATATGAAACCAATTCGAGAGGAGAAGGAGAAGGGCACTATAGTTAGTGAAATTACTGGGCATAAGAGACTAAATAATTGATATCTCGAGGTGACGAGCACTGTGAACGTGATTAGTCCTGGATGGCATTACAATATTTTTATAGGCAGGTGCAGAAAAAAAACAGAGTAAACACAATTTACAAAGTTATTATTTTTCGGGTTCCACGCTAAAATGTCTTATTTTGGCTGTGATAACAACAACATTTATACATATAATATCGCTGATGGAATGAACGCAATCAAGTTCCAATGGCATTCTATAAATGTTGCGGAGAAATTTGATTCAAATATTATAGCCAATTTCATTCGCCACTATTTGTTCCAGAAATTAAGATTCGCAATTATATGTTCGTTCGTAATCCTTGAAACATGCAATGTATGTAAATCCCTTGAGTATTCTTATGTGTGATTATATTCTATGTTAAACGTGATTGACTAACAGAGAAAAGTAATCTTCCATTCTGTCTCAGGAGGGCGTCTTTAAAGTTGCTGGAAAATTGAGGCAACGTACTCTATACATGTATTGATACCCTGCAATATATGTAGTTATATTTATTAAATAAACTAAGTAATGGTGCTAAACATTAATGGAGGTGAAGCTGTTGCAACAATTTTACGGAGTTCACTAAATTAGTCAAGTGAAAATCTTAAATTTAAAATGTATCGTTATCTATGACATATATATTCGACGATTCGCAAAAGATGATTTAACACGATTGAAATAAAAGCAGAATGTATTGTAAGCTTTTGGGTTGGTTATCTGATTTAAAAATAATTCATAAGTAACCAACTGACTTACAAACCGGTGCTCGTCAGTTTCGATCCGGGGGCCGCGAGACACAATGGCGTTTTAGTTGTATCTGGGATTCTGACAGTTAAGTGACAATTTACTTTTAGACATGTTTCTTGCAAATGGTTTGATAATGAATTTGACACTCGGCCTCATGTCACGGTTTTGCCAAGATCGGTTTTGATCATAAGTTTGGAAAGCCGTGTCAGTTGTCACTTTATACTGTACTACGCACCCTTCTATACACGCTCTTTACATGTTTCATAACGCAAAAATGATCCACCAAATATGTTATAAATATGTCAGTGAATATTATTTGAGTTTTTTTCCAAAGAGTTTAGTTGCGGAACGAGTAATGATTTCGTTTTCTTCAGTGAAACCATATTTTGATTCTAATTAAGAAGTGTTTAGGTCCTCGCCGTAGGAACCTGAGTCTACGAGGGTCACATTGAATGTTTTTAAACTTGGCCAGTAAGAAAAGTAGCCGATGAACATGTATTTAATGGAGAATGGCCAAATTGGACCTACTAATAATTAAGCTACGGTTAAGTATGAATCTACATTCTCGCTATTCTTCTTTCGAATAAAGAACTATTCAAGAAGCTGTACATTGAATTCGTACGTTATTATTTTTTACAAATTTGCGGCAACTTAAAAGTGCTTATCGTGCGTCGAAAGTGACTAGAGATTTTTTTATTAAAACCAAATAGAAATAAACTAATTTATGTAAGTCGGTTGACACCGTATACATCAGCTGATGAACATGCTTCAGAGACTGCTGTATTTATTTATACGTACGGAAGAAATAATGTCACAATTATCTTACGTTCTAATCGGATTAGTAATTACAGTAAGATGTAACAACGTGAAAGGGGACAGTGCTTTAGTTATAACTTATAACATAACGTCCACTGCTGAACAAAGGCCTCCCCCTTAGATTTCCACAACGAGCGGTCACATGCCGCTCTCATCCAACGACTCCCAGCGACCTTCACCAGGTCGTCTGTCCACCTCGTTGGAGGTCGTCCCACGGTGCGTTTTCCGGTGCGCGGTCTCCATTCAAGAATCCTTTTGCCCCAACGGCCATCAGTTCTACGAGTTCGATGTGCCCCGCCCATTGCCACTTCATTTTACTAATCCATTCAGCTATGTCGACAACTTTAGTTCTTCTACGGATCTCCTCATTTCTGATTTGATCTCGTAGAGAAATACCAAGCATAGCTCTCTCCATAGCTTGCTGCTCAAGATCACTTGAGCTTTCTTATGAGGCACATTGTGAGTGACCACATCTCTGTTCCATATGTCATCACTGATAACACACACTGTTTAAAGACTTTCGTCTTGAGGCATATCGGTATTGTTGACGAAAAGATGTTGCGAAGTTTCCCAAACGCTGCCCAGCCGACTCCAAAATTCAACCTAAGCAAATTTGTTTCAAAATCATTTTCTACAAAGTAGAGTAAAACTGTTTTTGAGCACCTGATTGCACAATTTTCAGTGTACAAAATGGTCGACATTGGGAAAGTAAAGTTTTATTAAGCTACTTTCGCACCACAAAAGTATATAAAACTGGGCGAGGCTGTAATGAAATTCACCGCGATGTGCCAAAAAGAATATGAGTAGTGAATATTATATAAAGATTTTGATTAAAACTAAAATAGACCTTCATCGTGCAAGGGATATTTGCTTAGGCTTGAAGGTTACGACCGTGTGGTGCCGGCTCAGAATACCACCACCCCATCTCCTCTCGTGGGTGTCGTAAAAGTCGACTAAGAGATTAGCCGGAGGATGGGCATCAGCGTCCTTCGAGTAAATTAACAACTCAACTGCGATCGCCAACCCATCTGCCAAGCGTGGCGATTATGGCAAAACCCCCCAATGAGCCCACAATACACCCATATCGGTCGTTGCGGTGATTTTTGGAGGAGGCCTGTGTCCAGCAGTGGACTTCATTCGGCCGAAATGATGATGAATGTGGTGTTCGGATTAAGAATATAGCACCACTCTATCCCCTATCCTCCCATGGAACTAAATTGGAGGGATGGGCAGCTGAATCTCTTTATGTGGCATAGCAGCCATTGTGCGCTCACTCGCCAGCCATGCGTAGTGAGTACTGGCAAATTGCTCCCAAAATTATGACACGATTGTAACAATCTATGGGGAAGCCTTTATTCAGCAATGAACGTCCTCTAGCTGATGATTCTAGATTGTGATATGTCCTTGCATGGTTTAATCTCGTAAAACAACAATCTAATTAGGCAAACAGTTCATTCGTTATTCGCTACGGTAGAGTACGACTGTAGTTCCTGGTCCTGGATCCCCCCCCCCTCCCCCCTCTCCCAGATGCCGAAGATGACCATTCCAGTGGTTTTAGCCGGTAGGAGTCTGGAATACCCCTTCGCCCTTCCCCGGGGCGAAGGAAGTCCATGAAGAATTTCCACTGGGCACCAATAAAAAAAAAGGAGTCTGGCATGCCCTTTGCCCTTCTCCAGAGCGGAGGAAATTCATGAAAGATTTCACAAGGGACAAAAAAATCACAGGTAATGTATATACACTGATCAGCTCGTACACATCCACTGCTGACCAAGCATTGGTTATTGAACTGCATATTTATGATTTCCGACTATTAGATCAGGTTTCCTTACGATGTCTTCACTGTTGAAGTACGTAGGGTCTTAGATTGACTAAGAAATTACATATGACATTGAAGAATTCTCATTCGTTCTTACCAGGTTTCGAACCCAGAACCCTGTGCTTTAGATGCGAGTCCGTAAACTTCCAGGTAACCACGTAGTATATAAACGAGACATAAATTCCATAAACCGTGTGAAATCTGAACGTTATTCATAACTTAACACACTGCTCAGCATTCTCGAAATGATTGATGGCGATGCAGTTGCGAAGGCGCGGAATTTTAATGATATATTTTTGAGTTTGTATTGGTGATTGTGCAGATCTTCTTTTCTTATTGTGTGTTTAGTGGCTAACCTTTTATCAATCGAGTGTTCTAGCCAATCAAAGACCTTCCAATTGGCTTAATGAATCTCGTCTAATGACAACAACCGGGACCGAAAATTTTATGGCTCTCCGAAGCACAGAAGTGCTCAATTCAAAAACACCATTATGCCGTGTTGTTCCGGCTCAGAATACCACCACACAATCTCCTCCCGTGGGTGTCGTAAAAGGGCAGCAGCGTCCTTCGAGTACATTAACAACTCAACTGCGATCGCCAACCCGTCTGCCAAGCGTGGCGATTATGGCAAAACCCCCCAAATTGTCCACAACACACCCATATCGGTCATTGTGGTGATCTTCGGGGTAGGCCTGTGTCCAGCAGTGGATTTCATTGTTATTTTTTTTTTTTTTTTTTTTTTTTTTTTTTTATTACTGGAAAATCTACAGCTAAAAATACAGGTGTAACAATAATAGTAAGGAAACAGAAAGCCAATTACAGATTTCCACATATAGCAGTTGCATAGATAACTGTTAGTGTTTACACAGGTTACAACAAATTGAATATATAAAAATAAAAATATAAACATTTATATGATAATTTTCAGGTTATGATCTATACATATAAGTAATAATTAATATTCACTATATTTAATAAACATATTTAATAATTATTTATGAGACATTAATGAGAACGAGAGTTTGTAAATGTGTGTTACCGTTTACACGAGAAAAAAATCAAGGGTCAAGCACCGTTTTGCTGATGTTATACTGGTTGTAAACGGATCTAGGTCATAATTTTTGCGTATTTTATTGAAATTTTTACTCGCTCGCACTATAAAGGAGTTTTGGCGATAGTTGGTTGATGCTTTAGGAATATGAATGGGGGGATTAAACCTTGTACATTTAGTTGGAACATTGAATTTAATTGTTCCTAACAGTCCGGGACAAGCAATTTCGCCAGATAGTATTTTTAATAAGTAAAGACAGTCCGCAATTTCTCGGCGTTTTACAAGAGGCAGGAGATGATTTTTTTTTTTAAATATTATTTCGGCATAATAGTGTTATAGGCCAGTGGACTTCATTCAGCCGAAATTATTGATGATTGATGATTATGCGGTCATCCATCTATAGACTGATCAGTTATCGATCAGTGAGTACAACTAAGATTACATTTCTCAGATTAATTTCAGTAAAGAAACATATCTATTTTCCAAAAAAATTGGAGCATTGCTTAATAGCGGGTTGTTACTGCTGACACACGCTAATATGCTTCAAGCGTTACTTTTATTTGCCTATCGTGCAATGATTTTCTCATTTATTTGCTGATCCTGATAGTGCCCTGTAACTGCCCTTAACTTTCTGCTTTATCTTCTCCTGGTGTTATTATCTTGAACCACTTACGAAACCTGTGAAAAAGCCACAAAACCCATGAAAGGTAAAGGCATAAATACCTTTTATTTCCCCACCCTAGTAATATAAACGAGAAATGAATTTCATAAACAAGGAATGTGAACTCTGAATTTTAATCATAATCCAACACTGTATAAAGCATGCTGAGAATTAGGAATGAAAACATGGGAGAATATGTTGGTACGTGCCCGTTACTTAAATGAATTCAATTTATTTTGGCGTTTGTCTCATGGCAGGTACTTAAATTATTCATTCACATTATTCATAACTGACACACACACGATACAAATGTCATGCTGATGGTCTTGTCTTGCGACGGCCCGTTGAGCCCCCTAAAATAGGGTTGAGCTGGATGATAACAGATTCATGCTTGCCGGTTGTCAGTACATAGGGCAACACATCAAGCTACACCATATAGTTCTGGGGGCCTAAAAAGGCCGCTTTAGGTGAATCATAACATGAATTACATTAGATATCACAAAATGGTCAGGTTAATAGTCAGTTATGATTAAGTGACCATTTTGTGATTTCTAATGTGTATCGTTTTGAGATCATTATTATGCCTTATAAATAAAACCTAATACGGTATTTTTAGGCCTCCTGGACCATTTGGTGATATTTAATCTGATTCATATTATGATTCTGCTAAAGCGGCCTTTTTAGGCCCCCAGGTCACTTTCCATCGGGCAAGTTTGGACATCTCATGAAAAAGCTTGATTCACCAGATTGTGAAGTATGTGGCAGGTTAGACGATGTCCAACACTTGCTAATGGAATGTGAAAAGAACCAGAGAGAGAGAGAGAGATGGTGATGCAAAAATTAAAAATTAACAGATATGATGTCGGAGCTTTTATAACCATATTGACTAAACCTAAGTCTGAAGCGGCCAAATTGGTATATGAGATGGTTGCTGTAACACTATCTCCGTCTCCGTCACAATAATTTATAAAGTAACCGGGTAATTGGTGCAACTAGTAATAGTTTAGGGTATGATGAAGCTGCCGTACCGGTGTAAGGTAAAAGCCTCTAAATTAAATGAGAATCAAAAAAAGTAAAAAAGCTATATCAACCAGTATAAGCTGATCTCGCATTGTTTAGGCTTTCGGTATAACGGGAGAACAGCGTAAACTGGTTTCATATAGCTTGATGTGTAGCTGTGTGTACAAGTCACCACAAACCAGCTATGGATCTTTTTTCAAAACGCCATTCTAGACGTTGCGCTACTTTTTCATACATTATTTTGTATCTAAATATATCTGGATTTTAAAACAGAAACCTTCGAGTGTGTTTCGGCATTTCTTCTCAGAGGCAATCAGTCAACAAACTTAACATTTACATATTTACATAGTTGAAAAACATGTTCTGCGATACATTTCAACTGAAAATGTAAGTTTGTATTTGCTTGTATTGCATGTTATTTTAAGACCTTCTTAAAGGTTTTCCTATAATCTATGAGCGAAGAATCACATACCGTACTTGATTCAAAATTTTGTAGTTAAGGAGATGGGGGAGTGGTAATTTTTCGTCTATTTTCTTAAATAACTTTGAAACGATATATTGTAAAATTATAAATAAAATAAATTTGAATCCCTCACACGATACCACTATATATACTCCACCTCGGGGAATGGCTAAGGGGCATGCCGTACTCCTACCGGCTACAACAACTGGAGTGGTCATCGTCGGCACCGAAAAGGGGGCTCCAGGCGCTCGTAAGATCACACTAGAGCCGCCCATTGGTGCCACGCCTTTAGGCACATCACGGAGGGGATGACTGTAAAGCGGTCACCCCCTCTAGCGGAGGGAAGGTGACTGTAAAAAGGTCGCCCCCCAGGCACTTCTCAGGGAGGATTGTAAAGGATCCCCCCAAGCCTCGCTTTGCGCTGTGTTGCGCACACGGTGGTACGTGACCACGTGCGCGCCACCATCTTCCCGGAGGTCGCTCGGTGTGAGCACGCAGACTCCCCAATCTGCCCACCCGTGACGCCCGAGGCCCGCCACCATGTTATGACGGCAGGGGCTCACATGAGTGATCCTATAAGGGTTCCACCGTTTTTAATTTGGACGAATGAAATGAATGTATTGTATGTGGAATTCATGTATGTAAACGCACCCACGACACAGGAGTAATCCTAGTGAGGGGTAACGTTTTATAAAAAAAAAACCCTAATGAAAAAAAGAAGTCTGCTACTACACTGCCGACTCATACGTGGTCTAAGCTAATAGTAATGCACTGTATATGCCAGAATATCCGGTATTCCCTTGGGTGTGTTACATTTAACTAAACTTTGACGGGCTAGGAAAAAGAACTGGTGCATTGGGAGCAAGAGAACGCTTTGTTTTCGGAAAGGATTCTGTTGACGTACATTGTAACAGATGTAAAAGGTTTTTAGGAATAAGGTCATGTTTTGTTTGAATAATGCACAATATTTTCAGGCGTGGTAATAAATATTGGTATTGCAGGTTTGTTTTTAAACAGTCTTATTACAAAAATCTTGTTAGACTCAGGTTTAAACCAGAACTATGAAGTCTAGACTTAGTACGGAACTAACGTTAGTACCGTGGTTTAAACCCGTCCGTATTACAAATATCAAATTAAGTCAGGACTAGATAGTACCTGACTTTAGTTCTGGCTTAAATTATTTCCACAGATTATACACGGAATTCCTTGGAAACATTCATTCAATCAGATAGCATTCGGTTACATCGTTCCGTTTACCCAAATGCTAAATATTTCTGTAATTTTTTTATATTAATGATATTGATATTTCAAAATATATAATAGGGTATTTAATGACGATAACTATTAGAAACGAATGGTTGTTCTTGTTTCAATAAATGCCATTTATTTTCTTTCTCAGGAATACTTTTATGACATTTATTTCATGTCCGAAATATGTACTTTCAAACAACACTAATGCGTAACGGAATGTCTACATCGCGCGGAAATCTTTAAACATAGGTACAACTATTCTGAGATTTGGACGTTTCTTCGTACTGATTATTGATAAGAAGTTAGGGAATAATATTAATAAAATAGAACAATAGAAAAAACGAAGAAGTGAAAACTGGAATTCTGAAGAAAAAGTTAGTCATATCAGCCACAGGACGTCCACTGCTGAACAAAGGCCTCCCCCTTAGATTTCCACAACGAGCGGTCACATGCCGCTCTCATCCAACGACTCCCAGCGACCTTCACCAGATCGTCTGTCCACCTCGTTGGAGGTCGTCCCACGCTGCGTTTTCCGGTGCGCGGTCTCCATTCGAGAACCTTTGTGCCCCAACGGCCATCAGTTCTACGAGCAATGTGCCCTGCCCATTGCCACTTCAGTTTACTAATCCTTTCAGCTATGTCGACAACTTTAGTTCTTCTACGGATCTCCTCATTTCTGATTCGATCTCGTAGAGAAATACCAAGCATAGCTCTCTCCATAGCTCGCTGAGTGACCTTGAGCTTTCTTATGAGGCCCATTGTGAGTGACCACGTCTCTGTTCCATATGTCATCACTGGTAACACACACTGGTTAAAGACTTGCGTCTTGAGGCATTGCGGTATTGTTGACGAAAAGACGTTGCGAAGTTTCCCGAACGCTGCCCAGCCGAGTCGGATTCGACGATTGACCTCTTTCTCGAAGTTGGACCTACCTAACTGGACAGTTTGTCCTAGGTAGACATACTCGTCAACAACTTCGAGAACTGAGCTCCCAACGGATATTGGGGTGGGCACGACATGGACATTTGACATGACTTTTGTCTTGCCCATGTTCATTTTAAGGCCCACCTGTTGGGAAACTCTGTTGAGATCATCGAGCATTGTGCTGAGCTCTTGCAGCGATTCTGCCATGACTACGATGTCATCGGCAAATCGAAGGTGAGTGATATACTCGCCATTGATGTTAATGCCGAATCCTTTCCACTCCAGTAGCTTGAAGGCATCCTCCATTGCAGCGGTGAACAGTTTCGGGGAAATGACGTCCCCCTGTCTCACACCTCTCTGCAATGGAATTGCCCCCGTGCTCTGTTCATGTACTCGGACCGACATGGTGGCGTTTCTGTATAAGCACTTCAACACTTCAATGTACCGATAGTCAATCTGGCACCGCTGCAGAGATTGCAGCACTGCCCAGGTTTCGATCGAATCGAAGGCTTTCTCATAGTCCACAAATGCCAAGCATAGTGCTTAAGTGCATAAAGCAAAAAGTTAGTATTTGCCTACAATTATTGTAATTACGGCATATTACTACTATCTTTAGGAAAACGCAAATTTAAACCATTTCAGGTAATATTACAATATAACACACAAATAGAAACCAAATATAACCTCAAAACAATGAATTTGACGTATATTTGTGACTTAGACCAAAGGTTTATAGAGTTAAACTAGGTCCCCATCAGGTTTATCTTTAGTACCATAGATAGTCCAAGACTAAGAGTTAAACCACTTTTTGTAATAAGAAATTTTATTAAACCACTCTTTTACACTATCGATAAACCATGTTTTGTCACTAATCAGTGTGACACTGATTAGTGTTAATTTAGTTGTTATTGTTATATATTAAAATGGTATATATAGATTTAAGTGTTTTGTTAATAAGTACATATTTAAGCATATAAGTAGTCGTGCCGCTGTCGAATATTTTCCTTACTGTGTGTTTGTGCGTCGACTTACCGCAAGAATAAATTGTTTCTTTCTTTCTTTCTTTCTTAAAAAAGCAACCTCCACCATCTATCAAACATCTTGGTTGGCTGAAATGAACCTAAATTAAAAATAATACAATGCATAGAGCTTATTAGCTCCTATACCTTACCTGTAACTTTCCGTGCAATATGTTTATAATTTCCTTTTAGCAAACCAAGATCTTCGATGGATGCAAGTAGTCCAAATGCGACAGAAGAAAAGTTTCTAAGCTCGTTCCTATGACGTCTTTTCTACTTTATTCTTCAATCAGTAAATCGCTAATTAATCCAGCCATCAGATTCGAGACCACGGATGTCTCTCTAAGTACATAACAGCCGGCCATTGTTTATTTATTATTTAAATGTTTTGGAAAATGTTCACGGACTTAAGGAAAGTTTTTACCGACAGAGAATCATTTAAGCCTCTGTTGAGTGTTTTTATTAAGGCAGAGTTGTTGAAATCATTTAAAAATATTTTGATATACGTATTTCATTCAATTGTAAGATTATTTTTCATCTTCATCATATCGACCTATAGATGTCCACTGCTGAACAAAGGCCTCCCCCATCCCCCAAAATGACTACACAAATTCCCACAATTTGTGTAGTCATTTTGAGGGAATTTGCCAATACTCACCACGCTTGGAAGGCGAGTTGGTGAGCGCAGAAGAGTTGCCGTTTCACAGAAGGGACGCTGCTGCCCATCCCTCTGGTTTTACGTCCCTTGGAGGAGATGGAGTGGTGCTATATTCTTAATCCGGACACCATTTAATCTTAATGTTCCTCAATTATTAGTTTATGGTCTGTTTTGCTCAATATAATGCGATTTTAGAAATCGGTTCGTATGTTCGTAACTTTCAAAAAATCTTAAGATTTTGCTTACAAATTTACCAGATTTCACAGATAGCGTTGTTAAAGAAACTCGAAATCTAGTGTGATCTTACGAGGACCTGAAGCCCCCTTTGGTGCCGAAGATGTCCGCTCCAGTGGTTTTAGCCGGTAGGAGTCCGGCATACAATAAGTTCATGAAGAATTTCCACTGGGCACCAATAAAAAGTTCGGCATGCCCCTTCGTCTTACCCCGGGGTGGAGGAATTTCATGATGAATTTCCACTGGAGACACATCAAAAAGAAGGAACGCTGCTGCTCATCCATCTTGTTTAGATTCCCTTAATCGCCGATTACGACATCCACGGGCGGAGATGGAGTGGTGCTATAGGTATTCTTAATCCGGACATCACGCGGATAAAGTATTTACAAATACCTATACAAAAATGTCCTTTTCTTTTTTTACTACTAAAAAACTTTTGATCTTCGGCATGAGTGCCCAACTGACTACTTTTAAAGACTGGTCCTAAGGTACGCTTATTCATCATTTCGGCCGAACGAAGTCCACTGCTGGACACAGGCCTCCACCAAAGATCACCACAATGACCGATATCGGTGTGTTGTGGGCTCATTGGGGGGTTTTACGCTTATTAGCAATTCGCAAAACAGAAACTTACGTCGCACTAAAAATGCATTATATCATCATAATGCATATACCAAGTTCCGGCGGTACCTTTAAACCTTCAAGCTTCACCTTAAAGGACCATTTATTTACCGGCCTAAAACCGTTGACAATAGCATCGCATATTCATGACGCTATCCATTGTTGCCTTTATGAATAAGAAGGGAATTTATGCTTAAATAGTCAAGTTATCGGTGAGTGGTGGTTGAAAATGAAGTTAGTGAGTTATTCATCTTTTAGTGCGAGGTATAAACCAGGAACTTTGCAATAAAAATAAGAATACGATTTTGCTAAATCTAATTAATGTTTTAAGTAAAGCAGAAGGAGATGGACTGACAACCTGGTGAATGTCGCTGAGAGTCGCAAGATGTGGGCGGTCGCCATCCCATACCATACATCGGCAGCTTTAAGAGTCAGTTTTCCGTACGCAGCAAATAACCGTTTGAATAATATCCTCCTCCTCATTAGAACAAATCCGAGGTAGCTCGACATTCAAAGCCAAACTTAAAGCGTACTTGTTACAGTATCAGAAACAGTACGAAAATATTCAAGCTAATTCGTCTTTTATTTGATTATTTAAGGATTTATTTCATGTATATTTACTTATTACCGAGTCACTGCGTACAACTGACTGATGATGACCAGCATTGCCGATGGTAATACCATTCACAAAAGAAGATCACCCGATACTTATAGGCCAATATCCAGAGGGATACAATAAATTGTGATAAGTTATACATGTATGTGGAAATAAGGATTACATTTTTATTAGAATTTAAACGTTCTTAGAGTATTAACTTAAGTCTATATGTATGCTAAGTTATAAGTTATTGTAATATTCTAAGTGCTCTATCTGCCAAAGTAGCTCATTAGCTTCTTTAACGAACGCATAGTGTGGGAGCAAAAGTCAAAATCATCCCTAAAATTATTTAAGGTAATTTATTTAGTTTATTATTGTTTCGTTTGTTGCTTTCTTTCGGTTAATTTATTAAAGAATAAGAATAAGAATAATTTATTTGTATATAAATATGAGTGGGATTATTTAACTTGAAAAAAGAAATCCTTGTTGAGCTGAAATAAATTAATTTTACTATAAAACAACATGACGTATAACGAAATACAGATTACGGAGACGTTAACGTATTTTTAATAAAGACAACTTATGAAAATAAACACGTTTTTTTGGGGTTATGAGACGCCACTTGGTTGAAGATTATTGACAACACGAAGTTAGTTCCAAACCCGACCAATGAAAACACCGCAATCTTCCCTCTGCGTTCACTCAGTGAAGTATTACTTAAGTATCGTCTATGAAACGAGTGTATCTCCGACACTATCATAAATTGGACACTTCGCAGTGAGAATGTGCTACACTTAACTAAAACTCAGGGATTTTCTTGAATACGGGCGTTAGTGTACCATTTTGAGGATTAATCTCCACAAAAAATCTATGTAATAAACATACTACTAGTAAATAAAACCCTTATTTACATAAAAACCTTTACCTAGGAATTAGAATAACTAAAAGGGATGTGAAATAGATACGCAGAGATAAGCTCACAGCGATCCATCTGACTGTCTATCCATTAAGGCTGAGCTCAACTCGGTGGATTTATTCGGTAAAGTAAACGGAATCAATTTTCAAGGATCAATTTTATTTCGTACATAAATATAATTTAGGTAACTGGTAATTATTCTTATGGTGAAAGAATTGAATGGTTTCGCCATGGTAGTAAATAAACAGATTATACAGGATGTCCAGTAAATAGCACGACATACTGCAGGGGGTGAGAGCTTGGATCAATACCTACCGAAAAAACACAATATATGTTCAGCAAAATCTTACGGATTTACAGTAGTACCACTGTAG
The DNA here is from genome assembly GCA_947459985.1 of Diloba caeruleocephala. Lineage (NCBI taxonomy): Eukaryota > Metazoa > Arthropoda > Insecta > Lepidoptera > Noctuidae > Diloba > Diloba caeruleocephala. Next base: position 28,850,344 of record OX381607.1, read on the forward strand.
GTTAAAGTTAAGTGATAAGAAAATTGTACTGTGAAAACTTACATAAAAATTGTATTTCTTGAAAACATTTTATTAAAAAAAAACTATTCACAAATAATTATGGGTAAAAAAAAACTAGAAAAGGAATTTTTTCATTACGAGATGCTTAAAAATCTGTGTCAAGGTAGAGTCAATACTCACTACGCTTGGCAGGCGAGTTGGTTGGTGAGCGCAGTATGGTTACCGTTTCACAGAAGGGACGCTGCTGCCTATCCCTCTGGTTATATTCCCTTAGTCGCCTTTTACGACACGGGAGGAGATGGAGTGGTGGCATTCTGAGTCAACACACGCCACACGGCACGAATGCTGCAAAATGTTCGAAAAAACAGTACACTATAATATTTGCATTGTAATCGGTTTAAAACTGACGACACGGAACAGTGGCTGAAACAGTCAACTGCTACGCTCCGGGTCGCGGGTTCGATTCCCGCACGGAACAAATATTTGTATGACCTACAGGTAGTTGTTCTGGGTCTGGGTGTTATTGTCTGTGATATGTATGTCTGTAAACGCACCCACGTCACAGGAGAAATCCTAGTGTGGGGCAACGTTTAAAACACAGAAAAAAAGTAAGTGTAATCCAGTCATAATCGCAAAAACAAAGACCTACAGTAGCTGTAAATTTATGACAAAACTAGCTGGGACCCGTGATTTCACCCACCGTTTAATTTAAAAGAAAGTGGATTCTTTATATATAATTTAAAGTACTTCGGTACAGACACTTGACATAGAGTATATATATATATATATATATATATATATTGGATTTCATGGGTTTTATTTTATTTGCAGGGAACTCTAATACTTTTTCTAAAATAAAAGTATCCTAAGTTATTCCTTATAACATCAGCTATCTTCCAGTGAAAGTCCCGTAGAAATTGGTCCAGCCGTTTCTGAGATTAGCGGGAACAAACAGACAGACAGGCAAAAAATAACAGATAGCTTTTTTGTTGTAAGTACTGTATATACATTCATATGAGCATGTACATTCTGAGCAGTATGGCTTCACGAAAGGTCGTTCAACAACAGATGCAGGTGTAGCTCTAATTAAACATATTTATAATGCATGGGAGAACTCAATGAATGCAATTGGAGTGTTTTGTGATCTTTCGACAGCGTTTGATTGCGTTCACCATGACACGCTTTTACGGAAATTTTCTCATTATGGTGTTGATAATATTGCACTTAGTGTTATTAAATCTTATCTAGATCATAGGGTTCAGTGCGTTGATATTAATGGAGAAAAATCTTCCGGACTGCCCATTAAATTAGGTGTGCCTCAAGGCTCAATACTGGGGCCGTTCTTGTTCTTGGTATACATTAACGATTTACCGTACTTTCTAAAGGATAGGTGTGACGTTGTACTGTTTGCAGATGACACCTCCCTTATTTTTAAGGTAGAGAGAAATAGACAACACTTTGACGAAGTGAACAGGGCACTGTCACTGGTTACACATTGGTTTACGGTGAATAACTTAGTACTGAATGCCAAGAAAACGAAGTGTATTAAATTCACAATGCCGAATGTAAAGAATCTAGGACCCAACATTCTTCTCAATAACGAGTTATTCGAAAATGTAGATACCACTGTGTTTCTAGGTATTACAATAGATAAAAGACTCCAGTGGGGGGCACAAATGTCATGTCTCGCAGGAAAGCTCAGTTCTGCTGCTTATGCTGTCCGAAAAATTAGACAACTTACCGACGTGGATACAGCTCGGTTAGTATATTTTAGTTATTTTCACAGTATCATGTCCTATGGAATTCTATTATGGGGCAAAGCTGCAGACATTGAAAGTATATTCATTCTGCAGAAACGAGCTGTTCGTGCAATATACCAGTTAGGAGCAAGGGTTTCTCTTAGAGATTATTTCAAGGACATTGGTATTCTCACTGTTGCATCACAATTTATTTTTGCCAACATAATTTATATCAGGCAAAATATAAGTTCATACGCCAAAAATAGTGACGTTCACAACGTCAACACTAGAAATAGGCATAAACTATGCGTTCCCTACCATAGATTACACAGAGTGCATGGCTCGTTTGTGGGGCTTGGTATTCGCTTTTACAATAAACTACCACATCGTTTACTAGAGTTGCCATTTCATTCCTTTAAATCTAATATTAAATCCATACTTGCCCAAAAGGCGTATTACACCATAAACGATTATATAGATGATAAAAGTTGCTAGATGATAGCTGATGAATATGATAATCTTTATTAACACGTATGGAGTAAGTTTGGCTGAGTGAATATTATATATTCAATCTTTTATAATTTTGACATTATTGTAATTTACTACTGTTATTATTATTTGATCATTTTTATGTTCATTACTTGTATTGACATTTGAGTTGACTTATTTAAAATTTCATAAAATTCTATGTTGTTTACATCAATTTAATATTATGGCATTGATTGACTATTAGTTAATATTAATATTATTCTTGTGACATTAATTTATAATATTTATAAAAAACTGTAAATGTGTGAGCATCATGTAGCCATTAATGTTATATGTTAAGTACTTATTTTGATTGTGTCTTTGGCCTGGCTGTATTGGTCTGTCATGCTCACTAAAATGTCTTGCTAATGGTGGCGTTGTGTATCGGGTTGTTCGGTTCCCTACAATATGGTTGAGCTAAGCGATGCTGATGCATGCGTCATGCTCGTGAACGGGTGCCGTCTGTTGGGACTGGTCAGCCGTTACCTGCCACGGCAAATTCATTATTGTAATTTTATTGTGGTATGTTTCATCTTTACACATTAACCTACATTTTTCTCTGTATATGTTTTACAATCATGTGTACCTATACAATTAACATTGTAATCCCCAACTATTTTAAAAGAGTATCCATGGAGTTTCTTGCCGGCTCTTCTCCATGAGATCAACTATTTGGAACCGTGCAACTTAAATTCTGACGTTTCATAAGTGTCAATATTTGGTTTATTTGAAATAAAAAACTTTGACTTTGACTTTTGACTTATGCATTTAGTAAAAAGCTGTTGTTTTGACATTATAAACGGACACTTCAATTTTATTTATTTGTAATGATTAATATTGTCATTCAGTAGTCTTCATTTCAGTTATAAAAAAATATTGTGTGGTCGAGCCTTGGGATTGTACGCAAGATGTACGACAGTACACCTCATCTAAGCCTTGGGAGAACTCTATTTAGGACGTAAAGATTTCATTAAATTAGCCATACAACTTCCACTGCTGAACAAAGGCCTCCCCCATAGATTTCCACAACTGTGTCATCATATTGGGGCTAATTTGCTAGTACTCACCACGCTTGGCAGGTGGGTTGGTGAGCGCAGAATGCATACTGTTCCACAGAAGGGACGCTGCTGCCCATCCCTCTGGTTTAGAATCCCTAAGTCGCCTTTGACGATGTCCACGGGATGAGATGGAGTGGTGCTATATTCTTAATCCGGACACCACGCGGAACAACAACCGGACAACGGAAAGGAATTTACCGTTACTCGTTTACCAACTATTTACTATACTGCCCAAACATTCCAATTCCCACAAGTATTTATGACTTCTACAACCCAGTACAACCAATGTTTCTAGGACCTAAAGTAATCAAATCGTATATAAATAAATGAGTTTGTTCCCTGTCACAGACTACCTTTTTGGCTTTGCCATAAACATAATTAGCGTGCCGTTGGAAAACTTATTTGTTTTGCTGCAATAACCCGACTCTGTTAGGAGGACCCGAGGATTTTAAGTAAAACAAGAAGATTATTGACGTCGGTATATTTTGTATAAATGTTGACTACTTAAACTTACGCATAGTTCTCACTGCTAGACTCATGTTAAGATCGGTGATGATGAGCTATGAATTATATAACCCACACCAAACTACTTAGCCGCTTAAAACACGAGGCCTGTGCTTGCGCGGTATTTTTCGTAGGGTATTTACTGATCATCATCATCATCCTATCGCAGTCCACTGCTGGACATAGGCCTCTTCAAGTGCATGCCACTGATTGTGCTCCTCGGCTACTCTCATCCAGCTACTGCCAGCCACCTTGCGCAGGTCATCACTCCACCGAGCTTGGGGGCGTCCTACACTACGTTTACCAAGACGCGGTCTCCACTCAAGAACACGTTTTCCCCAACGGTTCTACGACTAATATGGCCAGCCCACTGCCACTTCAGCTTACTAATCCTATGAGCTATGTCGATAAATTGTTATAAATTATTCTTCACAAAATCTGATTAACATTACAATCAGTATACTAGTTAGACTACTGACTATTATTATTATTATACACTAAGTATAGTGGTATATTAAAGGCGACATATACAGCAGAATTGCCGTATGGTGCCGGCTTAGAATGCCACCACCCCATTTCATCCCGTGGGTGTCGTAAAAGTCGACTAAAGGATTTAACCGGAGGATGGGCAGCAGCATCCTTTGAGTACATTAACAACTCAACTGCGATCGCCAACCCGTCTGCCAAGCGTGGCGATTATGGCAAGACCCCCCAATGAGCACACAACACACCCATATCGGTCGTTGTGGTGATCTTTGGGAAGGCCTGTGTCCAGCAGTGGACTTCATTCGGCCGAAATGATACAGCAGAATAGGAAACAAGAGCATTATGTTATCTTAAATATCTATGTCATCCGAGCGAACTTTCTCGATGTTCCGCAAGTGTTATGGTTTCGCTAATACAGTAATAATAAGTTCTGCAGCAATAACTACGAGCGTGCAGTCTGTTATAAAGTTTTAATTGAACGATGCAATGGGAGCAATTAAAAATAATAGCCGCAGTATGAGTAGAGCGCTATTTTGATTGATTTGGTATTTTGCTTCATGAGCTGGGAATCGGGGAATAAAAGGAGTACGTGAACTGCTTTTGAATAAGTCGTGTTCGTGTATTGGGGATATTTTAAACAAACAATATTATGGTGTTCGGTGCTTCGTATGCATTATATAAACTAGCCCCAACAGTAAGTACAGATGCACTTTTAACCGCATACCATGGCCTCGCGGCATCTTTATTGCGATATGGCGTCATTTTCTGGGGAAACTCCACAGACAAAGAAGTAGTATTTAAGATGCAAAAACGATGTATTAGGGCAATGTTTGGGCTTCAAACAACTGACAGCTGTATACCATACTTACTTGGAACGTATATTCTTTCCTACTCCTCCATTTTCTTTTCTGATTAATTTCGTTGCGGGTTCCAAGACAGTTCTTCATTTACAGGAGTTGCAGTGGTTGGGATGTGTGGCGGGCTTGTCCCAATAAAAAAATAAAAAAATACCATTCCCGTCTCTATATATATTGGAAGTTTCCATTTTTGTAAAACAAAACCCGCAATTCTTTCCACGGCTTTCATATTTTGTTAATCGCAACAGACGTGATAACTCTAAACTTTGTATTCACAGCGCTAGGACAGCCCTTATGTGGAAAAGCATTTTTTGTACAGCACCTAAAATCTACAACAAAATACCAACCATTTATAAAGAATTAAACTTAAACTTATTTAGAAAGAAATTAAAAGATATTTTGCATAGTAAATGTTACTATAGCATTAATGACTTCTTGAACGATACTTTTAAATAATCTATTGTGTGTGTGTGTATACCTAATCTAAATATAAAAAGTGGTTCTATTCTAATAATTAATTACAATAATTATTTATTTTATAGTAGGTATGTTAATAATGTTTTATTGCAATGTGTGTCCTAATTTTTTTTTTGTGTGTTAATTTGCATGCCACAAATGGCAGAATATGATGAAACTGTAACCCCTAATTTTATGATCTGTAACAACCATATTCAGTCAAATAAAGATATTGTATTGTATGGTTCGGTGATTGCTTGCATCTATAGAATGCTTGAATTACATTTCTTTCATCGTTCTAACTCAGTATGGTGCACATTTATTTTTACTATGGATAATATAATCCCTATCTCTATAACATTACTTAATATTCGCGATTCAAAAACCATCGGTTCTTAAAAACGTGTTAAAGAGCATAACATCTGCTATGATGATACAGTCGACGGCTGCACTCCGGGTCGTGGGTTTAATTCCCGCGCGGAACAAATATTTGTATGATCTGCAGGTAGTTGTTCCGGGTCTGGGTGTATTGTATGTGGAATTCATATCTGTAAACGCACCCACGACACAGGAGAAATCCTAGAGTGGGGCAAGGTTTTAAGAGAAAAAAAATGAAGAATGAAATATATTAACATATTCAGTATTGCATTGTAACCCAATTTGTCTTATAAATATCCAAGATAAACCTAATTCAGCCAAAACATTGTAAGACATATACATCTTAGATAAATAAATAATGCAATTTAATTCCAACAAACAGCGTAGTCTAATCCACTACTGGAACTGTTAGTGTTAATACCATCTGAAATTGCTGCCTTGAAAAGTGTTCGCTTTCATTTACTAATCTCGTGATGAACGGATATACTGCCAGAAAAACTATCGGACAATTTTGCATCAAAGATTCAGAAGGTTCTTTAGATATTTATGTCTGACTGGCCGAGCTAACGGTAAGACAATAATGAATTAAATTAAAATCAAATACATAACGTTTCAATAAAACATTTTTAAACAGATTACATCGCGTATATTAAAAGTCGAAGGTGACTGGGGATGGGTTGAAATAAAAATAAAATTGAAATATAATTTATTATACTGTAGGACCCTATAACCAAAATTGCAACCGTAATCTACATAGATTAAGGTTGTAATTTTGGTTTTTCTCTATCCTACATCTCTTTCCTTCTTTAATTTATTTCATTATTGTCTTACCGTTAGCTCGGCCAGTCAGACATAAATATCTAAAGAACCTTCTGAATCTTTGATGCAAAATTGTCCGATAGTTTTTCTGGCAGTATATCCGTTCATCACGAGATTAGTAAATGAAAGCGAACACTTTTCAAGGCAGCAATTTCAGATGGTAATAACACTAACAGTTCCAGTAGTGGATTAGACTACGCTGTTTGTTGGAATTAAATTGCATTATTTATTTATCTAAGATGTATATGTCTTACAATGTTTTGGCTGAATTAGGTTTATCTTGGATATTTATAAGACAAATTGGGTTACAATGCAATACTGAATATGTTAATATATTTCATTCTTCATTTTTTTTCTCTTAAAACCTTGCCCCACTCTAGGATTTCTCCTGTGTCGTGGGTGCGTTTACAGACATGAATTCCACATACAATACACCCAGACCCGGAACAACTACCTGCAGATCATACAAATATTTGTTCCGTGCGGGAATCGAACCCACGACCCGGAGTGCAGCAGCCGACTGTATCAGCCACTACACCAACCGTGCCGTAAACGAAGAAGAGTGGAAACGTCTACATGTCTTGCGGTTTTTGTAGTCGGTGCATTGTGTACGATGCGCGTGTAAGTAATACTCAAGAATATCGTAAATTATTTCCATAAATTATTCTTAAATTTAGTTTTAAAATTCAACTTAAACGGAAATCATTTTCATCTCCATCGTATGACCTCATTTTGGGGGGAGATCGACAATGGATGAGTAATTTTTTTGCGGTAATCTATGTGGGAAGCCTTTGTTCAGCAGTGGACGTCCTTTAGCTGAATTATGATGATGAATTTGCATTGTTGGTAGCAACAGTGATATTGCGTTTCGTACGGTGAATACCGAAATTCTTTCCCAAAAATATGTAAAAAGCTTTCAAGGGAAAATGTTTGGCGGCCCTAAGCCTCGGCAACACATCAGCAACTCCTCGGTGTTAATCATTACAAAAATATGCTAGAGCTAATGGTAAAAGAAATGAAATCCGGTCACAAATACTTCAACGCAAATTCGGTACACCAGACACAACAATTACACTTGAGGACAAATAAATATACTTTTGTCCCGATCCCTTTTAAAGCCCTTACGCGATCGAGTCCCTATTGAATCTCGCCTTTGATATGAACAGTACTTACTAAAACCCATTTGAATAAGTACGTTTTTGAACTTGAGAACTGCCAAAGCACTTCATAATCGTTGATACTTCAAAGTGTTGGAATATTGTAATACTAAGTTTTAGTTATTTGTATAGTCTTGGTTCAGGAGTATGACTATTCTTGGTCTTAATGTGCTAAATAATACCTATATACCGTATGGTACCGGCTACGAGTAGCACTATCACATCTCATTCCGTGGGTGTCGTAAAAGGCGACTATGGGATTATCCAGAGCAGCGTCCTTCAAGTACATTAACAACTCAGCTTAAATGATGACTATCTATATCTGATAAATAAATCCGTATAATTTGCCGTGTTTGCACGGCTTAGAATACCACCACCCCATTTCCTTCCGTGGGTGTCGTAAAAGTCGACTTAGGGATTAACCGGAGGGCAGCAGCGTCTTTCGAGTACACTAACAACTCAACTGCGATCGCTAACCCGTCTGCCAAGCGTGGCGATTATGGCAAAACCCCCCAATGAGCTCACAACACACCCATATTGGTCGTTGTAGTGATATTTGCCTGTGTCCACTTCATTGCTGAAATTATGAAATCCGTATGGTGTCCAGATTAAGAATGTTGCACCACTGTCTGACTGTCGGCACAGTGGACGGCTTAACGATTAGCTTTCTGCCCTACGAATCGACACCCGCACGGAAAAAATATTTGTGTGATCTACAGATAGTTCCTTCAGGTCTGGACGTTTATGCATGTAAGATTTACGTCTGTAAACTTACCCCCACGACACAGGACAAATGGAAGTGCGGGGAAACGATATAAAAAAAGATCTCCTCCCGTGGACGCCGTCAAAGGCGACTAAGGAGCTCTAAACCAGAAGGATGGGCAGCAGCGGTCCTTTCAGTGAAACACGAGCCAGTCTACGCTCACCAACACTCCTGCCAAATGTTGCGAGTCCTGGCAAAATCTGGCAAAAGCTGGCAGGTAACCGGTCGTCTATGGGAAGAATTTGTGCAGCAGAGGACGTTTTTTTCACTGATATGATGAAATACTATATGTATTTATAAATACATTTTTCCCATTTTCCAACGTACGTAACGGTTTTCTTTGCCATATTCCAACACCCCTTTCAAATGGCGTCAAAGCCCATATTTTCCTAGCATTTCACACGTCGTTTTCACTTGCGTTTATAAATCTAATCTGAATGCTGCTCGTAATAGCGGAGTGCCCTTGGGACCCATAGTGGCGGTTATTTCATTGCTGCCGGTTTGGGTTTGGAATGATTACATGGAATTCGGAAAGAAATATTTATGAAAAACGTATGTTCGTTTCATTTTGTTGGACATACACAAATTTTGTGGTATGTGATGTCTATGAAATCTTTGTTTGAGCTTTCGAAGCCTGAAAATCTTATCATATCATCATCATCATCATCTAAACCAAAATACGTCTACTGATGAACAAAGGTCTCCTTCATAGATTTCCATAATTGTGCCGTAATTTTGGGGGGAACTGGAAAATAATCACCACGCTTGGAAGGTGGGTTGGTGAGCACAGTATGGCTACTATTCTACAGACAGACGCTGATGCCAACCCCTGTGATTAAGAGTACCATACGGCCGAATACTGAAAAGCGACATTTTTTTAATCCCGACAGTTAGTGACGCCCGTTTTCGGTAGGAAGTCGGGCATCTGAAATCGTTAAGCGAGATTTAAATATTAAGTGACATTTCAGTATTCGGCAATCAGTCGCGTTTTTCGACCTCCACAAGAGCAGATAAAGTAAAGTAGTAAAGAGTATATGAGTATTCTCAATCCTTAGACCACACGGAAAGATTTACGCCATAAAAATATACCTCCTTTCTTTCTGTATATTGGTGTGGTTAGTGGCCAACCTCGTGGCAGAGTTTAGAAGGCCTCCGACTTAGTGGCTGTTAGCTAATAACAATAACCGGGACCGAAGATTTTATAGGTACCCTCCAAAGCACTGAGACGCTCAATCGATCGATCGATCTCGATCAATACCTATACCACTATGCGGTCACATCTATATACTGACCGCGCCTAGCTTTGATTAACCTTACCCATCGTTTACCAATCAGTGAGTACAACTGGCTGTGAGCGCCTCATAATTATAAATGACAAGCAATCAGCTCCAAACCAAACGTACCTTACAAGCTGAAATCAAATCTACGACTTTGGTCGCACGTGCCCAATTCGTATAAACTAGATACAGTGGATAAATAAATAAAAAATAGAGCGCATGCAACTCAGCACATGTGACAGTATTAAAACTTCTTTGTTTCAAGATACCGAATATTGCTTGGAACAATCGCTTATGCTCACGCATGCGCACGCAACGTTACACATAAAAGTTGCGCTCAAATTTGACGTCGGAATTTTACTCTCATCGCACCCAAAGAAGTTTCACTTCAATAGTACAAGACATATTGATCCGAGTAATACTGCAATGATGGAATGAATATGTCTGTAGACATACGAGGGACACACTAAAAGTTTTTAGAATAACAAAAACGGTGTGATGTAGGAACTTGTTAATATTTTTATAAAACCAGTTATAAATACTGCCACGAAATAGGGTTTGATCAGGAATTGCTGATTGAAGTCTGTTATAACATAGTTGATGATTAAGACCGCAACGAAAGTCGTAATAAATCAAGGAGCGAACATTTTCTCTAGTCAAATTCATTTCGATGCACGATACGCACGTCTTAAATTGCCACCAATTTGTAAAAACAAATGACATATGAATTCAATGTACATTTTTTTTTTTATAAAACGTTGCCCCACACTAGGTTTTCTCCTGTGTCGTGGGTGCGTTTACAGACATGAATTCCACATACAATACACCCAGACCCGGAACAACTATCTGCAGATCATACAAATATTTGTTCTGTGTGGGAATCGAACCCACGACCCGGAGCGCAGCAGCCGACTGTATCAGCCACTGCAACCGTGCCGTCTTTGACAGCTTTCCCAAGAGTACTTTGTTCGAAATTTAAATTTATTTTTCATCGGGAACTTTTCTTACTGGCCAGTTCTAAAACATTCAGTGTGACCCTCGTAACTATGTTTCTGAAGTATTCACATGGCAAAATCTTTGTGTTGTAAAATTTATTCTACCACTAGTATCTTGATTAATTATATGGTTGATTAATTATTGATTACTTATATCAATGTGGTTGACCTGAGCGACGCCGATGCATGCGTCAAGCTCGTGAACGGGTGCCGTCATGTGGGACTGGTCAGTCCTTACTTGGCAGTAATCTTGTTTAGTGAAATTATTTTACTTCATCTATTTTATTATTATTTTAATTCATCTATTTCACACTGGCAGTACACTATTCTCACATAACTTTATGCTACTATATTGCAATGTATGTAACAAATTAAAATTATTTTAAAAGAGTGTCTATGGTATTTCTTGTCGGTTCTTCTACATAGGACCAACTTCTTGGAACCGTGCAACTACATTCTGACTATTCATAAGCGCCCGTGAATGGTTTATATGAATAGAAATCTTTTGAATTTGAATTCTTTACAATACTTCGGTAAGACACGCATCAGCCTCATATGCTAAAGAGGATGCAAACTAGCATCCAAATGACAAATGCCGAACGTTTTTCACGAACACGTAAACAAATCGTCTCATTCGATGTTATGTAGGCAAGGCGGCGAAAATGGGCGGCAGTGATGGCGTCGGCAAGCAGATTGCTCGCAATTGGCACGCTGTATGCTCGCTTGAGCGCTTGGTCTGCTCACTCGGTGTGTACGCTGTATGTGGGATGGGAGGATGGCAGTTACGAGCCAACTCGCAAAATTTTTCTTGATATTATAAAAGTATTGTACAACATACGACATAAAGCTTAGCGGTGTGGTTACAATAAGTGATCCCGTGGGTGTCGTAAAAGCCGACTAAGGGATTGTACATTTCTAAATTCTACGCGTGTGAAGCCGCGGGCAAAAGCTAGTAAACAAACTCACACTGTGTTTATAATATTAGTCTCGCTAGATATAATATAGGTGTATTTTGAGCTTATTGCCAAATTTGTCTACTGGAAATAAAGGTTTCAGTATGCTATCATCTGAGGTATATAACAATCCCAGCCAAAATTGTAATGGTTATCACGTGAATGGTTTGAACATAATAACTAATGCGAAACATTTTTCATGAACATTAAAGAGTAAATGTGTGGATAAGGAAAACGGTGGAGATTCTCAAGGTGAGGATGTGTTGGCATTAAATCATTATTAATGTTCCAGATTAGGACACTATCTGTTGTGGTTATTAGCGTGATATGGTTGTGGCAGTATATATTTTTCTAAACGGCCTCTCACTATAAGCGCATATCAGCTTTGTTCGTTTTATCAAGAAAAGGGAGCGGCCAAAAGGAACGATTTAAAAAAAATTTAATAGTGTAATATAAGTTTGTAAACTGACATGGTCACTGACACTATTATTGGTACTGAAAACGGGATATTTACCATGTTTGTTATTTCTGTCATGTTCACGAATAAACACGGTTTATCCGTGAACTTGGCGCTTGCAACAGTGCCGAAATATTGGGAACTCAAAATAAATAAAAAACATGGTAAATATCCCGTTTTCAGTTCTAATAATTAATAGTATATATACACACAAACAGAAAAGTAGATACAACAGTTAAATAGGAGAGTAAAGTTCCAATGTATTAATACAATTGTAATACATTCCGACAGACCTGCGAGAGGAAAATTCGAAAATATATTTAGACATAGTGTGTAAAGTGATGAATAAATTCAATACAAACAAATATTACAGACATGTGTAATATAAAACATTGTTAAAATAAACCAAACAGTAAATTCGAAAGTATCATCATTTCAACATGGACGGCTGTTTGACACACACAGCCAATGTTTTATTGACCCGGTTATTTGTGTGTATACAATACCCAAATTACAATGATGGCACACAAAAAGCGCTGTAATACTATTGTAATTCATGAACTCCTGACCTTGGACGTCATGGATGAACTCTCACTCTAGATTAAATCAGAAATTGCCAGCTTCAAGGAAGAGCAGATACTGGACACTAAGAAGGTATCAATCAAAAGGCAAGAGGACAGCACCTCTTCATTTCCTCCTGTGGACGTCGTAAAAGGCGATTAAGTCATTCTTCACAAATCTCTGGTCGTTTGGGCAGTAGCATCCCTTCTACGAAACAGCGGCGTTGTACGCTCACCAACCCACCGTTACAGAATAATAAAATTATGTATAAAAACCCTTTCCAAGTATAAACACTTGACTGTTTGTTTATCAGTATGATAGCTACAAGCTGGTTCAAGCAGGATTTGGGACAGGGGTTCATCATATCACCCGAAGGACGTCCACTGCTGAACATAGACATCTCCCATAGATTTCCAGAAAGATAGGTTGCCACGGCCTGGACCAAAACTACCTCTACTGGGTTTTGGTAGTAACAAATTAATTTTGCTATAGTCCTGCAAGGTAAGTTCGACAAAGCAGTATAAACCTAGCTCAAGCTTGTGATTATAGAATCATCGGGTTACAAAGAGCTACAATTAGTGCTAAAACTATAATATAACATAATGGCTTCATTTAAGACTACTTTGTTTAGTGCGTTGCTCTTAGCTCCATTTAAAGTTACATTGTATATACCTACCATCTTATATACAATGTCGCTTGAAATAGAAACGTGGCTTTATTACAAAAATATATTGTACCCGCGTCGTAAAATTCACTATTACGTCGCCCTAGCTTCCTTATGATGTCACAAAATGTGCAAATCACGCGACACACAACCACAACCGACAGTATCGTTTATTTACCGATAAAATATGGCAGAATTGCGACTTGAGAGTGATTCTGCGACACGACTGTCGTTAAAACTGAACTAAGGCTAGGATGAGGTTTATGGCAGTTAATAGGGGAGACCTCTCGCTGCCAGCTTTGTTAAAAGCTTTGGTTGGCAGTGAGGGGGCTTGGGGGCGGTCGCATCCTTCTGCAAGGACGTCATGTTACGAAAGGAGGCAGCAGATTTTTTGTTTTTTTTTTTGTTTGGCTTCTCGCATACATTTCTGGGAAATGTGGTTGCTTAACCGGTCATTTGCTGGCGAAGCCAAAAGAGGCCTCCAGCCAGGCTTAAATTAAATATTAAAAACTAAGCAACTTTCGCTAAGGGCGCCCCCTGCGGGACACGGACCTCGGCTTAGGGCGTTGCTGGGGATATCAAGCTATTGTTTTGGGGACAGCTGGATCGGTATTATTTAAATTGTATTAGGGGACATTTAAAGCTACAGGCTCGGCACGGAGGGAGAAGTGCTAACTTGAACGGGAAGGTGACGCGGCGATAGGCCTCCGCGACGTCGGTGAGGGAGGCAGCAGAGCGGTAACGCCCGTTTTATGCCGCCCTAACAGTAGCCAGCGGGCGGCAAATCGGGGAGTCTGCCATCCGCATTGCATGGCTCTCGAGTTGCAGCGATGTTTTAGATATTGCTGTACGTGCAGGTAGGCTCATACGTGGTGGGCCACCAGCCAATGGGCCGCGAAAGCAGTATTTAGGCAGTACTCGCGGTCGATCAAACGGCGGATGCCGGAACCACGGTGGAGTTTTTAGTGAGTGCAAGCCCCATATAACCACGCACTCCCCGGACGGTGTGGTATGCGTCAGGAGTTTTCTCCAATTAAAAAAAAAGGTTGAGGTTTTTGTTACGAGCTAAATACTAGACAATGCTACTGACCAACTTTTCAATGGAAAAGTTCACACTAAACTATTGTTTTCATTGTTGATTTCATGGTCCCTCACCCACACCACACCACCTACACCCGGTAGCCTTTGTGGTGTCAGAATGAAAAAGATAGCATCAACCCATCTGCTCCCGTGGATGTCTTTAAAGACGACTGATGGTTGGTGCAGTGGTTGATACAGTCGACTGCTGCGCTCCGGGTCGTGGGTTCGATTCCCGCACGGAACAAATATTTGTACGATGTGCAGGTAGTTGTTCCGGGTCTGGGTGTATTGTGTGTGGAATTCATGTATGTAAACGCACCCACGACACAGGAGAAATCCTAGTGTGGGGCAACGTTTTTTTTAAAGGAGAAAAAAAAAAAAAAAAAAAAAAAAAACCAGAGGGAGGGGCAGCAGCGTCCCTTCTGTGAAGCAGCAACCATTCTGCGCTCACCAATACGTCTGCTAAGCTTGGTGAATATTGGCAAATTCCTCATCTCATCATATTAGACGTCACATTAGGCCTTTGTTAACCAATGGATGACTTTTGGCTGATATGACGGTCTGACTGGACGTTGACGAATAGCAGTAGAATCAAGATTTTGATCAGATGATCTCATCATCATTATCATATCAGCCAAGGGACGTCCACTGCTGGTCAAAAAATTTAAATGCGTTTAAGTCAATTCAAATTTCGTTTTCATATAGTTCTGAGCTACGTTTAAAATTTGAGTGGCCAGTTCATCGGAAATTTCGTTTAAAATCGATTACAAAAATTGTACTGAACAGACAATCAAAAGAACACATAAGGAAGCGAGTAACAAAAACGTGATAAAAATAAACTTTCACTAATTAATATATCTAGAATAAGTTCTTCAATATGTCTATACAAATAAATAAAATTGAAGTGTCTGTTTGTAATGTCAAAATAACAGCTTTTGACTAAATGCATATGAAATTATATACGGAACATATTACAAAAAATGCATTTTAAACATTTTGTCTGTCTGTCTGTCGGTCTGTCTGTCTGTCTGTCTGTCTGTTTGTTCCGGGTAATCTCCGAAACGGCTGGACCGATTTTGACGGGACTTTCACTGGCAGATAGCTGATGTTATAAGGAATAACTTAGGCTACTTTTATTTTAGAAAAATAATTAGAGTTCCGCGCAAAAAAAATAAAACCCTTGAAATTCAATGTATATATTCTATGTCAAGTGCCTATGTCGAAGTACTCTAAATGTATTTTAAATTAAACGCGGGTGAAACCGTGGGTCCCAGCTAGTATATATATATATATATATTTCGTATGGTACTAACCATACGAACCACCACCCTTGTGTCAGAGTTGTTCAAGCCACCCAAAGGCCTCCGACTTGGCTTAACGACTGCTGTCTAATGACAACAACCGGGACCGACGATTTAACGTGCCCTCCGAAGCACGGAGACGCTCAGTTGAAATACCACTATGCGGTCACCCATACAGAGACTGACCGCGGCAAGCGTTGCTTAACCTCGCCAATCGTTTACCGATTAGTGAGTGCAACTGGCTATGAGCGCCTATTATTCAATACAAAGTAGTTTTACAATTTCGTCAGTAAGTAATAGTTGTACGTGTGAAAGGCCCTTAACTTCCGCCACACGCTGCGTTTTGACGTCTCAAGACTGATGATTTGACGAACGATCAATCTTGGTTTGCACGCGAGCGCCATCCGAAAGTGTTTATTAATTGTTTACGTCGATTTTATTTTGAAGATATAATAGAAAAGTAGCTTCTGAACTAGTAGTAAACTCTTTCAAATACGTTGAAGAACAGATTAAGGAACAAATTTTAAGCTAGTAGGTGAACTGTGGCTTGGAAAGCATTTATTTTTATAGTACTTTAAAAACGTTGCCCCACACTAGGATTGATTTCCTGTGTGGTGGATACAGAAATAAATCTCATATGCACAAATATCCAGACCTGGAACCTCTATCTGTAGGCTATAAATTAAGTAGTAAAGTAATCTAAGGTACTCCTAACTTTAACGGTGATATAAAATATTGCGAGAGAAGCTTATAAAGGCCTGAAATCGCCAACATGGAGTGAGTAAGCTCGACGATCAATACTCGTTCTCTGTATGTTCCGCTATTATTATATTATTTACGCGATTATTATTATTTACATATGTATATGTCAACCTAATTAAACGGTTCATAGCCTCTGCAAAGACGAAAGGATGGATTTTGATAGGATTACCCATGTAAGGACATGGGTCCAATACGCAGAAGCCCTTTGGAGTTTTTTAATCAAAAATGTAATGGGGGCTTCATGGGTGCACTATAAAATATAGTCACGATTTCTCCCTGGTTGTGTACGACTATTGTATGAGATGGAAACTATAACGATAAGATCTCATTTTTTCATCATCATCATTTCGGTCGAATGAAGTCCACTGCTGGACACAGGCCTCCCCCAAAGATCACCACAACGACCGATATGGATGTGTTGTGGGCTCATTGGGGGGTTTTCCTATAATCGCCACGCTTGGCGAGCGGGTTGGCGATCGTAGTTGAGTTGTTAATGTACTCGAATGACGCTGCTGCCCATCCTCCGGCTAATCCCTTAGTCGACTTTTACGACACCCATGGGAGGAGATGGGGTGGTGGCATTCTGAGCCGGCACCACACGGCAACGATAAGATCTATAGCAATGAAAACTTAAAGAAAAACGGAAACAGCGTCATCTGAATTTCAACAAGTCGCCAATCACAACATGGGCCCTCTAGAAGTTTACCACTACAGACAAAGGGAAGTAACACCACCGTCGCGAATCAGGGTGTCAAGAGGTGCGCCACTGGTTTTACCATCGCGCGACTCGAAGACTCGGAGCATGTTTTCGCGTAATTATGCCATTAGGCACTTCCAACCCCGAGCAAATAGCTCTGACCAGCCAACTAAGGAAAACCAGACTTGAAATTCCTAAGGGCACTCATGAGGTTCCACTCCAGTCAACCAATAAAGGTATGCCGGAGACGAGGCCCTGACTGACCCTCTGGGGCATCATACAGCTTGCCACAAGGTGCATTTTGTTTTATAAGCTTCTTATTAGATCTCCGTACAATATGTATCCAAAGGGTAAGCAAGCTGCTTTAATCTGCCTTCCAGGGTTGCATTATCCCATGGTAAGATAACGACTGCCCGAGAGGGGTCAGATCATTTAGGACCCTATTCAGCTCACTCTTTCATCTTTCTTAGATGAATTTATAATTTAATGATTTATGTTACTCACAGAAAAAATATAATAATTCACTATAGGAAACTTTCTTCTTCTTCTTCACTTAGATTATGGCTTCTGTAGAGTATCTTCTACAATTTCGCCAACGTCAAGTATAAGGCAACGTTGTACGGTGTTTAGATTAATTAAATTTAGGTTTAGGTTGGTGCAGTGGCTGATACAGTCGGCTGCTGCGCACCGGGTCGTGGGTTCGATTCCCGCACGGAACAAATATTTGTACGATCTGCAGGTAGTTGTTCCGGGTCTGAGTGTATTGTGTGTGGGATTTGTGTCTGTAAACGCACCCACGACACAGGAGAAATCCTAGTGTGGGGCAACGTTTTCATAAAAAAAGAGAAAAAAATCTCTACATCTATACAAATAATTAAATTGAAGTGTAATGTCAAAATAACAGCTTTTTACTAAATGCATATGAAAGTATATACGGGACATATAACAAAAAAACATTTTTTTTGTCTGTCTGTCTGTCTGTCTGTTTGTTTCGGGTAATCTCCGAAACGGCTGGACCGATTTTGACGGGACTTTCACTGGCAGATAGCTGATGTTCTAAGGAATAACTTAGGCTACTTTAATTTTAGAAAAATAATTAGGGTTCCGCGCAAAAAAAAGCCTTGAAATCCAATATATATATTCTATGTTAAGTGTCTATGTCGAAGTACTCTAAATTCCTTTTAAACGCGGGTGAAACCGCGGGTCCTAGCTAGTATCCAATAAAATACTTCATCATCATCATTTCGGCCGAATGAAGTCCACTGCTGGACACAGGCCTCCCCCAAAGATCACCACAACCACCGATATGGATGTGTTGTGGGCTCATTGGGGGGTTTTGCCATAATCGCCACGCTTGGCATGCGGGTTGGCGATCGCAGTTGAGTTGTTAATGTACTCGAAGGACGCTGCTGCCCATCCTCCGGCTAATCCCTTAGTCGACTTTTACGACACCCATGGGAGGAGATGGGGTGGTGGCATTCTGAGCCGGCACCACACGGCAAAATACTTCACAAAAATGAAAATATTCTAAAACATATGTCGGCAACGTCGTACGGTTCAATTGTTTCTAGGACACTATGACAGCACAAACAATAATAAATCATATTTTTTGACGCATTATTTGTCAAACATAACAGACGGTGATACGCATTGTCGACCACAGGCTTATCAACTTGGTTCGAATACTTAGTTTTAATAGTTTTTAATAGCAAATAAAACATAAAAGTCAATATGCAGAATTTGCGTCACTTTGAACAGTCCTTCACCTTGTATCAAAGATTATTTTATTCCCACGTCGTGAATGGATGAAGATGAGTTGGAAATCTATACAGTGTAATAAAGCACGTCTGCTGCAGGATATTGGTTTTATATTTGGCGTATAATTTTGCAACAATAGTGGCCTTTTTTATTTTTTATTGGTGCCCAGTGGAATTTCTTTATGAACTTCCTTCGCCCCGGGGAAGGGCGAAGGGGTATGCCGGACTCCTACCGGCTAAAACCACTGGAGCGGTCATCTTCGGCACCTAAGGGAGGCTCCAGGTCCTCGTATGATCAACAATAGTGGCCTAGGGTTGCCAACCATCTGGGTTACCCTGGTTTGGAGGACGTTCATGGAGCATCGGGGTTGGGTTTTGTATAATGTTGCAATTAAAAAAAATCCGCGCCTTCCGCCCAGCAAACCAGTTTCGTCTCCCTCATCCGCACCTCCCATCACCCACCAAGCGCCAGCGCTGTCAACAAACCAACCGACATTATTTTATGGGTAAGTAAAAAAATCGCTGTCGGAAATGTTCGAGTTTTAATCACAAGAATACGGGGCTTTAGAGCTTCTTGTCCTAGTTTAATGATTTTACATTTAGCAACCCCACTGTTGCCAAATAAATTGGATGTAAAATATTAATGATCAACTCTCACTGGAATGTATTAAAAGGTACATTTGCATAGCTTAATCTAAACTCGTGGGATTCAAAAGCTGGAAGTAACTGCTTTAGACGCACGTGTGCCTACTTTACGAAAATAATTTCCAGAATGATATATTATAATTCATTATATATCACTGTAGTCATGGGATTATCCTAAGCGAAGCGTTGCATGCTTATCAGTCTTATACACAGATTGTACTTCGGGAAGTGTGCCCGGGAGTTTATTAATTGCCTGGTGAAAAAACATCATATAATATTTTCCTTCCACCCTGTAGAAGTTCAAAGGGGTATGCCGCACTCCTACTAGCTAAAATCATTGGAGCGATCATCTTCGGCTCCAGGCTCCAGGGCTCCAGGTCTTCGTATAATCACACTAGAGCCACCCGTTGCTGCCGCGCCTTTAGGCACATCTTGGAGGGGATGATTGTAAAAAATATATGTCAACGAACATACAAAATACGTTTCCAAAAATAATTTGAAACGATACATAGAATCTTTAAAGTTCGTTTCCCACGCGTAGTAAAATCCAGGCAGCTACAATAATATGCCTAAATAATCAGCCACCGCTATATATTACGGGGAATCCAAAACAGACACGATAACATATCGTTTGTAAGGCTGAGAAATGTTCTCCACATCCGGAGAAAGCGGTTGTTCTAGGTCTTGGATCACTTTTTCCTCATAACGCGAAATGGCGGCAATTTATACCAACAAAGTACAACGGAAAAATTTGAGTTAAAATCATGAAGTGATTTGCAGCACTTTTTTTTGGAGTTAAACTTTGGGAATTTTGGGTTTTGTGAGAAGGGTAAAAGTATTTTTATGTTGTTTGAAGAGTGAATTAAAATGTACACTTTTGAATGTCCAATGGATATAAATCTCTGTACAATTAAAGTAATTACGTACATACAAAAATAAAACTATTCAAAAAGAGAACTTTCCAATCGAACTGATCTTTGCATCGTTGTCTTCCGGCCTTGCCCTGTAATGCAAATGTTAGTGCAAATTTCTTGACCCAAGCAATTTTTTTTTTTACTTAAAGCATTTAAATGTCTGCAATGCAAACGCTGCCTAGCCGAGTCGGATTCCATTATTGACCTCTTTCTCGAAGTTGGACCTAGGGAAACTCTGTTGAGATCATCGAGCGCTGTGCTGAGCTCTTGCAGCGATTCTGCCATGACTACGATGTCGTCGGCGAATTGTAGGTGAGTGATATACTCGCCATTGATGTTAATGCCGAATGCTTTCCACTCCAGTAGCTTGCAGGCATCCTCCATTGCAGCGGTGAATAGTTTCGGGGAAATTAAGTCCCCCTGTCTCACACCTCTCTGCAATGGAGTTGCATGGTACTGGTCTACATGGTAGCGTTTCTATATAAGCACTTCAATACTTCAATGTACCGATAGTCAATCTGGCACCGCTGCAGAGATTGCAGCACTGCCCAAGTTTCGATCGAATCGATTCGATTTCGATCGATTTCTCATAGTCCTCAAACGCCAAGGATAGTGGCAGATTATTTCGTCTTTCTCGAGGACATAACGCCAGAAGCGTGGAACAGTGGTGAGGTGGTGCTCTTCTTCAAAAAGGGTGATGACACTCTATTGAAGAATTAAGACCACACATTATACAGAATTGTATTATGCAAATATCACACAGCAAAAATCGGCTATGAAAAGAGCTCTACGAGTGACGATACCTATAAGGTACAACCGGCGTACCTTAGACAGTCTTCCCCGTTACCAACTTTTCTGCCTAGCTAATGGTTATACAGCCACGGTATGAGCTATTTCCAAGTGAAATATAGTCGTAGGTCGTGCCGACACGAAAAGATAATACTGAAAATCAGTCTCGAATATTCCAAGTTACAATTTAAAAGCGAGAACATAAAATAATAATGAATTGCCGAGAAATATCGAGGGAAGTGCGTGCTCAGAGCAAATAGATTTTAATGAAACCGTTTGAAACGTGTGGAAGATTAATGATCCCTGAGATGATAATACAACAATTTATCTGTGTTTAATAGCGTAGTTTTAGGTTGGAGTATCGCAGAAAAGCTGTGGCTATTTACTTATGTGCCAATATTAACTATTATTTTGGAAGGGTGGGGGTCGCGGGCGCGCAGATTGGGGAATCTACGTGCTCACACCGAGCGACCCCCGGGAAGACGGTGGCGCGCACGTGGTCACGTGCCGCCGTGTGCGCAGCACAGCGCAAAGCGAGGCCTGGGGGGATCCTTTACAATCCTCCCCGAGAAGTGCTTGGGGGGGCGACCTTTTTACAGTCGCCTTCCCTCCGCTAGAGGGGGTGACGCTTTACAGTCATCCCTTCCGAGATGTGCCTAAAGGCGTGGCACCAATGGGCCGCTCTAGTGTGATCTTACGAGGACCTGGAGCCCCCCTTCGGTGCCGAAGATGACCGCTCCAGTGGTTTTAGCCGGTAGGAGTCCGGCATACCCCTTCGCCCTTCCCAGGGGTGAAGGAAGTTCCATGTAGAATTTCCACTGGACATCAATAAAAAAGAAAAAAAGGTTGAAATAGTCCATCTATGACTCCTCCTTCGGGAGACCGCAGAGTGCGATTGGGAGAGGGCCGATCCCGCCCGGAGGAGTAGGAAATGTCGTTGGAGTAACAACCGCCCCGGCGCCCAGGTCCAACACACCTGAACTGTTAACACTTCCAAGACATGACCATTACTAGCGCAGCTTGTACTGTCTTGATATGTAGCCGTGTGTCATCATCATCATCATTTCGGCCGAGTCCACTGCTGGACACAGGCCTCCCGCAAATATCACAACAACTACCGATATGGGTGTGTTGTGGGCTCAGTGGGGGGTTTTGCCATAATCACCGCGCTTGGCAGACGGGTTGGCGATCACAGTTGAGTTGGTAATGTACTCGAAGGACGCTGCTGCCCATCCTCCGGCTAATCCCATAGTCGCCTTTTACGACACCCAAGGGATGAGATGGGTTGGTGCTATTCGTCGCCGGCACCACACAGCTATAATTAAACCCGTTTAACATTGATTTATTATAATTAAGTTACTCTAATTAGGAATAGCACTGTCTTACCAATATTCAAGTAGTACTGTATTGCATGAGTGTTGCAAGGAAAAAATGGTGAACTCTTGCTTTCAGTTCATTAAGTGCGCCTTGTACACTTTCAAGTTTTTATCAGCAGCCTTGCAGATAAATTGATCTGCGCCATTACAATAATGTCATTGGCGCATCTTAATCAGTTTACCATAACACGACTCCAGGTAAATAAGATTTCCTGCTGACAATTTGCTCATAAACGAAATCTTTATAAGACTTAGCTTCATCATAGCATTACAATATCATCGCTTGTGATACACCCACTACCCGCGCGCGGTAATTAGACGACACGGTGCGGGGAGAATTTTTAATGATTTAGGTGAAATTCATAATGAAATAATTAATTATGAAACGGTGACATCACATCTCCGGAGACGAAACCCTCACAATTATGTTTTGTGCTTAGATATTTTGGTTTCTCACAAAGCCCGAGCTGTTACATTTTGTGAAATTATTTTTTAATATATATTTATATATAAATTGGAAGGAAGGGTGTTGGGTTTTGGTTTGTAAAATGATTTTATTATTTCGTGTATTTTGGGTGATAACGGGAAATTTCACAGAATTAAACAGAATTGACGGCATGGTTGGTGTAGTGGCTGATACAGTTGGCTGCTGCGCTCCGGGTCGTGGGTTCGATTCCCGCACGGATCAAATATTTGTATGATCTGCAGGTAGTTGTTCCGGGTCTGGGTGTATTGTGTGTGGAATTCATGTCTGTAAACGCAACCACGACATAGGAGAAATCCTAGTGTGGGGCAAGGTTTAAAAAATAAAATAAATAACCCGTATTTACCTGGGATGGGTTACGCTTTTATCAAGTTTAGTGGGTAGTAGTAACATAACCTTTGGTTAAATTGGGATCAGACACAAAATATGTTTTGATATTCCGTTACAAAAAAACACAATTATAGTTTATTCCCAACTGGTAAACTGTTAGGACTCTACCGCCCCAGTGGCTTTAGCGGTAGGAGTCCGGCAGGACGTTTAAATCTACAGGCTCGGCAAGGGACGGGGGGAGGGGGGGGAGAAGTATTAACTACTTAAACGGAATGGTGTTGTTGCGGCGATGTACCTCCACGATGTCGGCGAGTCCTCGGCGGCGAGGGCGGTATACTGGTCGGATGTTTAGTGAATGGACCCTCTCCGCGGATATGGTTTTGTTTAGTTTGTGTAAGAAGAGGCCCATATATTCCATGTAAGATAATTGATTAATTAGTGCGAGCGTACGTCGCTTTATTGCTTTCCTCATGACGTGAGTGCGAACACCAGCCACGGCCAAAAGGAGCTTGTCACTGACGTAAACTTCGGCCTCCTACTCCCCGCATCACTCTCATGGGACTGTATAGGCTTATATCCACAAGTGCTGAGGGATTATCAATCTTATTGGCTAGCAAATATTAAAAATCGATGATTGCATGTAAGCTCCTCCGTAACTTCAACGTGTCGAGTCCGAGCATACCCGTAAATAAAAGCGAGGGACAGAGAAATGGATAGAACCCTGTTCTTGTATGCAAATCAAGCGTTTACAACTATCGTTCTTGTATGCAAATCTAAAGGTAGCGCACGTCAAGTGGCGGGTGGTAGCGGTCCGGGGGAAACACTCCTCATATAATCCACTAATGACCAGATCTAACTGGCCTCCAAAAAAAAATCACATGTTGCTTCAGTTTGCAAAAGTCTAAAAAGTATCTTTAACAGTTTTACTGATATAATGGAGATTACAGATCTGGTGGTCAACATCGCGCCTGCCTAAAACGATTTAATGCCACATTTAGTACCACACTGCACCCAGTACCCCGAACCATAAGTTATTTAGTCGCCTTGAGACATTTATGGAGAATATTTATCACTGAATTTTATTCATTTATCGCTGCTGGTACCTTTTGCAATTAGGACCTTCCACGGTTCTAAATCAATCAATCAACGTTACTCAGAAGTACTGCTAGAGCCTGTCAGAAGCTCTTTGCGTTAATGTCATGGTCTGACACATATATATTCCGTCAACCCCTAATCACAGCGAAACCTTACCTTTCCTTAACATCAAATCTTTAGGCATCTCGAACATATATTTTCAAATATCCCATGTGTAATAAAACTCAAAGAATATCCTATCCGTATGTTGAATATTTATCATAAATTTTAACTGGGCTGTACCATACCATAGATACAGAAGCCTAAACAACTATTTTTAGAAAGTCTGCCTGTCTGTCTGTCTGAACGCTCAAAGTATGAAAATCAGAGCATGGATTTAGATTTATTTATTTAATATCAATTGCTTGGTGCACTGACAGTTTACACCAAGGCGCACAACAAGCCAAGTTATCATTATCACATTACTCTGAAAAAACGAAGACAAATCTTTAAAATCAAACTAAAACTATTATAGAAAACGTCGACATCGGGTTCATGAGCAATCAGGACATTAAACAGATTTATGGCCTGGGCCGTGGGAGCATATTGAGCAGTTTGAGTAGCCACCGGTGGGGCCACAAGCAGGCGCCTCGTGCCACACGCGCGCGGCCTCCGCAGCCGGTCCGGCGTAAACAATGAGCAGCGAGCCAAAGCGGTCGCGTTATCAATCCTGTTATTGAGCAATAGATAGTAATGCATCAATAGTGCACACTTCCGTCTTAGCTGTAAGGTCAAATTGATGCCTACCATTCCGGAGATGAACAGGGATTGCATTCGTTGTAGTTGTTACCTAGAGGTTGTTTTTATAGCTCTCTGTGACGCTTGTGGTCCTCTAGCTAGTCATTCACCTGGTGTTTGGCGTTCTAAAAGTTTTGTCAAACAGCGAGCACGATGACGTGGTCGGCGTGACCAAACGCAACGTGGGAGTGGCGTGGCCCAGCGGGACGCGGGCTTGGGTGGCGTAGTGAGGCGTGGCCGTGGCGTGACGTAGCGATACGCGGGCTTGTCAAACAGCGAACGTGCTGGACATTAGTGCGACCGCAGGGTGGCATGGCGTAGCGCGACGCGGGCGCGGTGTGCCTGGCAAACTGCGAGCGCGACGGCAGCGTGACGTCACACACGGAGGCAAAACGCCAGCTGCACTGATGTCTTGTTTGAAAGTGTCAAACTGCTCAGACGATGAACACTTGTAATTTTTTATACTTGGTACACGCAGTCCAACGAGAAATGTTGTTTTATGCCTGACTTCATAAATAAAGTTTCTTTTAAGTGGTTTTAATATTTATATATCGTGCAGGTTTGAAGGTCAGCATTTTTCATTTAAAATATTTTAGTCTTTTTAGTTTAAATAAATGTTAGAACTTTTCCAAGTTAGGTATCATTTTAAATCGTAACCAACCCGAGATACCTAAGTTAATAGGCTGTCACAACTCACGGATGACAGAGCTGATATCATAAGGAACACTTAACCAAACATATTTATATAAAACCAATTTGAGAGTCATCATCATCATTTCGGCCGAATGAAGGCCACTGCTGGACACAGGCCTCCACCAAAGATCACCACAACGACCGATATGTGTTGTGGGCTGATTGGGGGGTTTTGCCATAATCGCCACGCTTGGCAGACGGGTTGGCGATCGCAGTTGAGTTGTTAATGTACTCGAAGGACGCTGCTGCCCATCCTCTGGCTAATCCCTTAGTCGACTTTTACGACACCCACGGAAGGAGATGGGGTGGTGGTATTCTGAGCCGGCACCACACGGCATCCGGCATCACACGGCAATTTGAGAGTATTGAACATTAAATTAAATAAGAATGACTCAAATCGGTTGTATAATCCCGGAGGAATCGGTGAACGACATCATCTAGATAAGCGCAGTCAAATTTAATCAGTTTATTGAAGCTGGTTAAAAAACTACTCAATAAAATTTAAATGAAATTTATATGAAACCAATTTGAAAGCATTTTGCATCTACTAAAAAAGGAATTTCTCAAGTCCGTTTACAAATCTCGGAGTAATCGATGTACATACATCAAATTTACAAAAACACATCGAATTGAGAACCCCCTCCTTCTTGAAGGCGGTTAATAACCAAGAAGGCAATTTAATTAAAACTGTTGTATGTATAAACTGGGTTTTCTGGCTTTTTAATATAATCAAGACGGAGATAGTTCTCCTACCACATGTTCACGAGTATCCCAATTCTATGCGGACAAAGTCGCAGACACCGCTAGTGCAGAATAAACTTGAAGTTTTCTTTAAGAGCTTGGCAAATTACACGTCAACCCTACTCAGGGTGAGGTTTTGTGACTCTTGCAGTGATTTTTGAATGAAGGTGTCGGGTGCTGCGTCTTACAATATGTATGCTAATCGCACTCGTATTTCTATATATATACTAGCTGACCCAGCAAACGTTGCTCTGCCACATAAGTTATCAATGAGTTCAAACATAAGTATAAATCGAAAGCGAAATCTTAATTTTGAAACTGAAAGTGTGCCAGGCCCGATTTCAGATAGAGCTGTTGATTTTATTTAATAATAGCAAATAAATTATCTATCCCTGATTTCTGAACGAATGGTTCTATATAAAGTGCCACCCGCCATATGTATATTTTTCCCTCTCCAGTAAACTGTAATGCAAACCGATAGTACAAAAGCTTGTACCTACCTTCCTAGTGATTCCCAATGACCGGTTAAGCAACCACATTTCCCAGAAATGTATGCGAGAAGCCCAACAAAAAAAATAAAATAAAAAAAAATCCTAGTGATTATTATTTAAAAAAAAACCGAAGAGATAAGTGGTGATTTCATTTTTGTCATAACCTAATTTCCTACAACAGCTGTACCGCGCCGGTTACCTTAAGTACGACGACAGTGGATACAACTTATTTACCATTGAGGATAGATTCCACGTGGATATCGACGTTAAGGTTTGACCGTGTTTGGCGATGCGCTGTGAGAAAATGGAATTGGAATGGAAATTTCCGACCCCGAGTGTGATGATGGTCCATTCTTTGATGAGGATCAAACGTATATGCGAGGATGGGATCTATGACAGAAAGAGGAATGGAGCACTGTAGAAGATGACAGCTGATAAAGAAAAACACTAACCATACATTTTCTCAATTCAATGTATTTAATTAACGTAACTGACATATTCATTGCTTGATCTCATTAAAGTTAAATGTGAACTCAGAATGACGTTGTTCTGACCGCGTCAAATCATCATACAATACGCATAAAAATCCATCGAGCTAACTTTCTTGTTTGTTTCGGCTCCTGTAACAACATATTCATAAATATTAATTCAAAATGAGTAATAATGTTCATAATAAATAAAGTACCTGTGGCGGGATCTCGTCGTTTAATGTTTATGCAATATCCGTATTGTCCCTTCCAGAAAATTTGCGGATATTGGAGAGCGTCATATGAACGGTGTGTGTCGGCGATGAACTCCAGATTATTGTTTCTTCTTCGAATCACAATTTCTCGAGTCGCTCTGCGGGCGCCAACCATTATTCCAGCAACGTCGTCAACGCACGTGCTTTCCAGCTGTTATTTTATCAGGATAGATGACAATAGCGGGATTGTCACTTTGCAATTCGTGCATGTGTGATTTTAATGATTTAATTAATTTATTGTGCTCATTCAGTAGGTCATCCAGCTCACCGATGATGCGCCTGGCTTTAGGCGAATTGAGGTTATTGTAGCCACAAAGTCCACGCGATTGGCGAGTGCGCGTTCGGGGTCTACACGATTGATGTCCTCACCACCCATGAAGTAAGTGTAGGTGTCATTACAATTTGTAACCTAACCAATTCACTCTGTGTGTACATAAATTATAAAATAAATAAATAAGTACATTCGTAAAAAAATATGTGTTTCGTTTGGCATTGGCAGCAATGAGCCCACTTTGTAGTACACGTGGTCTTTGATTTTGAACGTTGAATTGATATGTTGACCATTTGCCGCAGTATTGTGAACTATTTCTGTTGCTCCAAACGATGTCATTTGGAAGCATGAATTGAATGTGCGAATGGACTTCAGGAACAGGTTTGAATCTGGATCCGTAACGATGAGCAAGCCGTTCAATGCTTCTGGTGGTGTTTCAATTTCTGGTAGTTTCACTTATCCTAATACGCAACACATGCCAGCTGACTCATGTTTGAATTTGAGTGCATGACAATGGAAACATTCTTTGTCCATAGTACCAATCAGCACTTTCGGATGAGCAGAATATTCAATACACGGCTCGTGCTCGAATGCGAGACGAAGGAACGAAGCGGATGTAAATGCTCGAAATACTTGTTGCCGTAACTTTACATATATAATTCTACTGTACGTGTGTATGTCACTGAACTCCTCCTAAACGGCTGGACCGATTGTGATGAATTTTTGTGTATACTACACCATACACACTATCCAGCCCCAGCCATCCCTAGATGGCTGGGGTGGGCAACTAGTATGTATGTATAAATATATATATATATATATATACTAGTCCACAAACATATATTTGTGGGCGTACTTATT
Source organism: Diloba caeruleocephala (assembly GCA_947459985.1). Classification (NCBI taxonomy): domain Eukaryota; kingdom Metazoa; phylum Arthropoda; class Insecta; order Lepidoptera; family Noctuidae; genus Diloba; species Diloba caeruleocephala. The sequence continues at coordinate 28,879,802 of OX381607.1, forward strand.
CCGCTCTTAGATTTGAAATAGTCAAAGTTAATGTTTTTTATTTCAAATAAACCAAATATTGGCACTTGTGAAACGTCAGAATCTAAGTTCCACGGTTCCAAATAGTTGATCTCGTGGAGAAAAGCCGGCAAGAAACTCCATGGATACTCTTTTAAACTAATTGAGATTACAATGTTGATTTATACAAATTATTGTAAAACATTATCGAGAAAAATGTAGGACAATGTGTAAAGAAAGTATTAGAAAGAATATAAACAAAGTATTAGTATTTGTAGGATTAAGAAAATAGCACCACTTCATCTCTTCCCGTGGATATCGTAAGAGGCAACTAACGTGATGCGATGGGGATGTGGCATTGTCAAATTGTTATTTTGAAGAACTTGCTTCACATGGTTAAGCTCCCTTGCCAGGTGCTGCGCGTCGCAGATGCCGCGTGCTATCTGTAGTAAAGATTTGGCCACGGTAACTGACAAGGATGGCGGTGAGATTCCCCATTAAGGTATATAGGTCTATATGCGTAGCCTTTCTATACATGGTGTAAGTAACAGAATAATCAGGATTATGAATGAGAAGTAAATCAAGAAAGGCTAATGACTGGTTATCCTCCAATTCCATAGTAAACTGAATTTAGGTGTTTTAAGAATGTATAATATATGCAATATAATTTTTAAGTATTTTATTATAATAAGTAATAATCGAGAAAACCTAAGAAATAAATATACAGAAATATCAAGTAAAAAACGAAGCAATTACCGTGAAACTGAAACCTTATTTAAACCTTTACTTTCCACCATATGATTTCACAAGATTTCAGGCATTGCGCTCAATACTATACTATGCGAGTATCGCTATAAGTCCAGTCAACCCAAAAGGCAAAAACCCTTTACAATACAAAGCACACTATTAACCTTTCTTGCCCTCAATATTTTATGTATATATGAGGGTTAAGTTTCCTATTCATTGAGCGATAAATGCTGGGCAATGATTGCCAGTTGAAAATAATGTTATGCTTAGCTGAACCGTGGTCCACAATCCAAGACATTTTTTTGGCTCTGTCGAAATTCATCATGAACTTCCTCCGCCCGGGGAAGGGTGAAGGGGCATACTGATCACCTGCAAGCTAAAACCGGATCGGTTATTTTCAGCATCGAAGGGGGGACCCCAGTTCCTCGTATGATCGAACTAGAGCCGCCTATTGCTACCACGCCAATACGCACATCTCGGAGGGGATGACTGTAGAGTGGTTACCCCTTTGGATTTGGATTGTTAGGGATCTCCCCAACACCTCACTGTGCGCTGTGTTGCGCACATGGCAGCGCGTGGCCACATACTGGACAGTGTACGCTACAGTCTTCTCGGTGGTCGCGTTTATTTAATGTATAAAATTAGTTATTATTAACAGTCAGTCGCCTTTAAGAATAAGAAGAGAAAGAGGATTTATTCTTTGCTGGGAACTGCATGAAAGCGACAAGACACCAAGTACAGAAATGGACTGGATGAAATGTTGTCAAGAAAATATAAGCATGTCAGTTCAGATTTCAGGTAACATTATGTCCAGCATTTGTATGCTCTGCTTTACATGGCTTTTATAAACATGAAAGCCAAATAGAAATGTTATTTTATTCGCATATAAGCGTTACATTTTATGACCATTCCACCCGCTTCCATTGATTGTATATTTTGCATTTTATAGTTGGGACCATTTAAATAGGTCTTTTGTGGGAGTATTTACTTACAATATTAAACTGGTAAGTTTCCTTACAGTGCTGAACTAATATTAATCTGAAATTGTTTGGTGCTTCAAAAAGTTACTTACTTTATTATTAAATTAATCAAAACCATGATTATATTGGTTTGGCAGAGGTACATCTCTCGCCAGAAAGACGACACACTGCACGTGGTCACGTATGCGCAGCTCAGCGCATAGCGAGGCCACAGAGGAATCCTTTAAAATCCCCCCGATGGCCGCCTGGGGGGCTAGCCATTTTACAGTTGCCTTCCCTCCGAGATGGGGAATATTTGAGTTCCTGGAGCCTCCCATAATCAATGAAATGATGGAAAATGGTATAATAACTCTTTAATAAACTCCTGCTTAGGATCGTTCCTAAACAGATATGAGATTTTCAAAATGTTTAACGTATATTTTTCTTCCTTTTAGGGCCTCAAGATACTAAAAGAAAACAAAACATCGGTCGTGATGTCTTCCATGCCAAAGACAATTTGAATGCTGTAAAACTAAGTGAGTAGAGACAGGGTTTCAAGTGCAACGCTTTGGACTAAAATAATATATCACCCCTTTCCTGAACTCGAGCTACGTTCTCTAATTAATTATGGAACTTTCTGGATATGGGGCATATAAAATGAGGTCATTGCTGTATGCAGCATTCACTAGTATGGAGGTAAGTTTCAAGTATTGTAAGCAGTAAAAAGTTCCTTGTGGTGTCTGGATTAATAATATTGTACCACTCCATCTCCTCCCGTGGATGTCGTAAAAGGCGACTAATGGACTCTAAGCCAGAGGTATGGGTAGCAGCGTCTTTTGTGGAACCGTAGCTATACTGCGCTCACCAGCCCGCCTACCAAGCGTGGTGAGTACTGTCAAATTCCCCCCAAGATGTCGACACAATTGTGGAAACGTGAAAGGCATTTTGTCAGCAGTGGACGTCTTATGGCCTATAATATAATTATGACAAAGCAGTAAAATGTCTTCGTTTCATACTTTTGGTTACGCAGTCTTCAGGAATCTTGGCAATGTTTTCCCCCGAATAACAAAAAGAGACCAAGCAGCATATATACTTACCGTTGCAAATATATTTTTGTCTATCATCATCATTTCAGTCGAAAAGAAGTCCGCTGCTGGACACAGGCCTCTCCCAAAGATCGCCACAACTACTGGTTTGAGTTTGTATCATGCACCGTGCTTAGCAGGAGAGTTGGTTTTCGCAGTTAATTTGTAAATGTATTCGAAGGACGCTGCTGCCCATCCTCCAGCTAATCCCTTGGTCACCTTTTACGACACCCACGGGACGAAATGGGTTGGTGCTATTCTTAGCCGGCACCACACGGATATCTTTTGTCTATGCCGTTAATTAAAATAGAAAGACAAAAAAGCAATGAAAGGCAGAGGTAACATGAAAAAGCTGCAGTGACAGCATGGACTAAAAATAGATGATATTATTTCACCTCCAAAAGTTAAAATAAATTATAAACAAAAAATAAAATCTCGTTCAATAATCTAACTAAATTGAAAGCAAAAACAGAGTCCCATCCTTTCCAATAATATATAGCAGAAAGATAACCGCGCTATCTTCAAATTCTCTCATAAAACGAGCCGAGTGACATTTTAAATCTATTTCGTTCCATAAGATGGCCGCCAGTAGATTATGGGCTGCGATAGTAGCAGTAAAAGGGACTTTTCTATATTGGTACTCTGTTAAAATGTTTTATAGATATGTTCATTCACTTCCATTTAATTAATTTGAATGGCGAAATTTGATATATCTCTATACTTTTTATTTTGCCACCATTCTACAATTATTTTCTTGTAATTAGTATTTAAATTAAGTTAATCAAAAAAATCGGCCGGGTCGAACCACTATACATCTCCGCAGTGCCCTCCGGGTACGAGTACGGTCAAAATGATAAGAACTCAAAAAATATAGCGCAGTTAGTAGGCTGCGTTACCATTATGAAGATTTTGCATAAGACAGAACAAAATAATGTTAACAATCATACTAAATTATGATGAAAAGATAGCTAAGAAAAATGAATTAACTTAGGCAACTACGTGGTTTTTATTTGAACCTGATTTCTAAACACAAATTTTATGTTCATTAATAAGACTGAGCCATATTAAAAAATTCTAAATCTTTTATTCAATACTAGCTGGGATCCGCAGCTTCACCCGCGTTTAATTTAAAAGAAATTAAGAGTACTTTGACATAGAACATATATATTCAAGGCTTTTTTTGAGCGAAACCCTAATTATTTTCTAAAGTAAAAGTAGCCTAAGTTATTCTGTATAACATCAGCTGGTAAACCAGTGAAAGTCCCATCAAAATCGGTGCAGCCGTTTCGGAGATTACCCGGAACAAACAGACAGACAGACAACAAATTTAAAAATGTTTTTTTTGTTGTAGGTACCGTACACACTTTCATATGCATTTCGTAAAAAGCTGTTATTTTGACATTACAAACAGAAACTTATTTTTTTTTTTATACGTTGCCCTCATCTAATATTTCTCCTTTGTCGTGGGTGCGTTTACAGACATGAATTTCAAATATAATACACCCAGACCCGGAACAACTACCTGCAGATCATACAAATATTTGTTCCGTGCGGGAATCGAACCCGCGACCCGGAGCGCAGCAGCCGACTGCACCAACCGTGCAATTTGTATAGATTGAAGAAAAAAAGTTCTCCGTTTTGTGTCAACATAAGACAGCACGCATATAAGCGCACTCTTCTCCACTTCCCACTGGTTGAGCTAGGAAGTCATGAGTACTTCCATAACCAAGCCCAAATTAGCACTACAAATAGTTCTGGAGCTGGTTCTCGTAACCTTGAACGTCACCCTTGTATTGATTGATGGCACGTTTGATGCAGAGGCTGATACAGTCGGCTGCTGCGCTCCGGGTGGCGGGTTCGATTCCCGCACGGAACAAATATTTGTATGATCTGCAGGTATTTGTTCCGGGTCTGGGTGTATTGTGTGTGGAATTTATGTTTGTAAACGCACCCACGACACAGGAGAAATCCTAGTGTGGGACAACATTTGATAAAACAGAAAAGAAAGAAAGATTATAAATCGGATCTCTTTGAAAAGTAACCTTAGTTGACACCGTCATTATTACGATTATTGCTTTTTGAATCAGTCATGCCGTGTGGTGCCGGCTATGCCGTGTGGTGCCGGCTCAGAATACCACCACCCCATCTCCTCCCGTGGGTGTCGTAAAAGTCGACTAAGGGATTAACCGGAGGATGGGCAGCAGCGTCCTTAGAGTACATTAACAACTCAACTGCGATCGCCAACCCGTCTGCCAAGCGTGGCGATTATGGCAAAACCCCCCAATGAGCCCACAACACACCCATATCGATCGTTGTGGTGATCTTTGGGGGAGGCCTGTGTCCAGCAGTGGACTTCATTCGGCTGAAATGATGAAACAGTCATTCTTATACGAAAATCCCTCAAGTAATTCCCAACCAGCAAGAGCAAGTTCCAACCCCAGTTACCACCACTGAATATATTATCAAACAAGCGACCGAAGATAAGGCGATGCAGAAACTTTATGCCATTTTAAACATTATTATCATAAAAAGTATCCCCTTACAAACTCTTGTGAATTGCCAGAATTAGTTTGCCGCTATATTATGTAGATCACAGCATACCAAAATCACTGAGGTATTTTTGAGAACAAAAACAGCCGGTCCAATTTGAATATAGAATTGTTGTATGCTGTGACTTGGTTTTGAAGGTTTAATATTAATTTGATACCATGATAACAATAGCAATAATTGTTAGAATTTACTTAACAAGATTACATAGCCGTTGTTTTTATGCAAGAAGCGGGTTCACTGAATGGTTTTGGCGTAGAGGTTAAATATTTGGGGTTATATTCATCTAAAAATAACAATGGAAAGAGTTTGAAAGAGAGTTGTTTCTTGATGGAAACATGCAATGTAATTCCTGGCTATTTAAGAAGATATATGATTCAAAATAAAAAATGAAACACGCAAACCATTTGCTGAGCCTTATGAATAGTCAGAATTTAAATACTTGCAGGGTTCCAAGTCGTTAGCTCTTATGGAGAAGAGCCGACAAGAAAAGCCGTGGATACTCTTTTAAAATATGTCCAGGTCTGCTTTTTGTTTTTTTTTATTTAAATAAACGTTGCCCTACACTAGGATTTCTCCTGTGTCGTGGGTGCGTTTACAGACATAAATTCCACATACAATATACCCAGACCCGGAACAACTACCTGCAGATCATACAAATATTTGTTCCGTGCGGGAATCGTACCCACGGCCCGGAGCACAGCAGTCAACTGTATCGGCCACTGCACCAACCGTGCCGTCAAATCATAGTTTATTATAATAGAATCATGACAATCGTGTGGTGCCGGCTCAGAATACCACCACCCCATCTCATCCCGTAGGTGTAGTAAAAGTCGACTAAGGGATTAGCTGGAGGATGGGCAGCAGCATCCTTCGAGTACATTAACAACTCAACTGCGATCGCCAACCCGTCTGCCAAGCGTGGCGATTATCGCAAAACCCCCAAATGAGCAGACAACACATTCATATCGGTCGTTGTAGTGATCTTTGGGGAAGGCCTGTGTCCAGCAGTGGACTTCATTCGGCCGAAATTATGAATCATGACAATTTGTGAGGACAATGGACGCCATTTTATGGGATCAATACCCATACATGTACATACAATAATAGTTAATGCCCTTACAGTAATATGGTCATAGCAGTTAAATGTTGACCAGTCTGCCAGAAAGCACCCGTTCACGGGCATAACGCAGGTTGACTGATAAATTGAAAGAAATTTAAAGAGATTATAACATTGATTACGTAGAAAGTCATCATATCAGCCACAGGATGTCCACTGCTGAACAAAGGCCTCCCCCTTAGATTGCCACAACAAGTGGTCACATGCCGCTCTCATCCAACGACTCCCAGCGACCCTCACCAGGTCATCTGTCCACCTCGTTGGAGGCCGTCCCACGCTGCGTTTTGCAGTGTGTAGTCGTCATTCGAGAACCTTTGTGCCCCAACGGCCATCAGTTCAACGAGCAATGTGCCCTGCCCATTGCCACTTCAGTTTACCAATCCTTTCAGCTATTTCGACAACTTTAGTTTTTCTACGGATCTCCTCATTTCTGAATCAATCTCGTAGAGAAATACCAAGCATAGCTCTCTCCATAGCTCGCTGAGTGACTTTGAGCTTTTCACGTAGAGAGTGGTATCTTGTACAACTTGATGTGGTGTATTTTCCGTGTGGTATCCGGATTAGGAATATACCACCACTCCATCTCGTTGGATGTCGTAAAAGGTGACTAAGGGACTCAAAACCAGAGAAATGGGCAGCAACATCCCTTCTGTGAAACAGAAGCCGTACTACGCTCCCCAACCCGCTTGCCAAGCGTGGTGAGCATTGGCAAATACCCCCAAAATAACGACACAATTGTGGAAATCTATGGAAAAGGCTTTATTTTCAGCAGTGGACATATAAATGGCCAGTATGATGATGATGATACGAGAGTGACGTGATGAATGATTTTTAAATTTCAGCATTGGAATGAAAGATACATACATTGCTGCATTCTATTATCTATTAGCAGCATGATTATCGCAATATTATATTACCAATCCTACGAATAAAGTTGATGGCTACAACAAATGAAGGCAAAACTAATTAGAGTTTGACATTAATACGGTTGATACACTATCAAATAATACAGATCAATACGAATACCACAACACATAACAACATTAAGGCAAACCACCGAACTAGTTTTGATGCCATTGCTATCAATATGTAAATTGCATTTGTGATAATGTGCTAATTATCGGAATGGACTTAATAATATTAAAGCCTCAATTATCACTAAATGCTAATACCTGTTTAAATTGAAATAGGAAGGTAACTATTATGTAAATTGCATTAGTAGAGTAAGTATAAATTATATACATCAAGTATTTATCATTAATCAGTCAAAATAGTGAAAAGGCATGCAAAACTGTCGGGGACGTTTGATTGCAAGTTATTTCATAAAGTCACTTTCGTGGTCATAAATAAACCCTAACACACTATCTAACACTTACGTCAATTGTCTTAAGGTACAAAAAAGTTTGTACTGGGAGCAATCTTACTGCATAAAGCATTATGCATATAAAATATTTATAAGATTAAACAACTTTACCTTATCTTGTTCAATACCTGCCAGATTAAGACAAATTCATGAGTTCATTTCTTTTCCCCTCGTAAAACACTGCTCAAGTATGTACATATATCACTTACTAACGCGACACCTACCACTTTGACCTTCTTTTTCTTTAACAGTTTAAGTCAAAGCAATCTCAAGATAATTAAGGTAGCGCCATCAATAAATTAGGAAAGTTACTTCCTTCTCCTAATCCCATTAGTGTCTGCCAGATAAGGCCAATAAAAGTTTTCCAAATTCCGGAAGAAGCCTAAAGTGGGATCTTTGTTGAAAGCTAAAATTTTGTCGCAACTAGGGTGACCAAGAATCTGAAAAGGAAATCAGGAATGAAATATAAAATAGCGGTTGGGCTTTTTGTTTCGTTTCAAATTTGTCACGGCTTTTTTTATTTCCCTACACTAGGTTTTCTCCTGTGTCGTGGGTGCGTTTACAAACGCAAATTCCACACACAACCCAAACCCGGAACAACTACCTGCAGATCGTACAAATATTTGTCCCGTGCGGGAATCGAACCCACGACTCGGTGCGCAGCAGCCGACTGTATTTTTTATCTTATAGCCGTGATATAACCAAGCTGTAGCCAGTAGTTGAATACATCTCAAAAATAGGTTGGCTTGACCGGTGAAGTTCTTCCACTGCACCAACCGTACCGTCATAATTGGCACAATATGAAGATTATTTATTTGTTTTCAAGGGTTTTCTAATACTTGCGTTTCGTCTTTTATAACACAACTGTCCGTAAATTTACTTAAAAAACAAATCGATATACATTATTTGAAAAAAATATCTTTTTAATATCTTGCAATTATAGGTAATTAAAAAAAACTGAAGTCAGAAATGCTCATTATTGGTCGAATGGTTGATACTCTTGATGTACCTTCTATGATTATCTCACCGACTGGGTAAAACTACGACTCGCTCATCCACTACAAACAGTGAAGCGTAGAGTCTATATTTTTAAGCTTTGTAGACCACAATATATGTTAGCAGAATCTATACAAATAAATAAAATTGAAGTGTCTGTTTGTAATGTCAAAATAACAGCTTTTTACTGAATGCATATGAAATTATATACGGTACATATAACAAAAAACAATTTTTAAATTTTTTCTGTTCTGTCTGTCTGTCGGTCTGGCTGTCTGTCCGTCCGTCTGTCTGTTTAATTTACGACGTGTAATTTACTGCAAACGGCTAATAGAACGTAACCTGAGGTTATTATAATCCCATCAAAACAATACAGTTTACTAAATAAAAGAAAACTGAATAAATAAAAATACAGCATTCAACTCACCAAACATCGACGCTCGTCCTTGGGAACCCAGCTACATAAGCCTCGGCAATATTTCGTCATTAAATGTGAGGAATGGGCGCTGGTCTCTTGTTCCTTTGCCAGTAAATTCTCATTACAACTAAGAAGGTAAGTAAATAAACACAAATGTCACCGCTGTATTATTACGTTTATAAAGATTTCTGTTATGAAGGTCGGACAATCTATACAAATAAATAAAATTGAAGTGTCTGTTTGTAATGTCAAAATAACAGCTTTTTACTAAATGCATATGAAAGTATATACGGTACCTATAACAAAAAATCTATTTTTAATTTTTTTGTCTGTTTTTCTGTCTGTTTGTTCCGGGTAATCTCCGAAACGGCTGGACCGATTTTGACGGGACTTTCGCTGGCAGATAGCTGATATTATAAGGAATAACTTAGGCTCTTTTATTGTAGAAAAATAACTAGGGTTCCGCGCAAAAAAATTAAAACCCTTGAACGCCAATATATATATTCTATGTCAAATGTCTATGTCGAAGTACTCTAAATTTCTTTTAAATTAAACGCGGGTGAAACCGCGTGTCCCAGCTAGTATGCAATAAAATTGGCTTTATGTAGAAACACTAACTGAGCATTATAAGACTTAAGGCACACTTAATATAATTAAAACTCCTTTGCTAACTATTGCAGTCCGCAATTGAATAAAGGCCATGTTAAGGACAACAGAATCCTGGAAAATAATTGACAATGAAAACCTAAATAGGTAAGTTAACATTTTGAGGCTATATGGTTACCCTATTCTGGCTTCCTGCTAACCATAGCCATTGCTCCGTATCTCTACTTATCCGAATTATTTTACTTAGTTCAGTCTACATTCCGAATGCCTTTTTGTTGATTCCGAATGAAAGGAAAAGATTTTGTTGCCGGCTTTCTTTTTTAATTTTGGCTTCCAGGGATTTTTGTTTTTGTCTATTCTGTAAAATTGTCAATTGAAAAAGGTTATAACAAAAAATGCTTGCATGGCTTGTAATGAAGAGTTCACACACAATTAGTTACAAACTTAAAATGTATTAGAGTCATCATCATCATCATCATTTCGGCCAAATGAAGTCCACTGCTGGACACAGGCCTCCCCCAAAGATCACTACATCAACCGATATGGGTTTGTTGTGTGCTCATTGGGGGGTTTTGCCATAAACGCCACGCTTGGCAGGCGGGTTGGCGATCGCAGTTGAGTTGTTAATGTACTCGAAGGACGCTGCTGCCCATCCTCCGGCTAATCCCATAGTCATCTTTTACGAAACCCATGGCAGGAGATGGGTTGGTGCTATTTGTAGCCGGCACCACACATCAGAGTATTAGAGTACATCTTCCTATCTATATTTTCTTATGAGATATGAGAATCCTCAACTAACAAACAATTGAATATTGCCACCTCTAAAACCATAGCTTTATATATCTGTCTACATTGCGTGCCCTCCTTGACTCACTCCACGTACTCTGCGATAGCGTTATTCCCCGTAGCACTTGCATAAGAGGATTATCTGAACAAAACACTCACTATACGGTCTTAAGGGCATTGGCATGAATGATAAAATATAAGAAACATAGCTTTTATTCGACAATAAATTATCCTTGAAAAATATGGTTTTATAATTTTTCTGTCTTCAATTCTTACATTTAAGTATGACCAATTTATAACTTTTGTAATATTAATTATACTAAAGTTAACATATCTAAAATTGAAATACATGTTTCTAGTACTACCATTATTTTATTACCCCTTTGTAGTTTTATTAAAAGCCTTGCGGGTTCCAAGCAAATAGGACGCCAAATCTAGCTTTGAGTTGAACACTGAATGTATATTAAATTTACTTTAAATTTCACCCTCTCGAAGAAATATATCATTAGATCGTGACAGAACATCGATCATGCTTAGATAGCGGAGCAGGATGAGTTCATTTTTGATGTTGATTGCTTCGAATTGAGATATTGAAGGAAAGTTTGGTGGTTTTCCTGTTGCTGTTTAAAGCGCATGTAGATTTTGTTTGCAACCGAAGAGAAGAGGAGAAGAGAATCACAGACAAAGAAATCCAATCTTTAGCGACACGCAGAATAAATGTGTTAGCAAAACACTTCTTGCGTAGATAAATATATACCAAATATGAATACCATTCGTTCAATGTAATTACTTACATTTGTACGTCTGTCTCTGAAACAAGCTAATAATGTTAGAAATTCGAAATTACCTATTGTTTACAACTTTTGGTAGTCCATCTTAGGGGGTACATCAGCAACTTTCTTCCCTTTGTTTCATATAAAGGAAGGCTTTCATTATAAAGTTTTCAACCGACGAGTCTTATAAAACTTGGAGGGAGCTTAAACATTTTTTATGAGGATTCCTATTCTGATCGAAGAATTTGTTTCATAGACTTAAGAATATCTGAAGTTGCAATGAAGTGAAAAAGATTGAGGAATATAAAACAAAAAATATAGCAAGAAATGTTTGGACAAGGGATATGTTATGCTGCTTGGTGGAGGGGCAGAAGTTTATTTTAGCTTAAGTACTGGATTAGGTGGAGGATGGGCAGCAGCGTCCTTCGAGTATATTTCCAACTCAACTAAGATTAGCCAACCCGCCTGCCAAGTATGGCGATAAATCCTCAATGATGATGGGTCGTTGTAGTGATCTGTGGGCTCCCCCATGGCCTCCGCCATGTCCTGCAGTGGACGTTTATTAGCTAAAATAATGATGGTGATGAACTACTTTTGTTGACTATTCGGTATTGTAGAAGAAGAAGAAGAGAAGAATTGAAGAATGCAAATATTTATAGTTTCTCTGGTGCTGCAGGTATATATCATCAAGTACTAGCAGATGCCATCACGTTAGCACATAACTTTAGACAGTAAGGTTACTACAACAAGCAAAAGCGTACACACAATAAATATTTAAACATAAACCGTCAAAATGTAAACAGACAAATACAAAACAATTGTTAATTTATTGTAGTCAACGAATAAGCTTTGTTGTTATGTATATATATGTCATCATCATCATAGCAGCATCAAAAGGATGTGTACTGCAGAACAAAAGCTCCCTCATAGAATTCCACAATTTTGTCATCATTTTGGTGGGTATTCACTAGTACTCACCACGCTGGTTAAGCGGGTTGTTGGGCAAGAAATGGCTGCTCGTCAACACAAAGGACGCTGCTGCCCGTCACTCTGATTTAGTGTCCCTTAGTCTCCTTTTACGAAGTCCACGGGAGATGCCGATGGATGATTAAAATCACTTAAATACCTTATAACTACTGTTCGTACTGCTCCACGTAGGTCCCAGCAAAGAATATACCACCTTTCTCCACTTGTGGTTGACGTAATAAGTGATTAAGTGTAGCGGTCAGGAATAGGCAGCAGCATCCTCATGTGTGCTAATGACAATATTCTACGATCAACAATCCCAAGCGTGATGATTATAACAATATCCCCTACGACCATATATTGGGATTTTTATTATTATATTTTGTATCTTTGGTTTGTTATTCACGTGTGGTATGACATCCCTTGTTCTTTATTCCGAGTCTTTATTGTAGACGCCTAGCGAAGGAGCAGGCATGGGGCGAAATGCTGGATGGTCTCAACCATGATCCTTGGGGGCGCCCATATCGTTCGGCGCGAAATAAACTCCACGCATAAGGCCCTCCATTGACGGAGACCCTCGAGCATCAGTTTCTTGCCGAGATAGTGGAGGCACTGTTCCCGGATCGAGTAGAGCGCCAACTCCCGACCATGGCCACATCAGGAGACGATTGGGACGATGAGGTTAAAATGAGTGCTCCTCCTCCGATAACAGAGGCGGAGATGGGGATGGCAATACTGCACGTTCGCTCTAAGAACACGGCCTCAGGACCGGACGGCGTGCCTGCCAAAGTACTGGTCCTAGCATTAAATGCAACGGGGGATTGGCTTAGGGAGCTGTTTGATGCCTGCCTGACGGGGGGCGCTTCAAGCGTGCATCAGCTGGTCGATTGTGAGCGATCTGCTTGCTATTGCCATTATACAGACATGCATTTGACATCACTCCCTATAATGTGTGCTGACTGGATAGCAGTGAGTCGAAGCCCAACTGTTGCCTCATAGTAGACCAGCATGACATCGAATAAATGTCGCAGATGACGGGAACAATCGCTGACCTCCTCGAGAGTATCTTCCGAGCGTTTATGTTTATCATCGTCAAGTAGATGAAGCGCTCCGTAAGCTGGACGACATTTGGGAAACTTAACGGCCTCATGTGTTCTTAAGAACGCAAACAATGTTGGTTCACGTACTGTGTGCAGTAAAAGGCGCAAAAAATAGCACTCGCCATTATTAGGATGCACAGTGTAGACCCAATGCGGCATCTTTCATAACTCCCAAGGAAACAAATTCTTTTTGTTATTGCTTTTTAAAATGATATGACTGAACGGTGGTGTACTTGATTAGTTCATTTATCTTCTTAATTTATATTAAGAAGATAAATGAACTAATATTTCTGAGGTTTACGCGAATAGCATCCATCGAATTGAAAATAGTTTACGGAAATAAACTATTTTCAATTAACCATATATATATCAAGAGTATATTATTGTTTCATAGTCGTGAGCACGCCACCCAAAGATCCCGATTACGTACATACGTTACAGTACACACCGAGGCACGGAGGGTGCTTGATGGCGAATGAACAACCACTCATCTAGGAGATGACTGCGGCCAGCGGAATTTAACTTTGTCGATCAATCGATCTGCGTGGCGACTATTTACCTATTAGCTACCCCGCAAAATTCGAATACCGAAAGCACATTTAAAGAAATCCGTGTATAAATACGGCCAAAACCAACTTCTTTTACGTAAGTGTCAAGTGACGTGGTATGAGATTACAAAATACTCTGCTGATCACTGTCCCACTGCTGTATATATATATATGTCTTGAAGTACGATAATTGAGTGATATAAGTCTCTAATGATTTAGTAGTAGGGGTAAACGCCGTGTCGTCATTGTATCCAACTTTGTTTTAGGCATAGGTGGATACAACAAGTTGGAAACAAGAAGAGATTTTTTTTGTTGGTCTTCTCGCATACATTTTAAGGAAATGTGGTTGCTTAACCGGTCATTTTCTGGCAAAGCCAAAAGAGGCCTCCAGCCAGGACAAGAAGAGATCTAGCACTGGCGTTATATATTCTCAAACTATTCCTTCACGTTAACGCAAGTGATAATCAAATTCTGATCCGCACATGAATCCGAAAAGTCAAAAGTGCGGGCCGGGAACGAACTCACACTTCTCGTATGGAAGGCAAGCGTTTGATCTCTAGGCTATCACTGCTACTCTACTACTGTATTAGGTAATTAACCTACTAACTTAGGTATCTTTTAGCATTCGGCAACCCAAACTACCATTATTACGACCAAACAAACACCTATTGGAACATTCACACATGTAGGATCCGCTAAATAGAACAGAATTAGGATGTTAACCCTACAATAACTCCGAGTTACACGAATCGTTAGGCACTGGCCTGTTAGGTCCGAGTTTTTGTCCGACAAAACTAAATCGAAATTATTTGTTGGAATTATAGTTGAAGTTTAATTTAGTGAAATAATTATGGTCTGATGGACCGTTTAGTTCAGTTGTTACTGAACTTAATATATTACTCGGTGTAGCGAAGTTGGGTCCTGAAACGAATTTTGTTAGTGAATTTAAATATCGTTGAGTCAAAATAAATTAAGAGTTCTTTTTTAACGTCAAAATAAAATTTGACAGCGTGCTTGGTGCAGTGGCTGGTACAGTCCGCTGCTGCTGTTTTCTGATAGCCAATAACCGGCTTATATATATCGTAGGATACACTCTGGTTTTACTTTAAAGGTAATATTTGTTGTACATATTTGTATTGTTATTTGTAGTATTTGTTTTGTGTTCCAGCAGAATAAACACTAAAATATCCCTTTTAAATTTCATTTTTATGTTAACTACTCGTAGACGCATCACATAACATGTCTATTTCTACTTATCTATTAGCACAGAAAACAAAAAAAATAAGGTTAAAATAAGCCAGTCTGTCTCGTTATACGAAGTATGTCACAAAATCATAAATAAATAGTTATCTAACCGTGTGCAAGGATATTACGGTTATTCCTGCGGTTCCTTTTTTACCTGCTCCATGTTAAAAACAAATATTTTTTAATTTGCCTATCAGATTGTATCCTATGATATAATATACATAAGCATGTTATTGGCTATTAGAAGCCATTTCAAACACAAAAACCGAAACTTTAAAATTTAAGCTCCTATGTCTTCGAGAGCCTTTTTAGATTCACTGTGCGGCAGCGCGACCGTACCACGGCGTGTGTATTCTGTTGTAGCGTAGCAAAATTACGAGTGACATCAAACAGCATGACAGCAGCGTAACGACGTCAAACAGGATGACAGCAGCGTGACAACGTCAAACAGGATGACAGCAGCGTGACGACTTCAAACAGGATGACAGCAGCGTGGTGCCAGCATGACGTGGGCGGGGCATGTCGTGGCGTAAATACGTCGGCACGGTTGGGCAGTGGCTTAGCATTAGGCTTGATGCGCTACGAGTCGCGGGTTTGATCCTTGCACGTAACAAATAGTTGTTTTGGATCTGGGTGTATGTTAATGTAAAATTAATATCTGCAAACTGTACCCACAAAACATTATAAAAAAAAAAATACTATTCGCTTACGAAGCTACGTGACCGCACCATGGCAACGGTGTCAAAGGAAATCCCAGGCAGTCAAACATCAAACATGGCGCGACGTGAGCGAGACGGTTTCCATAATGGAAATAGAAAAATTAAACGAGGGGGCAATGAAGCATACAGTTCTATACGATTTAGGTATGAAGACTATACAAAAAAATAGCTTTTCTTTCTTAACACACTTCTACATACCAAGTGTATTAGTGTATGTAATGGAATTTTTGAACTTGATTTTAATCCCCTTCAAAACGTCGGATTGATTTGAAACTTCGCACACTTATCAAGGACCGATGGCAATGCAAATTCGTTAAAAAAAACACGTTTTTGTAGTTAGCCGCATCAAACTAGAAAATAAATAATAGTTTAAAAGTAGAAAAAAAACGCTTTTGTAGATAACTGAACTAAAAAGTAGGAAATAATCTTCAAAAAGTTTAAGCCACAATTGCATTGTAGGCAATGACCTTTTGAAAAACCTAGGGTGCTAAGTAGATTACTCTCTAGGAGTCTTGCGAATACACGACGGGTCAATCGATTTAAATTTCTCCGAACCGCTTTACAACACCCCTCCCTCGAACTAAAAACTGAGAAACTGTAATTGAATGTACGATCAAGAACCCAAATATTGGGGTCGGTATAATCCCAGATCAGCACATCTCTGAATCACTGTTAGTCGCGAACTGCTTTGTTAAGGTAAAAGAAAATAACCGTATCAATATCACCATTGTTAATACCTCTGATGAGCCTGCTATAGTTTACTCTAAACTTAACCTCACGCTAGAACCATTAGACGCCCAATCTTTTATGGGCCTCTACGAAACACCAACTCCTTCCAACGTCTCTGTCAGAACTAATGAAGTTCTCAAACTACTTAGAATCTCTCACCTCAGTGAAGAAGAAACAAACGCGCTGTTGAAAATCTGCTCTGATTATTCCAACATCGTCCATCTCCCGGACAAGCAGCTCACTCATACTAAATAAAAGCGACAGTAAGACCTACCTACCTAGTTTACCACTGATTTACCAAAGTTCACCATTTTGACGAATCACAGTATCCTGCTATATATGAAACTCTGAAACAAATAAAGACGAAATCCTAGAATCAGAACCTACAACAGGAATTGCCATCTCTGATTTCAGAAACCCATTTGACCAACATTCCTACACAAAATCTACACATTCTATACCATAGCTTTCACAATACAAAAATCTGCATTCATGTCTACTTAAATAAAATAATCTTTAGTACCCTAAACGAAAAACCTAAAATCCTTCGTGAAAACCACGAAATTCCAATGGCCAGTCACCTAGGAATGACACGCATGTACAATAGAATCCGAGAACAATTTTATTGGAATGGATTGAGAGGTGACATTGAAGACTATGTTAAGAATGCCAATGCATGCCAAGAAAATAAAGCCCTAAGAAAATTAAACAAAGCCCCGATGGAAATCACCACTACATCTACAGCTCCATTCCAACGAGTGGCCTTAGACGTAGTAGGCTTGCCTGAATCTGGCCCTGCTAAACTCAGATTTATCCTCACATTACAGGACGATCTAACCAAACACTCTCTAACGCTACCTCTAGCCTACCCCTTACGTAACACAACCGCAGAAGAGCCGACTGTCTGATCAATTTTATGTCTCTCTTTGGAATTCTTAAATCTATCCTAACTGATCAAGGCACAAATTTCACGGCTGATCTATTCAAGACCACTTGTTAATTATTCAAAATCACAAAGACCACGTGTCAATTCGTCAACAATACCGCAATGTCTCAAGACGCAAGTCTTTAACCAGTGTGTGTTACCAGTGATGACATATGGAACAGATATGTGGTCACTCACTATGGGCCTCATAAGAAAGCTCACAGTCACTCAGCGAGCTATGGAGAGAGCTATGCTTGGTATTTCTCTACGAGATTGAATCAGAAATGAGGAGATCCGTAGAAGCACTAAAGTTGTCGATATACTTGAAAGGATTAGTAAACTGAAGTGGCAATGGGCGGGGCATATTGCTCGTAGAACTGATGGCCGTTGGGGCGAAAAGGTTCTCAGATGGGAACAGCGCACCCGAAAATGCAGCGTCGGATGACCACCAACGATGTGGACAGATGACCTGGTGAAGGTCACTGGGAGTCGTTGGAAGAGAGTGGCCATGTGACCGCTCGTTGTGGAAATCTAAGGGGGAGGCCTT
Source organism: Diloba caeruleocephala (assembly GCA_947459985.1). Classification (NCBI taxonomy): domain Eukaryota; kingdom Metazoa; phylum Arthropoda; class Insecta; order Lepidoptera; family Noctuidae; genus Diloba; species Diloba caeruleocephala. The sequence continues at coordinate 28,897,978 of OX381607.1, forward strand.
TGTTCAGCAGTGGACATCCTTTAGCTGATATGTTGAAGTGAACTGAATGAAAGTGACGACACGGTTGGTGCAGTGGCTGATACAGTCGGCTGCTGCGCACCGGATCGTGGGTTCGATTCCCGCACGGAACAAATATTTGTACAATCTGCAGGTAGTTTTTCCGGGTCTGGGTGTATTGTGTGTGGAATTTGTGTTTGTAAACGCACCCACGACACAGGAGAAATTCTAGTGTGGGGCAACATTTTATAAAAAATACAACAAATACAATACAACTATACATACATAAACTGGTAAACACATTATGCTACTAGAATTTGCAGGCTTTAAGATAACTATTTTTTAAGTTATAGTATTTTTGGCGCGTTTGATAAGAGTAAATGGGAAGCTGCAGTGCTATTCTGTGAGAACTCAAACTCACTTCTGAATGCGCATCCGCATTTATTCAATTTAATTTATTAAATCCCGCTCTTTACGATACTTAAAGTTAAGTGGCTTATCCCAAAGTATACTGTTGACCGATAGTACATTAATATGAAGTTTGGTTACCCGCACAATTTCCGTAGTTTCAGTTTATTCAAGATGATTGAACCGATAGCCCAAAGCCACGTTATTAGATTCAAGTTTCAAACAAAGACGTCATTGTTGCCGCAGTGGCTAAGTGATTATTACCTGTCGCGGGTTCCATTAAAACATTTAAACGTTGCCCCTCACTAGGATTTCTCCTGTGTCGTGGGTGCGTTTACAGACATGAATTCCACATACAATACACCCAGACCCGGAACAACTACCTGCAGATCATACGAATATTTGTTCCGTGCGGGAATCGAACCCACGACCCGGAGCGCAGCAGCCGACTATATCAGCCACTGCACCAACCGTGCCGTCAAGTTGTTTCGGGTCTGGGTATTTGTGTATGTGAAATATATGTCTGTAAGCTGTACCCACGATACAGGAGAAATTATAGAGTGAAGCATCGTTTTAAATATCGAAATTTATTACTTTATTGCGAATATTTATCGTGACACACTTCTCCTGAAGTGTTGTTCCAATCAGTAAATCAGGGTTAGATCTTTTCGGTAATTATTCCTTATTTTTAAATGTGTTTTATAAGTATGTGCTTTAAAGGTAATTAAAACAGTTACCTATGCATTGACAATAAATAAATGTAACAGCTATACACAGAAAAATAGTACTTCAGATAATTGTATTTGGTTTCCAGCAAAGCCACATGTGCAGAAAAGAACTAACACCAAGATGTCCATGTCATCAACATAGTCTGTAATCGTACAATATGCTTTTTTGTGAGAACTGATTTGACGTGCGATTTGAACTTCCTAGCTATGAGATCAGTAATTGCTTTAGGTATCTTACTATAAAATCGACCATAGTTGTTTTAAAGGTATCGACGTAATACACGTTCCAAAGCTTTCACAACCAAACAATAGTATTTACTTACACGGTGCAGTTCAAACGAAACAATTTAAGCACATAAATTGTTTGTACTGTATGTAGTACACACGGCTACACATCAAGCTTTATATACAGGTGTCCAGTAAATAGCACGCCATACTGCAGGAGATGAGAGCTTGGGTCAATACCTACCAAAAAAAACACAATATATGTTCAGGAAAATCTTACACGGATTTACAGTAGTACAACATTTTCTGAAATATCGTAAAATCTCTACCTTGACACAGATTTTTAAGCATCTCGTAATGAAAAATTCCTTTTCTAGTTTTTTTTTACCTCAAATTATTTGTGAATACTTATTTTACTCATTGATAAGTCTTTATTCTATTAAAAACTAAAATGTTTTCAAGAAATACAATTTTTATTTAAATTTCATATTTTCAGATTTTTCGATATTTCGGAAAATTTTGTACTACTGTAAATCCGTAAGATTTTGCTGAACATATATTGTATATTTTTGGTAGGTATTGACCTAAGCTCTCACCCCCTGCAGTATGTCGTGCTATTTACTGGACACTCTGTATATATTAATCTAGTTTAAGCAGATGTCTTATCGCAAGGAAAACCTATACAATGCGAGGTCAGCTTATACTTGATATGTTGCCTTATGTACCTCACGGTGTCTCGCATTCTGTTTAGAGATCATTAACCAAATAAGGCAGACAAACATGAAAACGTTTGAATTGATAATGCTAATGTTCTGGGCGCTCTAAGTTAAATAAGCATTTTTTTTTCTTTTCTTTTTTTTAAAAAAACGTTGCCCCACACTAGGATTTCTCCTGTGTCGTGGGTGCGTTTACAGACATGAATTCCACACACAATACACCCAGACCCGGAACAACTACCTGCAGATCGTACAAATATTTGTTCCGTGCGGGAATCGAACCCACGACCCGGAGCGCATCAGTCGACTGTATCAACCACTGCACCAACCGTGTTGTACATTGTTGTACTTTATGCTATTTTTGTTCTGGCATTTGTTTAATGCAAGCTGATTGAGGTTGTTCATTGTACTGTTGAGGAGCTCATTCCCATTGCTCTCGCTGAACGGTAAACGATCGTCAAGTTTAAGCAACACTTGATGTGGTCAGTTTCTGGATGGGTAACCGCATAGTAGTGTTTGAAATAAGCATCTCCTTGCTTCAGAGGATACGTAAAATCGTCAGTCCCGGTTGTTGTAATAACCAATAATATATATAATAAATAACCAATAATGTATAATAAAGGCAGTTGAAGTCTGAGCCTTTGGGCGACTTGAAAACCTCTGATGCAAGGCCACTGACCTCACGAAAAAAGAAGAGAAGAAGAAAGCGATATTTACTTTCATAATACATATAATTTTAATAAACATAAAAAATCAAGATGACATTACCGCCATGACGACAATGAAAAAACAATATAGAAATTCAATAAACTAATAAGGTTTTTCTCAATTTTCAAACACAATTAGATTTTAATACCCTCCGGGAGGAAAATGTATACAGTGTTCCATTTACGCGAAGCGAAAAAATTCAAAGGTAACGTAAAAACAACTCAATTTGGAGGAATGACTCGAGTTTTCTTGGAAATACATTAAATGCTGCTTTTGCGTGCTGGGCGAACGCGTTCCAGCAGAATTGTTTCAACGCGCAGCATTGACTTGATTAGTTAGTTACAAGCTTATTTGCACTCGCCTGTCCGGGGCATTCAGGCTATGATGTCGCAGTGATATCACCACTTACATACGTCTCGCCACAAGCTGCCATGTGTTCTACAATCTTCTTAATAGATCTCCCTATGGTATACTTTTTTTGTATCAAAAGGGAGGAAGAAGTGAGGACGTTGCTTTAATCTGCTCTCCAGCATTGCATTTTCCCATGGTGAGATAACTAGTGCCCGGGGGGGTTTTATTATTATTATTAATTTCTCTATTCATGGGTTAATAGTCTCTGCAATAAGGAATCCGATCTTTTGATAGGCTTACGCGGGCACGGGCTCAACACGCAGAGGTCCCTTAGAGACTTTTAATCTAAAATTTAATGGGATATTTAACCGGGGCTGTCCATGGCTACACTATAAAATGAAGTCAAGGATTTTCCCCGGTGGTGTAAGGCTTTTGTATGATACAGAAACTAAAACGATAAGTTCTATTGCAATAGATGTTATGTAAAATGAAAAGTTTAAGAAAAATGGGAACAACCGCGTCTTATTATTAATCCATCCTTCTGTCCGTCTGTCCGTCTGTCCGTCTGTCTGTCCGTCTGTGAAAGAAAGTGTGTATGCCTCTGACATTTCCAATATGGGGGATAATTATAAAAAAATATGTTAGCATTTCAGAAAAGACTTATATAAATATTTATTAAATTTATTTTCTATTTCATTGTATTAAAACCCTAGACAATTCCCTGTCTTTGACAGATTATTCATAATGTACAATTATGAATTCGCGAAATTGAGCCTCAACATTAAATAATATTATAACGCTACAACATTATTGTGCCAATGTTAGATTAGACCTTTTTAATCCCTTTTAATTTCCCTTTGACGTCGGCATTTACATATTTTCTTTGAAGTGTTAACGTATTACGAGTCGATCTTATACGAGTATATATAAAGTAAAAATATATATGTAGTATTTAGTAAAGATAGTATGAGTGTGTGTGTGTGTGTGTGTGTGTGTGTGTGTGTGTGTGTGTGTGTGAGAGAGAGTGTGTGTGTGTGTGTACACATATTTTATTTGCTTCATAATATACACTGGCCTTATGGTCCCAAACTAAAAATCAACGTCATCGTCAATATCGTATCAGTCGAAGGACGTCCACCTTTAAAGTTGAACAAAATCTCCCCCGTAGATTTACACAACGAGCGGTTTCATGCTGCCCGCATCCAATGACTCTCAGCAACCTTCATCAAGTGCTCAATCCATCTCGTTGGAGGCTGTACGACCATTTGCCGATGCGCGGTCTCAACTCGAGAATCGTTTTGTCCAACGGCCTTCACTTCTAATAGCAATGTACCCCACCCATTTCCACTTCAGTTTACTAATCCTTTCAGCTATGTCGGCAATATAATTTCTTAGTCCTACCGTGGGCGTCGTAAAATACCTTTTTTTTTTATTGGTGCCCAGTGGAAATTCTTCACGAACTTCGTTCGCCCTGGGGAAGGGCGAAGGGTTATGCCGGACTACTACCGGCTAAAACCACTGGAGCGGTCATATTCTTCTTCACCTAAGGGAGGCTCCAGGTCCTCGTATGATCACACTGGTACCACGCTTATATCTCGGAGAGGGTGACTGTAAAGCGGTCACCCTCCCGGAGGGATTGTAAAGGATCCCCCGAAACGTCCCTGTGCGCTATGCTGTGCTGCGCAAATGGTGGTGCGTGACCACCTGCACGCCACGTCGTAAAAGGCCTAATAAATAACTTCAGTGGAATGGGCAGCAGTATTCTTCTTAATCAAAACATTTAGCGCAAATTCCTTTGAAGTGTGGTAGCTCTGATTATGTCAATTTTACAATTATCATCACCATAATTTCAGCTGAATAAAGTCCACTACTGGACTTAGGCCTCCCGCTAAGATCGCCTCAACGACCGGTCTGGGTTTATTGTGTGCCCATTGGGGGGTTTCGCCAAAATCGCCACCCTTGGCAGGCGGGTTGGCGATCGCAGTTGAGTTGTTAATGACGCTGCTGCCCATCCTTCAGTTAATTCCACAATCGCGTTTTACGACACCCACGGGATGAGATCGGTATGTGCTATTCGTAGCCGGCACCACACGGCTTCGGCTTGTAATAATATCAGCCACTGTGGGGCATAGGCCCCTTCACATGCGGTTCTCTGCTCGGCCCTTCTAAACCAAACATTGATCATTATGCTGTCTTACTTCATTTTGATGATTTAAGACCATTAGTTAGATCCTGATTATTTCAGAATGTTTTCCCTTACCTAAAGTCAGTCGTGTTTTAGATTACGAGTAACTAACAAAGTATATAATATCAGGTTGAAAAGTCATATCGGTACATGCTTGGTTTTGAACATGCAACCTTTATTTCTTTATTTAATTAGAAACGAGACCTCCAAGCCACAACGAAAATGTATTTTCGCTAATTTAAAAAAGCCGTGTGGTGTCCGGATTAAGAATATAGTACCACTCCATCTCCTTCCGTGGATGTCGTGAAAGGGACTAAGGGAATCTGAACCAGAGAGATGGGCAGCAGCGTCCCTTCTGTGAAACGGTAGCCATACTGCGCTCACCAACCCGCCTGCCAAGCGTGGTGAGTACTGGCAAATAGCCCCCAGAATGATGACACAGTTGTGAAAATCTATGGGGGAGCCCTTTGTTCAGCAGTGGACGTATAAATGGCCGATATGATGATGGTGAAAAAAAGCCTACGTCAGCAATGGATGATTATAGGCTACTGTGATGACCCGTAGCGATTTACAATATTGCAGTTCAGGGTTTTACGCAGGAAGATGCTGCAAATCTTTTTGATTGTCCCGACATCGCACGGAAATTATGAGTATCAACCCATTGGTGGAAAAAGGTGGTTTATTTTTGCCGGGAACTACAAAGTAGGTATGTGGGAAAAAAACTACTACACTAATTACACCGTCGAATTGCAAATGTTTTTACAGTCAGCCGCCTGCCTGACACCTCCTTGGGTATGCTAGTATTGGTGGTATTTTTTTTTAAACGTTGCCCCTCACTAGGATTTCTCCTGTGTCACGGGTGCGTTTACAGACATGAATTTCACATACAATACCTACACCCAGACCCGAAACAACTATCTGCAGATCATACAAATATTTGTTCCGTGCCGTAATCGAACCCACGACCCGGAGCGCAGCAGTTGACTGTATCAGCCACTGCACCGACCGTGCCGTCAGCCACCTGCGGGTAATTTAAAGTGCTTAATGATGCGCACCGGGTTATGAAATCCCTTAGTTGACTTCAGGGTAGCCCTATTCGTAACCAGAGCTACACTGACTAATACAACATTACTTCAATGTGTTCCATATCGATTCTTTTGTTTTCTTTACTCCAGTTTCTACGATAAAAATACCCAACCAAAAATCTAATCATCGTTTGTGCAGCTAGCTAACCGCCTGGCCTGTCGCCAACTCCTGCGACCGCACATTAGCAGCCTTGTATTTTATGCCCCACACGTACATTAATTGTCACACTTTTCATTTATAACCCCGGAGCAGTGCGGAATTTATAGCCCGCCTTTCACCATTTTCAATTTGTTCTGGTATGATCAGGGAGGATTTACAGGGCTAAGAAATGTTCGTATTATGTTAACTGCGTAACTTTTTGAATTTTTACACTAGAATATTTTTACATACATTTATTTAAAATTATCAAATTAAAAAAGAAAGAAAAGCAAAAAATAGAGAGAAGCATCCAGTTATTTTTGCACCAATAACGACGCACACAACTAAAATGTTGCTAATAATAATTATAAGAAACACGCAACTACCATACTAACGTCCGAATACTAAAATGCTACTTAATATTAAGTCCCGCTTCAACAATCGAGAAACTCGTTTTCGGTAGGAAACCGGGCGGCTCAAGGAGTTCAATCAGGACTTAATATTAAGTGGCGTTTCAGTATTCGGCCGTAAGTGCAATAAACGGGCAACACAATTTTTTATGTGGATGTACCCATATAATATTTTTGTATGGCTAAAGGACTCAGAATCCAGGCCAAACCTAATACAAAAAAAAAACAATTCTTTTTTTTATGTAGGACTACTAACTTCCAGTTTAAACTAAATAATAAAAATAAGTTATAATTAAACAAAGCAGGCAGTGCATAAAAAAACTTCATAAATAGGTGTGCTGTCAAACATACCGAAAGGGTTATCAACCTATATTATTGTTATCAACTCAGCATGTGTTGGGTGAAACACTCAGGGCTGGTACTCAGTTGGCACTCTGCAGTGACAAATGCACGAAGGTAAGTAATCATCATAAATATATAAATATTCTTACTATAATAATTCTAAAACTTTTTGAAATCAAATATTTAAAAAAGTTTTTACACAGGGGCTAATGGTACGTTATTACTTTCAACTAACAACAACTAACTTTCATTAGACATTTCTTTTCATGTTATCGCTGTGAAACAGTAACCTTAAATAACCATTCAGTTTACGCTACGTTGGCATAGCTTTTATTGGATTGTTTTTAGTTTATTTGGCGATTTTTACAAACATTGTTGATGAATACGTGTGCCATATGCTTCCGGCTACGAATACCCCAACCTTTTTTTTAATTAATGCCCAGTGGAAATTCTTCATGAACTTCCCGGAAGAATTTCCACTCAGTATTAATAAAAAAAAAACTCATATTCAGCAGTGGACATTGACGGGCCGGTGTATGTGGGTGTTTTGAACTAAAGTACGGTTTATATCAATTACTCAATTTTCTATCGTAGAAAATGATTTGATAATGTTAAGATGTTGTCTCTGCTTTGGACTGATGTCTCAAAACTGTTATTGCTTAGTTTAAGGTAAAATAGTATTAAAGTTAGTGTTTACGACCATGATATGATCCATATTAATATTTGTAAAATGTACCCCACGCTTCATAAATGGCGGTAGCGTCGAAATAGATCACGATATACGAAACCGTTCACAGTTTCGCATAGGTCATAGTACATGTGAGTTTTAATCTGTGGAGAATTTCACTCATATTAGACTATTATGAATGACTATGATTTCGGGACTTTTCCTACATAGTACAGATATAAATAAATGATACCAGCTTAGATCAGAACACAGATGTGGTTTAATTTTATCGTCAATCCTTCGAGTGTATCTCAGTAGGACAGCAGATCAACTAGTGTAGCTAGGTTAACAGTTAGAATGACTTAAACCGTTCATAAAACATGAAGAGTTAAGAGTGGTGCCCCTTGGCGTTTCTCTGGATGAAGCATTTCTATACGTTAACGCTAACTAACTCGTCAGTCACAAATTTCCGTACGTTGAATAAAATAATCAAGTTATATACAACAAACTACGTTTCAAGTCAATTCAATTCAAAGAATATAAAGAAAATTAAAGTGCATACGCCATAAGATATTTCTGTAGAAATATGCAAAGTAGCTTCACTTACCTGGCTATAGCAACATAAGTCAGCTGTTTAATTGACTTAGCCTACGCAATAAGCTTTTATTTAGGCAATTCGGGCAATTAAAAAAAAACTACACCTGAATTCCTAATTGTTCCAGAATTAAATATAATCCTACTTGGGGAATGTAAGGCAACGATAACCTTAAACATTTAGTTTTATTAATAGGATTAAGTTTTTTTTCTCTTAAAAATACGTTGCCCCACCTAGGATTTCTCCTGTGTCGTGGGTTCGTTTACAGACATGGATTCCACATAGAATACACCCAGAGCCGGAACAACTAACTACCTGCAGATCAAGTAACTATTTAATCCGTGCAGGAATCGAACCCACCACCCCCGGCGCAGCAGTTGAATGTATCAGCCACTGCACCAACCGTGCCGTCAAGTAATAGGTTGTTAGCTGCAAACCATTTGGAAATAACAGACTCTCGTTCATATTCAGAGCAGTAGATATCAAGTTAACATTTATTTTAAAATAATTGGACGTAAGCAAGTAAAATTAAATCTGACATATTTATTATTACAAATAAGATCATTTAATATATACTAGAAACAGGAAAGGGTTAAGTATTTCACCCTGGGGCATGCCTATTTTGACCAAAGACCGCGAGGAGTATCAGTTTCTTGGAGAAACCAGAAACTTGTTATAGGTTGAGTGATTTTATGTATGGTGAAATCAACACAGTATATCGATATTTGCCTCTAACTGACGGTACGGTTGGTGCAGTGACTGATACAGTCGACTGCTGCACTCCGGGTCGTGGGTTCGATTCCCGCACGGAACGAATATTTCTATGATCTGCTCGTAGTTGTTCCGGGTCTGGGTGTATTGTATGTGGAATTCATGTCTGTAAACGCACTCACGACACAGGGGAAATCCTAGGGTCGGGCAACATTTAAAAAAAACGTGTCGCCGATTTGGGGAAATTAATACTTTCAAACATGAGCAGATACATAGACAGTGAATTTGTATTTTCCATGAACACATTATACAGGGTGTCCAGTAAATAGCACGACAGGGGGTGAGAGCTTGGGTCAATACCTACCAAAAAACACAATATATGTTCAGCAAAATCTTACGGATTTACAGTAGTACAAAATTTTATAGATAAGAAAAATCAAAATCTTTGCAAAAAAAATCGTACTTTTTTTTTTTTTTTGTTGGGACAAGCCCGCCACACATTCCCAACCACTGCAACTCCTGTAATCCAGGATCTACAATGGCGACCACCGAAAAGAACACCGACCAATGAAGGTCGGTGTGTCCCAGAGAAATGAAGAACTGTCTTGGAACCCGCAACGAAATTAATCAGAAAAGAAAATGGAGGAGTAGGAAAGAATATACGTTCCACTTCCCTCCGTAGCAAGCAGGAGACAGAGAAAATACTATAGGCCATAGGCACAATAATTGGGAGTGTACAACTAGGATAAGCCTAGTTGCCAAGCACCACAGGTACAAAAATGTTTATAAATATTTAATTACGGGTCCTATGTTGTGAGCTATTGTGACTGATTCCAATAGTAGGTATGGCAAAAACGCCTGAACGCACGGAAATTCGTCCTTGTTGCAACAAGGTCTGTATAGTAAACAACTCCGGATGTAACTTGCAAGCTGTCAAACATAATATTGCGTTCATCTTGCCAAAGAATACACTCCCACAGAACATGATGTGCAGACTGAAAAAAATCGTACTATGAAAATATAAATAAACATGTATTTCTTGAAAACATTTTAGTTTTTAATAGAATAAAGACTTATCAATGAGTAAAGTAACTATTCCCAAATAATTTGAGGTTAAAAAAAACTAGAAAAGGAATTTTTCATTACGAGATGCTTAAAAATCTGTGCCAAGGTAGAAATTTTTCGATATTTCGGAAACTTTTGTACTACTGTAAATCCGTAAGATTTTGCAGAATATATATTGTATTTTTTTGGTAGGTATTGACCCAAGCTCTCACCCCCTGCAGTATGTCGTGCTATTTACTGGACATCGTGTATGTATGTAACTTATCTCAGTGTTCTGCTTGAAAAAGGCTTCTCCTCAGTTGTGCCCCTGCACCCATTTCTTCGTCTTCTGCATTCATTTGGCCTAAGCTATCTTTAATCCAACTGGCTGGTGGAGATCCCACACATAGCTTTTTTCAAATATCCTAATTCGATTTTGAACGTTATACTTTTTGATATGAAGTTCCAATGTGTTACTAAACAAAACTTTTGCCACGAACTTGGCAATCAGTACTTTCGGGGGTTTGTATCAATCTCCCACTTTATATTCAAGCTTCATTACCTATGAAGGTTCGCTACTAATTATTTATGAGGTCAAAGATCAAAAGATGTGCAAAATTTGCTACCAGTTTATGTAGCTTTTATGATTTTTGTAATCGAAAAATTGGCACCCTTTGCACAACTAAAGTACTGCCAAAGACAATTATATTGGGGATTCCACAAAAACATGTATTTTACTATAAACAAAGCAAAGGTAATGAATATACACGGCATGGTTACCGCCGCAGCTAAGCAACTGTCCTAACTTTCGACGTGTCGCGATTTCGGTCCTGGCACAATTATTTGTAAGAACTATTAAAAACTACTTCCCAGTAATGTTGTTTCTACGTACACAGATATATATCTACAAACCTAGAAATCCCAGTGTGCGACATTGTATTAAGAAAATGTTCTGAAAAGTATGTTTAATTTCAGTATAACAATAACAATGATGTCAGCTGAATAAACTAGCCAAAATATCTTGCTGATGGAGTCATTATGTACTTATATTGAGTCGTTAACATTATGGTTCAAAGCATCATTTTTACCGAGAATTTTTTAAGAAAACTAAGTAAGATGATAATGTATGGCATGTTCGTGTGGTATCCGGATCAAAATGGCACCACTCCATCTCCTCGCGTGGATTTCGTATAAGGTGACAAAGGCACCCTGAACCAGGATGGGCAGTAGCGTCCATTCTGCGCTCACCAAACCGCCTGCCAAGAATGCAGAATATGCTTATTCTTCCCAAAATGACGACACGGCATGTAATCGGTCGTTAATGGGGGAGGTCCTTCTTCAGCAGTGGATGTCTTCTGAATATATGTGTGTAGTATTCGAATGTTAACGTGTGTCAAAAACTCAAAACATACAATGCCTTTTTTGATACATAATACGCGTTAATACGTACGTACATATATGTATAATACAAATCGTAAGTAACATAATTTTGTATAATTTACTTTAATTGAATCACCACAATTATACTGCTAATATAAAAAAATGCGATCTCATAGAACAAAGTTTATTAAAGTAATCAATTAATTGTTCACTAGATTTATTTAAAGCACTGCTAGACCCATAGTGAAATCACTGTTAAATAATCACAATACTTCTGCCACCCGAAACCACCACGGTTGATGGATGACTTCATCATTCATTCATTGATTTATTAGAACTGTTACGGTAGATAAAATAACTTTTAAAATCTGTAACGACGCCTGTCACTTTAATTATCCTGTGACCTCGAACGCTGCAAAGTGCGATGTAATATCAAAACACAAGGTTTTGTCTTTGAATAAAATAATTATTATATATTAAATATGTTGTTATTTTCTACAAAAAAATAATTTAATCTATTATTACATGCCGGGTTAATCTAGATTAATTGACTAGTGAACGTGTTTCACGAAACCTACTTGCTAAATGAAGATTATTTATCAGCATACTGTCTTCTATATAGTGTATTGTGATATACTCATACAATAGTATAATAATATAATATAATATATAATATAATAGTATCCTAATACTTATATAGTCACACGTGTACACAAGTCTAATATTATTATAAAATATTAATAATTCACACACATACATGTTCTAGCCTTTACTTTATCGCAGACTCAGGAAATGCTGCGGTTTGCTTCGATCATCACCTGCATTGCCGGTTGGTTGCGTCAGGTTAGCCAATTAATTGCGTTACCTATCAAAGTCTTGGCTTTGTAATTTGTAGGTACATTCTATGGACAAAATCAGAAAACGGAAGTTTCTGTTTATACTATGGCCTCTCACTGCTATTTCCGGGCAAAGAATATAATACAGAAGAGTAGAATACACGTTATTGTATCATCATCATCATCATCATCATATCAGGCAAAGAACATCCACTGCTGAACAAAGGCCTCCCCCATAGAATACCACAACACCAGGTTACATGCCAACCGTATCTAATGACTCCCAGCGACCTTCACCACGTTGTATGTCCATCGGTAGCACGCATGTGGTCACGCGCTGCCGTGGGGCGCTTTGGGGGATCCTTTACAATCCCCCCGGGGGGGTGACCGCTTTACAGTCACCCTCTCCGAGATGTGCCTATAGGCGTGGCACCAGTGGACGGCTCTAGTGTCATCATACAAGGACCTGGAGCCTCCCTTAGGTGCCGAAGATGACCGCTCCAGTCCTTCCCCGGGGCGAAGGAAGTTCATGAATAATTTCCACTGGGCACCAATAAAAAAAGGTTGTATGTCCATCTCGTTGGACTTTATTTTCATGTTCATGTTTTAATATTGATTCTTATTATTTTATTTTATTACGTAGCAGTATCTGCTATTTGCACGCTGTTTCTTTTTTACTTTGCATAAGTACTGACAAAATACAAAAACGCAAAAACTAATTTTCAAACGAGATTACCCATAAAAACGTAAAGACAGGTCCAAATAACGGTAAAGGGATGTTCTTTTATTCCCTAGTCAGCACAAAAAGTAAGGCTTATTAATGTAGAGAATATACTAAAGGATTTTATCTACCATCCAAAGTTTCGGTACTCTAATAAGACTACTTACCAAAATAGCTTAGATAACGGCAGTTGGCAACAGAAAACTAAAGGAAACAGTGGGAACAAAATAGTTCTTGCGATTAATGATGGCCATACATCTCGAATCACCTGACTATCTTATACGTATTCAGAACGGACACCTCAGTTTTGGGTGGCTTACTATAGGCAAAACAATTTCTACCGGTTGTGCGTTCGTTGTTGTTGTCTAGTATTTCACATTTCACTGATAACTTCTTACAGTTAATGTAATATGGAGCATTGTCACCATATTTATTGCAAATCAATGATATTATACATTAAAAAGAAGTAGATATGTTACATGCGTGCCAAAAGTAAGACCCAAAACTCCCCTAATTGTAGCACCTTGCAATCGGTTCGCCTAGATAGCTATCTCTTTTACTCTTGTTGTTTTTGTATCTTCTTTCTCACGACATGGTGTGCAAGCGAGACTGTATTTTACGCGTCATTTAATATGGACATAACATATCTGTGGTTTAATATCATTGTTACAAGTGTTAAGTACAAGCATAAAAGTCGCATATCACGCAAAATTAGGACTATTGAAACTATCTTGAATTAACACTGTTTCCAAACCGACTTGACGCCCGAATATTTCAAATTTAATAAAGATTAGGAAGTAAGGAAAACAAAATCTTACAATGAAGGCAACAGCTTTGTTCGCCCAGTCACGTAATAACGCACCAAAGACATGGCTATACATGTAATTGCTGACATGAGAAAGTAATAAATGAGAGGTGAAATTGTGAGGAAAACGAATTGCGTGTAGTTACTGATGTACCAATAAACTCGGCTTCAGAAATATATAATTGTGGAAGAGGAAATGTGAAGTGTCGTAATTTCCTTTGTCGAAATGAGAATTATACATTAATTTAGCTTTTGTATGTAACAACTTTTATATTTATTGTAAACACTAGACATCTTCATGTTGATGTATAATAAATAACGATAAATTATCATTATAATAAAACACTTTTAAACGGATTCTATCGCGTATATTTTAGGTTTTTGTTTTTCCTGACGTTTCGAACACTTTGCAGGGTTCGTGGTCGCAGGATGACTAAGGTGACAGGCGTCGTTACAGATTTTAAAAAGTTATTTTATTTTATCTACCGTACAATTATAATCAAAAATTATTTCGATGCACGCAGTAATCACTCACAGTGTCTTGATGTTTTTCAGTGTGGTATTTAGTTTGGGACTTTATTATTTTAATAACAGGATTCCAAATTGGTGGTACCTGCCAGCCATCTTCTCTATTAAAATTAGGATGTTTTTTAATTTCAATAGCCTCACGAAACATTCTTGGTACATATCGGTTCTCTTTCGCGAGGTCTTGAGGTTGATCGAAACGAAGAAAATGGTTGGGTTTATCTAAGGCATGTTCGCACACTGCAGACTTTGTGGAGCGGCTATGTTTGACGTCAGCTATGTGTTCTTTTAACCTGGTGGCTATACTACGCTTTGTTTGCCCTATGTATGACAACCCACACTCACAGTCAATCTTGTAGACCCCTGCATCTTGTAAGGGTATGTGACATTTCACTGGTTTGAGAAGTTGGCTGATCTTCTTATGCGGCTTGAAGTAGGTTTTAATAGAAGCACGCTTCAAGATATGACCAATTCTGTCCGTGACTCCCTTAATATATGGTAAAACAGCGGGTCGTCGATCAACCGTGGTGGGTTTCGGGCGGCTTCTGCGACGGGGATGTGGGGCTCTCAAATTGTTACGCTGGAGAACTTCCTTCACATGGTGAAGTTCCCCTGCCAGATGGTCGGGGTCGCAGATGCCGTGTGCTCTCTGTAACAAAGATTTAGCCACGGTAGCTAACTGACAAGGATGGTGGTGAGATTCACCGTTAAGGTATCGGTCTGTATGGGTAGGCTTTCTATACACGGTGTGACTAACAGAATGATCAGGATTATGGATGAGAAGTATGTCAAGGAAGGCTAAGGATTTATTATCCTCCAATTCCATAGTAAACTGAATTTTACCATGTATTGAATTTAGGTGTTTTAAAAATGCAGTCACCCTATTGTGAGGCAAGATGGTAAAAGTGTCATCTACGTACCGTTTGAACATCTTCGGTATAGTCGGGGCTGTCATCAGTGCTCTCTCCTCAAAGTCCTCCATGAAAATATCGGCGACTACAGGAGAGACCGGCGAACCCATGGCCACACCGTCAGTTTGCAGGTAAAACTCATTGTCCCACAAAAGGTAGCCATTGGTAAGGCAGTGTTCCAGTAACTCTGCATATTGAAGAGGCATGTCATGCTCACTTAACCGTTTTTTAACAACATCCATGCAATCCTTTACTGGTAAGTTGGTGAATAAGGACTGCACATCAAAACTGACCATCACTTCACTTTCAGCTAGTTCAAGATCTTTTATATGGCTGACAAAGTGATAGGAATCCTTCACATATGTGTTAGTCTTTCCACGAAGTTGAGAGAGTATCTTCGCTAGATGTTGTGCCAGTTTGTAAGTTGGTGTATCAATCTGGCTTACTATGGGTCGCAGTGGAACATTGTCTTTGTGAATTTTCGGCAACCCATACAGTTTAGGAGGTTTCGCGCAAGATGGAATGAGCTTTTTCACGTCTAATTCTAAGGTGTCGGAGTGTTTACAAATTAACTCTGAGGTCTTTTTGAGAATTTTGTTGGTTGGATCTTTGTTAACCTTTTTATATGTGTTTACATCCGACAAAAGCTCTAGAATCTTTCGATTGTAATCGGACGTCCATTATGACCGTAGCATTACCCTTGTCAGCACGGAGGATAGTCAGGTCTGGGTCTTTGTTTACGTTTTTTAATGCAAGATATTCATCGCGAGATAGATTCGGTTTGGGCGGCTTGCTGCGACGTAATACTGCTGATATATCTTGTCGAATCGCCTCCAAATCTTCTTTTTTCACGTTGTTTTTCACAAGACAGTCCCCGACATTACATATTATATCCTCGTAAGGGATTTTTCTGGGTGCTAGCGCGAAATTTAAGCCCTTATTTAATACCTTAATAGTGTTTTCATCCAGAGATTTTTTAGACAAATTAACCTAAAATATACACGATAGAATCCGTTTAAAAGTGTTTTATTATAATGTGTAATACTCGCGAAAACCTAAGACATTATTAGATAAATTATCAGTTTGATGTCTTAACACGACTATCTGGGGTACAATTCCTTAAGGTCAAACATCCATACATCCTTGAATACAGAATCGAAATAATAGTGTAAAACCAATTTGGTGTTCGCTAAGACATGATTGAAGCTATTCAAGGACACGTTGCAGAAGGTACGCCACGAGGACCAGTCTTAGCGAATACCAAATTCGGCTATCACCATTATATCATTTCTGTTTTCAAGGATGTATGGATGTTTGAGCTTAGATAATTGTACCCTTGCTCCCATGGATATCGTCAAAGGCGCCTGAGGGATTCTTAACCAAAGAAATGGGCAGCAGCGTCTCATTTGTGGAGCAGTAGCTATACTGCGCTTACAAACCCGCCTGCCTGCCGCCTAAAATTGTATCTCAATTTTGCAATTCATTATTAATTTATGGGAGAGGCTTTTGTTCCGCAGTTCCTTTGGCTGTACTGTGTGATGTTTGCAACCTACTATAGCATTCACGCTGGTATAATCTTCCAAAAACGTGTTTAATTTTGTTTTAAATAGATTTGCGCTAAGTCCATACCTCTCCCATGTATGACGAAGCGATTGAGAAGACATTATATAAAGTATGTGGAAACAATGTTCTAATTTCCATGGGGTAAACATATGTGAGGAAGTTTGTTAATTACACACTTTTAACTCCCTTTTCAGGGAAAGTTTTGCACGCGTATACCTTTCGGTGACAGATTAAGCAGTGTTAGCATCAGGTGTAATTGCCTGCTTTGCTAAAATAGTTAAATTGAATTTAATCAATTAGTGGAGAGTGTATGTATGTAATATTTTGTCACAAGCCACAGTAGGGTACGGACCTCTCACACCGAGCGACCCCCGGGAAGACGGTGGCGCGCACGTGGACACGTGCCGCCGTGTGCGCAGCACAGCGCAAAGCGAGGCTTGGGGGGATCCTTTACAATCCTCCCCGAGAAGTGCCTGGGGGGGCGACCTTTTTACAGTCGCCTTCCCTCCGCTAGAGGGGGTGACCGCTTTACAGTCATCCCTTCCGAGATGTGCCTAAAGGCGTGGCACCAATGGGCGGCTCTAGTGTGATCTTACGAGGACCTGGAGCCCCCCTTCGGTGCCGAAGATGACCGCTCCAGTGGTTTTAGCCGGTAGGAGTCCGGCATACCCCTTCGCCCTTCCCCGGGGTGAAGGAAGTTCCATGTAGAATTTCCACTGGACATCAATAAAAAAAAAAAAAAAAGGGTACGGACCTCTATTTTCGGACGTACTTCGTATTCGAAGTCAAAGTCAAAGTTAATTATTTTTTATTTAAAATAAACCAATTACTGGCACTTATGAAACGTCAGAATTTAATTATTCAAAAACTCTTTAGATCATATAGTTACTCGTATTAACGCTAGAGTGAAAAAACCCGCACCCCTAAGTGTAGTTTTTGAAATACGTGATGAATATCATAATATAAAACCAACATTTATACATTGTCATTGGTAAAACCTAGCATGTGACAAACTCTGATAGTAAAAGCTAAAAAAATCGTCTTAATTTAAATTAAACCTTATATTTACCATCTCAAGTTGGTATATCCTGAGATATACAAGTAAAACTTAAGATATACAAATTAGTCGGGCTTCTATAGTAACGTATCATCATATCAGCCACAAGACACTCACTGCTGAACATAGGCCTCCCCCATAGATTTCCGCAATTGTGTCATCTTTTTGGGGGGAATTAGCCAGTACTCAGCACGCTTGTCAGACTGGTTGGCAAGCGCAGCATGGCTAATGTTCCAAAGAAGGGACGCTGCTGCACATCACTCTGGTCTAGAATACCTTAGTCGCCTTTTACTACATCCATGGGAGATGGAGTGGTGCTATATTCTTAATCCGGACACCACACGGATACAGTAACATTATTTTTTCATGCGGCCAATTTGTTGCAAGTCTACGAAGCATATTGTCTGTAACCGAAACGAAAACGTGACTCGTGATTAATGCGTGTTTAATAATTAGGGCATTATACCCGTTTGTTCATCATTTCGGCCGAGTGAAGTCCACTGCTGGACACAGGCCTCCCCCAAAGACCACCACAACCACCGATATGGATGTGTTGTGGGCTCATTGGGGGGTTTTGCCATAATCGCCACGCTTGGCAGGCGGGTTGGCGATCGCAGTTAAGTTGTCAATGTACTCGAAGGACGGTGCTGCCCATCCTACGGCTAATCCCTTAGTCGACTTTTACGGCACCCATGGGAGGAGATGGGGTGGTGGCATTCTGAGCCGGCACCACACGGCAGCAGTAACATATACATCTATACAAACACTCATAATTCACATACGAGTTATACGGACACATGCCACTCTCATCCAACGACTTCCAGCGACGTTCACCTGGTCGTTTGTCCACCTCGTTTGACGTCGTCTCACGCTGCGTTTTCAAGTGCGTGCACAAATGTTGAAGGTTTTCGTATCCACATTTCTATAATCCGAGGATTGGTGTAATTTTGTGCTCCGCAAATACAGTATGGAATTGAGTTGGACAGTTAAATAAAGTACAATTGTACGTTTTGATTACTCTTGATGTTCTGTTGGATACATTGCATATTTGCGGATATTTGTCTATAGAATGTTCATAGACGCTCGTGTTTCTGTCATATAAACGTGTCAATGATTTTAAAATAAATTAGTAACTTTTCCAGCAAATTAATATTTTTTAAATTACAACGGGTAAATGTTCCTGATTGACATCCGTGGAGCACAAAGGTTCCAGATGAAAACCAGCGTCAAGTGCTTGCACTTGCCATTAAGCTGATCTGGACACCTATTTGGACCAGGTTTGAGACACATACTTAGGAATATCTTTAACTATTATACTATTTTTTTTTCTGTTTCTTGTTATCTGTTGTCTTTTTTTTTTTTGTATATTTTGTGTCTCAATGTGCTGTTTCCAAATAAAAGTTTCATTCATTCATTCATTCATTCATATCTTTTTATTATTATTGTAATTGCATGTTATTGTTGTTATTTTTCATCTTTTCAAGCAGATGTCCCATTTTAATGAACGCCAATCATAGAGCAAAAAAATAGAGTAATTGTCTCTCTTTCATGGTAACTTTTTAAATGTCGAGAAGTCCAATCTTTTAAAATGTTATGCGGCATGTATTTTTATTATTTTTATTTTATTTAAAAACAAGTTGCCCCTCACTAGGATTTCTCCTCTCGTGGGTGCGTTTACAAACAAAAATTCCACACACAATACACCTGGGTCTGGACCCGGAACAACTACCGGGAGATCATACAAATATTTGTTCCCCCTCTTCGTTGTTGTACCCTCTTTGTTGTCCCCATCCTAAGCCTCAGCAACGTATCAGCTACTACTCTAGTGATATGGATGTTTATGGGCAAAGATAATAATTTCCCATCTGGTTGCGCGTACGCACTTTGCTCTACATAAATATATAAACAAATATACTTAAACGGCTGATATTACACCTATCCTACCACGGCTATAAACGACCTAAAGATTAAATGAAAGAACAAAACCTCTTTATTATACTCGTAATAATGTTACGTAAACGAAATCACCCGAAAAGTTAGCTATGAAACATGTTCGTAATATTTACTTTTGAAGGTAAAATACGTTCTTGAAAAGGTTTTGTGAATCAGGGATATGGATATTTATTTCAAAGGAGAGGAGGGACCCTGATTTATACCCGTTAATGTAAAACCCCTTATATGTATTAATTTTAAATTAAGTATAGTGTTATCACAAAGTGTTGAATCAAACGGAACGTTTGAAGCAGTCTCTGTTTTCTGCGTTAAATGTTATGGGTAGGTAGAAAATATAGGTATAAAACCTGCAGATTAGTGATGGGTCCCTCATGGGTGCCTCGTTAGAGTCCCTCGTCACTATATTGTAGTCTTTGCCCGTCACAACGACACGGTTGGTGCAGTGGTTGAAACAGTCGACTGCTGCGCGCCGGGTCGCGGGTTGCATTCCCGTACGGAACAAATATTTGTAAGATCTGCAGGTAGTTGTTCTGGGACTGGGTATATTGTGTACACGCGAACAAGTGTCGCTATATGCGCAGCACAGCACATAGCGAGGCTCGGATCTTTTAAAACCCCTTCCAAGTTGTGCCTGAGAGCGACTTCTGTGTGCCTTCCTACTGCTTGAGAAAGTAACCGCTTTACAGTCATCCCATCCGAGATATGCCTTAAGGTATGGCACTAATGGAAGGCTCCAATGTGGTTGTTGGCGAGTTCCTGTAGCCCCCTTCCGTGCTGAAGATGACCGCTTCGGTGGTTTTAGCTAGAAGGAGTCCAGCACACTCTTCCACCCTTCCTCGAGGCAGAAGAAGTACATGATGTATTTCCACTAGGTAAAAAAAAGGGTCTGGGATTTGTGAATTTGATTTATATTTAAAAGTGCACCCACGACAAAAGAAGTAGCGGCGATGGGCATCGCGTTAGAAAAAAAAAAGCTTTGGAGTCGGTAATCGGTATTCTTGGTGGTACCTGGCATGTAATAGGCTACATTTCTCTTCTGTTTTTAACTGTGACTAATTTGTATGAAGATTTCTGCTGATTTCTTCATAATTGATTGTAGCGTTCTATGTAAAAGCCTAAACTGTCCTTAAGTAGTAGTGTAATGATAAAACAATTTTGAACGGATTAAATCGCGTGTGTTATTGATTTTTGTTTTTCCTGACGTTTCGAACACTTTGCAGGATTCGTGGTCGCAGGATGACTAAGGTGACAAGCGTCGTTACAGATTTAAAAAGTTATGTTATCTACCGTACAAAACTAACTGGGTGCGTTTCCAGACACGAATTCCACACACAATACACCCAGACCCGGAACGCAGCAGCCGACTATATCAGCCACTGTACCAACCGATGCACCACGATTCAGGCTCCTCAGCAGACACAAGGACAGTCCTAGTTATTTATCACTTAGTACTTTATTATACTGCAAGTGATTTCAATTACAATAAATACTACTTACGCACGTAATCATACTTATATTATAAATGTGAATGTAAGTTTGTTTGTTACGATTTTACGCGAAAACTACTTAACCGATCATCATGAACTTTGTACACATATTCTTGGGGGTATTAGAAGTAACATACGATACTATTTATTAAAAAAAAATGATTTTACGTAAGATAAAAACAATGCGAGCGAAACCGCGGGTAAAAGCTAGTATTTTTATATATGTACTGGTATTTACCGGCTTCGAAAAGGAGGAGGTTATTAATTCGATGCGGATTTTTTTTTTATGTATGTACACCCATTACTCCGAGAGTCCCATATAAATTTAATTACATTTGATGGAGAAGTTTTTTAAATAGCTTCAATAAACAGGTTAATTTCTACTGCGGACTGCGCTTATCTAGATGATGTCTTAATAGTTTCGATTCCTCTCAGATCAGAGAACCGATTTGAGTCATTTTTATTTTTAGTGTTAAATACTGATACCAAATTGAAAAAGTTCTTACATATAATTACACTAAAAAGAAACAAATAAAAACTTTTTGACAAAGTTTATTATTTTTTTCCTTTTTGAAGTCGGTATTTTTTTGTTAAAAAGTTTTTTTCGTAGTCAATACAATAACAAAAATGTAATATAAATTCAATCCACGATAACCACCACAACCACAAAATACAAATTTATATTCATAAAGCGTGAAACGATCGAATAAGAATGTTAATTTAATTAGATACACGAGCATACTTACATACCAAAATTTAATTAGACATCCAAACATCTTGGCTTTGACGGAATATCAACTTTATTACATCCCTTACTATGATGAACCAATAAGTTTATCAAGAGGTACTTAAAGCTCCCTTACTCAAAAGCCCCTCATAAGCCCGTGTTCATTCATCCTACACGGTCCTCGATATTTCTTCGTCAAAGACACCTTAATTCCCAACCAATAAATTAAAATATCGTATTTCAGAAAAAACTCATTACTATGCGTCCCGTGTTGATGCCACGCTTTGAAGCCGGTAATCGATTTCAAAATGAGTTCACGCGGTTACGTTTTGAAATTTATTAGATAGGTTCCAGACTATGGAGTGTTTTATTAATTACACATTTTCTGTTCATTATCTGCAATTATTATTTTATACCTTTTGAAATTATATATTGTAATTCGATTCCCTTGGCTTTTTGAACCTTATACCACCATCATCATTATTCTACCCTAAAGCTATTTACAGGTATTTGTTCTTATTTGTTTTTATCACTTTCGTTGTATAACTAATTTTTCATCACTATTTCAACCATGTGCACTGCATAGACTGCTCCCAAAATCACCACACGGTTTTTTTTTCATCATGAACTTCCACGCCCCGGGGAAGGACGAAGGGGCATGCCGGACTCCTACTGGCTAAAACCACTGGAGCGGTCATCTTCGCACCGAAGGGGGCTTCAGGTCCTCATAAGATCACACTAGAGCCGGCCTTGATGCCACGCCTTTAGGCACATCTCGGAGGGGGTAACTGTAAAGCGGTCACCCCGTCTAGCATAGAGGCTAGGCCCGGCTAGATAGCGACTGTAAAAAAGTCGCCGCCAAGGCACTTCTCGGGGAGGATTGTAAAGGATCCCCCCAAGCTTCGCTTCATCATGTGCGTGCTACCTTCTTCCCAGGGATTGCTTGGTATCGGAGACAACTCCACACTGTCCGAAGTTTTTTTTTTATTGGTGCCCAGTGGAAATTCTTCTTGAACTTCCTTCGCCCCGGGGAAGGACGAAGGGGTATGCCGGACTCCTACCGGCTAAAACCACTGGAGCGGTCATCTTCGGCACCTAAGGGAGGCTCCAGGTCCTCGTATGATCACACTAGAGCCGCCTACTGGTGCCACGCCTATTGGCAAGGTTTGTGTTGTGTGCTCATTGGGGGTTTTGCTATAAACGCCACGCTGGCAGGTGGATTGGCGATCGCAGTTGAGTTGTTAATATACTCGAATGACGCTGACGCTCATCATCCGACTAATTCTATAGTCAGGTGACTAGTTAGTGTTAAAGGTTTAACAACACCCACAGGATGAGATGGGGTGGTGCTACTCTTAGTCGTACCACACGGTCGAACTAACAACAAAATGTATTATCTACTATAATTTAATTAACCATCAAATTTAAAGCTTCACACAACTTCGATATCCCTAAATACAATATGATTTTTACTGTCGCCAGAAGCTTCAACAATTCTAGCAACATTCTGTGGGCTATGCTTTACGTGACCAGAAATTGCCAACTTTAGCAAATAGCCATCGGATGCACAATTAAACCAATTCCACCTGTCTGCAAAGGCGTGACTATTAGACGGCGGCGGTAATTACAAGTTATTGTTTCTGGAAATTTCACAGAGAATGGTGTTATTGGTTTGAAAGATTACTATGATTTGTGATGTCAGTGTTACTAGCAATACTGTACTGTGTGCCGTGTTAAAAATACGAGGTGGAGTATGATTATGTCAAGTAAATCGGAAGCTGCATAGAATTTAACTACAAGCTCTTGTGATTTATGTAATTGATATTAGGTGTTATTGGTATAAGGTGTAGGAACTTTATCAGCTGTATCTTGCTGTTCTTCTCTCTCTCTCTCCTCTCTCCTTTCTCTCTCCTCTCTCTCCTCTCTCTCTCTCTCATATTTTTCGCAATAGCTTAAACGGGGTGTTGTGGCAACCAAGATCTTTGGGAAATGGTTACACTTAGGCCTAAAATAAAAATAGGAAAGCTATATTGTCTCAAAAATATAATAATAGGTTACAATTTTTGTGATTT
This sequence comes from Diloba caeruleocephala, assembly GCA_947459985.1. Classification (NCBI taxonomy): domain Eukaryota; kingdom Metazoa; phylum Arthropoda; class Insecta; order Lepidoptera; family Noctuidae; genus Diloba; species Diloba caeruleocephala. The sequence goes on from OX381607.1 coordinate 28,922,326, forward strand.
TAATAACAAAATTTAATTTAAAGTAATAAATTATTTTTAACGAATTACATTGCGTATATTAATTCGTGAAAATATACGAATATGGGGGTTCTCATATCCAGTTACACTCACCGATAAGTGAACGATCGGCGAGGTTAAGCAGCGCGGTCAGTCAGTATATATATGGGTCACCGCACGGTAGTATTTGAGTTTAGCACCTCCGGATCCTTCGGAGGGCACTCAAAATATTCGGTCGCAGTTGTTGTCATTACACAACAGTCGTTAAGTCTTTGGGCGCTTTAAACAACTCCGACGCAAGGTTAGCCACTAAACACACGAAAAAAAGCGCATATCATAAGTTAGTTATAGTTTCAGCCAAATATAGTCCACTGCTGGACACAAGCCTCCCCCAAATATCGCTACAATGACCGGTCTGGCTGTGTTGTGTGCTCATTGGGGGGTTTTGACAAAATCGCCACGCTTGGCAGGCGGGTTGACGATCGTAGTTGAGTTGTTAATGTACTCGAAGGATGCTGCTGCCCATCCTCCAGATAATCCCGTAGTCGCCTTTTACAACACCCACGGGATGAGATGGTGCATATTATAGACTAGCTGGGACCCGCGGTTTCACCAGCCTTTAATTTATTGATATATTCTATATCAAGTGTCTATGTCGAAGTACTCTAAATTTTTCTTATAAATTAAACGCGAGTGAAACCGCGGTTCCCAGCTAGTTATTAATAAGAACCGCTAACAAACATATCATGAGAATAGAACTTACGTATATATTCCTTTTACTGTATAAAAATTCTAAAGCTCACTGGATTGGATGCGGGTGGCATGTGACTTTGGAAGGCAGGCATTTGTTCAGCACTGGACGTCCTGCGACTGATATGATGATGACGATACAAAGAAAGAAAACTCATTTACTTTGCTCTCACATATTAACAGTTAGGCAAAAGATAAAAACATGAACAGTAAAAAAAGGTTACTTTAAAAACATGGCCTTAATCCTATGTTCAACATTAATAAAAGATCTTTGCGCTACTAACGTCAAATGGAATTTGCAATCACCGATAAGAGGCGAGCGGAGATTGCGATGGGCAATCAAAGCTTTAAAGATGTGGCAATAGATACAATAATGGAATCACATATCGTATATCATACAACTAATAACAAACAAAGGAGAATGTTCATTAAATGCCTGAAATCAACAGAAACTAAAAGTCTTGAATGCTATTTAGAATAAAACATGAATAATTAAACTATTCTCAAGTTTATTTAACTGGGGTAAAAGTATAACTATTATTTAAGTCATTAATTCGATTGTCGTCTAATGAGTAACCTAAGGGTCTTGAATCATTTAATTATAATTAATTATTCATAATTGACATGGCTTCTTGGCTTGGCCTTTGTAAATCTGATCATCTAAGCAAATATAATATTCCTATCTTAGGCTGTATGGATCACATTTCCTTTGCCTTACTGACAATTTGGTATTGACGTATAACATATTATTTTCTCATTCGTTCAGTTTATTTTATTCATTGTTTCGATTTTGTGACTTGAACAACGCCAAGCTATGCTACTGAATGATTTTGTTGTTGTTGAATTATTGCTTATTAATCCCTAACTACGTCAGTATCCATTATTAATTCTGTGCCCTTGAGATAACCTATGTTTCACACAATAATTTTAACTGGCTTCTCCCTAGTTTTTAGATAGTTAATTAAATCGTAATGGTTTTCCTTCGATTTGGAGTACAATTTAGTGTCTAATTCATTTTGATCATATCAGGTATTTTTTATGTAGCAGATGGGCCATCCCCTTTATTTTAAAATCCCAAGAATATGCAGATAGCTATGTCATTGGTTTTATTTGAAATAACATAGCCTGCTGTTATATTTTAACAGATAAACACGATTTTTTTACTAATGTCTAAGTGGTCTTCTAAACGGTTAAGTTCAAAATCGCCTGTAGTAAACGACACACTAACCCTTTCATTTCATTAACGACGGAAGACTGATGTTAGGGTCCCGCGATTAGTCAGTGTTACCGCATGACCATTGTAACTCCAACTTAACAATAAACCGTTCTAGTAAACTCCCTTCTTGGACTCATCCTAATGAGTCTAATGGTTGTATTGATTACGGAGCAGTACGGAGCAGATTTTGTGGTTATTAGTTGCAAACATTACACACACTTCACATTATGTAACATTATGGAGTAACTCATTGCGGAAGAAAATTACCTTGCTTCATTTCGGCCATTACTATGTCCATTACACGGCATAGTCATCAATTATACTTTACCTCTTGGTTCATCAAGAATTCAGAATGAGTTTGTACAATTCTGATTTTATATATTGGCTTTCTGATAATTTTTGGCCTGCCTTGAGCGCCGCTATCACTTCAATTACGGCAACTTAAGATTACTTTCCATATAGCGTTTTGTTTTATTGATGAGTTTACAAATTTTGCTTTCTTCGTATTTTTTTATTTTTATTTAATTGTAAGGCTCTGACAATGGAAAAGCAAGGATTTGTAATACTACAAATACCAATGTCATAGATATTATTTCCGCCAAACAAATTAATTCTAGCGGTTTTATTTCGGATACATTCCATAAGAATGTCCGCAGTTAGCGCTGTTTGGAGTCAAAACCTTTTTCATTAAAAACGAGAACTTTTTAGGAATACGTCCGGAACGAAGTCTTAAGGCTATAGTAATTAAGTTTTTATTTAAAATTGGATTCAATCCATGGAACTTGGGGACATCTCCGGCTGGATAGTCCTGTACCAAATCCCTTTTTCTTTAGATCCTTCATATTGATGTGTTGAACTTTGTTTTTGGAGATGAAGAGGGTGGTTTTTGTGCATCTGATATTGGATATTATGTGCCGCCAAACGCTTTTAGCGTTTAAGATTAATTTTTCGTCGTATTATATATATTCATATCAAATCTATTGGGGCATCTTTTTGGGTTGTTTCACAGAAAGAAGGAATAGTTTGAGGGCACGGTTGGTGCAGTGGCTGATACAGTCGGCTGCTGCGCTCCAGGTCGTGGTTTCGATTCCCGCACGAAACAAGTATTTGTATGATCTGCAGGTAGTTGTTCCGGGTCTGGGTGTACTGTATGCGGAATTCTTGTCTATGAACACACCCACGACACCGGCAAATCCTAGTGTGTAGCCCCACACTAGGATTTGCCTGTGTCGTGTGTTATAAAAAAAAACTTTATTTTAGTCATATTTTAGGTTTTCGCGATTTTTACTAATTAAATTATACTTATTAGCGATTTAATCCACGATAATTGCGTATATTGCGCAACTGCAGTTAGTAGTAGTAGTTAGTTAACGATGCAGTGCTCGAAACGTAAGGAAGAAATTAAAATCTATACAAATAAATAAAATTAAAGTATCTGTTTGTAATGTCAATATAACAGCTTTTTACTAAATGCATATGAAAGTTTAAACGGTACATATAACAAAATAACAATTCTTAATTTTTTTGTCTGTCTGTTTGTTACGGGTAATCTCCGAAACTGCGTTTCATTATTTTTGCGTGGAACTCTAATTATTTTTCTGAAATAAAAGTAGCCTAAGTTATTCCTTATAACATCAGCTATCTACCAGTGAAAGTCCCGTCAAAATCGGACCAGCCGTTTCGGAGATTACCCGGAACAAACAGACAGACAGACAGACAAAAAAGTTAAAATTGTTCCATTGTTATATGTACCGTATATACTTGCATATATATATAAAAATATTGTATGTGTATAGATAAAAGCTGTTATTTTGACATTACAAACAGACACTTCAATTTTATTTATTTGTATAGATAATAATGAGTTCTTTATTTTCAGGCTACTTTGGCCCATAGATATACCTTACAAACTAACATATATATTGTAGCAATACAGATTATGTTAGTATAAAAAAATACCTTATTATATATTAGTAAAAACTTTATTTTGCACTATGTCACTATGCGTTCTAATGGCACTTATCCGCGGAAGGGATGAAACACCACGCCTTGCGGACAAAAGTCCTCATGACGAGGTGCAGATAGCACGTTGGTGCTGTCACCACGAACGCCTTGAAGTTGACGTTGCGGTGCGACTCCAGCAGCTGCACTCTCGGCGTGTACCTTTGACGCACGTACTCCACGTTTTTCTCCGCCTTAGTGGTGTAGTGTATGCGACAGATATACACCGGAGTGTTCGGCTTCGCGGCACGTATTTTAGACTCCGCAGGAGCCTTTCCGCAGCGGTTCTTATTCGGATACTGACGGTGCTTCTTCCTTTGCACCATGACAAAACCGCCCGTTTCGGTACCTTCATCAGCCCGTTTCGGTACCTTCTCAGGTATGGGCTTCTTGGTGCCCACAGTGGCACTGGTGAGATTTTCTGTGCGGGGAACAGCCGCAGAAGCGCGAAGGGATTTGGGGGGGCGCGAGGTGCACACACTGCAAGCTCAGCATTTGACGGTGACGGCGGTGATGACAAAACTGACGCAAAAATTGCCACTGATATATCGAGGCCAGCTCCACGTCGCATGTTTACGTTCGATGCACCCGATGTTGGCCCAGTAACGCGAGACTGGAAATAATCGACTGTATAATTTGTTTGATTACAAAACAACCATTCCCCTATAATTTCTAAAGTTTTAGGCGATTATATAGAATACAATATTATCAGAATCATCACTAGATTTGTATCAGTCCGAGATAATGTGTACACTGTCAAATAGCGTGCTGAACTAAGACAAACTAATAAGCGACATCAATTGTCTTGCTTTTCCTCTTCCTCAAGTCTCAAATCACTATTCCGCTCTCGCATTTCCCAAGATAAATTAAGCTGGCTAATCCAATCTGGTGTATCAACAGCAAAATACCTAATAACTTCCAACATTCGCCCTAACCGCAATAATTTATTGAGGTAATTTCGTCACTGTTTGATAATAATTTGCAATTTTTATGAGTGAAACCGCTATAAAATTTATGTCGTCGTAATACTGGATATTCTTGCGTTGCGATCATATAATTGATACGTTGCCGTTTAAGCACATCCCACTCGGCAATAAAGTGAAGTGAAACGTAGTTTTTTTTCGAAGACACTACCTAATTGTTTAGTTCTTATCGCCCAGAAGTTTCCAGCCAATAGGTTGGGTCGTATAAATACATAAAATATTATAAACCTCGTAAAGTTACATAAAATACGATCATCTGAAAAAACCAAGTAGATTGATATTTTTTTTCGTTTTCCCTGAATATTCGATTGACTGAAGAACGTTATTACAAACATGGAATTATTAATACAACCGTCATGCCTATTACCCTCAAGGGTATGCGGAAGATGTTATTATTCAATTACCACATTATTTCCTAATGCAAATAGTGGACCCAACTTTGATTATTAATAGATGTGATAGAACTGAATAATACTTGTGATGCGAATTCTGGCATTCAAAATTATGAATAACATTATAATAAAACACTTTTAAACGGATTCTATCGCGTATATTTTATGTTAAAAATTTATATTTAAAAATCAAAAATCAAAATATACGCGATAGAATCCGTTTAAAAGTGTTTTATTATAATGTGTAATAATCGCGAAAATCTAAGACATTACTATTATGAATAACATATCTTTTTATTACGAAAATAACGAAAATTCTGCGAATACCAATTGATACAAAGAAATTCATTTGATAAAAACTAATCTACCACAATCTCTTACTAACTCGGGGCAGTGCACTTCTCCAGCATAAAAATATTGTCAATTATACGTACGTGATATTTAATTTTAATGAACGTTTGTTATTATATCGCGTAAATCAACAAGATTATGTAGTTAGTTTGATTGTGACTCAGTCGCGCGTAAGCTAATCTTATCTGATTAGCGTGCCACTGTTTGTGGAAGTTTGTCAATATTCCTTGTTACATGCTGAATTATTTGTTCTGACGACCTGAACATGAATCAAGTATGTGGAAACTGTTGATTAAGGTATAGATATATCAGTATTGTCTTGTTCAAAAGCAGACATAATTACCATGTTTTTTGTACTTTCTGTCCTAGTTTTAAAACCCAATACCAACAGTATCCCGGAAAATAGAATGTGCAAGATTAGTACAGCTTTGAAACAGCTAAAAAGTAACAAGGAGCAGTCGATTACGGAATTAAAATAGAGCTGCTGGAAGCGGATGTAACACAATTACTTAAAGAACTACAGTAGCTATTCAAATCCAATTTACTCGAGGACACAACGCGGGAAGCATGGAAAAGAGGCGTAGTGGTCCTCTTCTCCAAAAACAGTAACAGCCTGTTGAAGAATTATAGACCTATCTCACTCCTGAGCCATATTTATAAGCAGTGTTCAGAGATCATCATTGTCTCGATCATAAGTTTCATGACTTCCGGGATTCCAAACAAGGTTTTGAAAAGGTTTCAATACCATAGACAAAATCCATACGCTGCGGCAGGTAATATAGCAGACCGAAGAGTATAATTTTCTACTATGCGTAACATTTGTGAACTATGAGGAAGCATTCGGTTTGATCGAAACCTGGGTGGTGCTGCAATCTCTACATTGACTATCGATATCGACACACAGAAACGCCACTATGTCGGTCTGAGTACCGGAACAGCACACGCGGTCAATTTTATTCTAGAAAGGTGTAAGACGGGGGTTTAATTTTCCCGAAAACGTTCTCAACTGTGATGGAGGATGCCTTCAAGCTACTAGAATGGAATGAATTCGGTATTAACATCGGGTCGTTGATGGCGAGTATTTCTACCGGGGACTAACCGCATGCTAGGTAGATCCAACTTCGAATCCGACTTTTCTGGGCAGCGTTCGGGAAACCTTGCAACGTCTTTTCGTCAACAATACCGCTCATGAGAAATATCAAGGTCGCTCGCTTGGCGAGCTATGGAGAGAGCTTTGGTTGCCGACATAGCTGTACAGATTAGTTAACTGAAGTGGACATACAGCTCGTAGAACTGATGTTTATTGAAGAAGAACGGTTCTCAAGTGGAGAATACGTACAGGAAAATGCAGCAGGGGAGTCCAACAAAATTCAATAGATGACCTGGCGAAGTAAGTGGATGTCATTTTGGAAATCTATCGAGTACTAAACTTTATATAATGATTGTCGATACGATGACATCAGTATCTCCTTCATGTCAGATGCCAGATGGCCATTGTAAGGAACCTATCTACTGATATGAAAAATTTTCAAATGTAGAGAATGCCACATAGCATTAAATCCACTAAGTGTAGCGAAAAATAAATATCTAGCATGATTAAAGTGCACACCCTACCTTGCGTTTTCTAACAAAGATTGCAGTCTAAAGACTAAGTTGATGACATTGTGCATAAACCTACTCAGCCACTGACGACTTAATAATTGGAATCATAAATCTTATAATCACCAATGAGGTTGCTTTTCATTCATTCTCTACTCAACTTAGCCGCATAATTGAATCTTATCAAATAAATACAAAACCATTCAACTATCCTAAACATTACTTATCCGAGACAATAGACAATCATAAAAACGCAAACATAGCATAAACTCCAAAACAAATCTCTATTCAGTTAATTCACATGGTCGCATATAAAAGGCGAGTCACGTAAAGCAATTGATAAAGGGTGCAGAGCACAATTCCGCGTCAGACTCGACACAGAAACATTCGACATGAGCTCCACTCGGATGAATAGCAATTGTCTGAGTGAGCAGCTCGATGTACATAGATGAAAATATAGATGTTAGTGGAGATGTCACATGTAACTCGTTAAAGTTTCTCGAGATTATTGTTTTAAAATACGGATAAGAAGAGCGTTGATAATTTTTAGTTGTTTACTCGAAAATTGTACAAGATTTTTGTGGCATATGTAATATCTATTGAAGCAATAATCTAAATTATCGACTACGACGAAGACAAAATAACTCGAGAGTTAATGTCTTGAAGCGCCGAGCGAAGTATAGTGCCATGCAGTACTAGTCCTGGGGATGACGCTTACTACGAGGAGAATGAGTTTCTGGTCTCGTCATCACCTTTTATAATTAACATAGAATAAAAACTACCTACATGACTAAAGCCATTCATACAGTCAATTATATCATGCAAGTGTAAACCCTTGGATGATAAAATTTTGATTTTTAGTAGTGTTTGCTTTGACTGTGACTACCACGTATAATAATGGGCGGGGTATATAGCTCGTAGAACTGAAGGCCATTGGGGCAAAAAGGTTCTCGAGTGGAGACCGTGCACCGGAAAACGCAGCGTGGGACGACCTCCAAAGAGGTGGACAGACGACCTGGTGAAGGTCACTGGGAGTCATTGGATGAGGGCAGCATGTATTCGCTCGTTCTGGAAATCTAAGGGCGAGGTCTTTGTTCAGCAGTGGACGTCCTGTGGCTGACATGTTGATGATGAGACACAAAACTGGATGGTGTCCACAACGTATTATATTTTGGAATATATAAGGGATGGGCTCCCTCAAGCTGCCTCAAGCCATATGCCAGCGTATATATCCCTACGATCATGTTGATGTCTGTTCTGCTGACATCTTTCAGTCATTATCAGCTTAATGATATACAGCATCGTGAAACTTGTACCAGTAATCATATCGACGACATATTACACGACATAAAAAAATATCATGCTGTCTAGTTTTATTTGCCCAATCTTGTTTGTAAACAAATGCACGAGTCATACAATATGATACATTCATATCGCCCTTGGCTTTACACCAAGCAAGGAATTAATTAACCTGAACGACCTCCAAGGCAACAGCTACTAAGTTATAAATTCAGAACATCCGTTCCTGTATTGCAGGAGCAAAACTTTTTAATGGCTGCTCGTGTATTTTCCCTCTAACCAGCAATAAAATTACAGCAACATTGTAATTTTGAATTTCAACCATAATCGTGTATTTATAGGGATGAATAGCATTTGTTGGTATTTTAATATCTTTGTTTAAAATGGTAATTCACTGTGTAGTGCTTCCGAATACTGATACAACATTTAATAAAACTGGTTCTTTGGGTTGTAATGCAATTACAGTTATTTTGAAAAGATAATATCATTTGGAAACCTACTTCACAGTAGGTAATCGACTGTTCTAAGTTTTAGATCACCTCTTCACCATAATAAAATGCGTTTTTTTTATCGTGTGTCTTCAAACTTAAATGATCTTTTTCTGTATTCAGTATATATGGAAGCTGCTGTAGTGAGCTCCATATGATATCTCAGCAAAACTTGTTCATAGTAGACGATTCTAGTGTTTCTTTCTTTCGTGAGGTTAGTGGCCAGCCTTGTGTCAGAGTTATTCAAGCCGCCCGAAGGCCTCCGACTTAGCAACTGCCTTTCATCTAATTACAACAACCGGGACCGATGATTTTACGTGTGCTCCGAAGCACGGAGCTGCTTAGCTCAAATACCACAATGCGGCCACCCATCCGTAGACTGACCGAGCCAAGTGTTGCTTAACCTAGCCGATCGTTTACCGGACAGTAAGTACAGCTGTCTTTGAGTGCCTAGTGATAACAAGAAAGAATACTGTTGTCCTTATTTAACAATGCCTTCAGGGCGCTGTTGCAGTTTCCACGTTTTCAGTGCATCAGCGATGTTTGCAGATGCGCGCACAGATGGCTTTGCAGCTATCTGGCGCAAAAAGACTGCATCGCTTCTCAGTCGGTTCAGACGCACAGCATCTTGAATACTATATCGGCTAAGCACGACTGTCCGCTGATGTGGAAACTTATACAAAGGACCAAGTCGCTATTTAAAATTAGATAAAAATTAAAATAAAACATTATTTTAACTGTATTACTTCAAATCTTTATCTCTGTGGTCTGAATAAATAAATATTATATATCTCAAAACGTTGCTGGCAATTTTTATGAAAAAAAAATCAACTTCATCATCATATCAGCCATAAGCTAAGTTAGTAACGAGAATTCACGAAGTAGTGTTAATTATATAATCGTGTTGCACCGCAATGGAAGTTCAGATTAATGTTATTGCTGATATCTTGAAACCGAATCGGTACTGTAAACTTTAGTACGAGTTTCTTTTTACAATCCAAACGTAATAGTAAACTACACGCCTATCACGTCCGGCGCGCTGATTGGTTGAAGCGTTTATAGTGAACAAATCGCAGCGCCGAACGCGGTAAATGTGTGGTTTATCATAACGTTTCGATTGTGAAAAGAAACTCGTACTAAGGGTACAGTTTACATTCCGGTTCAGTGTATAGAACATCTTCAATTCCTTATGAACTTCAATGAATTACAACCCCAATTATCGATGTAATGTTTACATGAATTGGTCGTGATTTTTTATCGCTGCGTTTTCTACTGTGTCGTGAGTAGCTTTACAGACATAAATTTTACATGCACAAACATCTAGATCCGAAACAAGTGTCTGTAGATCATACACATATTTGTTCTGTACGGGGATCGAACACACGACAGGGGATGGAACCCACGACACTTTGCGCAGAAAGCCAATCGCTTGGCCATTGTGCCAACTGTGCCGTTTAAAATTAAAAATCGAATGTTACTGATGAATGCTCCTTTCAACATTTGTCTTTACAAAAACTGTATCATACCATGGATACTCAGTTATAGGCATAAAAACGACATGAATTGGCACGACTATAGCTTCTGAATGAATGAATGATTTATTTGCAAGAATATAGGTAGGTATAGTAATGTATGTAATTAGTACTAAGGATTTCTTTATTCGGGAAAACACAAAACCTATTACGAGAATTTCTCTAACAGGCGCTCTGAACTCCTCAAATGATTAAACTCGATTATAAAGTAAGCAAGTTGGTAACGAGAATTCACGAGGCAGTGTTAATTATGTAATCGTGTTGCACCGCAATGGAAGTTCAGATTAATGTTATGTGAACTAATTCAGGTCTTTAGAGAACATAATTTTGGACATGAAAGAATTCGTGCCAATTTAAATTTCGAAATAGAGCTAAAGTTGAACAAGCTATTATAGTCTTTATGATTCTGAGTCTAGAACAATTTCAATACATAATTTTTTGAATCCATTTTTACTCTGCAACAATCGCCAAATAAAGTATTCTTCTTCTTTCGTATGGCTAGAGGCCAACCTTCCGGACAACCAGAGGAGTTCAAGGCGCCCAAAGGCTCGACTGACATGACAACAACCAGGACCGACGACTTTACGTGCCCTCCAAAGAACGGAAACGCTTAATTAAAATACTACTCTGCGGTCACCCATCCATAGACTGACCGCGCCAAGCGTTGCTTAACCTAACTAACGTCGTTTACCGTTCAGTGAGTGCTGTGTGAATGTGTAATACAGTAAAACAGTTAGTTGAGCAGTCAGTGACCATATCGATATATCGATATTGATACTACTATGTGTTGCTGACGTCAGAATTGCCAGGTTACCACAGTTGGCCAACTTTTGTTGCCTGTGTAAGCCTTTAAGGACTAGAACATAACACTTCGTGTCTTATTTCTAGTGAACGCATAAAGCGATAAACTAATTAATTTTCGGACTGTCCATGTGTGTGACATTGTTGTGTCGCATCTGGAGTTCTAGGAGACGACAAATTTTCTTATAAACATTTCCCACAGCTACATACTCGTATAAGCACATATAACGGCTCATGTGACGAAGCCCTTGGTTTTCAATGCCATAGATCGCGTATTGGTTCCTGGTCCGGAAGTAATATCTGTATGGCCTATAGAGAATTATATTTGTTACATTGCATTGTTAAAAGAGTTCATCATATCAGCCACAGGTCGTCCACTGCTGAACAAAGGCCTCCACAACGAGCACTCACATGCCGCTCTCATCCAACGACTCCCAACGATCTTCACCGGGTCGTCGGTCCGCCTCGTTGGAGGTCGTCCCACGCTGCGTTTTCCGGTGCGCGGTCTCCATTCGAGAACCTTTTTGCGCCAACGGCCATCAGTTCTACGAGCAATGAGCCCCGCTAAACATTCCATCCTTAAAATGAAGTCAAGGCGTAAACTTCATTTGGCAAGTCTCTTGTTTGGTATCGTCAAATATCAGGAACCGAGGTATCTGTTTTAAAAGCTTACCTGTGTGGCTACACATAGGCAATGGTCTCAGCAGCTCTCAATACAACCACATAAAACAGTGGCCTTTAGAGGCAACTTTTGCTATGCTGCATCCAAGGTTTGGAATAACTTGCCACCACCTGTAAGGACAATCAACACGATTGATACTTTTAGACGTCCTTTACGTCGGTTCCTTATTGATGCGTAACGTGACATGAATTTGATCAATGTAAATGTGTCAATAATATAACAGATGCTGTGGGTTGTCGTGTTTGTGCTGTAGATGCGGTAAATAAATCAATGCATGGGGCTCACACTATTTCCTGCTGTCACCTCAGAGCTGACGAGAGACCGCGACTAAAATAGTTATAATATTTTTCAGTCTATGGTACAATTATATATATATACGGCACCGGTGCCCGGTACCACTAACGTGTTGTCTGGCTAAATGCTGAACTGAACCTTTTTGGTAGTCGTGTGGCACACAACTCTAGTTTATTTTAGTTTTAGCTTTCTTTCTTTTGTCTTTCTTACTTATTTCTTTCTTTATGTATTTCATGGGCACCTAACAAGGGCTCCAGGATCTCAAGAATTAACGATCCATTATCCATCAGGGGCACATCGTGGAGGAGGTGACTGTAAAGATGCCGGCCGCCCCATATGCTCATTTCGGGGGGAATTGTAGATCCCCTCGGAGTTTTGCTGGGTGATGAAACCAACAAAGTGTAAAAAAACTGGGCATATGCTTCCTATTCATCATATCAGCCAAAAGACGTCCACTGCTGAATAAAGGTCTCCCCTAGAGATTTCCACAATTGTGTCATTATTTAGGAGGGAATTTGTGGAACTCACTAATGCTAATTTGGAAACGTCGACACGAAATACCGATGTGATCGATTTACTGATTCCATCATTCATGTGAAGCACATTCCCTCTGGATCTGCATCGAATCAAATGCATCAAAATTAGGTACGTATTTGTGGAAACGTCGCACCACACTAGTTCAAACATCATCGCTAGATAAATTAGCTGTCGTACAGCATTTCAATAGAAATACAAGTCATGTTAATGCCTCGATTAAACTTAAATTGTACTATGAAGCAGCAACCAAAACAGTAACCAACTTTTTTGAGCTGATTCATTATTATTTACTTCGGGAATGCATAAAGGAGCGCTTGCACCCCTGCAACTTAACTGGGATGCAATTCTCTAAGCTCAGTAATCCATACATCCTTGAATACAGAATTGCAATAACGGCGATAACCCATCTTGGTATTGGCTAAGGCTGGTCCTCATGGCTTACCTTCTGCAACGTGCGTCTTAAATCATGTCTAAGCAATTACCGAATTGGTTTCACACTGTGAACCCACATGTATGGGTGTTTGAGCTTAAGGAATTGCACCTCTGATGTGGATGGGACTTTTATCTTCATCCAGCATGGTGAACATTATCAAAGTTTATCTACAAAAAGCATTAGTTATTATTTAATTTGCTTATTAATTACTTGTTTTAAGTTTGGAACGCATGGTCGATTCATGGCCAAAATTAATAATCATCAGTCATCACAGAGACACAGGCCTCCCCTAAAGAACACCACAACGACCGATACGGGTATGTTGTGTGCTCATTGGAGCGTTTTTCTTTAATCCCCTCCTTGGCAGGAGGGTTGGCGATCGCAGTTAAAATGATAATGTGCTCGAAGGATGCAACTGCCCTCCAGCTAACCCCATAGTCGCCTTTTACGACACCCTTCGGATGAGATGGGTTAGTGCTATGCGTAGCCAATACTGCTTAATAATCAATCTTATCTAAAATCTACGGATTTGGGATTAAGGATTTGTCTGCTTTTTATGTAAAGGTGATCCTAACATCAAAACGGATGAAGTTCAAATTTTCACTCTGCAGATTTTGAATATTTTTTTAATTCTATTCTATTCTAATTATATCTGATTATAAATTTCAGCCGTCACTGTTTATGTAATTGGTTCGCTGCAATACGAGTCGCCGATTCGATTCCCGTATGGAAGAAATATTTGTACGGCCTTCAGATAGTTTTTGCGGGTCACAGACATAAATCTCAAGTGCAAACATCTATGTTAGATTTGTGTTTATAAGCTGTACCAACGATACAGAAAAAAACTAATTGTGGGTATTGTAATAAAACTTACGTTAGTACAAAAAAGGTTTTTCTCGGCCAAAGGAGGTCCACGGCTGAAGAAAGACCTTTCCCATATTTCCACAACGTCCGGTTACACGCCAGCCACATCAATCGACTCCCAGCGACCTTCACCAAGTTATCTGTCCATCTCGTTGGAGGTCATCCCACGTTGCATTTTCCGTGCACTGTCTCCACTCAAGGAACATCAGTTCTAGGAGCTATGTGCTCCACCCGTTGCCACTTCAGCATATTAAACGGTGAAATCTATAGTGGAGACCCTTTATTCAGCAGTAGAAGTACTTCGGCTGATATGATAATGATGATCATGTACTATCACTATTCATTGCTACTATATTGGTACTAGCTCATGGATAGGAAAGTTCCACGGTAGGTACTCGTGAAGCAGAAAAGAGCTAAGTTTTTGGTGCGGACTAAAATTTAAAAAGGCTTAGCTGATGGGAGAAATCCAATTAATATTATGACCAAATCTAAAAAACGGTTCAAAAAATATTATGTCCGCTCCATTTTCCATCGAAAAATCAACATTAAAGCATAAAATATATACACATTAAAACTAATGACAACTAATGACAGTTAAGCATAAAATATAATAATATTCCTCCAGCTTTTGCTATTAAAAAATTATCTCCCGTTTTTTTTACCCGAATAATTAATTTCAATTACGTGTTCAGCAGTTAATGAAAACTTTTACACAGGAGTTTTGTCTTGTTAATTCTTGAGCTGATTAATTAACGGAGTAATGTTTACTTTTAGATACATTTATATTGTTTATACTTATCATCCTCCTAACCGGATCAGAAGTTTTGAGAAGTCGGTTTCTCATCAAGTTAGATCCAGATGGATCTAGTAAGTCAATATTTTAGATAGAAATACAGGTTTCTTCTTTTTAATTATTGAATGGGTTCACTTTGGACCGTAACTTCGCTTCATGGAAAGATTGGAAGTGGTCTACGATGGAACGAGCGTGGCCGGAAGCTACTTATTCAAGCTTACTGTAAAAGTATTTGGCAGCACGCATGCTGGCAGGAAGTCCACACATTTGGTGTGCCTATAATGAAGATAGAGGGGAAGCGCTCAGTATGACATATCGGGATATCAACTAATTAACATTCCCTGAAATACAATCTGTGGAATACCATGATGGCCTGTGTAATTAAACAAATAATCCACCTCCATGAATGCTCTTGCAGCAAACAGTTTTTTTCGGAAACAGTACTGTCATCTGTTTTCTCAACAACTCCTAGATTAGGTAGCAGGAAAACATTCTGTCCTATATACGACTATTGATCAACATCAGGTTTGAAAAGCAACTATCTGGACTGCTGTGATTGACCGCTCATTAAAATAGTCAGAGATAGAGTTGTAAGAGATGGTACTGTTTTTATTGACGTGATAGTTGTCTGGCAGTTTATATACTCAAGTGTTCTACTGATGGTGGCGTGATGTATTGGGTCGCTAAGTTTCCCTATAATACGGCTGAGCTAAGCGACGCTGATGCATGCGTCTAGCACGTGTACGAGTTTCGTCTGTTGGGACTGGTCGGCCAAATGCTGCCATACCAACTTAATCAAAACCTTTACCAGGCAGTCAGGATAACCAGGCAACCTTTATCAGGCTTGTTTATTCTCCTATCCTCCATTGTTGCACATAACCAAACCAAATAATTGATTTCTACAACAATGTGCTAATAAATTATTGTAACATTTAATATGATTTAAAAGAGGAACCATGGAGATTCTTGCCCCTTCTTCTCCATAGGGAATCAACATCTTGGAACGCTGTAACTAAAGACTCGACGATTCATAAGGACAGCCTTATGGTTTACATGAATAAAAATGTTTTTTTTTATTGGTGTTAGTTTCAAGTTTAATGAATTACTCACAAAGAGGAAAATGCTGTGCGCCACCCCGTCCAATTATCTCTCGTAATCGGCTCACTCTACCGCAACAAATCCCTGCCCCCTATCTAACAGGGAGCAGGGTGGTCCTCCATCTACCGCAGCCCAATGAATGGCGACGGAGTCCTCGGCGTCCCTGAACCAGCGAGGATGTTCCTGGACACCGTAGGGCTCCGCTACTACCACCAAGGCAACCGAACACTCCGCAACAATCCGAGCAATTAAGTAACATTCTTCTGGGCGGTGTGATCCAGCATTCCATCCGACTTCAGCATTGGAGAATAAATACCCTAGGATGACAAAGTTTGGTTTCAACCGATTTGGAGAGGGACAAAAACTGTTTGCCTACCCGGCAGGGATGACAATTTGGCCCCAATTATCATAGCGACAGAATCGTAGGCTCTTTCTAATGCACGGACTTTACGACCATCAGGTATCTGATTGCGCGCCAAAGCCTAGGTATGGCTTTACGCGCCTCGGCTTGGGCACAGTGTGAGCTATACCGAAGTCCAGCTCCAAAGTCTAGTACGACGTCACACAAAGGCTCAAATATTTCTTTCTCTGACGTATGAGGCCGAAAATCACATCAGTGCAGCTAATGAATTTTTCGAATAAAGAAACCTTATATTTATTATTGTCTAACACTTAATTTTTTTGAGATACCTACTGTGTTTTGTCAGGGTAGGGCAGGAAGACGTGGATTTATCACTTCACACATCAGTGGCTGTAACCTATCTGTCTGTCTCCATATCAGCCGAATGGCCGTTTTATTACTGTGTTTACTACCCTATTTTATGGTACCGTAAATATTGTATTGATATGTTGGCACACATAATATGGCGATGAAGAAGTTTACTCGTAATTCTCTATGTTATGGGGTGGGTGACTCGTATTGGAAACTTAAAACAATCATATGATGGAGGATTGGGTATGTTTGATTAATATCACAAGATACGAAGTTTATCATTAGCTTAGGCTTTTCTTTAACTTGGAGTCGGCTTTCCGTCTACCTGTATGCTGTTGAACAAATAAAACTATGATAACCCAATACAATTTTACACGGAGAAGGTAGCTATCATCCCGCCTGCTACAAAATGATCAAGGAGTGATACCGTTATGCTGAGGTTTAATCTCTTGTAAGACGTTGTACCTTTCGGCTTCTCACTGCTAACGGCGGGCCCATGGCATTCCGCTGATCACCAGATTCGACGACAGCTTATGCTGGTTTCGAAGGCACCAAGGAATTTAGGTATGTAAACAACCTCCACTCATCCGCACCACTACCGTTGCAAGAGCAGCTTTGTTCCAATAGCTGCGAGGCACTACAATGTTACTTAATCTAACTTTGTTCATAAATAGGTTAAATTGTAAATTAAGAAGCGGGAATACATGCAACTATTCTGTGGAAAATAGCCATACAATTAGCGCTCACCAACCCACCTGCCAGGCGTAAAGAAATCCAGAAAGTTCTCGTCCAAATGACGACACAATTGTGGAAATCTATTAGGGAGGCCCTTGTTCAGCAGTAGACGGCCTTCTGCTGATGTGATGAAGCCAAATTCCTTCTACAGTTACCGCCACATATGATTGCCAATATACGGGCAAACTTCGGCCCAGTCCGTTTGGGAGAATAACTGTTTTCTTAATTAAATAATGAATTCCGCATCCTAAGATTACAAACACCCGGACTTAAAGCAACTATCTGTAGAATAGACACACATTTTTAATATACGGAAATCGATCTGCGACACAGTGCTGAAAGCCAAGCGATTAGCCACTTTTTACTGTACGACAAATTGACGAGACGAGCAGGTTGTACGCCTATTTTAGATTGTCTCGCCTGCCCATATGCACCATGTGGCGCTCTTTACTTCGGCATATCATATTTTAGTCTCTTATGTCCGGTCATTTCACTAGACAGATAGATAAAACGCCACTTCCACTGCGCCAACTAAACCACTGTACGGTGCCCGCTAAGACTAGCACCACCCCATGTATTCCTGTGGGTGTCAAAAAAGACGCCAGTGGGATTAGCCGGAGATTGGGCAGCCGCGTCTTTCGAGTACATTTAAAACTCAACTGCGATCGCCAACCAGCCACAAGCAGCACACAACAATACTCGAACTTTTGATGTGGCCATCTTTCTTTTTTCAGGCCTATGCCCAGCATTGGACATCCTTCTGAAATGATTCCTACGCCAAACGTGCCGCAGAACATTATCCTGTTACATAAGCTCTGTTTTTGCTAAGGAATACAAACTTTTATACCGAAACATACAATTATACCAGGTTAATTACTCAACTAGATATCCGTTAATCTTAATTACTCGCCATTGTTCGTGGATCTACATAAAGAAAATGTTACACACCTATCAACGGTTAGCGGGACGTGTAAACACGTTCACTCTGAATATATTGTTGCCGCCACTCGACTGTCGTGTTTGCGCCAATGGCGTGTAAGACACGAGTGAGCTGCTAGACATTAGAATACAATTATTGCTTATTGACCAAATAAATAGGAATGTTTTTTCTTAAAAAATATATTAGCAATTGCCTTCTGTGCTTTTCCTCGTTTCTGAATCTTTTTACAGTCCGTTGAGTAATATTCTTCTTGAGTTTATACCATTTGAGCGACGTTTGCCTAACGTACAGCTGAAAAACCTGCACAGCGTAAAACTTCATCATCGTTTCAGCCTAAGGTAGTCTACTTCTGAACAAAAGCTTCTCCCATGGATTTCCACAATGACCGATTACTTGCTGGCCGCATTCAAAGATTCCCTACGACCTTCACCAGGTCCTCTATCTATCGCGTTGGAACCATCTTACGCTGCGCTTTCCAGTGCGGGTCATGAAGATACTGATGCCTTCAAGCTACTAGAGTGGAAAAGATTAGGCATTAACATCAATTGTGAGTATATCATACTCAGCGAGCTATGGACGGAGCTATGGTTGGCATTTCTCTACGAGATCGAATCAGAAAGAGAAAGAAAGAAGAAAGAGAAAGAAAGAAAGCTGCTAACATAATTGAATGAATTTGTAAATTGAAGTGGCAATGAGCGGGGCACATTGCTCGTAGAACCTTTACTTACTCCACTTAAGAACCTTTTTGCTCTAACGGCCATCACGTTTGAGCAAAAAGGTTCTTAAGTGGAGACCGCGCACCGGAAAACGCAGCGTGGGACGACCTCCAACGAGGTGGACAGACGACCTGGTGAGGGTCGCTGGGAGTCGCTGGATGAGGGCGGCATGTGACCGCTCATTGTGGAAATCTAAGGGGGGAGGCCTTTGTTCAGCAGTGGACGTCCTTTGGCTGATATGATGATGAAGGGTTTTCTTGACCAATTCTAGCTGCTTCCGATTGTGACTTTTACACATTCCGCGCTTATTAGCAAAGGAATACCACGCTAACGCTTGTAATTTAGTCAATACACATTTACTCACCAAAACAAACAAATTTAAACGTTATGACTATTACAATAGAACTTTCTATGCTGTTAGGTTCCTATGACTACAACTAGACTGTGTCTTGTGGCGCTCAGGGAAATTAGTTATAATGTAAATGAGAGGTCTAAATGTAGTCGTAAAGGTCACGGCCTTGGATATTAAAATAAAGAGTGACTCTTTGTGTTATGGTTAAATTATTATATAGAATTATTTTTGGGTTCTAATTAACCTTATTAAGTTCCCGCCCACCCTCGCTTGTGGCGATGATTATAGCCTTCATTATATCATCTGGAACAGTAGTTTCTTAGTGGTAAAGAATTTTTTGTAGTAGGCAGTTATAGTCTAGTGGTTGAACGCTTGCCATCCATACGGGAGGGTCTGAGTTCGATCTCGGCCCGCACCTTGATTTTTCATATAGCCATCAATTTTTATTCATAATTTATATCGCTTGCGTTACCGGTGAAGAAAAACATCGTGAGGAAACCTGCACACTTGATAGGGCTCCAAAATGTTCTCAGTGGTTTGTGTAGTCCGCCAATCCACACTAGGCCAGCGTGGTAGACTGAGGCCTAAACTTTCTCATCGTGAAAAATAGGCCCTTGCCCAGCAGTGGGACAGTAATGGGTTGGTTATGTAAGAATTTTCAGAATTTCGACCGTAGTTTCAGAAAATACCCTTCACGTACGTACAAACTTGAGCCAGTACAGAAAACATGTAATATTATATTGTATTCATTTTTTCAGCATAACCACGGATGGAACAGAGATAAGGAAAATACCATAAAAGGGATACCTACCCCATATTTTTGTGACAGATGTAAATGTGCAGTCATAAAGGTTAATTGGCCCTACACTTTCTAATATGCATTAGCAATGATATTATATATTAAAAAGAAGTAGATATGTTACAAGCGCGCCAAAAATAAGAACCAAAACTCCCCCAGTTGTAGCACCTTGCAAGTAATTCGCCTAGATAGCTATTTTTTTTAGCTGACTATGCCATGTCTTTAGACATGGCTATGTCGTAAGAAAGAAGGTTTTGTATCTTCTTTCTTACGACATAGCCATTTAGGCGGGACAGTATTTTGCGCGCCATTTAATGTGGACGTAACATATCTATGGTATAATATCATTGAGCATTAGTCTCTGTTTTCCAGATAATAAATTTCAATTCAAATCAACGTTCATCATCGAAGTGAAACGAGGAAACATTATCGACGCCATCTATCGATCAAAATCGAAATTAGTTATTGAATTACACGCTCAACGCCGTTCAATTAAGCTAAAATCGTTTGTAGCAGATTGAGCGCAATAATAAAGGGGCCGGCATCAAACTCACTGGTCGGTCCGTCTGAAGCCACGGTTGAGCCATTGTTGCGGCGATGACGTCATATTAAACGATTGGATAACTGTTGTGGATGTATGCATAATTACTAGTAAATGGACGTCTGCGTCTAAACATAATCTATACAAATAAATAAAATTGAAGTGTCTGTTTGTAATGTCAAAATAACAGCTTTTTACTTAATGCATATGAAAGTATATACGGTACCTATAACAAAAAAACAATTTTTAAATTTTTTGTCTGTCTGTCTGTCTGTCTGTTTGTTCCGGGTAATCTCCGAAACAGCTGGACCGATTTTGACAGGACTTTCACTGGCAGATAGCTGATGTTATAAGGAATAACTTAGGCTACTTTTATTTTAGAAAAATAATTAGGGTACCGCGCAAAAAAAATAAAACCCTTGAAATCCAATATGTATAGTCTATGTCAAGTGTCTATGTCGAAGTACTCCAAATTTCTTTTAAATTAAACGCGGGTGTAACCGCGGGCCCCAGCTAGTGTATAATATAGAATACTACTATTATCGATGTTGGATTGATTTCACAATCATCGTAAATGAAGGAAAGATTTCCTATTGAATAATCATTTCATCGTCATCATAACAGCCAACGGAAACCCACTGCTGAACAAAAACCTCCCCTATAAATTATATCCCCTATACATTGACACAACTGTGTCGTCATTTTGGGCGGAATTTGCCAGTACTCACCACGATTGGCAGGCGGGTCAGTGAACGCAGAATGGCTCCTGTTCAACAGAAGGGATGATGCTGCCCATCCCTCTGGTATAGAGTCACGTTTTTTACGACATCCACGGGAGAAGATAGAGTGGTGCTTTGTTCTTAATCTGGATACAACGGAGATTTCATGATCGTAATGAAGGAAAGTTTCCCCCCAAAATGATAATTTACGCGTGACATTTGCACAGTTATTTTGTCGCAAGTAATTTAAGCAAATGACTGATGGAAGCTATTCTAGTAGTCATGAATTCGATATCGTCACATTTTAACGCGCGTGCACTCCGTCCCAATAGCTAAACGGTACTGACGCATCGAACTGGATCTCAGACAGGGTAGTGAGACATTTCAGCTCCGTCAGCGCCCATCCACGTTTCGAGTTGGTGATCGTTACATTGTACGTATGATGTAGTTACATATATATATTACGATACGCTATTGTTTAATATGCGAAAAATATTCATGCCAAAAAAAAAAAAAAAAAAATACATTCTGTTCACGCACGTATTCGTCTTTGCCCAATTCGAATCTGCCGCCTTATGTCTTGGCGCCGGACGGCACGATGTCACGTGGGACGCGTCGACCAATCAAAAACGCTTGAGTCGTTTTCTCTTTTTCATGGCGGTTGCAACCAAAAACGGAACGGGCCCTCTCGCGGTGTAATTCTCGAATATTGATAACGGCTTGTTTTAATGCTGTGATTTATGCATAAACTATTAATTGGAGTGACTACGGTGTGCTATTTGTGTTAGTGAACTTTTCCACACGGATCCAGAACTTTGGCAGCCGACATCCACGTGCCTGCACATCTTCAAGTACCACGGCAAAGGTAGGTGGATTTGATTGGGTTGTGTTACGTGCGGTTTGGAGTTTAGGTTCGGCCTACTGGCCCTATAGGTATATACAGTCCACAAACAAAATTCGGCAAGTTTACGGTACATAACTTGGTGCATCGACCCGGATGGTCGTACTTTTCGGTCGGTTTTTGTGCATTACTTCTCGGTATAGAAGCGTGTTATTGGTTTACTTGTAATTGGTGTATTTACAAAAAAAATCGAGTGTTAGTTTAATTAAATACACTTTTATATCGGAAAATCGTTTAAGAAGTAGGTATAGGCACCTACCCACTAACACACTCATATATTCAATTCTCTTTGCTACCTACATAGATTGTTATTACACAAGTATATTAACGTTCTAGAAAATTCAAAATGACGAGACCCTATGAAATAAAATTTAAATTAGAATGCGATTGGTTTCAACATTCGGCTGATATGATAGACTCACCAGATTTTACTAGTAGCGTATTATCGGCAAGGTTGCGTAAGTTAGATTCGCATTTCCAAAATTTTACGGTTAGGTTAGGCTTTAGGTTCGGCCTACTGGCCCTATAGGTATATACAGTCCACATACAAAATTCGGCAAATTTACGGTACACATTCAATATTAGAACTTGAGTTATTATGCGAACCAGAACTTCTAGAGGCACTGCAGTTTATCACCATTCGCGCTTGGTTGATATCCCGACATGTCCTAATCAGCGCATACTGAATGCATATGCATGTATTTCTGACGGTATATCCAGAACGGTAGATGCGTTTCAGGTGGGGCGAGGTAGTCTATCGGCATAATATTAAGTATACTCTTTTCTTCAAGTTCTGGCTGGCAAATTATTAGGGTAATTCCAGGTATTTTTTGTATAACCTGCTTCGTTTCATCATCATCATCATTTCGGCCGAATGGAGTTCACTGCTGGACACAGGCCTCCCCCAAAGATTATCACAACGACTGATATGGGTATATTGTGGGCTCATTGGAAGGTTTTGCCATAATCGCCAAGCTTGGCAGACGGGTTGGCGATCGGAGTTGAGTTGTTAATGTAATCGAAGGACGCTGCTGCCCATCCTCCGGGTAATCCCTTAGTCGACTTTTACGATACCCACGGGGGGAGATGAGGTGGTGGTATGCTTCGTTTACAGAACTCTAATACTTTGTACATGGCAAAGTCAAATTTTGAGAGAGAGAGCTATGCTTGGTATTTCGCTCTAGAAATCTCTAGCTCTAAAGAAATCGACTCAATGAATTCACACAAATTATTGATTGAAATAATATTTACAATTTCACCTAATAACTCTCCTGAATACGGCTATTGAGCCAATCATGATCTGTATGATCTACGGATAGTTATTTCGGGTCTCGGTGTTTGTGTATGGTCTATGTCAGTAAACTGTACCCAAGACACAGGAGAATACTAGTGTTAAAGTATGTCCTAGTTAGTAAAGTCCTTAAATTGTAATAGCTATAATGTTGACCAATAACCTGTTTGATTGAACGATACATAAACATATGTTTTAATCGTTATCAGCAAGAAAACATTCACTACCGAAATATTTTTTCCATGGCGGCGTATACTTTACAATAGAGGTTTCTGAGGAAGGCCATGTTCATTTAGAATAGGACATCTATGGCTGATGTGAATTGCGATTCAAATTCATAATTACATTTTGAGAGGGTAGATTTTAGTAATACTATATTTATCATCTGCCGCCGAAAGCTTGCAAGAAGAAAACGAATTGCTACTGACATTCTAAAACTTTAACAGCCAGCAATCGAAGTAAAGAAAACCAATCAACGGCGAACACTCGAAGTCCACAAATAGGCGATTTATTGCCGAATTGAAGCCACAATAGGCCGGAAGAATGGCTGTGATGAAAGGATAGTTTATCTGTCGTGAGTCCATTATTATTGGACATCTATTGTTGGGTAGACGGTCGGCTTGTGTTGTTACTTAATTTAATTTTCAACGGAAAGGGTGCTCTGTTACAATTTATCTTTTTTATTACATTACATATTATATTTTGGGTACGGCTGAATGGGATTCCGATATGAAATACTTTTCGGATATAAAAAATGAAAACTTTGACTAATGGGATATCCGATTGGATACGGGTCATTATTATCACCTTCAAATCAGCCGAAGGACGTCCAGTGAAAAGTCCATTCTCCTTCATAGATTTTTACAATTGTTTCATTTATTTGTCACTACTCACCACGCTTGGCAAGTGGATTGGTGAGCGCAGTATGGCTACAGGGGTGCAATTCCTTAAGCTCAAACATCCATACATCCTTGAATACAGAATCGAAATAACGGTGTAAAACCAATTCGGTGTTCGTTAAGACATGATTGAACCTATTCAAGGACACGTTGCAGAAGGTAAGCCATGACAATCAGTCTTAGCGAATACCAAATTGGGTTATTACCGTTATATTAATTCTGTATTCAAGGATGTATGGATGTTTGAGCTTAGAGAATTACACCCCAGTATTACACAAGGGACACTGCTGCCGCTGGTTTAGAATCCCGTATAGCCTTTAATGATATCAAAGGCGCAATATTCGAAATGTTCGATTAGTAATAAAAAAATACTGCATATAATTAGGGTTCCGAACCTCCGAAGGAAAAAACGGCAGTATCCTTATAAAATCACTCGTGTGTCTGTCTGTCTGTCCGTCTGTCACAGCCGATTTGAGTTGAAATTCGGTACATATATGAATTTCTGGAACCCAAACACGGACATTTAACGTAAATAATTGAATTTTGAACATGGGTTCACTTTTGGAAGGCAATATAGAAAATTAAAGAATAAAGTTTTGAAAACTGTACCGTATTACATAATCTGTAGTTACAGGAAAACCTATAAAAAGTCTATGGTCTTAAAATAGCATGGTAAATCTCACAATATTGTTTATACTTACTTTTGCAGTTTGAATGTATGAGAGAACATATTTTTCAACTATGATGTTAACTTTGTTCTTGGGATAAGTTATTGGTACAAGACCAAATTCAACAATAGACAATATTATAATAAAACAATTTTAAACGGATTAAATCGCGTGTTGCAGGGTTCGAAACGTCAGGAAAAACAAAAATCAATAATACACGCGATTTAATCCGTTTAAAATTGTTTTATTATAATGTGTAATAATCGTGAAAACCTAAGACAATACTAATAGACAATATATTCAGGAATTTTCCTCTACAATCTGGGACCATACATGCTTTTTTAGTTACGACAAACAAATTTGGGTCAGATTTTTTTTAAACAAGTGGGATAATATATTGCCATTTGGTGCCGGCTAAAATACTACCAGCCCATCTCATCCCGTGGGTGTCATAAAAGGCGACTAAGGGATTATCCGGAGGATGGGCAGCAGCATCCTTTCTAGTATATTTATAACTTAACTGCGATCGCCAACCCGTCTACCAAGCGTGGCGATTATGGCAAAACCCTCCAATGAGCACACAACACAAACCCATATCAGTCATTGTGGTAATCTTTAGGGAGGCCTCTGTCCAGCAGTGGAATATTTTCAGCTGAAATTACTATATTCGTCGTACAGAACCCTCTCCACCCGAGTTCAACTCGCACTTATCCGGTTTTTTCAACTCTAGTATTTGATCAAGAAACATAATTTTACGAACTCATCTTATTGCACTTCCATAAAATTTACCAGAATACTTTTACAAGGTCTGAAATGATGACTTCTCTATCTCCAGTCAACGCCCTAACAGCTGGATATGTCGTTTACGAAAATAATGTTTACATGTGAGGTAGAAATGCTTACATTTCAAATTGAATAATGGCACCCAATAACGAATTGAAATGGAAAAAGGGCATGCTGCGAGGGTCGAGCTACTTGACAGGTTTTTGGAGGAAAAATATATTGAAAACGGATATCTTTAGATACAGAAATGATACTTATTTTTTTCTTTTCATTGTTATAAAACTGAAGATGAGTAGGTAGGTTCTCATCGACTTTCTTGAACGTCTGTAAGCATTCGTGTTTCATCATCATCATCATCATATCAGCCACAGGTCGTCCACTGCTGAACAAAGGCCTCCCCCTTAGATCTCCACAACGAGCGGTCACATGCCGCTCTCATCCAACGACTCCCAGCGACCTTCACCAGGTCGTCTGTCCACCTCGTTGGAGGTCGTCCCACGCTGCGTTTTTCCGGTGCGCGGTCTCCATTCGAGAACCTTTTTGCCCCAACGGCCATCAGTTCTACGAGCAATGTGCCCTGCCCATTGCCACTTCAGCTTACTAATCCTTGCAGCTATGTCGATAACTTTAGTTCTTCTACGGATCTCCTCATTTCTGATTCGATCTCGTAGAGAAATACCAAGCATAGCTCTCTCCATAGCTCGCTGAGTGACCTTGAGCTTTCTTATGAGGCCCATTGTGAGTGACCACGTCTCTGTTCCATATGTCATCACTGACATATGGAACAGAGATTCGTGTTTAATAATGAAATAATATAAGGAGAAGACGGAGTATGCTTATATGACGATAAATTATATAAGCCGCTTTAGCATATGTTCATTTGGTGAGCTCAAACGTTAAGCATTTACTTTGCAATCAATATTCAAATACTAACTAGTAATAGACTAACTTAAGGTCCAGTTGAAAATCAGCGCCAGACACTAGCGGTCTAGAATTTCTTCTGAAATGGGCCTGTTTGGTGCAGCTGTGGGGCACACAAAAATGTTTTTCATGGGTTTTTTTTATTGTAAACAGATTTTTTTTTGCTAACGTGTACCACATCATATCGGCCATTTATACGTCCAATGCTGAACAAAGGCCTCCTTCATAGATTTTCACAACTGTGTCATCATTTTGGACCCCCCAAAATTTTGCCAATACTCACCACGCTTGGCAGGCGAGTTGGTGAGCGTAGTATGGCTACCGTTTCACAGAAGGGACGCTGCTGCCCATCCCTCTGGCTTAGATTCCCTCAGTCGCCTTTTACGACATCCGCGGGAGGAGATGGAGTGGTGCTATATTCTTAATCCGGACACCACACGGAATAAGTCCTGTCCAGTGATATACTTAATTTATTTCTTTTCTAAGTATGTCATCAATCCAAATAACTGCTCAATGTTTAGCTCGGCAATGAAAGGCTCGAGGTTTAGCGCAAAGCTCTACTCATGGTTCAGTTCTAATTTATATGCTCTTCCTCAAGGAAAAACTAAATAGGCATATTCTATCGTCTGTCGTTGTATAAAACAAGCCTATCATAACCCTAAAATTACTCCAATTAAATTATCTTCAAAAGCTCTCGCAGCAATTGTGGTACTGTGAATCCACAACGCCAATAAACGACCAAATTAACCCTTACGGTACTCGCCCAACTTCCCTAAAATAATTAGAAGGCGAGTACTCGGCCAATCTCATTACCGTAGACAACTGGCCGATCCAGCGGAACCACTTAACCACCCAATTAATACGGCAACCGACCAAATTGGTTGAATTTTTCAGGCCATGTCGCATCGGAGAGCGTTCACAGTCTGATTTATGCGACAATCCTCTGCTTGATAAACCGCTGTCCGGTGTTAATGAAATATGGTCGTATAACTTCCAAAAGCTTTGGGTGAATTTAATGGTATGCTTTTTTGAGTTGGTTGGAAGTGGGGTGGATGTGCTCGTCTATCAGTTTTAGCACAAGTTGTGCGGGGATGCACGATATGGTATGAGTCGTTTGAAGTTGCATAGAGGGGTCTGCATTATACAGCAAATAGTGTAACATAATATGCTTTAAAAAGAGTAACCATGGAGTTTCTTCCCCGTTCTTTTCCATAGGAAATCTGTAGCATGGCAACTGTAACGTGGCAACTAAAGTCTCGACTATTCGTTCCTGTAAATGGTTTAGGTTAAATGAATAAAAATGTTTTCATCTTATGTTATCTTATAGCGTGAACCGTCACTGCACTTATGAATAACATACAGCAAGCGGGTGTAATTACCTAATCTTTATGATAATTAGGGTGGCGCAAAAAAAACTATTTTTTTTTGAGTCCCGCGTGAAAAAATGTTAGTTTTTGATGTTTTAAGAGCACTCTCCAGAGGACAGATCAAAAAAAAAATTAAGATGTCGCTCCAAATTTTTATATTTAAAAAATTGACATAAATCGAATATTTATAATATATATATATATATATTGTGCTTGATTTTTAGTTCATCTTCTGCTGTATTTTTATCGATATCGATAAAAAAATGTATGGAATTTTAATTTGAATATTAAAAGGTCGCTCGAAAACTTCAAACGTAATGGGTCAATAAATTTAAAAAAATATGAGCGTCGTTTCAAAATTTATATTTTGATATGAAACTTTCAGGAAACTTATTTTTTGAAACGAGAAAAAACTTAAAAAAATGACGATTTTTGAAATTTAAAAATATCTGTAGTGACTCTATCGCAGTCCATTGCTGGCTTAAATGCTAACTACATAGACTTCTCCTCAGATATTCTCGAAAGACGTTGCTGCCCACCCTTTTCCAGATCTCATAGTCGCCTTTTACGATACCCACGGGATGAGATGGGGTGGTGCTATTCTTAGCCCGCACTACATGACAAGCATGAGGATACTACAGATAATATTTATATCCTCATTTCTAAAATCGAACATTACGAAAATCAAACCGAATAATTGAAATGTAAACTTAAACCGTAGATCAAACATAAATGTTAAATACACCGTACATAGCAAAAGGAAACATTATGAGGAATGTAAATGTGTATGTTCATAGTGGTGCGCAATAAATCTCTCATGTGGAAGCGGGCCTGATACGTCATCAGCCAAGCATACACTGTTATGTACGAGAATCTTAGGGAAGTATGTTTTGTAACCGCGTACATACAAAATTTTGTATAGGTGTGATCCTTATAATGTATACAAGAGCTTACTTTAATAGACCACAGTTACCACCCACGCTTCAGGGAGATCTCGATGCTGGGCCAATCGGTTCCTTGGGAACCACACGCCAAGTATCTTGGAGTCACCCTAGACAAGAACCTGACCTTCATTCCCCACACAAAGATGGTGCGTGCCCGCGCCGCCTTTGTGCTCGGTCGCCTTCACTATATCCTGAACGCTCGTAGTAAATTATCCCTTAAAAATAAGGTGAGAATTTACACCACATGCATTCGACCTATCATGACCTATGCCAGCCCAGTGTTCGCACACGCTTAATCACACCCACTCCGTAGATTCGAAACCCTCCAAACCCGTTTCATACGCAAGGCCACCGGAGCGCTTTGGTACATGCGAAATGATCAACTCCATTTCGATCTTAACTTGCCGACCATCAGGTAAATTATGAAACAAGCGTTCAAACGCTATCTCGATTCTACCCTGTCCCATCCTAATCCCCTTGTGGTATCAGCCGTCGATTACCAAACCTATCATATAAGTAGTGTACGCCGCCCGAGGCACGTTCTGGTCGATCCAGACGATGAAACCACGTTAGATCATATAAAGAGACTCGCGTTGTCTCGTTCACTCAATACCCGACCGTTTTACCGCCCTCGCCGCCGAGGATGCCCGCCTCACTGACGTCGCGGAGGCCTATCGCCGCGTCACCTTCCCGTTCAAGTTAGCACTTCTCCCTCCCGTCGTTACATTTAATTCAACCTATTTCTTGATTTGATACCTTTTATCTCCATCACTGTCAACCTCATGATTCATTCTTTATTCAAATCAAAATTCTAATTTATTATGTGACGTAGAGTCGCTCATCATATTTTGATCCTTATCACATTGGATTCGATTCTGAACGCTTAACACTAGTGGTTCGACACAGCTGTCCCCACGTTGGATGCCAATGTCGCGAAGTGCCTCCGTCCGTGTTTCCTTCCCGGTTAGCTCAACTAGGAGGCTCTCCACGGCAGCAAGTAACGGAGTTCAGTTAATGTTATTGAATGAAACGTATCATATATTGTATATATTATTATATAGGTAAATTGTTATTCACAACTTCAATTAACACTTCACGCTGATGTTGACATTTTTTAAATATAGCTTACTATCACAATTTAAGCTAATTAAAAATAAGTAATTGTAATATTGCAGGAGACTATTTTTCAGAGCGACAGCTGTGTCGAACCACTAGTGTTAAGCGTTCAGAATCGAATTCAATGTGATAATGATCAAAATATGATGAGCGACTCTACGTCACATAATAAATTTGAAATTAAAAAATACATCATTGAAAAAGGAATTCGCCTTTCCAAAACACCCCCAGAATATTCTAGATAGCTTTATCAGAAGCTACATAGTAGCCTTATGTAACTAATACATTACGCCAAACATACGATCAATATGCCGTGCGTTGGAACATAAAAAAGACAAAAACAGTTCGTGCAGCTTTTAGAAATATTCCAATATTCCTTACAAACAAAGTGAAGTCTAACAATAGAAGAGATTAATAATAGACGCTAGACGACGAAGTCTTAAGTTAGCTCAACATAAGTACTTACTTTCAAACTGCAATCCACGCATGCTTGGGTACTTCGTAACTTCGTATAGAGCTTTGCACCTGCGGTGTCCGAGTCAGCAAGATAATATCTTACGCTACGTTTGTGCTTAGTACGTGACAATGTAAGCTTGGAACTTCGCGAGAATATTTCATAAAACGAGCTTACTTGGTTACATATATGTACAAAACCTTATATGCTGTTGAAAAAATTAATTCGAGCAAATTTGTGGAGGAAAATGATGAATTGAAATAATATTTTACTACCATTCAACTGAAACATGTGTTGTATGTATGTTTCAGTTGAATGGTACATAAAACAAATGTACACATTCTATAACGGAGTTACTTTTAGTACAGTATTATTTCAAGAATCTTTTTATATATTATTATGAATTTGTTATGCAATAATTCATCATGTACTATTTTGAATTAAATTATTAGAACACTTTTAAACGATTTACACCGCGTTAGGATGACTCCTTCGTCAACAATACCGCAATGCCTCAAGACGAAAGTCTTAACCAGTGATGACATATGGAACAGAGACGTGGTCACTCACAATCAAGGTCACTCAGCGAGCTATGGAGAGAGCTATGCTTGGTATTTCTCTACGAGATCGAATCAGAAATGAGGACATCCGTAGAAGAACTAAAGTTGTTGACATAGCTGAAAGTATTAGTAAACTGAAGTGGCAATGGGCGGGGCACATTGTTCGTAGAACTGATGGCCGTTGGGGTAAAAAGGTTTTCGAATGGAGACCGCGCAGCGTGGGACGACCTCCAACGAGGTGGACAGACGACCTGGTGAAGGTCGCTGGGAGTCGTTGGATGAGAGCGTCATGTGGCCGCTCGTTGTGGAAATAGGGGGAGGCCTTTGAACAGCAGTGGACGTTCTGTGGCTGATATGTTAGCATGACTCATGCGACCAAGAATGCTGCAAAGTGTTCGAAACGTCAGGGAAAACAAAAATCTATAATATATGCGATGTAATCCATTTAATAGTGTTTTATATAACGAGCAATAATCGCGAAAACCTAAGACATGAAATTATAAGAACGTTTTTTGTTGTCCTTTTATTGTGTAACTCGTCTGAAATTAGCAGGAACGCAATACTTACAGTTATAATGAGTATGTCCCTCTGCTCTGTATTGACATTAAATGTTTTTAGACTATCTATAGTTAACAGTTTGTGGAATGAAATTCCTAAGCCTTCCGTGTGGTGCCGGCTTTGCCGTGTGGTGCCGGCTCAGAATGCCACCACCCCATTTCATCCCGTGGGTGTCGTAAAAGTCGACTAAGGGATTAACCGGAGGATGGGCAGCAGCGTCCTTCGAGTACATTAACAACTCAATTGCGATCGCCAACCCGTTTGCCAAGCGTGGCGATTATGGCAAGACCCCCAATGAGCACACAACACACCATATCGGTCGTTGTGGTGGTCCTTGGGGGAGGCCTGTGTCCAGCAGTGGATTTCATTCGGCCGAAATGAAAGCTTTCCCTAAATCCAAACAATGTACTTTCTCAATTAACATTGTTAAAAATGCAGCTACAAAATATTTCAGACAAATTTTTGGTGACGTCTCTTTTGCGAGCCTTTAAAAGATTAAGTATGCGAATAAATTTATTCTTGCGGCTTCAGGTGGTAAGGGGGATAACATTTGAAAGTCTGATTTTCAGATGGTCACACGCTTGCTTTTTCGTCGGGGATATGCTAATATTTTTTGATTCTGTTAAGGAAATTGGGTATTGTTGAAAATTTGCCTTACTCTAGCTGTTAAAGTAGAATTCTAGTTCGAATTTCGAGCAAAAGTATATTTTATAACTTTATGCCAGTGTCAAGTTAAGAGAACAAAGATAATGGACATACGTGTTTGGATACTTTGATAAGTAGTATTGTGTATAAAAATAGGCATTGAAATTTTACTGTGTTGCCAGTTTATTCCTCACGCTTCGGTTGTTCACGTTTTACTTTGATTGCATACTTAATTTTAGTTGTTGTGTGTTTTTTGGGGCAAACATAAATTATTTTCTTATTCCTTCTTCGTGTTCTTTCTATCAGTGAGGCACCCATCGGACTCCTCCAACAGCGCTCAGCGCTCTCCGCTCCCGGTCCAAGTCAGCATTGTTTCTAAGGTCTTCGGTGAGTAGATGCCCTAGTTATTTAAATTGGCCCACTCGATCTATTAGAACACCATCGAGATTAACATTCGGAATGTTCAGGGCTCGACACACCGATGGCCTGAATAACATTGAATTGGCTTTTCTTCCCATTATATTTTAACCCAAGTCCATGTGCGTATTCCGTACAGGTACTGAGTAGTCTATAGCCCACAGGTTGATATATTCTTAATCCGGATCACATGGAATAGATGCTTCACAAGACATGTACAGAAACTCGCACATATACAATTCAACAACTATGCACTATAAGAAAATATATGAAAGTCGCTAAGAACATACCAACATATATGTATGATAGCCCACAACGAGGCGGCGTGTTCACGCGAATCGAGATTACTGCGAACGTGACATTCCAGGGCCGTGCAATGGTACACGGATATTTTGTGCGAGCATCTAGCATCATTCTTTGTAGAAAGACCTTATCTTTTTCTCATATCGATGGTAGAGGTAGAGAATAAAAGCAAGGTAAGTTTTATCCCTTTAAGTCTTTAGTTACATAGTCGTATAAGTAATATCATCATCATCATATTAGCTGGATGTCCACTGCTGAACAAAGGCCTCCCCCATAGATTTCAACTACTACCCGTTACATGCCACCCGCATCCAATGACTCTCAGCGACCTTCAGCAGGTCGTCTGTCCACCTCTTTGTAACCCGTCCCACGCTGAGTATTCCGGTGTGCCGTCTTCACTCGAGAACATTTTTGCCCTATCGGCCATCAGTTCTAAGAGCAAAGTGGCATTGCCGCTTAAGTAGTGAGTGATATAATTACACCATTTGTTTTCATTGGTGCCCAGTGGAAATTCTTCATGAACTTCCTTCACCCTGGGGAAGGGCGAAGGGGTATGCCAGACTCCTACCAGCTAAAACCACTGGAGCGGTCATCTTTGGCACCTAAGGGAGGCTCCATGTCATCGTATGATCACACTAGAGTCGGATATAATAACATCTAAATACAAGTAAAACAGTACTTGCGTATTTACGTTAGAAGCACTACTTTTGTCAAGATCTCTTGAAGAAAATTGATACCGTAAAATGTGATAAAGAGAATGAAGAAGAGCAAAATCAAATCCAATAAAATCATGCTTCATAATCAGTCCATTTCTGTCCCACTGCTGGGCACAGGCCATTTCTCACGATGACAAGGATTAAGGCTATAGTCTACCACACTGGCCTAGTGCGGGTTGGTGGACTACACCACCATTGAGAACATTTTGGAGTCCCCATAGATGTGTTGGTTTCCTCATGATATTTTTTTTCACCGTTTATGCAAGTGATGATCAAATTCTGATCCTCACATGAATCCGAAAACTCAGAGGTGCGGGCCAGGATCAGACTCAGACCTATATGGAACGCAAGCGTTCAATCATTAGACTATCACTTGAACCACTAGGCCATCGCTGTATCCATGTTTCAATTTATAGAAAATACAAGCAAATAGCTAACATAACAGTCGCAGAACTATATTCTATTAAAAGCCTTAGAAAGGTCCTTACAAACTCTTTGAATGAACCGTGACTAATTAAAATGCAAACAGTTGAGACTCATTGAAATTGCGCTGTGGAATGCGCCAGGAATCTGATTACACTATCTGACAGGTACTACGGAGCATTTGTGGCTTTCATTAATGACATCTATTCTTATATCTGTTACTTTATATTAACGTTTAATTGTGTGTACGTTCGGTCCAGTGGCTAGTCACTTGGCTTTCTGCACTACGTATTGCGGGGTCGGTTCTCACGTGGAAAATATACTTGTATGGCCTTGAGATAGTTGTTCTTGGTCTGGTTGCTTTTTATGTCTGCCATTTGACTCACCCCTTGGAGAAGTTATTGAGAGAAATCGTTTCTAAAATAAAACAAACATTGCAAGCAACGTTGAAACTCAGACAAGAAAATAGTTAAGAGTCCATGAACCCAGCTTATGTATTAAGCCTAATTTTGTGAAATTTAACGACCTGGCTTTCTAAAGCTCTGCCTAAAATAATTAAGTAAATGAAGTAAGCTGACGTCGTAAAGTCATATTATAAACACAACTAATAGGCAAACAAATCGGGACCCAAATTACGGAACGTCTGTTTTTTGCCAAGACTACCCCCTCTACCCTTTACCCGTAATACTTCCAACTCATCAGCAACTCTCCTAGTGTCGCGGATGTTCATGGGTGACAATGACCGCATTCTGTCAGATGATTCCCTCGTCTGCCCCAATACTATGAAAAAACATCGTACATCGTAGTAAGGTATCCGATAACTCTACCTACATGCTTTGAAAGTTTAATTGGAGAAATTCCGTTACCTTCAGATTTGGGTCCGGAATGTTGTTAGTATTTCATTTAATAGACAACAAGAATAGAATACAATACTATATAAATGAATATACATACATTCAATTACTGTAAGTATGAATAAAGCTTTTAGAGAGTTTCGCAACGAGATATATAGAGTTAGTTGTGTAAGCTCCTGGTGCAATATGTATTGGTGTATAATAGCAATGTTGTGATAAGCGTGATAATGTTATAATAAAACACTTTTAAACGGATTACATCGCATATGTTACAGATTTTGGTTTTTCCTGCCGTTTCGAATACTTTACAGAATTCGAAGTCACAGGATGACTATAGTACCAGGCGTCGTTACAGATTTTTAATTTTTTCGCCATGTTATCCATTTTTGAGTGTTTGTTATAATGAGTAATAATCGCGAAAACCTTAGACATTACTGACATGATATTGATTTACGGACTACTAACCCCCCAGGTGGTTAGAGTCAATAAGAGTCTGGTATGCCCTTTTCATCATTTCCAGAGCAGAGAAAGTTCACGAGGAATTCCACCTGGCTAAAAGTAACCGTTTGCCGTGTGGTGCCGACTACAAATATCACCAACCCATTTCACCCCATGGGTGTCGTAAAAGGCAACTATAGGACTAACCGGAGGATGAGCAGCAGCGTCCTTCGTGTAAATAAACAACCCTACTACAATTGCCAACCCGTCTGTCAAGCGTGGCAAGTATGACAATACCCCCCCCCAATAAGCACACAACACACCCAGACCGGTCGTTGTGGAGATCTTTGGGGAGGCCTGTGTCCAGCAATAAAGTCTACTTTATTCGGCTGGAATGATGAAAAAACAACTACTGCATCAAACGTGTTGATTTATCTTGGATGTTCAATAAGAAGCGGATTGTGGATTATTAATTTATTTTGTTTAATTGACGTGATAGTTGTCTGGCAGTTCAGGTATGTCATGGTCACTCAAGTGTCCTGCTGATGGTGGCGACGTGTATCGGGTCGCTTAGTTGTCCTACAATATGGTTGAGCTGAGCGACGCTGACGCATGTGCCATGCTCGTGAAAGAGTGCTGTCAGTTGGGATTGGTCAGCTTAATGCTGCCATGACAATTTAATCTTAATTTTTTCTAAATATCAGGCTTGTTTAGTGTGGACTTTTTAAGAATTTTGATTTTTTCTGCTACATTGTCCTCTCATTATTTATTTTGAGAACAATTTAACCAAAAATACTGTAACAATTATTATGATTTAAAAAGAGTAACCATGGAGTTTCTTGCCCGTTCTTCTCCATAGGAAATCAACATCTTGGAACGCGGCAACTAAAGTCTTGACTATTCATAAGTGCCTGCATATGGTTTTACATGAATAAAAATATTTTTATCTATCTTTATCTTTAGGCACTTTCAATCTTTCCTTAACCTAACCCTTACACCAAAACCAATTACACCATACATCGTAAACCATAAATATGTTTGTGTTCGGATAAAAAGTTACGTTTTCATTTTTATTGCAGCTACAGCGTATCTTCTCGCTCTGAATTATTCAACAACGATGTTTGGACACTTTTCAATATGAACGTCTCGTAATGAATTCTTCTTATTTGCTCGGTCTCTTATACATGCTTTCAAATGGGAAATGAAAAATGAGTTTTGTGATTCAGCACGCTACTCAAGATGGAGTACGCGTAACGCTACTTTGTTTGGGCTTTATATGTATGACAATTTTAGCTTTTATTATGTCATCCTCATCATCATATCAGCCACAGGACGTCCACTACTAAACAAAGGCCTCCTCCTTAGATTCCCACAACGAGCGGTCACATGCCGCCCTCATCCAACGACTCCCAGCGCCCTTCACCAGGTCGTCTGTTCACCGCGTTGGAGGTCGTCCCACACTGCGTTTTCCAGTGCGCGATCTCTATTCTAGAACCTTTGTGCCCCAGCGGCCATCAGTTCTACGAGCAATGTGCCCTGCCCATTGCCACTTCAGTTTACTAATCCTTTCAGCTATGTTGATGTATTTTATTATTTACTACTAAGATAATTGACCATGTGATATCTGGATTAAGAATATAGAACTAACGAATATAAAACGATCTCCTCCCGTGGATGCCTTAAAAGGCGACTCAAAGACTAAACCAGACGGATGGGCAGCAGTGACTATTCTGTGGAACAGCAGCCATTCTATGCTCACCAACCCGTCTGCCAAGCGTGGTGACTACCATTTGCCATTTGATATGATGATTGTGATGAAGAAAATATGGCCTAAAATTGTGTTATTTGTACAACAATATTTTTATATCGATAACTAATATTGCGATTATTGAAACGTCCTTGGATTCGTTGTTAAATCAAGAAAATTATGTGTCTGGTAAAATAATTGTTTTGGTTGTCACTGAGATATAACCAATTGAACGAATTTAAAATTTTTTTTTAAGCAGTGGACGTATAAATGGCCGATATGAGACGTTATCAAGGTCAAGAGCGGACCCCTGTATCAGCCAAAAGATACTGCTGAATATAGGCTTCCCTTAAATATTTCTATAACTGCGTCATCATTTTGGGGGAATTTGCCAGGAGAGGAGCTATGGAGAGAGCTATGCTTGGTATTTCTCTACGAGATCGAATCAGAAATGAGGAGATCCGTAGAAGAACTAAAGTTGTCGACATAGCTGAAAGGATTAGTAAACTGAAGTGGCAATGGGCAGGGCACATTGCTCGTAGAACTGATGGCCGTTGGGGCACAAAGGTTCTCGAATGGAGACCGCGCACCGGAAAACGCAGCGTGGGACGACCTCCAACGAGGTGGACAGACGATCTGGTGAAGGTCGCTGGGAGTCGTTGGATGAGAGCGGCATGTGACCGCTCGTTGTGGAAATCTAAGGGGGAGGCCTTTGTTCAGCAGTGGACGTCCTGTGGCTAATATGATGATTGCCAGGACTTACCATACTTGGCAGGCAGATTGGTGAGTGAACTGTTGCACAAAACGGACGCTGATGCCTATTTCCTCTGGATTAGAATCCTTTAGTCCCTAGAATCCCATTCAAGAATTAAGAATAAAAAATGCTATTGATACCAATACCAAAGACAAAGCCAAAGACAATAAAAATGAGAATATAATTTTGGCCGAATGAAGTCCACTACTGGACACAGGCCTCCCCCAAAGATCACCACAGCGATCGATATGGGTGTATTGTGTGCTCATTGGGGGTTATGCCATAATCGCAATCCGTCTCAGGTTGGCGATCGCAGTTGAGTTGTTAATGTACTGGAAGGACGCTGCTGCCCATCCTCCGGCTAATCCCTTAGTCGACTTTTACGATACCTATAGGATGAGATGCGGTGGTGGTTTTCTGAGCCGGTCACCAATGAGAATATATTTGTAAAGAATGCAATGAGACTAAATGCTACACGACTGATACCAATGACAAATACTCATTTGCAGTGAAAGAAATAAGAGAACCCGAAGAGTTTGAAATTTCTTGAAATACATTTTCCCCTGATAAACAGCAGACTCTTCACATATTAAGCAGCAGACTATATTTCATCTCATTCCCTTCATTTATTACAACGTGAAAATGTAATATTAAAATATCCCGAAATTTTGAAGGATTAGGTGCATAAAATGCTGAGCGAATATGATGTAAATTTTTCATAAGACGCCAAAATGGTATGAAATTCGTTTAGAGGAGCGTTGAACTATACGACTATTAACTGGGATGAAATGTTCGTAGGTGTTAGCTGAGAGACGGAGTAGAGCGTATTTTAAGAAGATTTTGTGAAAGGACTGTACCAGCACTTTTATATTTTTACACATCCCTGAGAGGGTGACTGTAAAGTGGTCACCCCCTCGGGGGGATTGCAAAGGATCCGGCAGCGCGTGACCACATGCGTGCTACCGTCTTCTCTTGGGTCGCTTGGTGAGCACGCAGATTCCCCAATCTACGGACCCGTGAACCCAGAGGTCCCCCGCCTTATAGCTACGGCAGGGGGTTTTAGGCGTATGGGTGTCCTGATCGCTATCACAATAGTGGCATTGTGCCGTAGCCTCACGTCCTATCCTGTGCAGGTACGGACCGAAACAACCGTGTCCGGTGACGCAGGTGGCGTCAGGCGGTAGATAACGCGCTCACTCTTTTTGAGCCAGGCTCCAAAGAGTAGCAGGACGGCCTCCACGACGCGCTATCACGAATAATACCTACATCACAAAAGTAACTAAAAAAATCAATATTAAAATGACTGCTAACTTTTCAACATAGTTTCCTCTCTAGCGTAGCACCTGTATTCCGATACCCGATTTCAACAATTTGTTGCCACCACGTTCAG
This sequence comes from Diloba caeruleocephala, assembly GCA_947459985.1. Taxonomy (NCBI): domain Eukaryota; kingdom Metazoa; phylum Arthropoda; class Insecta; order Lepidoptera; family Noctuidae; genus Diloba; species Diloba caeruleocephala. The sequence goes on from OX381607.1 coordinate 28,962,099, forward strand.
TTTACTTAAGTTCAGGTCTTTGATAAACAGCTCGTTTCAAGATAATCCTTTTCGATGTAGCCGGACGGCTATTGAGGTCAATTGGTAATTCTGAAACACCTTTACTGGCAATTCCCATTTACCTGAATCCCCAAGGAATATTAATACAATTGGAATCAATTTATCTTGCATAGAACGATGAATAAGCGGATATACATTATTCATGATCAATTATAAGAAACCACGGACGTTTGTGAAATTTATGATATTGTAATGTTCTAACAATGTTACCGCGTGATTTTGGAGGGCTTTGTCTTTCGAGGAATTTGATGTAAATTAGTGCCAAGTTCGTTTCAGAAATGCGGTTTGAAGTGTTAAGTGTTCAGTAGCTACGAGGTATAATTTTCTCATTATTGTCCATGGGTAAAGCAACAGCGTCCATATTAATATTGTAATCTTTTTTTTTATAACTTGGTGTCGATACGAGTAAATCATTTGCCTGGTGGTAAGCGTCTGCTTTGTAATGCTACCCAGGACGTCCTGCGTGGCACCACAGTGTGCCCGTCACCTCAAGACATTAGTTACTCAGTCTCTAATGCTTAGTAATTTCACTAGCTACAGTACCCTGCTAACCGGAGCACAGTAATGTCTAAAGTTTAATCACTACTGTTCGGCGGCAAAATATCTGGCACTGCGGTGATACCTACTCTTATATTATAATCTATGCCACAAACCTTCATCTTCAAAAATATCGTGATTTTGGTAAAATTCTACTGTTCTATCCTATCAGCTTAAGAACGTCTACTGCTGAACAAAGGCCTCCCTCATACAATTCCACATTTGTGTCATTATTTGTGGAAAATTTCCGATACTCACCATGCTTAGTAGGCGGGTTGGTGAGCGCAAAATGATGCTGTTTCATAAAAAAGACGCTGCTGCTCATCCCCTTGGTTAAGACTCCAGTAGTAGACTTTTACGACATCCAAGGGAGGAGAAGGAGTGATGCTGTACTCTGAATCCGGGCACCACATGTACAATTCCAGGCAATTCCTCCATGTATTTGATAATAAAACCACACAAGGGAAACCTATCTTGCTTTATAAGCGTGTTAACCCTGACTGTAAATTCACCACTACCAAAATATGCTAAAAGTTCGCAGCACTGTCTATACAAACCTCTAACGTTTTATTCTCCCAAAAACTACAAAACATGTCAACATCAACACCAATAAAAACAAACGACAATCTCCGAAAAAATAATGTAAAAGCACTTTGATAGAATTTACACGTAAAAAAGAAAGACGCCAACACGCAGTGTAAAACTGGAGCACTTTATCAAGTAAACAAAAAAGGGCCTACGACAGTTCTCATAGAATTTTATTCTAACAGACGGACGGCTTTAAGGGTCCTTGAGTTTTAACTGAGAAGAAAGAGAGTAGAAAATATTTTCAAAATACAAGCAGATAGGAAGTAAGTACTAAGCTGGAAGGGTATTAAAGTTAATAAGATTTGTTTTACGACTTTCCCCTGAAATCAAAAACTTTAAGACGTTGCCCCACACTAGGATTTCTCCTGTGTCGTGGGTGCGTTTACAGACATACATTTCACACACAACTTTAGAGAGATTGGTTATTTCATTTACAATTTCATGACCACAGAGCCATTCGCTTGCTGGTAAGCTTCACACCTAACAATTTTAATGCTACCCAGAACTATCCCTGCGTGGGACCATACCGCATTTGTCACCTCGAGACATAAATACTAATTCGCAGCAGAATAACTGCCACTGCAGCCCTTCTAGCCGAAATCTTTAAAAATTACGCAGAACTTGATCATAAGCCACAAGTCACAGTGCCTATTAAATAGGTGAGTACACTATCCCGGCATTATGAGGCATCCCGGATATATGGACTGACAACCCAAAGAAACCAGCTTAGCTAAACTGTATGCGGTAAGAGGAGTAAGTATTGTGACATAAATTGAGAAAGGTCTATTTCGATTGATTGTTGAATCGTCATCATATCAGCCAAAGGACGTCCACGAAGAAACATTGTTGATTTGACGGCACGGTTGGTGCAGTGGTTGATACAGTCGGCTTCTGCGCACCACGACCCAGTGGGTTCGATTCCCGCACGGAACAAACATTTGTACGATCTGCAGGTAGTTGTTCCGGGTCTGGGTGTATTGTGTGTGGAATTTGTGTTTGTAAACGCACGCACGACACAGGAGATATCCTAGTGTGGAGCATGGCTTAAAAAAAATGAAATAAAAAGCTCGCATTTTGCATACATCAGTCTGTAAACGACCACCGCTGAACATCGGCCTCCCAATTATCACTAAAATGAGCGGTCATCTACACATACGGCACGGTTGGTGCAGTGGCTGATACAGTCGGCTGCTGCGCACCGGGTCGTGGGTTCGATTCCCGCACGGAACAAATATTTGTATGATCTGCAGGCAGTTGTTCCGGGTCTGGGTGTATTGTGTGTGGAGTTTGTGTCTGTAAACGACACAGGAGAAATCCTAGTGTGGGGCAACGTTTTTTTTTTAAAGAAAATAAAAGAAATAAAAAGGAACATACATATTTACGTGTCCTGACTGACTGATTCATGAACGCAGAGCCTAAACAGCTGGGGTTACAGACAAATTTTTTTTTTTACATTTTGGCAATTGATGCCTTTAGTAACATAAGCATTCACTAAGGACGAAATTTAAGCAATTCCACCCCTAAAGTGGTAAAAAAGAGGTGGAACGGTAGAATGCAACTCCGTCATTTTATAAATTAGATGCATGACACTTGGTATTTGTATTTTTGGTTCAAAATAAAGAAATACATGTTTCAGTGTTTTTTCTAAATTCAACACTCAAAAAAAAGTAAAAGAGGGTGTGAAATTTTGTATGGAGTATCCGATATTTTTAAGGTAGATCTATGAAAATTGTTAATTTTATTGGCTTTTTGGTTGAAAATATGGAAATACGTGTTTCCGTGTTTTCCAGCTAGTAGAGTATATATATTGGATTTCATGGTTTGAATTTTATGCGGGGAACCTTAATGTTTTTTTTTAATTTTATTAAAGTAGCCTGAATGATTACTCTTTATCTGCTATCTGCTAGTGAAAGTCCCGCCGAAATCGGTCCAGCTGTTTTGGAGATTAACTAACTTTTTTTATGTTGTTCGTGTTACATACACTTTTATCTGCATTTAGTAAAACGCTGTAATTTTGAGATTACAAACAGATACTCAATTTTATTTATTTGTATAATTTTTGTTCAAAAAGTTGCTGCACGATGATTTTTTTATTCAAAAATAGAATAGTTGAAAAAAAGTTTGTGTTTACGTGCTCAAACAGCAACTTTAATCATTAATTATTTTAAAAAAACATAGAAAATTACATCGTGTATTTTAATAAACCCAACTTATATAACATACTCATTGTTTTCTTAAAATCAATTTCACTTTTTCTTGTGACCTTATATATGCTAACAATATAACTGTCACTTACTAGCTTTTACCCGTGACTTCAACTGCGTCCTTCTCAAAGGAAATTGATATCCTAGTATTCCACGGCATATTCTACCTCTATACAATAGAATACAATACTCTTTATTGTTGACCAAAAATAACAAAAATAAGATCCAATACAGAAAAAGACATGTACAAAGGGCGGTCTTATCGCACACGGTGATTTCTGCCAGACAACCTATGCCTATATATAAATAAATATAAATAATATATATTTTTATTATAAATAATGTCATACTAGTGCCATACTCAATGTATATATATACCGCCCTGCTAAGGAAATTGTTTTCGGTGCATGTAAATAGCTACATCTACTGTCAAGTCATAATGTAATGATTTCGATAATAGAAAGAATCGTGCTGGCAGAGGTGCGTACTGCAGTGCATTTCCCTAAGCTCAAACATCCATACATCCTTGAATACAGAATTGAAATAACGGTGACAACCCAATTTGGTATACGCTAACACTTATCGTCTGGAACGTTTCCTTGAATAGCTTCAATCATGTGTTAGCGAATTGTGAATTAGATTATCGGCGTTATTTCAATTCTGTATTCAAGGATATATGGAAGTTTGAGCTCATGGAAAAGCACTGCTGAGCCAGTTTGATGCGGTGATGGGACTTCAAACGGTGAAACATACAAATTTTAACACTTATAAGTATGTAAGATAGTTTTATATTTTTAAATGGTGGTAGATTAAAATAAGATTTTAATTTTTCGTTCTTACATGATAAAAGCTGCCTGCATATTTTCTAAATATAAACCAGCCGATAAGGATTTGCTTTCATATTCAATATCAGTCATACTCTAATGAAATCCATGGGTGGAAAATAGGTCTTATTCTTAACGGAACCAGACGGCAACGAAGCAGTTTGCATAATCCCGAAGACCAGGCAAGTGAAGCCGTATGAAAAATATCGCATAGAAATTGAATTATCATTTCACTTTTGCTTTCCACTTTTGAAATTGTTGTTTGTAAAATGCCAGTGATCTGTCTGTATATTCCTTTTTTTAGGAGACATTAATTCTGCAGTGTTTTTTGTTATGTATTGGTTATACAGGTTGTCCAGTAAATAGCACGACATACTGCAGGGGGTGAGAGCTTGGGTCAATACCTACCAAAAAACAATATTTGTTCAGCAAAATCTTACGGATTTACAGTAGTACAAAATTTTCGATAAGAAAATTGTACTGTGAAAATTTAAATAAAATTGTATTTCTTGAAAACATTTTAGTTTTTAATAGAATAAAGAAAAGGAATTTTTCACTACGTGATGCTTAAAAATCTGTGTCAAGGTAGAGATTATCGATATTTCGGAAAATTAATATAACTAGATTAGTCATCCTGCGACCACGAATGCTGCAAAGCATTCGAAAAGTCAGGAAGAACAAAAATCTATAATATACGCGATATAATCCATTTAAAAGTGTTTTATTATGAGTAATAATCGCGAAAACCTAAGACATTACTATGACTAGATTTTTATAATGACCACCAAGAGGTTTATGCCTACATCGGTAGAAAATATCGATATCACAGTAAATGTTTAGTAACTCTATGTTCAACACAATTTACTACTTGAATATACGTCGTTAATAGGTATTTTAAAGTCAAAGATTTGTATAGAACTGATGACCGTTGGGGCAAAAAAGTTCTTGAGTGGAGACCGCGCATCTGAAAACGTAGCGTGGGAAGACCTCTGACGAGGTGGACAGACAACCTGGAAAAGGTCGCTGGGAATCGTTGGATGAGGGCGGCATGTAACCGCTCGTTGTGGAAATCTAAGGGGGAGGCCTTTGTTCAGCAGTGGACGTCTTGTGGCTGATAGAATGATGATGATGACGAAATCATTTACAGGAACAGTTGAAATTGAAATGGTTACTCTATTCCAAGTAGTTTGACCAATGGAGAAGAAACTTCATGGAATTACTTTTTGAAATATGTGAAAGTATTATAATCCGCGTGAGGCTGCTACGAATAGTACTAACCCGTCTCATCCCGTGGGTGTTGTAAACGATGACCATAAGATTAGCTGGAGGTTGGGCAGCAGCGTCCTTCGAGTACATTAACAACTCAAATGTGGTCCCCAACCCACCTGCCACGCGTGGCGATTATGGCAGAAACCCTCAATAAGCACAAACACATCCAGATCGTTCGTGGTTGCGATCTTTGGGGAGGCCTATCACCAGCAGTGGGCTCAGTTCGGCTGAAATGATGATGAGGATGATACCAGTCTAATTCCTGCAAATGGGTTGTGATTTATACGAGCATAATGCAAGTAGATGTGTGACATAAATACACACATAATGTTATGTACAATGAAAATTAATTTCCCAGAAAATAAGATTCATCATCATCATCATCATATCAGCCAAAGGACGCATTTACATGCCACCCTCATCCAACGATTTTCGTCAACAATACCCCAATGCCTCAAGACGAAAGTTTCTAACCAGTGTGTGTTACCAGTGATGACATATGGAACAGAAACGTGGTCACTCACTATGGGCCTCATAAGAAAGCTCTAGGTCACTCAGCGAGCTATGGAGAGAGCTATGCTTGGTATTTCTCTTGTAGATCGAATCAGAAATGAGGAGATGAATAGAAGAACTAAAGTTGCCGACATAGCTGAAAGGGTTAGTAAACTGAAATGGCAATGGGCGGGGCATATTACTCGTAGAACTGATGGCCGTAGGGATAAAAAGGTTCTTGAGTGGAAAATACGATTAACATAGCATAATTAAAAGCTGACCAGTCTGGAGAGAGGGCACCTATTCACGGGCAAGTATATAATTACATCTTATATTATATTCCGTGTTAACATTTACAGATTTAAAACTATAGATATTGAGTTCACAATCATCATAATCATCATTTCGGCCGAATAAAGTCCACTACTGGACACAGGCCTCCCTCAACGATCACCACAACGACCGGTATTGGTGGGTTATGTGCTCATTGGGGGGATTTGCCATAATCGCCACGCTTGGCAGGCGGGTTGACGATCGCAGTTGAGTTGTTAATGTATTCGAAGGACGCTGCTGCCCATCCTCCGGGTAATCCCTTAGTCGCCTTTTACGACACCCACGGGATGAGACGGGTTATTACTATTCGTAGCCGGCACCACATGGCATAGTTCACAATACTACATTTTAAATCCAGCTTAGATTTCAAATACAATAATATCACTAAACTAAAATAAATGTTTGCGGAACCCTCAAATCGCTACTGGCTTTTTGTCAATATATTCCTCCAGAAGACGTTACCAATTCAGTAGAGAGAAATGTAAATGAAATAGAGTTCAGAAGTTATGCCTCGCCCGTCAAAAGATAAAAAAAGGTTTGTTCCAAAAGATAATGTTTTTATACCAGTTGAAGCCGTTCGCAATAGTGTTATAGATTTGGAATATTTTACCGATATCGTTTCGAAGGATTTTTAGAAGATATGAGGGTATGCGTGTATTTGGAACACCCAATTTATAGTTAGGCGAAATGGAATATTGGAGATATTATTCAGAGAATGCTGGTATAGTGTTGTTGATTTCAGAAAGTTATAAATGGAATAGTATAATATTTTCGTTTGGTTGTGTATTTTAAAATACTAATATGTCATTATTTTAGGTTAATATTACTTTTAAAACGATAGTGAAAGATCATCATTTTTTTTTTTTTTCATCATTTCGGCCGAATGAAGTCCACTGCTGGACACAGGCCTCCCCCAAAGATCACCACAACCACCGATATGGATGTGTTGTGAGCACATTGGGGGGTTTTGCCATAATCGCCACGCTTGGCAGGCGGGTTGGCGATCGCAGTTGAGTTGTTAATGTACTCGAAGGACGCTGCTGCCCATCCTCCAGCTAATCCCTTAGTCGACTTTTACGACACCCATGGGAGGAAATGGGGTGGTGGCATTCTGAGCCGGCACCACACGGCAAAGCCGGCACCACACGGCAATAAAATGAAAGATAGAGGATTTTAAAATATAGAGGTTTAAATGAAAGAAAGAAAGTTTTGTTCTGAACTCTTACAAAAATAGCAAAATAGACGTTTAAATATCTTATGAGGACTGAAGCCCGCCTTCGATGCCGAAGATGACCGGTCCAGTGGTTTTAGTCAATAGGAGTCCGGCGCGTACCCCTTCATCTTTCCGCGGGGTGGAGGAAGTTCATGAGGAATTTCCACCTGGGAACAATAAAAATAATGAAAAACGGTTACAATGGTTGTGCCAGTACTATGGTTGCTGGTATTAGAACAAGTTTTCTTTTAGAGATAAACCGATTCTGAAAACTTAATGAAGCCATTACCATAATAATTTTTTTTTTTTTAAACCTGGGCTACTTTTCTAGGATTTCTCCTGTGTCGTGGGTGCGTTTGCAGGCATGAATTCCACATACAATACACCCAGACCCGGAACCACTACCTGCAGATCATACAAATATTTGTTCCGTGCGGGAATCGAACCCACGACCCGGAGCGCAGCAGCCGACTGTATCAGCCACTGCACCAACCATGCCGACATATCATAGTATAGACATAAACTGTCAGTGATTGCTACGAGCAGTGTTTTTTTTTTTTTTGTTATGATATGCGATACATAGAACTTGCTTAAAAATCTGTAACGATGTCTATTACCTTTATCACGAACACTAAAGTATTCTAACCGTTAAGAACAATAAATATAGGCTTGCTGTATGCTTGCTACGAATAGCACGAACCCATCTCACACCGTGGGTGTCGTATTAGGCGACTATGGGATTAGCCGGAGGATGGGCAGCAGCGTCCTTCGAGTACATTAAATACTCAACTGCGATCGCCGACCCGCCGGCTAAGCGTGGCGATTATGGCTAAACCCCCCAATGAGCACACAACACACCCATATCAGTCATTGTTGTGATCTTTGGGGGAGGCCTGTGTCCAGCAGTGAACTTTATTTAGCCGAAACGATAATATAGGTATGTTTATGTATATGTCTGTGTGGTGTCTGGATTAATGATATAGCACCACTCCATGTCTTCCCGTGTATGTCATACAAGGCAACTAAGGAACTCGATACCAGATGGATGGGTAGCAACGTCCTAGCAGAAGTAGCTATATGGAGAGTACTGGCAAATTCTCCCCAATGACGACACACACTAACAAACGGTTCCCAGTGAAACCATTGTTTGGAAATCTATGGGAAGGCCTTTGTTCGGCAGTGGACGTCTTTTGCCTGATATGATGAGGGTGATATTTTAAAGAGGTCAATATGTTAAATAAAAATTCTGTTTAAATTTCTTTTCCAATAACTACTCGTTTCCAGATATTCCAGGGTTTAGTAATGGATTCAGGATTTAACGCATACAATTTGAAACCTCGCAACTTTACTATGTCGTTCCAATTCAGTGCTTCAGGGCCAAGCTTTCAATGATGCAGGCCAAAGCGGACAGCGCCGACTTGGTACCAAAGTCACTGTTAGCTTGTTCTGTGCGGGTGGATGAAGCCGAAGATGCACCTCGGTCTATCCCACTTCTGATTTCGGATGGAATAGGTATTTGGTGCGAATTGGTAAAGGTTGGCAACCATTCTGGCGGTGTAAATCATTCTATGACTGGTTTTGCAGACATTGTTTATGAAAACGTCAGTATTATGTCACAATATTAATTTATTAAATGAATCAAGTATTTAAATTAGTTACACAAATACTGCACTGTTTATATGATGACTCAGGAGTGATCCATATCATATTTAAGAGATGTTGACAGAACGAGTGTCGCGATCCAAGTGCCCCCCCATAGATTAAACACTAATATTGAAAGTACCCCCGCGGCCGCACAGTGCGCTGCATATAATACGCCTCCGCTCCATCCCCACCTCGCCTGACTCATAGAGTGGTACGATGTCGTCACTTGCACGTGCGTGCGTTCGTAAACAATTTTTGCAGCAAACGTGTTTTATTTTTGTTCCAGCTGTTTCTGAACCTGTACACCTTAATTACTTCCAAAGAATTTAAAATAACATAACAAACAAATTCCGAATTCATTTTAAATTCCCTTTCTCGATACTGCTATTGAAGCGTACAGGGCTCCTCAGAGGCAGAACTAATCTAAATGCAAGGAAATGCTAAACAATTTCACTTTGACTGCAATGGACTTTGGGTACGGAGCTGGAAGCGATTTGTGAATACCTTCCTCTATACCCCATTGAGTTGCATCAAGGAAAGACATTATTAGATATTGCCTTGATTTTATTTAAAAAATCAAAAATGTTCATTTGTACCATTCAGTTTTTACGCACAACATACAATAGTTTATACAGAAGAGGCTTATAGATAAATTACATACATTCCTATTTTGTGTTGCCTAAACTAAGATAATTCAATATCCTGTGATATAGGCAATAATTACACATTAATAATTATAATGAGACCTACTGTCGATTTTTCTAACTATGATTTTCGGTGAATGATGTAGTACACTATGTTTGTGAGTTCCTATAGTTTTTTTGTCGTATGGTTCGAGGCCGGCCTTGTATCAGAGTTGTTCAAGCCACGTACAGGCCTCTAACTTGGCGTAACTTAAGACCAAGTATATATAACGGATAGTATTGAGCATAAACAAAAAACCTATCACCACCTCTTACGAGCATATGCGCAACGTTATAATGAAGAAAGATATGTCTATAGAGCATTGGTTACAACAATATAATCAAATGGCACCGTTTTGTACAAAAGTAACAATCCACTTTCTGTTAAAAAAATTAGCGTCGTGTGTTAACTAGATGGTTTCAGGTAAATATAGCTGTAGGCGCGCAATGCTTTAAGACGTGCGCGAACGGATAGCGCTTTCTCTTTTATCACACGTAATGCTCGCATTAGGATAACAGGTCTTTATAACTGGAAATTTGTTCAACTTAATAGGCTCTACCGTAAGTAATACTATATCTTCGGGCGTAACGACTGCCGTATAATGACAGAGCACGGGAGACAGTCACCCATCCATAGACCATCCATAACCGATTCAACAGGTAAGTTTGACTTTCGTATAAGCTGTAGTAAATGTTGATTGAGCTATTAAATGGGCTGGCTCAATCAGGGAATTGCCACGCCGTCACACAAAATCGGTGTCACGTAGGAAAATTGTTGGTACCAACAGTATTGCTAGATATCATGCGGTGAGTGATGAATACCGGAAGCCCTTTGGGTGTCCAGGTCGGGGTCGTTCTGTGGTCCCACTATTAATTATAATGCTGCTATTGAGGTGGTAAATTAAAACTTGGACGATACGGTTGAGTGCAAGTGTATAATTGCGCACAGAACAGTTTATATGACAGTTACAGAAAACAAGTACAGGTTATGATATTTAACACTTGTATTCTATACTAAAGTTGAACTTAAATTAGACTGTTCGACAGATCGATACACGTCAAGATGGTAATTTTTTTTTTTTTTTAAACTTTGCCCCATTCTAGGATTTCTCCTGTGTCGTGGGTCTGTAAACGCACAGACATGAATTCCACATACAATACACCCAGACCCGGAACAACTACCTGCAGATCATACAAATATTTGTTCCGTGCGGGAATCGAACCCACGACCCGGAGCGCAGCAGCCGACTATATCAGCCACTGCACCAACCGTGCAATTAGCTCTAGGTGGATAATTCCCGAGTTTTTTCTTGACCGTCTCACCACAGACAATCTTAGTTTTATGATGCATTCAGAAACGCCACAGCCCGACCACCAAAAAACATGGCAGCAATACGACATGGGGCCTTCACGGAAAAAGTGCGGCTGGCCTAAATATCGACAGCACATCGGTGCCTTCTCTGGTGTCAGAGATGTTGATGGGCGGCAGTGATCGGTAAGGCGACCCGCACGTTACTTTGCCCACCTATACCATACAATAAAACACAAAGTTGCTGCACAACGAAGTGATATTTTAACCATGATTCTAATTTGGTATATGCATTTCTGACTACACCTGTTAAGAATAACAACTCAGATATGAATTTTGTACGTCTGTAGCTAATGTAGCTAACATTTATAATAACAGAAATATTCAGGCATTGTTCGGGTAAAACACAGTTGCCGTTGCACGAAATTTTCACTTGCGTGAAACAGAGCAGAATATGCATGGATTATTCTAAAGTTATAGCTATATATATATATATATATATATATATATATATATGTATATAGTTATATATAGTTATATCTTATACCCCACACCTAATGTATTTCCATTTTAAAAATTGTCACATTTCTAGAGAAAATCACTTCTGCATTCGTTTATACAACTTGCAAGGCTATGCTTCTGAGTGTATTCGTATTTTGAATTTAAATTTACATATTCTAATTTATTGGTTTCACTCCTTCCGATTAAATTAAAGAAATAGAAAATACAAAATATAAGACTTACATTTTTCTTGTTAAATTAAATTTTGGACAAGGAGCCCTACGCTATACTATGCAATGATTAAAAAAATATTGTATAATATAGTCGTTTTAAATCATGATAAATTTAATAATGAGTTGAATATAATATGACAGCAATGACATAACTGCGATCCACTAAGCATATTCCTAAAATTCCACAGTAGTATATTTTGTGCAGTTTCTCGAGATATTTATTGACCAAACTTATAATGGCGAAAGGGTGGGCCAATGTTCCTTACAAAAAAAAATACAAAAAGCTAAACATGTAGATAAACGTGTGGTGCCGGCTCAGAATGCCACCACCCCATTTCATCCCGTGGGTGTCGTAAAAGTCGACTAAGGGATTTACCGGAGGATGGGCAGCAGCGTCCTTCGAGCACACAACAACTCAACTGCGATCGCCAACCCGTCTGCCAAGCGTGGCGATTATGGCAAGACCCCCCACTGAGCACACTACACACCCATATTGGTTGTTGTGGTGATCTTTGGGGGAGGCCTGTCCAGCAGTGGACTTATTCGGCCGAAATGATGAAACATGTAGATTCAAATAAGTTATTTACAGGAGCCTATATTGTATATTAATAATACTTACTTATATTTGGTTTTTTAATTATGAGCTGATAATTCTGGTATCTGGTCATAGTTATGTCAAATTATTGTAGTGTCATTGATTCTTGATACGTCTGCAAAATTGTATGTCAATCTAGACGGATAGATCGGCACGGTTGGTGCAGTGGCTGATACAGTTCAGCTGCAAAAAATCCATTACATTCATATATAGTTACATACAGGTCAAGCTAATATAGAGCGTGTAATAAAATGTTAGCAATAGGTTTTGCCAAGCAGTAGTAAGTTATAGCAACGAACCCCAGTCAGCAAAATCCCTAAGATAGACATTAAATAAGAACTCTTTAAGACTTGCCCAGGAGAGGCTTATAGTTAATCTGTAGACTCTATAGATCATATTATGGCTGCCTTTCACTTCGTCTTAATCTTTATACCTCTACAGATATTAGATAGTGGCGCACAAAATTAATAGGTCGCAGTATTATGTACTTAATTTTATAGTATTTTTGTGTCGTAAAAGGCTGGATGTTTACGAACAAGCTTTATAAATACTTTTTTGCGGGTTCAAGACCTGGTAAGTACTAATGAGATGTGTTAACATTATAATTACTGTACTTTTTTAGTTAATTTAGATACCCTTGACTGTAGGCGAAAGAAAACATTGCAGGAACCCGAACCTAATGTTCTGAAGTCGGCAACACTAAGCAACGTAGCGACAAATGCTTGTTCCCTTTTTGTACAAAAAGAGTTTTGTCCTTCAGTGAGATAGTTGCAGGATAATTCTTTAAGTATCCATCCATCCAAACAGGTACATACTAAGTGTTACTTGTTCAAAAGAAATGACTTTAAGTTCACGTGAAGACAAAAATCCAAGCAACATGTTTTGCCAAGCATTAGAGAGCAACAAACGCGTTAAAAATCCTCCCAGTCAGTAATATTACTAAGATGGGCACATTAAATGAAAATTCTTTAGTCTCACCTAGAGAGCTTACAGTTAATCTACAGACTGTTATAGATCATATTATGGCTGCCTTTGTTCTTTTTTTATTTACATTTACTTTGACTGTCGTCTTAATATTTACACCTATAGAAATATAAGATGGTGGCGGACTAAGTCACATTGGTACTTGCCATGCTTCGAATCTGCAACGAAACTTTGAGTTCATAAACCTCTGGTAGCACGACGACATTGCAGGAAGTAATTACTGAATGATTATTTTAATTACTTAGCTAACCTAAATTAACGTCTTTATATAATATTTTCATTTTAAAACAGGAAATTCAGCTGCTCTTAAAGTGAGTCATTTATTTTGCTCGCCACTGTTCTAAACACCGATGCACTTAGCGTAGTACATAATCTTCTTAGCGTTGCTACATACTTAAAATACTTAAGTGCTAATATTCCCGTTATTACTGAAATTCTGGTATGTTACTTGTAATCTCGTATATTCATAATGGTTTAAGAAGTTTAAAGTTAAATGAATAAATTATACAGGCTGTAAGTGTCAACATACCGAAAACTTTGGAAAGAGACTGGAGCCGAAGTAAATTTATAATAAAAATTGGAAAGCCGTCTGTAACGGAAATTTGTCATTTTGAGCGCGCAATGTATCGTGACTAACGCGATCAAAACGTAACATGATTATTGTACTATGATATAATATCTATATGTTACTGCGAGCGATCACTACATCCGTGAACTGTATCAAAACAATATCATCATCGTCATCATTTCAACCGAATGACTTCCACTGCTCAATATAGGCCTCCCCCAAAGATCGCTACAATGACCGGTCGGACGGACCATACGGTGAAAGAGAAAGAGTTTTCAATCCTAACTGGAATTATGGCAAAGCACTCGTCTTTATATTTCAAGTTTGGCAATAATTATGTTAACTAATGAAAAGCATTGCCATTAAAATGGTATGCGAGAATTAATAATGAAATCCCACTTGAACGAGAAACATTTTTCATTCATAAAACATCAAATTAAATATTTGGTTCCGATGTAAAATAAAATTCGCAATTGCGACCTCTCTCTTATTTACAATGGAAAATTAGCAACGTTGCATTCTTTAAAATGTTTTGACCCTCGGCGAACATAATAAGTGTTTTTGGGTGTTGAGCAATTTTATTTTTAAAATGGATTTTGTGAAGATGATATCATTGTTTCTTTTTTGGTTTCAAATTATTATGTTATATGAGGTAATTTTTTTGTTCTTGCTTCTCGCATATATTTCTGGGAAATGAGGTTGCTTAACCGGTCATTTCTAGCGAAGCCAAAAGAGGCCTCCAGCCAGGCTTAAAATTAATATTAAAAACTAAGCAACTTCCGCTAAGCTGCGGGACACGGACATCGGCTTAGGGCGTTGCTGGGGATAACAAGCTATTGTTTTGGGGACAGCTGGATAGGTATTATTTATAATGTATTAGTGGACCTTTAAAACTACAGGCTCGGCACGGGCCGGTGCGAGCAAGAGACAGGAGGGAGAAGTACTAACTTGAACGGGAAGATGACGCGGCGAATCTTTTGTTGGCTAACGTGCTGTATTATACAAGATACAGAGATACAGGTGTTCTGATTTTGAATAACATCTAACATCTGTGAGGTGTCCGGATTAAAAATATTGCAGTACTCCATCTTCTCTCGTGGATATCGTAAAAGGCGACTAAGAGACTCTTGACCGGAAGGGTGGGCAGCAACGTCCCTTCTATGAAACAGTAGCCATTCTGCGCTCACCAACCCGCCTGCCAAGCGTAGTGAGTACTGGCAATTTGCCCCGAAAATACTGACACACTTATACAAAATCTATGGGGAGGCTTTTTTCAGCAGTGGACCTCCTATGGCTGATATGATGATGATGAAGAATATGCTTACCGTAAAGAGGTATTTATTATTAATTAGTATTTATATATTATTCAAACAAAATATAATTTTACCGTAGCAGGGTTACTCTTGCAAGTTTACTTTGTAGGTACTTCCCCACAGAGTTTAACTACTTTAATGTCTAGACCAAGTAATTATTGCTGCATACTTCAAACAACTATATACAGTTCTGTAGTGCCGTTGCACCTAGTCACATATTTGGAAGTTAGACCACACTCGAGACAGTGGCCGGACGCCAAACACTTCAACCATGCAATAGATAGGAGCAGAAGGTCCTCACTCCATACATATTCTCTACGTTAATAGGAGACAAGTGAAACTATTGACTTCTGGTAAGGCGTGTTTTATTTAGTGTCGTCGCAACAAGAGACGTTCCACCAGTGAAAAAAATAGTTGTGTACAAAAAACGTGCCACCGTGTGAGCAGCACAGCGTACAGCGAGACTACAAATCCTTTACAAGGCCCAGTGATGTGCCTAAGGGCGGCCTTTTTAATGTCAACTCCCCTCCGCTAGATAAGGTGACCACACTACGGTCATTCCCTTTGAGATGTGCTTAAAGGTGTGGCACCAAAATGGGCGGCTCTAGATGGAGATTTTTTTAGTCTTTGGAGCCCTACTTCGGTGCCGAAGATGACCGCTCCGGTAGTTTTAGCAAGTAGGATTTCAACATGGCCGTCTGCTCTTCCCCGGGGCGGAGGAAGCACTAAACTGTGTCATCATTCTGGAGGGTATTTGCCAATACTCACCACGCTTGGCAGGTGGGTTGGTAAGCGCAGTATGGCTACCATTTCACAGAAGGGACGCTGCTGCCCATCTCTCTGGTTTAGATTCCCTTAGTCGTCTTTTACGACATCCACGGGAGGAGATGGAGTGGTGCTATATTCTTAATCCGGACACCACACAGAATAGAAAATAAAATATTTCCACCGGGTTAATAAAAAACAAAATAAAGAGTGGTCACTAAAGAAGAAATTTACAAAGTTGGGCGAGTATATTGGTGACCATTTTGCCGTAGCGGGTATTCATCTGTTCACCTACGTATAATTTTAGGAGTGCGCCTTCTGTTTTAGTTCATGTGTAATGCCTGTGGAGATTTGTATCGCAGGTTGGGAGATACATTAACTGTGAGAAATGTCTATGTGCAGTAAATACAATGTTCATTGAAATAAATAAACTCTTGACATTCGTATACTAGGTCTGCCTGTGCCTCAGGTCACAAATCACAAGTGGTGGAGACTACGGTAATGATATCATTAAGCTTTTTGGAATGCGCAATTGGACCCATTGCTCAAATGTTGTCTGTTCGTGCAATTTGGGTTGCTGAAAGAAAAATTATCTATACAAATAAATGAAGTCTAAATAACAGCTTTTTACAAAATGCATATAGTGTTTTATAATAATATGAAAGTATATACACTAAAAGCTTATAATAAAATCATTTTTGAATTTTGTTGGCTGTCTGTCTGATTGTTTGTTCCGGCTAATCTCCAAAACGGCTGGATCGGTTTTGATGGAACTTTCACTGGCAGATAGCTGAAGTTATAAGGAGTAGCTTAGGCTACTTTTATTTTAGAAAAATGTTAGGCTTTCACGGAAAAACTTAAAACCCATGAAGTGCAATCCAATATATACACTAATTATACTTATGTATTTTCATTTGAGTATTTATATTGTTAAAAATAAGCGCGGGTGAAACCGCTAGTATAAAATTGACCCAAACTCACTGATCTGGCTGAATACAAACTTATATAACCTTGTTCATAGTTTCGCACACACAGAACATCCTTTTGAATAATCTGTTTTTCCTCAGGCGTAGAGTCAAGGAAGTTGGGCGAAGCTCACTCATTATACTAACTTGCTTCATAAAAAATATATAAAAAGTAATCTTAGGGGCTTTTCTTAAACTTTGTCTAAAGTAAATAAGCTGCTTTGAATGTAGGTAAGCTTGTAAAAAACTGGCCAAGTCTTTAATGGGCTAGTGCTCAGTTTCGGTTTCAATTATGACCACGCGATAATGTTATACTGACGCTAATTCGGGTGAGCATGCTTTGGCAGCAAAAAGTGTCTGATTCTGGACGTGTTTTTTTTTCATTGGAATAGTCATGCAATTGATGACAATGTCGTACCAGTATATCAAAAGTGGATCGGTGAAGGCTGAGAAATAATTACAAGCACACAAATCCCTAGAATATTACGATAGACACTGTATCGAACTATTTGAAGCAACGGTTCCGTATTCACTACCTGGCAAGTCCACTTAAATAGAAGTACCAATAGTGCTGAATCTTCATCATCAGCCAAAGGATGTCCACTGCGGACAAATGGCCTCCCCTTAGATTTCCACTATTGTGTCATCATTTTGGGGGGGATTTGCCAGTGCTCATCACGGGTTGGTGAGCGCAGAATAGCTACTGTTCTACAGAAGGGACACTGCTGCCCATTGTTGTAGATTAGAGTCACTTAGTCGGCTGCTATATTCTTAACTAGCTGGGACCCGTGGTTTCACCCGCCTTTAATTTAGAACAAATTTGGAGTACTTGGACATAGACACTTGACATAGAATATGTATATTGGATTTCAAGGGTTTTTTATTTTTTGCGCGGAACCCTAATTATTCTTCTAAAATAAAAGTAGCCTAAGTTATTCCTTATAACATCAGCTATCTGCTAGTGAAAGTCCCGTCAAAATCGGTCCAGCCGTTTCCGAGATTACCCGGGACAAACAGACAGACAGACAGACCGACAGACAGACAATTTTTTTTAAATTGTTGTTTTGTTATTTTTTCCCGTATACACTTCAATTTTATTTATTTTTATAGTTAAGTATTTATTTTCGGGTCTGATTATTGATGTTTTTGATGATCACTGCCGCCCATTAACACTTGTAACACCTGTCGCTATGCTGTCAATGAGTCGTGGATGTGTGGCCAACCTTTGGGGCAATCTTACGCCCACTTATTAGAGAAACAGAAACTGGATGGTGTAAAAGCTGAATTGCAATAAAAGGAATCCTAAAAAGTCATGTCCCATGAAATCATAATACGTCGGTACACTAGTTATTAAAAACTTTGTTCGACCGAAAGTCTCTTGATGCGACCACCACATGTAAATTAAGTTGAATGCAAAATTATTAGCCCACTGGGAGGGAAGGGTGGTCAGATGTTCCCACCATTCACACGGTTTAATACTTGTCTCATACATATTCAGCAGCTTCAGGATTTTTGTGGTGTTTGAACGAAGTTGGAAGTTTTGTATAAAAAGTTTGAATTATGCTGTATGTTATAACATAATAACTTGGCAGGCGAGTTGTTGAAGCTCGAGGTGTACCCTCCGTGGGCCGCTGAGCGGTGGATCCTGGTCGATCGGATCGGACAAGATCTCTCTTTGCCAGCAGTAGTGTCGGCTATGTTGGCAGAGCACGAAAACTGGAATGCAGTGGTCACCTTCTGTGAGAGCGCTATGCTCCAGAAGGAGACCGCAGAGCGGGATCGAGAGAGGGCCGATCATGCTCGAAAAAGAAGGAGACGGCGCCAGGGGGTGACCGATTCACAGTCACCCTTTCAGAGATATTCCGATACGCGTGGCACCAGTGGACGGCTCTAGTGTGATCGTACGATGACATGGAGGCCCCCTTAGGTGCCGAAGATGACCGCCCCAGTGGTTTTAGCCGGTAGGAGTCCGTCCAAGGGAGTGCGATACCCCTCCGTCCTTCCCCGCAGCGGAGGAAGTTCATGAAGAATTTCCACTGGGCACCAATAAAAAAGTCGAGTTGTTGAAAGCAGAATGGCTACTGTTGCAAAGAAGGCACACTGCTGCCCATCCCTGTGGTTTATAGTGCCTTAATTGTCTTTTATGACATCCACAGCAGGAGATGTATCGGTGCTATGTTCTTGATCTGGACACCACATAGACTTACGCACCCATGTTCCTTATTAAATACATCCTATCAAAGACTAAGGTTAAAGTATGGGTCAAATCCTTTTTAGCTATTATAAGTAATATCAGTATTAATTGAAAAAAAGCCATACGATGAACGTGGCCCATATTATAACTTTCTTTCTTCCTTTCTTCTTCTTTCTGTCTTTCTTTCAAAAAATCGTTCTTTTAAAATTCTATATTAAAATAATCTTAAAATCCTAAATTTAATTCGCGATGGCTTAAGAATTACTATCATAAATTATTGAATTGCGTCTTTTGACGTGTGGTGCCGGCTACGAATAGTACCAGCTGAATATAATAATAGTAAAATAGGTTCCGAGATAAATGAGATCGACTTAGAAATGAGGAGATCTCTAGAAGAACTAGAGTTTTTAGCAATAACAGAGGACTAAGCAAGCCTAAGTGGCAATGGGCTGGGCACATAGCTCATAAAATGCAACATGATGGCTGAAGGGTCTGAAAGGTTTTTGAGTGAAGACCGCAAGTACTGCAATACGCAGCGTAGGACGGCCTCCATCGAGATGGACAGACGATCTGGCGAAGGTAGCTGGGAGTAGGATGGGGGCGGCATGTAACCGCGCATTGTGGAAATCTATCAAGCCTTTGTTTAGCAGTGGACGTCCTTCAGCTGATACTATAGTGATGATAAAAATAGGATACATTATGTGTCCTACATCCATGGGAGAATTCATGGCAGTATATCTATAGTACAGCTATGGAGGGTCGCCGCTTAGTGTCCCATTATATTTTAGATTAGAATGCTTTATCCATAAAAAGGGACATAGTACCTTACCTATTTACGAATTCTTCTACTAGATTAAATAAATAACTAATAATATTAAACTAAGTATTATTGCAGACTTTTGGGAGTAAATTTATTCATCATTTCGGCCGAATGAAGTCCACTGCTGGACAAAGGCCTCCCCCAAAGATCACCACAACACCCAATATGGGCGAGTTGTGGGCTAATTGGGGGCGTTTTGCCATAATCGCCACGCTTGGCAGATGGGTTGGCGATTGCAGTTGAGTTGTTAATGTACTCGAAGGACGCTGCTGCCCATCCTCTGGCTAATTCTCGACTTTTATGACACGCAGGGGAGGAGATGGGGTGGTGGCATTCTGAGCCGGCACCACACGGCATATATATAATAAATAACTAATAATAATAAACTAAGTATTATTGCAGAGACTTTTGGGAGTAAGTGTATAAATAGAAACTGTTAATTCAGTGTTAACTGCTTTTGGAAACGTTTTAGATTTAACTTTACTGGTGTCAAAGTATACAACGAGTTCCTGCAATGTTTCGTAAATGTTTAAAACGTAATATGCCATTTTCGCCACTTATTTAAGCATAGCTAAACATTTTTAATTACCTCTCAAGTAAAACACGACGAATACCAAACGATTTTAACTTGCAATTATTTTGTCGCACTTACCCGAAATGAAATTTGAGGGGAAGCATTTATTCTGTAGTGTCACAATCACGGAATCGGAGAGGAAAAGACAGAGTTTCTCTAATAAAAAAGCTTGAGTGGTCATTGCAAGTGAAGGGGTTTTCCGGTACATCGAATTAACGGAAAGTCGTAAAGATTGTATACAGCAGTTGTGAGGACAAAATCATACAATCAGGATGACAATTCACCGGCTGATGAGAACACCCCCAATTCATCCCGTGGGTATCATGTGGAATTAGTCTGAGGATGGGCAGCAGCGTTGTTCGAGTATATTCAGTTAATTCAACTGCGATGCCAACGCATCTACCTTTTTTTTTTTTTATTGGTGCCCAGTGGAAATTCATCATGAACTTCCTTCGCCCCGGGGAAGGACGAAGGGGTATGCCGGACTCCTACCGGCTAAAACCACTGGAGCGGTCATCTTCGGCACCTCAGGGAGGCTCCAGGTCCTCGTATGATCACACCAGAGCCGCCCACTGGTGCCACGCCTATAGGCACATCTCAGAGAGGGTGACTGTAAAGTGGTCGCCCCCCCGGGGGGATTGTAAAGGATCCCCCAAAGCGTCCTAGCGTGGCGATAATGGCAAAACCCCCCAAAAGGCACAACTCAAACCCAGACTAGTAACTTTGGCGATCTTGGGGGAGGCCTATATCCAGCAGAGGACTTTTTTCGGCTAAAAAGATAAACGACAGACATCATTTATCTATGTGAGAAGCACTGTTTTAGCGATTATACATCAATATTTTGAATCGACTTCAAAAAGAAGGAGTTTTCAATTAGAATGTTGAGGCATTACTTCGTCATATATGCACCGATTATTTCATTGTATGAAAAAGATTTCACCTGACGTGCCACCATTTATATTTGCTGAATATCTTTGGAGATAAAACGGGATCTCTTCAACCAATAAAATCAACTTTTAAAAGGTAAAAACCGCGTTCAAAAGTTATAAAATAATGTGTTAAAACAATTTAGGAAGTCGGTGCCAATGTTTTCATCAATCAAACCAAACCGGCAGCACCGGCTTCTTAACTGTTCCACAAAAAATATTTTATTATAATAAAACGAATTACACTGGATAACTTATAAATATTTGTTTTTTCCGAACACTGCAGTATTTGTGGTATGCCGGAATATCTATGCCTCAGAATATCCCATCCGACCCCAGAATATACCATCCCATCTCCTCCCGTGGGTGTCGTAAAAGGCGACCAAGGGATTAGCCGGAGGATGGGCAGCAGCGTCCTTCGAGTACATCAACAACTCAACTGCGATCGCCAACCCGTTTGCTAAGCGTGGCGTTTATGGCAAATCCCCCCAATAAGCCCACAACACACCAATATCGGTCGTTGTGGTGATCTTTGGAGGAGGCCTGTGTCTAGCAGTGGACTTCATTCGGCCGAAATGAAATACTGCACGACAGGTGCCGTGACAGTTTTTTAAATGTTATTTTATTTGCCGTTCAATTCTTATCTCTTAAGTCATTTCGGCCGAATGAAGTCCACTGCTGAACACAGGCCTACCCCAAAAATCACCACAACGACCGATATGACTGTGTTGTGTGCTCATTGGGGGGTTTTGCCACAATCGCCACGCTTGGCAGACGGGTTGGCGATCGCAGTTGAGTTGTTAATGTACTCGAAGGACGCTGCTGCCCATCCTCCGGTAAATCCCTTAGTCGACTTTTACGACACCCACGGGAGGAGATGGGGTGGTGGTATTCTGAGCCGGCACCACATGGCTATCTCTCTCTAAAGTAATTCTATTTATTATATTGAGACAGATTCTAAATCTAACGTAATTTCTTTAAGCAAATCAAACCCGATAACTTGACAAAACACAGAGAATAATAAAACTTAGTGGCTAGCAAGCTTTTTAATAAGAGTTGAAGGTTTACTCGTCCCCACGAGAAATACCTAAAAGTTAAATAAAATGTTTCAACTCTTCAATCCCTGGAGGCCAATTTCGTCTAGACCTGTAAATATATTCCATCTTAAAAGCATCCATTTACAAGTACAAAATTAACAGAACTATCAATCTTAGGCAGCGTCATTCAATAAAGCCATTGTCAGGGGTGTCACAGTTTGAAAAATGTGCGAATCCGGTTAGGGGTGTCCCTGGGTAGACGCAATCAATCAATGAGAGAAATTGAGACCGTTCTGATATGCGCGGCCCTAAATTATAAGCGATAAATGTCTATTTATCATGGTATCTTGAGGCTTCGGCGATTTGGGGAAGTGACAGTGCTTGTTATGTTATCTATACAAATAAATAAAATTGAAGTGTCTATTTGTAATGGCAAAATAACAGCTTTTTACTAAATGCATATGAAAGTATAATACGGTACCTATAACAAAAAAACAATTTTTACATTTTTTGTCTGTCTGTTTGTTCCGGGTAATCTCCAAAACGGCTGGACCGATTTTGACGGGACTTTCACTGGCAGATAGCTGATGTTATAAGAAATAACTTAGACTTTTATTTTAGAAAAATAATTCCGCGCAAAAAAAAAAGCTTGTAATCCAACATATATATTCTATGTCGAAGTACTCTAAATTTCTTTTAAATTAAGCGCTGGTGAAACCACGGGTCCCAGCTACATAGGCTGCACTAAAAGTATCGGGAATGGAATATTTCCACTGTTCCTGTCATATTAAAATCTTTTTAATTGAAAACTCCTTGGTTTTACAAATCGAATACCATTTATTTATTTAAAAAAAGATTCACGGTCTTGTCACAAGGTTTTGTCAAACTTGTTTAGTCGTTGAGAAAATGGAATTGACTCGAGAAAATTCAAGAGCGATGATTTATTATGACTTTCGAAGTGGTTTAACACAAAAACAGTGTGTTGACCGGATGATTTCTGCATTTGGTGATGAAGCCCCATCCAAAACCACAAATTATCGCTGGTTTGCTGAATTTCAACGTGGACGTGTCAAGCTCAGTGATGATCCTCGTCAAGGTCGTCCAAAAACTGCAGTCACCCAAGAAAACGTTGATGCTGTGTGTAAGCTGATTGAGGAAGATCGAC
This sequence comes from Diloba caeruleocephala, assembly GCA_947459985.1. Lineage (NCBI taxonomy): Eukaryota > Metazoa > Arthropoda > Insecta > Lepidoptera > Noctuidae > Diloba > Diloba caeruleocephala. The sequence goes on from OX381607.1 coordinate 28,985,895, forward strand.
ATGTGACATACCGCGAAATTCAGGCAACTTTAGACATTGGCATGAGTCAAATACAAATAATCTTGCATGAACAATTAGGTGTAAAAAAGTTGTTTTCCCGATGGATACCGCATTTGCTATGTGAAGAGCAAAAAGCGGCTCGCGTTACTTGGTGCGTCAGAACTCTCGAAAGATTCCACGCAGGATCCTCAAATGCTGTATACAACATCGTATCAGGTGACGAATCCTGGATATATGCGTACGAACCCGAAACAAAAAACCAGTCACGAGTTTGGGTGTTCGAAAATGAGTTAAAGCCAACAAAAATTGTTTGTTCACGGAGTGTTGCAAAAAAAATGGTGGCGACGTTTGTCTCCAAAACCGGCCATGTTACGACTATTCCTCTTGAGGGACAAAGAACGGTTAATGCAGAATGGTATGCTAGCATTTGTTTGCCACAGGTCGTTTCTGAACTCCGTAGAGAGAACTGCAACCGCCGCATCATCCTCCATCACGACAATGCGAGTTCTCACACCGCGCACAGAACAAAAGAGTTTTTAGAGCAAGAAAACATAGAATTATTAGACCATCCGCCGTACAGCCCCGACCTAAGCCCTAATGATTTCTATACTTTCCCTAAAATAAAGAATAAATTGCGTGGACAGAGATTTTCATCACCTAAAGAAGCTGTGGACGCCTACAAAACGGCCATTTTGGAGACCCCAACTTCCGAATGGAATGGTTGCTTCAATGATTGGTTCCATCGTATGGAAAAATGTGTCAAATTTCGCGGAGAATACTTCGAAAAGCAATAAATACATTTTTAAATAGTAATTTTGTGTCACTTCCTTGATTCCCGAAATTTTCAGTGCCGCCCTCGTAGTATTTAAAGTGTATAATTTTTACAATGTCTCTACAGTTAGGTAACCAATTAAATAAAGTACGTATTCTGTACAACGAAATGAGTCAAAGACAATAAGACTCAATCATCAACGTAGCAAAAGCCAAAGTAAGCCCACTGATGAACAAACACCATGTCATAGATTTCCACAATTGTGTCGTCATTTTGTGGGGAATTTTCCTGTGCTCACCATGCAGGGAAGCTGGGTCGGAGAGCGCAGTATGGCTACTGTTCCAAAGAAAGGACGTTACTGCCCGACCCTTTAGTTTACAGTCCCTTAGTCGCCTTTTCCAACGCCCACTGGAGGAGATGTAGTGGAGCTATATTCTGGTAGGTCATTGAGTTAGACATATAATTAGACGGTATATTTTCGTTCGAAATAGAAATAAAGAAAATTACACCTTAAATAACGAGTTACAACATAATAAATAGTTAATTGTTCATGTTAAAAATATACTGAACTGTAAGCATGTTTATGCATATTTTATGGGCACAAGCCTGAAATAAATGACTTATTATTATTTCCTTTATTTAAACTGAATACATATAAATTACATTTTTAAATATACATCATATAAAAATTTGCATTTAAAAATATAAAAAATAGTAGCCCACCGGCATCGGGAACAAGGTCCAAGCTGCCGGTGGTCAGGGCTCCAGAGAGAGGAACCTCCTAACAATACGAGCCGTGCCTAGGAGTACCGCTTTCTGCATCAAGCCCTTGACCCAGCCCCCTTTTTTTTTTTATTTTTTTTTTATTGGTGCCCAGTGGAAATTCATCATGAACTTCCTTCGCCCCGGGGAAGGACGAAGGGGTATGCCGGACTCCTACCGGCTAAAACCACTGGAGCGGTCATCTTCGGCACCTAAGGGAGGCTCCAGGTCCTCGTATGATCACACTAGAGCCACCCACTGGTGCCACGCCTATTGGCACATCTCGGAGAGGGTGACTGTAAAGCGGTCACCCCCCCAGGGGGATTGTAAAGGATCCCCCAGTGCGTCCCACGGCAGCGCGTGACCACATGCGTGCTACCGTCTTCTCTTGGGTCGCTTGGTGTGGGCACGCAGATTCCCCAATCTACGCACCCGCGAACCCAGAGGTCCCCCACCTTATAGCAACGGCAGGGGTTTTCAGGCGTATCGGAATTAGGCGCCAGGGCGGTTGTTACCCCGGCGCCGTCTCCTTCTTCTTCGAGCGGGATCGGCCCTCTCCCGATCCCGCTCTGCGGTCTCCTTCTGGAGCATGACGCTCTCACAGAAGGAGACCACTGCATTCCAATTTTCGTGCTCTGCCAACATAGCCGACACTACTGCTGGCAGAGAGAGATCTTGCCCGATCCGATCGACCAGGATCCGCCGCTCGGCGGCCCACGCAGGGCACGCCTCGAGCGTGTGCTGTGCGGTGTCCTGGTCGCTATCACAATGGTGGCATTGTGCCGTGGCCTCGCGTCCTATCCTGTGCAGGTACGCGCCGAAACAACCGTGCCCGGTGAGCACCTGCGTCAGGCGGTAGGTGACGCGCTCGCTCCTTTTGAGCCAGGCTCCAAAGAGCGGCAGGACGGCCTCGACGACGCGCTTGGTTGCAAACTGCATCCGCAGGCGATGACGCCACTTTACAAGTGCGCGCCGCCGAGCTAGCCGCCGCAGCTTGTCCAACGCCCCTGGAGGCGCGCCTTCGCCGCTTTGGCGGAGGGAGCGTGTCTGATCGTAGACCCACGCATCCATCTCCGCCAGGATGTCAAAAGGCGGAAAACGCGCCAGGAGAGTTGCCGCCTCGTAGGACACCGTTCGGTATCCTCGTGCGATCCGGATAGCCACTCTGCGCTGCAGACCATGAATTTTGGTTCTGCAGCGCTGGGCGCCTGATAGTCGAGCTGACCATACAGGCGCCCCGTATAGGACCACGGACCGCACGACTCCTCCGTAGAGACGGCGAACTTCCTCACATGGTCCCCCGAGATTGGGCAGCAGCCGGTGTAGAGCACCCACTACCCTCTCGACTCGGGGGACGAGGCGCTGGAAGTGCTCTTCGAAGCCCCTGACCCAGCCGCCTAACGAGAGCCTCTTCAGGTGTTGGTCGAGGCTCTTGACCATTAGGCCATTGGCTGTAACGACTATCGGCACAATGATTGCAGAGTCTACTTCCCACATGTCGACAACCTCGTGCGCCAAGTCAAGATACTTAATTTGCTTATCTTTCTCGGCCTTCGCGAGATTCTCGTCATGTGGGATAGTTATATCCACAATCATTGTGCGGCGCTCTACTCGATCTATCACCACTATATCAGGCTTATTGGCTACAATAGTCCTGTCAGTGATGATAGATTGATCCCAGTACAATGTGACATGGTCATTCTCGAGAACTGGGTCGGGCACATACTTGTAGTATGGCACTTCTGAACTCACAAGGTTGTATTGCAGTGCAAGTTGCTGGTGTATAATCCTGGGCACTTGGTTATGCCTGTGCAAGTACTCGCCATTAGCAAGACGAGAACAACCGGAAATAATGTGACAGATAGACTCACCCGGCCGGTGGCATGCCTGACAGATGTCAACCGTGCCATCCTTCACAATATATTTCCGATAGTTATTCGTCATGATAACTTCATCCATAATTGCACAGATAGAACCTTCGGTTTCCCCGAAGAGGTCACCGAAGCGTAGCCAAGACAAAGACGCTAAAAAGTTTACATCGGGCCCATGAAGGGCCCGGTAAAAGCGTCCGTGAAGCTCCTTGCTCTGCTATACCTCCATGCGGTCATTAGTGTCAAGTACTACAGGTTTATGCCAGTTCTCTTTAGCCAAGGAGAGCGGGGTGAGTCCCTTTTCTATCGCAACCACATCTCATATTATTATTCCTTTATTTTAAATATATACATATAAATTACATTTTTAAATACATATAAAAAAAACAATATATATTTAAAAATATAAAAAATAGTAGCCCACCGGCATCGGGAACAAGGTCCAAGCTACCGGTGGTTAGGGCTCCAGAGAGAGGAACCTCCTAACAATACGAGCCGTGTCCAGGAGTACCGCTTTCTGTATCAAGCCCTTGACCCAGCTGCCTAACGAGAGCCTCTTAAGGTGTTGGTCGAGGCTCTTGGCCATAAGGCCATTGGCCGTGACAACTATCGGCACAATGATTGCAGAGTCTACCTCCCACATGTCGACAACCTCGTGCGCCAAGTCAAGATACTTAATTTGCTTATCTTTCTCGGCCTTCACGAGATTCTCGTCATGCGGGATAGTTATATCAACAATCATTGTGCGGCGCTCTACTCGATCTATCACCACTATATCAGGCTTATTGGCTACAATAGTCCTGTCAGTAATGATAGATCGATCCCAGTACATTGTGACATGGTCATTCTCGAGAACTGGGTCGGGCACATACCTGTAGTATGGCACTTCTGAACTCACAAGGTTGTATTGCAGTGCAAGTTGCTGGTGGATAATCCTGGCTACTTGGTTATGCCTGTGCAAGTACTCGCCGTTAGCAAGACGAGAACAACCGGAAATAATGTGACGTACAGACTCGCCTGGACGGTGGCATGCCCGACAGATGTCAACCGTGCCGTCCTTCACAATATATTTTCGGTAATTATTCGTCATGATAACTTCATCCATAATTGCACAGATAAAACCTTCGGTTTCCCCAAACAGGTCACCGAAGCGTAGCCAAGACACGGACGCTACTAAGTTTACATCAGGCCCATGAAGGGCCCGGTAAAAGCGTCCGTGAAGCTCCTTGTTCTGCCATACCTCCATACGGTCATTAGTGTCAAGCACTACGGGTTTATGCCAGTTCTCTTTAGCCAAGGAGAGCGGGGTGAGTCCCTTGTCCATCGCAACCACATCTCGGTGCATCCCCACTTCGGCATGGAGAAAGTACTCCCTGAGGCTGCACACCTCACGATTGTGGAGGGTCTTAGCATTTAAAAAGCCTCGACCCCCACACTTTCGTGGGATGTATAGCCTCATTACCGACGATCGTGGGTGATGCATCCGATTTGTGGTCAACAACGAACGGACTCTTCTATCCAGAGCGTCTAATTCCGTCTGAGTCCACTTGAGTATGCCGAAAGAATAGACTAAGACTGGCATGACCCAACCGTTAAAGGCGCGTACCTTGTTACCGCCTGACAAAAGACTTTTCAGTACTTTTTTCAGGCGGCCAAAGAATCGCCCCTGTAACGATTGTTTCATGTCAGCTGCGTTGACACCTAACGCCTCCGACATACCCAAGTACTTGTAGGTTTCAGATGAGGAAAGGGATCTGATTTGTATGAAATCCGAAAGTTGTAATCCCTCGGATTCCATAATCTTCCCTCGTTTTACATGCATGACTGCACATTTGTCCACACCAAATTCCATCCTAATTGAGTTACTAAAAGTTTCAGTTACCTTCAGTAACTCTATTAGCCGCAAATTGTTGGGGGCAAAGAGTTTCAAATCATCCATGTATAAGAGGTGAGATATGATCTGACCACCTCTTCTCATCTGGTAGCCTAGCCCCGAACTCTCCAGCAGTGTGCTCAGAGGGTTCAAGGCTAAACAGAACCACAGGGGACTCAGGCTATCGCCCTGAAATATTCCACGCTCGATCCTGATCGGTTCAACGTTTCCTTGAATCTGTCTACATCCCGGATAGTGAAGTACCGTCCTCCATTGCCCCATACATGTGAACAGGAAGGTGCGTAGGGTTGCATTTATTTTATATAACTCTAGCACCCTCATGAGCCATGTATGTGGCATCGAGTCGTAGGCCTTCTTATAATCTATCCAGCATGTAGACAGATCCTTGCGGTTACGTTTAACCTGTTGGCTAATGGCCATGTCAATAAGGAGCAGCTCCTTAGTACCACGGGACCCATTCCTACATCCATTCTGAGAAGTAGACATGATGCAATTGTTATCAATATGTGTGTTAATTTTGACTCTCAGGATGGATGTAAGAAGTTTATAGACCGTCGGTAAACAAGTGATCGGTCTATAATTTTTGGGTTCCGTGGTACTACCTGATTTATGGAGCAGGTGGGTAATTCCTATTGTAAATAACTGTGGTAGCGAGCGCGACTCTAAGCATGACTGGAACTGAGAGGCCAAGCGAGCATGTGAACTACATATCCATTTGAGCCAAAAATTGTGCAGCCCGTCCGGTCCCGGAGATTTCCAGTTAGGCAACGGACGGACTGCACTGGCTACGTCTTGGGGGCTAATTACTATTGCCCCCATTTCTGATATTGGTTCACAAGCTCGTTCAACCTCTCGTATCCAATCACCTTCGGTATGGCTGACGGGCACCGACCATATGCTGCGCCAGAATGCATTCATGGCATCATCATCCGGTCGGTGGACTTCATCCATACCTTGGTCAGGTTGCTCCCAAGTTCTATATACCCACCTTTGGTCACTCTGGAATATGCGATTCAGGGTATACCGCTCCATTCGCCTTCTGTATCTACGAATACGGTTCGCCCATGCATAAACTTTCTGCTTCAGGTAGTCGATGCGCTCTGTGACACGAGACATATATTCTAGAGGGCTGATATCAGTCCCCGAAAATGCTCGTCTCACAAAGCGCATCACTCTTGGGCGGGTATTACCCTCCCTGAAGCAGATTAGCTTGCCAATAAGTGCCCTAGCCTCATTAATACGATGTTCAATCCTGTACTGCCAAGCTGGTACGGCAGATTTTGGTTGTGTAGCTCTGTCAATATTTGGAAATTTGACATTGGCTACACGACATGCCGCAACAGCCGAACAGTACAGAATCGAATGCGTATCGCCGAGGTCTTCGCTGCTGTCAAAATAATCTAACAGCAGCGAATCCAGGGCACACACTAGCGCTCTATTCTTTTTATGCATAGGCAAACGTGGTAGACGTGGCCTATGGGTAGGTGGAGTGTATCTATACTCTCGAATCGCACAGTCCAAAGCGCTCCTTAAAGTTTCAATGCACTGGTTACCTGCAGTAATAGCCCCATCATCTTCTTCATCATCAACGAGGTTGGACCGCGGTGGAACCGCAAAAGTTGCTTGCGGTTGCACCGCGGTTTGTGATGCAGGAGAGATGACACGGTTAGTCTGCACCTCAGAGCGTAGCCGATCAAGTGCAGCATCATCTAACCTATGATTACGTTGTATGACCCGCACTTGATCCGATAGTCGTTGTGCCGATACGTTGACAGCCGGTTCAAGTACCTGAAACAGAGAGAGCATCCGACCACGGTACGCAGTCAGGTTAGTTCCCCCCTCTGTCGCTCCAAAGTATGCGCGCATGACATTTTCATTAATGGCTGTGGTCCATCGCATGCGCTGCACACTTCCACCGGGAGCGGGGACCCTGTCAGAGGCAGGTGGGCCTCGAGGTCCCAAACTGGCCGGTGGTCGGCCTCTTCCACGTCGACAAGCTGGTGGTGGTGACGTCGGTGGAGAATAATACTCGTCGCTCGAGCTCGACGCAACTGCAACTGCCGGTGGCGCTGTACATACGACGGGGCTGGATTCCGGCGGCTGCGAGGCGGAGCTGAGCGACGAGGCCGAAGATGTAGGGCGTGCGTTTTGCATTCTGGCACGATTTCGAGTAATCATGATTTGTTTTATGTTAATTTCATGTTCATTTATACTCGGTCAGTCATGTCATCATCTGTCAGATACATCGTTCTTATTTATAATTTTCCGTATTTGTGGTCTAATCTTCTTGTAGGTAATATATATATTTCTTCATATAATTTATCCATTGTAGTTTTGTTGTTTATATTTGGTGCTTATAGTTGATATTATTATATGTTATTTAAATTATTTAAAAATCCAGAGAAAATTTTCTGACGTACTTCAGATGTGTTGCCAGTTATTATTATTATTATGAAAGAAAGAAGAAAGAAAGAAACTCATTTATTGATCTACAACTAACGCCGTACTATTATGTTTACAAATTCAGTGCATCTAACTATTATGTTAATAATTTTATAAGGTTTTATTACAATAATAAAAGATCGAGTCACTCGATGCAACAGCATCGAGCGACCGCCCCGTCTCGCTACCCGATGAACAGCGAATTAGATAATTGTAATTAACAGCTCTGAGTGGCTCTGGTAATGCGGGGCGGACGGGACGAGGCTCAACAGTACAAGTAGTTAAGCTGCACCTGTTGGCAGTTGGCAGTTGTACGTCGCAGCTGTGTCAATAGGGTCCTCACTCAGCATAATGCTATGATGTGGCCAGAGCAACACCACAACGCTGGTTTTCAGTGATAACCCCTGTTGACGACGACAGTCCCGGTACCGTCAGCACCTTCGTGGCGTTCGATCACGGAACTGTAATAATTATAAATTAGTTTAAGAAAAAAAACACGTAATGCCCACCGAAGCGGGCGAGTAAAGGCGAGTCAGTTATCAATACATCATCATCATCATATCGGCCATACAACGTCCACTACTGAACAAAAGCCTCCCCCATAGATTTCCTCAACTGTGTCATTATATTGCGGGGAATTTGCCAGTAATCACCACGCTTGACAGGTGGGTTGGTAAGCGCAGAATGGCTACTGTTCCACAGAAAGGATGCTGCAGCCCATCCCTCTGGTTTAGAGTCCCTTAGTTGCCTTTTACGACTTCCACGGGAGGATATGGAGTGTTGCTATATTCTTAATCCGGACACTACACGGATAAGTTATAAATAGCTGATAAGTAAATATATTGAACTTATCGCGTCTCAAGTTCACAACAGCACTACATATTTATTTCAACAAACCAGTTCCATTTATCATAGTCTGATAAGCCTTTAAGATATACATACAGACGCATAATCCCTCATTACTTTATCCAAAGACGGAGCAACAAGGTGAACTTAATCTTGTAATTTTTTTTCTTTTTTTCTTCAATCATTGTCGTGCGAAATGCGTCTTTGGACTTTTGTTTTCTTTTCACTTAACAAAACTTCCGAATGAAATTTATTTGCTCAACTTGCGTAGGTAACTTTAATTTTTTTTCTTATTTAATTTCGTGACTTTTATACATACTTGCCGGCTCAGAATACCACCACCCCATCTCCTCCCGTGGGTGTCGTAAAAGTCGACTAAGGGATTACCCGGAGGATGGGCAGCAGCGTCCTTCGATTACATTAACAACTCAACTGCGATCGCCAACCCGTCTGCCAAGCGTAGCGATTATGGCAAAACCCCCCAGTGAGCCCACAACACACCCATATCGGTCGTTGTGATAATCTTTGGGGGAGGCCTGTGTCCAGCAGTGGACTTCATTCGGCCGAAATCAATCAATACATACTTGTATATGCCAGTCCCATATGAGCATATTCTTTTATGACTACAATATACTAAACACATTTTAGCTTAAAATTAAGTTACTTTTATAATCTATAATATGGAAATCACGAGTTCGAACAATGTCTTTGCTTCTTCAGATGTTGGTTTGGCAAGTATTTGATGAAACATTCCGATATTTAGTCTGTTCAAACCCACAAGACCCACAATAGAATTCCTCCCAGATTGAAACCGTACACACTCGGTTAAAAGGTGTTGAACATCTTCAACTATTCCACACAGGTCACAATTAGGTGAATTAATCAGTTTCATCATAAATTTAAATTTATTTAACGGAACATGCCCGGATCTCAATCTGTGAGCAATCACTAATAATTTTCTAGGTAAAATAGAATTAAAAAACCACGGTATATGAGGAGGCTCACACTGAATGGACTTATACCATATTCCCTTTTCCAATGATTTTACATCAAAGTATTCTTTCCAATAACTTTAATTAATATCCAAAACTTTCAAATTATGCTGATCAATATTTAAAAAAACATATAAACGCTGTAAGTGGCATCGTAACGAAAAATGATACAGGGTATACGTGTAACTTAGTGTTACAATTTTTTGTCTGCATTTTTTGTTTTATTTGCCATTTTATTTAACCGATTTCAGTATTAAATCATTCGTCCATCCGTCCTATCCTATCCTATATTCCGGGTCTGGGTGTATTGTATGTGGAATTCATGTCTGTAAATGCACCCACGACACAGGAGAAATCCCAGTGTGGGGCAAGGTTTAAAAAACAAAAAAACATATAAACGCAATGTATTGCTAAATTTCATGGATGCGGTCATCGCTCGCAGTGGCATAATAATATCATATCATGGTACAATAATCACATAGCGTTTTGATCGCGTTGATTATGATACAAAAATGAAAAAACCTTATCCTAATATTTACGAGGTAAAGGGCTCATAGTTTTTTTTTTTTAAAGATTTGCATACGAGCGGTTACATTCCACCCGCATCCAACTCGACTCGCGGCAACCCTCACCTGGATGTGTTCCAGTGGTCTCCACTCAAGAACCTTTTCACCCCAACGGCCATCAGTTCTACGAGCAAAAAATGGCTATCCTATTTTTATTATAGGCCTAATTATAACGTTGTCACACTCTGGATAATATGATAACTTCGGAATCCCGCTCAACGCTTATAACATACAATTCAAGGTATCAAGACCCATCAAACACGAATTTCCGCTCGATATTCAGCCATTAACAGCACAAATATTATTCCCTTTTAATTCGAAAAGCACACATAGATATTTATTGGGACAGAAATATGTGATCTATTTTTGCTTACAAATAATAAACAGAATGTAGGTCACGCTTCAACATGTTATTATTAGGAGGTTCTGGGAAACTTCACTTGTTTTAGCGTGGGCAGGGTATATGCCGGCACTGTGCCGGTTCTATTCAGTTTGTATGGCGTTAGTGCTTCACGGCCTCTTTCTTAGGCAACTCAGCTAAATTGATAATGTCTTTTTTTTATTTTTTATTGGTGCCCAGTGGAAATTCTTCATGAACTTCCTTCGCCCCTGATAATGTCTAGCCTATAAACTATCAATCGGCTAAAAGACTGGCAGAGGGAAGGCTGAACAAAGGCCTCCCCCATAGATTGCCACAATTTTGTCGCTATTTGGGGGGAACTTGCCAGTGCTCACCACGAATATCTGCCATTCGACAGAAGGGACACTGCATCACTCTGAATCAGAGTCGCCATACAGAGTATCCACGGGAGGAGATGGAGTGGTGGAATGTTCTTAATTCGGACACCATGCAGACAGTATATGCCATATACAAATAATCAGCCCATTACCATCCCACTGTTGGACAATTTTGTTCACCACGCTAGCCTAGTGCGAGTTGGTGACTCCACACACTATTGAAAACATTTTGGAACCCTCTCAAGTGTGCAGGTTTCCTTACAATGTTACTCACTTGAATCAAAAAACTCAATGGTACGCAGGCGAACTCAAACCCTCCTGTATAGAGGGCAAGCGTTCAACTACTAGAATATATACCATAATAAGTGGTAAACCTGACAGTTTACACTGCAATGGTGGCAGTGCTTAGCCGTAGCTATTAGATGACTGAAGCTTGAAAATAGTCTGATTCGATTATGGAAATACCACGCTCTCACATAATTCCCGGCGACAATTAACATTCTCTTGCGTTTTAAGCACTTAGTAACGAATACCAATACGCAATCACAACCCTTATTTGCTAAACAATCGGCAACTCCCCAGTAACTTTTCTGTTGGTGTGGATGCTTGTCGTCCATCAGGTGACCCGCATGTGGGTGTACCGCTGCGCAGATAAACTATTTATGTCCAGACACGAACTGCTTGTAACTTGGATCAACGTTATGTGTTTAGTGGGTGAAAGTAGATATATCATCAAGGTACACTGTTACATATTTACTTGTGACCTTATACAGTTTCCATGCCTCGAATTTTATGTCGTTGGTGAGACAATAAACTGTTATTATTGTTTTGTCTTTTACTTTCACGTGCATCGATATATTACGTGAAAACGTTCACTACTGGCCAGAAGCCCATGTTTACGCAACCTAATAACTTTAGTACCCATAACTAGACTAGACTAGTACTGGTGATCACATAGTGCCGGTTAAGAATAGCACCAATCCATCTCTTCCCGTGGATGTCGTAAAAGGTGGATACGGGATTAGCTGAACAGTGGGCAGTAGCATCCTTTGAGTAAATTTGCGACTCGAATCGCCAACCGCGGAGATTAGTGCAGAACTCCACAATAAACACATAACATTGACCTAGACCGGTCATTGTGGCTATATTTTTGGGGGGCCTCTGACCAGCAGTGGACGTTTTTTGGCTGAAATGGTGAATAGCCAGTTTAAAGAACGGTCATCTCGCTTCACAACCATAAATTGTGTAATTATATTGTGACTTTTAACTATAGTTTTATAGGCCACTGTATTCTGGTATTAAAGTGTTCAGTTTTCAGTTCCAATAATATTATCATTACAGTTTCTATATCATACAACAGCTTTACACCTTCTGGTACAAACCCTGAGTAAATTTCTATAGTGAAGCCATAGGAAGTTCCAGGTAAGTACTCCATTATATCTTAGATTGAAATTCTCTTATAGGCCGCTACACGTTGATCCCATGTCAGCATGTAAGCCTATCAAAAGACCGGATTTATCCTTGTTAAGAATGTTAATCCATCAAGTATGTCAGTCATATACAAGACGATGTTGTATTCATTTCGGCAGAGTGAAGTCCACTGCTGGACACAGGCCTCCCCCAAAGATCACTACAACCACCGATATGGATTTGTTCTCGCTCATTGGGGGGTTTTGCCATAATCTCCACGCTTGGCAGGCGGGTTGGCGATCGCAGTTGAGTTGTTAATGTACTCGAAGGACGCTGCTGCCCATTCTCCGGCTAATCCCTTAGTCGACTTTTACGACACCCATGGGAGGAGATGGGGTGGTGGCATTCTGAGCCGGCACCACACGGCATGTTGTATGCTTTATGCATTGCTGATTCCTATTCTCCCTCACACACAAAAAGTATGTCCAATTCTTCGCTGGGTAATTCGTCATTTTTACTTTTTTCATAGGAGGGCAAATGTCTCAAGGACTAGGAGTCCTAGTAGTCACTGCCGCCCATAAACATTCGCAACACCAGAGAAGTTGCTGATCTTAAAGAGTTGCTGTTGCCGATATTTATACACGACAGATATGTTTACGTTTTCCTTAAAGCCATGTAGTATGTCTTCCATATTTTTGGCATTTGGGATTTCAGTATTTGTCACTCACTGTACGTTCTGTGACAATGTGGTACTTGTCCGGTCGAGCCAGTCTATTTACGAGCTCTAGTCAACCTATATCGAAAGCGCGCTCTCTCCCAGCGAATACTTTCAAGCAATATCACGTATATATAATATAGCATATTCACGAACCATTCCGATACATTATATTATATTAATATTATTTTTATAATGAACGTACTTTAGCACGTACTAAAGTACGTAGTTGACAAATTATTTTCGAATTAATGCTAATTATGTCGAATTGAAAATGTTTTAACTAAAATATTTCTTTGTAGCAACAACAATCAAAATCGAAAAGCCGAAACCAAAATATGGCCACAAATGTGACTGGTTGGTCTCATAGACCGATGCGTGGTTATAGGAAGTTTCATCTCAAACAAATGTAGTGCTAAAGAAGACTCTTTAGCACTAAAATCTATGTTTATATAAAGTTGGATGTTGGTATACATAATCATGGTACTCATAGACATGCGTAACGGATTCATTAAGGGTGTCGTTAGAAAAATTGATTTCTGCTTTACGGATCACGGGTGTAATGCGCGCACGGCACAGTATAGTATTGCCTTTTTTTTTTATTGATGTCCAGTGGAAATTCTACATGGAACTTCCTTCACCCCGGGGAAGGGCGAAGGGGTATGCCGGACTCCTACCGGCTAAAACCACTGGAGCGGTCATCTTCGGCACCGAAGGGGGGACTCCAGGTCCTCGTAAGATCACACTAGAGCAGTATGGTATTGTCCACAGATATATACCTCATCCCGATTAGTTGTGTTTGTAAGACTCGACTTGGCTATAGGCGTTCTTCATCAATATGAAAGCCTATAGTAGACATTCGAGCAGTTTTTCATTAAAATAATCGTTAGAAAGTTCAACAGCTCTCGTCTTTGTTTTTCTTCTCATCTTCACAAATCTTGATTAGATGTCACATTGTCCAGAAGACGGTACCAATTGATAATATCCATTCTAAATGGGAATCCAGCGATCATATTACCTTTATCGAAAACCACTTGAATTTTCCGTATCTTTGAGTTCAATAATTCCCACTCCATTACATTACATTTTATCGATATTATAATACCACTACCAACACAGGTCACGTCCACTGAAATCAATTTGATATTCAAACAAAAGAACGGAGCAAAAACCTGTAGGGGATGAGAATAAACAGTTTTTTGTCTACCACATAATTTGTCAGACGATTTAATGGTGTCACGCGGAATCATTTTAATTCATCATGAAAGCAAGCGGTTGGAAGGATGTGCCACTTATTAGGATGAAAAATAATAAATTTTTTGGTCATTTTGTGTGAAGTTCCTATATATTACGGATTATGTAGGAGTCTTTTAATATCTACGTAACCAAGCTGCGCAGCCGCTGTAATTGTCAAATCACACGAGATTGTAAGACGAATTGCATAAGCAGCGGCGCGGCCGCTAGATGTTGCTGCTAGGCCGTGCGAGCTGGATACTCCACAAGTTCAGTCGCACTGACACGTATGGAAGTGGCCAGGTTTATGTTTTTTGTTGGTCTTCTCGCATACATTTCTGGGAAATGTGGTTGCTTAACCGGTCATTTCTGGCGAAGCCAAAAGAGGCCTCCAGCCAGGCTTAAAATGATTATTTAGAACTAAGCTACTTTCGCTAAGGGCGCCCTCTGCGGGACATGGACCTCGGCTTAGGGCGTTGCTGGGGATATCAAGCTGTTGTTTTAGGGACAGCTGGATCGGTATTATTTAAAATGTATTAAGAGACATTTAAAGCTACAGGCTCGGCACGGGCCGGCGCGAGCAAGAGACGGGAGGGAGAAGTGCTAACTTGAACGGGAAGGTGACGCGGCGATAGGCCTCCGCGACGTCGGTGAGGCGGGGAAGTGGCCAGGCCGTCCACCTAGTTTATATAGATTAGCCCACGAGTAGCAGGGCGGTCGCTACATGTAAATAATATACACATAGATGCGTAAAGATAACTTGATATGGGGATACATTACATAATATTACGTATTGGCTAACGTACAAGACATGCTGTTCGATAAACTGTTGAAAATACTATGAACATGTTAGGAATTCTTTGAGCAGTTTGTAATGCTTTGGAGAACATTCTTGTTAAGAAAATCGTGTTTGTATATTTATTTTGCAGAATAAACCGTTATGTACCGCGTATTACTATTTTAGTGTGTATTCAGATAGTTGGTACTGATATGTAAAAATGGGTCTTCTCCTCTCGCAAAGACCAAAAACTATGTAAGTCACGAACCGTAATATTATTGCATGAATTAGAATGAACTTCCATTTTCGGATGTCATTCTAATTCATGCAATAGCTGATGGCTTACTTTTGTGCTTATGACGTAGCGTGGGCCAATGACTTTGCTGTTATGAGAACAGAATTCGTTTTTTTTTTTAAACGTTGCCCCACACTAGTATTTCTCCTGTGTCGTGGGTGCTTTTACAAACACAGATTCCACACACAATACACCCAGACCCGGAACAACTACCTGCAGATCGTACAAATATTTGTTCCGTGCGGGAATCGAACCCACAACCCGGTGCGCAGCAGCCGACTGTATCAGCCACTGCAACAACCGTGCCGACATAGACATGTAATTATGTCAAGGCGTGGACAGTCAAACACTGAATACCAAGAAATAAATATACAGTATATTAATTAACGGAAGGTTTTATCTAGAGTAAAACTATATGTCGGCACGGTTGGTGCAGTGGCTGATACAGTCGGCTGCTGCGGTCCGGGTCGTGGGTTCGATTCCCACATGGATCAAACATTTGTATGATCTGCAGGTAGTTGTTTCTGGTCTGGGTGTATTGTATGTGCAATTCATGTCTGTAAAACGCACCCACAACACAGGAGAAATCCTAGTGTGGGGCAACATTTTCTTTTAAAAAAGAAAAAAATATGAGGGAAAATATAGGTACATTTTGACTTTACACATTTTGCTGTATCTATCGGTATATACTTGACTCGAATCCAGGAACCCACTATATCATACAAAGGAAATTAGTGGTTTATAAACTACTAAAACATATCCTTGGAGCTCCAACTTTACACTTAGAACACATTTAATATCCGCACTGGAGAATTGGTGGCATTCTGTTAGCATAATTACAGAACTTAATCTGCAGCGAAATTACTTCAGTGGTACTACATTCGTAGATAAAATAATTTTCAATTGGATTCTTTAGATACATTGAGATAGGGTACAGACTAGACGGTTTTGAGATTCCAAACTAATGTGTTTTATATCGATGTGGGCTATAAAAACAAAATTTTCTTCTATTGTGCTAAAAGCTGACAACATATTGTATTGTATTCATTCTTCAAATTGCTTTTATTGTTTGTGAGTCCCATGCATTAATATAGTTTTTTAGATGATGATGATGATGAGATGTGCATAAAGGAGTGGCACTAGTGTGATCTTACGAGGCCCTGGTGCCGAAGATGACCGCTCCAGTGGTTTTAGCCGGTAGGAGTCCGGCACACCCTTTCGCCCTTCCCCGGGGTGAACGAAGTACCATGTAGAATTTCCAATGGACATCAATAAAAATAAAGGTAACAATGTCGGTACTGAAAAGATAAGTTTTAGTAAAAATATCTCTAACCTGTTCACGTCCACCGATCAACACTGGTATTCTTTTACCGTCGCGAAATTCTCATGGAAATTTAACCCTGTAGAAAAGGTGGACGGCAGACCAGTCTTAAACCAACTTTATTCCTTCAACTTACCATTTGCCAAGGACGTGGGCTTCACTTGTGTATTTACCACACATGATGACATATGGAACAGAGACGTGGTCACTCACAATGGGCCTCATAAGAAAGCTCAAGGTCAATACTAGTAAGATGTAGGGCAATGTCAGGTCTTTTGAAGAAAGATCCATTGCCACAAAGGTTGTAAAGCATTACATGAGCATTCATATTTTTTACTATTATTTCCTAGACTATAATACGATTATAATCAGATCGTCGTAGGGAACTGTACAAATTCCGATTTAAAGCGATTCTTACCGTGTGGTGCCGGCTCAGAATGCCACCACCCCATCTCCTCCCATGGGTGTCGTAAAAGTCGACTAAGGGATTAGTCGGAGGATGGGCAGCAGCGTCCTTCGAGTACATTAACAACTCAACTGCGATCGCCAACCCGCCTGCCAAGCGTGGCGATTATGGCAAAACCCCCCAATGAGCTCAAAACACATCCACATCGGTGGTTGTGATGATCTTTGGGGGAGGCCTGTGTCCAACAGTGGACTTCATTAGGCCGAAATGATTATAAAACACAGAAATGTCGTCAATTCCATCGCGACAGTTCTACCACCAGCTCGCAAGGTCGCAATTAAAAACCAATACACCCTTAATGACACGAGCTCGGCTCGGAGCTTCGGTAGTTTGAATAATGGTATAAATGATACATATCGTATCAACAACGTAAAACTACAAGGTATTTCTATTCCAAAAAACTCAGGTTTAAAAACAAAACCCATTTATTTGCGTTATCATGCAATCGCTGCGACTGTAGGTACATATCTTGGCGCGTTCGAAATTATCACAAAACATTCCAGTGATTTACGACGCAGATAAATTGTACCGTTAAACTTATCTAATAGACATACACGCTTGGATTATTCGTTAAAATTCAGTTAATTTACGCGAAAATTACTGGTTGTTCTTACCGATAGAAAGAAAGAAAGAAATAATTTATTTTCGCTTTTTGTTATTTCTTCATTGTACATAAGGCGATCATTAAGTAAGAACAAAATAAAATACATTCATACTAATAACAAAGACCAATTATAAATTAATAAAGAATAATTAACTCATGGACCGTGTGCACTAGAATAGCACGAACCCATCTCATCCCGTGGGTGTCGTAATAGGCGACTATGGGATTAGCCGGGGGATAGGCAGCAGCGTCCTTCGAGAACATTAACAACTTAACTGCGATCGCCAACCCGCCTGCCAAGCGTGGCGATTATGGCAAAACCCTCCAATGAGCACACAACACACACATATCGGTCGCTGTAGTAATCTTTGGGGGAGGCCTGTGTCCAGCAGTGGACTTCATTCGGCCGAAATGATGATATCATTAGCATATCAGCCGAAGTAAGTCCACTGGTTTACAAAGGTCATATAGATTTGTATTACTCGAAATAAATGTATGTATTTATTGATATCATTTTCAAAGCTTCACAACAAAGACAACTCGAAAATAGCTCTCCAAATTCCATTAACGGCCTCACTTTATAAACGGCATTCAATCAATCACCCTTCATAATCAGTCTACTATTAGTACGGCGGCACATCATTCGTCATCAGTAATTGACGTTTCAGAACCAACTGCTCTATTTTTTGCAGAACTAGCAGTTTTACAGGGCACAAATAAAAATATTGTAATAACTGTCTGTAATTATAATGAAATTAAAAACTTTTTAACAAAAATAAATACCGACTTCAAATACTATAAAATCTAACTTCTGGTTGGTCTGCATGAACCATGGTTGGGGCATACCTGACCCCGCCCGACTTCATAAAGATTTTTTCCTTTTCAGTGGTTTTAATATTTTTATATCGTGTTTGTATTCCGTGTGGTGTCCGGATTAAGAATACAGCACCACTCCATCTCCTCTCGTGGATGTCGTAGACGGCGACTAAGGGAATCTAAACCAGAGGGATGGGCAGCAGCGTCCCTTCTGTGAAACGGTAGCCAGACTGCGCTCACCAACCCGCTTGCCAAGCGTGGTGGGTATGTGCAAATACCCCCCAAAATGATGACACAGTTGTGAAAATCTATCCTTTGTTCAGCAGTGGACGTATAATGGCCGATATGATGATGATGATATTGTGTAGGGGTTTTTTGTTAAAAAGTTTTATTCGTTTCTTTTTAGTGCAAATATATGTAAGAATTTTTTCCAATTTGGTTCAGTATTTAACACTAAAAATAAGAATGACTCAAATCGGTTCACCGATCTGAGAGGAATCGAAACCATTAAGACATCTAGATAAGCGTAGTAAAATTAACCTGTTTAATGAAGCTGGTTAAAAAACTACTTAATCAAATGTAATGAAATTTATATGGGACCAACTCGAAAGCATTTTGCACCAGTTAAAAAAAGAATAGCTTAAATCGGTCCACAAATCTCGATGGATTCAGTGTACGTACATAAAAAAAAAATACGCGTCGAATTGAGAACCTCCTTCTTTTCGAAGTCGTTAAAAAGGGTTCTACATCGTATTCCCTTACATAATCTACATTATACCAAGTTTCATTAGAATCAGACATTTCGCAGTACAAGTTCATTTGGTAAGTAGATTAACATCACTAATGAAGAACTCTTATTAAACGACACAGGTTTTAGCACCTTCTGAAGTTGGTTGAAGTAAAATTGATTGAATGAAGCCGACATTGAGCTTATTCAGGTTTGACTCATTTCTTTTCCGGATACAATCCATTAATAAGCATTTCACGGTCTTAATCTGGTTACACTCTCTACAATTCTAGTATAAAACATTTTATACTTTAAATGCACCAATATATTGATTAAGTTAATCAAAGTTTTAGACGGAGCATTTACCAGTTTTAAGTGTATTTTGTTATCAATTTGTGTGTTTGTTATTTGCGTTTGCGTTGCGGATTAAGAATATAGCACCATTCTATCTCCTCCCATGGATGTTCAAATAGGCGACTAAAGGACTATACAGGGATGGGCAGTAGTGTCCCTTCCGTGGAATAGTAGCCATTCTGCACTCACCAACTTCCCTACCAAACATGGTGCCTACTGGAAAATTTCCCCCAAAATGACGACACGCGGGATGTAACCAATCGTCTTATGGGGGAGGCTTTTGTTCAGCAGTGGCCTGTTTTTGGCTGACATGATGGTGATGAGTGTATTTGTGCAAAAGTGCTTTGCTTTGCTCAAGCCTTTATACTTGACCAACCCAATCATCACCTTTTAGATGAGAAATAACTGTGTCAGGTCACCGTGGCGCCAACTCAGTACTTTCTATACTCCCTTTTACAAAAGATTTCCCCCTTCCTGTAAGAAATGGTTGCTTTGATGGTTTTTTTTGTTTTTTTTTATGTTTATATAAATAAGGTGAAGAAATAAGGTGAGAATTTACACCACATGCATTCGACCTATCCGAGCCGATCCGATCCGGCCCAGCGTTCGCACACGCTGAATCCGACTCACTCCGTAAATTGCAATCCCTCCAAACCCGTTTCATGCGCAAGGCCACCGGAGTTCCTTGGTACATACGAAATTATCAACTCCATTTCGATCTTAACTTGCCAACCATCAGGAAATTTATGAAACAAGCGCCCAAACGCTATCTTGATTCTGCCCTGTCCCACCTAAATCCCCTTGTGGTATCAGCCGCCCATTACCAACCGTCCCGTATCAGTAGAGTACTTCATCCGAGGCATGTTCTGGTCGATCCAGACGATAAAATCACGTTAGATCGCATAAAGAGACTCGCGCTGTCTCACGCATCACCGACGTCGCGGAGGCTTACAGCCGCGTCACCTTCCCGTTCAAGTTAGTACTTCTCCCTCCCGTCTCTTGCTCGCGCCGGCTTGTGCCGAGCATGTAGTTTTAAATGTCCATTATAAATAATACCGATCCAGCTGTCCCCAAAACAATAGCTTGTTATCCCCAGCAACGCCCTAAGCCGAGGTCCGTGTCCCGCAGGGAGCGCCCTTAGCGTAGTTAATTTTTAGCCTGGCCTGGGTAGAGGCCTTTCTCTTTGGCTTCGCCCAGAAATGACCGGTTAAGCAATCACATTTCGCAAAAATGTAAGCGAGACGCCCAACAAAAACCAAAAAGAAGCTGCTGCCCATTCTCTGAATATCCACTCTTTGTCGCCTTTTAGGACACCTATGGGTATATAGCTTTAAAATAATACACATTTAATATCTATAAGCACCATTCAGAGCTCTTTTTTATTAAATGAATTAAGTACACCCTTACTTACAGTCAACAATAAGTCTAAGAACCCTCAAAGCTTACCAAATTATTTCTAAAGTGGGGAGAAAATATTTTCTTGATTCAGCCACATTTCCCAGCTTCATGGGCGCAAGTTTGAGCGACATCAAAGAGATTATTAGCCTGTCCATTGTCCACTTATGTACTACTTGTACATGTGTTGAGTCATTTACATACATATTACTTTAGCTTAGGGGCTGGCCATATTATGGGCGACTTAATTGAGCTCTATATTGTGTGGTTTTGGTTTCCAATACTAAATTAGAATACAATAGAATATAGTGAATTATTCAGTAATTAGGTCAAAGTAGACATATTTTTTGTCATATTTAAACAACGGAAGCCATTTCGCTACATAATAACCCCAGAGAAGTTTTCTTGTTAAACGGAGCCCTAGTCTAGTATTTGTCCTTTTCTTTCTTTTATTACTATTTTTAAAAAACGTTGCCCCACACTAGGATTTCTCCTGTGTCGTGGGTGCGTTTTACAGACATGAATTCCACATACAATACACCCAGACCCGGAACAACTACCTGTAGATCATACAAATATTTGTTCCGTGTGGGAATCGAACCCACCACCCGGAGCGCAGCAGCCGACTGTATCAGCCACTGCACCAACCGCGCCGTCCTGTCCTGTGTCGTGGATACAGTTTACAGACATGCTCACATGCACAAAAACCCAACCGGAAACAACTATCTTTAGATCATACATATATTAGTTCCGTGCAGAAATCGAACACCTGACACGTTGCTCAGAAAGCCAATCATTTAACCACTGCGCTAACCGTACCATGCAAAATGTGAAAAGAAACTCATTTTAGCTTTTTTTTGCCAGAAATTCTTTACAATGTGTTTTTGAACAACTGTTCATCTATACATTGATAAAAATAAATACAACAGCTGAACAATACAAATAGTACTTCAGATATGTTTAGTTCTGGACGCCACATGTGCAGAACAGAAAACTAACGCCATATGTCCATATCGTGGTCCTATGACATATTCTATAATCTCCATGAAAATGCTTACCGTAAGATCCCATTTTTTTTTCACTAAATTCACTTTCAAGTCAACTCTAGTTTGCTGGATGCAACTGTTGTGTGGTCCAACCTTAATATGCTAGTAGGTAAACACTTTAGCTTTTGCATTTGATTCTCTGAGGACATATACTGTGCATTTGAGTTACCGTTGCGGTTGCCTTAAATTCTCTCTGCCACTGAATACAAAACTACCACTACTACTGCAATATAATGTAAAAATTAAAGTACTTGCATATGTACGTAAAAAAATTTCATTATTTCGGCCGAATGAAGTCCACTACTGGACACAGGCCTTCCCCAAAGATCACGACAACGACCGATATGGGTGTGTTGTGGGCTCATTGGGGGGTTTTGCCATAATCGCCTCGCTTGGCAGACGGGTTGGCGATCGCAGTTGAGTTGTTAATGTAATCGAAGGACACTGCTGCCCATCCTCCGGCTAATCCCTTAGTCGACTTTTACGACACCCATGGGAGGAGATGAGGCGGTGGTATTCTAAGCCGGCACCACACGGCAAGACGGTACGTAAAAAATATGTATTTAATTGTTATTGTTTGTGTGGTTAAGTAACCCATACAACACAAAATATGTATACATCAGAAAAAAACATGATACATTTTATAGGTACATTAAAATGGTCTTATCGCAATCTGCAAGACTTCCCTAAAATGAACAAGAATTGTATGTAAAAAAGAGAGGGGATACATGACTGTTGCCGTAAAAAATAAAAGCTATTATTTAACAAGACTTTAAAAACTACGCATAGGTAACGTGCGCTAATTACACAGGTAAACGCTTTTTGTCGGGGGTTGTCAAACGGTTGTCAAAAAGAAAAAGGCGAAGTGAATTTATATTATTTAATAATAGTTATATTTATGAATCTTATATATAAATGATAAATATTAATTGCTAATTAATTTCTACCTGCCAATCAAGTGTTTTCAGCTCCTAAACTCTCATAATTACTTTACTTCTCAATATGGAAGCAATCAACCGCACCATCACTGACATGAGCTATATGTTTATTCAAAGAATGTCCGAATTTGAAAAAGAATTACATAATAGTCCGTGTTCTAAAACCAACACCACCTCAGGCTTAGCAGCGGAGTTTACAGCATTCCGGACATTTATTGTTCAGGCGCTCGGTACTCTTCACCACCAGGTTAGCTTTTTGGCGCAGAGCCTGGACTACATGGAGATGCGTGGAAGGCGCAAAATTCTGCTAATGCACGGCGTGTCAGAATTAAAAGAAGAAAATACTACTCAGGTAGTAACACAAGTTGCTAAAGAACGGCTTAAGCTTGATTTGACAGCAGCTGACATTAAGCGGTGCCACAGGATGGGGCGTAGCACATCTCAGAAGCCACGACCAATTCTCTTGAAACTTCACGATTTGGCTCTTCGTGACAAAATCTGGTTCGACAAAACCAAGCTGAAGGGGTCCGGTGTCACTATTTCAGAGTTTTTAACTAAAGCCAGGCACAACGTCTTCATGGCGGCGCGGGACAGATTTGGTGTGACCCAATGCTGGACTAGAGAAGGCACTGTGTTCGTCCTCGATTCTAATGGATCGCGGCACCGTGTAACTTCGTTTGTTGACCTTAATAAAATTGGGCAGCAGCAGGAGCAGGGTACTGTGCAGGCGGAGCAGGTCACAGCACAGTCTGAGCAGATCACTGTGTCGCCGCAGCGGACCACAGATGGCATTCAACCTGTATCTGTGGGGAAGGTCGCCAAACCTAAAACCAGGCGTGCTGCAGCCAGAAAGTGATGGTTATCTTCATTGTTAATCATTTTCATGTTTTTATTTTGTTGGTAGTCCAGGTAGGTAGTATCTTATTTATTTAATTTAGAGTTTAATTTCCATTTAATCAATTTTAATCACCTTACGTGTTTATTTTATTTTTTACCTTTGTTTATATTTTAGTATGGTATGTCAACAACTACTTATAGTTTTACACGTATTGTCATGGTAACTTGTTTTTCCTATTTGTCACTTCTTGACTGCGCTCCTAGTTGTGGCATTGACAATTATAAACATTCTTTGACGAAATCATCTATTATGCGGTTCTATGTTAGTTTAATTTTGTCTTTTTACCTGGACTATGGCAATTATTGTTTCAGATTGTTTCATTTCTTTTCTATAATTTTTATTTAAAATGTATGCATTGTTTCTTTCATTTGTTGCACAACTGGCAGGTGGACGGAAGTTGTTTT
Organism: Diloba caeruleocephala; assembly: GCA_947459985.1. Lineage (NCBI taxonomy): Eukaryota > Metazoa > Arthropoda > Insecta > Lepidoptera > Noctuidae > Diloba > Diloba caeruleocephala. The sequence goes on from OX381607.1 coordinate 29,010,178, forward strand.
TAGTTAAACCGCGTTTGTATATTATTATTATTTTGTTGTATATTTTATTATATTTTTAAAGGTATCTATGCTCAACCTTGACTGTAGCAATGATACTGATACGTTTTTTTCTTTAAGCAGTGATGATGAAAGCTTTGTTAGTGTTCCGTCATTATCCGACATCCTTGTTTCACAATTTTCTGATGTTTCTGAGAACTTTAATGTAGTCCACATTAACGCCCAGAGTATTCCGGCTCACTACCCCGATATGCTGGCAAGCTTTGACTGTAAGAATATTCATGCGATTCTTGTTTCAGAATCATGGTTAAAACCTTGTCTTCCTTCTTCCTCTTACTCCCTTCCAGGTTTTCAACTCATAAGAAATGATCGCTCCGTTGGTGGTGGTGGTGGGGTTGCCATATATCTTCGTAATTTCATTTCCTTTTCTGTTATTAATATGTCGACTCAGCCACCTCCGCCAAACGCTGGTGAACATCTTTTCCTAGAAGTTGAACTGTATCATTCTAAGGTTCTCCTTGGTGTCTACTACTGTCCATCTCTTCGAATAAATTTCTTCTCTTCCTTTGAACATTTATTGGAAACTTTATTACCCTCTTACAGTCACAGTATCATAATGGGCGACTTTAACACCTGTCTCCTTAAAAATGACTCCCGTTCCTCTTCTCTTCGTCATATTATTGAGTCTGCTAATCTTTCTATTCTTGACCTTGCTGCCACTCATCGTTTTTCTAACTGCGTTCCTTCACTTCTTGATCTTATTTTTGTCTCATCTTCCAATCATGTCGCTAAGCATGGTCAATGTTCAGCTGATGCTTTTTCCTGTCATGACTTAATTTTTACTTCCTATAAAATCCGACCACCTAAGTATAAGGCCAAAACTCTTCTGCTACGCAATTTTGAGGGTATGAATATTGATCATCTTCGTCAGGATGCTAGAAATATTGACTGGACAGCTCTGGTTACATCTTCATCTGTTGACGAACAGGTTGAAATTTTTACTACACGTTTAATCCAGCTATACGACAAACATGCACCTATTCGAGCTGTAAAAGTAAAACATCTTCCATCACCTTGGTTGACTGATGATATAAAAAAATTATTAACTAGAAAAGCAGCTGCAAAATTTAAGTACAAAATACGGCCCAACGATATTAACAGGAAAAATTACGTCTCGATCAGAAATCACTGCAGCAAGGTGTGTAGGAATGCAAAGCGCCAGCACATCCATAAATCTGTTCAAAATGGTGATCCAGCTAAAGTTTGGAAATTTCTTAAATCAATGGGTATCGGAAAATCATCTGATGAAACGTTTCCTAAAAATTTGGACTTAAACTTACTTAATAATTATTTCTCTTCTTCGCCCATGTTGGACAAGGCCACCAAAGCTGCTACATTAAGTTATCTTTCAAACCTTCCGATACCAGATTTTTCCCCTTTTGTCATTACTCAATTCTCCGCATGTGATGTTAAAAAGAGCATTGTATCGATTACATCCAACGCTGTTGGTTGTGACTGTTTTGGCCGTAAAATGATAATTCCTATCCTTGAAGTCATTCTTCCTGTCATTGTTTACATCCTCAATTTCTCAGTTACTAGTAGTGTCTTTCCACAAGCGTGGAAAGATGCTCAAGTTATTCCTTTACCCAAAAAATCTAATCCTGCTTCCTTTTCTGACTACCGACCCATATCCATTCTTCCGTTCCTATCCAAAGTTCTTGAAAAGCTTATCCACCATCAACTTAGTATGTTCCTTTTCAAACACAATCTGCTTAATCGCTTTCAGTCTGGTTTTCGGCCTGGACATAGCACTACCACAGCCCTTGTGAATATTACAGACGATATCAGGTCAGGCATGGAAATGGGTAATTTAACTGTACTTGCACTGCTTGACTTTAGCAACGCTTTTAATACCGTCGATCACGATATTTTGCTTGGAATACTCTGCTCTTTTAACATATCTCCATCGGTACTTGACTGGTTTCATAGTTACCTGTTTGGCCGCCGGCAGCGTATTTGCATCCAAGAATCTTTCTCTTTTTGGTGCTACACCTCTACTGGTGTGCCACAGGGTGGCGTTTTATCCCCACTACTTTTCGCAATTTTTATTAATTCTATCACTCTTCGACTGTCTTCTTCCTTCCACCTTTACGCAGATGATCTCCAAATTTATACTCAGGCCACTCTCGGAGAGCTGTCTAACGCTATTGAAACTATCAATATTGACTTGGCTCGTATAGATGAATGGACCACGAAGTTTGGACTAAAGATCAATCCAACAAAAACTCAAGTGACAGTTGTTGGTGGCTCTCGAACTGTCTCTAAAATTGTCTGGTCGACACTTCCCCAAGTTTCTCTTGGTAACTCTGTTATTCCTATATCCAACAACGTTAAGAGCTTGGGGGTTTATATCGACAGTACTCTTTCCTGGACTAAACAACTTCAGGAAGTCAGTCGTAAATTATTTGCTGCAGCAGGCTCCTTGAGACGTCTTCGTAATTTTCTCCCTATTAATACCAAAATTGCGTTAGCACAATCTCTTCTACTCTCGATCCTTGACTATGCTGATGCCAGCTATCTCGATCTCACGCAAGACCAATTTGACAAGCTTGAGCGACTTCAAAATCTTTGTATCAGATTTATATTTGGCCTACGCAAATATGATCACGTTTCTGAATTTCGAACTAAGCTCAAATGGCTTCCCATCCGCTTTCGCCGGAACGCTCATATTCTTTCTTTGCTTTATAATGTGCTCTTTAAACCTTCTACCCCTTTTTATCTTAAAGAACGCTTTCAGTTTATTTGTGAGACACATTCTAGTTTCTTGAGATCATCAGAAAATCTAAAATTAAGTATACGTATGCATTCCACTTCCTTCTTCGATAATTCATTTACTATTCAAGCGGCTCGCTTGTGGAATGCATTACCTATTGAAGTAAGACGTGCTCAAACACTACCTATTTTTAAGAAAATGGTGAAGGAACATTACCTTTCTCTCTAATTTTTCTTTTCCTATCCTAGTTATATTTGATGTTTATTAGTATATTTTATCATCGTTTTATATATATAATATTTATTGTATATATTGTTATGTATTTTATATTTTTATGTCTAAGTAATATTGTGTATGATATATTGTACACTTGACAGCCCAATATCTCTCTCCTTTCTTCCTGTCCATCCAAAGGTTGTCTGGAAGAGATCGCCCTGTGCGATAAGACCGCCCATTGTACATGTATCTTTTTAAATTTTTATCTCTATGTATGTATTATGTGGTGTACAATAAAGAGTATATAAATAAATAAATAAATAAATAAACGCTGAGCGAGCTCGGGAGAGGGCTGATCCCGCTTGGGTCCGAGTTACACCTGGGAAGACGGCGGTGCGCACATCATTCGTGTGCCACCACGTACAGCGAGGCTTCGCGGGAACCCTTAAAATCTGCTTTATTCGTGGCTGTTGACATGATATAATCTGCCCAGATTATTAAATATAGTCTAAACCCACCTTAAAATCAATAATATACAGAATAGGGTAAATGATTGTCTGATACAGTTAGATTATTCAAAGTTCTTGTGACCATAGTTATAAGTATTGCCAAAGTTATGGTTCAGTTGAGATGTAGATATAATTTGAAGGCAATATTTTTAACTATTTCTCGCACTGGTAGATTTGCCGACGAATACGAGAGAGCCTCCTATGACGCAGGTGTAATTTGCGTAGTTTTTAGAGGGTGGACAAATTCATTAAAATTAAGTATAAAAAAAGTTAAGTAAAAGTTCCTCGAGATATGCCTAGATATACCCGGGGCGTGGCATTTTCACAGTCGCCTTCCCACCACTAAAGGAGTTTACTGCTTTACAGTCATCCCCTCCAATATGTGTCTAAAGGCGGCACCAGTGGCCGGCTCAAGCGTGGTTGTATCGAGGACCTAGGGCACCACCTCGGAAGATGACTGCTCTGGTGATTTTAGCCCATAGGAGTCCGGTATGCCCCTCCGCCCTTCCCGGGGACGGACGAAGTACATGATATATTTATTTCAACCGAGTTTTTCAAAAAGAGGGTAGAGGGCTTGACAACCTATACGTTATTTGTTTATTGAAGTGTGTGCAAAAGAACACTGTTTATCTAACAGATGGGCCATATTTTTTATAAGAACTGGCTTGTAAAGACAACAATTAAGGCCGGAGATTTTACGTGCCCTCCAATGCCCTGAGTCCCTCCGTTCAAATAACACTTTACGGTCACCCATCCATAGACCAACCAAACCGTGAATTGCTTAACCTCATCATCTATCGTTTACCAATAATTGAGTGCAACTGGCTACCAACGCATCGCCTGATTTGCATTTATAGAGTGAAAGGGAGGGCTGTTTGCCATCATAACTTTAGACTTTAGATTCACTATTCCCTAGAGCATCCCTAAGAATAAACAATCTTAGTTACCATATTCTATGAATTTTACAATAGTACTTACTACACACAAGGGAAAATCTGTGTCTGTATTTCTATAATGCAACCGTTTAGAGTCCAAAGTTATAATTCCATACTATTTTAGGTTCAAATGCTTCAAAGAACCTCAGCTTTTTGGACACATGTCTTCACGTGTGGAAACTAATGAATGCAATACGTGTATACAGAGATCTCGAAATAACGAGATCTCACACTAATTTTGTAAGACTAATAATGCATGCAACATCACGCGTGATCTCGTAAGATTTGCATGATTTTATCTAGAACGAAGAAAGCGTTTTTAGCTAGTTAATAGTTGAAGTATTATGTTACCGTGATTGAGAACTCATAACCGCTGTAACGATTTTGCGATTCAGGGTACGAAAATTAGAATAACTAAAAACATCCATTGAACAGGTGCTGTCAGATTCTAAATAATTCTAATAATCAATAATTTATTATAATAAAACACTTTTAAACGGATTCTATTGCGTATATTTTAAATTTTTGTTTTTGCTGACGTTTCGAATGCTTTGCAGCATTCGTGGTCGCAGGATGACTAAGGTGACAGGCGTCGTTACAGATTTTAAAAAACCCTCGCGAAAACCTAAGACATTATTAATAATTTATTATTTTCAGATTTAACAGTGTAAAATGGACATTATATAAACATTAATTGGTTTTGTAGATTATTATGTTTAAAAAAAAGCATTGGCAGAAGCTTTCAAATGTATAAGATCTTTAAAAAAAATGTTTACGCTCTTGACCCTGACATTGTACTGATTTTATCGATGACCATGATTATTAATATAGATTTTGTTTTACTTTACATTTGGACATTAATTTTAAATGTTGGTTCAATGACCATGGTTTTGGCTGATGACCGTAAATTAAATAATTTATCAATATTTGCATGCTACATTATAAGGAGAAGTATATATGGACAACATTATAATAATAAGAACCGCTGCATTGTTATTCAGCAACACTGTACTTCAAGCAAGTAAAGATTTATTGATTGGTTGATTGATTGTAAGGATTCGTGAGCGCCGACATTTTATTATTTTAGAGATTTGCACATCATCATCATCATAACAGCCAAAAGACGTCCACTGCTGATCTGTACAGTAATGTATAAATCGTCACTAGCGTGATGCTTATAACCACTAAAACTTAGAATAGAGAGAGAGATAAAGAGCCTGATCGAAGATTTTATGGACAGAGCAGAATTTCATTATCTGACCCTGAAACAAATGCTCCAGCATTTTTAGGTGTATATACAGGTCAGGGAGGACCCTGGCCTCTTTATACGTCTGCAGATTCAGTTGTTATAGTGGAACCAGCAAATGAAAGGAACGATGATGATAAGTCCCTCTATCATCAGTAGTAGCCGCATACACACCTCTCTCTGCAACTGATTCGTCCACTGAAAAGCTCATTCAGCTTATCGAATCAGGTGGGAGAAAAGGACCTGCAGTTTGCCCGCCAACACACGCCGAGGCAGAATGGGAATTTTCTGACATTCGATATCTGACAAGCAGCATTCGAAACCGACTAGCTGACGAAACTCTTGGTGTATTGCTTTTTATATAATGTTTTATTTCATTAGATCCCTATCGATATAACTTTACTGAGTTGCAATAGAAACTATCATAACTCTTATATGTTTTTAATACTTAAACTATTCTCAAATCTGTGAGATCTTGCGAGATTCCCAACTAGAATAAGAATCCTAATCTGATACCATTAGACCTCTTAAATCTCGCAAATACTGAGATTTTAAATAAAGCTGCTTGATTGCGTTCCCTAGTGTAAACCAAAATATTGGTTTCATCCTTAAAGTGGATTTACGCCTACGAAAATAACAGAGAGATCGGAATAAAAATGTTAAGTTCCAAGTTTCTTCTTTGTAACTGCTGCTACGCTAAATGATTTCTCAGATTTGCGATACAATATGTTTAATATTTAGTTGATTGGTTGGTTGTTGCAGTAAAAATATTCATCGCATTCGCATCCAACGGCTATATATATTGGGCTGGTGTTTACTCGTCTGCCACTTAGCCCACTCTGCAAAGCCCACATTTCAAGGAAGGCCTGTCCATCTGACTCATCTTACTTCTGGCCTACCTCACTCCACAAAGACTTCTGGTAATGAAGGCAGATACTACTTTTCTGTGAAATTATTTTCGAATCTTCTATTGCATTCCATTCTGCTCAGCTAATTGAACAGAACAGAAAGGCAGACATAATACATAAAACATCATCTGTAAAGACTCCAGTGCTCGGGTTAGTTAAAAAACTTAAGCAAGCTATTCTCATAATAAGGCCCTTATGTTCATAGCACTGTATGATCTCACAACTGCTACTAATCAGGTAGGTCCAGCTGGCTTAACAGCCACACTGAACTGTCACAATGTATCCCAAGTGAAATTTTATTTCTGCTCCTAGTAAGGTTTAGTTAGACTGAGCTACTTCATCACATATGGAGCGCAAATGTGGTCACTAACGTGGCATCTATATTCCGGTTGGTGCAGTGGCTGACACAGTCAACTGCTGTGCTCCGGGTCGTGGGTTCAATTCCCGCACGGAACGAATATTTGTATGATCTGCAGATAGTTGTTCCGGGTCTGGGTGTATTTTATATGGAATTCATGTCTGTAAACGTACCCACGAACACCGAAGAGATTCTAGTGTGGGGCAACATTTTTTTTTAAAGCAAACAAAACTAAGCTTACACTTGGAGTTTGCCAGTGAGCGATGAAATGAACCATTTTAGGAGTCGTTCTAGGGGACAACTTACGTACCGTATAAGGAACTTAATGCACGTCAGAAATTTATGTTCTGGAAAGAACAGAACACAAATTACTGACGTGGGCCAAACAGCTGAAATGGCATTGGGCTGACCACATCTGCCGCATATTGGAGGAGCTATAGAGGAGATTAACCACACAGTGGGTACCAAATGGTAGGAAACGATAAAGTGGCAGGCCCAAAAGGAGATAGCGAGATGAGCTAGACTCGTTTATTTTCTTAATTTTAAGCCTTAATCACAACACGATTAGGTCGTCGTGATAATGAACAATTACAGTTCCAGTTAACAGCTATTAACAAAAAATATACATACCACATAGTAAATGATTTACCGAATTATACTGATCTGAGGAGAAAATTATATTGTATAGTTTGATTAACAATTTCGTCTCGGCTGTATGTGGGTTAGCTAGATATATAGATATTAGAGTCAGACCCATATTTAACAGATCAGCCAGACAGCAAAAGACTGATCTAAATGGAAATATGGAAAGAGAGTCGTTTGCCCTGCACCGGAATATTACGGATTAATATTAAAAATACTAGAATACCACCACCCCATCACCACCCGTGGGTGTCGTAAAAGTCGACTAAGGGATTAGCCGGAGGATGGGCAGCAGCGTCCTTCGAGTACATTAACAACTCAACTGCGATCGCCAACCCGTCTGCCAAGCGTGGCGATTATGGCGAAACACTGATGAGCACCCAATGAGCACACAACACACCCATATCGGTCGTTGGGGTGATCTTTGGGGGAGGCATGTGTCCAGCAGTGGACTTCATTCGGCCGAAATGATGATGATGAAATTACCTACCTATAGCTTAAGCTCAATACTCTAATTAATAAAACAACGACGCCGTTTTTGGTACAGTCGCTATTCGCGGTTCGATTCCTGCACGGAGCAAATATTTGTATGGCCTGCAAATATTTATTTCGTATTATAGTGCTTGAGTATGTGAGATTTATGTCTATAGCCTGTACCCACATCACAAGAGAGATAAAATGTGGGGACCGTCGTTTAAAAACAATTCATATTGCATTAATACTTTATTTTATTAAGTGGTGGTTTAGGTCTTAACGACATGGATCTTGCCCGATCCGGAGGAGGAAGCGTCCTGGTTCCGGGAGACGATGACGTCAATATGCGACGCATCCATGCCCCGGGCCAGGCGCTCCCGGCGTACGGCAGTGTACTGGTGGTCGGATGAGATCGCGCAGTTGCGCGCGGTCTGCCTGGCCTCCCGCCGCCGGTACCAACGAAGCCGACGCCGACACAGCGCCACAGCCGGAGAGACTGACGAGGCCTATGCGGCCTACCGGGCGGCCACGCTGGCGTTTCAGACCGCCATCAGCGAGGCGAAGGCTCGGTCCTGGAGCGAGCTCCTGGAGGGACTGGACAGGTGTCCGTGGGGGAGACCCTACCGAATGGTAGTGGGCAAGTTACGCCCCTATGTCCCCCCCGTGACCGAAACCATGGCCCCGGATTTGCTGGAGGGAGTACTTTCAACGCTCTTTCCGGCGGTCCGGGACCATCCTGGTCCCTCTCCACCCCCGATTGCCTCGGACTGGGCCGAGGAGTTGGGGGTTTCGGAAGGGGAGCTGGGCCGAGCCATTGGCCGCCTAAAGAGTCGCAACACTGCACCGGGTCCGGACGGCATTCCGGGCCGTGCGTGGGTGTATGCACTGCAGTCTCTTGGGGACCGCTTGAGGCGGCTGTTCACCAGTTGCCTCCGTAGTAGCGTGTTCCCGTCCGGCTGGAAGGAAGCCGGATTGGTTCTCTTGAGGAAGGAAGGAAGGGCTGCGGAGTCTCCCTCTGCATACCGTCCCATTTGCCTGCTTGACGAGGCTTCGAAGCTATTCGAAAGAATAATTACCCGAAGACTCGTTGAGCACCTGTCGCGAGTTGGCCCCGACCTGGCCGAAAGTCAGTATGGCTTCCGGCAGCGGCGGTCCACCATTGACGCGATTCTTCGCGTCCGCTCGCTGTCGGAACAGGCAGTGTCTCGGCGGGGTGGGGTGGCGTTGGCAGTCAGTCTAGACATCGTCAACGCCTTCAACTCCATCCCGTGGGGCGCTATTAGGGCGGCACTAGTCCATCATCGGTGTCCGCCTTACCTGCAGGGCATCATAGGGGCCTATCTGCGCGATAGGCACATTCGCTTCGTGGGTAGGGACGGTAGCGTAAAGCAGAGGGAGATTACGTGCGGGGTTCCGCAGGGGTCAGTTCTCGGCCCCCTTTTATGGAACCTTGCCTACGACGCGGTCCTGCGTGTCGTTCTCCCTGCTGGCGTCAGCTTAGTTTGTTACGCTGACGACACTCTGGTGTTGGCCAGCGGGGAGTCCTTCGAGGGAACCATCCGGCTTGCAGAGCAAGCGGTGGCAATTGTCGTGGCCAAAATCCACGCCCTGGGTCTGCGGATAGCGCCTCAAAAAACCGAGGCGCTATGGTTCCACAAACTGCCAAGAAGCAGAGAACCACCCAGTTCGTGGATACGCGTTGGTGACACGCGAATCGGGGTGGGCCGGTACATGAAATACCTGGGGCTCACCCTGGACAGTCGTTGGGGCTTCGAAGAGCACTTTCAGCGCCTCGTTCCCCGAGTCGAGAGGGTAGTGGGTGCACTACACCGGCTGCTGCCCAATCTCGGGGGACCATGTGAGGAAGTTCGCCGTCTCTACGGAGGGGTTGTGCGGTCCGTGGCCCTCTACGGGGCGCCTGTATGGTCAGCTCGACTGTCAGGTGCCCAGCGCTGCAGAACCAAAATTCACGGTCTGCAGCGCAGAGTGGCTATCCGGATCGCACGAGGATACCGAACGGTGTCCTACGAGGCGGCAACTCTCCTGGCGCGTTTTCCGCCTTTCGACATCCTGGCGGAGATGGATGCGTGGGTCTACGATCAGACACGCTCCCTCCGCCAGAGCGGCGAAAACGCGCCTCCAGGGGCGTTGGACAGGCTGCGGCGGCTAGCTCGCCGACGCGCACTTGTAAAGTGGCGTCACCGCCTGCGGATGCAATTTGCGACCAAGCGCGTCGTCGAGGCCGTCCTGCCGCTCTTCGGAGCCTGGCTCAGAAGGAGCGAGCGCGTCACCTATCGCCTGACGCAGGTGCTCACCGGGCACGGTTGTTTCGGTGCGTACCTGCACAGGATAGGACGCGAGGCCACGGCACAATGCCACCATTGTGATAGCGACCAGGACACCGCACAGCACACGCTCGAGGCGTGCCCTGCGTGGGCCGCCGAGCGGCGGATCCTGGTCGATCGGATCGGGCAAGATCTCTCTCTGCCAGCAGTAGTGTCGGCTATGTTGGCAGAGCACGAAAACTGGAATGCAGTGGTCTCCTTCTGTGAGAGCGTCATGCTCCAGAAGGAGACCGCAGAGCGGGATCGGGAGAGGGCCGATCCCGCTCGAAGAAGAAGGAGACGGCGCCGGGGTAACAACCGCCCTGGCGCCTAATTCCGATACGCCTGAAAACCCCTGCCGTTGCTATAAGGTGGGGGACCTCTGGGTTCGCGGGTGCGTAGATTGGGGAATCTGCGTGCCCACACCAAGCGACCAAAGAGAAGACGGTAGCACGCATGTGGTCACGCGCTGCCGTGGGACGCTTTGGGGGATCCTTTACAATCCCCCTGGGGGGGTGACCGCTTTACAGTCACCCTCTCCGAGATGTGCCAATAGGCGTGGCACTAGTGGGCGGCTCTAGTGTGATCATACGAGGACCTGGAGCCTCCCTTACGTGCCGAAGATGACCGCTCCAGTGGTTTTAGCCGGTAGGAGTCCGGCATACCCCTTCGCCCTTCCCCGGGGCGAAGGAAGTTCATGATGAATTTCCACTGGGCACCAATAAAAAATAAAAAAAAAAAAAAAAAAAAGGTCTTAACGACATATACAGCAATGTACAGAATATACGAAGTAAATGACGTACTTTGAAGGTAGGAAAAACGCGGGGCTGATGATGAAAATTTAAAAAAGTTATGATTTGAGATTTATGGATTTCGTATGCACTGGATTACGGCTTCTTGGTCTTAGATTCCATATGAAATGGACAAAATCGTATTGGTACATTTGTTTTCGCTTATCACTTCCCATATTTGAAAGGGTAGCAACCGAAAACTACAGCGTAGAATCGATCGATTTTTTTCACAAGCAAGCCTTGCTATATCAACTGTCAAAATATATAATGATTATGCGCTTACGTGTGAAGTTGGCTGTGAAAAACTACAATTAAGTCGTGGAGCCCTTCAGTATGGTTGAGCTAAGCGATGCTGATGCATGCGTCATGCTCGTGAACGAGTGCCGTCTGTTGGGACTGGTCAATAAATATAATAATCAGGCTTGTTTAGTTTACACTTTAAGAAGTTTATACTCTTTTCTCCTACATTGTCTAGGTGAAGACACTGTAGGAGAAAAGAGTATAAACTTCTTAAACCTTAATTTCGAGAAACAATGTACTCATAAATATTGTAACATAATTTAAAAACCATGAGTAACCATGCAGTTTCTTGCCAGTTCTACTCCATAGAAAATCAAAATCTTTGAACGCGCCCACTTAAGTCTTGACTAATTAACAAGTGCCTGTAAATTGTTAAATTTAATTAATTATCTTTATCTGATGGCTGTTGGGAAAAATGAAATTACTATCCGAAAAGCCTAATAATATGGAGATGCAATGCATGTACAATTTGGGACCTACTTTAGGTTAAATGTCATATAGCAAACGTATACTTCAAGAGCTATATAACCTTTTTTATACAAAAAAGGTGTTATTTTATTCGACATTAAATCTTTGATACATCATACGCTTGTATTGGAGCTTTTGACATTATTGCTTAAGAATGTTCTTAGAACAAATCTATGAATTAGTCCTATATTAAAGTACCTGATACATACATTGGTGTGGCTATAATATACTTACCCAGCCCTGAGCATAATCAGTTATCAAAGTGCTCTATAGCTTGTAAAGGCCAAAATTAATAATCAATCTAATCCAAAATCTACAGATTTAAGATTTTGAAATTCATCTGTTGTTGTGATATGATCACATTTAACACAAAAACCGACTTGCTGTTTTGTAGCAATGAATGAGTGACCCATTTTGGTACAGAAACAATAATTTGTAACCAATGCCCTGCCTATGTCAATGTCGTGAAATGTTGAATTTTTTAACTTTATATGTAATACAACTTGACGGCACGGTTGGTGCAGTGGCTGACACAGTCGGCTGCTGCGCTCCGGGTCGCGGGTTCGATTCCCGCACGGAACAAATATTTGTATGATCTGCAGGTAGTTGTTCCGGGTCTGGACGAAATCCTAGTGTGGGTCAAAGTAAAAAAAAAACAAACATTTGTATGTATTGTTGTTCGCTGTCCAATAAAAATCATAATTTATTTATTTCTTTGTTCTATTCTTTCTTTCACATATCCGTTATCCGAATTCCAAATATTTTAGACTAGATTGATTATTAATTTCGGTCGTAAGTCTTCATACTCTAAGCTCTTGACTGTTTAGATATATAATATGTATTCCTCTTCTAAATTGTATTGAAGACAGAATTCTCGGTTACAACAATACGAATTAATTTGAAATAAACATAGATCATAGCAGGAATCCTATCAAAATTCCTGTACCCGAACCAATTTAGCTGCCATGGAAGATGGGTAGGCCTTTGGTGTGGGATGCAACTTGTGTCGACACCCTTGCGCCATCCCATCTTCCAAGCACGGCAGGCTGTGCTGGCGCTGCTGCATCTGCAGCAGAGGCCCTCAAACGGCGCAAATACAATAACCTAATAGGTAATTATTGTTTTGAGCCGATTGGGGTCGAAACGCTTGGGTCATGGGGTCCGAGTGCACGTCTGCTTTTCAAAGATATAGCTAGACGGTTGGTCGATGCTTCACGTGATCAGAGGGCTGGCCTTTTCTTTGGCCAAAGAATAAGCATTGCCATTCAACGTGGCAATGCTGCCAGTCTTCTGGGAACATTACCAGCTGACAGCGATGAGGAGGAGTACTTCGACACCTAAATGCATGTGCAACTTTATTATATATTATCTTTTGTTTTTATTTTTTTATTATTATTTAGTTTATTGGGGAGTAGTCTGTATGTTTTTAGTTTTAGTGTGTATATAAATGTATAATATATAGTATATAGAATATATTTAACTAAAAACACAAAAAAAAAAAAAAAATTTGCAAAACAATTGAATTTACATACCAACTGTTACAATATTGTGCTTATTAAACTACTGACTAACTGTGTGCGGAGTGTTTTTTTTTTTGAGAATTTTATGGGAAAACTGGATTTCTTGGCTTAGCATATCTCCGTCCTTCCAATATCTTTGAGCAGTAGCCATACTGTACTCAACTGAACAAATCTCTGCCCATAGATTTCTACATTTATGGAGAAGGCCTTTGTCCAGCAGTGGACATAATTTGGCTGTTAAGCTGAAGATGAGAAGACGGGGATATATTAACATGATAAAAATGTGATGGTAAATAAAATACGGGATACAATAACATATAGTTCATGATAACTCACAACAATGATTCAATTCAAATTCAATGATCAACCTATGTAATGTACCTAGAATGTTTCGTGAGGCTATTGAAATTAAAAAACATCCTAATTTTAATAGAGAAGATGGTTGGCAGGTACTACCTGTTTGGAATCCGGTTATTAAAATAATAAAGTCCCAAACAAGATACAGCACTAAGAAACATCAAGACACTGTGAGTGATTACTGCGTGCATCGAAACAAATTTTTTGATTAAAATTGTACGGTAGATAATATAAAATAACTTTTTAAAATCTGTAACGACGCCTGTTACCTTAGTCATCCTGCGACCACGAATGCTGCAAAGTATTCGAAACGTCAGGAAAATAAAAAATCAAAAATATACGCGATAGAATCCGTTTAAACGTGTTTTATTATAATGATTTCAACTTTCATCAAACTTGACCGTGCTGTTCTCGGCAAAGAATAACACCAAAATCACCTATAGCCGTAGGTATCGTATTTGGGGACTACGGGTCTATCCATTCATCCATAGGTTGGTTAGCAGCTTCCCTTTGTGCTTATAAAAGTATTGCGTTAACTAATCCACGATCTTGGAGAAATCCTCATAGTCATCCTCTGCCCTGGGGAAACTGATAGGTGTCATTCATCATATCATTTCTAATAAAGTCCACTGCTGGACACAGACCTCCCCAAAGGTCACCACAGTGACCGATATGGGTGTGTTGTGTGCTCGTTGGGGGTTTCCATAGTCGCCACACTTGGCAGGTGGGTTGGCGATCGCAGTTGAGATGTTAATGTACTCAAAGGGCGCTGCTGCCCATCCTCCAGCTAATCCCACAGTCGCCTTTTACGACACCCACGGGATGATATGGGTTGGTGCTATTCGTAGCCGGCACCACACAGCGATGATGATGATGGGTGTGCCGGCCGGACTCTAATATGCATAACATGGAGTTCCTAGCTACCTTACGTGTGGTTCGGAATTCACTTGCGCTGTTACTAAACTCCTTTTTAATTAATTTTTTATAAATATCCAGTGGATATGCTACATGGAACTTCCTTCACCCTGGAGAAGGGCGAAGGGGTATGCCGGACTACTACCGGCTAAAACCGAAGGGGGGCTCCAGGTCCTCGTAAGATCACACTAGAGCCGCCCATTGGTGCCATGCCTTTAGGCACATCACGGAGGGGATGACTATGAAGCGGTCAACCCCTCTAGTGGAGGGAAGGCGACTGTAAAAAGGTCGCCTCCCCAGGCACTTCTCGGGAAGGATTGTGTTACTACACTCCTAGCAGGTCTTGATTTGCCACTCATTCCGGTAGCCCTGTAGCTTTGTAACCTGACCAGCCGCATCGTCGTCTAGACAGGCGCACCAACATCTATACTACCAAACCCTAAAAAAAATAACAGTAGAAAACTTAAAAAGTCATTACCAGCATCGAAAGTTATTCCGATAAAGGGTGACGCAGGTGTAGCAAAGTTTACCTATACCTTCGGATATAACAGACGTGTAAGCTATATAACATCCATGTAACGCAGGATAGATTACAATCTAACGTCTCGTTCACGTTTACGTAATCGAATTCATGATATTGCATTTTTGTTCGCTTCTAATGTGAAACAAAAATGGCAGCTATCGAATAAAACTGTGGGCAGAAAAGTGTGTTTCTGAAAACCAATTAAAAAAAGGCTTACGGCTGATAATTATTTATTTTGCGAGGTTAGATTAGATTATATTAGATATGATCTGTGGTGCCGGCTATGCTGTGTGGTGCCGGCAATGCTTTGTGGTGCCGGCTATGCTGTGTGGTGCCGGCTATGCTGTGTGGTGCCGGCAATGCTTTATGGTGCCGCCTATGCTGTGTGGTGCCGGCTATGCTGTGTGGTGCCGGCTATGTTGTGTGGTGCCGGCAATGCTGTGTGGTGCCGGCTATGCTGTGTGGTGCCGGCTGCGAATAGCACCAACCCATCTCATCCCCTTGGGTGTCGTAAAAGGTGACTATGGGATTAACCGGAGGATGGGCAGCAGCATCCTTCGAGTACATTAACAACTCAACTGCGATCACCAACCCGCCTGCCAAGCGTGGCGATTATGGCAAAACTCCCCAATGAGCACACAGCACACCCATATCGGTCGTTGTAGTGATCTTTGGAGGGGCTGTGTCCAGCAGTGGACTTTATTTGGCCAAAATAATGATGATGATGATGAGATTAGATTATTTGTATGCGCCATGCTTATGAACGGGTGCCGTCTGTTGGAACAGGTCAACCTAATGCTGCCATGTTAACTTAATCATAAAATTTAATAAATATTACAATCAGGCTTGTTTAGTATGGACTTTTTAAGTACTTTACTCTCTTTTCTCCTACATTGTCTCCACATAATCTTAATTTCAATAACAATGTATGAACTCATAAATAGTCTATTGTGTTATGATTTAAAAAGAGTAGAGTAGAGTATACTTTATTGCACACCAAAATAAATACAAAGTAATAAAACAACATAACAGTACAATTGGCGGTCTTATCGCTAAAAGCGATTTCTTCCAGACAACCATTGGATGGACAAAAGTCATAAAATAAGAGTGATAAAGAGTAGTTGGTGGTGTACTACTGTAGTAACAAATATTTGAATATAATACAAAACGAAAATGCATTAGGGATATCAAACATACATTCAACAGACAAATAGAACAAAATATAAATACATACTCCTTCACAAAGATATATATATAAAAAATATATTTAATAGTAACAATTACAAAGACAAATAATATTGGAACATATAAGGAATGGTAAATCCTTTGAAAATCACCATCGAATTAGCACGTCTAATAGACACTGGTAGTGCATTCCACAAACGTGTAGCCTGAACAGTAAAGGAATGGTCAAAGAATATTTTTTTGTGCAAAGGCATTTTCAACTTTAAAGTTTCTGATGATCTTAAGTAAGTGCGTATCACGGGTGAACTCAAAACGTTCTTTAAGATAACAGGGGGAAGCTGGATTGAACAGAATACTGTAAAGTAGTGAAAGAATATGATCATTCCGCCGAAGGCGTATTGAAACCCACTTGAGTTTAGTATGAAATTCTGATACATGATCACATTTGCGTAATCCAAATATAAATCTTATATAAAAGTTTTGAAGAGTAAACATGGAGTTTCTTTCCCGTTATTCTTCATAGGAAAGCTACACTTTGTTATGCGGCAACTAAAGTCTTGACTATTCAATAGTGCCTGCAAATGGTTTAAATGAATAAAAATCTTTTTATCTTATCATATCTCAGATCGTTATTTTTTTTTCGTTCGGTTACTGGCCAACCATATCTCAGAGTTCATCGAGTGGCCCAAAGGTCTCCGACTTGTGTTAACATTTGCCTGTTACTGACAACAGTCAGGTTCGACGATTTTAAGTAGGCTCTCAGTTCAGAGCGACCCCCGGGAAGACGGTGGCGCGCACGTGGTCACGTGCCGCCGTATGCGCAGCACAGCGCAAAGCGAGGGTTGGAGGGATCCTTTACAATCCTCCCCGAGAAGTGCCTGGGGGCGACCATTTTACAGTCGCCTTCCCTCCGCTAGAGGGGGTGACCGCTCTACAGTCATCCCCTCCGTGATGTGCCTAAAGGCGTGGCACCAATGGGCGGCTCTAGTGTGATCTTACGAGGACCTGGAGCCCCTCTTCGGTGCCGAAGATGACCGTTCCAGTGGTTTTAGCCGGTAGGAGTCCGGCATACCCCTTCACCCTTCCCCGGGGTGAAGGAAGTTCCATGTAGAATTTCCACTGGACATCAATAAAATAAAAAAATAAAAATAAAAAAGGGCTCTCAGTTCAAATACCATTATGCGGTCACCCATCCATAGACAAATGTCGCCCAGAATTGCTCAACATCACCTATCGTTTACCGATGACTGAGTTCAGCTAGCTATGAGTGCTTAAGTGATATCGATATTCTGCTGTAATAGGGACAGAAAACATAAACTGGACACGTCTTGTAAAACAAAGAAACAAATGTCGGAAACATTAGAAAAAGTGAAACCCCAATATAAATAATAAACATTTAAATGACAACTTGTAAATCACTTTAAACACCTGAGTGCTTGAATAACTGAATAAACGCACAACTTATCTCTCACCGAAACACATAAGAGAAGAAAATACATCTCACTCACGATACAAAAAATTTGACGGCACGGTTGGTGCAGTGGCTGATACAGTCGACTGCTGCGCTCCGGGTCGTGGGTTCGATTCCCGCACGGAACAAATATTTGTATGATCTGCAGGTAGTTGTTCCGGGTCTGGGTGTATTGTATGTGGAATTCATGTCTGTAAGCGCACCCACGACACAAGAGAAATCCTAGTGTGGGGCAACGTTTAATCAAAAAAAAAAAAAAAAATTGCAAATAATTAGAAGAAAGAAAGAAAGAAAGAAAAGTATTTTATTTGCACTATAAGGCACATACCTACAACAAAGACAAAAATAAAAACAATTTGATTAAAACAATGAAATAAAAATCCTGTTGGGAAGATATGCGCCATATCCGTGCAAAATGGTTGTCGCTCAGCATACTACTGTGGAGAGGCATCCCCACAGCGCTGATATTCTGCGACAGCCTGCGTCGATAGTGACGTCACTCGGTGCAGTCAATCCAATATAAAACAAGACGTGCGTATAACATGAAGATACTCAAGAATAATATATCTATTGTGTTTAATGGTATAATAGTGTATAGTGTATATAAAATATAAAAAGCAATATGAAAACAGCAGTTAAAATAAAATAAAAATACAAACAAATACAAAAAATATATAATATAAATTATTGGCAACATTAGGCCGCGTCGCCGCCAGTCGCCGCTGGTCGACCAGGCGCTAGCGCAGCTCAATACTGTTGACACTTTGTCGAATTGATTACATAATTGAATTATGTCTGCGAAAGGAATTCCAATAATAATGTAGTTATCTAATGACTGATGTCAGTTTTTATAAACATAAATATCTGAGTTTGTAAAAGTTCAGTTCTGTTTAGTGTTATGTCCAGACTCCAGTGCGTATATTTGTGGTTGTTTGCCCGCCGTATGTAAATTGTAAAACACGCATCTTACGAAGATAAGTATAACAGAGATGCGCAGAATACAGAGGTTCTTGGAAATATGTAATAGCAGACCAGGTACGAGATGTGTAAACTTTTCTAATGCGATTATTGTTATGTTATGCTAATACTAAATTAATGTGAAATAAATTGAGGATTAAAGAATAATAATACTAATACTATTAAGTTATATTAAAAAATTGAATAAGATTAGCTATAATTTATTGAAAATAAATTACAAACACAAAGTTCAATATAATATTGTACATTAATCAATTCGTCGCTTCAACAAGGAAAGCGATTTCGCCACATGCGCACGAAATGTACAATAAATTTAAAACATTAATTCTCAACGCGAATGTCGTAGTTAACGTTTTGTCGCGTAAATGCGCATCAGTTGACTGATTTGCGTAAATTTATTACGAAACGGAATGGAATTACGATATTTTGTTGCAGCGAGTGTACTCGCTTCAGTTGTTTAACATTGTATTTCAGTCATATTCTCCGGTATCTTTACGGATATGTAAGCAATGCGGAAGGTAGGTGATTTATTAACTTTAATTGGGAAGTCATCATATCGGCCATTTATACGTCCACTGCTGAACAAAGGTCTCCCCCATAGATTTTTACAACTGTGTCATCATTTCATTATATTTGCCAATACTCACCACGCTTGGCATGCGGGTTGGTGAGCGCAGTATGGCTACCGTTTCACAGAAGGGACGCTGCTGCCTATCCCTCTGGTTTAGATTCCCTTAGTCGCCTTTTACGACATCCACGGGAGGAGATGGAGTGGTGCTATATTCTTAATCCGGACATCACACGGAACAATAAAGTACGGAAGAATTGGGAAGTGTTCGCACAGAACGCACACAATATTTTCTTCTTGATATATCTCATGTATCGTGGGTATTATTATAGCAGCCTTAAGACGTCCAATGCTGAACAAAAGCCCATAGATTTCCACGATAAAATTTCCATTTTCCTTGCAGCGTAACAGTTTATAAGAAAACAAAGTAGAGACTCCCCTTACTTTAACAAACAAATTCATTTGTTGCTCCAAACAATTTGGTCCTGGACTTTAATTTTAACTTCTCTTTAATTATTATCAATCACTTTCGCAAGGCGCAAAATAAACTTTAGTTCCCTTTTAGGGGTCTCGAAATTCAGGCTTAAGCCACTAAGGTTGAAATAATAAAAATTACTTACAATTTCACTTAGTTCTGTGTTCCGTACCCTTTTAATTGCCTTTGCTTACCATTTTAATGAAACACAAATTGGAGAGGATTGTAATTACAATATTATTAGCCAAGAACTAGAAAATGGAGGAAGCGATGGCATTATATATATATCTATAAATATATTTTTTAAACGTTGCCCCACACTAGGAATTCTCCTGTGTCGTGGGTGCGTTTACAGACATAAATTCCACACACAATACACCCAGACCCGGAACAACTACCGGCAGATCGTACAAATATTTGTTCCGTGCGGGAATCGAACCCACGACCCGGTGCGCAGCAGCCGACTGTATCAGCCACTGCACCAACCAATATGAACTATGTTTATTGATTAATACGAGTATATATGTCAGAGGTGCACATGGCACTTTTGTTTCAACATTTAAGCCAAAAGGCTACTTCTGGACATAGGCCTCCTCCAAAAATCACCACAACACTTGGTCTGTGCTCATTATTGCCATAATCGCCACGCTTGGCAGACACACACGGCCTGCTGATATGATTTATTTATTTAATGTTTAGCATCAGATATAGAAGATGAATATCTGATGAAAGATTGTGATCAATCTATACCACAAAGAACGTGATCAGTAGCGTTGAAGTTAACGACTCGGTGAGACCTCATTATTTATACCATCTTATTTTTAAATACTGCGAGGGATATCAGCATTTAAGTAAAAGCTTAACCTAGCTTCGTATTTTGTCATCTGAAATCGGCTTGGCTTTTCGTAGGACAAGCTCTCGAGTGGCTTGTCAAGCATTCATAAACGAACGAACAGTACATTGAGGTGATTTCAGCTGAAAATACGAATGCTAAAAGGTTTTCTAAGATACCTGTCCTATTAGTGTGTTGAAGCAATTAGAATTCATTTAATAAGAGAGTTTTCTACTAAATCTTTTTTTATAATTTATTTTTAGTAAACTGAAGTGTCCTAAGCTCGGATGGGATGGACAGACGGCCTGGTGAACGTAGCTGGGAGTCGTTGCATGCATACATATAACTTATAGTTATGGCGATCTATGTGGAGGCCTTTGTTTACAGGTGGACGAGCTAATGAATGACGATTCTTGTTATGTACAGGCATAAATTGATCAACATGTCTACGCCACCCGATACCGCGCCCTACATCTACTTTATACGCGATCGGTCCAACCTGTTTGACAACCCTACCTGGTGACCACTTGTCGCCCCTGGCGGTGTAGTTACGGACCAACACTACAACGCCGGACGTCAGGGAGCGCGGTGTGCTTACGTTCTTTGGCGGATGTGATAAACAATTTTCGTAAGTAGTCTTGTTTATTTTAGCTTTATCTGGACCTTAGAAGTTTTCGTCTAAGTAGTGGTCTGAATTTCAAATACACTGTCAACCAGTTTACCTGACATCATCATAGTCCATCAATATTTTAAACGTCTGCAGAATTTCAAGAAGTCAGTGAAATTTTTGCGTGCCTGCAGGGGCGTTCGACATGCTGAGGCGGCTGGCTCGATGGCGTATTTGACTTTGACTTTATACCTGTAATTAGTCCAAGTAGTTTGGTATTTATTCATACAAGTCTGGACCACCCTTATTTACGTAGATAGGGAGCTGGAGCCCGAATACTTCTTACATTTCAAATGCTATGTTTCCAAATAAAAATGTGTATTATTTTATACATCCTAATTAAAAACAGCAGTACGACTTTCAACGCGTCATAATAAGCAAAACATTATCAGCAGAAACGGTATAAACGCAATAAGAACTTATTGCATAAACTAATAACCAAAACGGTCGAGTGTTGGTTTTT
Organism: Diloba caeruleocephala; assembly: GCA_947459985.1. Taxonomy (NCBI): domain Eukaryota; kingdom Metazoa; phylum Arthropoda; class Insecta; order Lepidoptera; family Noctuidae; genus Diloba; species Diloba caeruleocephala. The sequence continues at coordinate 29,032,073 of OX381607.1, forward strand.
ATCTAATTAGATTATTCAACGAACTGCAAGCAGCCATGTGGCGGATTACGGTAGCTGAAACAGAAATAACGAGTGAAAGTTACAGACAAAGTTTCGATAAAAAGTTTTAAACGTAATGGAACAAAGATGTCTCATGAGTAATTAAAAAGCCATATGCAACTAATATATATTTTTGTCACTTACGGCAAATATTGTTTCTTTACACGTTATATGAGTTTAACTTGTATTCATGAATGTAATGGAATCTTGGGATAAATTTTTCACTTATTTAAAACTGAATTCTATATTTATGATATAAATTTTTTGCTTATGTTTAATATAATGAGTGCAATTTGCATTCTAATGTTTTCTTAATCTTTTGACATTATTAAATTAATTAATCATAAAATTGTAAATGTGTGAGCATCGTGTAGCCATTAATGTTATATATTTAGTACCTATACTTTGCCTTTTGCCTGGCTGTATTGGTCTGTCATGCTCACTAAAATGTCTTGCTGGCGGTGGCGTTGTGTATCGGGTCGTTCGGTTCCCTACAATACTCGTGAACGGGTGCAGTCTGTTGGGACTGGTCAACCGTTAACTGCCATGGCACATAATGATTATATTACAGTAGTATGTTTTTTTATACACTTTTACACATAATGCTCGCTATATTTTTTACCACAATTTGTATCAATAATTTTTTTTTTTTTTTCTTTTTGATGGGTCTTTTTCTGGCTGACAGCTGACGATTTAAGGACTAACCTAGGCTATGACGACATAGGCACTTGACATAGAATATATATATTGAATTTCAAGGGTATTTTTTTGCGCGGAACCCTAATTATTTTTCTCAAATTAAAGTGGCCTAAGTTATTCCTTATAACATCAGCTATCTGCCAGTCCCGTCAAAATCGGTCCAGCCGTTTTGGAGATTACCCGGAACAAACAGACAGACAGACAGACAAAAAAAAAAAAAAACATTTTTTGTTATATGTCCCGTATATACTTACATATGCATTTAGTAAAAACCTGTTATTTTGACATTACAAACAGACACTTCAATTTTATTTAGTTGTATAGATAAACAGCCTTGTTTAATTCAAGAGAAATATAATGCTCTATTTAACAAACAACGGGCAACAACTAATCACTAGACGTATTTGATTTAGTTATTTATTGTTTGTAGCAATCTCAAGTTCATAAGGCTCTATACGAATATTGTTCTAATAGTACAGGAATGTACGCCAGAATGTTGGGTACCTAACTTTGATTTAATATTACGTTCGAATGATCGTCAAATACCTTTGACGTGCATTGTTCTTTCAAAGACACTCGTAGCTATAGAATAAAAGATAACTTTCCTGAGGTCTCCGTGTTAATAGTTCAAAATTTCATGATGGCCCAGAAATTTACGGTCTATCTTCTAAGTTCTGGGTAGCAACTATATTCTGACTATTCATCATCATCATCATCATCATATAAGCCGGATGTCTACTGCAAACAAAGGCGGGGGGCCTTTGTAAGTAGTTGTTGATTTCCACATCGACCAGATACATACTACCCGCATCCGATGACTGTGACCTTCACCAAGTCGTCTGTCCATCTCGTTAGAGGCCGTCCCACGCTGCGTCTCCGTAGAAGAACTCTGAAGAACTAAAGTTGTCGACAAACTGAAAGGATTAGTAAGCTTGTGACAAAGTCTTCTTCTTCATTTCAATCAACCTCTTTCATGACTTCATACCTTTTATTTCCATCACTGTACACTTCACGATTCATTCTTTATTCAAATCATTGAATATATGTGACGTAGAGTCGCTCTTCATATTTTGATTATTATCATTACACATTCGATCCTGAACGCTAGTGGTTCGACACACAGCTGTCGCTCTGACAAATAGTCTCCTGCAATATTCCAATTACTTATTTTTAAATTAGCTTAAATATTGTGATAATAATCTATATTTTAAAATACATATAATCAGCATGAAGTGTTGAAGTTGTGAATATCAATATACCATTGTAACAATATATATGTTACGTTTCATTGATCTCGTTAACTGATCTCCGTTACTTGCTGCCGTGGAGAGAGCCTCCCAGTTGAGCTAACCGGGAAGGAAACACGGAGGGAGGCACGCCGCGACAAGCTGAACCGGCAATGGGCGGGTGACATTGCTCGTAGAACCGATGGCCGTTAGACAGTAAAAGTTCTCGAGTGGGTACTGCACCGGACTGTACAGAGTGTAAGTGACAACGTATCCAAAACTTTGGGAAGAGTTTAGCCATTTATCTTGGACATCGTCATCATCATATTAGCCAAAAGACGTCCACTGCAGAACACGAGCTTCCCACGTAGAATCCCATAATTGTGTTATCATTTGGGGGGGATTTGCATGAGCAAGAGTGCCAAGAGAGCCTGCCAGGAGTGGTAAGTATTAACTTACCACTCTTGTCAGGCTTTTTGGAGCGCAGAATGATGCTGGTCAACAGAAGGGACGCTACTACGATGGGTAGATTTTTGTTTCCTTGGGCTTAGTCCCTTAGTCACCTTTCACGATCGCGGAAGGAGATGGCGTGGTGCCTATTACCTATTATTACCCAGATATATTATCTTGACTTGACTTAACTTACTACGTATTATGTTTCAAGTAAGAAGTGTTCAATGTCAAGTAAATAAGTAACCCGTCATGATCATCTGTCATAAATATTAACACCCTTCGTCGTAAGCACCAAAATGTATACACTTTGTAGCGTAATTAACTAAACAATAATAATCTATACAAATAAATAAAATTGAAGTGTCTGTTTGTAATGTCAAAATAACAGCTTTTTACTAAATGCATATGAAAGTATATACGGTACCGTATATACTAGAACAAAAAAACAATTTCTATTTTTTTTGTCTGTCTGTTTGTTCCGGGTAATCTCCGAAACGACTGGACCGATTTTGACGGGACTTTCACTGGCAGATAGCTGACATTATAAGGAATACTATATACTTTTATTTTAGAAAAATAATTAGGGTTCCGCGCAAAAACCCTTGAAATCCAATATATATATTCTATGTCAAATGTCTATGTCGAAGTACTCTAAATTTTTTTTTAATTAAACGCGGGTGAAACCGCGGGTCCCAGCTAGTATTACATATAAATGATGATTTCAATAAACCCTTCTTGTAAAGATTGATTTTTATTTGTGCTGTATATTAACATTTTGCTCATTATTACTATCCTACTATGACTTTCTTCACATCACATGTATTATAAAAATACAGTCATTTGTATTTGATTATGCCTGGTTAGTATGTCCAACCACGGGTAATTTTGCTTACGAATGGTAGAGTCTGGTAATGCTGAACTTCTTGTATGAAACGTGTAAGCCAGTTTCACTTGAGTATGTTTTATATGCGTATAAAAAACTTAACTACGCACTGGGCATATTTTTATATTACGATAACCCGTCATTGATTTTAATATTGCCATGTCTCAGAACTATAAATGGCGCCAACGTTAAAATTTTATCACGCCCATTAAAACTGGGTTGTGTAAGCAATTTTTCAAGGGTTTTTTAGGCTTTAGTATAAATCATCTGCTTATACCGGCAGGCCATTTCAGGAGAGATAAAATACGCTGTAATGCTGAAGGGATTTCAGTATGTGAGGGTCGGTTTGTTATTTCCACGCTGATCTGAATTTGGCGGGAAAACGTTAAACTCCCACGTGCTTAAAGCGTATCGGCTAACGTCTACTGCCAGTTTACCATTATCAAGATTTTAGAGCGAAGGCAACTTGATTTCAATTTAAGAAGAAAAATACGATTGACGACACGGTTGGTGTAGTAGTTTATACAGACGACTGCTCCGCTCCGGGTCGCGGGTTCGATTCCCGCACGGAACAAATATTTGTATGATCTGCAGGTAAGTTGTTCCGGGTCTGGGTGTATTGTGTGTGAAATGTATGTCTGTAAACGCACCCACGACATAGGAGAAATGTTAGAGTGGGGAGACGTGTTAAAAAAAAAACTATTTAATGTTTTAATGTGGGTGTAAAATAGAATTGACCGTGTGGTATTCGGATTAAGAACATAGCACTTGTCCATCTCCTCCCATGAATCTCCTAAAAGGCGCATAAGGCACTCTAGACCAGAGGGATGGGCAGCAGCGTCCTGTCAGTGGAACAGTATTGATACTGCGCTCACCAAACCTGCCAATCATTTTGGCCAAATGAAGTCCACTGCTGGACACAGGCCTGCCCCAAAGATCAACACAACGACCGAGAGGTTCGTTGTGTGCTCATTGGGGGTTCTGCCATAATCGCCATGCTTGGCAGGTGGGTTGGCGATCGCAGTTGAGTTGTTAATGTACTCGAAGGACGCTGCTGCCCATCTTCCAGCTAATTCCATAGTCGCCTTTTACGACACCCACGGGATGGGTTAGTGCTATTCGTAGCTAGCACCACACGGCGAAAACTTGCCAAGCGTGTTGAGTACTGACAAATTTCCCCAAAAATGTCGACACCTGGAATGGTAGTTTGAGGGGGAGGCCTTTGTTTAGCAGTTGACGTCTTTGGCTTAATATGCATAAGGAGTTCAATGTTCAATCTCAATTATTTTTAAAAGAGCATATGGCAGTTTGTTCCGGTTCTTCTCCATAGAATCAACCAGTTCAACTTAAATTCTGACGTTTCATAAGAGCCAGTAATTGGTTTCATTGCAATAAAAAAAAACGTTGACTATGCTGCGCTGTCGCTGGCGCAGTCAGCAGCATATTTAACTGATTTATATGATAAAATAACACATTATGAAAAACTACTGCAATCCATTTTATTTATTTATTTATTTAATTAACAATTATTATTATATTATTATTACAAATTTTGATAAAAGTGCAGGCTTATTATATACTAAAAGTAATATTGTATGTTAGAATATAACTTAGCTATTCATAATCTTCAACAATTTTACTAGATCCTCTCCTTACAAAGTTATAACAGCAATCATTCAACCCAACTAACTTCAGCGTCCTTATTAAGAGTTGTAAGAATCTGACAACTTGCGAAAAGGACCAGAAGATGCAAGCTGATACATATAGCTCAGGATAAAGTTCAGACGTTTTGAAATTCTGAAGCTGAAAAGTTTAGAACTTTACTGACAGTCCTCCATTAGTGAGGAACTGTTGAAAATTTGCATTGAGTTTTGTTTACTAGTGGAGCTGTATTACATATTCGAACCTTATTAAAATCTTCAGTAAGCAGATCTTTAGAGGAATAAAATATTTTCTTCATAAAACTGCGAGTAACAATACTTTACTAATATTAAGGGTCACCACATCTCACGTACAGTAGTTAACACAAGTTTGCAACTCTAGTTGAGTGTGCCCAGTGAGAGCGATGCAAACTTGTGCTGAGCACGTACCTGGCCGACATCGTTAAGGGGACAAGCTGCATAGTCCGGAATTGTGTAACAAGGTATTTTTAATAAGAAAAATACTGTCGCAGCTTTTGCTGCTTGTAAGTAGGTCAAGTATTAGGGACACTTGTAAATTATTTCATATCTTTTTTCAAATAGGTTATTGTTTAGTATTATTTATTAAACAGATTTTTTTTATTCCATTGTGTCACAATTTCAGTGAAGGAATTTGCATTTTCCAACCTCAAGTACACACCTGATTGAAAAACATCCTAATTTTAATAGAGAAGATGGTTGGCAGATACCACCTGTTTGGAATCCAGTTATTAAAATAATAAAGTCCCAAACAACATACCGCACTAAGAAACATCAAGACACTGTGAGTGATTACTGCGTGCATCGAAACTCGTTTTTTTATTCAAATTGTACGGTAGATAAAATAAAACAACTTTTTGAAATCTGTAACGATGCCTGTCACCCTAGTCATCCTGCGACCACGAATGCTGCAAAGTATTCGAAACGTCAGGAAAATCTAAAATATACGCGATAGAATCCGTTTAAAAGTGTTTTATTATAATGTGTAAAAATGGCGAAAATCTAAGACATTACTATGCAAGAAAATTTTCGAATTTGGTATCAGTATTTATGAGAGGAATCGAAACTATTAAGATATCATCTAGATAAGCGCATTCAATAAACCAGTTTATTGAAGCTGGTTAAAAACGACTCAATCAAATGTAATGACATTTATATGAAAACAATTCTAAAGTATTCTGCACCAGTTAAAAAAAGAATTGCTCAAATCGGTCTACAATTCTCGGTGTAATCGGTGTACATATAAAAAAAAAAAAATACGCATCGCATTGAGAACCTCCTCCTTTTTGAAGTCGGTTAATAAAATATTTAGAAGTTTATAAAAATCATCAGAATAAAATTGATGTCAGTTGCAAAAGTTAATAATTAATCAAAATAGAAATATGCAGTAGATTAAAGTAGTTGTGCAGTTCGATCCCGGCCCGCACCTCTGACTTTTTGGATTCATGTGCGGAATATAATCTGATTAGTAGTTGCGTTTACAGCGAAGGAAAACAATTTGAGGTAACTAGCACACCTGAGAGGGCAAAAACGTTCTCAACAAATAAAATAAAGCGTTTAGTGATTAAGGTACTTGTCAAAAAGCAAATCTTGGACAGAGATATAGGTCGAGTGTCTGCATTCATCAGAAGAATTTGAACAAATCTTAGACAAAGAGACTGTCCACGTAAGCCATTGAGCTATTGTCGCTTTAGACAAGCTCAAACATTTATGAAAACTAAATTTTAAGTGACTCTGAGCGACCTAGCCCCTGCTCTGAGCGACCTAGCCCCAGCTCTCAGTGACCTAGCCCCGACACTGGGCGACCTAGCCCCAACTCTGAGCGACCCAGCCCTGACTCTGAGCGACCTAGCCCAGCTCTAAGCGACCTAGCCCCAGATCGGAGCGGCCTAGCCCCGATTCTGAGCGACTTGGCCCTTGCTCTGAGCGACCTAGTCTCAGCTCAGAGCGACCTAGGCCCGGCTCTTGGCGACCTAGCTCCAGTTCTGAGCGACCTAGCCCCAGCTCTGAGCGACCTAGCCCCAGCTCTGAGCGACCTAGCCCCAGCTCTGAGCGACCTAGACCCAATTCTGAGCGACCTAGCCCCTGGTCTGAGCGACCAACCCCAGACATAGAGTTACCCTTAGACCTAGCCCCTGCTCTGAGCGATCTAGCCTCAGCTCAGAGCGACCTAGCTCCAATACTGAGGGACCTAGCCCCTGTTCTGAGCGACCTAGTCCCGACATAGAGTTACTCTTAGACCTAGCCCCTGCTCTGAGCGATCTATCCTCAGCTCAGAGCGACCTAGCTCCGATTCTGAGGGACCTAGCCCCGACTCTGGGCGACATAGCCCCAGCTCTGAGCGACCCAGCCTTGACTTTAAGCGACCTAGCCCCAGCTCGGAACAGCCTAGCCCCGACTGTTTTGTGTAGGAATTATTCTATATATTTTGTTTCTTGTTTCTTACATAAATGTTATATTGTATTAACATTTATGTAGCAAACAATGTCAACTAGAAAACAAGGCGCCGTAATAATTAAAATAAAATAAAGCGTTTAGTGATTAACTTTATTATTTACTTGTCAAACAGCAAATCTTGGACAGGTTGAGCGAGTTAATTACTACGTACCTACGTAATACCACAGCCTAGAGTAGACATATTACGCTGTAGGTGAACGATTACTGCGACCTATTGCGATTGAGTGACCTAGCCCCAGCTCTGATGAATAACAAGTATACAATTTTACAGTTTATAGACAAGAATGTTAGGAGAACTGCGTATTAAATCTGATTACCCTTTAAAAATCGGATGCTACCACGTTTTCATGAATGAGTTTATGTAAATGTATTGTATCGTTTATTTTACGTCGAACTTCCAAAGTATCAAGACGGATATATTTTAAGCGAATTTTATAATCAGTATATGGACGTTTCAGTAAGCGTTTATTGACGTGTGTCTTTATAGGCAAGGAATTCACTAAAACTCCGCTGTAACCTTTCAAGTTGTGTGGTTCTACAATTTGAAAACCAAGAAAATGACGAATTGGTCCTATAGTATGTACAACAAAAACCACTGCATTTTTAACAATGTTTTGCGAATTATCTGAGCACGGTCAAATTTAATATATTCATAAGCAACAAACATTACATTTAGCTAAATCGTTGATGGTCCATTCTTTAACTTAGCGTGGGCCGAACTGGCGAAATTCATTGGACCAATTGTAAAGCGTAGTCATTATAAGAAATTTATAAAGGCTAATTAACCCATTTTAATTCAGCTAACGAAACCGTAAATTAAGCAGATGGGCTATTTGGAAGTTTAATTGTTTATTATCTTGCTTTAGCTTACCCATCAGGGATGAGATAATTACACAATTGTACAAGTGTCTTGATTAACAAGATCTGTACTTCGAACATATCACTAAAAATACGCATGAGCTTCATACCCATTACGGTGACAGGTTCCTCGCACCTACTGAAGTCAAGCTCTGTCATTTACCTGAATTAGAACCTTACTCTACGATACCGCTGGGGACATTTAAGGGGGAAATTCTTGACAACATTATATATTTTATGCAGTAATGACAATTAGCATCAAATTCTATTAGCCATAATCCAGCCCGTATAACTCAAGCCTACTAAGTAAAGCCACTGTTGTAACGTAATAGCTAATTAGTATCAATAACAATGTCTTTGTTCATGTTGCAGGCATAGTGGTAAAGTATACAAAGTTGTGATGACAGTGCGACAGTAAATTAATTGAGTACGTGTAACCTTTTCGCGCGGTTGAAGTTAAGATTTATTATTACTGTATTTGTAAAAATAATCATCATTTCGGCTGAATGAAATCCACTGCTGGATACAGGCATCCCCCAAAGATCACAACGACCGATATGGGTGTGTTCCTGCTCATTGGGGAAATTTGCCATAATCGCCACGATTGGCAGACGGGTTGGCAATCGCAGTTGCTCAACTGTTAATGTACTCGAAAGACGCTGCTGCCCATCCTCCGGCTAATCCCTTAGTCGACTTTTACGACACCCACGGGAGGAGACGGGGTGATGATATTCTGAGCCGGCACCACACGTTTATATTATTATTGTATTATCTTGACATTAAAAAAATATGACATTTTAATATTTTTGTAATTAATTTAAATACATATTAATATCAATGTTGACATTCTAATATTTAGTATTGTTTGAGATTGTAAATTTCTTATTATTAATTTGCATGCCGTAAGGCTGAATATGGAGATACCAATATACTGTGTATAATCTATAACATTAATAACATAAACATAATAACCGTGTGGTGCCGGCTCAGAATACCACCACCCCATCTCTTCCCGTGGGTGTCGTAAAAGTCGACTAAGGGATTATCCGGAGGATGGGCAGCAGCGTCCTTCGAGTACATTAACAACTCAACTGCGATCGCCAACCCGCCTGCCAAGCGTGGCGATTATGGCAAAACCCCCCAATGAGCCCATAACATACCCATATCGGTCATTGTGGTGATCTTTGGGGGAGACCTGTGTCCAGCAGTGGACTTCATTCGGCCGAAATGATTGATGATGATTGAATCTATAACACCAATGGCAGCAGCGTCCTTCGTATATTAACAACTCAACTGCGATCGCCAACCCGCCTTCAAAGCGTGGCGATTATGACAAAACCCCCCAATGTGCCCACAATACACCCATATCGGTCGTTGTGGTGATTTTTAGGGGAGGCCTGTGTCCAGTAATGGACTTCATTCGGCTGAAATAATGAATACAATAACCATAAATTTCAGTGAGCGTAATGTCGTAATGAAACAAGACCAACTATAATTTGACATTTAAATATTCAGTACCTGGATGACCGAGCTTTGCTCGGTATTTTCGTGTTATTTAACAACGCCATCTGCTGTTGTGTCGTTAAAGCAATTAGTTGCTCACAAAAATAGTATTATTATTCGCCAATAGATGTCAGGAAGAGTCATACTTTTCAGTTGAGACTACTCAAACGCCTATAAAATGACATTTTCTAAAAATGATTCCTAGCTAGATCGATTTATCGCCCCCGAAACCCCCTATATACTAAATTTTATGAAAATCGTTGGAGCCGATTCCAAGATTCCAATTATATATATACAAGAATTGCTCATTTAAAGATATAAGATTTACTAAAATAAATTTTTTTTTTACTAAATACTCTTTTTCTATTAACGGCTTTTTTAGTAGTTTATGTTTAAATACATTATTATTTGATATTTCCAAGATCGTTGTGGGTAAGTGATTGTAAATACGTGGTGCCATGCAGAATACACTGTTATTACGAGTAAATAGAGCCGTCTTGTTGATCGGGAAACATATCTTTAAATGATGTCGTCTGCTATTGAGTTTCCCAAAATTGTCTACATTATTTTTAACAAAGCTTACAATTTCCAAGATGTACGTGCTAGTGGTAGTGTAAGGATCCTAAGTTTTATGAATAGGAGTTTACAACTATCGGTCTGCTTTAACCTACATGTTGCCCTTACGCCTCTTTTTTGCGCTATAAATGTTGCTTGCTTATCCGTAGAATTTCCCCAGAATATGATACCATAGTTTAATATAATATTTATTAAAAAATCATTATCATTTTGTGTATGTAATTTTAAACAAATAAAACAGAAATACATTTTAAAAGATAAACATGAGTCATTTTATGCTCCCAATACGATACTCAAAGCAATTCAACACAATTATTAAACCCTTAGTCACGCCTACAGAAATTTCACTTCAATAGATGTACTCTCTCCTTCTCTCCCTCATCAGACAAATGCACGCCTAGTTTCTGCGTTTTAAGATCCATTTATCTAATCAATAGTCAAGAAGCATAAAATTGACCAATCAGCTAGCTTGTTGCAGTCAGATGTTCTCTAAAGGCCAATTCATATATAAGAGATAATCGCTACCGCTGCGGGTAGCGGAAAATACGGAGCGGTATTCCGCCGAGTATTTTTATCCTAGTTTCGTGCTAGCTGGTACCGCACGGCCGTCCGGCATGGGTAGGGACTAGAAACGTGTAAAGAGTTTTGCTCCACGGACGAGATTTTTAACAATGAGACGATAAGTACATATCGTTTCACGGCGGACGCTCAGCGAGTCATCATCAATATACCAGGGCGTCTGACCCGATTTATTAAAAAAATGTGTGGGTCCTCATAACCTCATCTCTTCCCGCGGGTGTCGAAAAAGTCGACTAAGGGATTAGCCGGAGGATGAGCAGCAGTATCCTTCGAGTACATTAACAATTCAACTGCGATCGCCAACCCATCTGCCAAGCGTGGCGGTTATGGCAAAACCCCCCAATGAGCCCACAACACACCCACATAGGTCGTTGTGGTGATCTTTGCGGGAGGCCTGTGTCCAGCAGTGGACTTCAGTCGTCCGAAATGATGATGATGATGATGAATGTAACAACGGTGGTATTAGATTCTGTATTGTGTGAAGACTGCCTTAGTCACCTTTTACGATACCCACGGAACAGAATAGGGTGGCTTATTTCTTACCCGAATACCTTCTTGCTTGTTTTTTGTTCTCAATACTGAAACAGTTTAGGTTTCTTATTTATTAAAGTAGTACGGGATCTACTGATTATTACAAGGGATTTTTGTACATAGGAATGACGATGACAATCCCATCGTACCTTACTCTAATAATAACAGTGATTATAAATTGACTCCTGTGTCCACTGTGTATCAACGTTAATTAAACTTAAAAGAATATAGCATTCTAGCCGCAAACGAGTTTGGTTCTGCTAGAATGCTATGAAAAGCACCGACATCTATAACATTTAATTCAAAGAGCATTATCATTTGTTCTCTTTTATTAGCATTACGGACACACTCCGTTAGCATGTGTTGCACGTCATCAAATTTTCCACATAACTCACAATTAGGTGAGTTAATTTTTTTCATTAAGAAGGCAAAACTTCTACTAGGGATGTGTCCGGAACGCAACCTACATGCGGTAACAATTTGCTGCCTATTTAACTGAGCACTAAAAAAACATGGGACATGAGGAGGTTCGCATTGGATACTTTTATACCATATACCCATGGATTTAGACCTTGCATCGAAGTATTCCTTAAAATTTTTATAACATATCGATTCATATTTATTAAGGACTTCAGAATAGTTCGGAAAAATAGTTATTTCAATACCATTAGATGCGGCTTTCTTAGCAAAATTGTCAGCCTCCTCATTTCCTCCTAGACCGATATGAGACGGAACCCATTGCAGCGTCACAGATAATTATTTGATCCAAAATTTTATATGCTATCGATACACCTCTGATGCCTGAGGCGCACCGACCAATATGCAGTAGAGCACTTTGACTATCTCTTAATATCACTATTTTATGTACATCTAAGTTGGAAGCGTAAAATAAAGCCTGTGACACCGCAAATAATTCCGCCGTCACTAAAGAGATATAATTATCCAATTTATACATATAAGTATGAATGCTGCAAAGCATTCGAAATGTCAGGAAAAACAAATAAATATCTAAAATATACGCGATAGAATCTAGAAAGTGTTTTATTATAATATGTAAAACCTGAAATATATTGTTCGCATCAATATTGATGTACATACTCAAATCCTATACACTTTCTTGTCATATCTATAATTATTTATTATTACTCCCGACGCTTCAAACACCTTTTTTTACTCGATGAATATCTATCATGGGCTCTCTCCGCCCCGGGGAAGGGCAGAGGGGTATACCGGACTCTTACCAACTAAAACCAACTAAGTAGTCTTCTTGGGAACCAAGGGAAGCTCCAGGATATCAAGAATAATCGCACGGGAGCCGTCCGCTGCTGCTTAGGCACATCTCCGAGAAGGCTTTGTACCCTGGGCGCCGTAACTATACTTAAGGTTTTACTTTTATGAGTATAATTCCAATTTTCATATCACATTATCACATTATTCTTGTTTCAGTAACATTCCTGCGACATTTACTTTTGCAGCTGTGTATGGCATCAAGTTATATCGTCCGTAAGTTGCACTTTATTCTTTTATGGCGCAATTAACTTAGAGCTTAAAATTTGAGAAGCCTCCTGAAGCTGGTTTTCGTCGTTAAAAGTAAGTTTGAAGTAACAGCAGGTCTGGAGGTTCATTGTTTTTAATGTTGCGGTCAGGTGACACCCATACCCACGACCCACCATACTTAGCAGGCAGGTTGTTGAGTTGAATTCTACCTACCTTCAAAATGCCTTATTCGCAGTATTTATTTACCATCGTAACGTCTGTACAAAAGTGCTGGACGATGAACAATGCTAAATAAATGGAAAACCACCAAAAGAAATGAAATGATCCATCATGAGAAATATGAAATAATCCATTAACAAAATACCAAATATTACCCAAGAAATTCGTAAAAGAAGTTGGGATTAAAAAAATATCCGCCCCATATCACATCATTATAAACAAAAACGAAAATTTCCTTCCGCATATAACAACCCTTACAAGCGAAGTTTCCATGTTGAAAACTTTTCATTAGAACATTTTTCCCGACAACGATGCTTCATAAATGTCTCGAAATACGTAACAAAGTATGAAGCACATTCAGCAGGTCTGGAGGTTCATTGTTTTTAATGTTGCGGTCAGGTAACACCATACCCATGACCTGCCATACTTAGCAGGCAGGTTGTTGAGCGCAGGATGGCTACAGTTTCACAGAAGGGACGTTGCTGCCCATCCCTCTGGTTTATATTCCCTTAGACCCCGAGATGGAGTGGTACTATATGCTTAATCCGGTCACTACACGGAATAAATTATTCGTTTGTAACGCGTGACACTAGTTGCGCGCCTTCATCGCCATATTCCCACGTAATAGCTGATTTTGAAAATCCCGCGACGTCGACGAGCGCCACCTATCGGGACGCTCGCCGAGATATACGGCGGCCGGCGCGTTACCGCAACTGATCGGATCGGACGCGATAATTTTAATAACTAGTAACTAAGTTGTATTGTACGTGCATTGTAAACTAAAAAAACGTGTGTCAATAAAAGTTATATCACTGTACAAGAGTTTTTAGTCAGAACTGAGCTAGTCGAGGCATACGTTAAACGTTTAATTTATATTCTCATATAAATGAACGTCGTAAGTCAGTTGTAATTTATTACTAATACAATTGAAGCCTAAACCAATCTCAGATTAACATAACATGAGTAATAGATTGGCTCGCATTCCAAGGATGCTTGTACTGTACTGGAATTGTTGCGAGAGTGTCAATGCTTAATGTACACATATCTATGTATAACTTATCATCTAATGATTCTACGCTGTCAATTCAGTTGAGAGAGTACAACTAACAGTTTGCTGCTTGAAGGAAACAGAAAATGAGATCTTTATTATTCCTTTTCATGTTGTAAGTCGCCAGCCTTGTGTCAGAGTTGTTGAAGCCGCCCAAAGGCCTTCGACTGGTCTAAATGACTGCTGTCTAACGAAGGAGAATTTTTTTTTGGTAACGTTGCCCCACACTGGGTTTTCTCCTGTGTCGTGGGTGCGTTTACAGCAATGATATTATACCATAGATATGTTACGTCCATATTAAATGGCGCGCAAAATACAGTCTCGCTTGCACAACCTTGTCGTGAGAAAGAAGATACAAAAACAACAAGAGTAAAAGAGATCTATCTAGGCGAACCGATTGCGAGGTGCTACAATTGGGGGAGTTTTGGTTCTTACTTTTGGCGCGCATCTAACTTATCTACTTCTTTTTAATATATAATATCATTGGTTTACAGACATATATTTCACACAAAATACACCCAGACTCGAAACAACTACCCGCAGGTCATATAAATATTTGTTCTGTGCGGGAATCAAATCCCGACCCGAAGCGCAGCATTCGACTGTATCAACCACTGCACCAACCGTGTCGTCAACGACGATTATTCGTGCACTTCGAAACATGGAGACGCTCATTGCAAATACCACAATGCGGTCACCCATCGACAGACTTACCGTATCAAGCATTGTTACTCTCCCTGATCGTTTACCCATCAGTAAGCGCAACTGGCTATATATGCCTATACTTAAATTGTATTATACAACCTTATCTGAAAAGACCCCTTTTTACTTCTGGAAGGGTCTGCAAGGCCCTAGGGGGGTGACCACTTTACAGTCACCCCCTCTGAGCAGCTCTAGTATGATCATATGAGGACTTTGAGCACCCCATTTGATGCCGAAGATGACTGCTCCAGTGGTTTTATCCGTTAGGAGTTCGGCATAACTCTTGCTCTTCCCCGGGCGTAGGAAGTGATAAGTCTTTTCTAAGTCTCGAAGGTAAGTACTATTGGGAATCTAACGTGAAGCGCAATTAAACACGGTCATCCAGTCATGCGTATATTTGAGACTGAGGGTGGCGGTAGTCCAGTAACACAATTATACATAATAATCTGTAACTACTGCCACTACACATATATCACAGAAAGTTCATGATGAATTTCAAACGGGCAACCAACATAAAAAAATAGTGTGTCTACCTGAATCTAACTAGATATCTAGCTAGAGTCTTGCAAAAAGAGACCAACACAATCAGAAATTCTGCCACCAATATGTGATCTTTAAACCTGAAATAATACCGTGCTCCCGTTTAAAAAGCACTGTAGCTAGTACAATTACTGGGCTATAGTTTAAGAGACTAAATATCTAATGTTTCGAGGTGACGAGTAAAAAGGTACTCTGTGGTAATGAGTGCAGTGTGGTGCTGCTAAGGACTATTTCAATTAAATTAAATTAATTTACTTGCTAAATATGAGTAATATTACATTAGATGTTAAAAACCGTATGTACTCGAAGGACGCTGCTGCCCATCCTCCGGCTAATCCCTTAGTCGACTTTTATGACACCCACGGAAGTAGATGGGGTGGGGTGGTGGTATTCTGAGCCGGCACCACACGGCAGACTTACATATTAGGTATGTCTTAAAGAGGGAAGTTCTACCTACCTACAAAATGCCTTATTCGCAGTATTTATTTACCATCGTAACGTCTGTACAAAAGTGTTGGACGATGAACAATGCTAAATAAATGGAAAACCACCAGAAAAAATGAAATGATCCATCACGAGAAATATAAAATAATCCATTATCAAAATACCAAATATTACCCAAGAAATTCGTAAAAGAAGTTGGGATTAAAAAAATATCCGCCCCATATCACATCATTATAAACAAAAACGAAAATTTCCTTCCGCATATAACAACCCTTACAAGCGAAGTTTCCATGTTGAAAACTTTTCATTAGAACATTTTTCCCGACAACGATGCTTCAGAAATGTCTCGAAATAAGTAACAAAGTATGAAGCACATCACACTGTAGAACGATTGGGGAAGCCGTACACGAAAACTCATAAAACATACTAACCTTTGTGTTTTCCGTGTCAATAGTCCTTCTTATACACTCCTAAAACATTTACGTGCATCATAAAGAATAACACGGTACATGTTTGTTTTAACGTCGCTTTTATATTTCATCGTAAAAGTAAGCTGTAAAGTATTTACTGTACTCTACCTGTACTTGTAAAGTACTTGTACGCTAGTGATGGAAAGATAATCCCAATCGTCACAAATGTATACAATGTTACATAAGTAATGGGATTGAATATTTGAAACGTTTTACTTTGTCACGCAGCTAGCTATGGACAGATCTATGCTTGTTATTTCTCTACGAGATCGAATCTGAAATGAAGAGATCTGTAGAAAAACTAAGGTTGCTGACAGAGCGAAAGGATTATCAAGCTGAAATGGCAGTGGGCAGAATGCATTGCTTTAAATCTTGATGGACGTTGGGGCAGAAAGGTTATTGAATGGAGACCACGCACCGGAAAACGTACCATAGCCCGAACCGTCGTTCATGCAGACCAACGACTTACATTTTATACCTGGCCCCGCCCGACTTCATAAATAAAGTTTTTTATTTCTTTTTAGTGGTTTTAATATCGTATAGTATTTTGAAGTCGGTATTATTTTTGTTAAAAAGTTTTATTTCTGTTTGTGTAAGTGTAATTTTTTCGAGACATTACATTCGAATCTCAATAGTCAACTCTTGATTAGTGGCTTTTGTAGAAGAGACGCCATAAATTTGCCAATTGTACACACGGTCACATATTAAACTACAGAAGTAGTATAAGCTGACCTATCATTGTACGGAAAGCTTATACAATGCGAGATCAGCTCATATTGGAAATTTACAACTATATGTGCGTAAAATATAGGTAATAGACTATAAAACGAAGGAGAGAAATACCAAACTAACTATTGCTGATGAATTGGTTTCAAATTTCTATGCAGACAGTTTTCCGATTTTAAGTGCTTTGTCTGGCCTAATATGCCCTTGGACCGTTCATTATAGTGGTCATTTGTCCATGTTGGACGTTTGTGGGCTGGTGATGATGATGACAAAGGTCCAGATATTAAGGATCAGGTGTCAGACTTTTGAACTCCTCACCACCCACACTGACTATCTTCGTATAGCAACCAAGACCAACCGTCGGGTGTGTAAACAATATTGAAACATTATAATAATAATAAGCAAGTTGTGATCGAGTCACCGTCTTCCACAGAATTTCACTTTATAGGTTGAAAAGCAGTCCACCGCGCCCGTGGTTCCCGTTTTTCTTTAAGATTACATTCCATATAACAACTGTTGCAATAGACCTTATCGTTATAGTTTCCATCTCATACAATAGTCCTACACCGATGTCAGTCTGTGACATCATTATATAGTGCAGCAATGGAGTGTTAATGTCTCATTACATTTTAGATTAAAATTCTCTGAAGGGCCTCTGCGTGTTGGACCCATGTCCCCTCATAAGCCTATCAAAAGACCGGGTTCCTCTTTGCAGATAATAATAAGAAGTATGAATCAACATCTGTTATAAAATGAAATCTATTAGTATAAATCAATTACAATGTTTTGAATTCTAGCGTTTATGATTTATTCATGAGCGCTGCGCTTATTGCGTCGCATGCGATTATGGTGACAATATTTGGCGAAGCTGAAGACGTTAAAAGCCATACGGATATTTTTCTAGTTTTTCTGGGATTAGTAGTAGTATATTGATCCAGAAAATTACACATGCTTGTTATAGCAGTAAGATTATAATCTACATGTTTTAGTGAGTCGTAGCTAAAGATAACTTTATGATATAAATCATCATCATCAATTCGGTTTTAGAGCGGGACTGTCAACGGAAATGGCAGTACTAGCGTTTAAGCTCACGGTCAGGTACTACACCGACAGAAACACACCTGTGTATGCTGCGATTCTGGACCTCTCCATAGCGTTTAACCTGGTTAATTTTAATATCCTGTGGTCAAAAATGCGTAAGCAAGGCTTACCTGACGAGGTGGTAGGACTTTTTGAATACTGGTACGATCACCAAATTAACCCGGTCAGATGGGAGGCATTTTCTGAGGGGTATGGGTTGGACTGTAGGGTGAGGCAGGGAGGCCTGACCTCACCTGCACTGTTCAGCTTGTACGTTAATCAGTTGATCGGGAAGTTCAGTAGCACTAGAATCAGATGCTCCATTGACTGTAAAAATATGAATAGTATAAGCTATGCAGATGATATGGTGCTGCTGAGTCCCTCGGTTAATGCACTCAGACACCTGCTTGGGGTGTGCGAAAGGTACGCAAAGGCTCATGGCCTCGTTTACAATGAGAATAAAGTGAGCTCATGGTGTTTAGGGTGGGTCCTAAGAAGCCTGAAGCCATTCCACCTGTATGTCTTAATGGTGTGAATTTAAATAGGGCACACATTTTAAATATCTCGGTCAAATAGTTGCCGAAGATTTGAAAGAGGATGGGGATATAGAGAGAGAGCGGAGAGCGTTGTCGGTCCGATGTAATATGCTGGCCCGCAGGTTTTACCGATGTTCACAGGAAGTAAAGATCACGCTTTTCAAAGCGTTTTGCCAATCTTTGTATACGTGCAGCTTGTGGATTAGCTATACACAAAGGGCCTACAACGTTCTCCACCTACAATATAACAATGCTTCTAGGGTGCTGATCGGGCTCCCACGTTTCTTTAGCGCAACGAGCATGTTTGCTGAACCGCATATAGATAGCTTTCAAGCAATCATTAGAAAGAGAACTGCATCCTCGATGCGTCGGTTACGGGGGAGCGCCAACAGCATACTGAGAGTGATTGCAGATAGGCTTGACTGTCCGTTCCTGTGGCACTGGACCCGTATGCATATGTACGGATCTAGTGCACCAGGAAGTGGGCACAGGTTTATGAACTGGCTTATTTTAATTGTTTATTAGTTTTGTATTTATTAATTTGTACCACTAACATAGTCTGTAGGTCTTTGTATTAATAACCTATATGGACAACTATCCGAAATAAACTATTATTATTATTAACATGTCTCTCTATTACACGGGTTTATATCCCCTGTAAGGGGGAACCCGGTCTTTCGACAGGCTTACGCGGGGACATGGGTCTAACACGCAGAGGCCCATTAGAGAATTTTAATCTAAAATGTAATGGGACACTAACCGGGAACTCTCCATGGCTACACTATAAAATGCAGTCTCGGATTGTCCCCGGAGGTGTAAAACTATTGTATAAGATGGAAACTTCAGTCATAAGGTCTATTGTAATGGGTGCTAAATGGATTATATACTTCTAAAAACGGAAACAATGGCGTCTGCCTTTCAACCTTTAATTTGTTATTATTATTATTATAAAGGATTTCATTTGTAGTATTTTTGTTACCTATGAAGTTTGGAATACGGCAACGTCCCCGTGAGTCATGTAGGCAGGGTTTTTGTGCGGGAGAATTTAAAGATCAGCGAGGCAGTTTGTTTCATGTTTTCAAACAGTTCATTCTGGCACAACAAATCTGTCGGTTCACGGGGATTGATCAGTTTGCAATAACCACGAAACCACACTGTATACTTGAATGTCAAGAATCCAGCAAATGCGCCAACATAATATTTTATAATTTATTTTGATTTCGTGGTTTGCCGTATGCGTTCATGTACTATTAATCCAATTAGATTCAGTTGAAACTTTGTGCAGCTGTTATCGGCATTCGCCTGAAAGTTCCTAACAAAAAAAAAACTGAATAATTAAACAACGTTGCAAGGCATTAGCTAGTTTATTATAAAAAAACATTATTATATAGTTCTTTTTAAACATTGCTACACCCTTTTATTTCTCCTGTATCGTGGGTAAAGTTTACCGGCACATAGTGTAAATCTCACATGCACAAACAACGAGACTCCGAACAATACAACTCTCCGTAGGCCATATATATATTTGTTATGGGTGGGAAGAGAATCCGCAACACGAACTACAGAAAGCAAGAGGCTAGCTACTGTGCAAAAAAATACGATTTATAATGATCAAACATTCACTCCTGAAACCTCATACATTCCGATATCCAGTTTTCCATATCACTCGCAAACACATCGCTATCTTAATTAAAATTCAAGCATCAAATATAATCCAGAAGTATACTATGTTTACCAATACAACAAAGAAAGCTCCCGTACAATTTAAACAACCAAAAGTGCAAAATTGTAAATCTAATGCCACGGCCTCGATTACGCTGACAAGGCAATGTGAAAGTAAACGTTGCGGCAAATGAAATGACATAAACCAATATATGGCCCACTTATCGCCATCCCTCGCTCACCTCGCGCCATGAATTCACACATCATTTGTTATCCAACAATCCTATAGGTGGCGCTCTGACGAAATATGGTGCAATTTTTAAACGCTGTGCTAATTCTTCATTGTGATCAAAATTTATTGCTTCGGTTTAAAGCATATATGGGTTTAGGTATACGTGTTGCGTATATTATTGCCTACGTTGGACACATATAAATCATATGTTTTAGATAAACGCCAATAAATATGACGATGATAAGCAAAATATGTTGATAAAATTGTAGAAAACCGTGGTGTGGGTCATCTGCCATGGGTGTCGTCAAAGGCTACTTAGGCTTGATATTAAGAGGATGGGCAGTAGTGTCATACCGTGTGCGACTAAAGACTTTTAGCAGTCAGATTATGAGACTCATATTCTGGGAATCTGAGAATTAACTGCTGTATCATTTAATGTGATAACTTCAGCATAGCTTTGTATAATTCCTGCCTATACCCAGTGGATTACTGGAAAGGGTAAAGTAAACAGTCATTTGATTTTACAATATATCTAAATTGAGAAGAGAAATGAAACGATACCAACTAATATATGGCTCACTTATCACCACCCCTTGGACATCTACTGCCATAAATTGCCAATGGTCGTATTTTCGCCCTTTAAAATATGCGTCGAAAAATAATATATTTTATGAATTAATTTTGCAAGAATGGTAGAAATAATTGATGAAATAAATCAGCAAAAATCCCAATAAATAAATGTTTGGTTACTAGGTATGTGATAATTGCTTATATATTATTTATGGCTTGATATAGTATAGTGTCGCAGTGGCCCGGAGGTTTACAAACTCGTTTCTTAAGCACAAGGTTGCACGTTCAAAACTAACCTTAAAACACAACAACGGGGGAACCTTTTATTTTATTTATCCGGTGGACATACCTCATGTACTTCCTTCGTCCCGAGAAAGGGCGAAGGGGCATGCCGGACTCCTACCGGCTAAAACCACCGGAGTGATCATCGTCGGCACCGAAGGGAGGCTTCAGGAACGCGAATAATTTCCATCTAGAGCCACCCGTTGGTGCCACGCCTTTAGGCACATCTCGGAGGGTATGACTGTAAAGTGGTCATCCCCTCTAGTGAAGGGAAGGCGAAGAGGCCACCCCCCTAGGCATCTCTCGAGGGGACCGTTCATCACTCGAGAGACCCAACCGACTGTGAGTAATCGATTCCCACGTAATTACCAGTTTCATAGCCCGATAACGGAGCAGTAATGTAGGTGCGACAGACAGCCTGGCTACATTGGAAATGATACGGTTAGATTAAGTTAGGATTAGAGAGGTGTAAACATATGGGAGTCGTTGCATTCAATTAAAAATGTAAGACAGTTTTGATAATGCATTGCCTTAGTCACCCCGGCGCCCAGGCGAAATATTTTTCAGCGCCATTATTAGGATTAGCTAGCATTATTTTATGTGGTATCGTTATTCAGTTATCGATCGATTCTCCCGTGGATCGCCCGGATCAATCCCCCTATAAAAAGCCAGCACCGATGACGTGTAAGAAAGATGATAATAAAACAAGGTTATTTTATCGTGTATTATTAGCATACAATTTATTTGTGAAAATAAAAGTGTCAGGTAAAAAATACTCCCGAGGCCTCACTATGCGCTGTGCTGCGCACGCAGCGGTACGAGACCACATGCGCACCGCTGTCTTCCCGGGAGTCGCTTGGTATGAGCACGAAGAACGGGGGAACCTAGATATCGAAAGATCTGAAATCGCCAATAGGCAGAGCGCAAGCGTCGTGATCGATCCTCATTCCTTTACTGTGCGAGAAAGGCCTTTACCTCCCGTGAAACAGTTACAGGCTGCAGAGGATACTAGTCCTTAGTCACCTTTTACAACACCCGTTAGTGGAGAGTCACCTATACCAAGAACTACACGCCATATTGGTCTAGTGGCCGTAAGGACTATCGAGCTTGAGATCATCAGTTCAATTTCTAGATCAAGCAGTGTTATTAGGTTTTTCTGAGAAAAAATCTTAGTATCAACCCTAGGTTTCGGAAAATGGGTAAAATCTAAATGTGAGTGTCATCATCATCAGCATCTTCCACGGCTTGTATTGACCTACCGCTGGGTATAAGCCAATTGCGTTCTTGTGCTATTCTGCTCTGTCGTGTACTGATCGCATCCGGGATTTACAGTGTACAAAACGGATTTAATTTGATTTCGTAGTACTTTTTTAAAGTTAGAGAACTCTTTCTTCCAGATTCACTGTCGTTGATTCAGTTATGAGGCTCCCCTCCTCGTTGTAGACTGTAGGGTATTCTCTTTTCTAAGGGCTATTCCTTGCTACGGCTTCCACAGTATAGCGACGCTGAGGGCCCTCAGAGATTCCGCCTACACAGGGGCCCCGTAAAATGTCATGGACCACACAACCCCGATCTAGTGCCTTCGGTAGGAGGTACTGCCACCCCCCAAATTGGGCTGCAGCCGCACATGCAGCCGTAGCGCCAGTCTGTTTAGTAGCCAGTCACTGGATGCGGCACAGAGTTCTATCGGTTGTCGAGGACGAGTTCCAGGTGCTTCATCGTTCATCATATCGGTCATTTAAACGTCCACTGCTGAATAAAGGCCTCCCCATGGATTTTCACAACTGTGTCATCATTCTGGGGGTATTTGCCACGCTTATACTCACCACGCTTGGCAGGCGGGTTGGTGAGCGCAGTATGGCTACCGTTTCACAGAAGGGACGCTGCTGCCCATCGCTCTGGTTTAGATTCCCCTTGTCGCCTTTTACGACATCCACGGGAGGAGATGGAGTATATATGGAATATAGCAATATTCTTAATCCGGACACCACACGGAATTCATAGTTAACTCGACACCAATGCAAACGCCTCCAACTACGATGTGATATCCCGAAGGTGGTGCGCGCTAGGGCCCATGAAAATACAGAGCCTTCGATTTATTCAGGGCTACCTCGAGACCTAACTATACACCTAACCAAACTGTAAAGATCCTACCTACTCGTATGACTTGTGCAGCCTCAGCCGTTGCCAATAGGGCTGAATGCCGGTACCTTCTCCCTCGTACCGTAAACCGTATACCAGCCTCCGTAAAACTATCATATAATATATAACAGTAAAACTTCAGATATTCCTAAGCTGTTAACAAACTGGTTAGGTGCTCAGTTAATTCAGTGCAAACGTACCAGACGCTGAATATTCAAAGGCACTCCGTTGCCGTGGTAACGGAAGCCGCGGCACTTAATCTTGTTACACGTCAAGCATGTCCTAGCTGTAACTTGTCACCTTTTAAGAATATATTTAAAGTGGGACGGTTGGAAGCGCCTGGAACTGAGTATTTCGCGAGAATAGTTCGGTTATTATAATGTATCATTTCGTAGAGAAATGTGTCGTAGATGTATATTGTTTAAACAGATGATATTACATGACACACCAAAACAATATCCTAACATTCGTACTACTATTATAAATGTGAAAGAAAGAAAGATAAAGGCTCCATCACGCTCAAACAGTTGAACGGATTCGAATGAAATTTGGCATAGAGACAGATATATTGTGGTTAAAGAGCACATACTAAATAAAATAAATAAAACAATTTACGCTCAGCGAAGCGGGTGAGAAAACGTTCATTATTTTAGAAATAATTCACTACTCTATCATTGATTGTTGATAGTAATAATAACTTTACAATTGTTATTTTCATTTACGAATAGCTCCGAAACTGAGCAATAATCACTGACTTTGATATTGACTGAACTATATTTGATTGCAAATACAAATCAAATGTATCGCAAAGCAGTTTGTCAAGTTGAAAAGTAGTAACTTAATACTTTAGTAGATAGTAAACTATATTTAACATATCAATTAATAACCAATATTTAAAAAAATACTTGTAACATGAAAACAATTGCTGACTAAATGTCGTGTGACAAAATACATGACTGTAACGATGCTTATAGATTTTGAAACAATAAAAAATTTAAAGTATTAAAGTCTTTGTTTTTTCATGATAGACAAGTAAATTGAATGACAACGCCCTAAATGCCCACAACAAAAAACTGGAACCACTATGCTTGCACTATAGAATACAGTAACGGAGTCGGAGTCCCGTATTTGCAGCTCTGCTCTTCATAGTGTGTTACTATAGTGACCTAGTTTTGGCTGCTGTATTCTTTGCCCCAGGTACGTGACCCAGCCGCTGAATATAATTTGACACTTTGCCAGATATCGGTAGCGTATTGCATATGGATCGTAACTAAGACAGCGGCTAGGCAAAGAGCACGCGCAAGGTGCTGAAGTACTGTCAAAATTATATGTATACACACACGGCTCACAGTCAGTCCCAAACAACAACAACAACAACACCGGACTGTGAACATGAACAGTCTGCACGTCATATTCTGTGGGAGTGTGTTCTTTGGCGGGATGAACGCAATATTATGTTTGACAGCCTGCAAGTTACATCTGGAGTTGTTTACTATACAGACGTTGTTGCTACTAGGACGAATTTCCGTGCGTTCAGGCGTTTTTGCCATACCCACGATTGGAATCAGTCACAATAGCTCACAACATAGGACCCGTAATTAAATATTTATAAAAAAATTTGAACCCTTGGTGCTTAGCAACTAGGCTTATCCTAGTTGTACACTCCCAATGATTGTGCCTATGGCCTATAGTATTTTCTCTGTCTCCTGCTTGCTACGGAGGGAAGTGGAACGTATATTCTTCCCTACTCGTCCATTTTCTTTTCTGATTAATTTCGTTGCGGGTTCCAAGACAGTTCTTCATTTCTCTGGGACACACCGATCTTCATTGGTCGGTGTTCTCTTCGGTGGTCGCCATTGTAGATCATGGATTACAGGAGTTGCAGTGGTAGGGAATGTGTGGTGGGCTTATCCCATAAAAAAAGTCAGTCCCAAACTCCCAGTGGAACCGTATTCTTGGTACGTATTAGAAGTAGGACTCCTGCGTGAGCAGCGGATCCTGGTCGTAGTGTAGTGCCGGTTATGTTGGCAGAACAGGGAAATTGGAATATAGTGGTCTCTTTCTGCGAGAGCTTCATGCTCCAGAAGGAGATCGCAGTGCGGGATCAGCAGAGGGTGGATTCCACTCTGAGAAAGAGAATACGGGACCAGGTGATCATACGAGGTCCCGAGGCCCCTTTAGGTGCCAAAAATGACCGCCCCAGTGGATTTAGCTGGTAGGAGTCCAGCATGACACTTCATCCTTCCCCAGGGCAGAGGATGTTCATGAAGAATTTCCATTAGGACAAATAAAAAAAAAAGCATCCCGAAGCTTCTCTGTGCACTTAGCTGCGTATACGGCTGCACGTGACCACTTCCGCACCGCCGTCTTCCCGGGAGTTGCTTGAGCTGCCTGCCACCGCTATAAAGTGGGGGACCTTCGAGGTCGTGGGCGCGCTGATTGGGGTATCTGCATGCGCATACAGAGAAAACCCAGGGAAGACGTTGATGCGCACGTCACCACATGTTGCCGTGTATTACTTCGAGGGGATACCTTACAAACCCCCCGAGATGTGCCTGGGGGTGAAGCTTCTTTTTAGGGTTACCACCCTACCGATAGAGGTGGTGAACACTTTACAGTCATCTCTTCTGAGATGTGCCTAAAGGCGTGGTGCCAATGGTCGGCTCTAGATGAATTTTTTTTGAAGTTCCTCGTAGCTCAAGATATCCGCTCCGATGGTGTTAGCAGGTAGAAGGCCCTTCCCCGGGCCGGAGGACGTAAACGATATTTTTCCACAAGGTTACATTTAAGTAAGAACTCCTTTCTTTTCATGAAAAATCTCAAGCTTGCTTTTATTCAAAACAAGTTGTTGATTAAATGCTAAGCGATATGGCAGTATGAACTGCGCATTTATTAGAAAACCCAATTCTCACAGTAAAATGCTATCATATTTTTTATATTTGACTCAAAATTACAAAAGAAGCATTTTAATGTGAATGTCCCGCCATGAACTTGGCGATAAATGACTCAACGCCGGCGTCGCCATCTTCCGTTTGCTTGCCAAAGTAAAAATATAACACGGAGATTTTCATAAATTGTTTGTGAACATTTTAAATATTTTATTCTGATTAACTCAGATGGAAAATTGTATTGCCGCTAGAATGAGGCACTTAAGTGTCAAGATTTTCTTTTATTTATTTCTGGTTTAACTGGCCGTCAAAGAACAGAATGATCTGGGTCGTCAGTGCTTCCGTGTGATTTCCGGAAAAGTATAGACCACTCCTCTCTACCTATGGTTGCCGTGAAAGGTGACTAACACTGGATATCAACAGGACGGGCAGCAGCATCCTCCCTTGAACGAATGACAATTAACTGCCATCACCAATCTGCCTTCCAAGCGTGGTAATAATGGCAACATCCCCTATGACCGCTCATTCTGGTGATCATCGGGAATGCCATTTTCAGTAGTGGGGCACTCAGACGATCGGTTAGGTTCAGCAACGCTTGTCGCGGTTAATCTAAGGATGGGTAGCCCCATAGTGGTATTTGAACTGAGCGTCCCCCGTGCTTCCGAGTGCACGTAAAATTGTGGCTCCTTGTTATTGTCAGTAGACGGTAGTCGATAAGCCAAGTCGGAGGCCACATGAAAAAGAAAAAAAAACAGAAGAAGAAGCAGTGGAAGTTTACTGCTGGTCGGATATACTTGATCAATGCTGAATTACCTTAATTTTGTATTAAGCGCCTTTAATCAACATTTATCTGTCTGCCCCAAGAAGTAAACGACAGAATAAGAATACCTACTTTAAAGTATTCATGCATCGTTCATTAGTATCAGCGGACGGATGTCCACCGCTGAACAAAGGACTCCCCACAGCTTTTCAGAACGATCGATAATCATTATTTGTGTCGTCACGATATTTGATATATTGGAGGGAATTTCTGGGGAAGTCGTCACCGTTGGCGCAGTGGGTAAGCGGTTGACTTTCTGCGCTACGTGTCGCGAGTTCGATCTCCGCATTGAACAAATATTAGTTTCTTCTTTTTCAAGTGGTTACTGTGGCCACCCTTGTGTCAGAGTTGTTCAAGCCGCCCAAAGGCCTCCGACTTGGCTTAACGACTGCCGTCTAATGACATCAACCACGACCGACAATTTAACGTGCCCTCCAAAGCACGGAGACGCTCAGTTGAAATACCACTATGCGGTCACCCATCCATAGACAGACCGCGCCAAACATCGCTTAACCTAGACGATCGTTTACCGATCAGTGAGTGCAACTGGTTATGAGCAAATATTAGTATGATCTACAGATAGTTGTTTCGGGTCTAAGTGTTTGTGTATGTAAGATTTATGGCTGTAAACTGTACGCACGATACAGGGGAAATCCTTTTTTTTTTCATTGGTACCCAGTGGAAATTCTTCATGAAATTCCTTCGCCCCGGGGAAGGGCGAAGGGGTATGCCGGACTCCTACCGGCTAAAACCTCTGGGGCGGTCATCTTCGGCATCTAAGGGAGGCTCCAGGTCCTCGTATGATCACACCTCGTGTGTTCTACACAGGGGAAATCCTAGTGTGAAGAAACTACATTAAAAACTAATAATAGCTAAAATGGCTAATGTTTCACAGAAGGGGTGTTGCTGCCCATCCCTCTTGTTAGAGACCCTCTGTTGTCTTTTACGACACCCACGGGAGGACATGGAGTGGTGTTATATTCTAAATCCGGACACCACGCAAGGCATTGCCTACTATTTACAAAATAATTTATTTCAACACATCAAGTAAGTTACCAATACACCTGAGTCCTAATCAGACAGGTACTTTGTGGTCCAAAATGAATTGCGTCGTGGGACCTTAGAAAACCCGAATTCCGTAATAATACAACATTAAGTCCTTACAGGTAAATTCAATGTCCCAAAGGATTAATGTCTGAAAAGGACGAATCCTCGGGAATATCAAATGTGTCTGGTAATAGTTAAATTTCAATTTGTACGCAGGTTTATTAATTATCATGTAGGTATTGGTGATTTTAATATAGCTACGGTGACTAAAGAAATGATGGCATGGCTACGCTAGCTACGCGGTCGTAGTAGTTAGCTAATTTGCTACGCGTTAATTTATGATCGCGCCTTCAGCTATCATGGGTGAGACTAAGTGCTGACTTTAGTTTACATCTGATTATACTGTAGCACAAGCTCACACTGATGACACCGATCAATTCACTGTCAGCCAAAAGGTTCCGAAGGCACGAAAAACTAAATATCTGTGAAATTTCGGCCGAATAAAGTCCACTGCTGGACAGAAGGGAGGCTTCTGAAAGATCACCACAACGACCGATATCGGTGTGTTGTGTGCTCATTACGCTGCTGCCCATCCTCCGTCTAATCCCTTAGTCGGCTTTTACGACACCCACGGGATGATATTAGTTGGTTCTATTCGTAGCCAACACCACACGAAAACTAGCTTGTAAATAGACGCTCACGCAGTTCCTTTGCAAGTTTCTTAGATGCCGTTCTCACTGCGTTCTGCTCAAATGCTGATATTTAAAGCTCAGCCACTAGCTGAGCTTTTAAATGCTATCTAATGCACCTTAATTTCCTTCTGAATATTGGAATCTTTATCTCAAATTTTATGATTTCTATTTATGTATTAATTTAATGATAGAATATGTGTGTTATTTTTAATTAATACCATTTATTTAGTATGTCGAGTTTATTTTTGTATTTAAAATTATAATATTAGATATATTAATGGACCACAAACAAACCCTGTCTTTCTCCTTTCTGTCCTTGTCCAACTCAACGTTTTCTGGTAAAAAATCGCTAACTGTGATAAAACTGCCCTATGTACATATTTTTGAATTTAATGTTTTATTC
The DNA here is from genome assembly GCA_947459985.1 of Diloba caeruleocephala. Lineage (NCBI taxonomy): Eukaryota > Metazoa > Arthropoda > Insecta > Lepidoptera > Noctuidae > Diloba > Diloba caeruleocephala. The sequence goes on from OX381607.1 coordinate 29,061,556, forward strand.
TAGTGTGTATGGTGAACAATAAACATTATTCTTTTCTATCCTCCAAGTGTAGTGTAGCATAAAATGCCTGAGGCATTAAGACCGCCTTTGTGCATTAATAATTAATAAATAATCGATTGGCTGCACAACGTCTTGCGAGGTCAACGCCCGTGGAACTAATACTTGTATGGCCAGATAGTTGTTCCGGGTCTGGCTGTTCGTGTATTTTAGACCAGAGACTGAATAACCGAAAAATATCGGTAGTTTTATAAAGCGGTAATCTTCATACCTTTTGAACAACAGTACCGAAATATAAGTCTGATTTATATAAATCTACAGAAATATTTCGGTACCGGTATACTTACAGGTATGAATTCAGGTTGTATTTCGGTACCGCTAATGTTTAACCGATATTAATTAAGTACCTGTATAGTGACGCCGGTTGTCAGATGGTGTATATACGATCATATATACATATATGTCTATACATTATTGACACTATAAAAACTTAAATGCACAAATTCAGCCGGAATAATAACAAAATTGCAGCGAGCGGGAAATATTAGGTGAAAAAAACTTCAATCGGCTTCAATCCTTCTTTCGCGCACCCTGCCTGTGGCGTGTTTTCGGTAACGAAATAGTAAAGCGGTTAAATAAAGGTACATTTTCAGATTTAGATACATCTTTTGTACCGGTATGATAGTGGTATTGTCTACCGCTTTCAGTCCCTGTTTTGGACAAATAAGCAATGCTCGTGACCACGGACGCTGCAAAGTGTTTGAAACGTCGAGCAAATTAACATTAGTATATGTATACAAATAAATAAAATTGAAGTGTGTATTTGTAATGTCAAAATAACAGCTTTCTACTAAATGCATATGAAAGTATGTACGTAACATATAACAAAAACACTATTTTTAATTTTTTTGTGTCTGTCTGTCTGTCTGTTTGTTCCGGGTAATCTCCGAAACGGCTGGACCGATTTTGACGGGACCTTCACTGGCAGATAGCTGGTGTTATAAGGAATAACTTAGGCTACTTTTATTTTAGAAAAATACTTGGATTTCACGTAAAAAAATTAAAACCTTGAAATCCAATATATATATTCTATGTCAAGTGTCTATCGAAGTACTCTAAATTTCTTTTAAATTAAACGCGGGTGAAAGCGCGGGTCCCAGCTAGTTATTTTATATATTTATGGTGCATGCATTCATGTCCCACTATACAAAGGTGTTGCTTAATTGTGTATTGCACGTATGATTTTTTCAGGCATTATTATGTGCAAGTGTGTTTATATAGGGTAGAACAATATAATATTGTTTTATTTTGTATTTCATATATTTGTGTATTAATAATATAATAATTGTATGTGCTAGGGCTGCACGTTGCACGTATAGATGCTGTACGTAAGTATATAGAATTAATCAATTAAACGCGATATATTTCCGTAAGCTATTTTCAATTCGTAGTAATCTTGCAATAGGAAAGGCATTTTTGAATAGAAAAGCTCGCAAAATAGATTCGTATGAGATAAATAAAAATACTGAGTATATATATAAATATGTCTGTATTATGTTGGGCTCGCCGATATCACCTCGACCCTTGTGGATTTTTTAATGTTTACTATATATATGAGTCAGCTTAAGTACCTATTAGATTCTATTATCTACCTATTATTTCTAGTTATGTATTACAATTATGTTGCCATACCCTTACTGGGTTTCATGTTGAACCTTATTATAAATGTAACACCTATCTAACACATGAATGCAATAAAGAACTTAAACTTGAACTTGAACTCTTTTATTTTATTGAGTTTTGCGTTTGACTACTAACTCACCTATTGTTAAGCGACGATACAGTCAAAAATGGTGCACGCTTTCCTAGAAGAAACCTGTTCACTCGCGACTAGAAGATTCCCGTTAGCTCTAGTGTGATCATACGAGGTCCTGGAGCCCTGCAGTGCCGAAGATGACCGCTCCAGTTGTTTTAGCCGGTAGGAGTCCGGTATACCCCTTCGTTATCGACATTACGTTTTCTTTAAAACATTTAAAAAAAAACTTTTATTACGGTTGGGGTCATTGACTCTGGCAAGGAGTTTTATTCCTTGGTGGTAAGCACGAAAAATGTGAGAGCAAGACGATTCATGCACATGAGTGAAACTTCCACTATACAGCTTCTCACGACAATGAGATAACAAGCTGCAGAATACCTTGTTTCTTAACTGTTAAAAAAAGGCATAAAGACTCATAAGAACAGATAATGATTATTCTGTATCATTCACTTTGTAGCATGGAACTAAAACACTACATACATGACAGTGCTATGGTAGTCAATAATGCCACAAAACTTTATGGATAAGCACGCTGCCGTGACGATCATCGTCATCAGCATCACGCTGGACACAGGCCTACCCAAAACATCACCACAACGCACGATCCTGGTGTATTCCTTGCTTATTGGGGGGTTTTACCATGACGTGGATTCAAATCTTATCGTAAGTGGATTGGCGATCGCAGCTCAGTTCTTCATGTACTCGCTGCCCATTCTTCCAGATAAGCCATAGTCGCCTTTTACGACACCCACGAGATGAGATGGGTTGGTGCTATTTGTAGCTGGTAAGTACCACACGGCTGAAGTGACGATACGATACATCGGTTTTAGTATTTTAGCTTATATTTATATTTATATTTTAGGTTATTGTTGAAAACCAGCGCTGGTGGCATTAGGTCCGTCCAATGTCACAGTAAGAAGCTGAACAATCACCTATTTCTGCGCACATACGACGCACAGCACAGACATGCATATCAGGATTTTATTTATTGTGTAATTTGTCTACTGTAGTACTTTTAAAATGACGTGGGTAACTCGATAAAGTGTTGTCGTGATGAAAATGATAATATCGGTCATAGATAATATAAATTATGCTCATCTCATACAAAGTCCATAAAGCACAATCATTCTAAAAAGGGTTACCTGCCTATTATTGTTTTATTTCTACATTATTCTTTTGTTTGTGGAGTAGTAACATTTTGCTTTTATTTAGTTCTAAATATGTCTCGTCTGTATTGATTGTTTTATGATGGGTGTAGTGTGTTGTCTGGTGCGTAGAAATAAATGTTTCTCTCTTTTCTTTCTTTCTTTCTTCATGTTATACCCACCTATAAATCACCGGAAGTGTACCTACATTGTAAACGTAGTCGACATACCCTTAGAACCTCATCGCGACACCATTAGCGCCCATATAAGATGATATATTGCCCACTAATCCACATTTTGACCTCGTTCCATATAATGACGTCACTTAATCGTCGGACCGCTATCACGTTCTTAAGGGTTATTATTACTGTAGTGAAAATTTCGACAGCATGAATATTGTAACCAAGTTTCTATAAAGTTGTCAAATCGCGGATATTGTATGTACAAGAAAAAAATGGGTTATAAAAACGACCGGATTTTTTCGGATCGACGAATTAAAAAATGAACAAGCTTATTATTTACAATTCAATTCTATAATTGATTTTATGATATTGACAGTGATTTGACTAATGAACATCATCATATAAGCCAAAGGACGTCCGCAGCTGAACAAAGGCCTCCCCCATAGATTCCCACAACTTTGTCAACATTTTAGAGGGTAATTTTGCCAATACTCACCATGCTTGGCAGGCGGGTTGACGAGCAGTGTGGTTACTGTTCCAAAGAAAGGAAGTTACTGCCCATCCCTCAGGTTTAGAGAACTTAGTCGCTTTTACGACCTCTAAGGAAGGAGATGTAGTGTGTTATATTATTAATACGGACACCACACGGAATATACCACACCAATAAGGGACTTGCCGTGTGAACAACTCAACTGCGATCGCCAACCCATAACACACACCGTTTCGGTCGTTGTGGTGATCTTTGGGGGAGGCCTGTGTCCAGCAGTGGACCTCATCCGGCCGAAATGATGATGATAATAATATAAAATATAATTATGAATTAATAGTTTCATTAAGCGAGTGCGTAAATATTTGACACAATATTCACTGCTCAACAAAAGCCATAGATTTTCACAATCGAGTCGTCGTTATGGAATTATTCATCACGATTGGTGATGAGTTGGTGAGCGCAGAATGGTTCCTGATTTTCAGACGACGCTGCTGTCCATTCCTCTGGTTCAGAGTTCCTTAGTTGCATTTGCGAAATCCACGGGAGGAGTTGGAATGCTGCTATATGTTTAATCCAGACAGCATACGAAATATTACGTATATCAGAGAAGCAATAAGAAACACATGTGGTTTGCTCATTTCATGTTAATATGATAGGGCGTCGCTAAAGCCCCCTGCCACTGTCACTGTCACTACATGGTGTGGGGCCTTGGGGGTCGCGAGTGCGCAGATTGGGGAGTTTGCGTGCTCACACCGAGCGAGCCCCGGGAAGACGGTGGTGCGCACGTGCCGCCCACACAGCACAGCGAGGCTTGGGGGGATCCTTTACAATCCTCCCCGAGAAGTGCCTGGGGGGGCGACCTTTTTACAGTCGCCTTCCGCTAGAGGAGGTAGGACTTTACAGTCATCCCCTGCGTGATGTGCCTAAAGGCATGGCACCAATGGGCGGCTCTAGTGTGATCTTACGAGGACCTGGAACCCCCTTCGGTGCCGAAGATGACCGCTCCTGTGGTTTTAGCCGGTAGGAGTCCAGCATACCCCTTCGCCCTTCCCTGGGGCTAAGGAAGTTCCATGTAGATTTTCCACTGGACATCAATAAAATAAAATAAAATAGGGCGTCGCTAAAATTGAATACCCATTATATTTACAATACTTATAAGATACAGAAAAGTATATCCCCACACTCCCTTTCCCACTCCTCTTTAATTGGCAATATCCTGAAGTGACTCAGTGTACCAACAATATTTTACAACGTTATAAGTAACAACATCGTTAGCTCTATGATTAAATTCCGTAGATGGTTCATAATATTGAGATAGTATCTACAATTATATTGGGCTTACAAAGAAATAGCAACTGAAGAAAAATATCAGTAATGACAAACGAATGTGAATTGTATGAATTTATCTGTATTCGGTTATCCATTTACTGTTCATGTGCTTATATTTCTTTTGACGTTGCCCCATTGTTGCCCTGTACCTATACTTTTTCCAAGTAGATTGAACAGAGCGTAAACATTAGCTTTTGATATTGGATTAATATCAGTCATTTAATTTTAGTCTTAATCATCATTTCAGATAAAAAGATAAAGATAAAAATATTTTTATTCATGTAAAACCATATACAGGCACTTATGAATAGTCAAGGCTTTAGTTGCCGCGTTCCAAGATGTTGATTTCCTATGGAGAAGAACGGGCAAGAAACTCCATGGTTACTCTTTTTAAATCATAATAATTGTTACAGTATTTTTGGTTACATTGTTCTCAAAATAAATATTGTGAGGACAATGTAGCAGAAAAAAGTAAACTTCTTTAAAAGTCCACACTAAACAAGCCTGATATTTATGTTAAATTATGATTAAATTGTCATGGCAGCATTAAGCTGACCAATCCCAACAGACAGCACTCGTTCACGAGCATGACGCATGCATCAGCGTCGCTCGGCTCAACCATATTGTAGGGCAACTAAGCGACCCGATACACGACGCCACCATCAGCAGGACATTTGAGTGAGCATGACATACCTAAACTGCCAGACAACTATCACGTCAATTAAACAAAATAAATTAATAATCCACATGGTCCTCGCACTTACAGTTTCAAATCTAAGTAAAGTGAATATAAAACAAAAACAACCAACACCAAAAAGTAATTGGTGTCACTTAAACAAATTGAGGATGAAGGATAATCAAATGTCATTAAATGAATTAATATAATCCATTATAAAAAAATGTCAAAATAAATAAAAAATAATGGCAATGGTATTTGATACATCAAACCCAATAATGTCAATATCGGCCTTTGAACATTGGAGCAGCTCAATCCCAAGCATTTTTGTCGTCCATATACTCTGTAACTTTATAGAAACCCTATCTACACAACTTCTGCTTTATAATGGACTTGAATTTATTAAGGCTTAATTTCTGAATATCACTTGGGATTTTATTGTAAAAACGTACACATTGGCATTTAAACGATTTGCTTATCTTCTGAAGCCTGGTAGCAGGAACAACCAGTTTGTGTTTGTTCCTGGTATTCATATTATGAATATCACCGTTTTTTGTAAAGAGGTTAATATTTTATGTACATATAAAACATTTTCATAAATGTACTGGGATGGAACGGTCATCATATTAATCTCTTTAAATTTCTGTTGGAGTGAATATTGAGGGCTTAACTTATTAATTGATCGGATGGCTCGTTTCTGCAGCACAAAAATAGTTTGGATATCGGCAGCATTACCCCACAACAGAATAGCATACGACATTACACTATGAAAATAACCAAAATATACTAGTCGCGCTGTTCCTACATCTGTTAAATAACGAATTTTCAATACTGCGTATGCTGCAGCGCTAAGCCTTTTCGACAATTTTAGTATATGCGGTCCCCACTGCAGCTTAGAATCTAAATCTCTTTCAGTTAGAACATAGAACATTTATTTGCTAGAAACATGGTTTCAGAGATGTTACTTACATCAATTGGTATAGTGCAGCACGTCTCACCGTACAATCGGCATGCAAAAATCAAGTGTTATTATTTCTGTACCTAGTAATGAATTTAAACATATGCAACAAAATATAAATTGAATTTGAAGACACCATAGTCAGTAATATTATTTCTTAAATTATATTGAATTAGTGCAGTATGAATATATATATGTAAGCGTGTAGACAACATTTACCACGAAACGTACCTATGTCAAATAAAATTATAATATTGCTAAGAGTTAAGTTAGAATGTCATTTTACAAATATAACTGAAAATTACAACATAAAAAAATGACAAATTAAGATTATTATATCTTAATCCAGAATTTCGCAAAATAGAACATCACTATCATTCACTTTACAAATCCTTACATGTCATAAACTCAGTAATAGTGTAAAAACATTTATCTACAAGCCATTTCTTAAGCGCAGGTTTGAAGCGATTAAGTGGTAGTTCCCTCAGACCTTTCGGTATTTTATTTTTGAGATTAAGATCGCCTCAACGAATGATCTGTGTATGTTGTGTAATCATTGGAGAGTTTTGCCAAAATGACCACACATGGCAGGCGGGTTTCCGATCGCAGTTGAGTTATAATTGTACTCGAAGAACGATGCTGCCCATCTTCCGATGGGGTTACCCATTGTCACCTTATAAGTCATGCACGAGATGAGATGGAGGCACCACCCCATCTCATCTTGTCATTTCATTCTAAGCCGGCACTACAAAAGTAATTGAAAATATCTTATAAAATTATATAGTTCTGTGGTCTGACAGTCGCTCTGTGTAGAAAAACAAACTTTAATTTCTTTTAGGTAACGGAACCAATCTTATGGATCCTTATGAAAACATGTCCAGTTTTACTTACAAACCTTGAAAAGGCGAAGAAAACGGTACCCTCAGTACAAATTTACTTTATTATCAAACACACCACAATTGGTAAAGGCCTTAAAATAAAGCCTTGTGTAGCGAAAATGCAGAAGTGTGAGTGGTCGGTAACAAAATATAGCGTTGACGAAGTGCTTTCGAACCAATCCATGGTGCCAATTCACGGAATCAAATCCTGGAATTTTCGGAAACAAACAACAACCGATTGGGGCTCTTAAAACAGAGAGAGACAAATGTTATATGAATAAAATTTAAATATATGTAGGTTGGTCAAATATCAAATCAATTTACTCATGAAGAAAAGAAAACGATGGTGAGTTCGCTTTCTATGTTATTGATAAATCACACGAAACGCAGCAACAATTTTGCTACTTTAAGCCGGTATTCTGGGACTATGCACTCATTCCTTAGTCAAGTCAGCATTTTCAAGATACTGCCAACTAATTGGCTACAGCTAGGCAGTACCATGAATAAAATTAGATATTATTGTAAAGAAAGAAAGAAAGAAGAAAGAAATAATTTTATTCTGATCGCACACAACAAGAAAATAATTGTAAACAACAACACATAAATTGCAAAATATCATATTAAAAATAAAAAGCATGCAAACAGATTTTTGTGTGAGACATCAGAATAGGCTCCTATCTCAGCATTGCGCTGGTCTTCCGATAGGACCTTACATAAAAGAAGTCATATCACGCACAGTTACCAATATATTATTTATATTAGTAATGTAGATTAATACAGCATATTATATTTTAAGTAATTATATAGAAATCAAATACAAACGTAACGGAAGAAGGAACATCAAATTTGATTACATATAAAATTATCAATGTAATCGACTGCCAACCGATTACCTTATCGATTTAGTACTTCACTAGATAGGTGGCCTCTACTTAATTTGTCTATGACAAAAACAAAACAAAAATAGTTCGTGAAAAACTTTAGCTAACATTATTATTGTAAAAAATTAATTGTAATTATTGTAATTTGTACGATTATATTTGTAATTTACAATACAATGTAATGTGGTCTTGATCGTTCAACAGCTTTATAATTCTAATCTACAATAAAGAAAACTAAGCATTCCAGCATAATACTCATATAAACAGAAATGGATACCAAAAACATTTAAAAATATTAGACTGACTTTTAATACCAAACCACTGGAATTGTGTCTCCAAGTTTGAGACAGAATGTAATTGGACCGATTCGATAGCAGTTCAAACATAATCATAAGTTTCAAGTAATTGCCCAATTACTTAAGTAGGAAATATACAAAGACATAGTTTTCTTTTTGGATTGTCTTGTCTAACAATTATGTACAGAAATAAAGTTTGTAACATCTCAAGACTGTGTACTTTTCAATTGAATGCCTTTATCTACAACTACTCAAAGTATATGAAATGACTAAAGTTTTGGCAAAAGAGTTCAAAGAGTTTTGTTAGTTTCGGCCGCCTGCCTGACACCAACCGATTAACCCATCACCTATGGGTAAGCCAAAGTGCTTAAATGGTACGCAAACGTTGGGTTCTAAACTCACTTAATCACCTTTTATGATGCCTACGGGATAAGATGGGTTAACTTAATTTGTGCCTGAATTTAAAAAAAAATGTACAGAATAATAAAAGAAAAAAATAACTGACTTTTATGACATTTAGAGACATAATTTCTGATCTACAGCTAAAACCCGCATAGTACTTAAGTTTTTCCTCAACAAAAGCCATACAATCAAGCAAATAAGACCTCATAAAAAAATTCCTGACTCCCTTAAAATCCCCTAAAAGCTATATAAAGTGTTTAGTACCAATAAAACTACAAACACTGTTGAAATTGTTCACAGAACCATAACGACCATAACAATGGTTCCTATAAAATTTGGAAGAAAGTCTTTACAACGCATAAAAATGTTAACAAACGAATGCCACAATACGAATTGATACAAGAAGTCTACTCCATACACAAACATTGTAGGGTTTCTGGATAGGACTATTACAGACAAAACCACAACAATTGCATACACATTTGAAGCAATACATATGCTTGCTTGCTTGCTGCGTGCAAGTAAGAAAGCATAAATATTTTCATTTTTTATTTGCGGCTTTACATATAATTATCAAATCCCAATTGTAATAGTTAACTTCATCACAATCGTAGTAGTTGATATAATTTTAGGTGACGATAGTAGGTATATCTTTCTTCTAATTCAATTGATAGGGGCATTCAAATTGAGTGATCGCGTTTTAAAGACTACTGTCCGGTTTCTATATTCAAGAACATACCGTACCAAATCATAGCCATAGGAAAATAGGATGCTCTCTTATCTTGTGTCGATGTGCCAAAACCTTCCTATAAAAACCAATTATACCTATGGATATAAATATGTACTACCCATTAGTCTCTATACTTTGAAGAACACGCTTAATTGTCTGTAACAGATCCACGAATCATAGTTTTAACGTGTAGTGTTCCACTTCCAACCCTCTCACGATGCCACTATACAAAACTACAGCCTTTAGGGGATGTTTCAAGTACGCCGCTACTTGTTGCTGGAACAATATAACACCTCCCATGAGGTCCCTGAAAACAAGCGCAAACTTTAAAATCAATCTGAAAGGATACCTAATACAGAAGCAAAAAAATTAATAACAAATATTCTATAAATAAAATACTCACGCAACCCACGCTGTGGGAGCGGGAGCAAAGCAAGACATGGCATGAGGCCTGAGAACAAGTTTAATGCTGTGTTTGATAACTGATAGTTTATATTCTATAGTATAATGATAATTTTTGCACTTACCTTATATTGCTTTATGTTTTTTATAGCTGTATTTCTAAAACCGTGTGGTGCCGGCTCAGAATGCCACCACCCCATTTCATCCCTTGGGTGTCGTAAAAGTCGACTAAGGGATTAACCGGAGGATGGGCAGCAGCGTCTTTCGAGTACATTAACAACTCAACTGCGATCGCCAACCCGTCTGCCAAGCGTGGCGATTATGGCAAGACCCCCCAATGAGCATACAACACACCCGTATCGGCCGTTGTAGGGATCTTTGGGGGAGGCTTGTGTCCAGCAGTGGACTTCATTCGGCCGAAATAATGATGATGATTTCTAAAATTATATACATTGTCTTAATATCCGTCCGTCACATAAGGTCAGCACTGAAAAACAGCCCTGTGTTGCAGCTAATGTCACAACACAGTATTATGCTGAGTGTTGACCTGTTTGCCACTTTTAAGGCGTACATCACCAAACTGCTATTTTTTATGATTATTTTCTTTTGTCTTTCATTTTTAATTTCTATTTTACGATCAATCTTTCTGTTATATGGTTTTTATAGCAAGTTTTGTGTGCGTTTTTAGATTAATTAATATAAATGTACCGATGCGCGTTTTGTTGTGGTAATAAATCGCGTTTCTTTCTTTCTTTCTAGTGAGATATAGGAACAAGGCATAATTTGTCTAGCTAGTATCACAAACATTTATTTCCTTGGTCGTATAGTTTTTCCTTCGTTATTGTTTGTACGCGTTAGTTCTAAATATCTTATTTTTGGACTACCGATGTTTAAAACAGTAGTCTTTATGGCCTCGCTTATGGTTCGATGTCACCTGCTTCACTCGGAACTCTAGATAGGTACCTATCGTGCTACAGAAAAACGTATTGTTTTTGCTCTGCTTAGATTTCTGGATATATATTTTTTTAGATTTTATTTCGCTGTAGATTGGATTGGTTGCGATTCTTTTGTTTCAGTGTTCTTGTTCATATTTACCGTCTCCAGTATTTTGTTCACGTTTAGTAATATCTCGTGTCTGTGTATGAAGTACCAAGCTTCACGAATTATAAAATAAATAACTACAACACATCCTTCGCTGTCGTATCTGCTTAATTACTTCATTGCACAAATACTACTAATTACAAGAATTCATTTGTTTATAAAATACATATTCTGACTGTTAGTGTAGTATAGTAGTGTAGTCAAATCAGCATGGAATTTCAAATGCCTCTATCATACGATGTTTATATGTAAAATAGATCAATACTTCAAGTGCGGGCAAGATTAAAAAAGATTAAGCTATACTTTTTTTTTTATTGCTTTCTAGTGGACATTCTACATGGAACTTTCTTCGCCCCGGGGAAGGGCGAAGGGGTATGCCGGACTCCTACCGGCTAAAACCACTGGAGCGGTCATCTTCGGCATCGAAGGGGGGCTGGAAATTCTTGATGAAATCACACTGGAACCAATAAAAAAGAAATAAAAAAGGTGTAGTCGGAGAGATGAATAAAAAGAAAAAAAACTTCCGACTTCTGGAGGGGTTTTGAAATGTAGGTAAAGAATTATGCAAGCCGTGAGCGGTGCGGCTCAAAGTTGCAGGTCGATTGATCTGTTAAGCTTCAACCAAGACCTAGAATCTAGACCTACCCGAATTATTTATAGTATATTTATAATATATTTTATTTCCAGACGTACATGACCTATTTGTTGTTGTTTGGTTGCACAGATTACTTAGACATATAACCTTTTATTTTTTTATGCATCGAGAAATCACAACTACAGATAATACAGATCCATTGAACTTTATAAACTGGATTATCAGAGATTAGTTTCTTACGGACCTATAAGTTTTATTAAAAATCTGTGCTACAATTATTATGTTTCTGTTTTTATAATGTTATTATTATTTTGGCTGAAGAAACTCTAGTTTTAAGTCTTGTGTGTCAATTGCACGTGGAAATGAAAACATTTTCTTTCTTTCTTTTCTTCTTTCTTTCATCTATTGTTATGAACGCACGAATTTGTAGAACCTTAACTCAGGTTTCACCCCAGAAGCCTGCGTTAGTTATCTGTTCTCACCCTCTCAGCAATGTTAAATTCGATTTTGGGACGTAAAAACCGTGCCGCAAGTTAACGATAAAAGGGCAGGAACTTAATGTGAATCCTAAGAGGTAAACCTTTTTTTATGGGTAGTACGAATGATTTAATATATTCGTAAAGATTTCGTGTCTATGTCTATTATAGTCACGTTTAAAAATCAATATGGTATGCACAGATGGAACGATTGCAAAATATATTTTCAAAATTCTTAAATATTTTCAATACAAAAAACCTACATACACGATGTCTTATGCTATCGCTATGACATTACTATCTAAACTGTAATTGAAAAATATGAATGTAATACAACGAAAACAATACACATGGCGTTTAGTTTATTTTTTAACTTAACTAGTACCTCGAAAAAGAATAATGATAAAGTTACACCTAGAACATGTTTTTTCTTCAACGTAGTGAAGCAGCCGAATTTTATTAAAACAAGTTTTTGATGGGACAGTTAAGTCATTCGTCTGGTGGTAGGCGACACGTCTGCCCTTACCTATTTTGGTACCAAGGCCAAGTCCTGCATGGCACCACACTGCTCTCGTCACCATGAGACATTAGTTATTAGTCGCTTATGCTAAGCAGTGACAGCCTAGTGGTAGAATGTTTCTAAGGAAGATAAACTTCCATACAGAAATGTCTTAGTTTCGATCCCAGCCCAAACTTTTGACTTTTCGTATTCATGTGCGGATCAGACTTTGATTATCACTTGCGTTAACGGTAAGGGAAAATATCGTGAGGAATCCTGCGCACCTAAGGGGGCCACAAAATGTTCTCAATGGTGTGTATAGTCCGCCAACATGCACTAGGCGAGCATGGTAGACTAAATCCTTACCTTTCTAACCGTGAGAAGAGGCCCGTGCCTAGCAGTGCTCGAGCAGTAATAAGCTGATTATGTATTGGGCTCATTCATTTCACTAGCAAAAGAGCCCTTCAAACCGAAACACAGTAATGTTTCAAGTTTATACACGGCCTACTCTTTAGCAGCAGTATATCTGGCACTACGGTGATACCTACCTATAAGGACTTTTGGAAGAATCCTAACACCAGTAGATTTGTAATAACCACGCTTGATAAATATATTGGTGTATAAGTTTTAAACTGTCGCGAATTTCACTCATTTTAGACTATGATTTTGGGGCTTTCCGCGCACAGATAAATCATAACAATATTTGAGAAGTCTTCTCGTGACCACGGTCAATGCAACTTGGCCGAAACGTTGAGTTGATCAACGTAAATAAAAAATAAACAGCTGGTCTATCACTACAGTTCACGAATGCGGTCATCGCTCGCAATAGCATAATAATATCATATCATAAGTACAATAAACACGTAGCGTTTTGATCAGGTTGTTTACCATACATTGCGTGCTCAGAAATGACAAAAACTATAACCTATTTTTTCCGAGATAAACTGTTTTCCCATTTTTACGATATATATAAAAGTGTAACCTCATCCCAAAGTTTTTGGTACGTTGCCAGCTACACCATGTATGAAAACAAACAGCAACTATACAAACTCAAAAAAAAACGATACGATAAGTTTGCGTTAACCAGAAGCATGGTATCAGACAAGGCACGTTCATCATTTCGGCCGAATGAAGTCCACTGCTGGACACAGGCCTCCCACAAAGAACACCACAACGACCGATATGGGTGTGTTGTGGGCTCATTGGGGGGTTTTGCCATAATCGCCACGCTTGACAGACGGGTTGGCGATCGCAGTTGAGTTGTTAATGTACTTGAAGGATGCTGCTGCCCATCCACCGGCTAATCCCTTAGTCGACTTTTACGACATCCACGGGAGGAGATGGGGTGGTGGTATTCTGAGCCAGTACCACACGGTAGGAAGGCACGTTCACTACTCAACAAAGGCCTCCCTAAACGATCGAGTCGTTATTTTGGGGGAGAATTTACCAGTTGTCACCAGACTTGGCAGATGGGTTGGTGAGCGCAGTATGGCTACTGTCCCACAAAACGGAGCTGTCCAATCTTTTAGCCACTTTTTACGACATCCACATGAAGGGATGGACTGGTGCTATATTCTTAATCTGGACACCGCACGGAAGTTAACTTAAAAGTGTAATTAAAACGGCATGCTTGTGATTGTTATATTTAGGAAACTAGCTTAGTCAATATTTATTTTAACGGGCATATCAATACCACCGTCAATATCAGTGGATGTGGGGATCGGGTTAAGAATATAGCTATCTAGCAATTCCATCTAATCCCGTGGGTATGGTAAAGGGTGATTAAAGGACTCTAATCCAGTGTTATGGGCAGCAGCGTCCCTTCTGCGCTCTCTAGCTCGCCTGTTAAGTATGGTGAGTATTGGAAAATTTCCCTTCAAAATGGCGAAACCGATCATATATGGGGAGGCCTGTTCAGCAGTGGAAGAGACTTCCATGGCTGAAATGATGATGATCAATTGACGGCACGGTTGGTGCAGTGGCTGATACAGTCGGCTGCTGCGCTCCGGGTCGTAGGTTCGATTCCCGCACGCCACAAATATTTGTATTATCTGCAGGTAGTTGTTCCGGGTCTGGGTGTGTTGTGTATGTGGAAATCATGTCTGTAAACGCACCCACGACACAGGAGAAATCCTAGCGTGGGGCAACGTTTTTAAAAAAAACTTAAACCACGATAACCATCTTTTTATTGGTTTCCAGTGGAAATTCTACATGGAACTTCCTTCACCCCAGAGAAGCGCGAAGGGGTATGCCGGTCTCCTACTGGCTAAAACCACTGGAGCTGTCATCTTCGGCACCGAAGGGGGGGCTCCAGGTCCTCAGATCACACTGGAGCCGCCCACTGGTGCCACGCCTTTAGGCACATCTCGGAGGGACCACGATAACCCACAACGAGTATGTGAAATACCTCACTTAATTCCGATGACTGATAATATCGGCAATAATGATATTCTCTCGAGGATGCCGCTATCGCAAACGCGTAGCCTAGTCTCTATTCATACGAGCATATTGATAACTTTCGCCGTCATACACACATTGACTTAAGCGCATAGATAATTTTGATATAGTTACCCATTTGCGTCACATCTCTAATCGTCATCATTAATTGCCGGGTGCTCCCGTTCACATGGAAAATGACAAAGCACTTACGGATCGCGCATCGAATGGTGGCATATCAGTCACCGTTCAAAAAGTTACGCATTGCATGTGTCGAATAGGTGTTACTATTTTAACGGTTACAAGTTGGGTCACGTAGTACACACACAGAAACTTAATAGATCTTGTATGCAAGGATTGTACAAGTGGGTACTTAGCCCAAATGGTATAAAATAACATACGGAAAATAAAAAACTTCTGTTCTCAAACACAAAATCCTAGTCAGCCAATGATATTATACCATAGATATGTTACGTCCATATTAAATGGCGCGCAAAACTCATTCTCGCTGTATGTAGGTTAAAGCTATAAAACTACACATATATGCAGTAAGAAGGAAGATACAAAAACTACGAGAGAAAAAGAGATAGCTATCTAAAATGACAACTCGTGTACTGTCTTCGTCGCACCTGTGATAGAATAAATGTGTTGTCTCTTTTCTTTGCGTGGCCTGTGTTTTGTTCGAGAGTATTATTCTATAGATAATTTAAATAGTATTTTTATTAAAATATTTTATCTAGTTTTTTTTTTTTTTTAAAAACGTTGCCCCACACTAGGATTTCTCCTGTGTCGTGGGTGCGTTTACAAACACAAATCCCACACACAATAACACCCAGACCCGGAACAACTACCTGCAGATCGTACAAATATTAGTTCCGTGCGGGAATCGAACCCACGACCCGGTGCGCAGCAGCCGACTGTATCAGCCACTGCACCAACCGTGCCGTCACGTGTGGTATGAGATCCCTTGTTCTTTATTTATTTTTGCTTGATAGTTTAGTCTCGGTGTTTAATGTCTGTAAGCTGTACCCACAATACGGAGAAATACTAATGTGGGACTTTGTGAGAAAAAGTACTGTATAGTAAATGACTTTGTCTCAATGTATTGTTTTAAGTCGTTAATCAACTGTTGTTTCTGTGAAGCTAATAAGCTGTTAGTAACAGCTGTGTCTATTTCTGAGTTCAAGTCAAGCTCCCAGTACTTCCAATTGACGGCACCGTTGGCGTAGTGGCTAAGCAATTGACTCACTGCGCAACGTGTCGCGGGTTCGATCCTCGCACGGAGCAAATATTTGTATGATCTACGGATAGTTGTTTCGGGTCTGTATGTTTGTGCATTTGAGTTTTATGACTGCGATCTGTACCCACGACACCGGAGAAAAATAAAAGCAAATAAGGTTACTAAGCTTCTGTACGAAAATAAAAACGAAAGTATATTTTACTTAATGCATATGAAAGTATATGCGGTACCTATAACTAAAAAACAATTTTTGATTTTTTTGTCTGTCTGTCTGTTTGTTCCGGGTAATCTCTGAAACGGCTGGACCGATTATGACGGGACTTTCACTGGCAGATAGCTGATGTTATAAGAAATAACTTAGGCTACTTTTATTTTAGAAAAATAATTAGGGATCCGCGCAAAAAAAATAAAACCCTTGAAAACCAGCGCCAGGCACTAGTGGTCTGGCATGTTTGCTGAACTGGGCCTGTTTGGCGCAGCTGTGGGGCACACAACAATGTTCTCCTTGTGTTTTTATTGTATTTTTTTTTCTTTTTCAATTTATGTGTATCACATTGTCTGTGTCAAATAAATTTATTTTCTTTCTTCTTCTTTCTTCAAATCCAATATATGTATTCTATGTCAAGTGTCTATGCCGAATTACTCTAAATTTCTTTTAAATTACACGCGGGTGAAACCGCGGGTCCCAGCTAGTATAGAATATTTAACAGACGAACATTTCGTATATATATTTTAGTAAGTTTTTTTTTTTATGAACGTTGCCCCGCTCTTGTATTTCTCCTGTGTCGTGGGTGCGTTTACAAACGCAAATTCCACACACAACACAACCATTTCATTCGTAATTTCACATTTCCCAATACGCCAAAGGTCTTTGTTCTCATGACTTTAGCATTAACAATAATCGTTGTATCTTTGCTGCATATTAACAAGCCTTCTCGTGCTTGGCGACAGATGTACGCGATCCCTATGTTATTGTGCACGTGGGAAATCCCTTTCTGAATTTAACCTATACATACAAATAAATAAAATTGAAGTGTCTGTTTGTAATGTCAAAATAACAGCTTTTTACTAAATGCATATGAAAGTATATACGGTACCTATAAAAAACCAATTTTTTTTTGTCTGTCTGTCTGTCTGTTCGTCTGTCTGTCTGTTTGTTGTGGGTAATCTCCGAAACGGCTAGACCGATTTTGATGGGACTTTCACTGGCAGATAGCTGACGTTATAAGGAATAACTTAGGCTACTTTTATTTTAAAAAAAAACAATTAGGGTTCCGCGCAAAAACAAAAAACCCTTGAAATCCAACATATATATTCTATGTCAAGTGTCTATGTCGAAGTACTCTAAATTTCTTTTAAATTAATCGTGGGTGAAACCGCGGGTCCCAGCTAGTAGAATATATATTGTATATTTTATCACATTATGACGGTTGGTGCAGTGGATGATACAGTCGGCTGCTGCGCACCGGGTTGTGGGTTCGATTCCCGCACGGAACAAATATTTGTACGATCTGCAGGTAGTTGTTCCGGCTCTGGGTGTATTGTGTGTGGAATTTGTGTTTGTAAACGCACCCACGACACAGGATAAATATAAGAGCGGGGCAACGTACTTAAAAAAAATCTTACTAACATATAAATACGAAAGGTTCGTCTGTTAAATATTCTATATTTGATTTGCTTAAATAATCTCGATTGTTTGTACAGCCAAAGCGATTATTACAAAATACGAGTATATAATAATTGTTATGGCCGACAGTGGTGGTTGGATACGAAAATCTCAAAACTCACGGGCAAAGCTCCACGCTAAAACTTGTATTCAGATTTAATATCAAACGTTTTCTTCGTGTGATAACTCAATTTAAAAGTAAATGTTTTTTTTGTGTCATAAATGTGAAATATTATACAATCTATTTTGAAAATAAATTGAAATACGAATGGCCTTTTTTGAGGGAACATTGTGAAAGTTAATTCATTGCAAATGGCATTAACACCAGGTGCGTTCAAATGGCTTTTAGCTGCCTTAAATATTTAATGTACTACCATTCTCCAATTCTCGTAGCTCAATTCATTCAAGATAGTTCGTGTATATTTGAATAATGGAATCACTTAAACATTATTAATAGGAGCTCATAGCCATGCATAAACTGTTCGGTAAATGATCACTGAGGCTAAGGAATTCTAGGCGCGATCCGTCTATGAATGGGTGACCGCACAATGGTATTTAAGCTGAGCGTCTCTATGCTTCATAGGGCACGTAAAATCGTCAACCCCGATTGTCTTTAAGCCAAGTTAGAGGCTTTTAGGCCGCTAGAAGAATTCTGACATAGGTTAGTCAATAACCATACGATAGAGAAACGATAAAGATAGAGTTATCATTGTTGATCTGTGATGTCTCATAAAATGCGCAATTAGAACATACACCATCGCCGTCACCATCAATCAATCAATCATTTCAGCCGAATGAAGCCCACTGCTGGACACAGGCCTCCCCCAAAGATCACCACAATGATCGATAGGAGTGGCAGGAGCCTATAACCTTATGTTTTATCCTGTGTTGTACCATAGCCAATTTGTAACAGAAAGTTTTTTTTGAATGTGTAAGGTTATCTATGCTATCGACACTGCGCTGTTATTGTTTATAATTCCAAACCTTTATTTTGACCTAGATCGTTTTTTTTTAAATATTCGATGTTTTGAAACGATTGATAACTTTTATCTTGTGAAAGTCGATTTTGTCAGATCGATCTTTTACTATCGATTTTTCCTGAATCGATCTCAGGTCCATGATTCGAGTTAGTTCATAAGATCGTTCTTTTAGTTAATAATCGGTAACCCTAATAGGAATGCTTATGCGTTCTACACACCCGTTGACATTTAACGCGTAACAATTTTTTCCCTAACAAAAGAAATTTCATTTCAAAAAGGTAGTAAGCGATCGTCAACGTAAGAAAGTAGGTTTTCTTGTTGTATGCTTCCAAAGAAACCATTTTTATTCATTACTAGCTGGGACTCGCGGTTTCACCCGCGTGTAATTTAAAAGAAATTTAGAGTACTTCGACATTGACACTTGACATAGAATATAAATGTTGGATTTCAAGGGTTTTATTTTTTTTGCGCGGAACCCTAATAATTTTGCTAAAATGAAAGTAGCCTAAGTTATTCCTTATAACATCAGCTATCTGCCAGTGAAAGTCCCGTCAAAAACGGTCTAGCCGTTTCGGAGATTACCCGGAACAAACAGACAGACAGACAGACAAAAAAATTAAAAATAGTTTTTTTGTTATATGTACCGTATATACTTTCATATGCATTTAGTAAAAAGCTGTTATTTTGACATTACAAACAGACACTTCAATTTTATTTATTTGTATAGGTTGTCCGACCTTCATAACAGAAATCTTTATACACGTAATAATACAGCGGTGACATTTGTGTTTATTTACTTACCTTCTTAGTTGTAATGAGAATTTACTGGCAAATGAACAGGAGACCAGCGCCCATTCCTCACATTTAATGACGAAATATTGCCGAGGCTTATGTAGCTGGCTTACCAAGGACGAGCGTCGATGTTTGGTGAGTTGAATGCTGTATTTTTATTTGTTCAGTTTTCTTTTATTTAGTAAACTGTATTGTTTTGATGGGATGATAATAACTTCAGGTTACGTTCTATTAGCTGTTTGCAGTAAATTACTCGTCGTTCGTTCATCGTATCAGCCGAATAAAGTCTACTGCTGGACACAAGCCTCTCCCAAATGATGATATCGGTCATAGATAATTTATATTATGTTCATATGATCCTGTCATACAAAGTCCATAGAGAACAATTATTCTAATCGAAAATATTTTTTTACGGGTTACCCACCCATTTATGTTTTTCTTTTGTGGTTTTTATTTTTCCATTATTCTTTTGTTTGTGGAATAGTAACATTTTGCTTTTATTTGGTTCTAAATATGTATCGTCTGTATTGATTATTTTATGATGTGTCTAGTGGTGCGTAGAAATAAATTTTTCTTTCTTTCTTTCTTCTTTCCAAAGATCGCCACAACAACCGTTCTGGGTGTTTTGTGTGCTCATTGGGGGATTTTGCCACAATCAACACACTTGGCTGGTGGGTTGGTGGTCGCAGTTGAGTTGCCAATGCACTCGAAGGACACTGTTGCCTGTCCTGCGGTTAATCCCGTCGCCTTTTACGACACTCACGGGATGGGATGGGTAATGGTGCTATTCGTGGCCAGCACCACACGGCATGGCAGGTAAATTACTCATTGTGATCCAATTGTCATTTTATATTGTAACGACTGGACATCATAAACATAATATCAGCCAAAAGATGTCCACTGCTGAGCTGCCTTCCCAATAAATGACCGCTTACATGCCGTGTCGTCATTACGGGGGAAGGTTGCTAGTAATCCCTATGCTTGGCTTGGGTTGGTGCATCCACAAAATGGACGCTGATGTCCATCCCACTGGTTTCGAATCCTATATTCTTTTACGACATCCACGGGAGGACATATAGTAGTGCCTAATTTGTAATTCGGACACCACACACGGATTTGGATGGAATTGGACATAATAAATAATATTCATTTATTTGCTTGGAATATGGCACTTATTATTGATAAATAAGACATTGTTTGGCCGGGCATATACTATAATAAAATTATAGCATGGAAATTAATACGAACGCAATTAACGACTTTATGCAAGTAAGGTAAAACGGATAAATTAATGAGCTACTATAGTAAAATTATTTAAAAGGATAACGTTTTTGAATACAATTTAATTATGACAAATCTCCATTTTAATAAGTCTATAAGCGACAGGATATCTTTATTCGAAATTCGTCTTTCGAATTCGAACTCTCATCTATGAATCATATGTGCAAGCCGCAATCGATTTTTTGTAGGCACATCATGCTTCATCATATCGGCCATTTATATGTCCACTGCTGAACAAAAGCCTCCCCCTTTCTTTCACAACTGTGTCATCATTTTGGGGGGTATTTGCCAAACTAAATACTCACCACGCTTGGCAGGCGGGTCAGTGAGCGCAGTATTGCTACCGTCTCACAAAAGGGACGCTGCTGCCCATCCTTCTGGTTTAGATTCCCTTAGTCGCCTTTTACGGCATCTATGGTATGAGATGGAGTGGTGCTATATTCTTAATCTGGACACCACACGGAATTAATCCGGAGACCACACGGAAATGAGTGGTAATATATAAACACAGCTACGCAGCACGTCTAAACAGTTTCAGTCTATGTACTGGCACTTTCATGAATAAGTGCATGATTTGTCACTTCACATTCAGTTTGGCATAGATAAACATTTAATAAAAATGAACAATCTAAGAATAGTGACTTAACACCATCATCATCATCCTCATAATATAAGCCGAAGGACGTCCACTGCTGAACAAAGGCTTTTCCCATTGATTTCCACAATTGTGTCGTCATTCTGGGGGGAATTTGCCGGTACTGTTTCACAGAAGGGACGCAGCTGCCCATCCTTTTGGTTAATAGTCCCTTAATCGCCTTTTACGACATCCACGAGAGGGGATGGTATGCTGTATAAGCACATTCATAATCCAAACACCACACGGACGAAACAACATTATTGTTAACATTGTTTAGAACTAAAAATATTTGTATACAGCTAGTGATTCTACTCACTCTACAGACCAAAACTAACAAAAACAAGAAGAAATATCGATCATAAAAACATGCAGTCGAAACATCCTATACATAAACCTACGTCACGTCCGCGTCACGTACGTAATGCGGCCCCGAGAGTATACGCAGAATAAATTGTACGAAATAAAGTCTGCCATATCCGCACACGTACAT
The DNA here is from genome assembly GCA_947459985.1 of Diloba caeruleocephala. Lineage (NCBI taxonomy): Eukaryota > Metazoa > Arthropoda > Insecta > Lepidoptera > Noctuidae > Diloba > Diloba caeruleocephala. The sequence goes on from OX381607.1 coordinate 29,083,931, forward strand.
GATTACCATACGTAAAAATTATAATCTAAATAAATGAGATATGCTCTGACTTAAAGTAAAGATTGTGGGAGTTTTAAATTAAGAAAACGGAAGATTGTGAGTTGTAAAAGTAGCAGAACATAATAATGTCTTAGGTTTTCGCGAGTATTACACATTATAATAAAACACTTTTAAACGGATTCTATCGCGTATATTTTAGGTTTTTGTTTTTCCTGACGTTTCGAACACTTTGCAGGGTTCGTGGTCGCAGGATGACTAAGGTGACAGGCGTCGTTACAGATTTAAAAAAGTTATTTTATTTTATCTACCGTACAATTATAATCAAAATTTATTTCGATGCACGCAGTAATCACTCACAGTGTCTTGATGTTTTTCAGTGTGGTATTTAGTTTGGGACTTTATTATTTTAATAACAGGATTCCAAACTGGTGGTACCTGCCAGCCATCTTCTCTATTAAAATTAGGATGTTTTTTAATTTCAATAGCCTCACGAAACATTCTTGGTACATATCGGTTCTCTTTCGCGAGGACTTGAGGTTGATCGAAACGAAGAAAATGGTTGGGTTTATCTAAGGCATGTTCACACACTGCAGACTTTGTGGAGCGTCTATGCTTGACGTCAGCTATGTGTTCTTTTAACCTGGTGGCTATACTACGCTTTGTTTGCCCTATGTATGACAACCCACACTCACAGTCAATCTTGTAGACCCCTGCATCTTGTAAAGGTATGTGACATTTCACTGGTTTCACATTTTAGTTTTTAAATATTGCGTTATTTGAAAGAAGAAAGAGAATAACAAATAATTACAGTTAGATGACAGCAACCAACAATACAAATTTATATGTACTAGTGGTCGCCGAGTCACAAAATAGTAACAGAACATAAAGCTTTTATTGTGCATAAATTAGACTTCCTAATAATCCCATATTTAAAAACTAAAATCTTCAGCTACTTTTGTTGCTGACTGTACTTAAAGACATTTAGATATAACGATTGCTAAATAATTGTTCCGTGTCGTATAAATTAAATGAAATTATCTTAATCAGCAAGGAGTGAAGAAGGAGTTTCACTCGTCAAAGATGAAACCGGCAGTTCATATTGACTTCCTCTGAGAAGAAATACCGGAACAAGGTTCCCAGCAAAGAATAAGCCACACCTATTCACCCATCGGCATTGTAAAAGGCCACTAAGGGTTGACATTAAGAGGATGAGCAGCAGCATCCTCCTGTGTGCTAATGACAACTTACTGTGATCACCAATCCGGCTGCCGTGCGTGGTGATTATGGCAAAAAGACTACTCATTGTAGTGATCGTTGGAAGGACCATGTTCAACAGTGGCCTATTACATCAAGTTAGATAGCGGTCAAATACAAATTACTACAATACTATTAAATATTAAACATTTAAAAAGATGGATCAATGGAGGTTGAACTTTTATTACCTACTAGTATTCCTGCTAATCCCTCTAGCTAAGCTCCATATTCTTGTAACAGGAGTGGGTTCTCGTTAATAGTTAAACGAGTGGAGAGTTCACGAACTCTCAATCGCGTACGATGCTTTATACGTCGGACTAAGGGCGGAATTTAAAAACATTCGAATTTAAATTTAAATTCAAGTTCACATTGATTGACAAACTTTTCTATTTGAAGTAAATCCATACACACAATACAACTTTGATATACCTACAATTTTATTTTTATGTAGATTTAATACGTTCCGTGTTGTTCCCGGAAAAGAAAAGATCACCTCTCTTTGCTCATGGGTATCCCAAATAGTGACTAAGAATTGGTATCAAGAGGATGGGCAGCATCTTTCCGTGTGCTTATACCCACATATTGCGATCACCAGTCTGCCTGCCAATCGTGATTATTATGGCAATATCCTTGATGTCTGCTCAATAAGAAGTCCACGTTCAGTAGACGTTGAAAGGCTGATATGTGAGTGTGAAGTCAGAATACATAGTTTTACCAAAGTTAGCGACAGGATTTTAATATTTTTCCACAAATATAACAAATAAATCTCTATTAAGCAAATAACGTTGAACCAAATTAGCCATATTGAAACTTAAAAATAATAGTAGTTATGAGTGAGATAAAAAATAAAACAACGCCTGATATCTAACGGGTGAAATTAACAATCAATCCAGTAAAAAGTCCTCATATTTAAGATTTTGAATTTAACCTGTTTTTGTATTAGGATCACACTTAACACAAAACCAAACCAGTATTCAATCCCAAATCCAAAGATTTTGCATTAGATTGATCATTAATTTTATCAGAGTTAGACAAAAATATGTTAAAAAAAAGTTGTATTCAAAATCAGAGCTTCATACAATCCCAAAATTTGAAAATTACAAGCTGAAATAACGAAAATACTAAAATATTGTTGACCATTGTAAAAGGTTTGTGGTCGATTAGCTCATACTAACATAAATTCTTCATTCAACCACGTTTGCAATCTATTTAACAATCAAGGGTTGATTGATAAACGGATGAAAGCTTAAATTAGAGGGATGACAGGATATCCACTGCTGAACAAAGGCATTCCCCTTAGATTTCCACAAGGAGTGGTCACATGCCGCTCTCATCCAACGACTCCCAGCAACCTTCACCAGCTTGTCTGTCCACCTCGTTGGAGGTCATCCTACGCTGAGTTTTCCAGTGCGCAGTCTCCATTCGAGAACTTTTTTGCCTTTTAGTTCTACACTGCTTATAATATCTAATTATTATAACTTTCATGTCCATAATGTTTTACTTATTTCTACGTGTATTGTACTGTCTGTCTGTGTTTGTTGTCTCTGAATACCTTTGCCTCTCTTCGTTTTGTTATGACTTGTCTTAACTGTCATTTTTGTTCCGTTATTTCGTGATGTTTTCTTTTAGTAACTAATTGATTTATAAAACTTATGCAAGTAGGAAAATTATTGTTATATTAGCTGGTGTCATAACTGTGAGTCACAACAGGGTCTATTTGAAGATTAGAACCCTATTCAGTGATAGCGTGAGGTGTAGAAGTAGGTCTGTGCGATATCATTACACATATTCAGATCTCTCTATTTACGGTTTAATAGCCTCAGCGAAGAGAAACCTAGTCTTCTGATATGCTTACGCGGAGACATGGATCCAATACGCAGTGGTACTTTAGTTGGTCTAAAATATGTGGTGACACCTACATCGTCATCATATAACAACAACTTACAGTGACATCCATTGACCATTAAATGCAACTTTCCGATGACGTCAAAGAATCCTGAATCACATATGTAAAGTATTCGGACAACGCTGCATACATACCGAAGCCCAGCATTTACAATAACCGTTGGGCTTCGACCAGTCAGAGAGCCTGATTCGAGGATCCTCCTTTTTCTATAGAGGTACACCACACCTTGTTCCCTAAAAATGTTACAGGACACTAACTGGGTGTCTCCATGGCATGCACTATAAAATGAAGCCACGCTTTGTTGCCGCTTATGTAGAACTGTTGTATGAGATGAAAACTATAACGATAAGGTCTATTGCAATGGGTGTTGTATGGAATGAAAACTGGAAGGAAAACGGGAACAATGGCATCTAACTTTCAACCTATTTAGTGACATTCTGTGATGGACGGTGAGTGGTGACTCACAACATGGGCCCTCTAAATGGCCACCACTTGCAGCGAACGGTGTGAATGGCTCAGGATGTCGAGAGATATGGCACCAGTTTCACCATTGCACATTTCAAAGACTCGCAGCGGGTTTCCCCGCTTAAGACATTAGGCATTTCCACCCCAGAGCATATAGCTCTGGCGGACCCCCTCTGATCGTCCAAATAAGGCAAACTGGAGTTGAAAGTCCCATGGGCACTCATGAGGTTCCACTCCAGCCAATCAATAAAGGTAAGCTGTAAACGAGGCCCCGGCTCTCTGGGGCGTTTAGGTACAAAGTGTTGCCACTAACATGCAGCTCACCACAAGCCGCCATGAGTTATGTAAGCTTTATTAATAGGGTTCCTGATATTCTTCTTTTTTGTATCAAAAGGGGTGAGGAAGCTGCTTTTATCTAGCCTCCGTGATTGCGTTTTCCCATGGTGAGATTAGTGTCCCAGAGGCGTTTTATTAATATTTATCCATATTTTTATTATTGTGTTCATTTTGTCTCTGTTGTTGTGGCTGAATAAATATTTACTTACTCTTATACCAAGAACGAGGAACATCAGGACAAATACAATACTTATTAATAACTACATAAAGTCAGGTACTTACCGTTGCTCTAAATTTCCCCAATATCGTAAGAGATATCAACTGTAGAAACGTATGCCATACTTAAATTTCTAGAGAAAGATGGTTAAAATACATTTCAGAACCTGAATACACCCAAAAACGAGGGTTGAAAACTTCCCAAATAATTTTAACACAATTTTTTTTCTAATCAAACGCTGTCATGAGGATAGCAAAATTAACTCGCATGTCCAATTTGATCGGTCTAGAGGGTTGTTTCGTAAAACTCACCGACAAAAGTAGGATGTAATCAGATTTAGGTGCCGAATTAATTTGTAGGCAAAGCCGTATTAAACCTATATTCGCAAGCCTTACTGTCGAAGCGTGTGTTGTTGAGTGAAGACTGACAACTGACTTGTTTGATTAAGTATATGAGAGTACATTTTTGATTTAGGCTCGTTTATCTAGAAATTTGCCGTTCATCATTTCAGCCATAAAACGTTCAATGCTGGATATAGTCCTCCCCAAAAATTGACATTTTACATACATAATGCCTTGCCCTGCCTTGCTTGGCAGACGGGTTGGCGGTCGCAGTTCAAGTGTAACTAATGTACTCGAAGGACGCTGCTGCCCATCGTCTGACTTATCGCACCTTTAACGACACCCACTAAATTAGATGGGGTTGAATTATTCTCAGCTGACACCACACAGTACACCAAAGTTCGGTTCAGTCAAATTCCGGGCGTATTTTATTTTGATCACGGTGATTACATTGAAGGCCTTCAATGTAATACACCGTAAAGGATTATTTAGATGATAAAAATTGCTGGTCACTTTGTTCAGCGTAAGACAATCTCATATATTATGTGCAGAGTGACTCACTCTTTGAATTCAGTGAATATTTTATTATTGAAACTTTTTTGGTGCCGGCTCAGAATACCACCACCCCATCTCCTCCCGTGGGCAGCAGTAGTCCTTCGAGTACATTAACAACTGAACTGCGATCGCCAACTCGTCTGCCAAGCGTGGCGATTATGGCAAAACCCCCCAATGAGCCCACAACACACTCATATCGGTCGTTGTGGTGATCTACGGGGGAGGCCTGTGTCCAGCAGTGGACTTCATTTGGCCGGAATGAGGCTCGCTCTAGTGTGATTTTACGAGGACCTGGAGGCCCCCTTCGGTGCCGAATAGGACCGCTCCTGTGGTTTTAGCCAGCAGGAGTCTGGCATATCCCTTCGCCCTTCCCGGAACGAAAGAAGTTCATGTAGAATTTCCACTGGACACCAATAAAAACAAAAAAAAGGTACGTCATGCTCACTTAAGTGTTCTGCTGATGGTTGAGCTAAGCGATGCCGATGCATGCATCATATTTATGTCCGAGTGCCGTCTGTCGGGACTGGTCAACCTAATGTTGCCATGCTCCGAACGCGTGCCGAACTCACGAACTCTCCATTGCCAGTCCAAAGCCTTAGCTGTAGTGCTGTTGTCGTTTAAAATAATAAATTAAAACCAACTTGCCGCCTACAAATAGCACCTACCCCTCTCATCCCTTGATGGCACAGTTGGTGCAGTGGCTGACACAGTCGGCTTCTGCGCCCCGAGTTGGTTGGTTGGTTCGATTCCCATCATTCATCATTTCGGCCGAATGAAGTCCACTGCTGGACACAGGCCTCCCTCAAGGATCACCACAACCACCGATATGGATGTGTTGTGGGCTCATTGGGGGGTCTTGCCATAATCGCCACGCTTGGCAGGCGGGTTGGCGATCGCAGTTGAGTTGTTAATGTACTCGAAGGACGCTGCTGCCCATCCTCCGGCTAATCCCTTAGTCGACTTTTACGACACCCATGGGAAGAGATGGGGTGGTGGCATTCTGAGCGGTTCGATTCCCGCACGGAACAAATATTTGTACGATGTCCAGGTAGTTGTACCGGGTCTGGGTGTATTGTGTGTGGAGTTTGTGTTTGTAAATGCACCCACGACACGAGAGAAATCCTAGCGTGAGACAACGATAAAAAAAAACTATGGATTTAATCGGAGAACTGGCAGCAGCGTCCTCCGAGTACATTAATAACTAAACTGCGATCACCAATCCGCTTGCCATTGCCGTGGCAGTTTAGTCAAAACTAACAGACAGTGTCCGGTCGTTGTGGCAATCTTTTGGGGAGACCTGTGTCCAGCAGTGGACTTTATTTGGCTGGACTAGTGGTAGTGGTGATCCAACTAGCTTTTACCCATGACTTCATCCGCGTCTTTGTTAAGTGAACTTGATATTATACGATACAGCCGTGTGGTGTCCGCATTAAGAATATAGCACTACTCCATATCATCTCGTGGATATCGCAAAAGGTGACTTAGGGGCTAACCAGATGATTGGCTGCATCCTCTGTTCTGTGAAACAGCTGCCATTTTACGCTCACCAACCCGTCTGCCAAGCGAGGTGAGTACTGGAAAGTTTCCCCAAAATGACGACCCACGAAACCAGTCATCTATGGATACCACCGAACAGTAACTATTTATTTGTACCTACCTCTTATAAATAAAATTATGTACCTTCCTATTTTGCTTGATATGAAAGCATTTAAATATAAAACGACTAGAAATTGTTGAACTATAGGAAAAATAACGATGTTTTTCTACCGCTTAACTCATTAACTGCCGCAAAACGAGACAATTCAAATCTATTGTGTCTACACGGCTGCCGGCAATTGACAGGCAAGAGGTTAATATGTTAACAATCTTACGACTAACAAGTATATGTACGAATGCAACAGTTTAAAACAAAGTAATGAGGCTGAAGTTAAATGATTTGAATGAGTTTTGATGTAAAATTAACCAATTAGATTATCAAAGGTGAAAATGGGAATAATGATGACTAATAAGTTTGTAATGTGTTGATAGGTATAATATGATATGAATGAAATAAGAATTGGAACGCTCTCACTTGATTCTGTTGCAAACCACTGATGATGACTGTGCCGAGGAGAATCTTGAATGTTCTCACGGCCCGACGACAATCTTAAGACGTGGTTTTCTTTGCAGTGACGATGTTCTTCGTTCAATGGTGCCAATTGTCCTCTTCCTCATGCGCCCGTTGGGTAAAACACGACGAAGACGAAAAGGAAGCCATGCCGATGTCCATGACGTCCAAATGCAGGCACGAAGATAGCAACTCAGGCAAAGACCACTTGAACGGCACCCAAGTTCTACGAAAAAATTTATATTCGCTGTTATTCAATGTTTTAAAAGTTCTTTGTATCCGCTACGTTTTTTTCCCGGTTCAAAAAAAGACGGTAGAATGACCATATGGTCCTTTCGAGCCGGATAGAATACCACCACCCCATCTCCTCCCGTGGGTGTCGTAAAAGTCGACTAAGGGATTAGCCGGAGGATGGGCAGCAGCAGTCCTTCGAGTACATTAACAACTTAACTGGGATCGCCAACTCGTCTGCCAAGCGTGGCGATTATGGCAAAACCCCCCCATATCGGTCGTTGTGGTGATCTTCGGGGGAGGCCTGTGTCCAGCAGTGGACTTCATAGTTTAACTCAACTACCGATTAATTTTACAACACATTGCCTATAATAATAATTTAGCGTTATTACACTTTTTGGATGCTCCACTTTATATACTCCAAAAGCTTACAATTTTTTAAAATTAAAAGTCATCCAAGTTCCTCTGCAAAAACCAGGTTTAATAACAACGCCGGCGAAATATCCCACGCGATAAAAGATCATTTCAAAATACAAATAATATTTCGGAGCAGTCCAAATAAATGTCAAATTAAAAGGGAATGCAAACGTGTTCGTTTCATTGCGAATGAAATCGCTCAAAACGTGGGGCTAAATTTTGTAAATTTCCCTTCCCTTCCTTTGGGATTTGAATCGGTTTCTATGTTCCAATACACATTTATCAGTTGGTTTACGACTTAGGAAAATATCGCGGAATGGCGGTAGAACTCTGGGGAGTAATTCGGTGTGTGTAAGCCATGATACTAAGTGATGTGGGCGTTTTGTGGAAGGGTAGTTTTTGGCGGTTGAGATTACGTGTTTGTTTTAGCCTCAGGTTGAGTTGTAAGGTAGAAGTTTTAATCATTCATCATTCATTCATTTTGGCCTAATTAAAGTCCACTGCTAAACACAGGCCTCACCCAAAGATCACCACAACGACCGATATGGGTGTGTTGTGGGCTCACGGGGGGTTTTACCATAATCGCCACGTTTGGCAAACGGGTTGGCGATCGCAGTTGAGTTGTTAATGTACTCGAAGGACGCTGCTGCCCATCCTACGGCTAATCCCTTAATCGACTTTTACGACACCCACGGGAGGAGATAGGGTGGTGGTATTCTGAGCCGGCACCACACGGCAGGCACGGCACGAAGTTTGAATAACAGCGGTAATTAGAAATATGTCAAAACTATTTTGGTAAGCCTAATTGGTATGAGGAACTTAACACGTAAGGTTTATTAGCTATATTAGATTAGTACGATGCAAAAAAAGTATATCATACGGAGACCTATTACGAAGCACGCAAGCTTGTGGCCAGCAAAGTGTATGTGAGTGGCGACACTGCACGTAACTGCATGCTATAGAGAATCAGTCAGGACCTTTTTTTGGAACGAAGTTCCTTACGGCAGGCTTGATAGGGAATTTGCTGCGCGACCGAACTGAAAAAAATGTGATAGTAAAACCGTAAGAAAAAATCCGTGGAAAAAAGTGCGTGGAATAAAACCGTTAAATGAGACGTGCGCAGGCGCGACAGTCGCATACACAAGCGAGTAGTGTATAAGTGTCGATTCTACATTAGCCGAAGGAACTTCGTTCCTACCTGGTGTCCCACGACACCACATAATTTTTTTTTGATGTCCATTGGTAATTCTACATGGAACTTCCTTCACCCCGGGGAAGGGCGAAGGAAGGAAGGCTAAAACCACTGGAGCGGTCATCTTCGGCACCGAAGGGGGGCTCCAGGTCCTCGTCTCCTCCTCAGTCCTCCAGCTCACACTAGAGCCGCTCATTGGTGCCATGCCTTTAGGCACATCAAGGAGGGGATGACTGTAAAGCGGTCACCCCCTCTAGCGGAGGGAAGGCGACTGTAAAAAGGTCACCCCCCAGGCACTTCTCGGGGAGGATTGTAAAGGATCCCCCAAGCCTCGCTTTGCGCTGTGCTGCGTGACCACGTGCGCGCCACCGTCTTCCCGGGGGTCGCTCGATGTGAGCACGCAGACTACCCAATCTGCGCGCCCGCGACCCCCGAGGACCCCCAATCAGTCAGGACCTAGTCTTCGGCTTTCCTTTTTGTTTTTATAATGTACTTAGAATGTGTTGGTTTTTATGTTGTTTAATAAAATAGTAAACGCAGCGTGCGACAGTTTCCAACGAGATGGACAGATGACCTGGTGAAGATAGCTGAGAGCCGTTGGTTGTGGGTGACATGTAAACGGTCGTTGTGGAAATCTATGGGCGAGGCCTTTGAGCAGTGAACTTCCTTCGGCTTATATATTGATGATGAAGAAAATGTATTTTTTTCTTTCTTCTTTACATTGAAGTGTCGATGTTTCAACTTCCAATGTTTGATTTTAGTGCTGTTAATGGCTCATTTTTGTAATAGTACACTTGGAATGGTGATCCTATATTGATACAAAAAGAGTCACGTAAGATCTGTTGTTGTTTTGATTCCACGACCTTCGTACATCAATGAACCCCGTGTAATCTACGCCACTATGGTAAATAGCATTTTGCTTCAGTAAGGTCTTCCATTATTAAGCGAGACCTTATACGATCTTTGGTTTAGATGCAACGGTTGGGTTACAAACAAACCATAAAAAATCCAAAGCGGTGGTTTAAATTGTCTATAGATCCATCCATGTTTTATGGTGCAGACAAGAAACAATGTTTTTATTGGCTGTAACGCATGTTAGAAGCTCCTGATACATCTATTAATTTCCCTTGAGACAAAAATGTCGTATATATGACGTACATGAATGGTTTCAAAAGAATTCTTTAGTATTTTTTCGCCATAAAGGATGACGGATGCTTTTTGTTTTTGCATATTGGCAACTTTCCTCACGTACTGGTTCTAGTTCTTCTGGTTTTCCTGTAGCTTTTTCTATAAAAACCTGATATTAAACAAGTTTTTTTTTGAAATCTCACTAGCGATAACAAAAGTTTTCATATTAAGTACTATTTTATTTATTTAATGCTTTATGCACTAAAACTGTAGGAAGGTGGACTTAATGCCATTAGGCATTCTCTACCATTTGACCTTACGGTGATGTAGAGACATAACATCGTAGGTTAAGTGTTGCGTGTGTCAATTGCGCGTAGAAATAAAAACGTTTTCTTTCTTTCTTTTCTTTCTAGGTGCACAGACAGCGTAACTGTGAGTAGTCAAATAGCGAAAGGCAATTTACGCAGAACGTTTGAAATCGTTGACATAACACAAATATCTAATATATAAATATCTCGTGTCACGGTGTGGTCACACTCCTCCGAAACGGCTCAATCGATTTAAAATGATTTTTGTTCTTGTATATTTGGTAGGTATGAGAATAGGTCGTAAAGTATTTTTGACCGTCTTACCCCCAACCCCCATTTTTTATCATTATTATATTTTTATTTTTGTATTTTTGTATGAACAATATCCATGATGTAGATTTCCAAATTCGACGCGTGCAAAGCCGCGGGCGAAAGCTAGTATACATATACAGGGTGTCCAGTAAATAGCACGACATACTGCAGGGGGTGAGAGCTTGGGTCAATACCTACCAAAAAAACACAATAGATGTTCAGCAAAATCTTACTTACGGATTTACCGTAGTACAAAATTTTAGTAGTAGAAAATTGTACTGTGAAAATTTTAAATAAAAATTGTATTTCTTGAAAACATTTTAGTTTTTAATAGAATAAAGACTTATCAATGAGTAAAGTAACTATTCACAAATAATTTGAGGTAAAAATTAAAACTAGAAATAGAATTTTTCATTACGAGATTTAAAATTAAAAATCTGTGTCAAGGTAGAGATTTTTCAATATTTCGGAAAATTTTGTTTTATCGTATCGTAATCTTATTCTAAAGACTACATTTATCTTATACAACATATTTTGCAGTGCTACAGCTTCTATGTTTGAGCTGTAAATTTTAACTATGGGGAACAAGTTCTGGTGGTTCCTCCATAGAAAAGGGAGGATCCTCCAACCAGGCGGGTGTTATGTCTGGCGGGCCGAAGCCCAACGGTGAATGTTGGGCGACTGTATATATGCAGCATTGCGCGAATACTTTACAAGCGTGATTCAGGATTCTTTGACGTCATCGGAGAGTTGCAATTAATATTTAAGTAGATGTTGCTGTAAGTTGCAGTTGTATGCTGGCGATGTAGGTGTCGCCACATCACTCCCCCCGAAGACCGGAGGGCGTTGCGCGAATACTTTACAAGCGTGATTCAGGATTCTTTGACGTCATCGGACAGTTTCAATTAATATTCAAGTAGATGTCGCTGTAAATTACAGTTGTAGTGTTGTACAGGTGTAGGTGTCGCCACAAAGCAAAGTGTTCGCCTCTTCACAGTTCTGTTTGGAAAAAAGGCGCATGGCAATTAGTTATTGATTAGTTATTTTAAACCGGGATATGACAAATGGCAGTTTAAATGCGTAGATGGGAAACGTCAAAACCAAAGCGTTTAGTCCACGCAAATATAATATGTGAGAGATTACTTAATCTTGGTATAGTCTGGTAAAGCCTACTCTTCATAGATATTGTTTATCTATCAAAATCTTAGCAATGTTCATAAATGCCAACTGAGTTACTGAGTTAGTTTTGTCAGACTAAGCGAGTAAGTCCAGACTAGATAAAATAACTCTGCATTGGAATAATAAAAACAATGCAGAGATTTTGGTAGTTACTGTTTCCGTGCTGTCATTAATTCTATACAGAATCAACTTTGTTTAAATTTCCATAATCGACACACAATCAATCAATCAGTCTTGAGTATGAGCTCAAGACATTAAATACAATCACTAAATATTTTATGAAAAATGTAATATTGTATACACATGTAAGGCTTACGAAGCATACAAATACTTACATTAACTTATAGTTTTATATATGAATACCTCTAGTTCATACATCCTAAAGACAGTTGTCGTAGTCCAAACCTCGCGCCTCGAACTAAGGAACTAAAGTTGCCCGAACTGATACTGATGAAATAGTCAGATCAAATTGAGTGGCTACCAGCAAATAACTGTTTGGATAACTTCTATCATTGATCTATGCGGAGATATTATTTCGCTTGATGTTTGTAAAGCTAGTGATCCTGGTACTGTATTCAGCAGAGGATCAACATATTTTTTCTATTGTCAAACAGATGTTTATTATTTTTATCTGATGATTGTTGTTATTATGTCTCTCGACTCATGGATTTACGAGTATTTCCCTTGTAAAGGCGAACCATGTCTTTTTGCAGGCTTATATATACGTATTTATTTCAAGTAACTTAGACCTACACAAGTAGACACATAGACTATAGAACTAAATTTGAACATTTGGCCTTTCATGTTTTGGTCGTGCTTCCCTGTACCGTTTGAACGTCGCTCCTGATGACCAAAAGTTGGCGCTGAGAAAGTCTGACTTGTATGTCCAGGGAATCTGGTGGATTTAGGACTTAAAATTTGTAGTCCTTCTGGCGGCATGGTTGGTGCAGTGGTTGATACAGTCGACTGCTGCGCTCCGGGTCGTGGGTTCGATTCCCGCACGGAACAAATATTTGTACGATGTGCAGGTAGGTGTTCCGGGTCTGGGTGTATTGTGTGTGGAATTCATGTATGTAAACGTACCCATGACACAGGAGAAATCCTAGAGTGGGGCAACGTTTTTAAAAAAAAAAAAAAAAAAAAAAAATACACCCGTGACAACTTCAAGATTGGCCTTCCTTAGGCACCGATTCAAGTTACCTTGAAACCTCCTGATGACGTAAAGGAGCTTAACTTCTGATTTTTGTGTATCCAACCGAGATATATAGAAGAAGCATGATAAAGTCAAAGCCAAAGTCAAATTGTTTTTATTCATGTAAACCATTTACTGGCACTTACGAATACT